>CM051824.1:45875-1245875 GCA_028451465.1 Erethizon dorsatum
GGGCGTCGCAGTATCACCGGACCGCTGAGGCCTGCCTACATGAAGGCCTCTGGGCCCCAGCCTCCATTTTTAATTCATTGTCCCCAACACCTAACCCCTAACTTGAACCCTCAAAACCCTAAAGCAAACCCCAACCTCGACCCCAATACCAACCTAAATCCGATGCTAATCCCAGCCCCAGCTATAGCCCTATCCCTAACATAACCCTAGGAACTAACCTAACATAAACCTGAACCCTAAAACCCAACAGTAACCTTAACCCTATCTGCTAACCCCAACAGTAAATCCTAAAAGTGACCCTTACCCTGAAAACCTAACGCTATTCCTTAACCAGGACCGGGAAGATCAGCCTAACACTAAGGCTAACTCCTTATCTTAATTCTTGCTGAATTCCTTATACTCATGCTAAACCCACCACTCGCCCTAACCCTGTCACCAACCCTCAGCTGAACCCCGAAACTAACCCTCATCCTCTCCATCACCCTAACCTTCGCCCTCACCCTAACACTATCCCTAACACTAACCCTACATTTCCTCTACTGCCATGGAATTTGATTATCGATGTGCTTAGTGATGAAAATAATATACAACGTGCCCACTAACCAAAACCCTAGCCCTGATATGAGCAGTGAACAAATCCAAACAGACCTAACCCTGACGAACACCCTCACATGACAAAGAACCCTAACGCTGACCTTCACATAAATGTCTCAACCTGACCCGGCCCCAAACTGCGAAGCCTACCCACTGTAATGAACACTCAAACCCACTTGAAAGCCACACCCACACGCTCACCCTAAGCATAACCAGAGACTGAGATAAAACACCTCCCTTGGGTTGAACCCATCACCCTAACCCTCACCCAGACCTAACTCAAATCCTTCTCCCTATACCCTAAACCTGAACTCTAACTAGGAGGGACCGTTCTCAGGCCAGGCGTCTCCGCCCAGCGGGAGCTGGCTGCACTGGGGTGTGAGTGCGGGTAATAGCACGGGGTGTGTTGGGTTGGTGGGTCCAGTTTTGCCAATAGCAGGTCGGGCAGGGGGAACCGGCAGTTGGAGGTGACATGGAGGGGGAGGGGGACCCCAGGAAGTGACCTCACTTCCTTGACAACGCACCAAACAGAACACGGAACCCCAGAGGCTGGTTGGCTCCAGTTACTTGTGGAGAGACTCAGCCACAGGCAGGATGTTCTCGTGTTGTATCACAAATTTCCTAGGTTCGGGACACAAGAGGTGGTGGAGTGGGGGTCTTGTCTGAACGCGGACACGCGGGGAGAGCTGCCACTCCCGGCGCCTCTGGCCAAGTCACCCGAGGATCCCAAAGGTGACACGGGACAGCCCAGAACAGGTCAGAGTCAGCCAGTCCATCACGCTGACCACCCAGGGAGGCCCCAGACCGCTGCCTGGGTTGTGTGTGGCTGAGTGCGCGTGTGTGGGTGTGTGAGAATCAAGGGGACTTCTTTCCATGCTGTTTCTCTTGGGTGCTGAGCTCTTGCGAGTGTCCTACAGTTTCCCAGCTTGAACTCTCCCTTGTTGGTACCACCTCAGGGTGAAAATGAGTCCAGCCCAAAGCTGGAGGAGGCCGGTAGGGTGGGGACCTTGGAGCCAGGCATACTGAAGAAGCTGGTGAACCACCTGGTGCCTGCCCATCGCCACGGCGACCCCATCTTCGTGCCCGCCTTCCTGACCTCCTGCAGGAGGTTCGCCACCACGCGGCAGGTGCTGGATCTGCTGTTCCTCAGGTGTGCCCCTCCTCCAAGGCAGGGGACCCACCGCCTCCCGATGGCTCTTGGGAATACCCTGCACCATTCCCAGTCCCGGTTGGCTCTGTGGAAACTGGGGTGCTCAGAGAATCCCCCCCTCAGAGGGTGTAGTCAGGACCAAGTAGGCTGAGGCCCCAGAGCACCTACCCCAGGTCTGGCTCTGTACAGGGTGAGTGGCCCGGGGTTGTGGGGCTGTCCCTGCCCCATGAAGGAGCTGTCTAGGTGGGGCCGCACTTTCCTAGGTTCCTACCTAGATGAATCCAGAGGGGGGACCCTTAGGGGCAGACCGTGCACCCCGGCATACTGAGATATGTGGGCACAGCTGGCTGGGTTTGTTCACTGCACAAATGTGTACGGGCCACCTACCGTGCGGGGACACGTTTCCTGACACTTCCCTGTCATTCAGGGAGCAGCACAGGGAAACCTCTCAGCCTCCCCTGCTTCCCTTCCCATCCCAGAATCAGATCGTCCCCTAGACATCCTGGCAGGTGGGGACACGGGTGCGGAAAGGTCACTCCCTCTTGGCTCCTCTAGGTACGGGTTCTTCCACCCCAACTCTGAGGAGGACCAGCAAAACAAGAGGTGAGAGGGCCTGGGGCTAACAGGGTCAGCGCCTGTCTCCAGGGCGGGTAACTGGGAAGTGGGCTTCGGTTGGGCTGGGAAAACCCGGGCTCACTCACTTTTCATTGATTCCTGCTAGAGGGCTGGGGTCTGGGGCTGCACCTACAGGAGGAGGATGACAGAGAGCTGTGGTGGGGGTCCTGTGCATGCGGGAAGCAAGGGGTTGCCGGGGCTCAGCGCAGGTCCCCGTGAGGACCCATCTACACACAGCCCCTTCCCAGCCAGGCCAGCTCACGCCATCCTGTATGGGGGCTGCACGGGAGGTGTGGGGTGCAGACTACTCACGCATGAGCCCCACACCCTTGCCCTCTGTGCCCAGCTGCTCGGGGACAGGGTGGGCTCTGCCAGACAGCCCTCCCTTCAGGGTCCGTGACAGGCTATGGCAGGGGGAGAGGCCAGGCCTCTGACTCTCCTGCCCTCCTGCCCCTAACACTCTGAGCTCCATCCTGGAGGCCTGGTTGCTCCGATACCCAGGAGACTTTTGCCAGTGCCCAGACCTGGCCAGCCTGAAGCAGCTCGTGGCCTATGCACTCATCAACCTGCCAGACTCGGAAATCATCCTGCAAGCGTGCAGACTCCTGACGTAACCCGGAGCTCGCTAAATATGAACAGATCCCGAGGGTGAGGACGCCAGGGTGGGTGCCCCAGGAGGGGCAGCAGGGGTCACGCTGGGCCCCACCAGGAGGAGGCTCCAGAAGGTGCTGTTGTCAGGAGCAGAAGGAAGAGGCTGGGACCACTGATGGCGGCGGACCCCAGTTGGGACGATGTCCTGCTGAGGGGTCAGAGGCTGGGGGGGTGCTTCTCTGCAGGATAGAGGCTGTTCTGCCTTGGGAATGACTCAGGGAAGGGCTGTCATGGAGGAATTTTTTCTCCTGCTGCCCCTAGGGTCAGAACGGCTTCCAGAGCAGCAGCCTTGAAGAGAGACCCAGGAGCAGGGGGAGGACGGGAGCCACCACTGCCTTCTCTGCCACCGCGGGATCTGAAGCTCCACAAGCAGAGGCCCCGCAGCATGACCCCATATTCCCCTCTCTCCCTCCTCTGTGGCAGCTGGTCATCCACCCGCGGCACAACTCAGGCCGCCCCACCTTGCAGGGCTGCAGGGACATGGCTCTCCCTCCCTCACATGGAGAAGTCAGATTTTGGTCTTGTGGTTTTCCAATCTATGTTTGGCATGGATAGGAAATTTGAGTTTAATATATTTATTAAAATTGGATCAATTGAACAAAGTTGGAGTGTAATAAAATGGAACTCTCTTTATTTTAAATGCACATCTAGGGGTGCTAAATCCTCACACCATGCTGCACACCCCACGGCACTTCCCTGCTACATCCCAGAGCCCCTAGCAGAGCCCCTGGGTCCTGTGGGGAAGACATGCACAGCACGTGCTAGAGGAAGGGACTGGGAAGACCCCGGTGTGATGGGGACTCTCAAGTGCTGAGAAGGGCACGGAGACAGGCCGGCAAGGGGCAAGGCTTGCGCTGGGGCCCTGCACCTGAAGGCCCAGGCCTATGCTAGGCACTGGGCAGCACTCCGCATCCCATGGAGAGCTCTGTGCCGCCTTGAGGCCCAGCTGGCCCACTCCCAGGGCACAGTGTACAGCTGCAGGCCTTGACGGGGGAAAGCAAATGCTCGGGAGGGATTTAATTCTATGGAGGAGGTAGAAAGCCACGGCAGTTTTCGGACATGACTGCTGAGCTCTTCCAGAAGCATAACCTGGAAGGTAAGTGGTAGAGCAGAGCCTGGGGGAATTTCACACTCGTATCTTGGGGATGGCCCGGGAGGAAGCCCACCGATGGGAACGTGCACTTGAAACCCTCCCAGCACAATGCCAGGGTTCACTACTAAAGTCGGGCAGGTACCTGAGGGCCTTTTGCAATATCCCAACTCACTGAGAGAGCGGGGACCTGACCTCACTGAGGCAGAGGGAGCTCGGGAGGAACAGTGGCAGGACACATGGCTGGTGTGACAATGTCGTGTCCTGGGTGCCTTGAGCCACAGCCCTCTCTCTGCAGCACCGTGTGTTTCCCCAGCCCCACCAGGAGACCTCTGAGCCACAGGCACAGAAGGTGGGCAGGAAGTGAGAAACAGTTACCAAGCAGGAACCGGATGAAACGCTCCGCTTCACCAGCTCTCAGTGCTCCGAAAACTCCGGACATCTAGCCGGGCAGTGCGCTATCAGTTTGCCGTGGACGGCACCTCTGATGGGGTCGGTATGGGAGCAGCTGCCTGGTGGACTGAGGCTGCTCAGGTTGCTTTTGCTAAGAACACCATCCTTTCCCCGAACCTCCAGGAATCTGAAGGCTGACTGAAATGGACTAAGAGCTCCTCCTCTGTCTGCCTATGGTGTTTGCTCCTCTGCTCTCCACCCTCAGTCAGATTCCGCTTGGCTGTGCACGCTCACATCTGCATCATTTAAACTCGCTCAGTCCGTCATGGAACCTCAGGAGACCCGAGGCGGGTGGTGGTGCAGCTCTGAGTGCAGGGTTGTGCAGTGAGCTGCGCTCAGGGTTCACTGTGGTGGTCGCATCATGGGGAAGGGGACACTGGGGACTCCAGAGAGGAGCAGCCACTACCCCGTGTCTGCCCTGAGGAGAGAGGGGTTGTGCCTCACCTTCAGGCCACCCGACGCGTCACGGACCGGCAAAGCCACACAGGGCAGAGGTGAGCCCGGACCTGGTGCTTCTGCCCGCCGGGCTTGTGCATCGGGCGCCATGGCTCCTCAGGTCAGTGGGCGAGGAAAGCCCTCAGGTATGGAGGCCCCACCCATCCCAGCCCTGTGCAGGTCGTCCCAAATCTCCAGGATCAGCCTGTGCTCCCAGAGGCCGGGTGTCTGGGGCTGACCACAGGGAAGCCCAAACCCTAACACTAACCCTAACCCTAACCCTAACCCTAGCCCAAACCCTAACACTAACCCTAACACTAACCCTAACCCTAACCCTAACCCTAACCCTGTCTAACCCTAACCCTAATCCTAAACCTAAACCTAACCCATAAGAATGCTGATACCATAGCTCTGGCCATGCCCCTAGTCCTGTCTCAAGCCCTAGCCCTAGAATCTAAATCTAAACCTTACCCTAACCCTAACCCAGGTGGAACCCTAACCCTAACCCTAACCTAACCCTAACCCTAAACCTAATCCTAACCTAACCCTAACCCTAACCCTAACCCTAACCCTAACCCTAACCCTAATCCATCCCAGCCCTGGGCAGGCTGTCCCAAAGCTCCAGGGTCAGCCTGTGCTCCCAGAGGCCGGGTGTCTGGTGCTGACAACAGGGAAGCCTAAACCCTAACACTAACCCTAACCGTAACCCTAACCCTAACTCTAACCTCCAAACCTAACCCTAACCCTAACCTCCTATCCCCCTAACCCTAAACCTAAGCCTAACCCTAACACCCAAACCCTAACCCTAACCCCCTAACTCTAACCCTAACCCTTACCCTAACCCTCACCCTCACCCTAACCCTAAACATGCTGATACCATAGCTCTGGCCATGCCCCTAGTCCTGTCTCAAGCCCTAGCCCTAGAAACTAACCCTAACCCTAACCCCAACCCTAACCCTAACCCTAAACCTAACCCTTGCCCTAATCCTAACCCTAACCCTAACCCTAGCCCTAGCCCTAGCCCTAATCCCTAGCCCTAAACCCTAGCCCTAGCCCTAGCCCTAACCCTAGCCCTAACCCTAGCCCTAGCCCTAGCCCGAGCCCTAGCCCTAGCCCTAGCCCTAGCCCTAACCCTAGCCCTAGCCCGAGCCCGAGCCCGAGCCCTAGCCCTAGCCCTAGCCCGAGCCCGAGCCTGAGCCCTAGCCCTAGCCCGAACCCTAGCCCGAACCCGAACCCGAACCCGAACCCGAACGGGAACCCGAACCCGAACCCTAAACCCTAACCCTAAACATATAAAATGTCAGTGCAAAAAACATTATTTTGGGCGGGTGAGATAGCTCAGCGGCATAAGTGCCTGCCCGCCAAGTGCGAGATCCTGAGGTCCACTCCCGGTACCCACATTAAAAAAAAAAAAAAAGTATTTGTAGCAGAGCTTATTTAAATATCTTTATTTTCTTTAACTTTCCTACAATTTTAAATACAAATAGTCTCCTGGCAAATAACAACTTTTTACATTTCTATTTCCTGTTATCTAAAATTTAAGTGAGAATACAATACACTATTGCCATGTAAATTTTTAAATTGTCTTATGTGTTGACTCTTCCTCAACCAGGCAAGTTCATGTTCATATCCTTTTAATCCTTCTTGCGTGAGTGATAAAAACATGTACACTTACTGTTTTCTCAGTGGTATAGGTCAAACACTGGACTTCTCACACACTTGGAAAGTGCTTTAACATTGACTTATATCCTCAGCCACCTATGCATCCTTCAGTTGTCAGGTATACTTATCTTTATGTGCCTAATGAATTAGACTGAGAAAGTTTTGAAATATTCCATTAATATACAGATGCTTAATTGAGGTTGGATTGTTGAAATTCCTTAGCATAATGCTATATATATTTCTCCTCCTCCCATCATCCTCCTCATCATCATCAACAGACAGTTTATCATTTTTCTTTTTTCCATTTAAGGATATATTACCTTAAAATATTATAATATATAAAATAACAATTAATATTTCTTTGTGATAATCTGAACCTGTATGCCATTATGAATGGAGCACTCATTTTATTTTTTATTTCTAAGACTACCTTTATTCTATATCCAAGTTATCTGTGATTAACACAGCTACCTTAGATTTATTCTGGTTGAAGTTTGCATAGTACTATCTTCATAGTTATTGTCATATTACGTCTTGGAATTTTCCCATATCCGTTTTGGTTTATACTTGTCTGCTGTGAAAGGAAATAAGTAAAGTTGTGATTTTCTGTCCCATTAAATGAAAAAAATTCTATTTACAATCTGTCACAATTTATATATTTTGTTCATGGCATTTTTGTGTCGCTCTCCATTTTTGGATAACTTCTAAATTCTTTTTTACATTTTTTATTAAACGAATTATACTTGCATTGGTTATTTACTTAATAAGAAAACTAAATGTAGATTCCAGTAATCCCACTGTTTCAGTAAGACTGCCTAGGGTTTCACATCCCTGGTAAAGTTTGCAAGATTTGTAAAATATTATACTAAAAACAACAAAACAAAAATTGAGATAGTTTTCTAAAATCCTGTGTTAATATTGCCTTGAATATATGCTAATTACAAACTCCTTAAAAGGAAGACTAAAAATTTCAAGTTACCAGTATTAAAAAGTTTAAACTGTATCTAGATAACCTAGATTTGGAGGAAAAGGAAAGAGTAAATTCAAATTATTTTTTTTATAAAACATTGGGCAGTCCATAGAAGATATCAGATTGTGTGCTTATAACATCTGCTCCTTTATTTTTTTATTTTTTTTTTTGGTGCCAGGAATCGAACTCATGACCTGTTGTGCCACTGAACTATATCCCTGGCCCAACATCTGCTCCTTTAAAATGGAAAAATTTAAGAATGAAACAGGCTTGTTGATGTGTCCTGCGCAGCTCTCAAAGTTCCCGGGGGAAGGACAGCGAGAGGATGCAGAAATAAAGAAGAGACAAAAAGCTGAGGTCAGGTGGATCCCTTTCTCCTGATGGGAGGAAAGGAACTGCTCAACCAAGGCAGTGCGTTTATTTATACATTTAGCAAGTTGATGTCACGTGACACCCCTTTTCCAAGCAACACATTGCCTGGATTGCCTTGAGGCTAGGTGTTCTCTGGGCTGGAACAACTTGTTTACCTAGCCCATCTTGGCTGCTCTTTGTTGCTTCTTTGTTTTCTGGCTGGCCTTGCCTTGCCCTGCAGTTGTGATCAATTTCCAGCTTCAGTCGCTCCCCACAGCTTGTCATTCTAACTTGCTCTTTTAACACAACATCTCCTGGTAAAAGTGTTAAATAAGGTAAAATTGATTTGTGATTATATATGTAATATATATATATATATATATATATATATATATACTGTTACACACATACTCTGGTGTATACATACATATACACGAGATTGTATATATACATTGTATAGTTTCAGTTGTTGCAAAAGATTTTATCACTATGAAATGATATGGACCTAAACCCTGTTGTATGATCAATAATAATAACCTCTCTCAGTCTTAAAAAAATATAAAGGAATTATGTATACTGTTAACCTGGCATGATTATATATTTTTGGATCACACACATGAATGTCTACTTATACAACTCAAACTTTCTACCTTAAAAACAGAGAAAGTCCAAAGTAAGTTTTATCTTCAACAATCAATTTCTTTGCCACGTCCAGTACAGCTCTCAAAATTCTCAGGGTAAAGGGAAGTGGAGAATGAAGAAATAAAGACAAGAGTCATAAAACAGAAAGCTTAGGTGAGGTGGAGGCCTCAGTCAGGATGGGAGAAAAGGAACTGCTCAAGGACTACAGTATTAGGCAGGTTGATGTCACATGACACCCCTCTGCCTAGCAAGCTGTTTGCTTGGCTTGCCTCCTGCACCTGGTGTTCTCTGGAGTGGAGCAGCTTGTTCATGTGGCTCCTGTCTGGTGCTCTTTGTTCTGGTCAGCCTTGCTCCAGCATCCATCTCCAGCTTCAGTAGCTCCACACCTGTGAGAAGTTTAGAAGTTTGAATAAGTGACTGGGCAGGCCAGGGTCCTCACTTTGTAAACATCCTGACCCTCTGTAGGACAAGGGCAAGGAAATGGTGTGACTGCTACACCCACCCCCTGGGGGGTGCTGCTTACAATATAAGGGAGGAAAAAGGGCTTGCTCCTCCCCCTCTTGCTCTTGTTTTTGCTGTCTTGTGCCGCCTCGAACTGTTGCCGCTCTGCCATGCCACCCTGCCTTGATTACAGACTAAAACCTCCACAAACTGTGAGTTAAATAAACCTTTCCCTCTTTAATTTGGGTGTCAGGTATTTTGTCTCAGCAATGAGAGAAAAGTAACCAAAACACCACCTTTATTAAGTATAAAGTTACTGAAATCACTGGGCATGGTGGCACATGCCTATAATCCCAGCACTTGCGAGGCTCAGGCAGGAGCCTCACCAGTTTTGAGGCCAGCCTGGGCTACCCAGTGAGTTCAAGGCCAGGCTGAACTACACAGTGAGACCCTGTTTAAAAAAAACAAAAACTGAAAGCCACAGAAGAGATTCTTTCAATCAGTCACAAAAATTCTCAGCCAGTGTTCCATCAGATGAGTAGGCAGTTCTGCAATCCTGTTCATTAAATAACACACACACACACACACACACACACAATACAAACCTCATTAAATATAAAAAGGCAGTAAACAGATCAGAAAATGCATAAATTCATAGTCACTCTGATAAATTACCCTTAGGTTATACAGAAAATCAAAACAAGGATTAGAAAATGGTATTCAGGATCCCCACAAAAATAGACAGAAAGGAGAAAGGAGGATAAAGAAAATTTTTCTATGAGAGATAATATATGAACATTGGGTTTCTTAATAAGACAATGAAAAGCAATATGAGCATATGAAGTAAGCCTTCACCTCAAAACAAGGGGAAAAGATAATTTTAAAATATGTAGAATAATTCAGTATTAAGAACTAATAATAGAAAATCAGTTCAAAGAAATCAGCAAATTTGTTTCTATGGGAAGATCAATAAAATAGTTATTTATCAGATAATAAAGTAAATACTAAAAATAAAGTGAATAGATAAAATGGAATAACTTTAGGGAAAACAAACATTAAGAATGCAATCATGAAGAAATTCATGAAAGCAATTTTAAATTCATTACATTCATCTTTAGAAAAGACTCAAGTTTTTCAAATTAAAATTTAATTACTCAAAATGACTGAAATAGAAAAGATGAAGTTATACAAACATTGATATAGGGTTTCAATAGAGTTGAAATAAAATTTCCAAAATACAGTATACTGAGACAGAAGGAATTTACAGATTACTTGCTTCTAAAACACAAGAATGGAAGGCAGGCATAGTGGTACACACCTGTAATACCAGTACTCTGGGAGACTGAAGGAGGAGGACTGCAAGTTCAAGCCCATCCTGGCAGTCTAACAGTTTAGCAGGTGACACACACACACACTTAAAAAAAAAAAAAATCTGGAGATGTAATTCAATGTGAAGGCCCTGGGATCAGTCCTTGCTGCTTCAAAAACAAAAATGAAAACTACTCGGAATATTTTAAATAAAATAGAATATAGAAAACAAAATCAGCTGGGTGAGATGGTGCATGCCTGCAATCCCAGCATTCTTGAGGCTAAGGAAGGAGGACTGCAGTGAGTTAGAGGCCAGCCTGAACTGCATAGTGAAACCTTGCCTAAAAGAGACAAAAAAAAAATTAGAAAACAAAATCAAAGTGCGCTTTCTATAAAGGGCTTGCCATAAATACTCAAAAGAAAATTTGAGCAAAGAAGCTGGGCATGGTGGCACATGCCTGTAATTCTAGCACTCAGGAGGCTGAGCAGGAGGATCGCTGTGAGTTTGAGGCCAGCCTGGGCTACATAGTGAGTTCAAGGTCAGCCTGAACTGTGTAGAGAGACCCTGTCTCATTTAAAAAAATTAATTAATTAAATAATTGAGCAAAGAATATCTTGAGTCATTAGAAAGTTTAATAGTTTTTTTTTAATTTATCTTCGCATTTCACCAGGAAAAAAACCAGTATGTTTGTTAAAGTATATACAGCATATGATACTAAAAAGCATCCATTATGGTTGAATTTTTGTTTAGGAGAAAGCTATTTCTTCAACATTATTACTGTGATGTAACTGTAGTAAAATCTCTGTCCATATTCATCCAAGTGGAGAGGTGCAAGAGCTGATGAATATGTTAATTTGCTTGATTTAATCAATTAATAATGTAAATGTATATAATGACAGAACAATGCATCCTATAATTATATATAATTAGTATTTGGTAATTAAAGGTAAAACAAATGGAAACTACTTCAAATCAAAGCTTAGGCATTGACTGAAGAAAAAAAGCAATGAGTCACAATAAAATTGGGAGGGGGCAGGCAAGAAGGTCACCCTTTTTCTAGGGGATGCACTGCACAACTACTTACTCCCTCTGTCCTCTCTTGACGGATCTCATATTAAGAAAACTATAAAGCATACTACTGATAATGTGTAATTTCCTTCCAATATTTGGGCTGAACACTATTTTTAATATATTCATGAACATGGTTTATTATAGCAAAAGGAGACAGATTAATACCTTTCAAAAAAAAAGAACATGAACAGGTCTATAAGAATTTCAAGTACAAGCTTCCAGTTGTTATCTACCGTGGAGAGAAAAAATCCTAAATGCTCCTAGCAGCGATGTTTGTTACTGTGCAGAAAAAATTGCCCATCAGGAAATCTCTCCAAGCTTGATGCCCTTCCTCCCACCTCCCTTCATCTCTTGATCTTCGTCCCAGTGAAACATGGTTTCTTTCCCCCATGGTTTTCTTTTGACTTTTTTGTGGTGCTGGGGACCTGCCACATGCTGTTCAAATGCTGCACTACTGAACTATACCCCAGCCCAATCCCCTTCCCCTTTGAGAACGATCTATTTTCTATAATCTACAATATCTTTTATTTTGCTCTTTTTATTGTTTCTCATATAAGAGAAATAATGTGATATTTAAACTTGTGTGTCTTACTTATTTCATTTGTAAGAGATGCAGTCTAGGGCCGGTGAGATGGCTCAGCGGCTTAAGTGCCTGCCCGGCAAGAGCGAGAGCCGAGTTCGACTCCCGGAACCCACATACGAAAAAAGGGGCCGGTGATATCGCTCAGCGGCACGGGCGCCTGCTGGCGCGCGAGGTCCTGAGGTCGGCCCCCCGGTACCCACAAAAAAAAAAAAAAAAAAAAAAAAAAAAAGAGATGCAGTCTACAACTCATAATATTTCATGGAATTTTAACGAATTTTTGACTCAAAGCAATGCGAAGTTGCAGGGTTGCTGAGCCTGCCCCATCCCCACTGGTGGAGCTGCCACTGGCGCCGCGTGTACACCGCCCGCCAGGGCGAGAGGATGCCCCAGCCCTCACGTTAAGGACCCAAGGTAATTGGGCCAGCCTGTGCAGCGACTGCCTCGCCAGAGCAGAAAGGAGTAGCCCGGAGCCAGCGCCCGCCCCGCTCTCCAAAGCATCTCAGCCATCCATTGCTCAGTGTTCCCACAGGACCCTGCCCCGCCGCGTATTCCACTGCTCTTGCAGCCGGTACACCAGTCCTCCTTCCACCGCTGGAACAGCACATGGCGAGCGGAAGAGGGGACACAGCTCACCAGGGTACAGAGGCCAGGAGGTTTGTGGCCTCACAGAAATAATCCGCTCAACACTGCCAGATTGACTTTAGACTCCTCCCTAAGTGCAGGACTACGGTACCCAGAATCCTTGGCATGATTTCCGCCAGACTACCACAACTAGAATCCTACGCAGGGCTGCAAGACTACCTAGCCAAAGTGCGCAGAGTAATTTTCCCATAGATATCATAAACAGATTTCTACCATGGCCACAGAACTATGGTACCTACAATCCTTGGCATGATTTCCTCCTGGACAACCACAGACAGAATACTCGGAGGAGTGGCAGGACTACACAGTCAGAAGCATCAGTTTTCCAATAGACTACCATACCCATAATGCACCAGAGGCCCACAGCGCTATATACCCAGAATCCTCAGTATGGACTGCAATACCCCGAAGCCTCATCATGATTTCCTCCTGGACTACCATACCCAGAACCCACTGCACAGTAGGCCTGCAGTACCCAAAATTTTCGCCATGTTATTCCCAGCAAGTAAATTACTTAGAATCTTCGGCGTGCCCGCGGCTTAGACAATACCTGTAATCTACAGCATACGCCTGTAATGACTGTGGTACCCTGAATTTTGGGCATGTTCCCCAAGGACTATGGTACACTGAAGACTGAGCCACAACCCTCTCAAAAGCTACAACGTGCAGAAACCTCAACACTGCCGCGGACCGCAATACCCAGAATCCCTTGCACGTTGCCCGAGCAATGACTACTATACCCAGAACACTCAGCGTTCTCCCACAGTACAGTACAATACCCAAAAGCCTCCCTATGGCAGGCTGGCTGTGATGCCTAGAATCCTAGATATGGTCCCACTACCAAGGACTACATTACCCAGAATCTTTGTGGTCCCCCCCCCAAGACTACTACACCCAAGATTCCATACCCAAGATTTCACAGCGGCATCTTTCAAGATTCTAGTATCCCGTGTCCTGGGTGTATTTGGGCAAGGGTGCTCAGTGTCCTCTCCTCCCCCGAACCAGGGCTATGATGCCCAGAATCTTCTGCATTCTCCCCGAGGACTATGATAGCCAGACTCCTCTGGGTTTTACTAGAGAAGAAATCCAGAATCCTCGGGCGTCTCTGTGGATCCACCACCTGAACACAGGGGTCCACCCGCTGTGCATGAGCAGTCCTCTCTCAGATCTGCTGGGAGTCTGGAGTCCTTCCGTCCAGGAGGGCTCCTTTTCCAGGCCTTGGTTTCTGTATTTTTAGGAGCTTATGCATACATTGGGAACATCTGCCGTTTTTGTGATACAGGTAGTTTTCCTGGTGTGCCTTTGGACTTTGCTCGTACTGTTTTTCCTATACCAAACTTAATTTTAGGTTAGTTTTATGTGTCTAATTTTTAAATTCTGCATTTTGAGTCATAGTTGCGAAGATGTTTCCTCGGTGCTTTTTTTCTAGAGATTTTATGACTTTGTTTCTAACATTTAGATCTCGCAGTACTTTTTGTCTAGTTATATAACAGCGGTATAAATCCAGTTTTAACTTTTTCCTAATTTCTATCAATTTCCCAAATCAATTTCTCTAAAAACAGTCTTTATTATTTTACTTACTGCTTTAAATACAGTGTAAATGGGCTGGTGAAATGGCTCAGCGGCATAAAGCCCTGCCTGGCAAGCGCGAGGTTCTGAGGTCGACTCCCGGTGCCCACATAAATACAATGTAATAAGGTATACAATGCACCATATCTCCTTTATGTTTGCATATGGGTCAATTTTTAGGGTTAATTTTTTCTTTTACATTAATTTATCTAATTGTGCACCACCAAAACTACCATAATCTTTTAATTATGGAAGGCTTATAATTTGCCGATATCTTTTAAGGATAGCCAGAGCATGTTAACATTATTTCCAGCATATCATTAGTTACATCGGCTGTTTTATTTTTATAAATGAACTGCTATGGTTTTAATTTCCACATCAAAACTAATATTGAAATGTAATCCCCTTTGTGAAATAATACACAGGTAGTGTCAAGGGAAACTTTAGGAGGTGATTAGGTCACAAATGGGTTAATCCAGTCATAGATCAATGACTTAGTGGCTCATGAGGAGAGGGTCTCTTTAAAAAGCCAATCTGGCTCAGTCTTCAAATGCACCTCCATCTTCTCTGCTCCAACTCAGGACTCTGCAGTGTCCCTGTCACCAGGAGGGCTTTCACTAGATGCGAACTTCTTCACTTGCAGTTCCAGAACCCTGGGCTGAATAAACCTTTGGTCATTACACATTTCCAGTCTGTAGTGTTCAGTAGTAGTAAAAGAAAATGGAGTAAGAAAGAAATTAACATGTCTGCCTCCAGAGAAAAAAATGAAATCCATTGAAATTTTTTGCTTGAATCACATGAAAATTATATATTGTTAGCATTTGCATTAAAATAATTTTATCTTTTTATATGCAAGATTGTTTTATATGTTTTCGTTTGGTTGAATTTTGTGTATGTGATGAGTGAAAAAGCATCCTTAAAAGTATTTCAGCACTAATTCTACATAAATAGTGGGGGGTTAATCCCACAATGTCAAATCCTGGAGAACAATATTTAAGAATATGATCACCTGGATGTCCCCATATGCTTGAGTCTTTATACAATTAACATACGAATCAGAACTAATAGTTTGTTTTTTTTTTTTTTAACTTTCTGCCTTGAGTAGACTATGACATCTGATGAAGCTGCATACATAAATACTGAATGAAATTACTGAAGGAAAACCAATTTGGTCCATCTTGAAGGAAAATAAAAGGTCACAAAATACAATATTTAATGTGACCCCCTTTACTTACAAATATATAATACAGTGATGCTTCGGTTCACAAAAGCTTATGTTTGCAAACAATTTAGTTCTCAAAAGCATCTGGGAAAACTTTGCTCCTCTTCACAAACTCCACATCAGGTGGCAAACATGACCATTGCCATCTTCCCCAAACAAACACAAACTCAGCCATCTTCCCCAAAATTATAAAACAAATTAAGTTCATAAACTGAGGTACCACTATATGTAGATATAAGTGTAACACATCTATATAAATGTAGCACATACCAAAAAAGTCTGAAATTAAATATCACAGTATGTCAGTTGTGCTTAGAGTGGAACATGGTTTTCTTTTCTTTTTGATTGTAGTTCCTGAGGTTTATTATACATACATGTAGATGGAACTTTTGAAGTGTTATGGTTATGTTTAGATAATTAGGAAAAGTTTGATGAACCATCACACAACATGCATGCACACACACACACAGGATTGTACTGTGTGTAGCACTCGTGATTAATATTGTATGCATTGACACTCGCTATCTGCCTTTTTTTGTAAACCCTGAGCTCTTTGACATCAGGGACAAGGTCCTTCTGAACACTCAATCTCTAAAGAAAGGAAAGAGGTTGAAATTCGTGTGTATGTATATTATCATTTAATATAATAACCCTGTAATTATTATTACCCCCCACTTTACAGAAGAGATATTGAAGCTTAGAGATATTAAGTTACCTAGTTAAGAAGTGATACAGCCCAAATTCAAGTATACCTGCATCTATCCTCCAACTGATGATAGTGTTAAATCTTGAGATCTTTTAAATGAAACCAGAGAGAAAAACCATGTAGACCTGGGAAGTTTTAAAGTTAAAATGTAAAGCAAATAAATAGAATATAAAAGAAAATATACAGTAATTAATTAATTAAAATATGTACAAAATAGAAAATATATACAGCATGAACAAAAATGTTCTCTCTTCTGGGTATATTCAGGTGGTAGCTGAATTACTATCAATTAAGAAAGTTTTAGAAGATATTCTTATGTTGGGGAGATGCTTTTATGGTGATATCAGGGCCTACCCAACTTGAATCTCATATAATACTTTATTAGGACCAGTGTTTCCATTTTTAATGAAGGCCCCAGGTGATGTTTTAGGAACAGAATCTTATTTCTTTCTTTTCACATCGTCTTTCACTCAGCAGCAAAGCATCCCAGGGGTACATGAATAAAATAGCAATCAGATGAGGCTTAGCAATGAAAGAAGAATAAATCACAAGCAAAAGGCCCCTTTCTGCAATGCATTAGCAAAAATCATGGACATAAATGCAGTTCCACATGTTTTGTGAAATGTTTCTTGATAATTAAAGGTTATACCATTAGTAATATCTCTGGAGCATTGTGCTTGAATATTATTATATCTTTAATAAAAGAAGATACACCCATAGGTAAATGCTAGGGATGTATTAAGAAAGTAGGACAGGTTTGGGGATTTACAGTGTAGAAGAAGTAGCTGATTTCCTCTCTGGAGTTCACGGCTAGAATAAGTTTTATAATACCAATTATCAAGTAACTAAGGGGTATAGATATGAATTACAGAACTCTTACAAGCATGGAATTGAGAGCTACTTATAGTATAAGTATACGGCTCTAATTTCATGCATACTTTGGCACAATACCTCATGAATAAAGTTTGGGATAAAAAATGGAAATCCAAGTTGTTCATTCTTTGAATATTTCTTGGGACATAACTAAAAAAAACTGGCCCATTCAAAGAATGGAAACTGATTTTATTTTCATGGATCATGAATCACACACATACTACTATTAGAAGTACCACAATTAGGATTTAATGAATAAAAATGCTATTGTGTAATGACTATTAGTCTGTTGTTGTTTCAAAGTTCTGGAGATTGGACTGAGTCTCATGTATGCTAGGTAAGGAGCTACACCCCCAGCCCAAACTGCTAGTAAGTTTTGATATTTCAGTATAAAAAAAAAGTCTTGGATTATCATATGAATTCGCAGAAAATCATGTATCTTTCCACCTATTTTATGTATCACTCAATCTTTCAATCCTAACTTAGAGCCTCAGAGCCTTTAATCTTTTCAAGTAGCAGAAAATACATATTACAGGATTTGACCATTGTCAAATTCAAAAAGTTCTGGAAGAATGAGGCAAAAAGAGACAATTTTCTCCTGAGACATGTTTTTGGGAGATGGTAATAAAGGATTAACTAAGTTGATATTCCAGACACTGTGCTTGGCTTAGGGTATACAAAGATGGATAAGTAGCTCCTGATCACAAGGAGCTCATCTGTGGGAAATAGGAACCCATAAGTAGGTGATTTTTAAATTATGAGGTAGATACCCTGATGGTGACATGACATTTTTATATGAGCAGTGGGTAGTGACCCCTAACTCAGATATTGGGGTAATTAATGGGAGGGCTTTCTGAATTTCTACCTGAATGGAGATGAAGAATACTTAACTATGGGAAAGTGAGGAGGTGGAATAGAGGAAGGAAGTACATGCCAGGCAGACAGGGTAGTCTGAACAAAAGTAATACACTGAGAAAGTCTGGCGGGAGCTATGAAAAGCTCTAAAATGTCAGATTGTAGGGCCGGTGAGATGGCTCAGTGGCGTAAGCACCTGCCTGGCAAGCGCGAGGGCCTGAGTTCGACTCCCGGAACCCACATACGAAAAAGGGGCCGGTGATATCGCTCAGCGGCACGGGCGCCTGCTGGCGCGCGAGGTCCTGAGGTCGACCCCCCGGTACCCACAAAAAAAAAAAAATAAAATAAAATAAAATGTCAGATTGTTAATTATAAAGTAGTGAGTGAGAAGGAGCTATATGTGGTGATGCCCACCTGTAGACTGAAATCCCAGCTACATGGGAAACTGAGGCATGAAGATCACAAATTCGAGGCCAGTCTGGGCAATTTATTGAGGCTGTGTTCAAACAAAATTAAAAGGGCTGGGAACATAGTTCAGAGGTAGGGTGTATTCATAGCAGGTGTGAAGCCCTGGGTCCAATCCCCTATACAGAGGAGAAAGGAGGTGGGGTTGCCCAATAGTTCCCCTACTATACTAAAAATGAGCCAAGAATTATTCTTCCATTCCTCTGAGGTTTTGGTAACCCCTTATTGAATATCTCTCTAGTCCCTCTACAAACCCAAATTTTAAATGTATCACTTTGAAAGTTACTTAGAGAATACATGTGCATATTAAATGCAACAGATTAGATGAGAAACTTGGATAAATGGACTTTTATAATGGAAAAAAGAAGAACCTACAGAAAAGGTGAAAGAGAATAGGCAGATGTATCAAGAGAAGCATTGGATCGTGGTGTTACCATTGTCAAAGAAGAATGCTGTCTTGAGAAATCAAGAAAGGTCAACAGTAGAAAATGAAAGAGAGCAATTCAAGAAAGCAGTTCCTGAAAGATGTCCAATTAAAACTCTAATTAGGAAATCAGTGTAGCCTTTAATAAGAGCTCTCTCATTTGAGCAGTAAGGGCAGAAGTAAGAGTGCCATGGATTATGGAGAAAATGAGAGTGAAGAAGAGCTGCTGACAGAGGGAACATTTGAGCTTGTGTAAGAAGAGGGAGAAATATTGGGTGACAGAAAATGAATTGCTTAGCAAGGGCATGAGTAGAGACCAGGTGATTCAACCACTGAGAAGAAAAAGCTAAAGACAGAGAAAAAGAGATGTTATGATGGCAATTCCCCAGGGGATTTGTAAGAAGATGGAATCTTAAAAGATAGAATTGAAAGAGCAGCCAAGCAGCCAGAAATGGGATTAAGGAGCCATATGTTCATATTATCAATGATTATCAATGGGAAAGAAAGAATTTGAATTAAATAGAAAGAGCCTTAAAGCTTCAATTTCTTTTTTATTTGTTTGTTTGTTTTGTTTTGTTGATACAAGGTCTTGCTATGTAGCTCAGATTTGTTTTTTGGGTTTTTTTTGTGTTTTGTTTTTTTGTTTTGTTTTGCTTTGTTTTTTGTTTTTTTCTCTTTTTTGAGACAGGGTTTCACTATGCAGTTCAGGCTGGCTTGAACTCATTTTGTAGCCATGGCCCAGCCTCAGATTGGTTTTGAAATCACTATGTAGCCCAGGCTGGCCTTGAACTCATGGTGATCTTCCTGCCTCAGCCTCCTGAGTGCTGGGATTACAGGCATGCATCACCATGCCCAGCCAAATTTCTTAATGAAGAGGTGACACAAGTAAAAGAAAAAGATTGACCTGATTGACCTAAAGAACTTGGGGACACTGTTATAACATCTTGTTCTAATTTAATTAGAATTGATTTTCTTGAAACTGACAGTTACCTCCAAGTCTCAAATTTTTTAATTCCTTGAGATGATAAAAAAAAATTCATTTGGTAAGAGGAAGACTTATGAAAAGAGCACCCTTTCTATCTATGGTTAATACAAATTGCTGCTTATCGATAACATTCATTTTATGTTTAGAGCTAAGCATTTTTCTCATCAAAAAACTTTGATGCATGTTATTCTACTCATAATGAGAACAAAACTACAGTATTAATAAAATCTGAAGCTTCTCAAACCAGCAGACCGATATTCTATGTTGCACCCATTCTCTGATTCTTTACTTTAAAATAATGATATCAACCCTAGAATTGTTCCAACCCACTAGATACTTAGCACCTTCGCTCAGAGGATAAAGCTAACACCAAAGTACTGCTATAGATCCATGGAATATGGGTGAATAAATTGCATTGGATGAAATGGGCTTTTCTATGGATGTACCAACCTAAAATTTCATTCTCTAAAACCCAGCACTGTAAATACTGTTAGAATTTTACTATAGCGCACCTCACAGTGGCACTTGGTTTAACTTTGGGGTGGGGGTCATTGACTATGTAGGGAAAGAGGGTCTGGCAGGCAGGATAAAGGATAGGATAAGGCCTTAGTGAGGTTTCCGGCAAATCTTGAGTAGAAAGAGTTCAGCCCTTGCTAGAGGGAGAAATTAAGAGGAGACTTGAGAAAGCCGATAAGCAACATGGATCTGCCAGGTTCCAGATGCCTCAGCTAAAGTTAATTGCTTCTCCCTACCATGCAGTAAAGTACAAGAGAGGCAAAATGGGGCAGGGGCTACATAGCAGAAAACTCACTTAGTATATAAAACATATACTCACACTACACACACACACACACATTCTTTCACTATGTTACTGTACTAAAATGTCCATGTATCCCTTTACTTATTAACTCAGCCTAGTGTGTAAAGCCTCCATAAATTTTAGAGATAAGAACTTGACAGGACAAAGGAAAGCCAAATGAAGCTCAGGTAGGAATCTGCATGTGTTCAATAGCACCCAAATTAAGGGGTCTTAGGGCCTGAAATAGCCAATCAAGCTGTAACAAACTGCAGTGGAGGAGTCTTTCCGCCACATTGATAAAAAGGGCTGAAGACAAAGGCGCTCAGGTCCTCCATCTTTCTGGAACCCCTACCCTGATTAACCAGGGTAGCTACCTATCTCCTCCTTTTCCCTCTTTCCAGCAAAGCGTCTAATAAAATATCTTTCTTTTCTTAAACTCTGTATCTTTAATACTTTACCAGTATGGAGTTTAGGAATCCTGGTGAACTGCCCATCTGCAGCAAAGCAAAGGTGCTCATCCCCACAACATGACAAACAGGCTGAAGATTATTAAGTTACTGTGTTTGGATCTTTCACCACTGAGAAGTCTAGTCGTAAGCAATGTTCACATATCATTTTCCTACCTCAAATCAGATATGTGGAGAGATGCGTAGATTCACTTGACATCTTTCTTTTCCTGTGTCATGGGCACCAATCTGAGGGATCTGCATATACTACTGCTTTTAGTCATCACAAAAGCCAAGTACTATAACCTTTTTGTTATTACATATGTTTTGAAGAAGAATAAACTAGAGATTTGGAAATTTTCCAAGTATCTCTCATTAACTAATTGCACAGGAAAACCTGGAAGTTTAGATGATGGGGTAAATCAAGGAAGAGCCAAGCATAAAACTCAAGTTCTTAACAGGCAGTCTAATACCACCACTGCATGCAACAACAGTGGGTGAGGCTAGACATTCTGTGCTTATGCTGGAGGAGGGGTGCGACCATCACAGATGTGCACGATCCCCCCACCCCACTCCCTCCCCTCCCCTCCCCAAACTCCAAAAAGGAAAAGATCCCAAACACTGCGTCTTGCTGCGCCCCCGCGCCCTGCATCCACCCCTTCCAGCCTGCGCAGGAGCCAACACGGAGAGCCCACTTGAGCATCTGGGTCGTTCTAGACTGTGGGACATTCATCTGCAGAATGGAGTTCCTCGGGTCTGGTGTGCCCTGATCCATTATTTTGATCTGAATATTTTGGTGTTTAAGGCATTAAGGTAATAGCCTGAATTGTTCATGGAGTTTTTCATCAGTGTGTCTGAAACCATTAAGTACAATGACGATAAAACCCTGTTTCTGAAAACACTAAATGAACAATGCCTGGAAAGAGAATTTTGAGATACTTCTAGTGTGGTTGAAGATGTAAAATTCAGAGCACAGAGATGTGTTCTCACCGCCTGCAGCACCTACTTTAAAAAGCTTTTCAAGAAGCTTGAGGTGGATGGTTTTTCAGTAACATAGATTTTCTCCATTCTGATATATTTGAAGAGGTCCTGAACCACAGGTACATGACAAAGACTTCTGTGAAGAAGGAAGATATACACTTGATGTTTTCCTGTCAGATTTTCTGTGTCTGATTTTGTGATAAACTCTTTTCTCAGAAGCGTGATGTGTCTAGTACAAATGAAAGTAATGGTCAGTCAAAGAGTAAGTATTGCCTCAAAATAAATGGCCCCATTGGCAATGACACGGACACTCAGGATGATGATGTGGAAGAAATTGGGGATCAGGATGACAGCCCTTCCGATGACACAGTAGAGGGTACCCCCCACCCTGAATCAGAGGACAGCAAGTCATCCACAACCATGCTCAGGGTTCAGGAGGCAATTTTGAAAGAGCTATGGAGCAAGGAGGTTCAGAAAGTCAATTGCTACGGCCAAGAAGTAGAGTCCAAGGAGACCCCAGAGTCCAAAGATTTGGGGTCCAAGACCCCTTCAGGCTTAAAATTTAATGATGGCATGAGCGAGGTGAAAGATGAACAGACTCCAGGCTGTACCACAGCCACCAGTGACATGAAGTTTGAGTACTTGCTTAAGTAGCATTGGGAGCAGATCACCTGCCAGGCCTGTGGGAAGACCTTCTCAGAGGAGGGTCGCCTGCGGAAGCACAGGAAGCTGCACACTGTCGACTGGCCATTCATGTGCGAGATGTGCACGAAGGGCTTTGGCACACAGGCCCATCTGAAGGAACACCTAAAAGTACACATGAGCTACGAGCCCTACAGCTGCGAGGTATGTGGCAAGTAGTTCATCTGCGCCCCAGACTTGAAGAAGCATGAGAGAGTGCACAGTAAGAGCGGCCCTTCACATGCCACATGTGTGACAAAGCCTTCAAGCACAAGTCCCACCTCAAGGACCACGAGAGGAGGCCCGAGGGGAGAAGCCCTTTGTGTGTGGCTCCTGCATGGAGGCCTTCGCCAAGGTCTCAGATCTGAAACCGCATGTGAACAATATGCACAGAGAGAGGAAGCAGGTCACCCCCAGGGCCATGCAGAGCCAGATGGAGCAGCTGCAGGTGATTGCCATGGCCACAGAGGCTGAGCAGCAGCTGGAAACCATTGCCTGCAACTAGGGAACTGCAGGGATCCTGGGTCCGGAAGCAGAGACCAAGCTGAAGGCTGGTGGTGCTGTTTTTATGGAAACGTGCAGTGTTGCACCAGCTGGACTGGAGGCAGTGGTTAGTTAGGTGTCTTTGCAACTTTTCAAGTGGCACTGTCCTGTCTGTGTCTATTCATGTTGCCAGGAAGCTCCTCTCCCCCTTTTTTATGATTTTAATTTGAGAACTCCTGTGTCTAGTTTAGAAGCAAGAGACTTCTATTCCATTTTTAATTTCTCTACATTCACCACACCGATGAGTGCACTGCACAGAGTAATAATTCAGTCACTTGATTTCCTGATCATTGAAATTGCAACTTAATAAATGTACTCCTTACAGATGCAGAACATGGTGGTGGATGGTTGACCAAGAACACTGCATGAGTATGAAACCAAGTTCTGGAAATACAGAATGGTATTAGGTTTGTATTTGGTTTGTTAATTTTTATATCACTGTTTTTCACTGTTTTTGTAGACAAATAATAGTTGCTTTGCTGAAATGTTTCTTTGTCTGTTTTGGTTGCTTCCCCAAAGCTGTATTCACAAGTACAGGAGGCTGAGCAAACCCACCAGGACGCTGGTGGTCATGGCTGAGTTCTGAGGCTCCTCTTGGTTGGGGAATTGCGATCTGCACTGGCAGGGATTTGCGGCATGGACCAGGGGTGAGAAGAATAAAAAAGGCCCTCAGTGACAAAGTTGACATGCAACAGTTCCAGGATATCCTAGATCAAAATAATTCTTAATTGATTTTTGAAGTGAGGCTTGTATTTAGGATTAAAATTAGGAGAAGTAACAGATCTGCTTCTACAGTTACATTAGTGTAACAGAATGTCATAGAGCTTTTGAGATCCCTGCAGCACCTGCTTTATCCATAAAGGAGATGCAATATGCTTACTTAAATTAATAAATTTACAATCTTTTAAGTGTACAAAAAAATCAGTGGGTGAAAATTAACATCTAATCCCTTGATACACTTACAAATTTTAAGTCTCCAAAAAACACCTGTGGCATTGACTGATAACTGATATTTTCAATACTGAGGCTGCACTATCTTTCTTCTCTAGGTAAACTAAATGCCCTGAAGTCTGAAAACCACCCACCACCGACGGTTGGGAGAACCTCAATCATTGTGCCCAACACTGCCCAGCAGGGACACACACACACTGGGAAGGCAAGACCAGCATAGTGGAAAAGTTCAAAGCAGCAGTGAGAATACAAGCCAACCATTGGTAAGTTAGGTGAACCAGTGTTGTGCTCTGGCACACAGACACTCAGAATAGATGAGGGTGGGTGGGGCCGCCATTTTTTATCAAAGGGCTCAGGGAGAACTCCACCAACAGACCAGTCTCAGCCCCCACATCCAGAGGCCAAGATCAACCCCATAACCAGCATAAATCCCAATGCAAACTTGGCTGGAATACACAACACACTTTTGGGATCGGGCATGGACCTACCACAGAACTGTAGACAGCAGAGGAAATTTACTAATTTTTTTTTTCTATTTGTTTGATTGGTTTTCCCTTTTCTGTCTGGTTAGGTGTTTTGCTTTGTCTTGTTTTGTTTTTTGTGGTTATTTTTGTTTTTTGTTGTATTTTCTCTTTTTTCTTTTTTTCTTTTTCTTTTATGATTTAGATTTCTTACCTTTCATTTTGTTTTCTTCTACTCATCTTCTTTCTCCTTTCCTCAACTATCTCACTTGATTTTATGATACTTTCATGTGAGTAAACATTGTCTCTTGTCTTTCTGATTCACTTCAATATTCCTTTGCTTTCTCTTCCGTTCTTTCCCTTCCATGTCCTCCAGTTTCCTAAAACTTGGGTGACCATCCTTTGCCCTCCAGCCTTGCTCCTACTGTATTTGACCTCATTCATCTCTCTATCTTGTCCCCTATCCTTCTTAACAACCCCCCCAACACACATTCCACAGGGTAAAATCACTCCACTAAGGGGAAAATCACTGAATACAAATTCCAGGTACCTGATGGATTTTGTTATATAACTGTAGAATTTGCTTCTATGGTTAAAAGTATCAGGTTAGTATTTACCACAGTTTGTCAGTAGCCATGCTGTGCTTGAGACTATTGTTATTGTTAACTGTACTACTTTAGCCAGGATATGATACCTGTTATAATCAGTTTTTCTCCTTTGAATGAAAACACTGTGATTGTATGGGGTCACAACCATCACCATAGTCCAGTACCAAAGGACTGGGTGCTGAGCCAAATAGATAGCTACTTCTCATCCTTAATACATTGGGAAGGTAGGTTCTTGGGACAGACACAAAGACCAAGAACAACCTACATCTAGAAGACATCCCTGAAGAACACACATTTCCTAGGAAAGCCTCGATACTAAGGATAAAGCTATCTACTGTAAGAAATGTACAACCATCAACACAGAAAACAAAATAAAGTTTAAAAAATAGAAAATGACAAGACACAGAAGCAAAATGCAACTCCAGACCGCCCCCCCCAGCCCACCCAGGACAAGTCCAAAGCACAATGAGATAAAAGAAATTGGAAGTCAATGACTGGAACTTTCTGAAATGATAACAACAGAAGTGAAAAAAAAAAAAAGAAGAGGGTATAGAAAAAATGATCTCTAAGGCACTAAAAGAAATGACAATCAAAATGAAGGACATTAAAGCAGACACAGATTTTAAAAATAGAGAAGCTCAGGAAAACAATGAATCCCCATCATAGGAAAGAAATGGAATCCATGGAACAAATCCAAACAGAAATCCAGGAGATTAAAAACTACACTGGAAGTATACGCAATAGGTTGAATGATAGCAAGGATAGAATATCAGATCTAGAAGATAGGACTGTGCCTAGTGACAATGAAAAGAAAGATATCTTAAAAATAGCAAGAGACCATGAAAAATCAATCCAACAGCTACAAGATGAAGCAAAGAACAACAACATGGGCTGGTGATATAGCTCAGTGGTATAAGTGCCTGCCTGGCAAGCGCAAGGTCCTGAGTTCAACTCCCGGTACCCACATAAAAAAAAAAAAAGAACAACAACATAAGATTGATTGGAGTCAGTGAGAAAGCTGAAGACAGCACAAAAGCCATAAAAAACCTCTTTACAGAAATAATGGCAGAAATTTGACATACAAATAACTGAAGCATATAAAACTCCAAATAGCCATGACCAAAGTAAATCTACACCAAGGCATAAAATAATCAGATTTCAGAAATTCAGCACAAGAACAGAATATTAAAAGCAGCTAGAGAAAAGAAACAAATCACCTATAAAGGAAAACTCATCAGAATCACAGCAGACTTCTCAACACAAACCCTCAAATCAAGGAGAGCTTGGGGTGAGGTATTTCAAGCGCTAAAAAGAAACAAACTCCAACCCAGATTGAGGTACCCTGCATTGTGCCAACACTGTAGTATCCCAGGTTCATCACTATGAACAAATATAAATGCTCACTCCTTTGATTTTTCATTCAAAAAGTACTTCCACTCCCTTCCAGGATCTCTATACATTGACTGTTCCTGTGGTAATTTCCCTCCAAGAGGTCCCCAGGTGTGTCTTCTTTTTCATCTCCAAGCTGTAGTCTCTCTGCACCAAGACCAGTGTTGCTTTGCTAATCTCAAGCCACTGACAATAATGCTTGCTAATCTTCTCAGAGCCTGGTCACCTCCAATGAAAAAGTCTTTAGCTATTTATATGTATTTCTATCTGTTGCCTCATCTCTTTCTGTAGCCATAGACACCTTCATATCAGAGTTCATTGAGTCCTTTAGCTTACCTCTTCTCTTCATCATTGGCCTAGGGAAGTGACAAAAGGCACAGCAGGTATTGGTCTCTCCTGTCCCAACAACCCCATGCATCAATTGGAATGAATTTTAAAGTGATTTTTTATCATGTTCCCCATAATTCATCCTTCTGTTATGGCTGAATTTGGGGCCCATATTTTAATAATATTTCAGATTAAAAATAATAAGTAAATGTGAAAGCCTTAAGCACCAAAAATCTTGTTTGTTTTTTCATTTCTGACATTTGACTTCAGGAACCAATTTGAATTAGGATTTCAAAACTTCTAGAATCCACCACTTTGTTCTCATCCTTCAGACTTGGCTCCACTCTTGGATTCTTACGCATGCCCCCTCTTAGCAATTCCAGGTCCTCCTTTGGCTGTAGCAGTTCTAAGCTGGTTTTCTCAATAGCAGAAGAATCTCATTTCCATAATTTCAAATAAAGTTCTTCATATTTGTTCTGATTGGACTTTTTTAAATTATTTGCTCATTACCAACCTGTGTAACCATGGGAATGACTATCCTTATTTGGTTTAAACCTGTTATGGCTTATGATCCCAAAGCTTCATGTGGTCATAGGTGGGCCTTTTCAGAGGTGGCTGGATCTAGGGTTTGTGATGCTGGTATTAAGTGTGTGCTGCTGGGCTCAAGGGTGTGTAATTGCTAAATTAGTCCACTGATTGGTTTGGCATATTTCTGGGTAGGATTAAGGGCGCCCCACCTTGGGTGTGTGTACTACCCACCCTAAGGGTGGGTAGCCTCAATGGAATGTAAGAGAAAGAGGGATGTTTGTAACTTGTCATTTATTGTTCTTTTGTTACTTGTTGCTGCTGCTGCTGCTTATCTTCTGCTGCCTCCTGCCTGCTCTGTGATGCCCCTCTGCTATGCCACCCTGCCTTGGAGCCAGCCAATTATGGACTGATACCTCTACAAACTATGAGCCAAAATAAACCTTTCCTCCTTTATCTTTGGCTGCCATGTATTTTGTCTCAGCAACCAGAAAAGTAACTAAGACAAAACCAAATAGAATCCACTCCTGAAAGTACAAATTGAGGTCATGTGTGGAGGGTGGAGGTGTTCTCCCAAAATAATCTGGGATGTTCCTACCAAGAAGTGTGAGAAAAAGAAATGGTAGGCAACAAAGTATTACAGAGTTCCAGCAATCCTTAGGCATAATGTACATGCCCAATCCCACTCCTAAGAGGGTGCCTTGTGTAAATCTTCACATAATACCATCCCAGCTTCAGCCCAACTTCCATTCTTTGTTACAATTCTAATTCAGAAATTTAGATGTGAAACACATCTCACTTATTCTCATCCTTGATATCCACATCTAAATAATTCAGTCTGAGATCAATTATCTCTAATAGCCCTAATAGCACCACTATTCTTGACTATCCCTATTAAATGCTTTTGTGAAATTTGTATCTACTGGTGATGAGATATCTATTTTGTAATCAGTTCAGGTACATCTGACCTAGAAGGAAATGAGAAAAGGAACAAGTTCAGAAACTCATTTGTGTATGCATTCCGTGGTTATCAGTGCTCTGAAGAGCAAACTAATATTGCCAGCAAAACAGGGTATTGTACCAGAAGATTAAAATAAAGTCTCAATCAGCCCTCTCACTCTCAATCTATGCATCATAAAGTACCTCACTCAAGAAACAATTGTCCTAAGTAAATTATAAGATTATTTTTCTCTAAATAGTTCATTAATTTCTTATGAAAATTCTAGATCAAACATCAGAAATTGTATCCTTTTATGGTAACTGCCTGTTACAGTTTTTATCTGGATAGCACCTCAAAGCCTCTGCATTCAGAGGTGGGGGCTTGTAGGAGGTGATTGGATTATGGGATCATTACACATGACTTTGTATTAGGAGGTGGGGCCTGTTTAGAAGGGGTGGGTCACTGGGGGCATCTCCTGAAAAGGTATATCTCCCTCCCTGGCTCCATTTTGCTCTCTACTTCCTGCCCACCATGAGGTGAGCAGCTTTTCTTCCACCATGCCCCTCTGCCATGCCATCCTGCCTTGGAGTTAGCTAACTATGAACTGAAATATAAGCCAAAATGAATCTCTCCTCCCTTAAGTTGCAGTGATGGATATTGGGTCTCAGGGATGAGAAAGTGACTAGTACTGATTTTGGCACCAGAAGGGTGGTCATTGCTGTGATTGTACTTGACCATGTGGTTTAGAAGCCCTTGGAAATTATTCACAGGAGCATTTTGAAAATGTTTAGAGATGCCAGCTGAAGAAACCCTAGAATTCTGTAAGCTGAGCTTGATGGGAGATTCTGGTCAGAGCTCAAAAGACCAAAATGCAAATAGAAATGCAGATGATAAAGGCCAGAGTCTGGAGACTTTGGTGGGAACAAGGACTCCACTG
Organism: Erethizon dorsatum; assembly: GCA_028451465.1. Lineage (NCBI taxonomy): Eukaryota > Metazoa > Chordata > Mammalia > Rodentia > Erethizontidae > Erethizon > Erethizon dorsatum. The sequence continues at coordinate 75,222 of CM051824.1, forward strand.
GCAGTTGGATCCAGAGCATGTGTCTTAGGCTCTGGCAGAAAATTGATATTTTGCTCATGTCCTGACATTTGTGTGAGACTGAGGATGGCAGACTAATTAAACTGGTAGAGAAAATTTCAAGATATCCTAAAGTTCAGGCTGTAGCATGGATGCTGCTTGCTACTTTTAGCCAGGTTTATACTGAAAATCAGGAACAAAAAGCCCATTTACAAAGTTTTCAATCTCCCCAGAAAAGAAGAGCCTATAAAGATGGAGCAGAGAACAGTTTGGTTGCTCAAAAGAATAGCATTAAAAAGAAGCCAAGTACTTTACAACAGGACAATAGAAAAGATGCCTTGAGGACATATAAGAAACCAGCAAGGCCCAACCCTTCCAAGGCTCAAAATTGCAAAAGTGAAAGATTATTTTTACATGAAAGCCCCAGGGCACCATGCTCCAGAAGGGCCTTCTCAAGAATTGATTGCCTGGGATTCGTTTCACAGTACTTATCCATCCAGGCACTTGGAGGCCTCTGCAGCTATGATGCAAATGGGCCCAGCTACTGCTGTAGGCTGGAGCAGACCTTGGTATCATCCATATGATGCTGGTTTTACAGGTATACAGAATGCAAGAGCTGTGGGTTCAGAAAGCCTTCCACAAGATTTCAGAAGTGCTTGGAGGCCAAGCAGTGTGTCCCTGAGGGGTAGTACATGAAGTTGTGAGAGTGAAGCTGAAAGTGCAGTGGAGACCCAGGAAGTTGGAGATGCCAGAGACATTGAACAACTGAAGAAAGTCAATTTGCAGTAAGCAAAGCCAGCCCCAAGAGAGAAGCCATGAAAGCTGTAACCACTACCAATGCTGTTGGAGCAGGGCAATCCAAGCCATTCAGAGTTTACATCTCACCATAACTTGCCTTCAGTGTTGAGCATGGAGCTAAAGGATTTAATGTTTGCCCAGATGGGTTGCTGTCTTGCTTGTTGGTCCATTAGCTTTTATTCCTCTTTCCTTACTTTTGGAATGGGAATGTTTATCCTGTGCCACTGTACGTTGTCACTATTTTTTTTTTCTAATTTTACAAGGCCTCATAGCTAAGAGTTTGCTTTGAGTCTCAGAGAAGACTTTGGAGTTGGACTTTTCAGCAATGCTGAAACTGTTAGTACTTAGATGACTCTTAGAGATAGACTAAATGCATTTTGCATAAATAGATGTGCAGGAGTCTTTTGGCAGCCAGGGGTGAAATGTTATAGTTTATATCTGGATATACCCACAAAGCTTCATTCACCCAGAGGTGGGGGGCTTGTGGAAGGTGATTGGAATATGGGGGCATGAGCTGTTAAGAAGTGGGACCTGGTTGGAAGGGGTGGCTCACTGGGGGCATGACGTGGAAAGGTGTATGTCTCTCCTGGACTCCACTCTCCACTCCCAGCTTCATGGCTGCCACAAGGTGAACAGCTTATGCTTAACCATGCCCTCTGCCTTGCCGTCCTGCCTTGGAGTCAGTTGACTGGACTGAAATGTGAGCCAAAATAAGCTCTCTTCCCTTAAGTTGCAGATGTCAAGTATTGTGTTTTAGCAATGAGAAAAGTGGCTACAGACATTCCTCATTTAAGGGTTGAGTTACATTCCTGCAGTTAGGTCATTAAGTGAATTGGTCACTAAATGAGGCAATCTGTGGCTCCACCCCTACAGCACTTTCAGTGGTTTAGCCTTTATGGCCTCTCTCCTGGGCTGGCTTTCATCACTACTTGCAGCTTTCCTCAGAAAATACATGTTCCTGGCTTCTCCAAACTTCTGGAATCTGTGCTGCACCTTTGACTTCACATAGCTTAACACACTGCCCTTCCAAGGGCACACTGCCTAGTCTCCCAGGCCTTCTTCTGAAATCCAAATAGAACCCTGACTGACCCCCACAACTCTTGCATTCTGCATGTACCTAAAGCTAGCACTACGTGGATGATGCCAAGTTCTGCTGTTAGCTAGAGCAGTAGCCAAGCTTCCTTCTGTGCCTGAATTCCTGAGCACTATGAACCCAATCTTGAGAAACAAATTCTCTAGGCCACTGCCATTCTGGAACATTGTGGCTTAGGGCTCTCTTCTCAAAGCAATCTTTCACCTTTGCAATTTTGAGGCTGCAAAGGATGGAGTCCTCCTGGCTCTTGTGATGTCCTCATTCCATCTTTTTTTATTATCCAGTTCCTAATCAGCAACCAAGTTCTCTGCTCCATCTTTGCAGCCCACAACTTTACTGGAGTTTCTATTCTGACCAAACTCAAAACCTTTTAAATCATTCTGCTGGGCCATTTGCTCCTGATCCTCAAGGTACAGCTGGCTTTAACAGTAGCTATGCCACAGCCTCAATATTAGACTACTTGAAATTTCTTCCACTAGGTTAATTAGTCCACCACAATTAATCTCAGTCTTCTGCAAAGTCTCTGAACATGAGCAAAGTGCAGACAAATTTTTTGCCAAAGCATAACACCCATGGTCTGGAGTCCAACAGTAAATGCAGTCCTTGTTCCTCACTGTAACCTCCTGAGCCTGGTCTTTACCATATACATTTCTATCAACATTTTCATTTTCTGAGCTCTGGCCAGAATTTCCCATCAAATTTGGCTTGCAGCATTCCAGGGCTGCTTCTTCAGCTGGCATCTCCAAACCTTTCCAAACTCTTCCTTCAAGCTAGTTCCAAAAGCTTCTGAACCAACATGGTCAGGTAGAGTCACAGCAACAACCCTACTTCTCTGGTACCAAAATCTGTCTTTAGTTACTTTTTTCATTTCTGAGACAAAATACCTAACACCCAAAGTTAAAGAAGGAAATGTTTATTTAGCTCACAGTTTGTAGAGGTTTCATTTCATAGTCAGCTGTCTCCAAGGCAGGGTGGCGTGGCAGAGGGCCATCACAGAGGAGAAACAGTCCACAACAGAGCAGGCAGGAGGCAGTGAAGCAGCAACAGCCTGCCTTTCATCTTTCCCTTTTTTTCCATTCAGGCTATAAGCCTAATAGTTGGCACCATCCACACTTATGGTAGGGCCTCCCATTACCCACTCCCAGAATAATGCTAACCAATCAGTAGACTAATCCAATTATCAAACACCCTAAATTCGTACTCACACACCCTAGATCCAGCTGTGTCTGAAAGTCCCCACCTATACATGCATGAAGCTTTGGGAGGACATCCAGATACAAGCCATAACACCGCCATCCCTCTGTGGCAGCCCTGCTCTGGAGTGGCCAAAGAGAGTGTGCAGGAGGGTGGTCAGTGTACAGGGAATGGACATCTGGAGTTTTAGGGCTGCTCCTGCTGCAGGTGCTCAGGACTACTGCAGGGCTGAGTGGCTGGGAAAGGGAGGAGTACCGGCCACCCCTGAGGCTAGTGAGGGGCAAGGTCCTACCTCTTGGAGCTCAAGATAGGTTTGGGAAATTCCTGGAGCTCAAGATGGGGGTCACCTGCCATGTCCGGTGCAGCTCTCAAAGTTTCTGGGGGAAAGGATGGTGAAAGGGAGAAAAAAAGAGACAAAAGCTGAGCTCAGGTGGAGCCCTCTCCTGATGGGAGGAAAGGAACTGCTCAATCAAAGCAGTGCATTTATTTATACATTTAGCAAGTTAATGTCACAATGACACCCCCTTTGCCTAGCAACCCATTGCTTGGATTGCCTTGGGGCTAGGTGTTTTTTTGGGTTGGAGCGGCTTGTTTATGTGGCTTGTCCCAGGCACTCTTTATTTTTGGACCAGCCTTGCTTTAGCCCTACATGACCTTGCTTTCACCCCACATGTGTGATCAATCTCCAGCTTTAGCAGCTCCCCGCATAGCTCCCCTTTCTGTTTTATAGTTGTAAGTGATGGGCGGTCAGTTGAAGCTGGAGGACTCTGCAGAAGACCTTTTTATTTTTGAACCCTTTATATTTTGAGTGAAGTTTAGGCTAAGGATTTTTAGTCCAAGGATTTTAAGTCCCTGTATTTAACAATTTTATCTTATATAGCCCATTAATCCATAACAGTAGTCAGTTACCAGTGTAGCTGGAAATTGTCAGAAGGTGTTAGTGATTTGAGATTTTTTTATAGCTAGCATTTTATTATGGCATAGTTTTATAACTCTTGTAGTTATATTTTTTTGCAGGATGTTTAAGACCAGGTTAAGGTGAGACCATTACTAATTATAATTATTTTCTTGCTACCTATAAAGGTTAGTTAAGTCTCCTCAGGATTTACCTTGAAACCATGGAGTAGCAACTCTTAGTTCTTCTGTGAGTGTCAGCCATCTGGATGAGTCATGGCCATTGCTTAACCAAGTTGCTTTTTGTGAAAGCTTGGGAGATCTTTGGTGACTTTCTTTAGGCACACAATATACTGTAGATCACTTTTCTTTTGTGGTCCCATAATCTCTTTGATCAGAAGAGCAGGGACTCACAGAGTTATGGGATGTTGCAGCAGAGGTTTTTTTCATGTCCTGGGTCCTCATTGACCTTGGAGGGCTGGGGCCAAAATATTGGCTGTTTTCTTAGCCCATCTATTTTTTTAAATTTTTGGTCTCTAAACCTTAGTTGTTGAACATCCAAAATAAAAGATCGATGACATTACATTGTAATGAAGGCAGTGAGCTTAATATTATTATATCTGAATATCAAGCACCTGAGAACATAAAATAGAACAATTATTTTTTAACAACCATGGATGTTTTAGTATTTAAATCCCTGTAGAATGTTAACAAACAGTTACATATTTTACACAGAAAATTAGAAATCAAAACCATACATAATATTGTAGCATGACAATCACGATGACATTTTTGTAATACACCTAAATTTTTATTTTGACATAAAATACCTCTTTTTAGGCAGTCATCCCTATCTAATATATAAAAAGCTTTTACCTAATTTGTTGACCTTTAGTGGGATGTACAACACATACTTTTTGTTAAAGGCAGAGGTCTGAATCTGAAAGAAAAGTCTATCACCATAAACAGTCCTTATTTCACACTTTGGAAGACCCATATATCTGGAGGCATGAGTACATTTACTATACTACAAAAACAATGATAATCAATTATCATAGCCATATGAAAACCTTTGTATAAGAATATCTTTAAATCAAAAACCTAATTGTCTAGAAACCTTAATCCTTTGATGAATGAGCAAATGTAAACATATTATAATAATATATTTTAATATATTTTGGGGGGGGTGTCTCCCATAAGGCTATGGAGATCATCGGGGCTTTCTACCAATGAAAAAAGGCTGAGATAATTTCCCAGGCAGTTGCTACTTTATTCACCAAAGGGAGCCTTGATCAATAATTCTCCAAGCCCAAAAGGTCCCCTCAGTAACATTAGCAAATTTTTGATGACCTCTGAGAAAACCCATTTTGATATTATTTTGACCAGCTGGAAACCCAGGTGGAAGCATGCTTTTTAAATCTGTAAACAAAAATTAAATTTTGAACAAATGATCCAAAAATGCAAAAGAAAAAAGGAAAAGAGAAAAATTGTTGAGCTCAAATAAAAAACAGCTGTTAACTGACTGGACAAGTGGACAAACATGCACAGATGATCTGTACAGGTTGGGCAAACAGATATACACAGACAATCCACCTATAAAATCAGAGTGCACTCAAATATATTTTTGACAAAATTGAATTATAATAACTCTTTTACAATTTTAGAAGTTTATAATTGTAAGTAGACTAGTCTGATTTTTTGTAGGTCAGTTAGCAGAGATCTCTTAAGAAGAATTTGGAAGGAACAAAATCTTTTATCTATGATCAATATATATTTTTGTATTTTATATTGTCTTAAGAATACTAGTAACTTTTATGTTACCTTTTTTCATGTAACTTTCTGCTCAGTATCTCTATATGCTCAGTCACCTATTTAGACCTTTGATTTCTATTTTTGGTTACCATCTTCTGGGGGTCCTGGGTCAATTTCTCTAATTGGCCCCATGTCAGGTCTAGCCCCATCTTTGTCTGTCAGTTGTGGTGTGGTCTCTGAGTTATCACTGTTATAGGACTGGGCATCAGCTTTTTGAAAGATGGAATTAACTCCTTCTCAGGGTCTATGATGTAGCCAGACAGCATGCTCTGGCACCCAGATAGGCCATTTAGCATTCTCTGGAAAGACACAGCATAACCTCTACCCCAGGTGAGTAGCAGGCTGGGTCCCTTCCATTGTCTAGTATGAAGATCTTTCCAAAGAACCCTTCCTAACTTCTTTTCCTTTACGTGATTGAATTATCTTTTTACTGCTGTATTTTTATCCTAAGTAGAATTTAAAAAGTTAATAGTATATACTGCCAAGTGAAGTCTATTATGAGGTGTAAATTTTGTAGGGAAGGATTCCCCCTTTTGTTTTTGTAATTGAATTTTGAACATACAGTGAGCACGTTTAACAATCTCTTGACCTTGAAGGTTATAAGGAATTTTTGTGTTAAGGGAAATATGAAAAGCTTTACAGAATGTTTGGAAAGCAGCACTTGTATAGGCTGGGTCATTGTCAGTCTTTTGTGTATAAGAAAAACCCATACCCTGTGTTTGGGTGCCCAGGGCTCCGACTCACCGCTCCTCTAGCTGCTGTTTTTGCCCCATCACCTCGGGGCTATGGGCGCTTGTGGCAGCAGGTCCTCAGCCCGAGGGGAGGACCATTTCCCCTCAGCCTTGCTATGCTTTGGTGGTGGTGACCAGGAGGGAGTCAGTGCCTGCCTCTCTGCTGGGATGGGCTCCATCGCCAGTTTGGCTTTCCTGGCACCCCCCCGGACAATGCCACAGTCATTGCCTCTGCAACCAAGGCCACCTTTTTGTTTCCCCTGGCTTTTTTCTCCTCAGATTTGGGCTGTTGTGGCTCCTGCGGCTCCAAACCGAGCACGGGTGCTAGGGGCTGTGGGTGTGGCTAGTGGGTGAGAGTGTGTGGCTGGGGCATCGCAGCTTAGTCCACCTAAGCCACCTGTGTGGGGCCCTCTCTGCTGGGCCCATGCCCCTCCCTCCTGTGGGACTGTGCTGTGCTGAGCCAGCTGGGCAGGCGGCCTGATCTGCACACACTTTAAAAATTATTCCTTTCGACAACAAATAATCTCTCAGACTTAAACATGCTTTAGATATTCCTTTCCAAACATTTGGGGCCATGATCTGTTGCCTATAAGTTTTATTAAACATAAGGTAAAAGGGGCCATAGGGTCATAGGTAGCGGTAGCTTGTTTTAATTATTTTAGGGACTTAAAGGGTACAGCTTTATGAAGATGTATAACTTGTCCCGGATTACTGGGGACTTGAAGTTTAGTAACAGGGTAGATATGTTGAAAACTCTCCATGGACTCCCCTGCCTGTCTTGCTTTTTTTAGTGTCAATTGCAAAAGAGAGAAAGAAAACAGCTGTACTCCCTGAGAGGTGGAAGTTTCAATCTGCAGCACAGCAAAGCTTCTCTGAGCTGAAAAGGCAGACATCTCCGCTTGTGGCTCAGTTAAAGTATCAGTGAAACATTTCTCTAGCGGGGAAGAGTCTTTTTTATCCCCCATCACTTCTTCCTTATCTAATTGAGCAAGGCTAGAGGGTTTGAGCTCTGCTGGGATTGCTGTTGCTCTACCATCCTTTTCTCACTCAGGACTTGATTTTAAAATAGTGCTCCGAGCAAATTCTTTTGTGATTGTCTCAACAAGCTTATGACCATTAAAACCTTGTCTAATCAAAATCCACAAAAGGAATGTAAATATAGGAATCAAGATTACAACAAACAATTCCGTATACATTTGTGGCTCTTGAGAATTTGTTTGCCCCATGTTTAACAACTGATAAAATCAATACACCTCTTCCCTTTTTGCTTCTTGTGAGCCTTTTTTTAATGTTGTTGTTGTTGTTGTTCTGTTTTGTTTTGTTTTGTTTTTCTCTGGCCCTAGTGGGCCCACTTTTCTCTCTCTGGCCCTAGTGAGCCCATTTCTCTCTTGCTCCAAGCTTAACACCTGATGATATCAATGCACTTCTTCCCCTTTTGCGTGCACAATGAGAAGTGTCCCCTCACTCATTATTTCTTCTTACCCTGTCCGCGTTCAGGTACCATACGCCGTATCCCGTGCAGCTCTCAAAGTTCCAGGGGGGAAGGACAGCAAGAGGATGGAGAAAAAAGGATGAGACAAACAGCTGAGCTCAGGTGGCGCCCCCTCTCCTGATGGGAGGAAAGGAACTGCTCAACCAAAACAGTGCATTTATTTATACATTTAGCAAGTTAATGTCACGTGACACCCCCTTTGCCTAGCAACCTATTGCTTGGATTGCCTCAGGATTAAATGTTTTTTGGGCTGGAGCAGCTTGTTTAGGTGGCTTGTCCCAGGCACTCTTTGTTTTTGGACCAGCCTTGCTTTAGCCCCACACGGCCTTGCTTTAGCCCCACACATGTGATCAATCTCCAGCTTTAGCCACTCCCACAGTCACCCCCTGGACCTTGGATCTCTGAAAACAGTGTCTGAGGAATGTGCCTTCCTGCCAGCCTCTCCCAGGCCTGTCAGGATGTGCCCCCTTTGAGATTAGCATGGACATAGGAGAGGGTTTCTGAATTGCTGGAGGGCCCCGTTCAAGTTGCCAGGGGTGAACCCAGTCTGAGCCTGTGCCAAAGTAACCTCTGCCTTTGTCCTGTGGAGCAAATCCTCCATGAAAAAGGAGGTGTCTGGCAAGCAGGACCAGGATTGTCTTCAAAAAGAGCCCCTAGGGTGAGCTCCAGAACAAGACGGCCCTCCAGCCCAGGTTTCTCTCAGCACAACTGCTGCAGCCTTCTCAGCTCAACCAGTTCTAAAATCAGGTTGGTAGTGCACGCCTTCAGTCGAATTTCTCAGGATCCTGGCATGGAGGATCACCTGAGTCCAGAAGTTCAAGAATCCTTATAGATTGGGCTGTCTTCCATCTTAGTACTGCTGCCCCCTTCCCTATTATAGGAATATCTGGCCATGTCCATGATGGCCTGTGTAACAGTCAGACTAATCTCAATAACAAAATGAAAATAAAATCAGGTTTCATCCGATGGGCTCTAAGTCTCACAGAATCTTGACCCCTCTACTTCGTGCACATGAAGAGACCAGGAGGCCCTCACTGAAGCTGGTGTGAAGCCTAACCTTGAGTGGTGGGACAGAGTGTTGCCTGGATCACCAAGGGGCAACCTGCTTCCCCTAGGGGGTGAATGGTTCACATGGCAAGGCATACAGAGAAGAGCTTCACTGGAGACAGGGGCTGGTGGCCTTCTTCAGCAGGACCAGAATAGCTCGACTGCTTCCTAAGGAGACTCCTGGTCACAAGGGCAGCCCATTGGTGTTTATCATGGGCTGCTAGGCCCTTGTGGGCTGAGAGTACAATAGTTTATACGTAAAACACAGTTCATAGAGAATTGCTGAAATGAAAAAGAGGAAAATGGTATTTGTGAGGAAAACCCTGGACAGAGAAACTTGCAACAGCTACCCATTTCTTTCATCTTCACCCTAGCTTTGCCTCCAGCTGTGTTGCCTCAGCCATCAATCATGTCTTTCATCTTTAAGGCTTAAATGGACTAGAAAAAAAGTGCCTGCTGCAAATTCCAGCTCTCAGCCTGTGATTTAATCTTTGCCCTCATACCTGCCTGCTGTGGTCTGTGGCGGTTGGCCCATTCCTGTCACTTATTACAAACACCAGTGTGTTTCTGTATAGTCTCTGCTTTTATGAGTCTGCTGCTTTGGAAACAAATCACAGGTTCCAGGTTCCATAATCCTTTGGTGTGGAATTTCTGGTATGACAGCATTTAGCTTCTGAACAAACATGTTTGGCTTTGCCTTGTTTGGAAAGAGCACAAAGAGAAGAGCTGAACTAGCACAAAGAGGTGCATGTCTCAGCAGCATGACTTCCTTTGCACCAGCGGTCTTCATGCTCACACTCCTCCAGGCCTCCATTTTGGCATCTTGGTTGCCCTTTTCTGTGTTTGGGCAGCTGACATTTTGATCAGGGAACAAATTTTGTGCTGTCTCATTGCAGCCAAAGAAGACTTCAAGAACCAGCAACTGATCTGGCCAGCATCTGTCACCTGTGTCCAGGGTCTTGGAGTGAGGGGAAGAGAGGCGCAGCCACACAAGCAGCCACATCCCGCACTATTCTGCAGCAGCCACTTTCTCAGGGCTGTGACAGTCCAGATGAGGAGACAGCTTTTGCCAAGGGCAAAAAGGCCTTGCTTCAGGGTCCTACCCCAAGGAAACTCCCAAATCTTCCAGGGACAAGAGCAAAATCAGGTCACCTTGGCAAGATTCTCTCATCTTTGGAGTTATTTGTGTAAATGAACAATGTGAGGCAGAGACCACTTGACAGGCTTTTTGTGAAGGTAACAAGGCATACAAGGTAATACCTGAGTGCAGGAGAGAGAGAGGGTGAAAAGACCATCCATAGGGAACAGAGAAGCAGGTTTCTTTATAGGGCTTGAAAGAAGGCCAGGGACACTAGGTGAGAAGGTCTTAACAAACATCAGTGGTCAAAGTTCTCCAAATGTCCAGTGCCTCAGTGATCAAAGTCCTCAGGGCATCCAGTGTAAATGTATGGATGGTCTCACCTTATCTCTTTTTATGACATTCTGTGTTTGCCAAGGGCAACAGTGGGGGTGCTGAGCTGGGTTTTCTCTGAGAACAATGCTGCTGCTGACAAACAGGTTGGGTGCAGGGAAAGTTCTTCCTGAGTTCAGCCTAACAATTTGCACTCCTGCAAACCAAGGAGACCAGATTAGATGAATTATGTCCTATCAGAAGTGTAATGGCAGTACTGTATTTAGTGCTGCTGGGGATAAGAGGGACATGAGAGGCTGGCTAGAGATCTACTGTGTTGTGGGGGGGGCAGCAGACTTTGCGCTGTTTCAAAGCCCTGACAAAGGTGAGGAATAAAGGATTCGAAGGGGAATTTGGAGGACATGGTAGTGAGATTTGTGGGTGTGTGGAGACATGGACTTAACAACTGGGAATTTGGCTCTGAGCTCTCGTGTAGTGCTGCTGAAGATGTGGTGCTGGAACACTAGGGGGAGCCATGCAAGTGCTCATCAAGTTGGAGAGACATTTAAGATGTCCTTGCAGAAGTGTTGGGTTCCCAGGTGGTAAGCTGCATACATTTTAGGGTCATTAACTCATGATGGCATTCAGAGCCCTGAGGCTGTATGTGTCCATGGAATGAGGGTGTGAAGGGACTTAGCCTGGAGCTGCAGGTACCCCAACACCTGCACATACCTAGACCAGAGAAAGAATCCCTGTAAATTGGGTTGTCTTCCAGCTTAGCACTGCTGCCCCCTTCCCAGTTGTGGGAATATCTGGCCATGTCAGTGACAGCCAAATCCTCACTTTCTGTTCCAGACTGTTGCATGGAGGTGGATATAGACTCCGGGGAATGGGCCCCAGTATCCCTGGGGCTCTTGCCCAGATGCTCTCTCTACTCCACCTCTTCCCTTCCCTCCAACTCATGCTCTGTTCTGATGGTGGTAGTATGAGGGATTCCTCAGAACCATCTGACCAGAATCACAGCTGCCTGCACCCCTTACTCCTCCTGCTCCCCAAGCAGCTCCATGCTGGTTCTGATGCCCTGAGGGACCAGGGGCCTCATCCTCACAGGCACAAGCCCCTTCACTCCACCCTGTATTTTTGAGCTACTAAATTCCATATGAAAGCTACCATTTCATACAAATTCATGTTAGAGATAGGCAGTGGGAGCCACAATCTACCTCTGCTGAGGAGAGAGTGAATCATCCTTAAGATTATTGTATTTCACCTGTGTGAACACTATTATGAAAATATTTGTTTTAAATAAGACAAAGACCTTCTACATACAAATGATAAGAGTTAAAGCTAATAACTTCTACAGGTACTTCCTGTGTACTAGGTGGGGCCCCAACTGTATTTCCTGCATTATCTTCTTGGATCTTTTCAGCAACTCAGGAGGGTAAATATTAATAATTGTGGGGGAGCAGAAGTAAGTGGCAAGCAGGAGTGGGGGGGCAGGCTGACTGGCTCATCAGCTAGGACTTATTCTCAGTCTGACTTCAGATCCAGAATTTTACACAGTGTAGCAATATTCCTTCCATCCCCTACCTCAGGAGCAGCCATCAATTCCTACATCTTATTTGAACAAATACATAATCTATTGCGGTATCATGATTTTACACATAATTCATGTTCTATTTCCTATTTGAGAAAATTTAAGCAACAGTTAGCCATTTGCATTCAAAATCAAGCCAGTGAAAAATGAATTCCTGGCCAGAATTAAAAATTAAAATTACTCGTGTAATGTGATAATTTAAGCTTTCTCATTTATTCTTTTTTAAATTACTTAAATCTAAGGTTTTAAATATATTCTGTTTGACTTTTAAAACAAAATTTATCTATTCTTACTGATCATACATGTTCATGAAATTTTAAAATTAAAAATAAAAAGTCAAACTAAAACAGACAAAAATCATGGTGATGAAGAACAGTCCAGCGGTTGTCAAGGCTTAGGATGGAATGGAAGATGGGAATATAAGGAATAGCACAGGGTAGTTTTGGGAGGTGATGTAACTGTTCCATGTCTTATAATGGTGACTAGACAATTTTACATTTGTTAAAAGTTGTGGTACTGTACACCAAAAGGAAAAAAAATAAGTAAATTTTACTGTATCTTTTTTAAATTAAAGAAAAATAACTACAAAGAAATAGACTAAAAAGTAACTTCCTACTTATGATCACAGTTCCCAAATTCCCCTCTTCCAATGCAGTCACTTCTGTGTCCTTCTGTAAATGCACACTTATTACAAACAAGAAAACATATGTCCATTTAAAGCTGTTGCAGCAGACTTGGGCCAAAGATGCACGCAGTGGTAGAAGACTTGCTTAGCATGCATGAGGTTAGGGTTCAATCCCCAGAACTTTATGTAGACAACACTACACCTTGCTTTCTTTAATTTAAGAATAAATCTTAAAGAGTTCTTCTTCTCAAATCATACAGATTTGTCTTATTGTTTTTTAATATTGCATATGCCAGGTGTGGTGGTACACCTGAAATCTCAGCACTAAGGAGGCTGAGGCAGGAGTATCACTACAAGCTTGAGGCCAGCCTGAGCTACATAATGATATCAAGGTGAGCCTGCATTACATAGTGAGACCCTGTTTCAAACAACATGTATATATATGAGTTCCACTGTGTAATTATTTCCTTATTTGGGTGATATTTGAATTTGTTATAGTCACAAAAATGACCATGACCCTTCACTTTTCCCTTTATCCATGCCTGCTGGCAATATGATTTTAGTTCTCTGATTAAGAAGTAGAGTTTCAAGACCTCTTGTGTCCCAGCTGGTCCTGTGGCATGCTTTGGTTTACTGGATGCAGCAGAAATGTCACTGTACTCCCCTAAGATTAGGACACATGCCATTAACATGGACTGGATATGTTTTTGTCTTTCCACAGTGTTAGAACTTATTGAGTAACAATAATTTCACAAATGTTGTCTGTTCCCTAAGTAGTCTGAATTTCACCTGATAGCCACGAGGAGGGTAATCACAGGTACTTTCATTTCAATTTTAAGAACAGTGCTTAATACCTGTAACACCCAAGTCACACATCATACTTCATACAACAGTATATACAGGTTACAGGGTGTCTAAGAAGGGGTTAACAGCGGCCTGGGCTCCAAAGATGCTAAACTGGAGATAAAGGCTGTGAGCCAATGGAGATGTAAACAGTCACTCTAGGTGGCCAGGTAAGACTGCTGACTAAACAGAGCTGTTCAAGGCACCCTTCATGTGGAAGGCCCAAGAGCAGAGGTGAAGCAGGGAGATCCAGCTGAGCCGATGCCTAGGGCCAGAGTTGGAGCTCATGGACCTTATGACGGTTTTGCCGGGCAGTCTAATAAGATGATGGGTACGTAGATGTTACCTCCAGACATCCACCCCTCCTTTGTTTTCCCCTCCATTATACAGTTCTGTGAGCTCATGGCCTGGTTTTCTGTTATATGATTTGATATCTCAGGTGTCCCTGTGCTCCTGATTTCATTCGATAAGCTCATGGGTAGTAATTTATATTATTACAATTTATTTATGTATTAGTTTCTGTCTTATGGTTGTGTTATGCATCTAGGGTTGTTCTTTTTGATAAGTTTGGTGTACCCAACATCTGCTGATTATCTATTTCCACAGAAGAGTCACCAAGTCATTCTGCCCCACATCTGCACTCAAAATGGAGAAAACTGCTCACCACAGGAGGCCATCCACGGTTCACCCTCCTCTTATTACGATGTGGACAAGCCCAGGCCAGCCTGCTGGATGGTGATGGATTCGTGACCCAGCCACCTTTGCCACTTGAGACAACAGGCAGCCAGCACGCAGAAGCAGAGTTCCTACGGACCTGAAGCTGACCACAGTTGCTCAAGAAAGCCCATGTGACTCTGAAGAATCACTCAACTGACCCTTAGGCTGAAAAGCAACTATATATGATCACTAAAGCCACTGAGTTTGGGATGGCTGTTGCACAGTGGTAAGTAACTGATACTTCTTTTGTTTATGACTTGTCATCACAAACAGTAACACAATTAGTATGCTTACACATGCATGTCTGCATGCCCGAGCAGTCTCTGTATAGGATGTGTTCCTAGAAGAAATTGCTGGATCAGGTGTGTGTAACTTTGATAAATATTGTCAGCCATCTTCTTTAGAGCTTAAAGCAATTTATATTTTCACCAGTAATAGAATAGAGGCCGATTTCCTGACACCTTCTCCAAAACCAAACATCAAATTTTTGTCATTTTTGTCAGTCTCATAGGACCTCAATGAATTTTAAATTTGTAGTATTTTTTCTTTACTTTTTTGTGGGGGAGGGGATTACTAGGGATTGAACTCAAGGGCCCTCTACCACTGAACTACACCCCTAGCCTTTTCTATATTTGATGTGAGAACAGGAGCTCATTAAATTGTCCAGGCTGCCCTCAAACTCACCACCCTCCTGCCTCATCTAAATTTGCATTTCTTTCATGACTGTCATTGACTATCTTCTCATATGATTGGAAAAGCCACTGGATGTCTTTTATATTATATTAATTGTCCTTTATGTACACTAAGGACATAAAGGTCTTTATGGTCTTTATAATTGTGGTCTTTATTAATTTGTAGAAGCTATCTAGTTTGAGGAAACTAGCTCTTTGTCATCTTTTTAAATTTATGTTTAACTCATACATAAAGCATAAAAAGCTATACATATTAATGAGGTATTATGTGATGTTTTCATACATGTACACATTGTGTAATGTTTAAATCAGGTTAAACAAATCTATCTCCTCAAAAGCTTATCATTTCTTTAGTTTGAAAACATTCAACTCCTTTCTTCTAGTTTTTTGAAATACACAATACATCATTATCATCCATACTCATCCTACTTTACAATGGATGCCAGAACATCTTGTCCCAACTGTAACTTAGGAGCCACTGGTTTAACTCGTCTCATCCCTCCTTCCCCCTCCTATTCCCACAACCTCTGATAACCACCATTCACTCTCAACCTTTATGAGGTCAACTTTTTTGTATTCCACACATGAGTGTGATCATGCAGTGTTGTAAGTACCTGGCTTATTTACTTAACATAATGATCTCCAGCCCTCCATATTATCACAAATTACAAAATTTCCTTCAGTTCTGTGGCTCAACAGTATTCTGTGGTGTATATGTAACACATTTCTTTACCTACTCATCAGTTGTTGGACACATAGGCTCTTTCCATTTCTTGGCTATTGTGAACAATGATGCAATAGGCATGGGAAGGCTGGTGTCTCTTCACATACTGATTTCCTTCCTTGGGTTATATACTCAGTAGTGGTATTGCTGGATCACATGGCAGTTCTATTTTCAACTTTATGTTTGAACCTCCATACTGTTTACCATAATAACACTACTGATTTACATCCCCCCGAACAGTGCAAAGGTCTCCTTTTCTCCACACCTCAGCAGTGCTTGTTACCTTTTATCCTTTTGATGGCAGCTATTCTAAATGGGGTGAGATGTCTCACTGTGGTTTTAATGTGTGTTCCCCCTGATGCTTAGTGATGTTAAGAGTGATGTTGAGCATATGCCTGTTGGCCTTTTACATGTTTTCTTTGAGAAGTGTATATTTAGATCTACTGCTCATTTTTAATTGGGTTATTTTGGGGTTTTTTGTTATTGAGTTTTTGGAGTTACTTATACATTCTGAATATTAATCTCTAATAGATATACTTTGCAAATATTTTCTCCCTGGCTCTTCACTTTTTTGATTGCTTCATCTGCTTGACAAAATCTTTTTAGTTTGTCTATTTTTGCTTTTGTTTCCTGTACTTTTGGGGTCTTATCCAAAAACTCTGCCCATTCCAGGGTCCTGAAGCATTTTCTCTACATCATCTTCTAGTGATTCCATGTCTCATATTTAAGTTTTTAATACATTTTGAGTTTATTTTTGTAAGTAATAAGAGATGGGGATCTGGTTTCATTCTGCATGTGGCTATACACTAATGTCTCGGTTCACAAATGCTTCTGTTTGCAAATAAAAGCATTCAGCAAAATTTTGCTTCCTTTTGTAAACTCCACATCAGGTGACAAACACAACCATGGCCGTATTCTCCATGCAAACACCAACACAGCCACCTCCCCAAAATTGTAAAACAAATTAAATTCATAAACCAAGATACCACTGTATAATTTTCCTAGTAACATTTATAGAAAAGACTATCCTTTGTACAATGCATCTTTGTCAAAAATCAATTTGTTGTAGACATATGGGTTTACTTCTAGGCTATTCTGTTCCATTAATCTGTGTTTCTACCAAACCATGTTATTTTGATCACTACAGCTTTGTAGTATATTTTGAAGACAGGTAGTGTAATATCTCTTGCTTTATTCTTTTTGTTCAAGATGAGTTTGGCTATTTAAAGTTATGTAGTTCTATACTAATTTAATGATTGTTTTATTCTTTTATTCACTTAGAAAAGATTTTTATTTTTTTAATGATTTGCCCTCTGTCATGTGAATTTTTTTTATTAGTATGTGTTTGCATGGCACATCATGGATATATTCATTGTGGGTAATTTGTACATATACATGATACACCTAATTACTTTTTATTTCTCCTTTCCCTCTCTTCTCCCCCTCTCTCCATCTTTTATTCCTCTTCACATTTCCCAAAGATCTATTTCCTATTATCTATTTTTATTTTGCTTTTTGGTTTATTTATACTTTGGGTTTCTCATATAAAAGAAACCGTACAATTTTTAAGCTTGTTTGATTTATTTCATTTAACATTACAGATTCAAGGTGCATCTGTTTTTTTACAAATGCCTCAAGTTTATCCTTTATGGCAGGGTAGTACTTCATTGACTATAAATCCACATTTTATTTATCCATTCATCTGCTGATGGACATATAAGCCTAGTCTATGATTTTGCTATGATGAATTTTGTTGCTATAAACATGGGTATGCATTTATCACTAATATGATGTCTTTAACTCTTTTGGGAAGATACCTAAAAGGAGAATATCTGGGTTGAATGAAATTTCAATTTTAAATTCTATAAGTAATCTCCATACTGATTTCCACAATGGTTATATTAGATTACATTCCCACCAACAACATGGAAGGGTTTCTTTTTCCCTTCAGCCTTGCCAGCATCTGTTATCATTTGATTTCTTGATGATTGCCATTCTTTCTGGAGTAAGATGGTATCTTGCGTTGTTTTAATTTGCATTTCACTAATAACCACTGGTGTTGAACACCTTTTAACATATTTGTTGTACTTCATCTTCTGAGAAGGGTGTGTTCATTTCAGTTGCCCATTTTTTGTTTGGGTCTTTTATTCTGAAGAGTCTAATTTTTTTTTTAGTTATTTGTATATTCTTGATATTAATCCTCTGTCTGAGGTGTAGCTAGTAAAATTTTTCCCCATTCTGAAGATTATCTCTTCATGCTCTTGATTCTTTCCTTTGCTGTGCAGAAGCCTTCTAATTTGATATACTCCATTTGTTGATTTTTGATGCTCATTCTTGTGTAATTGGGGTTCTGTTCAGAAAGTCCTTGCCTACACATGTGACTTCAAGAATTTTAACTACCTTATAAATGTTTCTGTTTTGATACTTAGATCTGTGATCCATTCTGATTTTAGTTTAGTAGTTGGTGAGAGATACAGATCTAGCTTTAGTCTTCTCCATGTGAATAGTTAGTTTTCCCAGCACTGTTTGCTAAAGAGGCTATCTTTCCTCCAGGATATGTTTTTGGCTCCTTTGTCAAAGATTGAGTAACTATTATTGTTCAATATGTTTGTTTTTGTACCAGCGCCGTGATGTTTTTATCACTGTGGCTTTGTAATATAACTTGAAATCTAGCATTGTGATGCCTCCTGCTTTGCTTTTGTCACCCAGGATTGCTTTTGGTATTCTGGGTCTATTCTGGTTACATATGAATTTTAGGATTGCTTTCTCTAGTTATATGAGAAATGTTGTTAGTATTTTGATTGGGATTACATTAAATCTATATAGCAATTTTGAGAGAATGGTCATTTTGACAATTTGAGCTGCCCCAAGTTCCTGGGGAGATGCCATGGTCCACTGGCAAGTGACAGGAACAGGACTGCCCCATGGCAAGTAGTGGACTTTTTCCTTCAATATTGTTGGTTCTGCCTATCCAGGAACAGGGGATGTCTTTGTCTTCTTCAGTGTCCTTTTTCAGAGTAGTAGTATAGTTTTCATTATAGAGGTTTTTCACTTCCTTGGTTAGGTTACTTCTGAAGTATTTGTTTTTTCTTGCTGTTATTGTAAATGCTATTGTTTTCCTAATTTCTTTCTCAATGGGTTCATTATTGCTATACAGGTATGCTACTGATATTTGTGTGATGATTTTGTATTCTGCTACATTGCTGAATTTGGTTATTATATGGGGTCTTTTGATGAATTTTGGGGGTCTTCTATGTAAAGGATCATATCTAAGAGTATTCTACCCTACTGTAACAGAATGCACATTTTTCTCAGCAGTACATGGAACTTCCTCCAAAATAAAGCACAAACTAGTCCATAAAGTCTGCTTTAATAAATATATGTGCACTGAAATTATCCCATGTATCCTATCAGATCATAGTGCACTGAAACTAGACATCAATTGCAAAAGAAACCACAGAAATTTCACTAACAACTGGACATTGAATAACTCACTCTTGAATACTTAGTGGGTCACAGAAGAAATAAAAGAAATTAAACAATCCCTAGAGTCAAATGATAATGCCAACACAATATAACAGAACCTATGGGACACAATGAACACAGTCCTAAGAGAGAAAATTACTGCTGCAAATGCTTACATTAGAAAAACAGAGATAGCTCAAATAAACAACCTAATAATACACCTTAAGAAGCTAGAAGAACAAGAACAGTCCAAACCCAAAACTAGTACAAGGAGGGAAATTATAAAGATCAGAGCAGAAGTAATAAAATTGAAAAAAAAAAGTAAAGAATCAATGAATCAAGGAGCTGGTTCTTTGAAAGAATAAATAAAATAGACAGACCCTTAGCCAAACTTACCAAAAGAAGAAAAGAAAGACCAACATAAACACAAGTATAAATGAAAAGAAGTGAAATCACAATGGGCACTGCCAAAATCCAGAAGATCATTAGCAACTACTGTGTAAAATTGTACCCCAACAAATTGGAGAGTCTTAAATAAACAGACAAATTCATAGACATATAAGAATTACCCAAACAAAACCAAGAAGATATTAAAATGTTGAACAATCCAATAACAAGAAATGAAATTGAGGCAGTAATAAAAAAACCTACCAACTAAGAAAAGCCCAGGACCTGATGGAATCACTGCACAATTCTATAAGATCTTCAATAAGCATATAATACCAATATTCCTCAAATTCTTTAATGAAATCGAAAGCAAAGGAGTGTTTCCAAACTCATTCCTATAAGCTAGCATTACCCTGATTCCAAAACTAGGACCTGACTAAAAAAATAAATAAATAAATCTAAAGACCAATCTCTTTAATGAACGTAGATGAAAGATTGGCAAACAGAATGCAACAAGTCATCAAAAAGATCATATAACATGACCAAATAAGCTTCATTCCAGAGATGCAAGGATGGTTCAATATATGCAAATCAATAGATATAATATATCATATAAACAGAAGCAAGAACAAAAACCACATGATCATATCAATAGACACAGATAAAGCCTTCGACAAAATCCAACATCCAAGTGAGGCATAGTGGCACATGCCTGTAATCCCAGGACTTGGGAGACTGAGGCCAGAGGATCGCAGTGAATTCAAAGCCAACCTGGGCTACATAGTGAGTTCAAGGCCAACCTGAAGTGCATAGTGAGATGCTGTCTCAAAAAAAAAAAAAATCCAGGCCAGTGAGATAGCTCAACAGCATAAGCGCCTGCCTGGCAAGCGCATGGTCCTGAGTTCAACTCTTGGTACCCAAAAAAAAAAAAAAAAAAATCCAATATCCATTCATGTTAAAAACGCTGAAGAGCTGGGGATATAGCTCAGTGGCACAGCACCTGCCTGGCATGCGCAAGGTCCTGAGTTCAATTCTTGGTACCAAAAAAAAAAAAAAAAAGATGAAGAAAATAGGTATAGAAGGACCTTATCACAATCTGATAAAAGCCATTTATGAGGATTCTACTGCAAAAATCATATTAAATGGGGAAAAACTGAAGCCTTTCTGTCTAAAATTAGGGACGTGAAAAAGATGTCCCCTATCACCACTCCTGTTCAACATAGGAACAGTCAGGAGCAATCAAGAGCAATCAGGTTGGGGCTGGTGAGATGGTTCAGTGGCGTACCTGCCTGGCAAGCGCGAGGGCCCAAGTTCGACTCCCAGAACCCACATACGAAAAAGGGGCCGGTGATACCACTCAGCGGCATGGGCGCCTGCTGGAGCGCGAGGTCCTGAGGTCGACCCCTGGAACCCACAAAAAAAAAAAAAAAAAATATATATATATATATATATATATCAATCAGGTAAGAGAAAGAAATAAAAGAGATATATGTAGGAAAGGAAGAAATTAAATTGTCACTATTCTCAAATAATAAGATTGGCTTTTACGAATTCATTAGCCATTATCTTGTTAAGATGGAAGAAAATGTTTTCAGTGTACATAAATATAATCTTCTCCTACAGGTACTGTGATGCAAAAAGAAAAGAAAGGCAGAGCTTTGTTGTATCAACATGGTAGAGCACTTTTCAGACTGGGTTTTATATATTTCTCCATCCCAGAAGTCGAGACCACTGGAGTGGAGCCAGGCACAGTGTGGACTGAAGGAGCGACGAAACAAGAAAACCAGTGCAGGTTGAGTGCTCCTTATTCAAACACCTGGGACCAGAGCCAACCTGGTCAGCCCTGCTTCACCCTACCCAAAGCCTAGCCTGCCTCCAGCCACAGTGTCCAAGAAGTCCCTCCAGCCCAGAGCTGCCTCAAGTTCCTGGGGAGACGCCATGGTCCACTGGCAAGTAACAGGAACAGGACTGCCCCGTGATAAGTAGTGATAAGTAGTGGACGTTTTCCTTCAAGGTTCATTCCCCAAAGATTATCCCGTAAAGCCTCCCAAATTTTGTTTTTATTGCAGATGGGGGTTGTTTGATTTTTCTAATAGAAACCTTGTCACAGATATATGTTATGTTGGGATTTTTTTGTGTGTGTGGGCAGAGGTTTTTTTGTTTTTGTTTTTGTTTTTTTTCTGCCTGACTTCTGTCTGAGCCCTTTTATATTTGTTTGGAAAATCCCCTGTATGGGGTCAGACACTCACCATCCCAGCTTCTTGTGCCACCCAAGGACGGGAAGCTAAGATGACCCTTCCACTGCCAGGATTTAAACCAGAACCATGATGCCAGTGAGATGCAGGATGCTCTGGTCACTGAAGAGGGCAGCATCATCCAGAAGCAGAAGCAGTTACTGGCAGGGGCACTTGGTCCCCAGGAACCCGGTGCCCTGTGGCATGGCTCCTACAGAGGCTCAAGCCAGGTCCTCTCCAGATCTTTCCTGCCCTTTTCCTAAGCCCAAATCCAAGGATTTCCTTGTGGAAAATTTCTTTCCTGCTTCAATTGGCTAGAGACAGTATCTTTTGCTTGCATCTGAGAATGTTCCCTGCACCATAACAGTGGGTGCAGCCCAGCTAGGATCAAGCATTCATAGCTGCCCCTCTTTCTGCAGTATCTATGGACTCTAGCTTTTTCTCTTTTCCCCCTTCTCCCCAGAAGCTATGCTCTGGACACCAGTGTAATCACTGAGCACTGATTCAATGCCTTTGGAAGCATCACAGACATATGCGGTGTGGCTTTCATGGCAGGGTTTAAACTGGGCACTGTTCAGGGGAGGGGGATCCTGTGGCCAAACAGCAGGCCTTCTGCTGGGAGGGAAGGGGTGATAGCCCCCATCTCCCCATTTTTGTCAAGAATTCCCTGGTGTTCCATCTTACCTGAATCTAACATAACTTGATACCCATTTGCTATGGATGAAAAATGTAACAAATCATTCATTCATTCATTTATTCACCATCAAGCAAATAGGTTTTTTAATTTTTTTTTTTTTTTTGAGACAGGGTTTCACTATGCAGTTCAGGCTGGCCTCGAACTCACTTTGTAGCTCAAGCTGGCCTCAAACTCGCAGCAATTCTCCTGCCTCAGCCTCCAGACTGCTGGGATTATAGGCATGTGCCACCACACCTGGCAAGCAAATAGTAATAGAGTACCTACTATGTATCAAGCATCATCCCCTGTGCTCAGAATCCCTCATTAGAAAACAGAGAGAAAGCCAAGGACAGGGTGACATAAACAATATACAAAATAAATAACAGAATTGTAGAGGATATCAAAAAGCTAGATGCCATGGGGGAGCAGAGATAGGTATAGGGCTGTCACAGGGGTTAGGAAGGCAAATGTCAAGGTAGGCCTCGATGGGAAGATGAGACTCCAACAGTTGTAAAGGAAGGAAAGAGTCAGCCCTGTGGGATTCTGGGTGAAAATCATTCCACACAGAGGGAGCAGCCAGTGAAAGGTCCTGAGGCAGGGCTGTGCCTGACCACTCTAATGATGGGCAGGAGCCAGAGGGCTGGCTTGGAAAAGGTGCTGGAGAGGTCTCATGGACCTTCCTTTACAGAACAACTTTGGGTCCTCATCTGAATGAAGTGCCAGGGCCAGAGCACATGGGGTGGCACACCCTGATATGCCACACGAGGAGCTCCTTGTCCCTGCACTGGCCCAAGTGAAGGCAGCGGCAGCTCCTCCTAGGATGTCAGTGGTGGCAGGCTTTAGCCTCTTTGCCTGGGGTCCTTGAGCAGGAGAGATGGGGACTGTGAGGAAAGGATGGTGGGAGAAGTTATTGGCAGCTCTGGTGGCCTTTTGAACAGAGCATATCTTTCAGACATCACCAGTGATGGAAGTTTGTCTTGCTATTAATGGTGATCATCAGTGCTCTGCTGAAAGAGCCAACTTACACGGTGTGGACTTAATCAGTATATAATTAGACATCTGTTTTTGAGCAGAGGCAAGATATCCACAAAGTGGCAGTGTAGGGTTATCATCCTGACAGTATGTATGACAGAAAAGGAGAAAGGAGACAGGAAAAAAAAGAAGACCCAGCAAAGAAACCCTGCAACAACGTGCAAGGTAAACAGGATTACAATGTAGAAAATAAAAACATATCTCTCCCATGTTAATACTTGTTTGGCACCAAGGCGGATGTGAGCATATCATGCCAGGTAACAGACATGGCTCAAAGGAAACAATGTTATATCACTAACGTTTGTACACTGCAGCTCAGTGGCAGAATGAGTATAACAGGCTGGCATCACCACCTCAGCAATTACCAACTGCTAGTTAATCTCAGCAGGTGGATGTTGAGGAGCTCAGCAGCTTCCTGTATGGTCAACTATTTTAAGCATTTGGGTTTTAAATAAAGTTAATGTTGGGCTGGGGATGTGGCTCCGTGGTAGAGCTCTTGCCTTGCATGCACAAAGCCCTGGGTTCAATTCCTTGGCACAAAAAAAAAGAAAAAAAAAAGATAATGTTGTTTGTATGTAGCTATTTTTCCTATTACTTTAGCCCTTAAATCATTAATGTTTGTGATGTTCATATTAATCATCCACATTCGCATGTTAGTTGGCTTTCTCTTGTTACTGTGACCAATGAGATAATCAGTTTAAGGAGAGGTTTGCCTTAGCTCACAGTTTTAGGGGCTTCAGAGGCTCCAGTCCATCAGTGGTTGTTGGCTGGCTCTCTTGTTTTGGGGCCTCTGATGAGACAGCACATCATGATGAGGGCAGAGGAAACTGCTTACCTCATGGCAGCCAGGAGACAAGGGCAGGGAAAGAAGAAGGACTAAGACCCCATATCCCTTTCAAGGGCGGCCCCAGTGACCTAATTTCCCTCCATTAAGCCCTACATCCTACAGATTCTGCCACTTGTCAATAGTGCCACCGAATGGGCGCTGAATCTTCAGACTTGGCCTGTAGGGGATGCTTGTCCAAGCTATAACAACCCCATCCCCAAACTCCCTTTTCAGAATGGCAAATCTTCTGAACGCTCCACTCCTAACCCCACCCTTAAATCTGATCAACATTGTTTTCTATTTCTTTGATAAAATTAGCATGATATTCTGAGGTTATGGTTTGGGGTGTGGGTAGGAATTCACTGAGACATACTCATTTAGGAGAAAAGGTCACTGAAAAGAACAGATCATCCCTTCTCCCACCACACCTTTGTTGTCATACTACACAATACAGGACAAGCCAATACGCCTACTACATACCTGTCATAAAAAATGACTCATTCAGATCCTAAGGAAAGATCAGACCACGAGCCCAGCACTTTCTGAAACCATGGAGCAATCTAAACCTGTGAAATGTTCCTAATAGAAGCTCTTACAAGATTAAGATTTAAGTGATCGGGGAAAGCTAAGGTCAGAATGAGAAGGGAAAGATGCTTCAAAATGAATTCCCCTGTGTAAGTTAAGGGCCCATCCAACAAGTGTTGGGTGACTTGGCACCTTATTGTGGGGTGTGGGAAGAGGCAGGCTGTGCTCAAGCCATATTTGTGCAAGTAGGGGTTGGGCACATTCTGGCTTACTGCACAATGCCTTGGGCCTTGACGCCAGCTGGATGAGTGGCAGGTCAGCCTGTGGGGCCCTGAGCTGGACTGAAGAGTGGTGAATGCAAGCCAGTGATTAAGAACAAGACCCTGAACTATTTCTGCTGTTCTTCACCTTCTCCTTTTGATGTCCTGCTTTTTAGTGCCTCCTAACCCCAAGTTTTCTAACCCTCCAAGGTGCCCTTTCTTGAGAACTTTTCACATCCCAAGTTGCACTCCTTGTTTACATTCCACCCAGCTGGTATTTCCCTCATGGCCTGAGCTTAGTCATTTGTTTTGAGAAACAAGCATTAGCATGATGTCACCCTGCTGTGTCTCCCTGCTCAGAGGCATTTCTGGACTTCAGCTCTGAGGCAGGCACATAGAAGTAGCCTTCCAGGCCAGAGAACCTCCCGGGATCTCTCAGGTCAAGCTGTTTAGGTGATAGTTTACCTCCACAGAACTGTTCAGAGGTGTGTTGTAAACTAGCATGTGGACACAGTGTAGTATTAAATGAGACAAATGATTCAGGTAGGTGCTCAGGGATGGATGCCTTCCTGATTCCTACAAGGAAAAGGCCATACATTTTTTGGTCAATAAGGAATGGTTCCGATTCAAAATACTTGTTTCAAAAAACAAAGGCAAAGACCATGAGAGGATTTTTTCAATTTGCCTCATCTAAACTGCCTCCAACTGCATGTGGACATCTTTGTGGGATTTGGGATCATTTTGCTATGTTCTGACCCTGCAGCAGGGACTGATCTTGGCCTTGGTGTCTTTTCCAAGTTGCAGTGCTGAGTCTCTGAGAACTTGTCCCTGTCTGCGGTTCCACTGCTTATGCTCAGCTTCCAAAGACAGAGCCCATATTGTTCACTGTATTTAAGTTTCCATTATTCACTTCTCTTTTCCTCCTGCCTTTCCCTAGACTCCCAGCTTCCCATGATACCACCGTCTGATTTGTCCCTTGCCATGCCCTTACAGGAAAGAAGTCACACAGCTTCTGCCTTCTGATTGAAAATAGAAGTTAATCCTTTCAAACTCACTTTAAAAGGCCAACATTAATATTAAAAGCAAAGACTTCAGGAAAAAAGAAAGAAAGAAAGAAAACTATGGACCAATAACTGTCACGGAAATAATGTGTAAAAATACTTACCAAAGTATTAGCAAATGTATCATGATCAAGTATAGTTTGTTCCACAAAGGCAAGGTTGATAAAACATCCTAAATCAATTAATGGAATTCATTATATTAAAACACTAGAAAGGACATATGTTCATATAAAAAATTATGAAAATTTTCAATACCAATTCATGAAAGAAATTCAGCAAATCAGCAACTGAATAGAACTTCCTCAGGCTAGATAAAGAACATGCATAAAAACTTAAGGCTAACAATATATTTAATAGTGAAGAATGAATGCTTTCTCCCTAACACAGGGATGAGGGCAAGGACTGCTCATCTCAACACTTCCAAATGAGCATTGTCCCAGAGATCCTACTCAGTGCAACAATGCAAAGAAAAGAAACAAAAGGTAGACAGATCAGAAAGGAAGAAGTAAATGCCCTTATTAACAGATGACATGATTGTATATGTAAAGCATCCCAAGGAATACACAAAAAATCTTCCAAAACTACTGAATTTAGCAAAGTCATAGAATACATGGTCATTATATAAGATCAGTTGTATTTTATATACTAGCAACAAACATTTGGAAGTCAAATTCAGGGAAGATACTTTTCACATTAGCGTACAAATATAAAATGATCAAAGATAAATTAAAAGAAATGCAAGTTTTGTGCAGTAAAAATCACAAAATGCTGGGACAAATTTAAGATTCATACAGATGGAGAGGTATACTATATTAATCAATCTCAAAATTCACTACTGTTAAGATGTCACTTCTCCCCAGTTGATACATAGCTTTAATACAATTCCAAAAACAAACTCAGCAACTTCTTTAAAATCTAAACTTTGCACAAGCATGCAAAGAACCAAAAATAGCCAAAATAAATTTGAAAAACAAAAAAGTCTATATTACCCAATTTTGAAGCTAAAAAACCACAGTAGTCAATTCTATGGAAAAGACATAAAAATAGACACAAAGATATAAATATTAATGGAACAGAATATAGTTCAGGAAGGGATCCACACTTCTTTCACCTTTGGCAGTGATGCCAAAGTGATATAATAGACAAATGACAGTCTTTTCAATAAATGGTACTGGAATAATTAGATATCCAGAAGGAAATAAAATGAACCTCAACTCTTCACACATATATAAAAATTAATCATTGTTACTGGAGCATGCACATTCTGGCTGAAGGGGGGTAAATTTCTCAACTCCAGGAATTTGTGACAGAAAAAATAACTACACTCTCCCACGACCCCAGTGCTCACACCATGTGGAGGTGCAAGCAAGCAGAATCCCAGCACATCAACTCCAGGGAGGACCAGGGCAAGCGATGTCCAGCAGCTGACCCCAGAGCTCGCAGATGCGGTCCCAGCAGTGTAGGCAACAGAGGGAGCTGACTCTCCCAGTGCATCACCAGGGAACGGCAATGAAGTAGATGGGGACTAACCCACAGAAAAGCAGCATCCTCAGGAGGAGACCCACATCTGAGAGCAGTGTTGTGCTATGTGCCTCTCCTCTCTGAATTCCTGGAACATAATAAAATTTGCACTAAACATCCACCTGTCCTCATGAATGACAGCAAGGGGCCAGGGCTTTCAGAGAAATTCTCCAGTGCTGTGCTAAGCCACCAGCCTCCAAGTTCAGGCAGTAAGGATGGCCATAGGGAGAGTGGTGGCAGCTCAGTGCACACGAAGGAGAAGCAGGGTACAGAATCTGTCATATACAAGAAGACATACCGCTCTGCCACCCACACTGAAGGACATAGCTATTTACCCAAAGGCAAAGTGGCCAAGACTAATGTGACTCTGCAGGCACTTAGGGCACCAAGGTGGCAGTGAACCAGTGAAGCACGGACACCCCTCTCCCAGGCCTCTGCCTGTCCCTAGTGCCAACAGCACCCTGTGTGTCCCGGAGCAGATCCTGTGTCTGAAGACCTCGGGCAGCCACATGTCCCAGCAAGTGTCCACCACAGTGGCCTCATTCAGCCATAAGCCTGGAAGCCAAGGTCTGTTTCTGGATGCCTTGTAACAAGCCAAGCTACCTCATGCCAACATCCCTTCCACCACTGGTTCCCTGCCCCCGGGGATGACGCCATTTTCCCTGAAGATGGATGAGACTCAGGTGCTCCTGAATGTTATGTCTCCCAAACGTCAGGCCATCTGTCATGGTGATGTGGTCAAAACTATTGATGTAGGTGAGATCAGCTCCTTAGCTGCCCCAGTGGCTCCTCCAAGGCACTTGCACTGCTTTCCAGCACCCACATGGCATTACCCACTCTGGGGTTCCCTGTGGTGGCTTCCCAGGATGCCCCAGGGAAAGCAGGTCCTGTCCCTTTGGGCCTGCAGTGCCACAGAAGTTGATAAAACGGCTCAGCAGAGAGAAAGGGCCTGACCAATGATTCGCCTTCACTCATGGGCAACCAGGAGTATCTGGCCATGTCCTTTCAGGCATTGTTCCAAGCCAATAGCCAAACAGAAAGCATCAAGTCAAGGTCCGCCTATAGTGGGGTCAAAGCTGAGAGCTCCAAGAATATCTGCACTGAGATGGAAGGTCATAGTAGTCTCCCACCAACATTTACCGGAGCACAGCCCAGTTATGTCCAGCCATGCACGTTTGCAGGACCCTCCACCATGTCCCCAAAGTCACAACACCTTAGCTGCCCAGGCACACCAAGAAGCCAAGCCAGTATGGGAAGAACTTCTTATCTACCAGTGCACTTCCAGTTCACAAACAGGCATACACTGGAGAGAAGCCTTTTGTGTGCAAAGTACACGGGTGACTTTGTACCACCCAAGGCAACTTAAAGGTCCATTATATCACACAGGGGGCCAACAATAACTCAGCTCTCAATGGGAGGAAGTTGGAATTGAGAACACAATGACTCTGTTGGGTATGGATGGAAGATGAGTCTCAGAAATGTTTTGCAAGGAAATCCTGTCCACCTCAGTGAATGTGGACCCAGTGGTATAGAGCCAGTACACCAGCATGCTCAGTGGTGGCCTGGCCATGAAAACCAATGACATCTCAGTGATCTGCAGTGGCAGCATTCCCACCCAGGCAGTGTCCCTGGGGGCCAGCTCCATGGTGAGTAACACACTGTGTCCAAGTCAGTCAGGTTTCAGTGCTGACACGGAAAAAACAGGTGTTACTGACAGTGTTGCCAAACACCAATTTCCTCACTTCCTGGACAATAACAAGGTCATCCTCAGCTAAGCTCAAGGAGCACAAGAATGCAGACTAGAATGCAAATGGAGTGAAGCCTCTAGAATCCAGGCTTTATTTTGATTTTCTTAAAGAACCTATCTCCTTCTGCTTTCCATTTTCTTACTGATGTGCAAATAATTTTTTTGGTTGTGACCCAAACTTAGGCATTTCTACAATTACAGTTGCTGCTAGGCTGCTTTGCAAAATATGAAAACAAAGACAAACCAAAAAAATAGAAAAATTTCATAGTAAAACAGACTAGTTTTCTTCAATTTTGGGAAGAAACGAGCATTGTTGCAAAGTAGCTTTATTACTTGCAGCAAACTATATATATGGAAGGTTTTTATAACCTAGAGTGACTTCTTTCAAAGACTATCACCTGTGTCAAGGTGTGGTACTTGGAACTTACTGCACCACACTGGCAAAGCCAACTACTTAACCTGATTGTGGGATGAGGCACTGTGTACTTCCACCATCAGCATATGCAGGTAAAAGGACAAGGGTCTGGCATCTACCTCAGGATTGTCCAGTGTAGCTTTCCCAATCCTATACTCATCTGTTCTGTTTTGTTTGGTTTTGATTTTTGAATGTACTTAAAAGGGGAAAAAAAGAGAAAACTGAAGTTGTGGAATTAACAAAATTCCTTCAACATTTGGACCCTCGTGTAGACTTACTTCAGTTATTAGAGAGCCAATGTGTGTGCTGCTGCTTATTTAACTACAGCTCATTTGGAGCCACAAGAGTGTCAACTACTCCCCACCCTTCCCAGATGCCTTCATCTTCCCAGGTACCAGGAAAGGTGAATACCTGAGCAGAAAATTCTCAGGTGACTGGGAGTTTGCCAGTGCCTGCTATGTTGAAGAACAGCATTTTCATTCTTGAAACTCACGGAAAAGCAAACTGTGTATCACAAGTTCATATATCTTAAATTCACATCCTCTTTTTTCTTCTTTTTAATTTCCTTAATGCAATTTAAGTCAAGTAATAATGAAGATTCCCCCCTACTCCCTACCCCTAGGACTGCATGAAGGCTATGAAGTTGGAACAAGCAAGTCTTGCATATGAAAGCTTTAATTTATCTAGCTCATTTTTTAAAATTTTGTAGCCATAGTCTCTATTTTCCTATTTAATGGCTGCTGGAGTATTCCAAGGCCCTCTCTTAAAGGCCTTCTCATATTTTCAGGAACAGTAGGATGTTCAAGATGTGCTTGTGATTCCTTTTTTTATCCCCCTTTGTATATGTAATAATGTTGACTAAATGATCAGACATTGCTCTAGCAGTTTAATGAGGAAAAAAAAAGAAAGACCAGACTTCCGGGTGAAGGAGTCTTTCCCACTGTGTCAAAGGCCCTTACTGAAACATGGATCAAGACTCTTACTCTAAGTTTTGTCTTAGACAATAGCACCTGACGTTAGGATACAAAAATGTGTTTTTGCCAAGTTGTGCATTTCCTTATGGAATTGTAAGGCCACAATAATATTGAGGCCACAAAAATAGTACCCTTTTACATTATGCAGTGGATGTTTTTACAGAGACACACAGGTAGCTTTCTCACCATTGAATTAAGAACACATTGTGAACGTATGGTCTACAGAGAAACCCTTATAGTTGTACTTCCTGATGTTATCAGTTGGACAATAAATTGTGAATGCCCCCCCAAATTAATCTAGGTCATAGATTAAATAGAAGATCTAAATCTAGGAAACTTCTGAGGAAAATATGGGTGAAAACTTTTATGACCTTCTGTTGTGCAAAGATTTGTAGAATGGATACAAAAAGCATGAACCATATAAAAATTATAAACAGAATATCATAAAATTACAACTTTTAACAAGTGTGTGTATGTGTGTGTGTGTGTGTGTGAGAGAGAGAGAGAGGGATGCTAAGGATCAAACCCCGGGTTTTTGTTTGTTTGTTTGTTTTTTGTACCAGGAATCAAACCCAGGACCTCACACTTAAAACCCATAAGTAAATTGAATATTATGCAGATTTTATTTCAATAAAGCTATTACCAAAAAATCTTACCTTTTTTCTGCAAAAGATAATAAAATAAATATGAAAATCATGCAGCCAGGTGCACTGGCACACATCTAGAATCCCAGCTATTGGAGAAGCTGAGGCAGGAGGATGTGGAGGACCACCTGGATGATGCTCCTGCAAAGAAGAGTAATCACCACCATTTTGGCTAAACCTGACCCTATTTCCATGTACTGTATACAGAGCTGGCTAGGACTTTTCCTTATCCCCTCAATTGGCTTTAAGCAGTGCAAATCAGGGTAGCAGAAGTGCTGATGTGTAGTCTTTAAAGCAAGGCGACAGGTCAGTGTTACCCTGCCCCATAGCTCCCAAGAAGCATGTGTGAGCCAGGCAGGAGGGAGAGCCATGCTCCACACTGTCGCTGCCAGCTGGGATCAAGCCTGAGATAAGAAGCTATGACCTCTCTGGGCATAAAAAATTACACATCAGAGCTAAAGCACTGACCCCCAAAACATTATATACTACCTCAAGTTGTGTTATGCAGATTACTCCTTCAGCATATCCTTCTCTCTGCATATTGCAGGGGTGATTTAAGGCCACCTACCTAGCCCAGCTCACAGTACTCACATACCTCCTGCCAGTCTCACAGTCATTCATCGCCAAGCCACTCCCCTTTCCATAAATTAATAAAACCTTTGTTTGGCCCTGGGTCAAGGCCTTTGTTCCAGTTAGCCATCATCCTAGCTGGACTTAGGACCCCACTGGCTCCCTACAACTACAAATATGCCTTAGTATTTGTAAGGCATATTTATTCTCACCATGGGTTGCACTGGAAGTGGTAGATTGGAATTAACTGACTAAAATTCCAATAACTTTCCTTTGGGATTATAAATATAAACTTCCCAGACTAAGACAAGTTTCGGGAAGGACTTTCAATAGGAAGATTGCAAATTTAAGGCCAGCCTGGGGCAACTTAGTGAGAACTTGTTTCAAAATAAAAACTAAAAAGAGCTGGGGATATAGCTCAGGGATAGAGCATCTCTGGGTTTAATCCTTATACAGTAAAGAAGAAAGAAAAGGAGGTAGGAGAGGAATGGAGGGGAGGTGGAGAAGAGAAAATAAAACCAGAGAAAATATTTGTAAAATAAGAAAACTAATAACTCCAAAAAATACCTGAACAGATACTTGAGCAAAGAAGATAAAGACATGACAAATATATTAAAATATACATATTAACAATTCATAACCACAATAAGCTATCACCCCGTCCCACAAGAATAGTTAAAATTCCAAAGACACACAATATCAAATGTTGACAAGGATCTTAAGCATCAAGAACTCTCATACAATGAGAGCACAAGATGGTGCAACTAATTTGGAAACAGTCATTTTATTACAAAATTAAATATGTATTTACCATAATCTCAACAATCCCATGTGTATATACTTACCTAGGAGAAATTAAAACATACTCCACCACACACAAATACATTTACAAAAGTGTTTATAGACCCTGTATTCAAAATAGCAAAAAATTGGAAACAACCCTAATCCACTGGTAAATAAATAAATTGAGGTAAAACTGTGCAAACCATAAAAAGAAATAAACTATGAATAGATGAACAATACAAATGAATCCCAAAATATAAAGTTCGGTAAATGTCTAGGGTCAAGAAGACTACATGCTGTGTAACTCTGTGTATGTACAGCTACTTCTTGACTTGCTATGGGTTATATCCCAATGAACCTGGGTAAGTTGAAAATGTTGTACGTCAAAACTGCTTTTCCTACACCCAGCTTACTGCTCATGGGAGCTCAGCAACACACCCACTGTGGGTCTCAGCTGCTTCCCTCAAGATTGATGGACTGACGGAAGCTGTGGCTTATTGCCACCCAGCATCCCATATCAGTACCTGGGAAAAGATCAAAATCCAAACTGTGGTCTTTGCTGAATGTATATCACTTTCACACCATCAAGCAGCTCAAGTACAGCCGCTTGATGGTCAGGCAGAGACCACCATCTGCATGATTCAGCATGAGCTACAGTGACAGACATGGAAACCTGCCTGCCAGGGCTGTGGACAGGGAGAGGCACCATGGCAGACGCACAGCAGGGAGGCTCTGGACTCAGCCAAAGTTTCTGTGTTTTGTTGTTGTGTTTACCCAATTGCATGTGTCTGCTAAAACTCACTGAACCACACACTTAACAGAGGTGAGATTGATTGGATATAAATTATATCCCAATAAAACTGACTAAATATTAGTTACATCCTCACTATTCTACCTCCATAATCATTTTCAATTTTGCAAAATATATTCCAAACTGGCAAAAGCATGGCTCAGTGTCACATAATCAGGAGTTTTGTAGTTCAGTATATAGATTGGCAAGACACACATTTTAAAAATAATAATAATAAATAATAAATAATTAAGTTTGCTGTCAAGTTCTGGATAAGCAGGAATAGCCCTTCCTCCAAGTCTTGTCTCCTGTGACCATGAGCCATTGGGCAAAACAACAAACAAGCATGGGGAGATTGAACAGTGAAAAACAGACAGCTACCTGGGGCCTCAGCATTGGAGGAACATGTTGTGAGCTCCCTGAATGTCTTCATTGCCTCCCATATATTCTGGACAAAAAGTTTCAGATACCTCCAAGCAGGACTACAACAGTCGCAGGGAGAAGAGGACAAAGAAGAGGAGGAGTAAGAACAGGAAGAGAGAAGAAGGAAGAAGGGAGGGGAGGGAAGAAGCAGCAGCTGCTCAGAAAAAAAAAGTCCATTCTCCTCACCCAAAATCCTGAGAAAGTGTGGGTTACCAACAGAGAATGTTCTTGGCAATATCCAGTATATTCCAGGCAAAATCAGTAGACTCTGTCCTGACAGTTTCAGCAGGACTGAGTCAGAAACCGGTCTTCCACCCATCCCTCCACCATAGAAGAAGGTGGCAGATTCCCCTGCCAGGTGGTACCAGGAAAGCTGAGCACAAAGTTGATGGCTGAAGCAAAATTATTGATCTTCACTCCTATTCTCCCCTGGAAGAGCCAGCAATACTCCAGTGTCCCCTCTGGGTCCGTCTGAGCGAAGACTGGAATCAGCCAGCCACCACAACACCCTGAGATGGTGCTGGCAGGAAACACACATCCATCAAGCCCTCATGCTCCTTCTCAACTAGGAATAACTGCTGAAAACAAAAAAGGTCAAACAGGACCCAGTGTTTCAAATATAATATCTAAAATATCCACAATATACATGAAAATTACTCATTGTTCCCAGAAGCCTAATACTAAGTTTAATATGATGTCAGAAAAATTATCCAGCAAGGATTTTAAAACAGCCAACATAAAAATGTTGTAACAGGCAATTAAGAATTCTCATAATGAGGGCCGGTGAGACAGCTCAGTGGCATAAATGCCTGCCTGGCAAGCGTGAGGTCTTGAGTTCGACTACCGGTACCCACATAAAGGAAAAAAAGGGCTGGTGATATCGCTCAGTGGCACAAGTGCCTGCTGGCAAGCGCAAGGTCCTGAGTTTGACTCCTGGTACCCACATTAAAAAAATGCTCATAATGAAAAAAAAAATACTATCACAGCAAAGAAAGAGAAATATTAAGGAACCAAATAGAAATTATGGAACAGAAAAATATAATAGATATAATTTAAAAACCCACTGGATAGGCTCCATAGTAGGGTGGAAATGACAAAGAATTGAATCAGGGAACTTGACAAATCAGAATAATTTGTTCAGTCTGAGCAACAGAGGGAAAATAGACTGGGGTGGGGGGCAACAAAAAAGAGATAGACTTCCTATCATTGGAGTTCCAGAAGGAAAGGAGAAAAGGAGAGACTGAAAAATATCTTCCCAAATTTGGAGACATATATTCAGGAAAATAAGAATATTCCAAATAGGGTAAAACCAAAGAAATCTCTAGCAAAACATATAATGACTAAACCTCTGCAAGTTGAAGACAAAGCACTCCTGTCCCTAGCAGAAGGAAACAGCTCTCTTCCCCTCAGCTACCCTCTGCCTCTCCAGGGAAGGCATGGGCTTGAACACAAGACTCCCAGTATCCAAAGATGCAAAGACTAGGGTGAAGGCCAAAGGGCCAGTTTCCTTGGAGCCCAGACAAGCTTCTCAACAGGGTGATGCTGGCTGAGCAGGTCCTAGAAGACAGTAGAAGGGGCTGAGCCTGGGGAAGGGCTCTCCAGGTAGGGTGGGCACCATGGCAGTGTGGGCACATAGAGACCTGCAACCAGTGTGCATCAGTGGGCATGCAGTGTGTAGCACAGGAGGACACAAGGCCACCTCTGGAAGACTTTACACCCTGTGTCGGGGACTCAGACTGCTGGCAACAGGACCCAGAGAAGAATTTTTAGGATAAAAACTGAATTTAGCTTTTTAAGCTTCTGTCCACTAAACAGAGATTTCATTGATAAACATGGAACTACTTACTTTTTAAATTTTTATTTTTAAAATTAGTATTTCTATTTTTAAATGATCATAAGTGAAAAACTTTAGAAGCAAGCTCAAATTTGGCTCCTCCAGTAAGCATTCCTTACCTATCATTGCCATCATATTCCAGGGTCTTTTCTCTGGACTAAACTCTGGGACAGTCAGAAGAAGCAAACCTCAGGACACCTGGACCCATTGTTTCTGTGTTTCCCCATGGGTCTTTGCGTGCACACTTTGCATCCCCCAAGCTGGGGATGCTACAGAGCCCTGGGAGGCCATCATAGAATTTGCCCAAAGCCTACAGCCCAGACCCACCAGTGTCTCCATTCTTCTTATGTATTCACCCTAAGTACCAGTTACCATTGCATTGCATTCTTTCACCTAAGTTGGTTTTCTTTCTAGTCCATCTATGAAGACAGACATATCAGAGTAAGCTGACTGAATTCTTAGAAACAGTGCTTGACTTATTTTCTAGAAAGGGCACAACAACTTGGTATAGTTGTCTGTGCCTCAGGATGTTCTCAGCTGCATGTAACAAAAGGCGTTTTGACTTTAACAATAAGAACATGGGTTCATTTGTGTATTAGACATGATCCTCACCATCCATCCATAGTGCTCAGCTGTGCCCAAAGCCAAGTGGCCTAGTACTCGGACTGCCTTCCTTCACTGCCACAGTGGCCAGCAGGGTTAGGGTTAGGGCTAGGATTAGGATTTGGATTAGGATGCAAACTTCCTGGCCTCCCACTATGGAACACACCCCTGGTGCTGCTGGGCCAGTTGTGGTCCCTTGTCCTCCAGCTATGGGAGGAATATCACACCATGATTTGTTTAAATGGATACCCTGCACCAATCAGACCAAGGGTGGATTAGTGCAGAGTTCATCTAAATGATTAGGACTGAGCTCAGCAGATCAGCTTCCTGCCTCACCTCCTGCACACCCAAGTTCCAACAGGTGGAGGAGGACACACTGGGGGTATTTGGCAGATAACGAGGAGCACCCACAGCTCCTTGCTGAAGAACAACGATGCTCCCTGTCAGTTCCCTCAGTTTCAGTTTCTGGGGTACCCTATGTGGGGCTTTGACTTCCCCATACCTCCCATGATGTCCCTCCCTCTCCTCAGTGCTCCTCAGAACTCTAGCATGCGTGGAATCTTGTGTCATCATTTCACCTATTCCAATCTTGTCTCCCAACTAGGTGTAAGCTTGTCTGAAGGCAAGGCCCAAGACAGATAAAACATTTTTAATGACTTTAAATCTATATTTTAAAACATGAAAACAAACGGCGTGCTTTCCAAGGATAGCATAGACAGTCCCCTGTGACTTAACTTAAATTTTTTTGCCTTTCGGACAATGTGACTGCAGTTCATTCTCTGCAGAAAGCCAGCAGGAGTGTTGGTCTTGGCTCTGCTCCCCAGCGTCAGGCAGTCAGGCCATCTCTCAGAAGAGGCCCAGCTGCTGTCAGCCACTGTGGTCTGGAAGAGAAACTACTGATGTGACAGAGTACCGAGTCACCACACTGCAGTGCACAGTAAGCCAGGTACATTCCATGCATTGCTAGCCTGCAATGTTCAAGAAACACCTATAATAAGTTGTACATCAAAAACTTCACCCCTGTGGTATAAAAATATGAGGCATAGGAGAGCAATCTAGAATAAAATCCCCACCCCTAAGACACCTGTAGGAATTGGAGTTGCAATTCCCTAGCTACATTTATGCCACATTTATAATTCTCTGATGCCCAGCTCTTGTCATGCCTCCTTCCTGCTCAAATCCTTCCCTACTTGGGCCTTCTTGGGCTTTCCTTGAAGGACTTTGTCCTTTTGTCCTCAATTATCTTTCCAGCCTCTTCCCCTGTGAATCCCATGCAGGCCAAGCAGCACACATTTCAAGCACAGTGATTAGTTTGAAGCATCTACTTTCTATCTCTAAAGACTTGCATCCATCAAATGGTTCTTAGAAATAGAGCCACAGGACATTGGTTTGTGTGTGTAGTTCCTTCTGCTGTCACATTGGATCCACATCTAATCCAGAATACAAATACCTCACACATGAAGAAGGCAGATCTGAGTTTGATAGGCAGAAATTAAAAACTGATCACACACTCCAGGATGCTTAGTTAAAGGTAGGAACAGAACTGTGTGTATCAGGGCCCCCACAAGGATTCCCATTCTACTGTATAGAATTTTCCTTCAGCTGCTTCTCCATCTCCATCTTTGCCCTTACTCCTCCTGGGGACCAGAGGAAGAGCAGCAAAAGCAGAGCCTGGGCCCCAAGAGATCACTGGAGATGGCACTAAGTCCCATTTCCAGGAGCCAGCAGAACTTGCAAAGCACTCTCTGAAATCAATTCTAGACATAGACTGGCCCCTGAGGCCAAGCTGCCCCAGCCAAGTGCCAGGTTGTCTGTGCCAGCTTGGATACAGCTCAGAGCAGAGCTCTGACAATGCCTGAGTGAGTGGAGACCAGCCTGCCAGGGCCTGTCCCTCAGGAACAGCGAGGCTCAGCTCAGCACTGATTGATCACTGTGCTTGGAGGCTCCTCACTGAGCCCGTGTTTGGACTGAAACCACCAGCGTTATGCAGTGTCCACTAGAAAATTGTTGTTTTCAGCTTACTGTGACTTGTCATTACTTGAACCTCAGTGCATTTTTCTTGCTAGGCTTCTGGGGAGGGCTGTTGTAAACACTTCCCATCATTCCAATATCATTTTAGCCAAAGTTCCACAGCACTGGGAAGGAGCTAGAGCCTTTGCTGTCATCCTAAACACCCTGCTGTGTGTGGCAGGGCAGAGTTGGTGGTTTTGGGGCTCAAGGTGAGCACTGTGCACCTGGTCTGCAAGTAAGATGAGAGCAAACCAGACTGGGCTGAGGAGGGGTAATCACCAGGCAGGCCCAGTCTGAGGTCATTAAGAGGCCAGAAGGAAGAAGATGTGATGAAGGGAACAGGCAGGATGGAGAAGGGAGGGGTGGCACCAATCCTCCCTTGCAGCCCCAGATGGGATTTACAGATGGTGAGCAGGCCTGGCTTGTCACCTAGGTGGGACCTTGTGCCAGTTAGTCTCCAGGACTCTGGAAGCTGCCTTTGCCACACATATTAGAAACATGCTAAAGAGTTAATGAATAACAGTTCCATCCTTGGACTGAGGTGTATCTCAACTGCAGAGTGCTTGTCTAGCATGCATGAGGCTTTGGGTTCCATCCCTAGCATCAAAATAAATAAGTAAACAATAAAATAAAATAGGTACCCTCCTCATTACCTTTTTCTGGTGGTGCTAGGAATCAAATTCAGGGCTTTATACTCCTAGCCACCACAGAGCCACAACACAGGTCCCTGTTCTCTTTCAGTTTTCCTCATTGGGTTGCCAACTGCTGGTGAATAGGGGTCAGGTAGGCCTTACCCACCTGCCTCTGGTCCCTGCCCCGGTCTGAGCTTGACCCCATCAGGACATGTCATGAATGCTGGCTAAAGTAAGTGACATTTTAGATGACAAAGAGAGCACAGATATTCATTCTGGGAGTTCACTTATCACTCTTTCTTGGGAAAACATTTCATTTTTGTTCAAAGACACTTGCCAATGCGAAAACTCACAAAAGAGCAGTGTATGTGAATTAAGTGTACATAATCTAACCCATATGGATGAAATTTCCTTTCAAGTGCTTGACTAGAAATTCAGCAGTGATAGAGAGGACAACAGGAAGAGAGTGCTTGGCAGAAGTAATTTTAGAGTTTATTGAACCAGAATGGAGGAGGAGAAAAAAGTGATTTTGTGGAGGCTAAGGAGTGGCTGGATTTTGTCACTGTTAATGAGAAGCAGATACTGAAAATAGCTCATTGAAAATATCTCAAGGAATTGCTTCCTGCAGACCTTCTGCTCCTCCATGCCAGGTGCCCCTGATGCTAGCAAGCAAGATGGAGGTACCTGGTTTAACTTGCAGTTCTGCTGTGGTGTCTTTTCCTAAGTACTTTTAAGAAAAGATCCTAGAGCTTAGGCTGGAGGGTTCATCTCAGAGGCCTGTGACCTACCTGATGCTCCTGTCCTGCAGTCTTCAGAACACTTGTTTCCAGCTTGAGGCTCCCTGACTGCCTACCACATGTAGAGGGGGTGGCAGATACCTGCAGAAGATCAGCCAGGAAAGAGAGATGCAACACAGTGCTGAGGAGAAGACACGATTTTACACTCATTTTTTTTTTTCTTAAAGAGAAAAAAAATAGAACAAAATTTCAAAACAAGATAATAGGAGGGTACCAATGGTTAATACATTGTGTACTGTTAGCTTTAAATTAGTTACTCAGAGTACAAGATATCAGCATTCAATTGTCCAAACAATATTAGCACATACCTTTCTTTTCAATGAACTAAGAGAAATTAGTATTATATCTATCTTAACTATCTTTTATATACATACATATATATATATTTCGCTTTTCCCTTCCTTTTCTCCAGTCCCCCATCCCAGTTTCTTTTTCCTTTTGAACAGTTTCTTCCTATTTTACAGTATCTATTGTACATTTTGAATCTTATTTACTCTTTCAGCTTCTCACACTAGGGAGACAATGTGATGTTTACACATGTGCGTCTGGTTTATTTCACTTATGAGTATGGTATCGAGTTGCATCCATTTACCTATAAAAGTCTCCAGTTTATCCTTCTTTATGGCTGAGCAGTACTCCACTGTATAAAAACACCACATCTTTTTTATCCATTCTTCAGTTCATGAGCATTTGGGTTGTTTCCAAGATCTAGCTATTACAAATTGTGCTGCTATAAACATGGGTGCACACATATCACTGTGGTACGATTTTTTTTTATTTTAAAGAGAAGAAAAAACAAAACAAATCAAAAGAAGAACAAATTTTCAAACCAACATAATAGGAGGGTAACAATGGTTAATACATTACGTATTACTATCTTTAAGTTAGTTATTCAGGACACCAGACATTAGCATTCAATTGTCCAAACATTATTGGCACAAACCTTACTCTTCAATGAACTAAGTAAAATTGGTAGTGTGTCTATCTTAACCATCTTATATATATATACAATTTTTTTTCCCTTTCCCTTCTTTCTTTTCCCTATTCCAGTCTCTCTTTCCTTTTGACCAGTTTCTTTTTGATTCACCATGTCTATTGTACATTTTGGATCTTATTTACTCTTTCAGTTTCTCATATTAGAGAGATAATACGATGCTTACACATGTGCTTCTGGTTTATTTCACTTATGAGTATTTTCTCGAGTTGCATCCATTTACCTATAAAAGTCTCCAGTTTATCCTTCTTTATGGCTGAATAGTACTCCATTGTATAAAAATACCACATCTTTCTTATCCATTCCTCAGTTGATGGGCATTTGGGTTGTTTCCAAGATCTGGCTATTACAAATTGTGCTGCTATAAACATGGGTGCACATATATCGCTGTGGTACGATGTTTTTAATTCTTCTGGGAAGATGCCCAGAAGGGGAATAGCTGGGTCAAATGGGACCTTCAATCCCAGTTTTTTGAGGAGTCTCCACACGGATTTCCACAGTGGTTGCACCAGTCGACACTCCCACCAACAGTGGAGAAGGGTTCCTTTTTCCCCACAGCCCCTCCAGCATTTGTTATTAGTTGACTTCTTGATAATAACCATTCTTTCTGGGGTGAGATGGAATCTCAGTGTTGTTTTCATTTGCATCTCTCGGATGACTAGTGATGTTGAACATTTTTTCATATATTTATTTGCCATTTGTATTTCTTCATCTGAGAAGTTTTTATTCATCTCAGATGCCCATTTTTGGATTGGGTCTTTAAATTTGGAAGGTCTGATTTTTTTGAGTTCTTTGTATGTTCTCGATAGTAATCCTTTGTCTGAGGAACAGCTGGCAAACATTTTTTCCCACGTTGTGGGTTGTCTCTTCACTCTGTTGGTGGTTTCTCTTGCTTGGAAAAGTTTTTTAATAAGATGAGATCCCAATTGTTGATTCTTTGTGCTAGTTCCTGTGCAGTTGAGGTTTTATTCATAAAGTATTTGCCTACACCAATGTCTTCAAGAGTTTTACCTATTCTATTTTCCAGCAGATTTAATGTTTCTGTTTTAATATTTAGTTCTTTGATCCATTTTGAATTTAGTTTAATGCACGGTGAAAGATATGGGTCTAATTTTAATCTTTGGCATGTGTGGAGCCAATTTTCCAGCACCATTTATTAAAGAAGCTATCTTTCTTCCAGTGAATGTGTTTGGCACCTTTGTCAAAGATAAGGTGGCTTAGTATGTCTGGAGTTGTTTCTGCATCTTCTATTCTATTCCATTGATCTTCAGGTCTGTTTTTTTGCCAATACCATGCTGTTTTTATCACAGTAGCTTTACAGTATAATTTCAAATCAGGGATTGTGATACCCCCTGCCTTGTTTTTGTTGCCCAGAATTGCCTTTGCTATTCTAGGTCTCTTCTGGTTCCAGATGAATTTTAGGATTGTTTTCTCTAATTCTGTGAGATATGTTGTTGGAATTTTGATCGGAATT
Source organism: Erethizon dorsatum (assembly GCA_028451465.1). NCBI lineage: Eukaryota > Metazoa > Chordata > Mammalia > Rodentia > Erethizontidae > Erethizon > Erethizon dorsatum. The sequence continues at coordinate 117,542 of CM051824.1, forward strand.
GCATTAAATCTGTATAACAATTTTGGAAGTATGGCCATTTTCACTATATTGGTTCTTCCGACCCAAAAGCAAGGGATATCTTTCCATTTTCTGATATCCTCTTCAATCTCCTTTTTCAGAGTACTGTAGTTTTCAGTGTAGAGGTCTTTTACTTCCTTTGTGAGATTGATTCCTAGGTATTTCATTTTTTTAGATGTGATTGTGAAAGGTGTTGTTTCCCTAATTTCTCTCTCAGTGAGTTTGTTATTGGTGTACAGGAAGGCTATTGATTTTTGAGTGTTGACTTTGTATCCAGCTACACTACTGAATTTGCTTATTAAATCTAGCAATTTCTTAGTGGAGTTTTTGGCATCTTCTATGTAGAGTATCATGTCATCTGCAAATAATGATAATTTAACTTCTTCCTTCCCAATCATAATTCCTTTTATTTCTTTCTCTTGTCTAATTGCTCTGGCTAAAGTTTCCAGGACTATGTTGAATAAGAGTGGGGAAAGTGGACATCCTTGTCTGGTTCCTGATTTTAGAGAGAAGGCTTTCAGTTTTTGCCCATTTAGTATGATATTGGCTGTTGGTTTGTCATAGATAGCTTTTATCAGATTGAGATAAAGACCATCTATTCCAATTTTCTGTAGGGTTTTTATCATGAATGGGTGCTGGACTTTGTCAAAAGCTTTTTCTGCATCTATTGAAATGATCATATGATTTTTGTCCTTGGTTCTGTTAATATGGTGTATTACATTTATTGATTTACGTATGTTGAACCATCCCTGCATCCCTGGGATGAATCCAACTTGGTCATGGTGTATAATCTTCTTTTTTTTTTTTTTTTTTGTGGGTACCGGGGGGACGACCTCAGGACCTCACGCGCCAACAGGCACCCGTGCCGCTGAGCGATATCACCGGCCCCTTTTTCGTATGTGGGATCTGGGAGTCAAACTCGGGCCTTCGCGCTTGCAAGGCAGGCGCTTAAGCCACTGAGCCGTCTCACTGGCCCTGTATAATCTTCTTGATGATTTGCTGCATTATGTTTGCCAGTATCTTATTGAGGATTTTTGCATCTATGTTCATTAGGGAGCTTGGTCTGTAGTTCTCTTTCTTAGTTGGGTCCTTCTCTGGTTTTGGTATCAGGGTAATGCTTACTTCCAGGAATGAATTTGGGAGTATTGCTTCCCTTTCAATTACATTAAAGAGTTTGAGAAGTAGTGGTGTTAGGTCTTCTCTAAATTTCTTGTAGAATTCAGCAGTGAATCCATCAGGACCTGGGCTTTTCTTTGTTGGGAAGTTTTTAATTACATCTTCGATTTTTGAGTTACACTCATTCTTGAGAAGTGGAAATCCCAGTGGATCTATTTGCAGCTCAGAAGAGGATGGGAGCCAGGGAAGAGGCAGAAGGCTGCTGTGCCTGGAAAGAAAGGAAAGACAAGCCTTCACAACTCAAAGCCATCAGAAGGTCAAGGCATCTTACAGGAACAAGGCACAAAGTCTACACAGCAGTTGATCAGTTGTCTCCTAAACAGACTGCCCAGGCCTGGGCTCCATGATGACCATCTAACCCACAGGACACTGTGGACTCAGAACTTTCCTGCTATTGCCACAAGAAACACACAGCTCTGCAATGCTGCAAGTGACCCTACACTCTGTCATGGTGCAGACTCAGAGTTGTTCCCAGCAGAGCATTTTTGTTTCCAACAAACAGCACTGTGGCTTTATTTCCCTCTGCCCACCTCTTCTCTCCCACCCCAACTCCCATTTCCCATCACTTTCCCCATGTTTTCCAGTTCATTTGGATCATCCTTAAAGATGTAGCTCCACAGTAAAAATCTTACCTGGCAAACTTGAGGTCCTGTGTTCAATCCCAATACTAAAAATAAAATCCCCTGCACACAGATGTCTTGGTGTTGGTGATGAATTTGTTTCCCATGGGGCAAGGGTTAAGGATTCTGAAACTACTTTGCACATACACTATGGCTGAATAAGTGAGCAGATCTCTTACTGTGGGAGGAAGTTGTTACCAACAAGGCCTGTGTCAACCTGCAGTGCAGGACTGCTGTCAAAGGTGTCAACAACAGGTCATGGTGTTTTAGGAGTCAATGCAGACCGAATATATGTGCACAGGTTACTAGACATGCAGGTGTTCTTGTCCTGTCAACAGAGAAGGTTCAGCACCTCCTTGGAGGAAGTCAAATTCTAGGGACAAGGACAGGGAAAATATGTGATGGGAATAAACATCTTCATGTGCCAAAAATCAAGTAAATGTGCCCAAAAAATGTGGGGGACTGCTGAAAGGCAGAGGGACCAAAGCTGGGACAACATGAACAACAAAACCTATAATGATAGAACTGAATTATAACCTCACATAATCTCAGTACTCTCAGGTCCTTGTTGAAGCAAATCTATAGCTGCATTAGTAACAACAGGATGCACAAAGTCCAGGGAGCTCCTGGCAGGCCTCAGTGGTGGGAGTGCAAGACCACATACAGAAAAAACACTTTCAGTTGAGGAAAGGAATCCTACATCACGCTCCCTATGTAGGACAAACATCTTTTATAACACATTTATGGAACTATGAGCATTTTTATTTGCATAGGTATATTTTTCTGGTTTTTTTTTATTAGTACATGTTTGCAGTACGTAATGCTTACATTCCTTGTGTGGAGTTGGTACTTTTATCCCATCCAGGCTATAAGGCTCTTGATTGGTCCCACCCACACCCAAGGTGGGGTTTCCATTATCCACACCCAAAACTATGCTAAACCAATTTAGTTGCCACACAAACTTAATCCATATTCACACATCCTAGATCCAGCCACCTCCAAAAAGCTCCACTTAAGTGGCTTTGGGGGAACATCCAGATACAAGCTATAAGACCTCCCTCCCACTCCCTTCATCTCTTGACCCTTTTCCAGTTTGAGAAAGATCTCCCTATTTCCTATCATCTATCTTTTATTTTGCTCTTTATTTTTACTCTATTACTTTATTTTTATGTATACATAAGAGAAAACATGCAATATTTAAGATTGTGTGTCTGATTTACTTCACTTAACATTATAGTTTCAAGGTGCATCCATTTTCCTACAAAGGACTCAAATTTGTCTTTCTGTGTGGCAGAGAAGTATTTCACTGTGTGTGAATACCACACTTTCTTTTTTTTTTTGTGGGTACCGGGGGGTCGACCTCAGGACCTCGCGCACCAACAGGCACCCGTGCCACTGAGCGATATCACCAATCCCTTTTTCGTATGTGGGTTCCAGGAGTCAAACTCAGGCCCTCACGCTTGCAAGGCAGGCGCTTACGCCGCTGAGCCATCTCACCGGCCCTACCACACTTTCTTTATCCATTCATCTGTTGATGGACATATAGGCTGCTTCCAAGATTTAGTTATTATAAATTGTGTTGCTATAAACGTGGGTATGCACGGATCACTGTAATATGATGTCTTAACACTTTCGGGATGATACCTAGAAGGGGAATATCTCCAATTGTGCTCAAGCAGCTGGTTAGGTACTTCCATTTAAACCCGCTGTAGATGTGACAAATGTACATAAATTTGTTTACCTTTCAAATCCTGGACTTGCTGGTTAGATCTAGAAAGAGTTCCTGATGTTCTGCCTGGCAAGGCCACCTCCCCAACTGTCCAGTGCTTGCTGCTCAAGCCATGGTTTGCTTCACACAGACCCCAGGGGCCTCTCTGGTCCTTCTCCATGTACCCTCAGCACTGCCAGTGATCTCAACAATACTGATTTCCAATCCCCAAGAGTCTCAGCAAAATAATAAAACCATCTAAAAATTATAATAGATATTGAGTTGTGAAGGTTGCATGCAGGAAGACAAGGTACTCTTAAAATTTTGAAATTTATAAAGTTCTTTTATAAATGACTTTTCTGTGAACTTTTGTGGGCATTTTAAATCCCTAAATTTTTCCCTCATGGTTTAAGTTTTGATTTTGCTTTTTCCCCAAAAAAACTTTTTTCTCCCTGCATTCCTTCCCTCTGTCCAACACCCGAGGGCTCCAGCAATCCTCAGCCAGCCCCCCACTGTGCTCTCTCTGTCCATGTCCCTGTCCTGATCTCTGAACCATTGCCTCCTCTTTGGTGACCCTACTGTCACCCTTCCCACAAACAAACTGCAGTTCAAAAATAAGCCAGAATCACAACCACACAACCAGCCCAAACTCACAAATGCTCCGCAAGCCTCGCTGGTTTGCATGTCCTTGCTAAATTGGAGGGCTGTTCTGTCTACCAGGGATGACCCTGACAGGCCCCTGTGGGAGTGAGTGCAGCTCCCTGCTTCAGCCTCCTTCACATTCCCAGCACTAAGTAGAGCGCCATGCATAGAATGAGTGCTAAATAAATATTTTTGCCCCAAGATCAAAAAACTTGTCAGGTTTCAGAGATAGTAGGAAATATGACACCTCATCTATTGCTTCTGGGTGCATAAATTGGTACAACCTCCACAAAGGTAATTTGGTAACATTTGCAACATTTGAAATATATACCCTTAGACCAAGGAATTCTATTCTTCAGCAATCATCTTACAATAGATAATCTGAGTGCAAAATCATGTATTTATATTAAGCATACATAGTAAGCACCTTCAATGCAACATTGTCTTATCTGTTCATCAGTGGTAACCTGGTTAAACAGACCTCATGTATAAATTTACTATGAAATGGTATGCAGTTATTAAAAAGGAGAGAGGGTCACATGCCCTGACATGGAAAATGCATAATATATTATGTGACAAAAACAACATTCACAACAGTGAGCATAATATATTATCATTTGTGAGTTTATGTATACAGTAATTATCTAAGAGTGTGTATATACTCATAAATATCTGTATACTTATAGATGTTCATAAACATAATATTCCTCATGGGATGCCAAGAAACCAAGGTGTGACTGCATTGGAGCTAATTAGATCAAATGGAGCCAGAGAGGAAAACTTACCTTTCTCTTTTGTACCTTTAGAAGTTTGTTCAGGTATATATTTACCTATTCTTAAAGAAAAAATATTTAGTGTGCAGGAGGTACTGGATTCAGTCCCAGCATTGCTAAATAATAATAATAATAACAATAATAATAACAATAATAGTGATATATTAAGAACACATCTAGTGTTCTGTCTCTAATAACATTTGGAGAAAGCTAAAAGTGTTTCTGAATCCAGACCCTCTTTGGGCCTGGCCCTATTCTTATTTCCTGGCAGACACAAAAGAAGGTGAAATCGTTGCCACTGAAAGTAAGTAACCATTAGCAACCACAACAAGCAAGGATATAGGGAAGTGGCACACTGGATCCAAGGAGCCAGGCAAGATGCCCCACCTAGAGCATGTGCTCCAGGTGCTTAGGGAAGGAGCTAGTAGGATTCTGCCTGGGAAATGATGTGCTCACTGCTCAGTGCCAGAACTGTTGTGAGCATTGCCACTGCCCAAAGTTTCCAGGCTGCAGGCCTGCAGGAGCACAGTACCTGGCCAATTTTCTGGAAACAACACTTATTCTGTGTCCACTCAGTTGGGGCCAGCAGCTAGCCCATGACTCATGACAGAGCTGGGTGGAGGCAGGGAGTTACCCCAGGAGCATTATAAATGCTACAAACCAGCCCATGTGACACAGGACTGGTGAGCCAGTGTTTGCACATTCCTCTTCTCGTGATTTTCTGGACTGTCAAGATCTTCCATAGCCTGGTCACACGCCCTGACCATCTTGTCCACCTACCACCCTCAGGTTGTCTCCACCATCCTAGTCCTGCAGGCTGTGCTCTGGGTCAGCTCGCTGCAGCACCTGCCCCCACCTGGCCAAGTCCTGAATTCTGCCTTCTCCTGAGCCTTCTCCTCCAGCCCCTTCACCCTCATTTAGAAATTGTTCTTGTTACACAGGTTCACTCTGGATTACTTCCCTACCTCATGGTGTACTTCAGTCTTCATTCCCTAACAAGCTGTAGTTCTTCAGGTGGAGCCTCATACTATTCTACTGTCCTCTCAGCCCTATTATATCCCCACTCCATACTGTCTGAAGGGCTAAATGATGTACTCTCCCTCCCTAACCCTGCCCACCTAGGAAACATGCCATAAGGTGAGAATAACTCTGGCTTCCTGGCCACCCAGCACAGTCATCCACACCTGTGCCCCAGCAAGAAACAAAGAGCCTCAAGTTCCTGAACTATCTCCCTGTCTTTGTGACCTAGCAGTTTATCTGGTGAAGATGGATAAAGGCTTTCAGGTAACCCCTTGAAGGGTAGAGTGGCTGAGACTTGGTTGCAGCTCTCCCTTTATCTGGATTCCTTGGATTCCTTCATTAGAGCTGTTTTCCTCTCTATGCTTAGCTAAATAATTACCCTGAAAACTACAATTTTGGTTGAGAGAGGAAGAAGTTGTGAAGTAGAAAACAGAAAGTAAAATCCATACCTCTTTCTACCTACTTGTCTCTTTCCAAAGGTAACCACCATTAGTCATTTCTCACATGTCTTGCCAGAAGAAAAGTTTTGTGTTTTTACCAGCATATGAATAGTTTACACATTTTTACACACACATACTCACACAAATATATATATATATATATATATATATATATATATATATATATACCTCCCTTTCACATGTTCAAATCTCTCTTATTTAAGAAAACTGAATCTCTCTCTTCACTCAAACCCAGCCACACCTCATTTTCCTCCTTGTCTCTGAAGTTATTTTTTTCTATATCCTGGTCTGTTTCCTCATTTCTTATTCTTTGCTCAGCCCCTCCCATTCTGCATATGTCCCCAGGGCACAGCCCTTGCCAAGGTCCCCAGCAACTCCCAGGCACTATCCAAAGGCATCATTGGTTTTCAGCCAACTGGATGCTAGTGTCTTAGATCATTCCAACCACCCTCCACCTCCTGGTTGCTCCTGCCCTCTCTCCTGCTGGCCTTCTCAGGGCCATTCTTGACTGGCTGCCTATTCATTGCAGTGGAGATTCTCCAGACTCAGAAATGTTCAGTGCACTCTCTCCCCACAAGGTTCAGGGGAGAACACCTGTCTTCCCTACCTCCCCTCCACTGTAGGTTGTCACCCTGGAGATGTCAATCCAAAGATGAAAACTGATCTAGAAGTTTTTATTTGCATTTCCTGCAATGTGATCTGGTAGAGATAATGTTTAAAAACAGAACAAGCAGTCTTAAACTGTTGTCTTGGGTCAAGGTACAGTAGGGTGGATGAAGAATAAATGTGTAATAGTGACTCAGAGGCTGAACCTGCAGAGCCCAGTGGTTAACTTGAAGTGAGATAAACCTTGGCATCTCTGCCTGAATTTTATGTGTCTACCTCATTACCTCAAAACTTTGGGTCAGACCCCTGTTCAGTTCTGCACATAGGCTATTAATCACTCAGAGAGTGTCCCTAAACAAGGTTTATTAGCCCTAAATTTACCTAGCTTGTTTCATCCCCCTCCAAGACTGAGGATACCAAGATAAGGGTAACTAATTAATTTTCAGGATTTTCCAGAATACACAATTACCAGACTTATAACACCCAGGTCCAGGTCTCCCTGGAACAATGCCTAGAAGTCTCGAGTCATTATCCCCGAAGTGCAGCAGCAGAGCCTCCCGGGCCACCTCATGATGAAGTCAGCGGCCCGTAACAGAAGCAGAGGCTGCTTCCAGTGCAGGAGCAGTCACTTAACACTCATGATAAGAACTGAACTTTGGCTTCAGGTGACATATGATGGCTCTCCTAGGACCTCACAGAACCTGTCCTGAGATACAGTGAACCAGATCACATCCTGACTGGGATTCCCTGTGCTGCTGACTATGCAACAAAACCTCCCCCCATTATGCAAAGCCCTAACCTTTGCCTTTGTTCCCCTTTGTTCCTCTATAAAATTTCAAGATTTCTGTCAGCCCCTAGGAGGCAGAACTTGAATTTCTTTTTCTATCCTCCCTGGTGGCCATACCTGATTAAAGCCCTTTTCTGCCTTTCTCTACTGTTGTCTCCTTGATTGGCATGATGGGGCAGGTGGTCAGGCTTGGTCTGTTGGGATCCCTAGACCCAGGACTTTTGCTTCCACAAAGAGAGTGGGCAAAACCAGTCTGTCTGCCTGGTGTGGCTGCCATGCACGCCCATCACCTTTTGAGGTAACTATGGGGAGATCATGGCCTGGGGAAGCCCTTGTACAGCTAGGAATACCCAGCTTAGGCCACCAAGACAAGGTGGATGATCTACCCAGGTTGGGCTTCCTTCTCTCAGACACATCACAGCTCTGTCTCTGCACTGGCATGACACCCACTTTGAGGTCTTTGACAAATTCCAGCAGAACCACTGGGCCCTGACTTCCATGCTGAGGACTCTGCCCAGGGAGCTTCTGGTCCAATGCATCTTGCTTCAGTGTGCAGGTCACAAGACAGGATAGGAGCCACTGGAAAGAGGCACAGGAAATGAGCAAGGCAGCAGGAGCTTTGAGAAAGACCCTACAGCTGAGCCAGGACAGTACGTAGCCCTCCACCTCCACTGAGACAGGGTTAGGGCAGATTTGAGACTTCAGTGGGAGCTAAAAACACCTCCTTTCCTCCCAAATATGAACTCTACAAAGCAGGGTTCAGTCTGTATTGTTCATCATCCCAGCCTGAGTTCTGGGCCTATGCCAGGTTTAAAGATATCTTTAAACAGAAATCCACATAAAATAAAGCTTATTTATTGATGAAAATGCTGTGACCAGAGGCTCAAGTCCCAACTTCATGTTTCCACCAGGAGCCATGGTTCTCAACTCACTGCTTCAGTGTGCAAGGCAACTTGGTAGAACACAGCCACTGGAAATGGCTGCAAAGAGCAAGGCCACTCCCCTGCCTGGTTCCTGGCATCCAAGGGTGAGTGTGGGGAGCCTCCTTTCTGCATGACTGCCTGACTCACAGGCAGCTTTTCCCATGCAAATGTTTCAAAGAGCTTCTATTCATTAAAAGGTTTTCTGGGTTATAGGTCAACAATAAAACTGAATGTTCTTCCGGGACTAAGCTAGTTAGAGAAACACCAAGCACAGAACCAGCAAGCACTTCTGTCCTTGATGACCAGCTGGGCTCTGCAATGCCCACCCATGCCATGCGAGCCCTCAGAGCCTGCAGAAGAGGTGTGGGCAGCACTCCAGGACAGTGACATTTGTGCTCCGGCTGACTAAATGTGTCCCTTGAGGGAACAGAAGGTGGCTGTGGGCTCTGGGACATCTTCCCAGTGTTTCTCTGACTCACAGTTAACCTTCTGACAAAGTAGAATCTTGGGTGTGAATATTTGGGATCCTCGGTATTTTTCTCTCTTGTGGACTCTTAAAACATTATATATTCTAAACTGGGACAAAAGGAAAGATGTTATATATTTTTAGCTGAAATGGGTCAAAAGGGACCCTTGCCATAAGAATGGTATGGTTCTGTCAATTTGAAGTGACAGGATGGTGGGGAGATGTTGCTATGCAACACTACACATCCTCCCTCCAGAAGGCTCCATTGTCTCCTCCCTGGTGTGACCCTCATGCTGCCTGATGGGTCTGCTTCACGCTTCTCTTCTAGTCAGTTGTTCACTCCTGCAGCAGCTGACCTTATTGAGCATGATGTACAGATCCCCCTGCCAGGTACCAGGAGTTGTAGATCCAAAGATGAGGCCTCTGCCTTCAGTGTGGGTCCAGCCCAGTTTAGAATGAGATACAGAAACTGATGATCACACTACAGTGTAGCAACTGCTAATGTAAGTAAAGGAAATACTGTACAATCCAAACAGCTGCACCAGAGTTCCTCAGCAGACCACTGACTTTACTTGGGAAGTAACTTCATAAACTACGGGAGGAAGGAGCAGGGTGGGAGCTCCTGAAAGAGAGAAGAGTGGGAGAATGAAGATGGTGGCCCAGCTCCAAGAGATCCTGGCTGGAGGAGCTGCTCAAAGAGTGATGTGGGTTTTAAGTGCCTTTAAAGTAACCCTGAAGGAGTGATCAAAGTGGAGGGACTCCAGCTGCTCATGTATGTGCCCTGCAGATATAAGAGCATCCATCCAGGGACACAGAAAAGAGCAGCCTGGCCACAGCTGGGAACTGGCATGAAGGTGATGTTGGGAACTTGGCCCCAGCCCCTACAGTTCAGAAGCATCTTGGGCAGGGTGCAGATTTTTGAGACACTGGGTGATAAGGTATGAATGGATACTCCCCGGGTCTGAATGGGTGGTCCAAGCTGGGCTGTCCTGTAATAAAGCTGAGAGAAGAGGAGGTGAGGAGAGGCATGAACAAAAGCACGGGGAGTAAAAGACCATCTCTAAATCAGGCAAAAGCCTCAGAATAGCAAGTGTCTGTCTTAACACACTGAAGGCCCAGGTGGTAAGGAGTGAGGACCAAAAGTTTCAGACACGAAAGCCTAGCTTCTGAAAAGAAAACAGCATTTTCTCTCAAATTGAAATCTCACATGAGGATAGTGCCCTATATATCTTCCAAAGTGGTGCTGTGTCCATAAATAGATGATAGATGGGGGACAGGGAGGAGGTGATAGATGAGTAGATAATCGATGAGAAACAGACACCCAACAGAAACCCAGGCTGTCTCTCAAGGGGAAAATCTAAAAACTGCTCTCTGACTGTGGGTGTACCTTGACCTGCAGCTTGTTGAAAAAGATTCCCCTCGCTCACTTCACATGCAAAGCCAAATTCGAGGGATGCTAGATAGGATCCACTTGGCACATAAATGTTGGTCTAAGGAATGAACTTATGGATGACCAGAAGGCACAAATCCAGACTTCTTCAGAGGACCCCTGAGCCATGAGCCCCTCTGTTCCTATAGGAACCAAACAGTTCACTTTGAGGCAAAACTTAAAATAGGCTCCCGGAGTCCTCACAGTCTCATCTCAGGCTATGAGGTAGGAATGTGCCCAGGCACAGTGCCTAAGTTTGTTTTACCCATGGCAGTGAAGTAGAACCTAGCTTGGCCTGGACAAATAGGGCAAAGAGAAGGAAAAGGAGAGGTAAGGCAAAGAGGAGGCCCAATAACCACCCTCTCCTCAGTGCACTAAGCAGGGAGCATTCCACAGGAAATTAGGTGGCTCACAGTGGGGACCTGGCTTGCTCATTTTATAGTAAGAGCTATATTGATGATCTTATCTTTGTATCTTGCTAAAGTGTCCTTCGAGTATGAAGGTAACAGAAAGCAGCACCCAACAGCCCTCCAAGAAGATGGTTGAAAATGGAGTCTAGCCAACCAAGAGACAAAGCCAAACATAAAAACACATGTAGTGATGACTCCACACAAACAAAGAGTCAAGACAGTTCTATGGTAGAAATGGTGGTTTCAGAATGAAATGTAAATCCCACGGTAGAAAGCCCAGGAAAGTAAGAAAGGACAGGAAATGTAGAAAGCTAACCTAATTCACACAGAATGTCTGAAATTAAAACATATCTGTATCCACTGCTTATTAATGATTTCCTTAATTTTATTAGTTTATTTTAGGTACTAATATCTTTAATAGTAAGAAAATATTTACCTGAAATTCAGCAGTGTTTTCAATGTTCAGTTTTTTTCTGCTAAATTCAAGCACCATTACACTAAAACATTTACTGTTTAAAATAGTATGCATGCACAACCCACAAAATAAAAACTAGAGCTTTTTGATAGGAGACAGCATTAACAGCTAAGGAGCAAACTACAGGATATGAGAAGGTATTTACAACACAATCCTAACAAACCAGGTAGAAAAAATAGGCAAAGGATAAACAGGCATTTGACATAACAGATATCCCAATGGCTCAGCCTCATTAGTCTTCAGAGGCATGCAAGCTGAACGAGACCATTATGCTAGCTAAAATTAAGAAAAAACACCTGAAATGTCAGGTGTGGGTAATTCTGGGGATCTCTGGAACTCTCATGTACTCTAGCAGGGTGACCTTGATATGGCTAAAGTGACTCCATTTTCTTTTTTTAGACTCCAGTTTGTCTTCACTTAACCCCTAGATGCACTCACTTTTCAGACCCCTTCCCAGTTAACCATAAAACCCATAAAAGGAGAAACAAACAGTTACAGCAGCAGTTGTCAGGCTGACCATTGCCTGCATCCTAGGTGACAAATGGAATAGATGTTTTAAAAAGGATCCTGTGACATTCCAAAAAAGTGATGTAATAAATTGTGGTCTCTCTATGGCAACCAAGAGATTTTGTAAAACCCCCAGATGTGTATTTAAGAAACTGTAAAATGAAGGCTTGGGGTCAGCAGACTCTATTCCTATGAGTGACCTGCTGGCCACCAGCTTCTCCAATAAACTAGCTCGTTTCTCAATTCTTGGTCTCCTATGAGTGTATGCCTCACTTCTGCCATAGTATTTTTGGAGGCCCCAGTGAGATGCTCACAGGAAGGTCCTCATTTGAGGGGGCCTCAGTGCCTCCTTGCCTGGCAGCCAACCCCAGGGTGGCAGGTTGCCCCAGCTGATTTTCAGCTGGCCTCCCATGAGGGCTGCAAAACAGGATGCCTCTGGCTACGAGACAGAGACAACTGAGCCTCGCCTCCCGACCAAGGTAAAAATTAGAATTTGGCTTTTAGTTTCACTTTTGGGCTCATCCAGGGACTTGTTTTCTTTGGATTGACATTTGGTTAAACTTGTGATATGTTTGTGAAGGGCCCAGACACTTGATGCAGTGGTCATTTGGTCTCAGTGTAAGCTGGGAGCTTGGTTAGAGCTTGCAGTCTCTGAATTGGTCAGGGCTTGTCCCTGAATTTGGTCAGAGTTTACCCCTGAATTTGTTTTCCCAGCATACCTGAGAATTTGGTCAGAGCTTGTCTCGAATTTGTTCCAAACTGTTAGGTCGGGAGTAGTAAATATTTTTCCAGGTTGTTTGTCCTTTTGTGTGTTTGTGTTGCCCCAAATGCACTCATGATTTCAGTCACAGTTGAATCTGTTGTTTGGTTTGGAGGATTAGTGGCCACTCTGCTGCTGCCTTTTCTGCCCCTCACACTTCTCTGCCTGGAAACTCCAGGGGACCCAGATTGCCTACCCCATGCCATCACTATAACAGCTGTCTTCTCAAATTTCATCAGCCTCGGACTTTTGTTTGTAATGCTGGGAGAGTGGGGGAGGGACAGTTTGCCAAGGGAAGCTGCTCTTTTGTTCTAAATCAAGCTGAAATGAGCTCTGTGGGCAATAAACCAACTGTTTTGGAATGTATGATTAAGAATTTTGATAAGGGGCCAGTGAGATGGCTCAGTGGCATAAGCGCCTGCCTGGCAAGCACGAGGGCCCAAGTTCAACTCCCGGATCCCACATATGAAAAAAGGGGCCAGTGATATCGCTCAGTGGCACAGGTGCCTGCTGGCGTGCGAGGTCCTGAGGTTGACCCCCTGGTACCCACAAAAAAAAAAAAAGAATTTTGATAAGATTAAGGGAGACTATCGGGTAGCCTATGTAAATTAAAATGGCCCTCTTTTGGTGTAGGCTGGCTGGCACATGGGACGCTCAATCCCCAGGCAACCAGTAGGATATGAAATATTGTTACCAGAAAGCCCAGACACCCAGATCAGTTCCCATATATAAATTCCTGGTTGCATGCAGTGCAAACGCTACCCCAGTGGCCAGCCCTGATGTCACCAGCCTGGTGCTGCCTGGAAGCATCTAGGAAAGTTTTACAGGAGAAATCAAATTACAAATTTTAGCTAATTGGCGATTATTCTTTTGGTTTGCAGTTTGAATTGATGTGCATAAAACATTTCTTGTGCACTACAAACTCCTAAGTGGCAATTAGTCAAAATTACTATCTGAAAAAAAAAAAAAAAAGGAGACACTTTAAAATCCAAGCAGCTATAGTCAAGTTTGTTGTAAAAGGTTATAGTAAGTGGGAAAAGAAAAAAAAAAAAAAATAAGAAGGCTATGAATGTAAGAGATATACTTTTGATATGAGAGGATTCTGTGTGATAAAAGTCTTGTCCTGCTAAAGAGCTCACAGCCCAGGTGTGTGCTGCCAAAGCAGAGTCCTTAAAGGGACTGCCTCAGAGGGAGCCAGAGCCTTTAGACAAAACATCCCATACAGCTCTATCCAGAAACTTACAGCTTTTTAAGGGGACAGGCAGCTGCAAAAGGGGAAATCATTGGCACCCCTGCTTGCTTTCCAGTTGGAATTCAAGGAAAGGCAGAAGATTAGGAGGCTCTGCAGAAAGAGCTAACTTCCAGGCACAAACAGAATCTCTGCTCTTAAATCACAAATGGCTGCAGCATTTGTAGCCAGCAGAAAACTGTTTGGGTATAGTCACAGCAACCCAGAAGCAAGGATCAAAATGAGCTTTGGCAAAGATATATCAAAGAAAATTTGCATAAATGATAGTCTAACAGAGAAAACGCTAATAGAATAAAAGGAAGGTCTGAATATGTGATAGAGGGTATGAAGATGACTGAGCTGGAAGCTGCATGAAAGAAAAACATGAAAGTTGTAAGTATTGTTGTGAGGGAATTTATTTTTGTTTCTTCCAAATTATTCTTTTTTTTTTTTTAATATATGCGGGTACCAGGAGTCAAACTCAGGACCTCGGCTTGCCAGGCAGGCACTTATGCTGCTGAGCTATATCACTGACCCTCTCCAAATTATTCTTATAAGAGATCTCTGCTATTGACCTACAAATAATTCTGACTAGTCTATTTGTAATTACAAACTTCTAAAATTGTAAAAGAGTTACTATAATTCAATTTGGCCAAAAATATATGAGTGCACTCTGATTTTATAAACAGATTTGTCTCTCTGTGTATTTTGTTTGTCTGTGTGCCCAACCTGTAAACAGCTGTTTTATTTCAGCTCAACAAATTTTTCTTCTTTTTGCATTTTTGGATTTTTATAGCATTTGTCTGATATGCTTCCACCAAAATTGCAAGATGGCCAAAATGATGTTAAAATTGGTTTTATAAATGTAGTACATGTTTTTGTTTATTGTTGTATTATGATTTGAGAGTTTCTCATTTTTCAAAAATAATGTGTTGGGCCAGTGAGATGGCTCAGCAGCTTAAGCGCCTGCCGTGCAAGCACGAGGGCCCGAGTTCGACTCCCGGAACCCACATACGAAAAAGGGGCCGGTGATATCGCTCAGTGGCACGGGCGCCTGCTGGCACGCGAGGTCCTGAGGTCGACCCCCCGGTACCCACAAAAAAAAATGTGTTAAATGATATAATCTGGTTTTCATAAGTCATCAAAAATTGTTAAGCAAAATATATTATTGTGATATGTTTACATTGGTCATTGTCAGCAGGTTAAATTTTCTAGAAATAGGACAATGAGGTTTTCTGATTTAAAGATGATCTGGTACAAAACTAAATTAAGAAACAAAGGTTTTCATATGACTATAACAATTCATTATTGCTAATCTCATAGTGTATTAGATGTATTCATATCTTCCAGATGTACAGGTCTTCTAAAATGTAAAACTGGGATTGTTTATGGATATAAACATTTTCTTTCAGATTCAGACATCTGCCTTTCTCTCATGCATTGGATATATAGGTCAGCAGTCAAATGATAATTTTTTAAGAAAAACCTGTGTGATGTATATGCTATATTCAAGCCACAGTACTTAGAGATGCCTAGATATTAAACAGTCCAGACAATGTCACAAATTTCTTTAATGACATCCTATTAAAGGACAAGCCAGTTAAAAGCTTCTTATGTACTAGATAGAGATGGTTAACTAAAAGGCTCAAATTTGTATACCGACTGTAAAGTTTTTAGGGTTTGTGTTACAAGATGGGACACACATGCAGTCAGACTCATGTATCCAGGCCCTTTGGGCCCAAAGAAGGCTGTGACTAGAAAGGACTTAAGGGAATTCTTGGGAATGGTTGGGTACTGCTGTCTCTGAGTTGCAAGTTTTGCAGCCATTGAAAACCCCTATATGAGGCCTTGAAGGGAGAAAACAACCCCTCACTTTAGTGGAGCCCTGAGCACCAGGTAGCCTTCAAGACTTTAAAGGAAAAATTGTTGAGTGCCCCTGCCTTGGCACTTCCTGATGTTACCAAGCCTTTCCAGTTGTTTATGCATGAAAAAAAAGGCACTGCCCAGGGTACTTTGACTCAAATACTGGGGCCTTGGAGGTGCCCCATGACATATTTGTCAAAAAAATAAATTAGACCCGATGGCAACTGGGTGGCTCCCTTGCTTGCAGGCTACCACAGCCACCCCAATCCTGATGAAAGAAGCTGATAAGCTGACTCTGAGACAAAAATTAAATGTGTTTGTTCCACATGCTGTAGAGACTTTGCTGAGGGGACCTAATGGTAAATGGCTGTCGGGATCTAGATTGGCTCAATATCAAGGTGTTCTTTTTAAAGACCCCAGACTAACTATTAAAACCATTCAGACTCTCAACCCAGCCTCCCTTTTGTCCACATCCTTAAAGCCACCTAAACATGTCTGTGCAGAGGCAATCAAGATGGTCTACTCAACCTGACCTGATTTATAGGACACTCTGCTCCAGAACCCCCAACCTGACCCTGTTTTCACATGGCAACAGCATGGTAATCGATGGGGTTCAGCAGTTGTTACCTTGGAGCAAACCATCTGGTCAGAGACTCTGCCTCCTGGGACATCTGCTCAAAGAACCGAATTGATAGCCCTCACTTGGGCCTTGGAGGCAGGGAAAGACAAACAGGTGAACATTTACACTGATTCCCATTACACTGTTTCTACTCTGCATGTGCACAGCATCATTTATAAGAAAAGAGGCCTCCTCACTACAGGAGGCAAGGACATCAAAAATTCCCAAGAAATATTAAATCTTCTGCAGGCCATTTGGCTTCCTGCAAAAGTGGCCATGTCCATTGTCCTAGACGCAAGAAGGGCAGCTTGACAGGCCAGCATTGGAGAACTGCATCCTGCAGACCATGTCCTAGTGGCCCCGCTTCTTAAGCCAAATATTCAGAAACAGAATACAAATGGGCAAAAGCAGAAGGGGCCACCAAGAAAGAAGGCTGACAGGTATTGCCGGAAGGGAAGATATTCCTTCCTGAGGCCCTGGGACATTTTGTAATACGAGACTTACCTAGCCACACCCTCTTGGGAAAGACTGCTATAACAATGTTTTTGGCCATTATTTCTTTATTTCCAGACTATGGACTTTATGTGTTTCAGTGACTGAGAGATGCACTACCTGAGCCCACAACAACCCTGTCTCCCAGCCACACAACAACCAGGTGTCCGGAGACAAGGAACTGTGCAATTTGAAGATGTTAAAATGGATTTTACTAAAATTAAACCCACCAATGGAAATAAGAGATGCTTATTAGTTTTGATATGTACCTATTTAGGATGGGTGGAGGCCTCCCCACTAAGGCTGAAACATCAAGAGAGATGATAAAAGCTTTGATGAAGCTGATCATTCTATGGTATGGGCTCCCGATAATGGTAGGTTCAGAAAATGGACCCACTTTTGTGAGTAGAGTGGTCAAAAGCCTTGCAGCAGTGCTGGGGCTAAAATGGAACCTCCATACTATCAGCCACAAAGCTCAGGTCAAGTAAAAAGACAATACAATACTTTGAAAACCAACTTGGCAAAGTTATGCCCAGAGACGGACTAACTGGGTTACTATGCTCCCACTGGCCCTCTTGTGGTTGTGGTGCACACCGTACTGAGATAGATTAACTCCATTTGAGATAATGTTTGGGAGCCTTCCCCACTGATACCTGTTTTGAATAGATTACAGGAGATGAAAACTTTGGACTTGCACGGACAGACAAAGGTGCTGCACCAGACACTTCAAAAACTTCAGCAGACTGTGTTACAGAGGCATCTGATCCCCGTGCCCATGCCAGACCACTCCTTCAAACTAGGAGACCAAGTCCTGATTAAAGCCTAGAAAGAGAAGCCCCTCCAACCAAAGTGGGAGGGGCCTCACAAGGTAATCCTAACCACACCCACTGCTCTTAAAGTTACAGGTTGTGCTCTGTGGGTCCATTGCTCCCAAGTCAAGAAGTGGACACCTGAACTCACAGAAGTTCTGCCCCAGAGACCTTCAGACCTCGATGCACCCAGAGACTTCAACAAAAGCTGCTGTGACAAAACACCAACATGACTCCGGTCATGGACTTCATCCTATGTAGCCTCCTCCCAGGATGAGGAGGGTTATACACTGCCTTGGGGGAAAAATGCTGTTTTTACGCAAACAACTCTGGGATTATAATAGAAACTCTAGACAAGATAAAACAGAGATTAGGGGCCGGTGAGATGGCTCAGCGGCTTAAGCGCCTGCCTGGCAAGCGCGAGGGTCCAAGTTCGACTCCCGGATCCCACATACTAAAAAGGGGCCGGTGATATCGCTCAGCGGCACGGGCACCTGCTGGCGCGCGAGGTCCTGAGGTCGACCCCCCGGTACCCACAAAAAAAAAACCCAAAAAAAAAACAGAGATTAGATGAGTGAGCTAAAGCTTGTCAAAATAATCAAGGATGATATAAATGGTTATTCAATTGGAATCTTTGGCTGACTTCCCTTGTCACTGGACTTGCAGGGCCAATGATAATTCTTATTCTAGTCTTTGCCTTTGGGACCTGCCTGATTAATTGGAAAAGAGGTAGAGTTCAAAATACTGTGAGCCAGGGCCGGTGATATGGCTCAGCGGCATAAGCACCTGCCTGGCAAGCATGAGGTCCTGAGTTCGAATCCCAGTACCCACATAAAGGAAAAAAAAGGCTGGTGATATCATTCAGTGGCACAAGCACCTGCTGAGTCCTGAGTTTGAAATTAAATAAATAAATAAATAAATAAATAAATAAATACTGTGAGCCAGATATAGATGATGGTGTTAACTAAAACAATTAAATATGAGTCCCCACCATATAAAGGACTATTATGTCCTAGAAGAAAAATATGTCCTGGAGGGAGGAATGATATAGCTAAAGTGACTCCATTTTCTCTTTTTAGACTTCTGTACGTCTTTACTTAACCCCTAGATGCACTCGCTCCTCAGACCCCTTCCCAGTTAACCATAAAATCCATAAAAGAAAAAACAATCAGTTACATCAAACAATGATCAGGCTGACCATTGCCCACATCCTGGTAACAAACAGACCAGATGTTTTACAAAGGATCCTGTGACATTCCAATAAAATGATATAATAAAATGTGGTCTCTCTATGGCAACCAAGAGATTTTATAAAACCCCCAGATGTATATTTAAAAAACTACAAAACAAAGGCTTGGGGTCATCAGATTCAACTCCTATGAGTGACCTGCCTGCAGCCGGCTTCTCCAATAAACTCACTTGTTTCTTGATTCTCGGTCTCCTGTGAGTGTATGCCTTGCTTCTGCTGTAACAACCTGATGCCACAAAGTTGAAAAACTGCCTTTTCTGTTCAAAGTTGAGCATATGCTCTAGTGCCCAATGTTCAACTCCCATGGATGACAAACAAAATTTTGTAGCAAAACATGGGTAGGAATGTCCATAGCAGCATTACTCATAAAAGGTCCAGACTGAAATAGCCCAAATGCCCATTGACACTTGAAGGCATAGCTAAACTATAGATAAAATGGAACATCACACAACAATAACAATGAACAGATATGTGCATCATTCTTGATAAATTTCATGAATGTTATCAGACAAAACAAGAGCTAATGCCTTTTATAAAATGTGAAAACAAGACCAGCATGGTGGCATATGGTGATTCCAGCACACTGGTAGGCTGAGGTAGGAAGATGGCAAGTTTGAGCCCACCCTGGATAACAGCCATTTGGAGAGCTTGTCTCAAAATACAAAATTATAAAAGGCCTGAGGATGTAGCTCAGTGTAAAAGCCCTGGGTTCATTCCCAGGTTGTGGGGAGGTGGTGAAAACCAAAAGGCAAATCTATGCTGTTAGAAGTCGAGACAACGGTGCTTTGGGGAAGAAGGAGGGAACAGTGTTTCATATATACATATAATACTCAGTACAATGTTTTAAATAATAAAAATTAAAAGGTAGGGCTGGTGAGATGGCTCAGAGGCGTAAGCACCTGCCTGGCAAGCGCAAGGGCCCGAGTTTGACTCCCGGATCCCACATACGAAAAATGGGCAGGTGATATCACTCAGTGGCACGGGCACCTGCTGGCGCGCGAGGTCCTGAGGTCGACCCCCAGTACCCACAAAAAATAAAAATAAAAATAAAAAGGTAGAATTGTGGCATCATTATTTTGGTAAAATTTCTCTGTGCCTTTATGCTTAGGTACTCATTTGGAGACTTCTGCGAGGATGTTCACAAAATATTTGGGAAGGCTCTTTCTGAGTGGTGGGATTTGGCATGATTTTCTCTGTACTATTGCCTGACCTTCTAGAATGCATGCATCATTTCTATAGGAATATAGTTGTGGCATTTTGCCACAAAGTAAAAAGATCTTGTTCAGTGAGAAGGATGGTGAAAGCCAAGCTGAACTGGAAGAGTGAAAATGCACAGGACTATCCAGCTGCAGAGCAGAGCACTCTGCTCACAGAACAAGATCAAGCAGAGAGCGTGTAGGGTGCTCCCCAGAGCTCTCATCCCCGTGCTTTCCAGCTCCAAGTCCATGGGTCTGAGGTATCATGGTGCTTTGGCTGGCCCTCCCTTGGGACATTTGGCATGCATCGCAGTCATTCCACAGCACATTTCCACCAAAGGCACCCCAGGAGGAGTTATTTCTGGAAATGACTCCTAGACATGCCTGGTCTCTGCTAACCTGCAGGTTCCTGTTAGTTCCAAGCGCAGTCTTGTCTATGATATTTTTACCTCAGGTTTTTCTGTCCTAAATTTGCACCTAACTCATGTTTGGGCAGATGTTCACCAATAATTCCATTTTATGCTCTTAATATAGTCGTGAGCTTCAGCATAGCCATGAGCTCTCTGTCTAGTCAGAGGGGATTTAAATGATATTTTCCATAGCTATTTATCAAACTGAGGCACTTGCTATGTAAGAACACACTCAAACCTAGGTTATACTAGCCAGAAGCTCTGCAGCAGGGACTTATATCTGGTTTGAGCTACCTCCATAACCCAGGAAGAAGCTGGGGTCCAGAAAGAATAAATGAGAGAAGCACCATCCTTGCCTTCATGAGTCCCCAGCTAGCAAAGAGAAGAAAATGAAGTATGCCTGAAAAAGAATATGTGCAAAGTGCTATGAGATCCCAGAAGATGGAAGAGATAGGTCTTTAAGGATTAAGGAATGATTTGAGCTGAGCTGTAATGAATAAATACATAAAGAATTTTAACAGAATGAGAAATGGGCTGAAGCTACTTCAGGTAGAGGGAGAAGCCTACACTGGGAAAACTGCACACTCAGAAAAAAGCAAATCATCCAGTGTGAGAGACAGAAGAACAGTGTAGGAGGCAAGACTAAGAAGAAGCTGAAAGTTTTGAATTATGTCCCAAGAAATTCAGGTGGATTCCATAGGTGGCAGATGGGAGGGACCAAAAGCTTTGATCACGGGAGGGGCTTTGTTAATGTCTATATTTTGGAAGCAGAGCTCTATGGCTATAAGAACTGGATTGGAGGCCAGGAGACCATTCAGAAGCCATGGAAAAGATAAAGAGAGAAAATGGTGGCAATGAGAATAAAAAAGAGAAGATAACTTCCAATACTGCTTTAGTCTGTGTTCTCTGAGAAGCAGGTACCAGCATGTGATGAGATTTATTTGCAAGATCTTGTTTGCTTGCTTGCTTGCCAGGCAAGCACCCTGCCACTGAGCTACACCTCCAGTCCAGCAAGAGACAAATTGATGGAAACACTTTTCAAAGGTAAAGGGAAGCCAGGAAAAGTAGGGAGAGACTTCAGACCACAAGACAGATCTGACTTCAGTGAAGGAGAGAAAGGGAGCCGATTGTAGAAGGGTTTGAGACTCAGCACAAGTCTAGGAATCTCAACCAAGTTGCTGGGGCGTCCCTGAACCAGGTGTCCCTTGGAAGGAGCCACATCTTGCAGGAATGGGCCAGTGTCACAGTCACCTTGAGAAGGGTGTTCTCAGAGCCTGCACAGAGGCTGTCTCTGTAGGGCAGCAGCTAGTTCTGCAATCAGCCATGGTTCCCACAAAGGAGACATGAGTTGTGCATTTATGTCACCACCAAAGGTCACTAGAAGCTGGGGAGGAGGGAAGTCAAGCTGACTCAAAGGTTTGCAGCTGAACATTCAAAGGTAATGATACCACTGACAGAAGAATAGAATATGAAGAACAGTTTTCACTTGGGACATTAATGAGTTTGACTTTGAACAGCATTGGTCCGAGGTTCCTATGGGACACACAAGGAACATGGCCTGAAGATGGCTGGAATTCAAGAATGAAGGAATCAGAGACATCCAGCTGCTCACTGTGCCCTGTGCCCAATGCTCTGTGCCCATGTCTTCCACCTCTGGGTTCACCATTTGTCTACATGGTCCAGCCTTCCTCGCGGTTAAGTGTGTCCATGTGAGTGAGCCCAAGACAGTGAATTAATTAAAACAAATGCACGTGCTTCTTCTGCCCTGGCCCATAAAACCTCTGTTATTGCCCATTATCATTGTCACCTACTAGCCAGCACCAACATGGCAACCCCAAAGTTGCATGCTGAAACCCTCAACCTGGGCCAAGATGCGTGGGATAGAATCTCTCTGCCCACCGGACATGAGTTCTGGCCCAAGCCAACAGGCCTCAGCAAGGAATAAATATTCATTGCATTTATCTATTTTCATGCATCTGTACAGCAGAAAAGCCAGTCCTGACTATTTTTACAAGCCCTAACTAGTTCCCTGAGTTCCAAGACAGAGGTCAAGGCTAGAGCCATAGCTGTTACAGAGAATGAGAAAAACCAAAGAGAAAGCATAGAGTTAGGGCCATTGAGTGGCAGAACCAGAATCTGCACTCTACTGCTCAGGCCTCCAAAATCTCCATTTGTTCAGCCTGGGCCTTGCCAAGAAGACCAGTGCTCATCCTTCAGGAACACTGGCATGGGAACAATTTGCTGCCTCCCTGTGGCTTAGCTCTTTCTCACTTTCATGTCCTAACTAAAATAAGAGCTACACCCCAGCTAACCATGCTGTGCCTCATTCTGTGGCCCAGGCAATCTGGGCATCTGCAGAGCCTGAAAGGAGCTTCACTTTGGACCCAGTTCTCATCACCAGCTCTGTCTGGCCCTAGGAAATCTGTTCACCTAACCTAGCAGGAATATAACCCCTCCAACAATGGAGCTTTGTTCTGGCTGCCTTATATACAGGTACGGGTTCTGGGTCCTGCACACAGATCTTTCACAGGAGTCTCCTCTTCCTAGGTATGAGCCAGGTCCTGCAGACAGACCTCTCACTGGCATCTCTTCATTCTAGGAATGAGCTGAGTCCTGCAGATCAACCGCCTCTGGTATCTCCTGTCTCCTCTGCTTCCTCTCATACTGGCACCCACCACTTCCTTGGTGCCCCTTTGTTACCAGGTTTGGGGGTACTGGCATCTAGATGGTTTCCAGGTTCTTTCTGTCTTGAAAAAAGAATTGAATGAAACAAGCAAAAATGTTGAAAAAGTTTCACATTTATTTGAGGTAGGAAAAAATTAAAAGTGAAGGGTAAGGGAGAAATCAGCTCTTCAGAGAAAACTTGGGCCGAGTGAAAAAGAGGAAAATTAAAACCAAAATAAAAATAAAAATATAAAACAAAAGTATACCCTGGAGGCACAGGGTGGGCTACTGTAAAGAGGCATGATAGTGAGTGCTTCATGGCATCTTGTCTCCTTTTATTCATTCCACACATTGCAGGTTCTCAGGAGGAGTCTACATACGGGGTCCTGAGAATTATTTGGTCCATGTGTCCTGGGATCTGGTCATGCTTATTCCCCCATGCTTGTTCCCCAGCTCTGCCATGCCGTTTTCTTGCCTCACCTTCTGGGTTCTTTCCCAGCCTGTGCCTGGTTTTGCTGCAGCCCTGGGTTTTTATGCACTGTCCCCCAGACAAATCCTTCCTTCTGCTCAGTGCTTGCTCACCCCACCCCAGCCTGCCATCTGTCCCATTCAGCCCCTCACTGTCCCTCAGTTGGAAGCCTCTGGCCACACTCAGTGTAGTCACTAGGAGAACAGGACTCCGACAGAGGTGAAAGGGACCCAGGCCCTGGGCCGCTGTTAGAAACCTTTTTTGAGTTTTTTACTATATCTATCCTGGGCTATCATGATGTTATCTGTCACTCTTTGAAAGGCCTTAATAAGATGCCTTCATTTTGGCTCAACATTCCTCTAAAAGGATCTAATCTCTAGACACCGTGGTCCTCTAAGTAAGGAGGGAATGTTGTGATTCCGATTTGTATCTATGGAAAATGAAACAATTTTATTGAGGAAAAAGAAGGAATCAGCTTATATAACATGAATTCTGATGTGGGATAATTTCAAAGTTATAAACATGGGATGAGATCTCCCCACCAAATCAATAATTACAAACTCTGCTAATTCATGCCTTTGGAGCTCTCTGTCCATTCAGGTCTTCTCCTTTCTTTCTCACAGTTAGTGAGCATACCAATTTAATAACAGTTAATGCAGCTGACTAGGAACTTATAACTAATTTAAATATTTATTTCAAGCTGGACTTAGCCCATGCTTATAATTCTCTCTGGGTAGGCTCTAGAGAACATGGTGGAAGCAGCCCAGGCCTGAGTGACAGACAGCTGTCTGGCACATGGGAATGTCCCTATAGCACAATCACAGACCACTCAGCAGGCAGGTAGTATCTAAGTTTGGGGCATTCAGGAAAGCAGGGAACCCAGAGGTTGTTTCTAATTTACCTGAAATTAATTCATCTTCCAAACCAGAAAATGGACTTGCTCTAGATAAGTTTGTTGAAATAACAGGTCAAAACATGGTCCTCACCCTATGGTGTATTTTTGCCATGTGTATTTTTCTTCTCCTTTGGAATGATCTTGCTTTCTTATACATCATCTGACTGCTCCTAAATTCTTTTCATTATCTTAACAGAAGCACAGTAGAACATATTTTTAATTTTTAAGACCCTATTCTGCATTCACTAAAATTTTAGTTGAAGAAAATTCAAACTACTCATATTACATTAATTAATGTCCAAGGCAATATTAATTTTATAATTGCTAATGAATCATGTGGGACACATTTCAGAAATGTTTGTGTATGACAAGCAAACAAAAGATGCCCTACTTCTTTGGAATTTCACTTCATTTCTATGTTTACTTTCATACAGGGTCTTGCTGTGTTGCTTGGGCTGGTCTCACCAGGCTCAAGTGATGCTCTCCTCAGCTTCCTACATTGTTGGGACTACAGGTGCATGCTTTCAAACCCAGCTCTGGAATTTTATTTTTAAGAAAAAGGGTTAAAAATTAAAAGGATGTGGTTCAAGCAGACAGTATACACTTTGCTCATTTAAGAAATGTATATTCAGCAGCCCCTTTTCAAGAGGTCCCCTGCCACCCTGCCCTGAGGTAAAGAGCATGGGAGCAGCCCTGACCTAAGGAAGCTCATGGCCTGGTAGCCGAGAGAAGCAGACGTACAGGTTAGGATCACAGGAGGGAGAACATCAGCCCGCTGATGCTGAGAAGCAGGTGATTCTTATGGACCTCGGATTTGCAGAGAGGCCCCTTGAGCTGGACCTTGAAGAATGGTTAGGAGGTCATCCATCAAAACTGACAGATCTCAAAAGGCAACTGAATGGAATTAGTTTCATTTTACAGTTGAGGAAACTGAGGCCAGGCTGACAGTACAAGGTAGACTCTGAATCAGAACCGTGAGGTCCCTGATTCTGACAAGTGTTTGGGAGGATGTGTGGGCGACAACACACAGCATCTTCTGATTTGAAGGAAGAGAGACCACACAGCAGTTCAGGAGAAAGGAAGGGTTTTGTTTTTGCTGCTTCTGCTTTTGTTTGTTTCTATTTTAAAGTAAAAAATAAAGGAATCCCAAGGGCTCCCAAGGAATCCAAGTGAGGAAATAGGGTGGACTGGGTGCTCACTGTGGGTGGGGCACACACTGGCAGAGGCCTACTACCCCTTCTCCCAGTTTTCCCTTTCCTGTCCAGTCTTTTCCACCTGTGAGTCACCTCTGCTGCTCATCAGCTTATCCATGGCCCCAAACTTTCCCAAGCCAAAAGAGCTCCTAGCCTTATGTTTTATTTTGTGTTTGTTTGTTTGTTTTGAGTCAGGGACTTGCTATGTTGCCCAGGGTGGATCTGAACTCCTGGGTTCAAGCCATCCTCCTGCCTCAGCTCCCAGAGGAGCTGGGACTGCAGGTGCACACCACCACCATGACTTGCTCCCTTTTTAAATTCTCAAATAAGACACTCGATTGGACCAATTCTCCTTTCTGGGCAGAGCCCTTTACTACCAGATATTTTTAAACTGTAGTCTGATGTCCTCTCACTTTCAAAGAACTATGTTAGAAGCTGTGGGAGTAGAGAGACACAGCTCCTGGCCACTAAGCAGAATGTGGCAGGCAGAGAAATAAAACTACCTCCATTGTACAAGTGAGGACCTTCACAGAGAGTTCTAAGGGCATTCCGAGGATCTTGGGCTAGGAGGTTGTCCAGGACAGTGCTACAAGGTATCACTGGACCTGAACTTGTCCCTTCCAATCCAAATGCACTCTCTGGCACAAGTGGCTGCTGACTGTTGTAACTCTGTGTCCCAGGAGTGGTGCCAGGGAATCTGAGATCGTGCCTCTAGCTGAGCTTGAAAGCAATGATGAGCTCTATCATCTACGTTGTCATGATGATGTGCAGCAAGAATCCACCCTCAAGTGGAAAAATGCCTGGTTGCTCTTGGAGTGTAAAAGTTCCCTGATCAGAGTAAAGTTTTTCCTGAGACAGTAACTAAAACATTCTCAAAGTCCACAGATCATGGGACCAGCAAAAGATTGCAGGTGGAGAAAACAAGCCCCCAGCCAGAAAAGCTGCTCTTTGTCCTAAGGACAAACTGCCTCTCCTAGATGGGAAGGGACCTAATGTAACCAACCTTCTGCCATGTAGCAGGCTACCTGCCACTCCCTCTGTAAATGGCATCATGCCAGGGAAAAGTGCTGGCTTCTGCCATTGGCAGGTTGGCACTCATCACCACCAACAGCCAGATTAGCCATGGCAAAGGATGTTCCATGTACCTGAGCCCATGCACAGACATCATTCCTGCAGTTGTAGGAATGTACTCATGTACACATTGTGGCTGGGAAGCAAGCTAATCTTCACACACAACTGCCCTCTTGTTGGCCTCTACAGTAGAAGCCATGGGGAGGAATCATTGAGGACACCCAGCAGAGCATCACCACCCCTCCTGAGGGTTGAGACATCTTCCCTTCTTGCCACAAAGCTTCTAAATTTGTTCTAAGTCCCCAACAAACCAGCCAAATCTTTAGCCACTGCCTATGAACCAGTGCAGATCCTCACCTCTGGCTCTCTCTGCTTTGAGGTAAAGTGCTTAAAGTTTTGGGACAGGAAAGATTTCCCTTTGTCACTGTCTTTCAAGGCCTCTCTTAAGAAATACCCAATGCCACGTGGTTGCGCTGTCTGTGTAGCACATAGTGTGTACCCATCTGTAAACCAGACCCTAGTTTTTATGTTCCTCTATGTGGAGCTTCCATGAGACCTGAGTTTGGGATTGGTGAGGGCAAGGTGTAGGTGTCTGTGTCTCTGAACCACGCAGACATCTGTACCTACTTAAGCCCAATCTTCTCACAGTCATGGGGCCAGCTGGGAGAAGACCAGAATGTGGCCCTATATGAGGCTTTGAGCCAGGGAGCAAGATATAGCACCGTTTCTTCTACAGCAGGAATCTGCAGAGCTGGAAATCAAGGAGTGGAAATGGTAGTGAGCCTCTCACCATCTCTATCTGTGGACATGTGGTGTCTGGAGGTGTAGAGGTCTTGGCTATTGGGGGACCACTTCCCCAGGGGATGCAGCAACATTCTCATTCATTTCCATGTGACACTAGGCTGCAGATACAGAAGGAGTTCACTGAGCTGGCCAAGCAGACTCCTATTTCTAAAGGAATTGTATCAGTCTGTGCTTACTAGAGAAATAGATTTAATGCAAGGTATATAAATGTATAAGAATTTAGAAGATTGGCTTACAGTGGCCCCCCAGAGAGTCAAGTGTGGAAGAGTACAAAATGTCTGTCTGCATGCTGGAGATCTGAAAGATCCAGTCAAAGGACTGGAGCTCAGCATAGTGTCCCATGTTGGCTTCTGTATCAAGGGGCCAAAAGGTCCGTGATGGAAGGCTGAAGAGTCTGTGCCAGAGGCTGAAGAGTCTGTCCTGGAAGGCTGAAGAGTCTACACTTAAACAAGGAGACAGCATTCACGGTGAAGGCAAAGACTGGAACTCCTCCAAAGAAACAGAAATAAACCTTCCTTCTTTGTTTCCCCTTTATACCCTTTGGGCAACAAACTGCCTAAGCGTAGGTCTTCTGTCTTCAATAAATCCCCTCAGCCACATTTAGAATGATGTTGATCCAATTTAGTTGGGCATTACTTACTCAAATTGCTTCTTACAGTTAACTATCACAGAAATGTTAGGTTGGTGCTATACTGTGAGACAAACAAGAACAAGTCAGTGGGCCCTTCCCACTGCCATTGTCTACAAGTAAAATCTAGTGGGAAACCACAGCTACTGTCCAAGCCAGGACCACTGAGGACTGACCACTCCGAGATAAAGATTCTCATCTTCCTACTTGGTAAAGAACGCAGCCAGCAAAGGAAATTTGGAGTGAGAAATGGAGAAAGAAGTGATAATATCCACCTCATGACAGTGACAGATACAAAAACTTTTATGCACACACACACTTCCGTTTCCCCGGCTGCCTGTCAGGTGAAGGGAACCAGTGTACAACCTGATGCAGTTCTCAGGACAGCAGCAGACTGGAAGCCACAGGTGCATCTCACAAAAGGGCTGCACTCTGAGGCAGACTAAGGATTACTGGGCCTTCATGCACCCCATCCAGGGAGGGGTATTCAGGAGAGCTCACTCTGGTGGGGACTTGGCTTTTCCTGAGGGCTGGACTTGTAAGAACCATAAGAATGACACTGGGCAGCAAAGGTACTGCAGCTCTCCGCTCCCTGCTCCCTACCCTGCAGGGAATATGGGCTGCTCCTGCAGGCTCCTCAACTCCCTGGCCAGCATCCAGCTGGGTTTGGGCAAGGGGAGGCACTAGCTAGAGACTGGCAGCCTCCTCTGTGGTCTCCTTGGTGTTCTGGCTCTGGTTGGGCAGCTCCTCCCCATAACTCTAGTACCAGGCACACAGGGGTCCTGGCTTTGGAACTCCTGGCTTCCTCTCCTCTCTTTATCCTTTCTGCTGGACAGAAGCAGTGGCTTCCTGTGATTATTAACCTCTGGGATGCCTTCACTGCTGTTCAGTCAGCTCCTACCTTTGCTCCTAATTCCCTAGATCAATTTCCAACCTGTGTTTCCAGCTCTGACCCATCCTACATGTACATGGGGCACCAGACTGTATAGAGAGAAGACTTAGGAATTTTCATCACCCCAATAACTTCCGTGTCCCACAAAATCCAGATGAGCACTAGTGCTTGTGAATCAGTTAAAAACCAACAAAGTAAGACTTCCTGGATTGTTGCAGCCCTGCCCTGAGGTAAGTTCATAGTTGTTTTGCAAGGAGGGGTTGTATTAATGCTAATATGGGAAGTCTGTGGCCCCCAAAGGGCTGAGCTGTCAGTGGAGTGGCTTTCCCAAGTTCACCTCTGCCTGTGTGTATATAAGGGGAGAGCTTTTTTAGAGAAAAACTGTGTTCTAGTAATTGGGTCTTAAGAAAATGGATGGTAAAAAACTTGGAACTTGCAAAATAGAAAAACAAAGAAGTAATCAGCTGCTTTACAAAAAATATCTTTCACTTTCAGAAGGTACAAATGTCCTAACATTGGACCTGGGGAGCAGAGAGAGTGCTGTGAGCCCTTAGGACAGAGAGGAGCATGCCCATTGGATTCAGGGCTCCCACAGGCAGGAAGCCCATCTGTAGCCCTTCCAACTGCTCAGGGCTCCCTGCCCTCTCAGCCTGGGCAACCTGTGCCCAGCCCCAGTCCCAGGCCTGCACTGTACCTGGCCCAGGCTCTGCCACCACCCTGGCCTTGTAAGACACCAAGCTCTGCCCAGCCCCTTCACAGCAGTCAACAGAGCCAGTCCCAAA
Organism: Erethizon dorsatum; assembly: GCA_028451465.1. Lineage (NCBI taxonomy): Eukaryota > Metazoa > Chordata > Mammalia > Rodentia > Erethizontidae > Erethizon > Erethizon dorsatum. Next base: position 147,587 of record CM051824.1, read on the forward strand.
AATTCAACTCCTGTTTTCCCTGAAACCTGTTCCTTCTGCTGGTTCTTCTCCTGTATAGAGCCACCAAATTATTCAAGCCAAAAGTAGGGTTACTTGTTTTCTAACATTCTCTATGATTCAAATGGGATGTGATTAACAGTGATGGAGAAGGTGAGGTGAGAAGCCACTCCCTTGAGGAGGGCAGAGCCTGGAGGGAAGCAGCCATGTTCCAGGTCTGGAGCATCACTGTGTTCAAGCCAATGACACTAGCTGAGCTCTGCTGTCTGACCAGGAAACAAGTTCATGGGTGGCTTTGATTTTTGCTCTTTGGGGTTTTTTTTGTTTGTTTTTCTGACTGTTTTCTTAAACTTATATGTTAATCTTTTCATTTTTATTTGTTTCTATTTGTGTACTAATTTCAATAGAAAATTTATTTTAATCATTATCTTAGTTACTTTCTTTCATTGCTGGGACAAAATACCCAAAGCCCAAAATTAGGGAAGGAAAGGTTTATTTAGCTCACAGTTTGTGGAGGCTTCAGTCCATAATCAGCTGGCTCCAAGGCAGGGTGGCACAGGGGTAACCGTTCATGGTGGTGGAAGACAGCAAAAGCAGAAAAGGAGGAGCACGAGAGAAGACTCTTCCTGTCCCTTACATTGTATGTAGGCTGCCCACCCTAGGGTGGGTGTAGAACTCACATGCATAACCCCAGACTCCCCAAGACCCCATTGTACAACCACCTTTATATCATAATGTGTCTCATTTCTCTGAAGTCACAAGAATGTCCAGAGCAATAATGAAGGTAACAAGAAAGTGCAGAGCAAGAATGATAAGAAGAAAATTTTGAAGAAAATAACCACTGAATTGAAGAAGGAAATTGTAGAAAAGCATAAACATGGTATTCATCTGACTGATCTGGCCTTGTAGTACAAGATGGTGAATCCACAGTTTCTATTATTTTGAAGGTTAAAGATACCATCAAAGGAGCTGAAGTAGCTAAGGGAGTAACAGTGTTAACCAAGTGGAGGACACAAGTGCTGGAAAAGGTGGAAAAACTTTTGTTAGTGTGGTTGAGTGAGAAACAGCTGGCAGGTCATAGCATTAGTGAAGCTATGATCTGTGAAAAAGCCAGGTAATTTACACAGTGACTTACAGCAAGAAAACCCTCTATAAATGCAACAGGTGATTAATTTAAAGCCAGTAGAGGGTGGTTTGATAAATTCCACAAGAGAAGTGCCATCCACAGTGTGATAAGACACGGTGAGGCTTCCAGTACTGACAAGGCTGCTGCAGATACCTATAAGAAAGAATTCACGAAATTCATGAAGGCAGGATACTTCACTCAACAAGTGTTCAACTGTGATGAAACAGGGCTCTTCTGGAAAAAGATGCTGAACAGAACCTGTATCGCACAGGCAGAAAAGGCACTGCGGGAGCAGAAGCCCATGAAGGACAGATGGAGCCTTTTGCTGTGTGTGAATGCAAGTGCTGATATGAAGATTAAGCCACTAATGGTGTACCATTCCCAGACCCCTCGTACATTCAAAAAACAATGTGAACAAGGTTAGACTGCCTGTCACATGGAGGAACAATGTGAAACCTTGTGTCACAAGGCAATTGTTGATGGAATGGCTGCACAAGGTGTTTGCACCCACCATTAAGAAATATCTTTCTGACAACCCACGACCTCAGAAGTTCCCTCTTCTGATGGAAAGTGCCCTGGCACACCCTCTAGCCTTGGTGGGTGATATGGATGATGAGTATGACTTCATAAAAGTCAGGTTCCTCCCCTCAACATGAGACCTGTTCTGCAATCTATGGTCCAGCAAGTGATCTGCAACTTCAAGAAGCTGTGCACAGGCTGGGAGTGGTGGCACACACCTGTAATTCCAGCACTTTGGAGGCTGAGGCAGGAGGATTGCTGTGAGTTTGAGGCCAGCTTGGGCTACCTAGTGAGTCCAAGACCAGCCTGAGCTACATAGTAAAGCTCTGTCTCAAAAAAATAAAAAATAAAAGAAGAAGCTCTGCACAAAGTTGTTCTTCACCTGATGTTTTAATGTCACTGAAGAGATGTCCTTGACTCTGAAATAGTTCTGGAAGAAACAATTTGATGTCCTCTACTGCATCAACCTCATTGACAAAGCCTGGGAAGATGTCATTTACTGGACCTTAAAGTCAGCCTGGAAGGAACTGTGTCCAAATGTGTCACTAAATGTGATTTTGAAGGGTCTGATGCACAGGTAGTGGAGGAAACTGTGTCCATGGGCAACAGTATGGGTCTGAACATTGATAGTGCAGAGATATGGAGGAGTTCATTGAGGACCGTACGGAGGAGCTGATGATGGAAGAACTTGCTTAACTCTAGAGTGAGCAGCAGAAGGAGCTTATTGAGGAGTATTCCACTGAGGAAGAGTAAGACAGGGAGGAGGTTAGCAGCAATGTGATAAAATCCACTATGGAAAATGGAATGAGTCCCAGGATTTCTTTGAGAAGCACCACCCCAACATAACGGTAATGAACAGAGTCTTGAATCTGATGAACAATAACATGGTCTCTCGTCTTTGAAGGATTATGCAGTGCAGGAAAAATAAAGTGACATTAGATGGATTTTTTTTTTTAAACAAAATTGACCCTGCAGCTAAGAGACAAAGAAGAGAGGAAACCTCTCAATGAGATCTCCCTGATGTTCTTATGGAGGGGGACTCTCCCTTCAAACAATTATCTCCTCCCCACTCACCTTCCTGTCCTCCATGCTAGAAGTCACCTCAAGCAAGGTTAGTTTTCTCTCTCTTCACACTGTACTGTACAGTATTTTGTTTCATATTTTTGTGGCTAAAAAAAATACATATGGTTTAGAATCGCTTTACATTGAAACTTATGGGGAAATTTGATTTTGGTTCGTGACCACTTGCACCCTCACCTGGGGTCCTCAGATATAAACTGGGGAGAGGAGGAGATTTAGTGTGGTAGGCAGAGTTTCACTTAGTGACTGCAGCAGCAACTCTCTCCACGCAGAGGACAAAATTGGAGCCTGAAAACTAAACTCCAGAGATTTATCCAGGTGGGCAGATTGGGGCTGGTGCACCCTCTGTGTCAGTTAATTAAACTGCTTGTGGCTCTGGCCAGTAGCTGGGCTCACGTACTGCACTGGTGGCACTCCTGCCTCCCACTTCTGCCTCCAAGCTGCCTGAAAACTCCTTCACATTTTAACACTAACCCTCCATTCTGCTGCTAATCAGAGCTCCAAGGCAGCAGTCAAGGAAGTAAGCTAGGAGGTGTCTGAAAATTAAAAGTGCTATAGAAGACTTTTGCCAAGGGACTGAAGAGTAACCTTGCTGCTGGCATTCACACTGACATTTGGATCCCAGTGGCTCCTGAATTCTGGCATTGTCCGCAGAGCTGCACACTCAGGGAAGCAAACGAAGGTTGCTCAGAGTCAGCACTGCAGTGCAGTCCTGGGGGTGGGAAAGGCGGGAAAAACCAACCCAGGAGAAGTCCTTGAAAGTAGACTATCTCACCAGAGTGCCTATTGTTCAAGTGATGACAGCTTCCACGTGAGGATCAAGACCTTACCTCCAGTGTGGCCAGGCAGGCTGCAGTGACAGTGAACAGCAGTGTTGCAGAGGTCATGGGATAAAAAGACCACAGGAGCCAGTTCACAGTCAAATGTCATTGCAAAGCCTGCTTTCCCTTTTTGCCATGGAGACATTTTCCAGAGGACTTCTTAACATTCATCTCTAGATTCTGGAAAATTCCAACTCTAACACAAACTTCTTTACTCGTACTTCCTACTTTAGCAAACTGGCATGAGTACATGATAACTACTAAATGCATGTCCCCCACACCAAGCCCTCCTTGAGCTCCCAAACTGGACGCAGAAGCATGGACGGACTCTCCGCTCGGCTTCTAATCACATCTGGCGGCCTGCCAGTCTCTGCCTACACCTCCCAGGTTTTTGCTTTTCACAGGTTCATGGCCATCCTCCCAGTAGCTCAAATTCCCAAATCTAGGAAAGCTAAATGGTTTCTTCCTTTCCTAATAGCACTAGAAAATTATTTTCTACTTCCCAAATACCTACTGAATTCATTCACTTCTCACCATCACTGACAGAGGCAGAGCACAAGGCACCCAGTCTCTCACCTAGACTGCAGAGCAAAGCCTCCTTCCCTGCACCTCTTACTTACTTACTTTTACTTTTTCATATATGTTTTTAAAAGCTTTAACTATGGAAATTTTCAAACATACAAAAATAGAATGATATAGTGAATTGCCCTATCCATTACCCAGCTTTGAAATTATCAGCATATTAACCATGTTATTTTTATCTATTATCTCACATTCACTGATGTCTTAGTTACTTTTCTCATTGCTGGGACAAAATAGTCCCAAAGTGACTATTTTGCTGACACCCAAAGTTAAAGAAGGAAAAGTTTATTTAGCTCGCAGTTTGTAGATGTTTCAGTCCATAGTTGGCTGGCTCCAAGGCAGAGGGGCATGGAAGAGGAGAACAGTTCATGGCACCCACAAGGTAACAAAAGCAACAAGGGAGGAGAGCGGGGGCAAGCCTCTTTCTGTTCCTTATATTGTATACAGGCTACCCACCCTAGGGTGGGTGTAGCACTTACACCTTTTATCCCAGCACCCTTAATCACAGCATTGCACTATGAATCCATCACACACTCTAGATTCAGCTACCTCTGAAAAAGCACCACCTAAAACTGCATGAGCCTTTGGGGGGACATCTAGACACAAACCATAACAACTGTTATTTTGTTTTAGAATATTTTAAAGAAAACCCCTTACATTAGGTCATTTTTACTTATAAATACTGTGTTAACTTCTGAAACTCATAAGGAATTTTTAGGAAATATAATCACTGTGCTGTTATCATATCCAGCCAAATTAACAATAATCCCTTCATACCATATTTACTTTAAAAATATATTTTTATAATTTTTCTCTGGGAATCAGTATCCAAATAAGTTCTACATATTTCATTTAATTAATATGACTCTCAAGTCTCTTCTAATCCCTTCTGCCTCTTTTTATGCCATTGACTTTTGGGGTACCTGGTCATTGGTCCTATGGAGATTTTCACTCTCTGGACTGGTTCATGACATCATGGCATCACTGAAATCATTTCACTAGCCCCTGCTATTTCCTATCACCTGGTATCTGGTTTTCTAGGACTGATTAGAGCTAGGTAACATTTTTCTGGTAAGAACACCACATAAGTGGTGTTAGAAACTTCCTATCACATCCCATGAGGAGCACTTCATGTCCCTAAGTCCCAGTCTCAGTGAAGCTACGGTTGATTTGTGGGCTCAAGAGTCTTACTAGTTTATAAACAGTCAACACCTCAGAATCCCTTCTAATCAAAATTAACACAGTGGCATTTCAGTTTAAAGATCCTGTGGAGATTCTATTTGGTAATTCAAGCCCAGAATCAGATTATCATTTGGTAATCCCTCATGAAATAATGTACATGAATACTGACCTCCAATCACCACTAACATCCTACTCACATGTATAATCATAGAGAATATCTATCTGATAATATATATAACACCATGCACGACTTGCCAAGAGAGAACCTGAATATGATTGATCCTGTAGATATAAATACTGATTTGCAGAAAATACAGGCAATAGAACATGTCAAATGAAGGATGCAGTCAGAACAATATGGACTGTAGAAACTCCATCTTTTGGAGACAAATATTTACAGATGAAATTTTTTGATGTCTTGGACTTGCTTTAAAATCACATGGAATAAGGGCAGTAGTCAGGAAACAGATGAAAGAAGATTTGGCCAAAATGTTGATTATGTGGAAGCTGGTTCGCGAGTATGCTGGGGTTCATATACACTTTTCTATACTTTTGACAACATCCAAAATGAAGAATTAGTGATAACAAACCACCAAGAGCTAATCATTCTGTAAAAGATAACATCTTTAGTCCTCAAGGCCCACAATCCCTTAGCAAAAATTCCAATTTCCAACCTTACTTTCTCTTCTCAACATCACACTTTTTTGTTCCAGCCAAGTTGGACTAGTCCTTTATCCCAATATAAAATATAGATTCATGCCTTGTACCATCCTGTGCTAGACACAAGCCCTCTGTCTTCACTCTAGGTTTGATTCCTGCATGTCACCCACAATTTGGCCTCAGTTTCCTCCCCTCTAATGATTTCCACCTCACAAAATCTGTCCTTCTCTGATCTGCTCTAACACAAGTGTATGCATCTCACCTGCATCATTGATGTGCTGGTGACCTGACCATGCACATGTGATTTCCCTGACTATAGGTTATATATTCCTGAGACCAACAGCCCTGGCTGCACCTTTTGGTACATGTAGCACTGTGGCTCACAATAAGTGGTCAGTAAAGACAGTTTAATTACATGTGAGTAATCAGTTGAATTCTAGTGGTAGAGTTTTAAAAGATTAGGAGGAAGAAGATACCTGAAAACAAAGTTAGGAAAAAGAAGGTAGAAGTGTGATACTCTGCTTAGAAGAGAAAGATGCTATGTGGTGACAGGCTTCTGAACACATGGGCTTTACATGGAAATGTTGTGTCTTATGGCCTAGTAGAGGATATGAGCAAATATCCCCTGGGCTCTGAATAAAATATCATTTTGTGCACACATAAGAGACTTGTCTTTCATTCTGCCTGCCTTGATGTCCTGCTGCCAGAGGCCACCATCCAGCAAGTCCCTGAACCACTCATTAGCTGGCCATCACTGGGTTCTTTTTATTAATCCTAATTTCTTTTTAAATGCATTTCACTGGCCAGGGGCATAGCTCAGTGCCAGTGCTTGCCTAGCATAAGTTTGATCCGCAAAACCACAAAAATAAAATATTTAAAATTCATTGCAAACAGCCAAACAGGAAAAAATAAAAGATTATCTGAAGAACAGAAAATCTGTCTTTGTTATTTATATGACTGGCTAAGATATTGTCCCTTTGTTCCCCCATGTGGAGCTTTTTTGAATATGCAAAATATTATGTATCTATAATAAAATTCACCATTTTTACAATTTTTAAGTGCACAGTTCGGTGGGATTAAGTACACATATTGTTGTCAATCATTACCACTATCCGTCTTCAGAACTTTCTCATCTTCCCAAATTACTTCTATAATATATTCATTAAGAGATAACTCCCAGCTGGGAATTGTGGTACTCTGAGAGGGTGAGAGAGGAGGATCACAAGTTCCAGCCCAGCCTGGGAACTTAGTGACTTAGTGAGACCCTGTCTCAAAAAAGTCAAAGGCCATGGGTTCAATCTTAAGTATTCTAAAACACACAAATCCCTCCTATTGTACCTTTTCCCAGCCCCTGATAATTGCCATTCTGCTGTCTGAACAAAGCTGGCTGCTCTATGTACCTTACAGGAGTGGAGTCCCACTCAAGTACAACAGAAGAAATAGAAAGATGTTATAGTTTACATCAAGGTGTTCCCCCAAAGCCTCATGTGTTCATAGGTGAGGCTTTGGGAGGTGACTGGATCATGGATGTGTGATACTCATTACTGGATTACTCCACTGATGGGTTTATAGCTGGGTGTGATATTGAGAGGTGAAGCCTGGTAGAAAGAGGAAAGAAATGTAGCTCTCCTCCATTGATCCCTCTCTGCTTCCTGCCTGCCATGCCATGGACTGTCTCTTCTCTGCCATGCCACCCTGCCTTAGAGGCAGTCAACTATGGACTGAAACCTCTACAAACTGTGAGCCAAAATAACATTCTCCTCCCTTAACTTGTGGGTGTCAGGTACTTTGTCCCAGCAACAAGAAAGTAAATAAAACAAAAGGAGACAAGGAAACTCAATTTTTCTCTCCCTTATTACTTTAAAACCTTGGGACAGGGCCCTCACAGCTCTGCACACAGGCATGCTAACTACTCAAAGATTGTCTCTATTACAAGGTTTCTTAGTCCTAAATTCCCTAATTTACTTTATCCCCTTGAGACTGAGGACACCAAGATAAGAGTGACAAAGGAATTTTCAGGAATTCTCAATTGCCAGCTTCCACAACATTCAGTTCAGACCCCCTGGAGGCATGCCTAGAAGTCTTCAAACCTATAATCACCTGAGATTCCAGGAAAGGCAGAGCCTTACAGATCACCCCAAGATGAGATCACCTCCCACAAGCAGAAGCAATTACCCTATGAAAGGAGCCCAAGCAGTCCCATCCTGAACAAGGACAGGCATCTCCTGGGAACTTCAAGCCACAAGTCCTCTGGGAATGTAGTAATCAGGCTGACATAACGATCAGCTGGACCTAGCCCACCTCCTGGATAAATTCCCCTAGTAGTCTTTGTTTTCTTCAGTGCTGTACTGTGAGATTGCCCGGTGCAGCAGCAATTGTATTCTTTATTAGCTGGTACATCATTTTCTCTCACTTTTTTTTTTTATACTAGCAACTTTCACCCTTTGAAACTTGTGCTGAAAAAGAAGAATCAGCTAATACTACTGAAAGTGCAATATTTGATTATCACTGCAAGATGAGCTTTGATCCAAACCTCCACAACAATGGACATAATGAGTACCCCAATAGTACTTCAGTAGCACTTTGTGAAACTGGGGTTATTGAAAAACTGTTAACCTCTTACAGATTTATTGAGTGTTCAGAACATCAAGCTAGACTTTTCTTCCACTGTTCACAATATAATGGCAACCTGCAGGACTTCAAAGTAGGAGATGATATTGAATTCAAAGTATCATCTGACCGGTGGACTGGCAAACCAATTGCTATTAAACTAGTGAAGATAAAACCAGAAATCCACCCTGAAGAACGAATGAAAGGACAAGAAGTATTTTACCTAACTTATACCCCAGAAGATGTTGAAGGGAATGTTCAGTTGGAAACTGGAGATAAAATAAACTTTGCAATTGATAACAATAAACATACTGGTGCTGTAAGTGCTCATAACATTATGCTGTTGAAAAAGAAACAAGCCCACTGTCAGGGGGTAGTTTGTGCCATGAAGGAGGCATTTGGCTTTTTTGAAAGAGGTGATGTAAAAGAGATATTCTTCCACTACAGTGAGTTTAAAGGTGACCTTGCAGCCTGGAGATGATATGGAATTCACAGTCAAGGACAGAAATGGTAAAGAAGTTGTGACAGATGTCAGATTATTGCCTCAAGAACAGTTATTTTTGAAGATATCAGCATTGAGCATTTTGAAAGAACTGTAACCAAAGTTACCCCAAAAGTACCCAGTGAAAACCAGAATGACCCACTGCCGGGACAAATCAAAGTTGATTTTGTGATTCCTAAAGAACTTCCTTTGGAGATAAAGATACAAAAGCCAAGGTGACCCTGCTGGAAGGTGACCATGTTAGGTTTAATATTTCAACAGACCAACGTGACAAATTAGAACAATCAACCAATATAGAAGTTCTATCAAATACATTTCAGTTCACTAATGAAGCTAGAGAAATGGGTGTAATTGCTGCCGTGAGAGATGGGTTTGGTTTCATCAAGTGTGTGGATCGGGATGCTTGTTAGTTCTTCCACTTCAGTGAAATTCTGGGTGCGAACCAGCTCCATATTGCAGATGAAGTAGAGTTTACTGCGGTTCCTGATATGCTCTCTGCCCAAAGAAATTATGCTATTAGGATTAAGAAACTTCCCAAGGGCACAGTTTCATTCCATTCTCATTCAGATCATTGTTTTCTGGGCACTGTAGAAAAAGAAGCCACTTTTTCCAATCCTAAAACCACTAGCCCTAATAAAGCCAAGGAGAAGGAGGGTGAGGATGGCATTATTGTTTATGATGATTGTGGAGTGAAACTGACTATTGCTTCTCAAGCCAAGGATGTGGAAGGATGTACTTCTCAGATAGGAGATAAGGTTGAATTTAGTATTAGTGACAAACAGAGGCCTGGGCAGCAGATTGCAACTTGTGTGTAATTTTTAGGTCGTAATTCCAACTCCAAGAGGCTCTTGGGTTATGTGGCAACTCTGAAAGATAATTTTGGATTTATTGAAACAGCCAATCATGATAAGGAAAACTTTTTCCATTACAGCGAATTCTCTGGTGATGTTGATAGCCTGGAACTGGGGGACATGGTTGAATACAGCTTGTCCAAAGGCAAAGGCAACAAAGTGAGTGCTGAAAAAGTAAACAAAACTCACTCAGTGAATGGTATTACTGAGGAAGCTGATCCCATCATCTACTCTGGTAAAGTCATTCACCCTCTAAGGAGTGTTGATCCAACACAGACTGAGTATCAAGGAATGATTGAGATTGCAGAAGAGGGGGATATGAAAGGTGAGGTGTATCCATTTGGCATAGTTGGATGGCCAACAAAGGAGATTACCTACACAAAGGGGAGAGTGTTAAATTCCAGTTGTGTGTTCTGGGCCAAAATGCACAGACTATGGCCTACAACATCACACCCCTACATAGGGCCATGGTGGAGTGTGTGAAAGATCAGTTTGGCTTCGTTAACTATGAAGTAGGAGATAGCAAGAAGCTCTTTTCCCATGTGAAAGAAGTTCAGGATGGCATTGAGCTACAGGCAGGAGATGAGGTGGAGTTCTCAGTGATTCTTAACCAGTGCACTGGCAAGTGCAGTGCCTGTAATGTTTGGCGAGTCTGCGAGGGCCCCAAGGCTGTTGCAGCCCCTCGACCTGGTCGGTTGGTCAATCGCTTGAAGAACATCACCCTGGATGATGCCAGTGCTCCTCGCCTAATGGTTCTTTGTCAGCCAAGGGGACCAGATAACTCAATGGGATTTGGCACAGAAAGAAAGATCCATCAGGCTGATGTCATTGATTAACCATGTCCAAAAAGCACATCCTTAATCCACTATGATCAAGCTGGGGGGACTCTGGTGAAGGGTTCTGAATATCTCCCTCTTCATCCGTCTCAAAATCTGGAAAATTTATTCTATTGAGCTATTGCACCAGTTTTAACACCTTCCTCATGTTACGTTTTAAAACATAAATAAATTTAAGAAACAATGTTAAAATTATACACAGTTGCAGCCTGGAGAACTTAAGGTGGCACCTGATAGTATCAATTTAGGAGCTTTATTTGGTGCATTTAACGCAACTGGTAATTGCAAAATCCACTTTGCCTGTATAAGTGAAACATAGACTGTTACCTTCTTGGCCCTATGAAATTCTGCACTTGATGATTTAGTATATACTCTACCTTCATTACTCCTGGCAAGATGCTCTGCCTTAGCAGTCAGTTGCATTCTTTTCCTTTTCTTTCCTGTTCATTATGCTTTAATTCTGAAGACAGTAGGAGGGTAGAATATATTACATTTTAAGAATTACAAAAATTTGTATAGGCAAACCATTTTCTGAAGTTGATGGCTGAATGTTAAAATGTTATTTTTCATATCATTTATAATCTTGTCACAATATACTTAACAAAGTTTGGTTAGATTTCAGTGAAAATTATCTTTCAGAGTAGTTTTTCCCCCCCTGGAATGGGGGTTAATAACTTTACAATTAGTATGTATGGTGCAGAATTTCATGCAAAAAAATGTGCCAGGAGTATGATAATTTAATCATATCTAAAAGAAAAAACGAATGCACAAATTTGCTGCTGCTTAGATTCCTGCAGCTTCTAGGACACAGTTTCTTTTACTGATTTAAAAAGAAAACAACAACAACAAAAAAGAGTTGACCAGTCCTCAAGGCTATGAAATTAAGGGACCACAGCGGGAGACAGGAAGATGAAAACTCAGCTCAGCCTTCAAAGACTGGGTGGTTAGCAGGGACACCAAGTAGCCAGAGCCAAGATAAACAAGATCCTTAAGCTCAAACCCCTTGAGGCAGGGATGAGATCTGTCTGCTTCAAACCTAACTAGGAACTTCCCAGATGACAAGGGTCAGATTCCAGGTGGCAAGGGAAAATAGCCACCAAAGGAACCTATACTTTCATTTTATAACCATAGTAAAGCCCCACCCTGTGGTGGAAACAAGTTGGTAAGGAGACCAGCATCCTACAAAGAGGCCTGATCCAAAAGAGTGTGGCTCAGCTGAAACTCCACCTCTCTTGATGACGAGATACTGTCAAAGCTGGACACCTTTGTCCTTCATTTGGGTCAGCCAGGGGTTTCTTTTCCTCAGGGTTTTCCTCCTTGTGCTCCAGCATAAGAATAACGCCTTGTTCCTGTGCAAAGGAAGAAGCTCTGTCTGCTTCTGCTGACAGAAAGCATTAGAACCCATGAAGTCCACTGGCAGACTTGGTGACAGTAGAGGCTCCTTCCTGATTCAGAGATGGGCATGTTTCTGTTATATCCTCACCTGGTAGCAGAGGGGAGGGATTTTTCTGGGGCTTCAGTTTTGTTTTGTTTTGTTTTTTGCTGAGACAGAGCCTTTCTCAGACTGATCTTGAACTCGAAATCCTCCTGCCTCAGGTTCCTAAATAGCAGGGACTATGGGCACTTACCACCATGGCTGGCTCCTGGGGCCTCTTTTTTAAGGACATAGGTCCCAGTAACAGGGGCAGAGCCCCTCAAATTACACCCTAAATGTTCCATCTTCTAATGCTGTCACACTGCAGTTAAGATTTCGACATGAATTCTGGAGGGACACAAATCTTCAGGCCATAGCTATTAATAACTATAATACAATCCATGTTCACTTATCCCTTTCCTCTGGTAGGAAAACTTCAGGATGTATTTTATTCATTTTTACAACTTAGTGCTCGGAAAATTGGATGGCATCTAACAGATACTCAACGTATTTAGTGAGAATTTTTCTTGACGAAGACAACACTCTTGCTCCATGACAGCCCATCCTTCCTGCCTCTGCTCTTGGTACCTGCCCCCCCCACCAGCTGGGACCAGACAGCATCAGACCACACGGCATGGATGTGGTAGCTTTTGAAGACGCCATCAGACCCACTGGTGAACGGAGAAACTGTTCTGTGAGGATCTGTCACTCACTTCAGAACTCGATGAATACTTGAATATTAAATAAGTGGCCAAAATAGAATATGCCAGTATTTTTACACTTCTGCTCAACACTGGAGTTTCCTAAAGTAGACTAACGGTGTAGATCACTAATGATCAAAAACTACTCTTTTTGCACTTTTACAGAAAATGGACCATCATCAGTTTTGAGTTTCTTCATAAGTTTGTGTAACACTTACACTTTTATTACCATACCTATTGCTGCTGGGTGCTGGTGAATGACAAAATGAGCAAACATGTCAGCAAGGAAATATTTCATCATCCAGAGATGGCCATGATTCTCCTATTTCTTCACAGGTATTCATTTGTGGCTATAACGTTACACTACATCCAAATAATTAGTTGTATAGTGAACATTGGTCATTTTTATATGCTGTTCTGAGCCCCCTTCCTGTGTTCCTTCTTTCTTCATTGTTAACATTAGGAATCATTATAATTGAGTATGTAATCAATGTTCTTTTGATTTACCACATACATGTATCAATACACACTGCCGCACTCAAATCTCACACCTCCCATGTGAGATGATTTTAGGTTTTTCTGAACATAATTCCTTAATGACCAACTGTGTTGGAAGTAAATTCAACTTTTATTTGTCTGAGAATATCTTTATTTCACCCTCCCCCTGGAATCCCCTTCAAGCTTCACCTTCAAGATGGCTGGCAGTTATTGTTGTACGTGTGTTGATGTTGATCAGTACCCTGCCTTCCAACCCTTGTTGCTGCTATAGACTCACCTTCGATCTCAGTCTGATCATTCTTTTTTAAAAGATAATCTATCATTTTTCAATGGCTTGTTTTGATATTTCCTTTTTACAGTTGCTGTTTTATTATGATGCCTCTAGGGACAGGTCTCAATCTGGGAATGGGTCTCCACCCTGGGGCAGGTCTCCATCTAGGGACAGGTTTCTATCTAGGTGCAGGTTTCCATTTGCTTACTCTGCTCGTAATTGTTGGATGTCCTGATCAGTGATCAATTAAGGAAAATTCTTAGCTATTATGTCTTTGAATATTATCTCTTGCCTTCCTCCCTATTCTCTTCTACTGAAACATCAAATACATGTATTTTGATGTCATCCTATTCTTTATGTGTCTGAACCATTTTTTATTTTGGTTTGGTTTGTTTTTGTTTTGTTTTGTTTTGTTTTATGTGGGTACTGGGAGTCAAACTCAGGACCTCGCGCTTGCCAGGCAGGTGCTTATACCACTGAGCCATATCACCGGCCTCTCCCTTACTTTAAATATACTTATTGTTCTTACCACTTTCTTAAGCAGTTCTGGAAGTCCTGTTTCATGGGTGTTGTTAGTTGAGTTGTGATGGCTGCCTCAATGTTCTGAATCAATTCAAAACCTTTACTTTTCAGAGTCGTTTTGACTTTGGAGAAGAATCAGAAGTGGCATAGTGCCAAAATCTGGGGAATAAGGTAGATAAGGACACATCATCATGTTTTTATGATTCCATCTTTCTGTTGGATGAAACTAGGCAAGAGCATTCACTATAGTTTTGATCACACCTTGTAAAGACACTTATGAAAGAGGACTTCTAGAAGTGCTTCAGAAAGTGTCAAGAACAATGGGATAAGTGTGTTTGAAGTGATGAGAAGTATTAGGGGGGATTAATGGCAACGTGTTTTTTACTGTAATAAATTTGTGTGTGTGTGTGTGTGTGTGTGTGTGTGTGGATACTGGACGTCGACCTCAGGACCTCACGCGCCAGCAGGTGCCCGTGCCGCTGAGCAATATCACTGGCCCCTTTTTTTGTATGTGGGTACTGGGAGTCGAACTCAGGACCTCGTGCTTGCCAGACAGGCACTTATGCCACTGAGCCATCTCACTGGCCCATAAATTTTTTTTTTTTTTTTTTTTTGTGGGTACCGGGGGGTCGACCTCAGGACCTCGTGCCCGTGCCACTGAGCGATATCACCGGCCCCTTTTTCGTATGTGGGATCCGGGAGTCGAACTCGGGCCCTTGCGCTTGCAAGGCAGGCGCTTACGCCACTGAGCCATCTCACCGGCCCTGGCCCATAAATTTTTAAATGTAAATATTCACCATATATTTTGATCACACCTTTGTATTAAAAAAAAAAAAAAAAAACTCTGTCTGAGTTGCATTCTAGATAATTTCTTCAAATGTATCTTCCAGTTGACTTTTTCCTCTTCTGAGATGTCTAAGCTGGTGTTTAGCCTATTAAGTTTGGGTTTTTTTTACTTTTTATAAATTTGTTTAATTATTTTTGAGTAAGCATTGTCAACTTATAGTCTTTTGTTCTTGCTCACATTTTTGTGCTGAGTGATGAGAGGAATGCAAGAAATTCCACACCCTGAAAAAGTTCACAGTGTAATAAGGAAAATAGGCAGGTAGGAAAACCGAATTCCAATGCCACAGGGAAAGTGCAGCAGAGGACAGACAACATCTAAACCAAACAATTTACCAAAGGCTTCTGCAAAAGCAGACTAGCTGCAAGTGGTCCCCGACATCATCAGCTAATCCAAGTCCTCTCCACAGTGCCATGTGACCTCTGCTCTTCCACACAATAGACATTTTTTTTTTTTTTAATGTGGGTACCGGAAGTTAAACTCAGGACCTCGTGCTTACCAGCAGGTGCTTGTGTTACTGAGCTATCTCACCGGCGCCACACAATAGACTTTTTTTTTGGAGGGGGTACTGGGGGTTGACCTCAGGACCTTGCATGCCAGCAGGCGCCCATACCGCTGAGTGATATCACCGGCCCTTTTTTCATATGTGGGTTCTGGGAGTTGAACTCGGGCCCTCATGCTTGCCAGGCAGGCACTTACGCCACTGAGCCATCTCACCAGCCCCACACAATAGACTTTTAAGGGGATTAATGCAAATCAGCTCTCTGCCACATGAGAAAACAAGTGTTGACTTACTTTTTGAAAATTGACCTGAACTGTGAAATTCATCTGTCTCTTATTTTGAATCCTTTGCTCATTTTTGATACTAGATACCATTGACCTGGCCCCAGGTTCATTCTCTGCAGTAGGCAAATCATCTGGGTCTTCTATTTGCCTTGGCTTTACCTTGAGAGGACAGAAGAGTGGATAGGCTGCTCCTCCTCATTGGGTGGCCTGTGGTGGCTGTGCCCTTCTGTGCCAATGGCCCTTATTGGGTAGCCTCTTTCTATAGCTCTGTCAACAGACACTAGGGTACCCAGGCTGAAAGGTGGCAACTGCTTCCCTGGGTGCCTTTATATTTCCCGCTGATTCCCTTAATCCTATCTATTCTTTTTAAAATTATGTCTTCATTCAAAACCCTTTCAAAGATTCCAGATGTGTACCCCTACTATTACCTGCCAGGACCTGACTTGATAGCGGTCTTAGAACCATGCTGCTTTCCACAAAGCATGAGTACAATGAAAAGGAAGCAACAACACTTTTGGTAACTCACAAGACCTTAAAGCTGAAAAGAAATTGAAGGAAAAGGAAACTAAACTGATCATTGTGCATTCCATCTTGGCCATTGATATTGAATAGATAACATGATATCTGTTCCCACCCGAACCAACCGACACCCACTGGGTGTCCTCAATTCAGTCCTAACAGTGACACACTTTAGACTAAGGTCTCCAGAGAGGCCTACTCACATCTGGGATGGTCTCCACATTTCCACCTGACTGGCTAAAAGCAAAGCACATCCCCCTCAGGTTTGGTAATTACTAGAGCAACAACAGAACTCAGGAAAGCACTGATCACATGCTTCTGACCACAATTTCACTGTAAAAGCTGTACCTGTGGGGGTACTGAACACAAAGCATCCACACCCCTTTCTTATGGATCAGGACAGTCACCCTCCTGGCATAGCAATGTGCTCACCAGCCAGGAAGTAGCACTGAGCCTCAGTGTCCAGGGTTTTTAATGGGGTCTCGTTCTGTGAGCATGACTGATTAAAGTATTGACTATGTGACCTCAACTTAGCCCCCTCTACTCTTCAGAGGTCATGTAGCTCAAAGTTCCCAACCTTCTCATCACCTGACTCTGGGGACTAGCCACCAACTTGGAGCTGCCAAGGGCTTACTAGAGTTACTTCTGTAGCATAATAAAGACGGTCCCACCACTCAGGAAATTCTACAGGTCTTTAAGAGGCTCCATTCCTGGAACCCAGGACAATGACTAGAAAAATTCTTTATATAAAACAATCATCATGAGATGCCTAAATGAACTGGTAGTATCTGTCAGGAGTATTTGGTTTTTAAACTTCATATTATTGGCATCATAATGGTAGAAGCGTGGGAGGAAGAGATACTATCTCGAGACAAGAAGTGCCTCATGTTCAGAATGTATTATCCACCATTTTCTGAAAGGCATAATAAATCTGTGTTCTTATTATAGATTTATGAATTTTTTTCTTCTTTCTTTTTCTCTTCTATTCTGACACACTAGGGATTGAACCCAGGGCCTCACACATGCACATACTCTGTCACTGAGCTATATCCCTAGTCCCTGAATTTTTTTTTTTGATATCTGCAGGCTTTTAATTTTACACAGGGACAGCTCTGGGTATGACTTGAGAAGAGGAAATAGACCCATTAGGAGAGAGAAGAACAAAAAGGAACTATTATATTGGACTTCTTTGTTTCCATGAGTTACCTGTTTGGTAATTTTAGTAGTTTTAGTTGTCCATGTCCTTGTGCCAGCCTTGACCCAGCATTTGATTCAGAACAACTGTGTGTGATGGACAGGGTGTATCACCTTTGACTTACAGATGAGTTACTGAAACTCAAAATAAATCACTTGCCTAAGGTTAGATAGCAATAAATGGCAGGTGAATTTTAAACAAGATATAATGATCATTTTCTAGGTATCTATGTTTTACATGAGTCAGTTATATCTAAGGAAATATTTTAAAATACTATAATCAGTATTAACTGGGAATCAAATCAAAGATCAGACCTCAAATCACATTCCCCAAACAGCCCACACCAAGCCTTGAGTGGAAACCTGGAGGGACAGTCCAAGACCTTTGAGATCTTATTTGTAATATTGCCAAGGGGGCTGCCAAAGCATGCATCATGGTCCAGAATGTGGTCAGAGCAATGAAAGCACTTGATTCCAACAGAGGAATTTTCTGAAAATGTTAGTAGTAATATGAATTATATCACTCTCCTGCTCAAAAAGCAGCCAAGAGCCTCTTCATTAGGCACACACAGCATCCTCAGAAGCAGCCTCTACTGTTTCCTACTGTGAGAGCCTGAATTTGGAATGCCCCAGAGGACCGTGCATTAAAGGCTTGGTCACCAACTTGGTGCTATTGAGAGATGATAGAACCTTGAAGAGGTGTGGCCTAGTGGGAGGTTTTTAGGTCACTGAAAGACACAGTGGGACCTCAGCTCTTTCCTCTTACTCTCTTTTTTCCCCCAGCTGCCACAGAGTGCACAACTTCTTCCACCACATACTCTGTCTTAATCACTTTCTTGTTACTGGGACACAATACTTGAAACCTGCAGCTTAAAGGAGGAGAGGTTTATTTTGCCTCACAGTGTATAGAGGTTTCAGTCCATTGTCTGCTGGCTTCAAGGCAGGATAGCATGACACAAGGATGCAGTGGAGCAGAAGCTGCTCTTGCATGGTGACTGGGAAGCAGAGAGAGAGTCAAGGGAGGATCTGGGGAGGGAGATGAACCCTTCTAGACCTCAGTGACTCACCTCTTTCAACCAGACCCTACCTTCTAACAACAGACCAGCCACAAGCCCCCATGATGCAATCACCTTCTGAAAGCCCTGCCTATGAGCTCATGAAGCTATTTGGCACATCAGGATATAAACTGCAACATTCCACCCCTACCCCCAAAAGACTCAAGCATATCCCTTTATGCAAAATTCATTTAGTCCACCTGTAAGAGTTGTCTAAGTTCTAACAGTTCCAGCATTGCTGAAAAGTTCAAGTCCAGTGTCTTCTCAGAGACTTAAGGCAAATTCTTACCTGTGAGCCCCTGTAAAAATCAAAAAGAAGGTTAAACACTGCTGACATTCAGTGGCACAGGTAAACATTTCCATTCCAAATGGAAGAATAGGGGTATAGAAAGAAATTGAACCAAAGCAAGACTGAGACCCAGCAGGGTAAACATTAAATCCCTCTAGTGCCCAGAGCAAGACATGGTGAGATTCAAACGTCAAATGGCTTCTGCTACCCTGTCCCACAGCACCATTTGTTGCGGCCCTGTGGCTTCTCCATTGGGCTAACTTTGTTTACAGTGTGTAGCTTTCCTTAGCAAACATTCCACATTCCTGGCATGTTCAACTCCCTGGGGTCTCCAGGAAGAGACCTTTTGGCTTTACTCTCAGAGCTTCATACACTGACCTCCTAGCAGCAAACTGCCTGGCCTCCCAGGCCTTCTTCTGAGATCTGAATTGAACCCGCTATGACCCCAAACTCTTGCACTCTGCATGCACAAAGCTAAAAAAGATTAGCTTTAAAAAGAAGTACTTTGGATTAGCATACTAGGAAAAATGGCTTGAGGGCATGTCAGGAAAAAGCAAGACCCTGACCTCTGGCCTGCAAAAACAAAAGACTTTGCTTCGAAACCCAAACTCAAAGATCACACTTACTAGAGTTGAAACTTCCAGACAAACATCAAGAATGTTCAATTCTATTTGTAGAATATTAAATTCAAAGATTTTTAGAGACCGAGAAACCTTTTTTTTTTTTTGTCACCTGCCATATATGGCCCTGAGGATCAAACCCTGGGCCTCACACATGCTAGGTCAGCACTCTACCACTGAGCTACACAGCTCTCAGGAAAGTATTTTAATGGGGATTTGTTTTTTTTAAGGTTCTTTGATCAGAACAGCATAATATTGGGTTAAAAAACTAGCTTGCATGATCTTTCTTCAACTGGTAATACCTTGGTCAACCTCATTCAGGCTTACTTTGGCTAAAGCTTTGGCCAGAATGGGTAGTTTTTGAGACACTGTGAGGAAGATTTTAAAACTACTTTTTTTAGGTGCTCAGGTAACCATCAGAAGCTGAAAATTCAAAAGCCAAGTGTTTTATCTTATGAGCCTGTCCACAGCATACTTAAAATGATCATTAGAAAGGTGATGTCATGTGACAACCCTCTGCCTAGCAACCTGTTTGCTTGGATTGCCTCTGGCACCTGGTGTTTTCTGGACTGGAGCAGCTTGTTCATGTGGCTGGCCTTGGGCGCTCTGTGTTCTCCTGGCAGCCTAGTTCGTCCTGCAGGTGGGATTGATCTCCAGCTTCAGCCATTCCCCACAGGTTTGCGTTTAAGAACTGCATTGTGTGAAAAATACTTACCTTTATTCACTTAGCATAAATGCATGCAGTTTAATTCCCATATTACACAATGCTATGAAATAGTGAAGGTTTTCCATTTAAAGATTTTCTTACAGAATATCAACACACCAGGCACTGCAAGACAGGGGCACTTGCCACACACATTCCTCACCAACACATCAGTGTGGAAAAGCAGGCAACTTATTAACAGCATGTTAAGCTACTTTCTGAGATGGAGTGACAAGGAATCACAAGAAAAAAGTATGGTGACCTGAGAGTAGTATTCTTGAGGGAGAGGGGGCAGCAGAGTGATGTATCCTGAGAAATACGCTCAGATGAAGTTGTTTGCTAGCCCCCTAATAAATATTTTATGAGGTCTTCACTAATCTTCAAAGAACATTGGTTTGCAGCAAGTTCCCAAAGTATTTAATTTGGAATTATTCATATAAGAAACTCCAAATAATGTTATTTATTTAGCAAAACAAAGTTCTCTAAAAAAAATCTTCAAAGATACCTACAACTGCTTGAACTACCCAATGAATCCTTTTAAGATGGGTACTTTGAAGATGTCATTTTAGAAACACACTGTTTACTAGTTCTTCAGTTACAGCAAAACACATTTTATGGGTTATTACAAAAGAACACAAACTCCATAATCACATAATCACACCAAGGATTCAATTATGCCAAGGATTCCCACATTTCTCTACTATCTAAGGCACATGGATTTTGCAAACTATAGATTCAGATGCCATCTTGATGAAGAAAAGAATTCATTAACATCCATTGTTTGATGGATGCTGGAGAAAGTGGAAAAAGGCATTCCCACACTTGTCTCAAGGCCTGGTCAGGGTGGGCTTACAGCACACGTGTGTACTCAAGTAGGTTTCTATTTCTAAAAGCTGGTGGCGGAGACATTACCATCTCTTCAAGTGGATTCTTCCTTCACTGTTACTGAACTACAAGTTTTGTCCAAAACATAGCAATCCAGTGTGCAGGAAGGATAACATCGTGGGAAGGACAGAATCCTAAGATCTTCCCTTCAGGTCCTGTGACTCTAACAGCCACCAACCTCATTTCCTGTCAGTTAGGGATATTTGGCCTGTCCCATGAGGGGTAGGAAAGGGTCAAATAAACTGAAACCTCAAGGAGCATTTTGTGAACCATGAAACAGGATCACTCGAGATGACTAACAAACTACAGAAAGTTAGACAACTCAGAGACACATTGTGGTATGAACATTTTATTTTGACAAAAATGCAAAAACTTTAAAAACTGATTTTACATTCTCAAACTGTCAAAACTTCCACTTACTTAAAAAAATGAGACAAGGTATCCTAGACTCAATTTCAGGCATGAATAAACTAGTACCAGATTTTTAAGCTATATATGTGAGCTGCATTTTTCATACCATAAAAATAGTGACATTCACTAGTTTCAAGAGTACCTGTAAAAAACACATGGACATGTTTGTGTAAAAACAGTCACATGTCAATAAACATCTAAGCATTTGACATATATTCATTAACGATAGGCACAACTCAATATCAAATTACACAAATCAGTAATAATTGTGATTAAGAATTGAAACATAGGAATGTAAAGGTAAGTAGCTGAAAATGCTACACCTACTACACACAAGCACATCATAACAAGAAATGGTACCACAGCTCTCCTCCAGGAATGACTTTGGAAAATTTCAATGATCATTTTACCAGAAAAGTTAGAAACTTTAGTGTGTGCTAGATCTCCAAAGTTCTAGCAAATTATAGATTTTGTGCAATTAATTGCTAACATATAGTTTAGGAAATTGATACTGACCAACAGAACCTTTAGATGGTTCTGAAGGGTCTATAGTTGCCTTAGTTTTACATGTCTATGAAATTAAAGATTCCTTAGTGGGAAGTTGTAGCTTATTCTGCACCATCTAGTAACATGAAGATTCAGAACCAATGACTGCATTTCACCCTCAATGAACCTATTTTAATTTACACAAAACTAGGTTGGTTTTTCACCCACATGTGTGAATAAAAGTGCTTTTCAAATGTACATGGCCCATTTCCCAAATCCTAAAACAAAAGTAAAGGGAGACAAATGGACAATAGTTTATATATTTTGCAAGTTTTTCACCCCTCTTTAAGCAAATTCAAGCTACATAAATTGAATTGATATGGCCAACTTGTTACAAATTTCTATGACTTGGAAAATTAAAGATCTAAGAACCCCAAATGCTGCGGCTCTGCAAACACCCTGTGTGGGCTCATGCATTCTGCAACTCACTCCTGTGTCTGGCAGGTTGTACTACCAACTTTGGTGTCAGCACTCAAGAGACCAAAAAAATTTAAGAAAAGGACATTGTCAAATTAACCTTCCACAGACATATCTTAGCTTATAAAAGGGCTTAAGGTACCTGTCAGTAAAATTTTAATTATAAAGCCATTTACTTTAACACAAATAAAGAATGAAACGTAATTAAGAACCACTCTTTTAAAAAGTTTTTACTTTTAATGAGTGGTATTTTTCACATACATACGAATGAACTGAATAGCTAGCAGCATTTAAATACAGAAATAGTTCCATTTCTTCTCTTTTCCTTTTATAAAGTGCCATTTTTTAACCAGACAGATTTACCACCCAGCTTTTCAGTAACTATACCATAGCTCTTTGAGTAGATGCAAAGAAACTGAAAAACTGGAAAATTTAGCATTTTAAACATTTGCAAAATGTAGCTGCAAAGCATAGAAACTATGAATGTATTAGTGAAATAAAAAATATCTCTTACAGAGGAATCAAGTTGACTTAATAATTACTTCATAGCATAGGCTCACTAACATGCCATCTTTTGCAAATCTAACCCTAACCCTACAGTTTCTGTTAAGTAATTCTTCTTAAGCACCATTACATTCTGCCAAATAGAGTCAAAGGTTATGTGAGCCCCAGCATAAAAATCCTAGCAAATTTAGACTTTTAGAATAGAAAAACAAGTTAATGACAATCTGAACAAGAGGCAATATTTTATTTAAAAGTACCATAGGCTGTGTTCTTCTCTCTAAATAAAAGTTTGGGTAGTTATTAATAATGGCCCATAACACTGAGTGCAGCAGTGTTGGATAAACATGTGGAAACCAGAGTACAGATTAACTCAAAAGTAAATGTTGCCTATTTCTTTACTGATTAAAACTGAAATTGCTTTTAAAAAAAGTAACTGAACCGCTACTTATAATACAAATAGGATACCAACAGCATTCCCATTTTTATTTACATTATTTTCTAATTAGTATTTTTGAAACTCATCTCAGACCTGACCTTCAGTAGTACCTTAAAAAGCAAATGCAATTAGTAAAAAGGTAGCATGCAGCTTTGTTCACACTTACAAATGCTACCAGCTTCATTACAATTTGCATTTTTTGTTGCTGTTTAAAAAGTAGCTACTTAGAAAAATAGATACATAAAAGTGCACCATTCCTCCCTTTGGATGTATCCAGTAGTGGTTAAAGCAAAGGAACTCTCAATCATCAATTCTGATCCCCAATTTAGGACATTTCTAGTCCTCAGATACAGGAGCTTCAAGTTAGAGGGGTGGTGGGGGGAAGAGACACAGATCAGTATTCGATGAATCACTTAAAAAGAAATCCACTTCCCCCAGAATGATGGCCTGAAAGGGATTTCTCCTAACTCACCCCAGCCCCTCAAGAAAGAAGGCGTAATTCTTCCTGTCTTTTCTGGTGTCTTTTCCTTACCCACACCTCGTATTCCATCCTGAAGACAGACAAACCTTAGCATTTCGAAAAAAAAAATTATTTTTATCCAAACACATTGGACTTGGGTCTCGACTTGAACGAGGACGAATGGCCTCTAAAGGACCGCTCCTCCTCCTCCTCTTCCTCCAGCGGCTGCTCAGGGTCCCGGGAAGACAGAGTGCTGTGGATGACCTGGGTTTTGAAGCGGATCTTATTGAGTCTGGGTTTTATCCTCCCACTGGAACTGCCCGAAGCTTTGCGATCCTTGGCTTTGCCTCCAACCCACCCTTCAGCCAAATGGTGGTGGTGGTCCCCATCCTCCAGGACGTGTGAGAGTTTGTAAGTGATGAGGTGTGCAGGGAGCACCTTCGACAGCCTCCAACGCCCGCTCCCGCTGCCGGCCGCGCTGTCCACCTCCTCCTCCTCGTCCAGGGCGCCCACCAGGCTCTTGATCTCCTCAGCGACGCTGACACTCAAGTACTGGGAGGCCTTTCTCCCGCTGTAGTCCCTGATGTCCACGTCGGCGTCGTAGGCCCCCACCAGCAGCTTCACCACTTCCACGTGCCCATGCATGGCCGCCAGATGCAGGGCGGTGTAGCCCCCGCTCGTGCGCGCGTTGATGTTCACCGGCAGCCGGTGTTTGCCGGCGAAGTTGACCAGCGTGGCCAGCAACTCCTGCCGCCCGTGCTTGGCAGCCCAATGCAGGCAGGTGAAGCCGGTGATGAAGTCGCGCTTGGCCAGCAGGCCGGGCTCGCAGGCCAGCAGTGCTTCCAGGCCGGCCCAGTGGCCGTCGGCGGCCGACAGCATCCAGGCGTGCTCCAGGGGGTCCAGCGCCACTGCGGCCCCGCCGCCCTCCTCCTCCGCCGCCGACGAGGCCACCGATGCGCTGTCCGAGTCGCCCCTGCCGCGTCCTACCCCGCAGGCACCCCCGGGGCTGCTGCGCCCGGGACGCGGGGAGCCGCCAGGCACCGGGTCCCGGAGGCCTGGGCGCGCGGCCCTCGGAGTGGCGGGCCCGTCCTCAGGAGGTGGGCGGGGCGGGTCGCGCGCGGGCTCAGCGGGCGGACCGGGCGGGACGCGCGCGGGCTCGGCGGGCGGACCTGGCGGATCGTGTGTGGGGTCTGGGGGAGGACCGGCTGGGTCCGCTGGCGGCGAGGCTCCCGTGCAGAAGCGCTTCTTCAGGTGCACGTACTTGGCACCGTCGGCGGGGTCGGTGCGCACGATGGCCACGGCGTTGACCAGCTCCTTGAAGCGAGCGCGCGCTCGGGAGCGCTGCTCCGGCTCGCCGCCCAGCGCGCCCCTGAAGTGCTCCACCAGGTCCGCGTGCCGGACGCGGCCCCCGCGCTCCGCGAGGAAGCCCAGCACCGCCTCGGGGCTCGGCTCCGCCGGCCCCTCCATCTGCACCGCGCTGCTGCTCCGGGCGGGAGGCTCAGCCCGGCCCCATTGCGCCGGCGAGGGTGCTGGAGTTAAGCTGCCCCGGGATCGACGTTCCGAAGACTGCGGCCCAGGACGCCTCACCGCCTCTAGGGGCCGTGCCGGCGACCACGCCCCGACCCGCCCACTTCCGGTTCCCAGCGCTGGCCGTATTGCGGTTCCCGCCCGCCTAGTCACGCCCACTTCCTGTCCGCGCGGGCCGCAATCACTGCTCCCGCGGGCCGCCGTCGCCCGGCCCTTTCCTCCTGTCGTCTTCCTCTCGTTCCCGCTCTGTTCAGTTGCCCTCCCGCCCTGGCTTCCGTCCTCTGAGCTCCAAGGGCGCTCCTGAGGGGCTCTCCCGATTTGCGGGAAACGTCGGCCCGCTCTCCGCCCCGCCCCGCCGAGGCGGTCTCGCCCCGCCCACTAACGGCTGCCGCCCCGCCCCCCGCGCCCCCGCCCGCCTTCTCGCCGCTCTCGGGACGCGCTCGGGCCGGGCGGGGTGAGACCGCCGCTCGCTGCCCGCCGGCCCGGCCATGGCCGCTACCGATGACGCGCGGCGCCGGGTGAGTCCGCGCCCTCTGCCGGGGCCCCCGGGGCCCCCAAAACTTCCTGGCCCGAGTCCGAGGGTCCCCGGCGCCCCTCCACAGCCTCCAGAGTCCTTGGGTTCCCCCGAAACCTCCTCAGCCTCGCGGTCTCCCGAACCCCCAGCCCCGGCTGGCGCCCGCTGGTCCGCGTAGACGATGCGCCTGACCCGCGAGGGGTTCGGGTCCTCGCCCGAGCGGGAGCGTTCAGCGGGACACTGGCGGGATGGGCGGTGGCCCGCCCTCCTCTAAGGGTCCCAGCGCGCGGCCCTGCCGCTCTCCGCAGCCCCGGGGCCCGAGCCCCTCCGGCCGCCGGCCGCGCTGGAAGGAGCGCCCCGCGCGGGCTAGCCGGTCGGCCTCCGGTCGCTCTGTGCGTGTCTCGGCGGGGCCGAGCGGGGTTCTCCGCGGGATCCGCCTTTGTCTCCGCGCGCTAGCGTGTGTGCGCGGACTTCCTGGGGCGAGTGGTGGGGAATGATCACCCTGCGCGGTTCTTGCCGTGTAAAACGTTCCATTTTATTTTCTGATACTATAAATGTCCCGCTTGTAATGTGTGTAAAACTCTGCGAGGCCAGACGGTTTTAGAATTCCTGGTCCTGGCACTCTGCTGCAGGAGACAGTTACGATGGCGGCTGGGAGGGGCAGCGATGTGTTCAACAGAGCCTGGACAGTCCTCTCTACCCGGTCAGATGTTTAGAGAAGTCTCTTTCAGTGTGGACTGCTGTGACAGTTGCTGTGTCTGTGTGCTGTCGGGGGAAGGGACGTGTGGAGGGGACCTAGTGAGAACGCGATTGGGTTTTTTCACTCAGCAAAGTTTTCTAGGGATTCATCTATGTTATTGCGAGTACTGTTATCAGACTTTTGCTGAGTGGTATTCCATGGTATGGATGTACCAGACTTTGAAGGAAACCAAGGTTGTTTCCAGTTTGGGGATATTATAAACATGGCTACTATAAACATTCCTGTAATTCCTAATGTAACATAATGTAAACAAAAGTCTTCAATTCTCTGGAATAAATGTTCAGGAATACAGTTGCTGGGTCACATGGGAATTGCATACTTAGGTATATTTGCCATTTCCTCTTTTGCTATGCCTTCATTTCTTTTTTATCCTTTTTCTGGTTGGATTGTTTAGATTTTTGCTGTTGAGTGTAGAGTGTTTATGTATTCTAGATACTAGTCCCATTTCAGGTATGTGGTTTGCAGAGTTTCTCCTCTCAATTTGTAGTTTATCTTTTCATCCACTTAATCGTATCTTTTGCAAAGCAAAAGTTTTAAATTTTGATGAGGTTCATTTAACCAATTTTTCCTTTTATGGATTTTTCTTTTGGTGGCAAGCTTAAGAGGTCACTGCCAGTCCTAGATTCCAAAGATTTTTCTCTTTTTTTTCCCCAAAAGTGTTACAGTATACATTTTATATTTAATCTCATGACCTATGTAGAATTAATTTTTCTATTATGTCAGCTTTCAGTTGGCCATATTTTTGATTTATGGATGTCTTGTTGCTCCAGCACTGTTGATTGAAAAGCTCTCATTCCTATATTGAATTGTTGTATTTTACTTACTTTTTTTTAAATTTTGAGGTGGGGTCCCACTAAGTCACTGAGTTGCCCAGGCTGGGCTTGAACTTGCAATCCTCCTGCCTCAGCCTCCCAGAGTGCTGGAATTACAAACAACCACCACCATGCCAGCTTGTTGTTGCACATCTGTCAAAAGTCAGTTGAACACATTCATGTAGGTCTATTTCTGGGTTCCAGATTACCATACATTGTGATTCATATAGCTGCATAAGTCTTCACATAGTGTAGACTGCAGTATTCCTCCTACTTTATTCCTCTGTTTTCAAAAAAAAAAAAAAAATTAGCTATTCTAGTTCTTTGCCTTTATAAATTTTAGAATCATCTTGAAGAATTGAGCTATTCTTTCCATTTGTCAAATTTACATGAATAGACTATATCTACAAAAAGACTTGCTAGGATTTTGATAGGAGCTCAGATAGGATCTGTATATCAGTTTAGTGAGAATCGCTCTCTTTACTATTTTGAGTCTTCCACTTCATGAGCATGGGTGTATTTCTCAGGAAATAAATTTCCCTTTATTTCTTTATATTTCTTTTGATTTCTTTTATTAGCATTTTCAGCATACTGTTGTGTATATGTTTTATTAGAGTTAGAGTTACCTTTACATCTAAGTATACAGTTTTTTGAGTGATTATAGATGACCATTTTTAAATCTTATTGACATATTAGTACTATACAGAAATATAGTTGATTTTTGTACATTTACCTTGTGTTCTGTGCCCTTGGTAAATTCATTTATTTTGAGTTGGAATTCTTTGAAATTTTCTGCATAGATAATCATGTCATTTGCAAATAGGGACTGTTTTAACGCTTGTTTTACAATCTGCTTGCCTTTTCTTTCCTGCCTTATTTTGTTTGCTACATTCTACCACTGTATTCTTTCTTCTTGTTTAACTTTTGTTTTGTTTTATTATGTTACTTTAGCACTCTGTTCAGTAATAATGATGTAAATAGACTTCCTTCCTTTCCCTGTTTCTGTTATTGTAAAACTCCGTTTTTTACCATAAGTTGTAGAGTTTGTTTTTTTTAATCTACTTTATGAGGGCTAATGGTCTGTAGTTTCCACATACAGTACTGTCTTTAATTTCATATCAGGGAAATACTAGCTTCATAAAATAAATTGGAAGTATGGAATTGGTATTAATTCTTTAAATGGTGAGATTCTTAAACGATACCATATAGGGCTGGAGATTTTTTTGGGGGGTGTTTTCAAATTACAAATTCAGTCCTGTAATAGTAATCAGGCTATTCATTTTATGTCATGTTGTGTGATTTGTGGCAGTTTGAAGAATTGAACTATTCCTTGTAGTTGTCAAGTTTACATGAATAGACTGTAGTGCTATCCCATTTCAGTCCTAACATTGGTAATTTGTGTTGTGTACCTTTCCTTTGTCACTGTGAATAGTTTGTCAATTTCATTTTCTTTTCAATGAATCAGCTCTTTGTTTCATTGTTGTTGTTGCTTTAATTTTTCTGTTTTTAATATAAATGATTTCTGATCTTTATTTCCTTTCTTTGGAAATGTATTCTTTTCTTTGGTTGCTTTGAGTTTATTTTGCTCTTTTTCTAGGTTCTCGAAGTGGGAGCTTAGATTATTGATTTGTTACTTTTCCTGTTTTCTGATGTATTCATTTAGCAATATAGATTTCTCTCTCAGCATAAATCTGACTAAAAGTCCCTGACAGTACCTATGCCACAGCCCGAATGTTGGGTTGAGTTAAATTTCCACCAGCAGATTAAGCATTACACTCAATCTCAGTCTCCCACAAAGTCTCAGGACATGGGCAAATTGAAAACGAATTTTTTGCCAGAAAGTAACACTCCTGGCCTCTAGACCAGCTGCCAATGGAGCCTTGTTCCCAACTTCTGAGCCTCTCAGAAGCTTGCATTCTTGTCAGCCTTCTGGTCTTCTAAATTTTGACCAGAATCTCCCATCAATCTTGGTTTACTGCATTCTAGGGCTTCTCTAGCCAGCATCTCCAGACCTTTCCAAACTCTCCCTGTGAACCAGTTCCAAAGGTTTCTAGACCTTGGTTGTATATAGTCACAGAAACCATCCTATTTCTCTGATACTAAAATCTGTCTTAGTCAGTGTCCCATCCCTGGGACAAAATACCCAACATCCACAATTTAAAGGAGAAGAGATTTTTATCATGAAACCATACTTCATAGTTTCAGTCCATGGTTGGCTGGCTCTAAGGCAGGAACAGGATGCAGAGGGAGAGGCATGCAGAGGGAAAAATGCTCAATCCATGATGGCCAGGAAGCAGAGAGACATGGGAATAGCCAGGAACAAGAATATACTCTTCTAGGTCAAGCCCCAGTGCTCTACCTCCGACCAGGCCCCTCTTCCTAACAGCACATTCAGTTATTGATGCCCCAGTGATCCAGTCACCATCCAAACACATAATATTTTGGGGGTACATTTTAGATCTAAACCATAACAGATTTCAGTTTAATAGACGAGGACATTAAAAATACACAAAGAGGTTTACTGTCTTACTAGCAATGGTAAGATCTACTCTGTGTTGTATTGTCTCTGCCATTATCTCCATATGCCCTTTATTAGTGATTGCATTCATTCTATGTTCCAGGAGATCTTGACTGTATAATTAACTATTGCTGACTGCAGTAGTGGTCTTGAAATAATGTTAAAATGCAATCCACTAACTACCCTTTTCTGCCTCCTGAGAAATACACCCATAATTTTCCACTTCAGACTTTCATTAAACTCCTTTGAAATGGTTATCTGTATTGGCTGGGTTTCTGTTGCTAGGACAAAATTCCTGACATACACAATTTAAAGGTGGAAAGATTTATGTAGCCCCATGGTTTCAAAGGTTTCAGTCCACAGTTGGCTGGCTCTAAGGCAAAAACATCGTGATAGAAGAGCATGGCCAGGTAGGCTGCTCAACTCTTGGCATCCAGGAAGTAGAGCAGTAGGGGAGGAGCTAGAAAGGAAGGGACCACGTTCCTAATATAGTTCCTAAGGTCAAGCTCCCATGACCCACTTCCTCCTACTAGATCCCACTTCCAAATAGCTCCTTCAGATGTGAACTCATTAGTAGGTTGGTGATTTCTCCAGGAGTCTTCTAATCAAGTCAGGTTGACAGTCAAGATTAACCTGCACAGTATCTAAGTCTTTGTAATTCTTATTTGTATTTGTTATTTCCTCTTTAGCTGCAATGCTGTGGAATTCTTTTTCCTTTCAGTTATCTTTCAGGGAGGATAGTTTTTGTATTTTAAAAACTTCACCTTGCTTGACTTTCTTTTTTTTTTTCCTTTTTTTTTTTTTGTGGGTACCAGGGGTCGAACTCAGGACCTTGTGCACCAGCAGGTGCCCATTCCGTTGAGTGATATCACCTGCCCTTTTCTCATATGTGGGTACCGGGAGTCAAACTCAGGACCTCGCAGTTGCCAGGCAGCTGCTTATGCCGCTGAGCTATCTCACTGGCCCCCTTTACTTTCTATCTTAACGTCGTGATCCTTAATTTTTCCCTTTCATGTCCTGCAGTTAATTACTACCTCCATGCTTAGCACATTCCCATCTCTCCATTTGGGGATCCTATAATCATTATAGTATAATGAAAGACCTAGCTCTTGACTTGCCTCTTCTGGAGCTCCAATACTTGGGAGTGTAAGGTATCATTCCTTTGGCACTTAGTCATGTGCTACCTTGCAATACTTTCTAACTTGTGTTTTATAGTGTTACTTAATTTTTTACATCAAGTAAATTTTAATAAGCTTTGCATTTTCCCCCTTCAATTATATAAACTGTCTTCAGGAAGAACAACCTATATTATCCTTTGCATCCTCCATAGCCACAGTAGTATGTTTTTGAGGATAGGTGTTGATTATTTTTTTATGGAAAATATGTCCACTTTGACAGTTTTATTCTTGCTGAATGTTAAATGAGTAAATAATAATGCTCATGGACAGCCAGGAACTGTTTTTTGGTCAGCATTTATGCTCTAAGGAAGCTCTACCTTCCCTAAGCTATATATTGTGAGTATCATAGCTTTTCAGTGTTCACAGACTGATTTTCATCCTAACACAGTTCTAGGCAATTTGTATGCATTGATTTATGTATTTTGATGTGTAAGAGAAGAGTGCTTTTAAATTTTTATATTGTACTACAGAATAGATTTTCTTCGTAAAAGGATATATATTGGCTGTTCATTTTCAACATTAAGTTGGTTTTTTTTTTAAGATTTTGAGTATTCTTAATACAAAATACCAGATTCTCAATACTTTTTCAGAGAGCTTTAATTCTTACATTTTCTTCTGATTTTATCTGTTTTATTTTTAAAACTTTATTTAACACTTTGTAGGTTTTACATGTACTACTGATTTGAAGAACATAGAAATAGTAATCACGTCTCTCATAGTCATAATTAACATACATAGCTAAAAGATTTAAAATTCACTTTTTTTTTTTTTTTTTTTTGAGACAGGGTCTTGCAGTATAGTTCAGGCTGGCTTTGAATTTACTGTGTAGCCCAGGTTGGCCTCAAACTCGCTGGAATTCTCCTGCCTCAGCCTCCCAAGTGCAGGGATTATAGGCATGTGCCACCACACCCATCTTATAAAACTCACTTTAAAAACCTCAGAACACTAATACAATGATTTAGTAGCTTGGGATGTAATACTTTGTTAGTATCACTTTTAGTAAATATACATATTTTGCTCCAGTATTCTTCCTGTTTTTAAAATTTTGTCTTTGGCAGTTAAACTTACTTGAAATCAACAAATTTTTTTTTCTGAAAAAGCCTAAGATTTTTCATTTTTCATTGAGGATTTGAGTAGTTTAGGTATAATAAAACTCAAAGTTTATTATGTTGTACGATTACCCTCAGAACATATTTTAAAGGTGAGTTTTTGTTGCTAATCTTACAATTGTTTAGAATTATATTTTCGTAGCTGTTTTTCCTTGATGTATGTTTGTATTTAAATAATGCCATATTAGACATACAGGTGTGCTTTTGACTGCCTGCAAACATTGCTGTCAGGCTAAAGAAGTTACGTGATTAGTTTCACCTCTTTAGAGAAATCCTGAGTCCTGGGTATTCTGAAACAGTGCCAGCTGTCTTTCTGTTTATTGTGCTCCTTTTAGGGAATATGTTAGGGCATCTATTTTGAGAAATAATGATTGTCATATTGCCTCAATAACCATGAATTAACTATACTGGGAATTCTAGGATTTCCCGATTTCCTTTTAGGTTCTAAGAGATTCTTAGTTATGGAATAAATTACTGGGGAAATGTTTTAAAAATGACCTGAGGTTGAGACTAGAAAGGAAAGATATAAAGTCAAGCAGAGCATGTTTGAAATGCTATCCCTTGGGGGGAGCAGTGGAACTGAGGGAAAGTGAACCCAGGCTTTGATACTCACTCCTGCTTCATTCTGACCTTCGTCAGGGAGATGCTGAGGAGCTCCCACAAGAGAAACTGGGAAGCCAGGCCTGGTGGCACAGACTTGTAATCCCAGCACTGAGTGTGGCTGAGGCAGGATCACAAGTTTGAGCCCAGCTTGGAAAAACTTAGTGGCTTTGGGAAACCCTGTATCAAAAAAAAGAAAAAAGAAAAAAATTAGAAACTGGGAACCTGTGCTTTGTGTAATATGTGCATAAGAGAGGGATAAAGATATGCTCTCTCAACCATATTCCATTTAAGAGTACCCAAATCTTTCTGCAAAGAATCCTAATTACTTTTTACCTGGCACTGAGACAACAGACACATGTCAAACACATGGTTACTTAGTAAAGCTTGTGCAGCAATCACCTAGTTAATTAAGGATGTGTTTGAGAAGTCTTTATTACTAGAAATAGAAATTAATATAGGCAGCATGGGGTTATTTTCTGGGATGTCGGACCTGTATATTATGATTGAAATAGTAATTAAAATAATGCCATGTGTCAAAAAATAAAATACATATCCTGAGGAGTAAGGAGTTTAGGTTGGGAGAAAGGAGAGCCCTGACTTCTGTTTGAGTATGGATATGAGGAGGGTCCTGGAGGTCTGTGCCCATTATGGTGGACTTCCTAGCACTTCTAAACTAGTTGGCCAAGGGACTTACCAAAGAAAAGGTGAGAGAACTGGAGAACATCTCCCCTGATCTCCTTTATCTTTCTCTCTTAGGAATTGCTCAAGTTTATTCTACCTTCTCTGTGGGCCATATTTATGGGGACAGTAAGTAGGCCTTGTTAAGAAAGTGATGTCTAAGCTGTGAAATATCAGGTATAGAGTATATTGATGGATACCTTAAATGGTTTGTGAGTAGTCTGGCTCCAGTTTTTTTTCACAAATAGAAGTTGCATACAGCAATATTTTTATTTAGCTGCTTGTACAGTATTTAGCAGGAACATTACTTTAAAGCCATGAATTAGGCCAGAATAGTTCACTTGAATGACTTTCAAAAAGTAAAAATATCTTTGTTATAAAGAAGGATTATTAAATAAGGCAGACCTACAGTATATGTATAGAGGAGAAATTTCCCCTGTTGACAAATTTTTCAGGACAGTGATTTGGCAGGTTCAGAAATACATGTTTTTCCATGTATATTGCATGCCTTTATAGACATTATAGAAAATCTAAAGCCTTTGTAAAAGTATAGATACATCAGGGCAAGTTAATCACTGGTTACTTCCTGTTGTAGTCAGGGTTTGCAAGGGAAACAATACAGGACACACAATTTATAGGATTATTTTATAGTAGTCACCCAAAGAGTCAAATACAAAAAGAGTGCAGGACATCTGTCCACACACTAAAGACCCAAAGAATCCAGCTGAGGGCCTGGATTCCACAGCATTGTTCTGCATGAGTCCAGCTGAAGACCTAGAGCCCATGGCAATGCCCCCACGAGTCCAACTGGAGGCCCAGTGCCCATGACAATGTCTCATGCAAGTCTGTTTTGCAGATCTGTGCTGGGAAGGACCAAAGGTCAGTGGTGGAAGCCAGAAAGTCTGTGCCAGCGAGATAAAGGATCTATGCCACCAGGATGAGGGATCTGAACCAGAACCAGGAAGTGATGCTCAAAGTAAGGAGCAGAGCTCCCCCGAAAAGTACCACAGCCATCCTCAGCAACAAGGAGGTCCCAAGCTCCTCTGACGATGAGAACAGCCAAGTTCCCATTAGGAAAGCCAGCACGATTAGCTCCTCAAGGAGAACCAACAGCATCGCCTCTTCCTCTCCAGTTCTCCTTTTTATGTTGCTGGCAACAATCCTCAGGTGGGCCCTCCACACCAAGCTCCATGCTGATTCAGGTTAGCTGGGTGTTACAAGTTGACCACCAGTTGTCAATCCGCCACAATCCACCCCTGGTCAACTTGATAACCAGAGACATTTCCTTAAACCATAGTCTCTAATGGCAGATTTTTAAAAGTTAACATATCTTGGTCTATTCAGATTTACATTAATATAACAATTGCATATATGCATTTCTTATTGCACTCATTTCTGCACCAAAAGCAAAAATATTGAAAGTGTGATCAAAATTCAAGGTTAAAACCACAATACTTTGACTAACCCGATTACAAACATATCTAAAAACTGCATTAAAATCACATTAAAGAGCTATTACAATCACAATCCTTGCTTCTCATTAACTTTTAACAACAGGGCATGGCAAGACTGAAAAACAGGGATTTCCTGCAATTCAAATACACTCTTATCTTCAGGTGAAAGGGTTCAGTTCATTTTTCCATTGTCCTGTTCTTGTCAACAACCACGTTCTCCTGTTTCATCCTTGCAATCCAAAGCTCTATGGAGCCTTCCCTCTGGCCAGATGCTTCAAATCACCTTGCTCGTTCTTCACTCTTAATTTCAAACATAGATCTGGCCAAAAGCTCTCAACAATAACTATGCCATCATCCCAGCAGTAGACTACAGTGAAATTTCTCTGCCACCCAGGCAATCTCTAAACACAAACAAAATGCAGAACAACTTCCTGCCAAAGCACAGTATACTACCTGGGCTCCAGCAGCCAACGCAGTCCTCTCAATAGAAGCCTCCTGAGCTTCATCTTAATCAGCAGCATTTCCATCGGTACTGATTTTTCCAGATTCCAACCAGAGTCTCCAATATAGTTTATAGCATATAGGGGCTGCTTCTAAGCCAGTCTCTCAAAACCTGTCCAAATTAATTTGCAAGGCTCTTAAGCCACATGGCCAGGCAGCATCATAGCAATGACCTCACTCTCCTGGTACCAATTTCTGTGTTGGTTACTTTTCTCATTGCTGAGACAAAATACCTGATGCCCAAAATTAAGGAAGGAAAGGTTTGTTTAGCTCACAGTTTGTGGAGGTTTCAGTCCTTTATCAGCTGGATCCAAGGCAGAGAGGCATGGCACAGGGGCAACCGTTCATGGTGGTGGAAGACACTGTGTTCCTGAATGGCGGCAGCATAGAATATTTGTTCCTCAGTGATCCAGGCACTCAACCCGTAGCCAAGAGAAAAGAATCTGGCTACTGCTCCAGCTGGCAGCAGACCTTGGCATCATCCATGTGGCACTGGTTTTAGGCACATGCAGAATGCAAGAGTTCTGATGTTAAAAAGGCTTCCAGCCAGATTTCAGAAGAAGGCCTGGGGGGCCAGGCAGTGTGCCCCTGAGAGAGCAATATGTGAAGCAGTGACGGTGAAGCCAAAAGTGCAGTGGAGACCCCAGAAGTTTGGGGAAGCCAGGAACATGGATGGTCTGAGGAAACCTGCAAGGAGGGAGCAGAGCAGGCCCAAGAGAGAAGCCGTGGGAGCTACAGTAAGGGGCGGAGTCACACAAACTTTGGAGCTCACAATTTGCCACAGATTGCTTCAGATGTTCCACATGGAACTACAGGACTTAATGTTTGCCCTGCTGGATGTTGAATTTACTTTTGGTCCCATTCCTTTGTGTCCCCTTGTTTGTAACTTTTGGAATGGACATATCTATCTTGTGCCATTGAATATTGGAAGTGTTTAACTTTCTTTTCATTTGTATACCGGCTCACAGTTAAGAGGTTGCCTTAAATCTCAGAGGAGACTTGGGATTTGGACTTTTCAGCAGTGTTGAAACTATTAGGACTTTGGCAACTCTTGGAGATGGACTAAATTGTTTTTGCATAAAGGGATGTGCATGAGTCTTTGGGGGGCCAGGGGTGGAATATTATGTTTTGTGTCTGGATGATCCCCCCCAAAGCCTCATGCAGTCATGGGGGGTTGCTTTTTGGAGGCAGCTGAATCTAGAGTTTGTGACTGATTCATTGTCCAGTGCTAGGATTATGGGTGTGAGTGCTACACCCACCCTAGGGTGGGTAGCCTACATGCAATATAAGGAACGGAAAGAGTCTTCTCGCACTCCTCCCTTTTTCTTTTGTTGCTTTTGCTGTCTTCCACTACCATAAACTGTTGCCCCTGTGCCACGTCACCCTGTCTTGGAGCCAGCTGATTATGGACTGAAACCTCCACAAACTGTGAGCTAAATAAACCTTTCCTTCCTTAATTTTGGGTGTCGGGTATTTTGTCTCAGTAATGAGAACGGTAACCAACACACTTCCCCAACACCAGATGAAATCTTGAGAATCAAAAATATCAGAGGTTTGTTAGGAGTAAACACAGGTAGGTAATTTTGACTTAGAGCAAGACTAAGAAGTAATGGGGTGAGGAGGGCCCCAACGAGGAAGGTAGAGAAAGACTAAATGCCAACTTTGTCTGTTCCAAGGTTTACCTCGGGCTGCATTTCTTAATCCTTTTTATTATTGCTCCCTCAGAAGAAAAACTTGAGTTAACAGATTTAATCTCAAACTAAATGAAACTAATTTAAATTCTCTTTAATGGGAGAGATTCAATACTGAAGAATAAAATTTGGACAACTGAACAATTTATGTCTTAAACATATTCAGTTCAGGAATTTGTCCCTGGATGTTGTACTAAAACTAAAAGTCAAAACATGGTCATTAACAGGAAATTGTTGTGCTGCATGCAGTAAAAGGCAGTTGACAATATTTCCAAATTCATTGTGCCACTTAAATGAGCCCTAGTAATCACAACAAACTCCTCGCACTTTGCTTTAGCGTTGTTACGTTTACCTTTGTTCCAGGAAGCAGAAGTTGGAATCATTATGGTTAACTTGGACATGTTGGAAACCAAGGGAAAAGCTGAGTGTTCTATCCAGCCTGTGAATCTGAGTGAATGGTAGAACCAGGCTGAAGTACACACTGCAAAATACGCAGCGGAGTTTGAAGTATTCCCTCTATATTAGGCTGCAGTTTATCTTGAAAGAAACATCAGTCCATTGGGAGAGGTGAAATTTTTTTCAAAAATAAAACCACTAAAAAACATTTCAACTTGACCCACAGGAGTTGAACACAATTGAGAAATTGACCCACAGGGACAAGTTGTTTAATTGATCAGAAATGCTTTTCAGTTGGGGTTGAGCTTTCGGGGTGGAGACAAAAAACATGAAACCGAAGAACCAATTTAATTTCCCATGCTTGAAAATGCATCACCTATTGTAATCCCAGCACTCTGGAGGATTGTGTGTTCAAGACCAGCCTGGGCTAAATAGTGAGACCCTGTCTCCAAAAGAAAAGAAAAGAGAAGAGGGGAGAGGAGGGGAGCGGAGGGGAGGGAAGAGAGCACTATCTAGAGTTAACCTTTCCAGGAGGGCAATAAATGTGCTTTATTCTTAGTCTGCTGCTAGATTTGAAAACAATCTTAAGACTAAATACCCTGTGCATTATAGATTAAAAA
Organism: Erethizon dorsatum; assembly: GCA_028451465.1. Lineage (NCBI taxonomy): Eukaryota > Metazoa > Chordata > Mammalia > Rodentia > Erethizontidae > Erethizon > Erethizon dorsatum. The sequence goes on from CM051824.1 coordinate 185,789, forward strand.
TAAGGCATTTGCAGACTTATTTAGGAACTTGACTGTTTATAATATTGTTTCTGTGGAGACTATTTTATTTTAAGGAGAAGAAAAAACAAAACAAAACAAATCAAAAAAGAACAAAATTTCAAAACAACATAGTAGGAGGGTAACAATGGTTAATACATTATGTATTGTTATCTTTAAGTTAGTTATTCAGGGTACCAGATATTAGCATTCAATTGTCCAAACATTACTGGCACAAAGCTTACTCTTCAATGAACTAAGTAAAATGAGTAGTGTATCTATCTTAACCATCATATATATAAATACAAATAACCATCTTATATATAAATACAATTTTTTTCTTTTCCCTTCTTTCTTTTCCCTATTCCCCCATCCCAGTCTCTCTTTCCTTTTGACTAGTTTCTTTTTGATTCTCCGTGTCTATTGTACATTTTGTATCTTATTTACTCTTTCAGTTTCTCATACTAGAGAGACAATACGATGCTTACACATGTGTGTCCGGTTTATTTCACTTATGAGTATTTTCTCGAGTTGCATCCATTTACCTATAAAAGTCTCCAGTTTATCCTTCTTTATGGCTGAATAGTACTCCATTGTATAAAAACACCACATCTTTTTTATCCATTCCTCAGTTGATGGGCATTTGGGTTGTTTCCAAAATCTGGCTGTTACAAATTGTGCTGCTATAAACATGGGTGCACATATATCGCTGTGGTACGATGTTTTTAATTCTTCTGGGAAGATGCCCAGAAGGGGAATAGCTGGATCAAATGGGACCTCCATCCCTAGTTTTTTGAGGAATCTCCACACTGACTTCCACAGTTGCTGTACCAGTCGACACTCCCACCAACAGTGGAGAAGGGTTCCTTTTTCCCTACAGCCCCTCCAGCATTTGTTATTAGTTGATTTCTTGATAATAGCCATTCTTACTGGGGTGAGATGGTATCTCAGTGTTGTTTTAATTTGCATCTCTCGAATGACTAGTGATGTTGCACATTTTTTTGTATATTTATTTGCCATTTGTATTTCTTCATCTGAGAAATGTGTATTCATCTCAGATGCCCATTTTTGGAGTGGGTCTTTAAATTTTGGAGGTCTGATTTTTTTGAGTTCTTTATATGTTCTCAATAGTAATCCTTTGTCTGAGGAACAGCTGGCAAACATTTTTTCCCACGTTGTGGGTTGTCTCTTCACTCTGTTGGTGGTTTCTCTTCCTGTGCAAAAGCTTTTTAATAAGATGAGATCCCAATTGTTGATTCTTTGTGCTAGTTCCTGTGCAGTTGAGGTTTTATTCATAAAGTCTTTGCCTACACCAATGTCTTCAAGGGTTTTACCTATCCTACCTTCCAGCAGATTTAATATTTCTGTTTTAATATTTAGATCTCTGATCCATTTTGAATTTAGTTTAGTGCATGGTGAAAGATATGGGTCTAGTTTTAATCTTTGGCATGTGTAGAGCCAGTTTTTCCAGCACCATTTATTAAAGAAGCTATCTTTCTTCCAGTGAATATGTTTGGCACCTTTGTCAAAGATAAGGTGGCTTAGTATGTCTGGGGTTGTTTCAGCATCTTCTAATCTGTTCCATTGATCTTCAGGTCTGTTTTTTTTTTTTTTTTTCCCAGTACCACACTGTTTTTATCACAGTAGCTTTATAGTATAATTTCAAGTCAGGGATTGTGATACCCCCTGCCTTGCCTTTGTTGCCCAGAATTGCCTTTGCTATTCTAGGTCTCTTCTGATTCCAAGTGAATTTTAGGATTGTTTTCTCTAATTCTGTGAGATATACTGTTGGAATTTTGATTGGAATTGCATTAAATCTGTATAACAATTTTGGAAGTATGGCCATTTTCACTGTATTGGTTCTGCCTATCCAGGAACAAGGGATATCTTTCCATTTTCTGATATCCTCTTCAATCTCCTTTTTCAGAGTACTGTGGTTTTCAGTGTAGATGTCTTTTACATCCTTTGTGAGGTTGATTCCTAGGTATTTCATTTTTTTGGATGTTATTGTGAAAGGTATTGTTTCCCTAATTTCTCTTTCAGTAAGTTTGTTATTGATGTACAGAAAGGCTATTGATTTTTGAGTATTGACTTTGTATCCAGTTACACTACTGAATTTGCTTATTAAATCTAGCAGTTTTTTTAGTGGACTTTTTGGGATCTTCTGTGTAGAGTATCATGTCATCTGCAAATAATGATAATTTAACTTCTTCCTTTCCAATCATTATTCCTTTTATTTCTTTCTCTTGTCTAATTGCTCTGGCTAAAGTTTCCAGGACTATGTTGAATAAGAGTGGGGACAGTGGACATCCTTGTCTTGTTCCTGATTTTAGAGGGAAGGCTTTCAGTTTTTGTCCATTTAGTATAATATTAGCTGTTGGTTTGTCATAGATAGCTTTTATCAGATTGAGATAAAGGCCATCTATTCCAATTTTCTGTAGGGTTTTTATCATGAAAAGATGCTGGACTTTGTCAAAAGCTTTTTCTGCATCTATTGAGATGATCATTGATTTTTGTCTTTGGTTCTGTTAATATGGTGTACTACATTTATTGATTTACGTATGTTGAACCATCCCTGCATCCCTGGGATGAATCCAACTTGGTCATGGTGTATAATCTTGATGATTTGCTGGATTCTGTTTGCCATTATCTTATTGAGGATTTTTGCATCTGTGTTCATTAGGGAGCTTGGCCTGTAGTTCTCTTTCTTAGTTGGGTCCTTCTCTGGTTTTGGTATCAGGGTAATGCTTGCTTCCAGGAATGAATTTGGGAGTATTGCTTCCCTTTCAATTTCATTAAAAAGTTTGAGAAGTAGTGGTGTTAGGCCTTCTCTAAATTTCTTGTAGAATTTGGCAATGAATCCATCAGGGCCTGGGCTTTTCTTTGTTGGGAGGTTTTTAATTACATCTTCGATTTCGTTGGTTGATATTGGTTTATTTAGGATTTTTAAATCTTCTTGATTCAGCTTTGGTAATTCATACGTATCTAGGAATCTGTCTATTTCTTCTGCATTTTCCATCTTAGTAGAATATAAATTTTCAAAATAGGTATAGATGATCTTCTGGATTTCAGCAGGGTCCGTCGTGATATCACCCTTTTCATTTTCAATTGCATGGATTTGAGTCTTTTCTTTTCTTTTTTTAATAAGGTTGGTTAAGGGTTTGTCAATCTTATTTATTCTTTCAAAGAACCAACTCTTTGCTTCATTGATTCTTTGTATTTTTTTTTAGTCTTGTGGAGACTATTTTAAATCTAAGCAACTTACTAAAATGAATTTTTGGAAAATAAAACTTATTCATGTAACTATGCTTTAAATGAGTAGAGGTTTTTTCTTTTGTTCTTTTTTGCTTAATATTGAGGTAAATATTAGAGGAAGAGATGGCCATTGATTAGCAGAGAGGAGCTGGCGAGGCATTTAAGGCAGGAAGAAGATGCACTGTCTTAGACTCTGTCTATACATTTAGTCTTACAGCCACAGAAACACTTCAATTCTTTACCAATCTTGAGAAAAAGAAGTTTAAATTTTTAGTACATGTTTTATTTATTTATTTTATTTTTTGTGTGTGTGTGGGTGTGGGTACCGGGGGTCAATCTCAGGACCACGCGTGCCAGCAGATGCCCGTGCCGCTGAGCGATATCATCGGCCTGTTTTTTGTATGTGGGTACCGGAAGCCGAACTCAGGACCTCGCGCTTGGCAGGCAGGCGCTTTTGCCACTGAGCCATCTCACCAGCCCATACATGTTTTAAATGAAAGAAAACTATAGTCGTTACTTTTAGCTTCTTTGGACATAATGTTTACCATTTTTTGTGGTCTAATCTTGTAGATCTTTGCAAATATCAGAATATTGAATTTTTTTTTTCCTAAGAATTCGTCGTTTGTGGCTTTGTGTGACCAAATGTGACCAAATGCTGAAGTGCGTTCAGTATGGCAAGTGCTTTACTTGTATTATCACATTTTATCCTTCCAAGCCCTCAGTTGAGTCCTATTAATTTTTTTGTTGTTGTCGTCGTTAAGGAGAGTCAACATTTTCATTTTTGGTTGAACAAGTATCTCTTGTTTGGTTCCTATTGTCTTATATCTCCGTGCCGCAGGCCCTCACACATGGCTTTGCCCAGTTACTTGGTGCTCTAGCAGTTTGCATCTGTTGCCACAGGAAAAATTCATTCTAATAGCCTTTTATAGCCATACATGTGTACTGATGTCATGTTAACTTCTCCATTGTGACATGGGTCATTGAAATCCTTTCTACAAGCTCTGTTTTGGTAGAAGATAGACTATTTCTCATATAGCTACAGAGATTCTGTTGTATAGAAAATAATTATAATTTACAGTTTCAGTACCACTCTGAGGGGAGAAAGAACCTAACATTTATGTATAATTTGATTTTCAACAGTTGGAGAAAATATTTAGTTTTGTTTTGCATTTGATTTCCCTGAGTATTTTTCTTGTTGTTTACAAATAATTACACATATTAATAATTTTATCTTTAGATATTCTCATTAGTTTTTGTTAGCTACTGCTTTCCTATTGATTGACTTACCTTTTAATCAGCAACTTCTGTTACATTTTTATGAATTTTTATGTACAGTAAAATTTACCTGTTTTAGTCTAAACTTACGTGATTTGTATGTGTGTTTTTGTGGTGCTAGATGTTAAACATGCATCCAAGCCAGGTGCTCTGCCACTGAACTACGTTGCTAGGCCAAAGTTCTTCGAGTTTTGATGAACACATACAGTGTGTAACCACGGTTAAACTAAGAGTTGTTCTACCCCAATGCAGGAAGTTCCTTTATAGTCAGCCTTTCTTCCCACCCTCCTCTGACAGCCACTGAGCTTCTCTCTTGTGATTTTTGTCACATACTATTGCACATTCTGGGTTTTTGTTTTGTTTTGTTTTTTTGCTTCTTGGTGGATTTGTTTGTTTGTTTGTTTGTTTGTTTTATTTTTTGTTTTTTGTTTTTGAGATAGGGTTTCCCTATGCCATTTAGGTTGGCCCTGAACTCACTTTGTAGCCCAGGCTGGCCTCGAACTCACAGCAATCCTCCTGCCTCAGCCTCCCGAGCACTGGGGTTACAGGTGTGTGCTACTATGCCCGGCCTGCACATTCTTATTTATTACTGAGTAGTAGTCCATTATTTGTGCCTGGTGCCACAGTTTAGTTATCCTTTCTCCATTTAATGTTTGGGTTATTTACTGTTTTTGGAAACTATTAATGAAACTGCTGTACATATTCACTTATAAGTTTTTATGTTTTTATTTTTCTTGGGTTGGTATCTAGGAGTGGCATCAGCTGGTGGTATCGTAAGTTTGTGTTTAACCTAATAAGTAACTGCCAGAATTTTCCAAACTGGTTATACCATTTTACATTCCTACCAGTAATGAATGAGTCCATGTTATTGTGTATCCTTGCCAGTATTTGATTTTTTTTTTTTTTTTTTTTTTGTGGGTACCAGGGGGACGACCTCAGGACCTCGCGCGCCAACAGGCACCCGTGCCACTGAGCGATATCACTGGCCCCTTTTTCGTATGTGGGTTCCGGGAGTCGAACTCCGGCCCTCGCGCTTGCAAGGCAGGCGCTTATGCCGCTGAGCCATCTCACCGGCCCACCAGTATTTGATTTTGACAGGGTTTGTTGTTGTTTAGCCATTCTTATAGGTGTATAGTGGTATCTTATTATGGTTTTAATTTGTATTTCCTAGTGATTAATGATGTTAAATTATCATGTGGGAGGTTGCCATCTTTGGTGAAATGTCTGTCGAAACCCCTCCATTTTTGTATTGCTATTGATCAAACTCAGGCTTGCACATGCTAAGGAGGCATTCTACAGCTAAGCTACACCCTTAGTCTCTTTTCCCAACTTTTGATTGGATTATTGTCTAATTGTTATAAAAGTATTTTCAAACGTATATATTTCTTACAAAAGTCCTTTATGAGACAGATGTTTTATCCCTGTCTGTATCTCTTCAGTCCCTTAACAATATCTTTTAATAAGCACGTTTTTTAATTTAAGTCCAGTTGATCACTTTTTCAATTACAGATCATGCTTTTGATGTTATAATACATAAATCTTTGTTTAACCAAATATCACAGAAATATTATATCTTTTAGAAGTTTTTAGCTCTGTGATCCATTTAACTTTGAATATGGTACAATGTATGAATCATGTACATGGTTCATTTTGTTTGCATGTAGGAGTCAGTTGTTACAGCATGATTTTTTTTAAAAAGATTGTCCTTTCTCCTTTGAGTTGTGTTTGGACCTTCACTATCACCCCACCCCCTGCTCTCCGTCACATTGCTCTTCTTCATAGCATGTACGCACTTTGTTTTCTTATTTAACTGCCTCTCCTCACTCCAGGATAAGCCTCTTGAGGCAGGACTCCATTGTATGTTCCTGGATTTCTGTCACCCCCTTTTGGCTATTTCTTCTTGGTTTCTTGGGGCTACTGCTTCTCAATTTGCTAGCATTTAAATGTTGGAGTCCCCCATGGCTCAGTTCTGTGATTCTGACTTTATACCCTCACTTCCTGGATGATTTCATCACAGAGCACTGAGTGTTGGCCGTATATCAATGATTTCAAAATTTCTGCTTCCAGTCCAGGTATCTCTGCTCTTGACTTTATCCACTAACTACTTAGTGTCTTCACTTTGATGTCTAATAGCCATCTTCATTGTAACATGTTTCAAAGTGAACTCCTGATCTTCCCAAATCCTCCTGCCATCTTTCCAATTCCAGTGAATGGAAGCTTTACCTTACCCATTGCTTTTGCCAGAAACTTTGGAATTATTTCCCATATCTTCTCTCACATCCCACATTGAATGTTCACCAAGTGCTGTTGCTTCAAGCTTTGAAATTGATCCACATTTTGATCACATCTTACTTTTCCATGGATAACCAGCTGCCATGATCTCTTTGGATTAATGAAATGGCCTCTTAACTGATATTGTTTCTAGTTGTCATTTTTTTAATCCACTATAAACATAATAGCTTTAGTGGACCTTTTAAAATAATTCATATCCCTCTTATGCTAAAAATATTTCATAGATAATTCCTTAAAAGAAAGCATAAAAATCTTATCTGGTCTGGCACTCTGTCTGCCCTGGTCTCCCTCCTGCTCCTCATACTCATCAGGCACACACCTGCCTTTGGTTCTCTACCATTGTTCTTTCCCTCTGCCTGGAATGTTCTCCCTTCAGTACATCCTCCATCTTCTCTGCTCCTTTGACCCCTTCAGATGTTTCCTGAACTGTCTCTTTCCACGGAGGCCTTCCTTAACCCCCCCTGCTCAGAATGGCACCTGTCTCCTCACCCAAGCCAGCTCCACACTTCCTGTCTCCTTTCCCTGCATTATTTTTCTTTATTGCATTTATCATTCTCTTCCATAGCATGTGCTTTACTTTTTTTTTCCCCCTGCTTTCCCCTAATGTAATCGAAACTCCATAAGAGCAGGCCATGAGAGTCTTAAACTCAATACAGTAATCCATCTTTCTCTATGGTTTCATTTTCTAAGGTTTTGGTTACGCATAGTCAGCACAGTCTAAAAATATTGAAGGATAAGTTCCAGAAATAAAGAATTCATAAGTTTTAAATTGCACACTATCCTCAATAGCATATGAAATCTAGTGCTATCCTGTCCTGCCCAAGACGGGAATCATTTGTCCAGTGTAAACTGGATGTGTATGCTACCCACCTGTTGGACACCTAGTAGCTATCTGGGTTATCAGATTGACTGTCAAAGGGCTTGTATTCAAGTAACCCTTGTTTTACTCAGTCATTGCCCCAAGTGCAAGTAATGATGCTGGCAATTCAGATGTGTCAAAGAAAAGCTGTAAACGGCTTCCTTTTGGTAAAAAGATAAATGTTCTAGACTAAATAAGGGGAGAAAAATTCATATACTGAGGTTGCAAATATCTATGATAAAAATGAATCTTCTGTGAAATTGTGAAGAAGGAAAAAACCTGTCTGAATTTTGCTGTTGTACCACAGACTGCAAAAGCGAAGCCATGGTGCATGGTGAGTGCTTGGTTGAGATGGAAAAGGCATTGTTACATAGGGTTCAGTACTTTCCATGCATAGTTTAACTCATCCTCTGGGGATCTTGGGACACACCATAAAGGAGGACTACTGTATTCCAAAATCTCTGATTTACTCTGCTGCTCATGCGTTGTCCTACTCTGTTTCTCTTAACTTCATTCATAACCTTTGCAACCTGACAATAATGAATCTGTTTTTTTCCCACCAAATTAAATTCTTGTAGTCGCTTTTCTTTCTCCAGATGTGGAATTCTCCTTCCCTTCCAGCGCTCAGAGATTTTCTTTTTCTTACCTTACATGCCTCATCTGATGCTACCTCCTTCCTGAATTCACTGATATCACTTACTTTAGAAACTTCCCTTGCCTTCAACAACCTCCTCCTTCTCCAAATATCTGTATCCATCAGCGTTAGTTTCCAGTGGCTTTCACTTCTTTTCTGTCCTACATAGAAGAGGTTTGTGACCCACTGCTTATGTGCCACGTGGTAACTGGGCATGCAGGGGGTTTTCAGAATAGCAGGGAGTGGAGAATTTAAGATGAAGAATATGCATTGTTTAAAAAACAACTTGGATGTGGTGGTATACCCTGCACTCCTAGAACTCCAGAGGCTCTGAGGCAAGAGGATCAAGAATTCAAGACCAGCCTGGGCTGTTTAGCACGTTCAGGGTCAGCCTAGACTACATAGTGAGACTCTGTCTCAACAGACCAAAATGAATAAATAAAGCCTTAGGCCAGTTCTGATATGCTTTATATCACTATGTGCTTTTCAGATTGTGAAAACACAACCAATACCTCTGTGTTTGTCATGGAGCTTTTGCTGCATGGAGTCATTTCACATTGAAAGAATGTGTTATGTTAGCTATTAAAGATTTGAAAATGCTCAATGATATAGTGTTAGGTCACAAGGTCAGCCAAGCTTATTCTACCAGAATGATGATTGTCGTTAGCATTCTGTATCCAGTAGTGGTGAGTATTAGTCTCTCTCTCTCTCTCACACTCTCTCTCTCTCTCTCTCTCTCTCTCTCTCTCTCTCTCTCTCTCTCTCTCTCCTTCTCTCTCTCAGATAGGGGTGCAAGAGCACAGCAGTAAGCTTCTCCCTTTTGTCACACTTGAATGAAGCTATCTGTTGTAGCACAGTTCATTGTAATTACAGACAAGGAGACTGTCTTGATAGAGTATCCATGTGTACCATACTGTAGTGTACAGCATAGGGTACTACACCATAGAATGAGGTAGGACTACATCATTATACGGGTCTCCAGGGAGATTGAGCAAAAAACCCACAGTGCAAAACAGTCAGTTGCTGCCATTATGTACATGAAGGAGCCCTGCATGTATATGTATGCATAGATTTGCATGCATGAGATGCTGGTGGCCTTCCAGAAAGAGACCTGAGGTACAAGGGAACTGTTGATCATTTTGTACTGTGTTCTCCTTGACACTGAATTTTAAAAAATACTACATCCATATTAACCTCCCTGCATACCCACTTGCCATTCCTCCTTCCTTTTTTCCTTCCTTCCTTCCATCCATCCATCCTTTCCTTCCTCCCTCCCTTCTCTTCCCTTCCCTTTTTCCTTCCTTCCTTTCTTTTCATTTCTTCCTTCCTTTCTTTTTTTTCTCTCTTCTTGTCTTTTTTTATTTCTTTCATGCTGGAGATCCATCTAAGGTCTTGCACATGTTAGCTAAATGCTCTGCTACTGAGCTAAACCCCCAGCTCCTTTTAACAAAAAGATGCTCCACTTTTTCAGTATCTCATGATGCATTCAAAAGTAGGATAGCAGTGCCCTGAAATTAGCATAGCTTTTCTTATACTCTTCTTCCCTCATTCTCTTTTGTTACAGTCACTGTGTATATGGTTTGCAACTTTGGACAATAGAAGGAACACCAGCTTTGCAGTCAGATCAAACCTGTGTCTATAGCCTACTATCTCTGATGATCACTTAATCTTATCTAGGCTATGGGAATAATAATATGTGTAACACAGATGTTTTTAATAAGGATTAAATAAGGAAAAGGCGGCTGATGAGATGGCTCAGCGGCGTAAGCACCTGCCTGGCATGCGCGAGGGCCCCGAGTTCAACCCCCAGAACCCACATACGAAAAACGGGCCGGTGATATCGCTCAGCGGCATGGGCTCCTGCTGGCGCACAAGGTCCTGAGATCGACCCCCGGTACCCACAAAAAATAAATAAATAAATAAATAAGGAAAAGTACTATGAGTTAGCACAGATGGGCATGTAATAGAAGTTCTGTAAATGATAATTGTTTTTATGTTAATTGGATGGCCATGGTACCTGTTCAGGTTTTAAAATCCCCGCTTTTCGAGCTATTATCACAGTTGGACCATTCTTAACATTTTTGTTTCCCTTGGTATGCTGCAGTGTAACATACCTAATTTTGGGTGCCACCTTGACTCGTAGAGTATTTAAGACTTTTAAATAAAAGTAGAATTCATTGCCCTCCTCCTTGTGAATGGGAGTTTACTAATTTCTTATGTGTGTGCATGTGTGTGTGCCGGGGGCTGATTAGACCCCCAGATAACAGGGCGGGGGGAGATGGTGGGAATAAAGAAAGACAAAAGACAATATTCAGGGTACAAGGGGCCAGAAGGAACTTGCCTCTAGTGGACAGGCGTAACAGTCTCCACAGCTGACCCACTTTTATTAGCAAGCAAGGAGCACAGGAGAAGGGGCAGTGTACTTTTCTTGGAACAGCAACTGTAGTGAATAGGACAAGTTAATGGAGAACAGGTTCTTCCCTGTCCCAGATGCGTGCATTCTTTACATTGTCCTCAGCAGGTGTTATCTTGCCTTAGGAGCGCTGCAGTTATGAGCCTTCTCTGTGCAGCCAGGAAGCAGACAGCGTCCGCTTACCTCTCTGTCCCTAAAGCAAGGTCACACCAGCCTTCAGACCACAGGATCCCGGTCATGTAGCCTGATTGCAGGCATAGTAAAATATTATTTCGTATCCCCTAGTCCCCATCATGTGTGTGTAAGCATATTAGTGTGTATGTTGAATATTGTATTTTATTTACTTATGTAGCAAGATAGCCACAATTGCATTCGTAGTATGGATTTGGCAGGTCAAGATTTAGTGATAATGACAATATTAGAACCCACTTCTAATGTAAATATATTGTGTAGATAAAGGTTGATGGTTAAGGTATGTGTTTTATTATGTCCTTTTTTTTTTCTTTTTTCTTTTCTAGCTGTTTCAGTCTCACATGGCATCAAAACTTGCATCCATTCCCTCACAAGTATCCAGTGGTGAACAGAGAGTAAGTCTACCTTTTACACAGATCATATATTGTTCTCTCATTGCTGTGATTTTAAAATAACTCAGAGATTTGCAGACTTTTATGGAAGAGGATTTTGTTTATGGTTACCTTGAATGTGAATTAATTTTTCTGTTAATTCAAGAGAAACATTAATTAATTATTGTTGATTGTTGAATATCCACATTATTCCTATCCTATTTGACATTAAGCAATTTTTCTTTTTCTTTTCTTGTTTTTTGTTGTGGTGGATCTGTTTTTGGCATTATGCAAAGTAGAACTCCAAGTGCCTCAACAGCATCCCATAGGAACACTAGCACTACTTTTGCTGAGCATGTTGCAAACTGTGGAGGGGCAGACAGCTGTGGGTGTCAGAGTGCAGGGAGCCACTAGGTGGCCTCAGCCAGTGCTGCCTGTTGTGAGATTACACCTGATACTTCCAAGGGCCTTTTGAGTTCGTGCAGTAAGGATGGTTTTGGTAATTAGTATTAAAACTTATGTTTTAAAAGAGTACAGTAAGTTTAACTTGATCAAAGAGATATGTTGTTCATTAAAACAAAATTGCAAGCACAAGCATGTTAATAAAATTGACTAATTTCCTTTAGTTCTGTGTTCCAATAATTATAGTTTCTTGTTTCTCTCTCTTCCTCCATACATGCCAAGGTCCCCACAGTTTTAATAAATCTGAATTTGACCACCAGATTGCCATCCTTTTCTCCCAGTAATTGGTAATAACACTCTCTTCTATCTTTATTACCTTACAGACTTTTTGAGTTACTCTTCACCTCCCTTCTAACTCATTGCTTTGCTGAGACTACTGTCAGTCACCACTGTCTTTAGTGACAGATCCGTGGAGTAGCTGTGGCTTAGTTTCATTTCCTCCAACCCCTCCTCTGCATTTAAATCACTAAGACCACACCTTCATTTTTTAAATGCTTCTTTTTGTCCTGTGACATTAAAAACATGTAATTTTACACAGGCAGGGAATTCTAGAGGCCATTTAGTTTAACTTCGATGTAAAAAACTCTAGCAAATGTTCTAATCTTGAATACATTCATGGGAAGCCTAGTGCTTTTTCACTGTCTTTGTAAAAAATGATAGCAATAACATGCTTACATGACTGAGAGAGAGTCACAGGGCACTAAAGAGAATGTAGTGTACCAATTTCGTGTTGCTGCAGGACACATTATCATGAACTTAGCTGTTTTAAACAGTGACTGTTTATTGTCTCCCAGTTCTATAGGTTAGAAAGTCGTGCACAGCCCACATCTTCTCTGCTTATACTCATGCCCATGGTATCAACTTCTTGGCTTCTTATGTGGGTCTCCCTTTCCAGGCTCTTTCAGGTTGTTGGCAGAATCCACCTCCTTGCAGGCTTGGGTGTCATCAGCTCATAGAGACCATTCCTGGCCCCTTGCCATCCCTTCTAGAAGCTAGTGAGGAAGAACTTGCCTTGAGTACCCTTCATGCTTCATGTGTGTCCCATTTGTTCTTTCATTTTCTTCTCTCCTGTCTTCCTTTGGATCAATATTTTTATCATTCCATTTTATTTCCACTATTTATTTATTAGCTATCACTTTTTGTCTTTCAAAACAGTAGTTGATCATATTTAATCATTTTAAATTCTCCATTTTATGAATGTATATGCCATAGTTTATTTGGGCGCTTTCCTCTTTTGGGAAACCAAGTATTTTAATGTTATAAATTGTGCTGAACTCTTGTTGTTTAAAGGGGATAAGGAAGGTATTTTGAGTTTCTAAATGAATTTTCACAAATTTACTTAATCATTTGTATCTCAGATGATGGATAATGATTATAAAATCTCTGTTCCCTTTCATAAATTATATTTATCCTTTCAAGTACACCTCTGTCCTGTTTCAGTCAAGTTATTTTAATTGTTGTTCTCATTTTTGTTTTCCTTCAGAAAAGAGAAACTATTCGTTCCTTGAATATGTGTGGCCATGTTGGTTTTGAGAGTTTGCCTGATCAGCTTGTCAATAGATCCATTCAGCAAGGCTTCTGCTTCAACATTCTCTGTGTGGGTGAGTGCCAGCAGCCCCTCCTGAGTGTTTCCCTCAAGGGCCTTGCATTCACTTATTCTCTGTGTGAGTAATATGATGTTCATGTTATCAATTTGAGATCATGGTCCCAGGGATTTTCTCAGTTTAAATTCTATTAGTTTTTGTTTTCTGCTTTTTGGGTTTTTTTTAAGCTCTAAATCTTTTGTTTGTTCTGTAAACATTTGAGTGCTCTTGAGTTCCGAGTAACTTAGCATTTCTCTGGTCTGCCATTATTTAAGAACAACCTTAGCATTAAGACAACCCAATCTTTGAAATATTTGGGATCCTTGAAACTACTCTAGGAGTTTACAGTTCTCAGTCATCCTATGCACTTGTGAAGACTGTGCCTTTGTTTCTTTCAGGAGAGACTGGAATTGGAAAATCAACACTGATTAATACATTGTTTAATACTAATTTTGAAGAACATGAATGCTCACATTTTTGCCCAGATGTCAAACTTAAAGCTCAGACATATGAACTCCAGGAAAGTAATGTTCGGTTAAAATTGACCATTGTGAATACAGTGGGATTTGGTGACCAAGTAAATAAAGAAGAAAGGTATGTGTGGTTTTTTTTTTTCTGTAATAAAACAAGTTTTCTTATTTCAGGATCGAGGTATTTGCCTTCTTGCCCCTTGAGCTGTGATCTGGATTCCTTTTGGGAATGCTTACCTTTCCTCCGAGACGTGAATTATTTTTAACAATTAAGCAGTGTTTTCTTATTAACATATTGACATTTTTGTATCCAGTTGTCTAATTTCTTTGAAATAATTTGAATCACATTATTAAACTGTGTATTTTAGCAAGAATAGTTTTAATTATTTCCTGAGATTCAGTGTATATTCTGTGATCAGTACTGAATTCAGACAGGACTTATCTTGTTGATGAAAAAAAATACAAGACATGAGGACAGACATATGCAGTGTCCAGATACATGGTACATGAATTTTTTTTGGCTAAATTCTGACTAAAATATCTACTTACATTATTAAGCATTGTAGGAAAGTTTTTTTGTTTGTTTGTTTTGTTTTTTTTTTTAGTGGGTACTGGGAGTCGACCTCAGGACCTCACACTTGCCAGCAAGCGCTTGTGCTGCTGAGCGATATCACTGGCCCTTTTTTTACTTTATGTGGGTTCCGGGAGTCGAACTCAGGACCTCACGCTTGCCAGGCAGGCGCTTATGCCACTGAGCCATCTCACCAGCCCAAGTAGGAAAGTTTTGATAATGAAATTTTAATTTATATTTTATCTTGTCATTATTTGTCTATATTTCTCCTATACTATTATAAAGATTATCATTTCTGCATCAGATTTAAAATACGAAAGAAAGGGGGAAATGGATTGGTGTAAAGTAACTTTGTTCTTTTTCCCTTTTGAAAGCATATATTTTCATTATTACAAGCAGTTTTATAGCAGGAAAGTATTTTCCACAAATTGACTCTTTATGTGATATGTATAAAAGCATAGGGTTTTCAGTACTGTGTTCTGCCCTAAATATGAATAAATGATTTATGTGGACCTTCTGGGAAGACTAGATTAGTGGAAGGGACAAAGGCCTGTGAGACCTTGCTTTAAATGTTATTAGTACTTAGAAGATGAATATCAACTTAGAGCTAGTCAGTATATGTCAATGAACATATTTTTAAGCGAATTTAAACATAAGAGTCAGTATGTTTGATATGCTGAGTAAATTTCATTGTATTGTGGAGTAACATCCACAGTAGATGTAACTGTGTAAATTTATACTTAAAATAAGTTTTAACTTGCTTTTCCCCATTAATTTATTTACTGGACCGTTTTGTATCAGTTAACAAAGTAATATACAGAGATGTCATGATGCAGCGGCAAACAGAAACACTGAAAAGACACCCAGGATTTGGAGGCAGATTTATTTATGTCGATGGACACTGATAGGGATCATTCCCAGAATATCAGGCCCTGATCTCTGCTGGTCTAGGGCTTATATGGGATAAGCGAGCAGGAAGTACAGAGGCAGAATGGCTTGTCAACTGGGGATTGGTTTATACAACGTGCATCATAGTGACCAGCTATGCATCACAGTGACCAGCCATTTCTAAGAGACAGAAGCAACTGGAACTGGAATAGGAACTATGACCTGGGCAACTAAGAAACTGAAGTGTACTGGCTGGGGGGGCCACCTAGTACAGACCACTTGGGACCCACTTTAGCTCTCCTCTTGGATCCGGGCCCATCTCTGTCCTCAAAGGAGCCGTTAATGTGAGTTAGGCATTTTCCCAGACTTTTTCAGTTCTTACTGGGATTACAGGCATGTTCCACACCTCGCTTTAGATCTCACTGATCTTAAGTGTTTGTTTAATGAGCTTTGACAAACATATAGCTCTGTGACTACCACCACATCTCTGACACAGGAACTGGCCATGACTATGCTTCTACAGGTCGGTGCCTGGCCGCAGCTTGAGGGGCCCATTCCAGATCTGCAGAGCTTTCCATCTGTGCAGCTCCCTTCTCTTCAGTGTCCTATCCACAGAGTCCAGCCATCCTGGCCTGCCTAACTCATGAGTGTATCAGGCTTTTATTTTCTCTCTTTGCATTCTGCCCAGAAAACTTGTCTCCACAATAGAAGCCAAAGAAATTGTAGGGTTCCTGTGTTGGTTATTTTCTCTAGTTGCTGAGACAAAATACCAGACACACAAAATTAAGGAAGGAAAGGTTTATTTAGCTCACAGATTGTGGAGGTTTCAGTCCATAATCAGCTGACTACAAAGCAGGGTGGCATGGCACAGGGGCAGCACTTCAAGGCAGCAGAAGACAGCAAAAGCAGCAAGAGCAAAAAGAGGGAGAGCAAGCCTCTTTTCCTCCCTTATATTGTAAGCAGGCTACCACCCCCTAGGGCAGGTGTACCACTCATACTATCTCCCTGCTCTCCTCTTGCACAAAATGAGGATGTTTACAAAGTGAGGACCCTGAGTCATTTAGTGAAACTTCTGAACTTCTCAAGTTGACACAGTGTATCAGCCATTACAGTTCCTGTCTTGCATTTCCCTTCTCAGTGATCACAGTTGTATACTTCCTGTTGGATTTGTCCAGGTATCTAGGGTAAGCCCAGTGCCAGGTACTCCATTATGGCTGGAGACAGGCTTCATTTTTCACTTTTTATGCTGGACTGCAGTGTGGAAGACTTGCATGCTATGTTGAATAGTCCATTTTAATGGGGTATCCTTGCCCTGTCCTCATCCCAGGAGTAAATTTCTACTTTTTACATGTATTATGCTTGCTTTGTTTTTCGTTTTTATGGGTTTGGGTTTGTTTAGGTAAAATAAGAAAATTCCTTTATTTTGCTAGCAAAAATTGTGTTTCTTTGAAAATTATGAATAGATAAGTACCTTTTGTGAGTTGTTTTTTTCTTTATGGAGACATTGTGATTCCTTTTTCTTTTGTTTGGTGTTTAGGATTGAACCCAGGGCCTTGCACATGCTAATTACTGTGGAGTATACCACTGAGCTGTATCTCCAATCCACTTTTTTTTGTGTGTGTGTGTGGGTACCGGGGGTCGACCTCAGGACCTTGCACGCCAGCAGGCACCCGTGCCGCTGAACGATACCACCGGCCCTTTTTTCGTATGTGGGTACCGGGAGTTGAACTCAGGACCTCGTGCTTGCCAGGCAGGTGCTTACGCCGCTGAGCTATCTCACTGACCCCTCCAATCCACTTTTAATCTCATTTTTTTATCCTTTGTTTTACACCTGTCTGTTGCATTCTAAATAATTATTTTTGATCTGTTTCCCAGTTACTAATTCCCTTTTTAGCTTGGTCTAATCTACCCATTGCATTTTTCATTTTACTTACTTTATTTTTCAAATCTATGCATTTTGTGTGATTCATATTCATATTTGCAGGATCACTTAATTCCCGGTGTCTGTTTTCAAGTTCTCAATTTATTTTGTTTTGTAATTATTAGAAATCCTAATATATAACATTTTTGCAGATGCTTTATTGCTTATCATTTTGGTTATTCATTGTACATTGTAATATGCTTGGTTGCTTTTTATTATAGTTTTCATGGTCTTTGAAAATTATTTGCAGGGATACTTTGAGATCTAAGGTGAAGTGTCTTCCTTTGAACAAATTTGGATTTACTTATGCTAGGACCCTCTGGACATAGAGGTCCCTAAATAGATCTAGATACTCTAGAGATCCCAGACCTCCTTCATGGTTTGCAGTTCCCAGAATGAGAGGACTCTTACATGTAGTATAGGTGCAAGGCTGACACTGGCCACAAGCTCCAGGGTTGTGTTGTTTCTGTTTGGTTTTTTTCTCCTTTCCTTTTCCCTACTTCATTTTACGCCAGTGTTACTGGTTGGTTGCTCAGGTCCAGAAGCTTGGCATTCTTCCAAAACACAAGGGAGGCTTGGTGAAAAGGGAGAAAGAACTGTATTCAGAGTTTAGTCTGAGGAGATGGAAGGGGTTCATATTGCTTCAAATCACCATTACCTCATGCAAGGGCCCTTCTAGCAGGGAAGAGAGTAGAGAGGGAATACACCAAGGCAACAGACAACTCCATGTTTGTCCCTTCTTGTGGGTCCTTGGGGAGAGGGGAGGAATTACAGTTTTATTTCTGTTCATCCTTACCCTGAAAGTGTAAGCTTTTGGGATCTCAGGTTACTGTGGAGAGGGAATCTCTAACTAGAATTCCACCTCTGTAGCCCTGGGCTTTGATTTCTTCCTTCTTGCCCTATGAGTCCTGCAGAAGAAAAGCCCCCAAATTGGATTGATAAATTATCTCAGGACAAAACTAAAATTGGTACTCTTAATGCAGAGCTTGATGAACTTTTTCTGTAAAGGGCCAGAAAGTAAATATTTCAAGGTTCATGGGACATAGAGCCTTTGTGTGAAATGCTAACTCTACCATAGTAGTAGGAAAGCAGCCACAGACAATACCTAAACAAATGAACATGGCTGTGTCTCAATAAAACTTTATTTACAAAAGCTATCAGATTGGCTTTGGCCCTTTTACCATAGTGGCCTTCTCTTGTTCTGCTTCCCTCTCTGCTTTCCTCTTTTCAATTTTGTTCTGGTTACATAATTTCTTAATCACCTCTTGAGCTCTTTGGTGTTTTTAAGTCAGTATCTTTCTTTTCATTGGGAGAGCAGGTCTATTATTTGCTGGAAGTGGAACCTAGGGGAAATTACTGTGGAAGGATTGCTATTTATATAGCAAAAAAATGTTTATGGTTTTACTTTTGAAAACTATAAAATAAAGCAGGGCATTTAGAACAGAAGAACATTCATGATTATTTAGATTATTTAATAGGTTCTATTAGCTATTTAAGTCTTTAATAAAAGCTTATTTAGAATTTTTATGTCAAATACACACAAAGATTAATTTTTACTATTATTTTGGGAAGAGAATTCTTTTGGGTCACATTTAGACTGGTTTCCTTAGAATCACTTGCAGGTGTTCATAATAATCATTCTGGTAATGAGTTGTTGAAGTGTTAAGGGATTATGCTAGTTCTTATAGAAGACACAGAATTATAAGATACTGTCTTTGTCCTCACATTGTTTACCATCTCAATAGGGAAAATAGGGCATACTATAGGTTTTAAAAAGGTAATGACTCTAAGGACTAGGATCATCAGGCAAGTTATAATTCAATTCTGTCCACTTGATTGAGTACCTAAGCTGCACAAGGTGCTGCTCTGCTATGGGGTGACAGTATTGCAAAGGTGTCCGGGGAATCTGAGGCAAGAGGTACTTGCTGTTACTCACTATTGTTTTCATCTGGGAGCCTAGATTTGTTCAATGAGGAGAGTTAGAGTAAAAAGGTAAGTTGTATAGGCAGTGATTTAACATATTAGATTGAAGTGGAGTGTTCACAACCAATCATGAACTGATGCTAACACTCTGCCCGTCCAGTGTGATTTAATTTGCATCCTGAAGAATGAATGGTTTAGACAGCCAGAGGAAAGATAGTGTTCTAGAGACAGGTTATCTGAACAAGGGCTTGGGGAAGAGGTTGTGATTGGCCTTGCCTTTGTTTATAATTAACTGAAAATAAAACCACGCCAGCATTACCTGTTAGATACTTTCCCCATATATATGTCTCTCCTCTTTACTATGTTAATGCTTTTCATTACAAGATTAATCTTTGACTTTAGTTGATTACTATACCTTTTCTCATTTAAACAATATGCTGTGTACCAGTTTCGTTGCAAATTAGACTCTTAGCTTCTTTGAGCAATCTGGCAAGTGTCACTCCCTTTGTTAGAACCCAACATGAATGGATGCGAGGATGAATCATAAATTTGATACTGTTCCAAGTATAGGTTGTCCTTATGGTTGGAAATACTACCTTTGTGAGTGCCTGTTCTGCACGTTATGTTTTGTCACTAAAATTATCTGTTCAGCATAGATACCAACTGCTTATTAATTGGTAAAAATACATACCTCAAACTTGAGAGTTGTACAAATATCTTAGAAGGTAACGTAGATGTATGTTGCATTGTATTTAAATAATGATCTTTTCAGCTACCAACCCATCGTTGACTACATAAATGCTCAGTTTGAGGCCTATCTCCAAGAAGAATTGAAGATTAAGCGCTCTCTCTTCAACTACCATGATTCTCGCATCCACGTGTGCCTCTACTTCATCACCCCCACAGGCCACTCTCTGAAGACACTTGACCTCTTAACCATGAAGAACCTGGACAGCAAGGTGGGGCAGGAAAGGAATCAACTTACCGGACTTTAATGTGTTTGTGAACTGTTAAATTATCTTTGTGATAGATGTGTATAGTATGTATAGTAGCCATACTATATATTTATAGTACCTTTTATTCTGTGCATCTTATAACGTCTGACAAGTTTATATCTTATTTTCTAGAGTAATTAAGTGTGGAAAATAAGATGCAAAGAAGAAATATTAAAATAAAATTTTAGCTCCTTTTTCAGTGATTTAATTGCATGCCAGGTCATAGGTATTGTCTACATTTTTTATGCAGGATATATTTGACACTGATTTCACTTCATGACACTGTTAAGTAAGAAGAACTTCACTGACCAAGATTAAGGTGTAATGTTTCGTCCTGTGTAATAGTGACGTGTTTTAATTTGGACCAAACCAAGAAACCTACCTTTGAATTTTTTGAGCCAAGGAGCTATGTATAAATTCAGAGAGCTATTTAAAAATATTTATTCATTAACTCACTTCAGATTCTTATATTTGTTTATAAGATGGGTAATGACTAGTTATTATCTTACATTAAAAGGAAAATCTCCCATAATTTCTCAAGGTGAGAGAAATGCAACTTCGATAACCCTGCATACTCATTGTATAAGGTAGTATTTAAAATGCAAGGGGTTCAGGATGTTCTGCTTCTTGATGAAAATGGAGATGGAAAGTGTGAGGCCTGCTAGTGAAGCCTGAGCACTTAGGTTGACTTACTTTTGGCACAGTCCCTGGAATTTAACAAAACTTGATGAAACTGGTATGACAGACACATTCCTTTAGTGGGTGTTCAGGAACCAGCAGAAGAGAGAATGAGTACTTGTCCCATGCTCCACCCTGCAGACTCTTGTAACAACTAGCTGTAAATTCTTGATGCACATCACCAAAGGCTGTGAGAGACATTGCAGTATTACCTTTCTAACTATTGTATTTCATTCAAACAAAAATGAAATGTTTTGTGGTTACAGTAAAAGATCATCTACATCATGCACCTGCTTGATTGTCACTACCCTTTTCTGCTTTATTCAGTTGGTGGGGTAGAACTGAAATCGGGACTCCTTTATCATAATCCTTCCTTTAGCTTTCTGTTGTACAAACCAAATAGGAATATTACAACTAATCTTTCTTATAGGTTTAAAGAAAAAATTGAGATATACCTCAGTTACTTGATTTGCCACTTAATATATGGATATGCAGTACTATGTATTTTTGTAGGGGCAACTGTTACCCACAAGCCACGTGGCAGGTGTAGAGAAGTCCTGCTTTGCACAGAGCACTGGATAATGTTAGGTCCATAGGCCTCCTCCAGACCATTCTCTTCTGTTCCTAATGCCAATTACTTGACTACTTGACATAGAAAGTTACTTTATCTTATGTAAATGGAGCAAGTGACCATCTTTGATAACATCTGTTTTTTCCCTCCCTCCAGTGGACATGTAAACAGTGATGTTTAACAGCTAATCTCCTACAGTTTATTGCAGAAGTAATTATTAGTTAATAACTTGGCTCATTTCATTCAATATCTGAGTATAGAATGTTGAAACCAAGGACTTGGCATCAAAATTTGTATGTACAGTGAGTAATTTAACATGTGACTTGTTTACTCATGATTGTTGGAAAATTTTCTGCCATTAATTTCATAGATAGTTGGAAAAATGTTTATGTCCTTTGGGGCATATGGAAAACCAGTACATCCAAATAGATACACTGAATCTGTGAAACTGAAGAAAACAGAAAAATTTAAGAATAGAATAGGAATTACAAGTATTACTTTTACTTTTCTTATTCTGAAATTGTGATCTTACTCTCTGTCTTAGTTACTTTTTCTCATTGCTGTGACAAAATACCAGATACCCAAAGTTAAAGGGGGAAAGATTTATTATAGCTCACAGTCTGTAGAGGTTTCAGTTCATAGTTGGCTGGCTCCAAGGCAGGGTGACATGGCAGAGGAGCATCACAGAGGAAAAACAGTTCATGGTGGGCAGAAGGCAGCGAAGTAGCAAAGAAGCAGCAGCAAGGAAACACAACCCTCTTTCTGTCCCTTATAGTCTATCCAGGCTACTTTCCCTTAGGGCAGGTAGTGCTCACACCTAGGGAGGGCCTTTCCATTATCCACACTCAGAAGTATGCCAAAGCAATCAGTGGACTAATCTAGTAATCATACACACTTAATCCAAGCATCACAGACTGTAGATCCAGCCACCTCTGAGAAGCTCCACCTGTGACCACATGAGGCTTTGGGGGGGGACATCTAAACACAAGCCATAACACTCTCCTTGACACTTGTGACTGGTTAGCCTAAGATTTTTGATTGAAAAATAACAATCCCAAGTTGTACAGACATTAATCTTTTGTGGGACATTAATCTCTTACAGGACTAGATTTATTAAGTCAGTCAGTCTTCTCAATCCCACCTCCCTTCCTTTCTGGCAGTGATGGGAGTTAGTACTTCTGAAGAAGTTATTCCTTTGTATCAGGAACACTTTGAGTTGGTATTGGCAGAGTTTCCTTCCTGTGCCACTGAGGTAGGTGTCTCTGATGATGGCATACTGACAGGGGTGGAGTCAGGGCAGAAACAGGTAGAGAATTGTCACCTGTTTCTTAGTTTTGCCAAGGGATCAGTTACCCTAACTACTTGGTGCTTAGGTTACTAAGAAATAAATATTCTTAGTGAATTAAGCAGATGATTTCAGCTGTTCATTACATTTTACTTATTTTGTGTATCATTGAATTATAAGAGATCAAGGCAGAGAGTAGAAAAAGTGAGACTTTTTAGTATATGTGCTGCTGAAGCGAGCATGAAAAAATGAGACTTTTAAACCTAAACTTAACTGAAAGATGACTCTAAAAAGAGCTCTTCTTTTTAAAAGCAATTATTATAACCCCTGCATCTATAGAAATGATTGTATAATTTGTGTGTGTGTGTGTGTGTGTGTGTGTGTGTGTGTGTGTGTGTGTGTGTGTGAGAGAGAGAGAGAGAGAGAGAAAGAGAGAGCGCAGCAGCCAGGGTTTATCAGGGTCAGAGGGATGCTCACTTCCTCTGCAAAGGACTAGGTAGTAAATACTTCCAGGCCTTAGGACCATAGATCTCTGGCAACTACTCATCCCTGCTCTTTTAAATGGAAAGCAACCATGGATGCTACCTGAATGAATGGGCTCAGTGGCATTCCAGCAAATCTTTCTTTATAAAAGCAGGCAGCAGCTGGACTACAGTTCTCAAGTCCCTGATCTGGGGTAAGGAAATGTATTATCAGTGACAGAATGGTTTTGACCAGTGTGAATAATAACTATAGGATTAAAAAACAAACCTCAATCATGAGACTTTGTGTTTTTTCTTGTGAATAGGTGAACATTATACCAGTGATTGCCAAAGCAGATACAATTTCTAAAACTGAATTACAGAAGTTCAAGGTGAAGCTCATGAGTGAGTTGGTCAGTAATGGTGTCCAGATATACCAGTTCCCAACAGATGATGAGACCATTGCCAAAATCAGTGCTGCAATGAATGTAAGCTCCTTCTGGAATGCTAAGTTTGCTTCACGTGTGCAAATAAAGCTATTTATGACTAACATTTCTGCTCCCATATCTGCCTGATTTGAAGTTTTGCTTCCTGAGGTTTTACTTACCCATGGTCAACTGCAAACTGAAAATATTAACTAGAAAATTCCAGAAATAGATAACCTATAAATTTTACATCATGTGCCATTCTGAATAGTATGATGGTATTTCATCGCCTAGGTATTTTATCAACTCACATCATCATAAGAAGGGTGAGTATAGTACAGTAAGGGCTTTGAGAGAGAAATCATATTCATGTAACTTTTATTACAGTGTGTTGTTACATCTGTTCCATTTCTTATTAGTTATTATTAATCTTTTGTCATGTCTAATCAGTGAATTAGATTCTTCTATGTATGCATGTATAGGAAAAGTATATATATAGTCTCTGTAGGGTGGTAGACCAACCAGTTTGAGGCATCCACTGGCGATCTTGGGCAGGGGAACAAGTGTAATATATTTTTACATGGGTCTTCCAGAAAGACTCCAAACAAGATAAAATGTCAAAAATTCCAGAAGGGGAATGAAACATTTTATTTTAAATTGGAAAGGGGATTTTTGAAGCATGTTTTCTTCCTCCCTGCTTTCACCTGAATAAAGTGATACATTTGTGAGACTGGGATATATCTTTTATGGACCCATATTTAATTGTTTGGAAAGATGCCTTTCCCATTTGAACACATGGGAAGATTGTGAAGCCTACCATGGAGTGCTGTAGAACCTCATGTATTTGAAGAGTGTTTTGAAGCTGATATTTAGTCTCACCTTCTACAGTGTCAGTGTACATGGGAAACATCCATCTGACTTTTAACTTAATGTAACTAGGATGACCAAGGTCTGTATTTTACTTTCTTCACAAAAATGTGGTAACATTTCTTAAGTGTCTGGTTGTATTTTAAAAGGTTGTGGTTTTGGGACTCAGGGAGATTGTGGGAGTTATTAATTACCCTGAGACTAATAATTTACATATAAGATTAGGTCAATAATACTCATCATAAGGGTTATTGTAAGCATTAAATGAGGTACCCTTTATTATGTGTCTAACTGGAAAATTTCAGAAATAAATAGTCCATAAACATCCAGTCACTGTGCATTCCCTTTCTTCCCTTTTTCTTTTTAATTTTTCATAGTCCATTTATATTAAGAAATTTAAACTAAATCTATAAAAATCTGACATATAAATGAAGTGGTCTTGATTCTTACATGTTGAATTGTCTTTATATCTAATTTTATTTCCTGTACTGTCCTGTAATTATTTTCAGAAAGATACAACTAAGAAACTAAACAATATCAGTTACTAAATAGTAAATATAGTACTTATACTTTTTACATTAGACTTTTCCCCGGTATTGATCCTCAACTTCAGACAGACTCATTAGAGTCTAGCCCCTGACTCAAGCTGTTGCATCTCATTCAGAATCTCATTCTCTACACTGCTTCCCACTCTGCTGGATCCAGTAAATCCCATCCTTCCTAGTCTACTTTGGTTTATACCTTCCTGCTCCCAGTGATCTCCTCCTCCTTTTAGTTTCTATCACCTTAACTATACTAGCATCAGTCTGGAACTTTTTATGACTTTGATAAAAAAATATGGTGAATGCTTAGTTGTATTTTTAAAAAATTTATTATACTAAAAGATACATTGCCATTGATCCCTATCCCAAAAGAGTACTCCCCCTCACTTCAAACATACTTACATTCTGTCATTCTTACCACTTTCCGAAGCAGTCTAGAAGTCCTCTTTTGTGATCTCTTTGGCTATCACAATCTCCTGAATCGATTCAAAACATTTACCTTTCATGATAATTAACTTTGGGAAAGAGGCAGACATTGCATGGTACCAGATCTGGTGAATAAGATAAATGAGGACACACTGTAATGTTTTTAAGAATCTGCCTTTCTGTTGGATGGTACAAGGTAACAGCATTCACTGTATTTTTGATCACACATCATAAAGACACTCACCAAAGAGGACTTCAGAACTGTTTCCAAAAGTGGCAAGAACATTCAAAGTGAGGAGTATTTGAGGGGGATTAATAGCAATGTGTCTTTTACTGTAATAATTTTTTAATTTAAATATTCATTGTATATATTGATCGCTTCTTATATATTATTTTGCATTAGAACCATATATCTACAGACACTAAATACAGATATGTAGGTTTATTGTATATACTATAAAATATATATCATTTCTTCAACATAGTCTTTGTCTTTTAAGGCACCGATAATACTGATGAAAATAACACCTATACTAAAATTCTCTGATTTTGTATTCCCAGTAGCACTAGTGCCTTGCATGTCAAAGATGCTCAGTAAATAATTTTCTTTATAGGACTCAAGGATTCTTAAGAACAGTTAGTATATATCCAAAGCCATGTTTGAAAATCTGAGACATAGCAAGTTATTTGATTTTAATAGATTTGTCAGTAAAATCATTTTTAGTTGGTCAGCTATCACATTGGTATGTCATGATGAGCTCAATTGATATCATGGTTCCTTTTTAGGAACATTTGCCGTTTGCTGTTGTGGGAAGTATGGATGAGGTAAAAGTTGGAAATAAGATGGTCAAAGCTCGCCAGTACCCTTGGGGTATTGTACAAGGTAAATGAGGTAGCTGATGACTTGAAAATATATGTTGCCTAGTGTCTTACTTTTTCATTGCTAGGACAAAATACCTGACACCACAAATTAAAAGAGGAAAGTTTTATTTTAGCTCACAGTTTGTAGAGGTTTCAGTCCATAGTTGGCTGGTTCCAAGGCAGGGTGGCATGGCAGAGGAGAAACAGTCCATGGCAAGGCAAGCAGGGAGCAGCCTCCCTTCTTTCTCTTTTCATTCCATCTAGGCTACAAGCCTGTTGGTTGGTGCCACTCACACCCAAGATGGGTCTTCCTTCTTCAGTGGGTCCATCATCCACACCCAGAACTATGCTAAACCAATCAGAACTATGCTAATCCAGTATCACACATCATGATTCAGTATCACAGTCATGATCCAGTCACTCCCAAAATCTCCACCTATGTGTACACCTAGATATTAGCCATAACACCTAGCCATCTCAAAGTTACCTTCAGTCCATTCTTTGTGGCGATGCTTTCCTAGGGTTGTCAGAGGACTTGGCTGTGTAGTATTCGGGTAAGATCTGTAGAGGGAGGCAGAGCGCCCCATCCTCACTGTATGCTCATTGTGCCACACCTCTGTTCTTCCCTGGTTGGGTGGGCACTTTGATCAAAATTTGGACCTTTTTTTCTTTTTCTTTTGTTCTGGAGACCAAACCAAAGGCCTATGCATACTAGGCAAGTGTTCTACCATCGAACTATACCCCAGTCCTTGTTCAGAATTTGAATTTATAATGTTAGGTATGCTATATAACTAATTACCACTTAACTATAGGACACATTAAACTGTCTTGTAAATTTACATATTTTTTCTGTTCAAAGTATTGCCATACTATTTCCAAAGCAAATCCCGTCAGCCAACTTAAAGTTAAATCTGCTTGGCATTTGGATTATTTATCTGGCATTATTAATGAGTAATTAGTGTTTTTTTTTTTTTTTTGTGGGTACCAGGGGGTCGACCTCAGGACCTCATGCACCAACAGGCACCCGTGCCGCTGAGCGATATCACCGGCCCCTTTTTCGTGTGTGGGATCCGGGAGTCGAACTCGGGCCCTCGCACTTGCAAGGCAGGTGCTTACGCCGCTGAGCCATCTCACCGGCCCGAGTAATTAGTATTACCTCGTTCATTTGATTGCCCCTATTGGCATCTAAATGCTATTTTTTTAATTGAACTTTTTTTTAAATTAATGTACAGTATTGAGAAAATATAAAACTTTTTACTATATTAAAAATATAAAATGGGAGGCCGGGGCAGGAGGATTGCAAGTTTGTGGTCAGCCTGGGCAATGTGACAAGATCCTATCTCAAAAGCATAAAAAATAATAATAATAATAATTGGGCCGGTGAGATGGCTCAGCGGCGTAAGCGCCTGCCTTGCAAGTGCGAGGGCCCGAGTTCGACTCCCGGATCCCACACACGAAAAAGGGGCCGGTGATATCGCTCAGCGGCACGGGTGCCTGTTGGCGCACGAGGTCCTGAGGTCGACCCCTCGGTACCCACAAAAAAAAAAAAAAAATAATAATAATAATAGTTGCACTTAAGACTCTCAGTCACAGTAACATTTGTATTATTTGTAGTCTTCTGGTCATTATAAACTTAGAAGGACCATGTGAATATATTCACTAATTGCGAATACTGTCTAACATAGGTTTATAAATGCAGTATTGTAGGAAAAGAATTTGATAATTATGGCATAGCAAGTTATAGTTTGCAGAATTTACTACTTAAAAGTGCAATAATATTACACTGTTTTGTTTTGAGACAGGGTCTTGCTCTGTAATTCAGGCTGGCCTTGAACTCTTTATGTAGCCCAGGCGGGCTTGAACTCATGGCAGTCTTCCTGCCTCAGCCTCCCAAGTGCTGTGATTACAGGTGTGTGCCACCACGCCTGGCTATCTACTCTTTTTAAAGCACTGTGTGAAATGTCAGTGTGGTTTGTAAACTACTAACAGAATGTTAGTTAAATAACTCAAGTATATTGTAACATAATAAAGATTTTCTTTGGTATTTCATGATTATCCATTGGCTATTAAATTTAAAGCAAATCTCTGGTCTATTAATTAACATTGCCTATGATACAGTGTGTATAATGGCAGAGTTTCTTCTTTGGTTACTTGTATAAAATAATTATAGCTATAAATCAGATGAATCATTTTGCTGTTAATTCACATGTGTTTTAATTTATTTGTTCGTTCAACAAATACCGATTGTGTACCTGCATTAAAATCCAGCCTTGCTCTTTCTGGTTTCTGCCTGGCTAGTGGAGAATGAAAACCACTGTGACTTTGTGAAGCTGCGGGAAATGCTCATCTGCACCAACATGGAGGACCTGCGGGAGCAGACACATGCCAGGCACTATGAGCTGTATCGGCGTAGTAAACTAGAGGAGATGGGCTTTACAGATGTGGGCCCTGAGAACAAGCCTGTCAGGTAAGGGAACTTCTGGGTGGCCAGCCAAAGAGGAAGTGAGAGAGGGTTCCAATAGAGTGCCAGGATAATAGGGATAGGTTTTTGGAAATCTCCCAGAACTTTGAAATAGAATCATTAGACAATGAATGATTATTGTTCTTTTTGAATCACTTGACATCTTTTTGCTTTTGAAGGTTTAAAGTTCTTATCTGACTTAAAGGAGTAGAGGGAAGGATGTATGGCAAAAACCAGCTACCCCAGTATTTGCTGACATGAATAACTGAAGTGAAAACCCTCATTGTGTTTGTATTTATCTGAAACAGATGAAAATATATTTAACTCTTAGCACACACAAAAAAACCTTGGACAACAAATCATATTAAATAACCTAACAGTCTGCCAGTTGGTTTTTATTCTAAAGAAAATTTTAGAAGGACCGAAATTTAGCAAACACCTTGTGAAGGAAGGAAGAAACTACTTGTAGAGAGTGGGAGATTAGATTGTTGCTTACAGTATTGCAGCATTCTTATCAAAATTTTAGGACCAAAGACCTTCTTTATGTTGCTATAGACTTCTTTTAAAATTTTATATGGTGCTACAGCCTAACCTTTTTTTTTTTATTAAGACATGTACACATGAAATTCTAATCATGTACTAAATCAGATCTGATTTAATGTAGCATCTTGGAACAGTTTTGCATGGATGGAAGCATGAGATCCTTAGGGTAAACAGTATTTTAAACTCTTATGAGACTAAGGACTCCTATTCCATTGCACTATTTGCATTTGAGTCATTTCCCTACTGTTAAGACATGCATGAATGTATACAGAACAAGAAGAAGCATGGGAATGTCCAGTTAGTGCTGTGACTGCATTTGACCTTGTAGAAGATTTTATCATAGATGAAGTTAAATTTTAAGTTTCAGTAGTGTTTTAGCTTCTGATAGATAATAAGGTAAGAATTGTGTGTATTTAATCCCTCCTCACCTAATTCAGGCAGCATGTTATATTCTGGTTGTGGGCCAATAATTCTGGTAGACCTGATGATTTTTTTCATTATAGTATATCTTCATTAAAGATTAATCATCTCAAGTTGGCTTCCCTAGTGTTTCCCAAGTCTGAGGGTTAATTCAGAAGTCTCTGTTCTCTGAGGAATACAAATCCCAGACCAGGCAGTACAACGTTGGAGACCTATCCAAGCAGAGGGATCCGGGCTTCCTAGTGGATTCATCATGTAGAGGATAAAGAAGTGTAGAGTCAGAACTTCCAGGGATCAAGCCTACCAGTCTACATTTTTAAATGCCCATTCACTCATTTAGCCAGTAATTATTGTCTAGTGTCTGCTCAGCGTGCTAGCCAGGAGGTATCTGTGCACATGCATCAGAGAGACACAGACCCTGCCCTTGCAGAGCTCTGGGGTGGGTATGGGAAGAGGATATTTTACCCCCCTAAATCAGAGAGGACAAGGTAGTCAGAAATGGAAGGTGTGGAGACCAAATTAGGAGGCCAAACAGGAGGAGACAAAGATTTAGACACAGATGGTAGTAAGAAAGGGGTGACTAGTGTGTTTAGAATATATAATTTGGGGCCGGTGAGATGGCTCAGCGGCGTAAGCACCTGCCTGGCAAGCGCGAGGGCCCGAGTTCAACTCCCGGAACCCACATACGAAAAAAGGGCTGGTGATATCGCTCAGCGACACGGGCACCTGCTGGCGCACAAGGTCCTGAGGTTTACCCCCGGTACCCACCAAAAAAATAAATAAAATAAAAATAAATAATTTGAAGGTCTCCGACAGATTGGTTTTTGGATGTAGGATTTAAAGGACATAGGAATCAAGGATGACTTCTGTCACTGGTTTTTTGTTTTTATTTTGTTACTTTCCTGTCATGCTGGGGATTGAACACATGCTAGACAAGTGCACTACTGCTGAGATCTACCCCAAGCCCTCAATTACTAGTTTGACCTGAGAAATAGGATGAATGGTGGTTATTGACATGAACAAGGTGGAAAGAGGAAAAGTTAGGTATGGGGTTATTAGTCAAGAAGTTTGGTAAATGTTAAATGTAAATGGTTTGTTAAATATGTAGGTAGAGTCTGAGCAGGTTATACATAAATGAATCTGGAGTTCAGGGGGAAGTTAGGCTTGAGATAGGGAGTCAACATGAACAGTACTGGGTAAAATTATAAGTAGTTTTGAAGTATCTGCTGTGTGTGTGGGGGGGGGGGTGCTTGAGACTGAACCCAGGGTCTTGTGCATGCTAAGCACAGGCTGTATGACTAAGCTACGTGTCCACACCAAAGGTGTCTACTGTTTGTAAGATTCTGGCGTAAATATTGTGAATTTCAAGTAATTCTGGCTCTCATGGAGTTTATAAGCTTGTAGGGGAGGCTGATATTAAATCTCAAATTGCACAGAAAAATATGTGCTAAAGGAAAAGTAGACAAAGTAAAAGATGGGACCCCAGAGCTCCCCAGGGTTCTAATTTAAGCTGGAAAATTAGGAAAGACTTCCTTGTATGAGTGACTGTTTTAAACTGTAATAGCCTGGCATGGTGGTGCACACCTGTGATCCCAGCACTTCGGAGGCTGAGGCAGGAGAATTGCTGTGAGTTCAAAGCCAGCATGGACTACATAGTGAGACCCTGTCTAAACTGTAATAAATTAGGCAAAACAGCAGGACAGATGGAAAAACCTGAAAGAGAGAGAGAATAGCATGTTTGGAACTCTGAAAGGAGGTCAGTGCCCTGGAGTATGGACAGGTAAGGGTTGTAGTAACATATTCATAGCATAGGTAGGTGGGAGTCAGAATTCTGAGGCACTGGTGAGGACTTTGGTTTTTGTTCTAAAGGGAAGTCATTCTAGGATTGATAACATATTTGCATTATAAAAAATCACTTGGCTATAATGTGAAAAAATAAAAGTGGTACGTAAAAATGCTTAGACTGGTTAGAAGAGTATTTTTTAAACTTTTTGAACCCAATTTATTAATTTCAGATTAACATGACTAATCTCTTCCCACCGTTAATCACTTTCAACATCTCAGTCAAAATCACTATAGTTTTAAAAGGAAGATTTATGTTGTATTTTACAGTTAAAGGTCTGTAAAAATCTGTCTTTGGAGTGCTGAAGAAATAATTAACTTTCTGCATTTAGCCCAATGGGGACTTAGAAAAAGTTCAGTCTTATCAAACTGTACATGAAACACAAATAAACAGGTCCCTGTGGAGGGGTTGATGACTTTCCTTGACATCTTGAGCATCTGAGAAATTTTTCCTTCCTCTTAAATTTTCAACTTTGCTTTAGTGAGATCTGCAACTGTACTAATATGTTGGCATTAAATAGTTGTGATAACAAGCTACTTTTATCATACAGAAGGGAATAGTAGAGCAAAAAAGGTTTCATTTTCCTTTAGTAAATCAATAAATAATAAATAGTGGTTGTATCCATTCCAAAATACTCCACAAACCATTTTCTTCCACCTTTTGAAAGATGGTGCAGGTCTCCTTACTTACAGTTGGTCTCATAAACATATGCTGGCCAAAATTGGAAATTGGTTGCTAGAAAATACTCAGGGCAGTGCATCACTTTCCCTTAGGCAGATATCTCAATCGAGGCAGTCTGACTGAGGGTGCTTGATATATGAATTTTGGAGCAAGTCTCACCTGCGTCATGTCTCAGCTTGTTGCTGTTCAGCTATGTTACTTTGGGCAGATCACGTCTTTGAGCTTTCATTTCTGACTTGTAAAACAGAATATCAGTGCTTATTTTTTAGGGTTGCTGGGGGAGATCATGAACATGAGTCCAAAGGTGTCCATTAGTGGTAGCAGATACTTAACCAATGTTAAGTCTCTTCTCTTCACCAGGTAGATTTGTTTTCCTCCTAAGCAACTCAAGTCCTTGTACAAAGAGAGTAATGAAGCATTTTTTCAAAATTTGCACCTGATAGAAATTCAAGGTGTTATTTTAGTTGTTTTGTTATTAAAGAATATCCAGTGTTGTTCTAGTAAAATGTGATGAAGCTTCTGAAATGTGTGAAAGTAGCTGGTGGATATAGGGGTTTCTTTAAAATGATGCCAAAACAAACAAGAAGAAAAGAACCTCAAAACCTAGTCCAAAGTAAAATGCCTCCTTTGGATTTGAGGCATTTAGGAGGTACCTAGCACATTTTGTACATGTATTAACTTTGCTCTTTAAGAAAATGTTCTTACAGGTTGTGAGAATGTGTTCCTTCTTGAAATACCTGCTATGCATGCCACACACTTAACTGTCAGCCTTATTAGTTATTGTGCAACATTTCTTACTCTGTTTTTCCTTGAGCTTGTAGAATTCTATATTTGAAAGTTTAATTTCTACTGTTACAATATTTAAGATTAGTATAATTCCTTAATTCGTCATATTTTAGAATCTATAAAGTATTTTTATATGTAGTAGAACTTTCTGACTGACACAGCAGGAAGGTGAATTTGTATTCTCTGTTCAGTCTCCAAGGGTATGCTCACAGTGAGCTGAAATGGAAGGGCTTTGAGTTTCTTATACATGCCAGATCTCTGGTCTTGGTGGAAAATCTAAGGAGTGGTAAGAACAACAAAGAGAGAAAAAGGTACTAGAAGCCCAGAGGTTAGTTAGGAGATCGCTGCAATAGTGAAGGCAGAAAATAACAACGATCGAGTTGGGCTATAGTAGGATGTCTGTAGAAATGGAAAGGAGACTGGATTTTAGAGATGTCGGCTTCACGGGCTGAACTGACAGACTGGTGCTCAGGCACAAAAAGAAGCACAAGGGGTAAGACCTAGGGGACTTTATTTCTTCAAGCTTTCTTTCCCTGTACAGTGATGCCAGTTAACAAAGATAGAAAAAAGGAATGTGTTTGGATACCTCTTGTGAATGACTCTGGTCAATACTGAAACACTGTATGCAGCACTGGAGGCCTTTTTTTCTCATTCCTTTGATCAGAGTTCAGGTTAGATGGCATGTTTCAGGTCACTGTATGTTAGAAGATTCTGGTACCTGGTGGTACATTTCTGAGGCCCAATGAGAGGTGTATGAGGCTTTGCAAGTTTGTTACATCATCTTTTTAACTAAATAATGCAAATAACTTTTTAGTCTTCAAGAGACCTATGAAGCCAAAAGACACGAATTCCATGGTGAGCGTCAAAGGAAGGAAGAGGAAATGAAGCAGATGTTTGTACAGCGAGTAAAGGAGAAAGAAGCCATATTGAAAGAAGCTGAAAGAGAGGCAAGTGTGGTGCTTTGCCAGTGATGTGATTTGCATCTATTTTTAGTCTCATTTTAATTTGGAAGATTTAAGAATGTAGGTGAGGGCCGGTGAGATGGCTCAGCGGCATGAGCGCCTGCCTGGCAAGCGTGAGGTCCTGAGGTCGACTCCCGGTACCTGCATAAAATAAATAAATAATTAAATAGATAAAATAAAAACAGCCGAGTGACTTTCAATGTTAAAAAAAAAAAAAAAAAAGAATGTAGGTGAGAAACTTTTGAAGGCTGTGTGTCTTTAAAAAGTAGCTATTTAAACACATAGTCTTTGAATACAGACTTTAAAAAAAAAAAATCATAGCCCAAAATCTTAGCCATTTGAGCAAATACTCTTCTTTAGAAATGGTTTACCAAGGACTTATAGTGGACTAGGTTACTAA
The DNA here is from genome assembly GCA_028451465.1 of Erethizon dorsatum. Lineage (NCBI taxonomy): Eukaryota > Metazoa > Chordata > Mammalia > Rodentia > Erethizontidae > Erethizon > Erethizon dorsatum. The sequence goes on from CM051824.1 coordinate 220,102, forward strand.
GGAGTATTCTAAATACCTTAATTGTGAGCCATAAACATTTTAGCCATGACTTAAGGCTTTTCTGAGAGTTGTTGAAGTTGTTTGCCAGGAAATGGGTAACCGAAAGCTATGAAGTAGCTTTCTTCACATTTGAACTCCAGCTTTCTGGTTATTGTTATGTGGTCTAGATGACCTTGGAATGACAGCCCTGGCACAAGAAAATATTATTAAATTTCCATTATTTTGTTCTTCTAGTTCTTCAGCAATAATTTTAGTTTTATTGGAGTTAAGCTATTTTCTATTGACCTGTAGAAATAAGTGCAGTGGTGGCTTTTAAGAAAATACTTACATAGGGCCGGTGAGATGGCTCAGCGGCGTAAGCGCCTGCCTTGCAAGCGCGAAGGCCCGAGTTCGACTCCCGGAACCCACATACGAAAAAGGGACCGGTGATATCGCTCAGCGGCACGGGTGCCTGTTGGCGCGCAAGGTCCTGAGGTCGTCCCCCCGGTACCCAAAAAAAAAAAAAAAGAAAAAAGAAAATACTTACATTTAGGTTGAGGGTCATTTTGTTGCAAAAAGGAATTGTTAAGAGAAGGCAAATGTTAATATAAATTAACACTGATGAGATACGAGTTCCTGAAAAGTTATCTGTAATTTAATTATGTAAATTTATTATTTCAAGTACGCTTGCAGTACTTGGGATTAAATAAACCCTACAAGAAGTGGTTTTGTAAAAGTCAAAGTATACTAATTTATTTGTAATTTGAATTTTGATATTTTATTTTGAAAAAAATTCTAAAAGTGAAAGCATAGTGAGTTTCCCTCCTCATACCTAAGAAGGTTAATAGGAATGCCATAATCTCACCTAACCCTCATTTTAAAATGTTTTCCCCTTTGTAGTTTCCCTGGAAGTTTTAATCACCCTCATGAAGTATAAAGTACTCTTTAATCTTTCAAGATATTTTTGTATGCATGTAAAATAGGAATGTCCATTTAAGTGATAGAATACAGATCTGTCCCCATCAGCTCCCCTCTCATGCTTTTACCCTCACCCTGCTCCTCTTCCACATCAAAGGGTACACGCCTGTCTCTATTTATACCACTGATGTGTTTTTTGTTTCTTTTTGGGATGCTAAGGATTGAACCCCAGGCCTACTATGTGCTAGACAAGCTCTCTACCACTGAGCTTTGTACATCAGCCCCCATACCACTGATCTGAGCTACCATGGGGAATCTCATCCTTTTAACACAGGCACTGAACACACATGTGCACTTATTACATTATCCTTTCTTAAGCAGGAACCATTTAAGGAAGCACATACTGTACTAAGGACCTTATGCTGCTCTGAAAAAGTGTCCTCAAGGATCAAAATACCTTAGGTTAGAAAAGGCCCTGCTTAATACTCTTTCAGCCTTATCTCCCTTTTGATACTGCTGTCAGGAGCTCACTGGCCCACAGGACCACCTCTTGGTAACATACAGTTTTCATTAGGCTACAGTTTAGCTCTCTCTGGGTTTCTACCTTTGTTCTCTGATGTTTCATGAAATATTTCCCCAATTATTTTATATGATCTTTTCTAGATACCAAGTTGTACTTTTTATATGAATCCTTGGTTGCTACCCAGAGCTGTAAATACTAATCTTAGGTTTACTAACCAGATCAGAGGAGAAAAGCAAGATATCTTTATTGATCTAGATTTTGCTGCTATATATGTGTTATTGACAGGCGCAGCCACAGCCTATTAGTGTGGAGCCCTCTCAAGTCCCTTGGTGGTTGTTTGGAAGGCAGACCAGTCTAGGCAGATCCACCTGACTCTGGGCTTCCTGCGACACTTCCATACTTTGCACTGTATCTCGTAACTGGCTCTCTTCCACATCTTGTAGAAGGTGCTGGGGTAGAGAGGGGAAAAGGCAGAGCTCCTGAGCAGTCCTCAGGGTGATGTTGCCACACAGGTCCTCTGCAACATGCATTGCTAAGGCTTTCTTTAATAGCCATCACAGAAGGGCCACAGGTAGAAAGATCTAAGCTTTTCTTTGGTGTGTATGTGTGTGGGTTTTTGTTTTGTTTAGTTTGTTTAGTTTATTGCATGTTTATTCTGTGGCACACTTCATGATAAAATTTCGAGTAAATTTTCTAAACCCCTCTCTTTCATTTTTTAGGCTTTGTTTTTATGTTTCTAAGAGTTTTAGGGCCTTCATACTTTTGAGAAATAAGCCCTTTTTGATCCATCTAGGGCATACTTTAAATTGTGGCACAAAATAAAGTCAAACACAAGCATGCTTCTAAGGGATGTTGCTCCCTTCATGTGATCTATCAAGATGATTTTTAGCCCCAGGGAAATGAAAATTTACTGGCTTCTGTTCTTTATTTTTACTTCTACATGCCTGCTTTTTCATTTAGCAAGAGAAATCTCATGTTGTAATGTTACAGTCTTCTGTAGAACTCATTTTAATGGCTGTGTAGAAGAATAATAATCCCCATAGATTCGTAGTTGGATCAAACCCCTTGTTTTCAGATTAACAAGAGAAAAGCAAGTTTATTAACATGTATTTTTCACACATATATGAGAGGCAATGAGAGCACTCCTGCTTTTGGCTTCTTAATCGTCTTGAACTCAACAGTCTTTCTTATTTTATTTTAGAATGGGATATTCTGATCTCCCATACTTAGCCTAAATTTATTCTTTTGACTTTATCTCTGTTGGATATGTGGATTTTTTTTCTGAATATAGTATATATACTGCAGTATTTTTATATATAAAGCTTTCCCTGATTTTAAGATGTCTTTTAGTTTTGATTTCAATAAGTTGTTGAATTGATACAGGACATGCAGGGAAACTTGCTTCAGTGATAATGGAAATTAAAACTGAGGCAACAGCACAAATTTATAGGCAAAAGCTTTGTGAAGGAAGAAAAAATGGGAAGGAAGACAAGCTGAAGGGAGTACCACTCTGATGGAGAAAATCAGTCTGGCCCATTTACAAAAGAAGTAGACCAGCTTGATGTTTCTTGAAACTTCTTCATGTTTGAAGAGATTTCCTTTCTGTGTAGGCCATGGATTAGCAGCTGTTCTGGCCCTTGGAGACATCCTGGGTCCTCTCCACTTAGAACACACCTGGTCCTTGCAGTAAGGGTAGACAGATAAGGGAAGGGCATATTCCATACTTTGTCAGCAAGGAAGGATAGAGGAAGACATGTCTCTCCATGGAGGGGTAAAGATCATGGATTTGCACCAGATGGAGTCCAGCAGGTCTGCCTAAAGAGGATATGTAGACTTCAACTCAACTTATTCACAGGGTACGTTGTAGGTTTGCTGGCTTATCATAGAAAAGAATTGCAGGACACACTAGTTGAGGGGCATAGAAACATTTCTTAGGCAGTAAAAAGGAGTGCAGGTGCTCATAGAGTAAATGCATGTGGTCTGAGACTGAGGTTTTATGTGTTTTGGGCATGTCCTCAAGACATCTAGGATGTGTATTCCCAGTGTCTGTCAGGGCACCCTCACAAACCATTTGCATGTGTTTGAAGTTTAGAGACACACTGCCTACTTAATAGTGCTGTTTCCTCGAGATTGGAAGTCTGGAGGATTTGTGAATCAGAAGCACAGGCCCAATTTACAGTCACTTAAGGCCATTTTGTTTTGTTTTGTGTTTAAGTGAGTTTTCTGGAAGGGAAAAGGGCACAGTAACTTTGTGTCCTGAAGCTGCAGTTTTCTTAAAAGTACAATTTAAAATTATGATTTTCATGCCTTCTTTCTACTTATCTTTATTTCTTCTCTCCTACCTAAGATTAAAAGCCTGAGAATCCCTGTCTTTTCTCCCCATGAGAATCCCTTTCCTGCTGACAATTGACACAGGGTTTACCAGTATAATTTTCAAAACCTTTCTCATTACATATGTTATCTTTATGTAGAAAGTAAGCGGGGTTTTTTCTTCTTGATAATTACCTTCTGTGTTTTTGTGTCCCTTATTTTTATTGAACAAAGATTTGAGAAACTATTAGACTTTGTGGAAAAAATGTAAAGCAAGAAATAACCCTAGGAAAAGATCAAGTTTTGTTCACGAGACTGTGGTTTTTATTGTATTTAGTTCAAGCAATTTTTTCAGGAAACTTCTATAAAATTTAAGTTACCAAGGCTGCTGTACTTGTGAACTGTTTCTTGAAGCTACTTGGAGATTGGGTGATTGTTGCTCACCAGAGCACATTCCTCTCTCTCTCTCTCTCTCTCTCTCTCTCTCTCTCTCTCTCTCTCTCTCTCTCTGTGTGTGCGCGCGCGCGCGTGCGTGTGTGTGTGTGTGTGTGTGTGTGCGTGTGTGTGCGTGCGCGCGCGCTGCCACCCCATGTCAGCAGTTGGAATTGCACTTTTGTGTCACAGCTGCAAGCCAAATTTGAGCACCTTAAAAGAGTTCACCAAGAAGAGAGAATAAAACTTGAAGAAAAGAGAAGAGTTTTGGAAGAAGAAATAATTGCTTTCTCTAAAAAGAAGGCTGCCTCTGAGATACTCCAGAACCAGTCCTTTCTGGCATCAGGTGTCGGCGTGAAGAAGGACAAGGACCGTAAGAAGTAAGAGTCCCTGTATCTACAGCCCCACCTTGTACCTTCTGTCTCCCCACCCTGTTTGTTTTTGTTTTCTTGGTTGATTGGCTTGTTGTTTTGTGGTTCTGGAGCTCAAACCCAGGGCCTTTTGCAAGTTAGGCAGGTACGGTAGCACTGAGCCCTCACCTGGCCCTCCTGGCCCTGTTTGATCTTCCTGGCACCTCTGTTTACCTTCTCCCTACCCACTTTCTGCACTGACGTAGCAGCTCCTTGAGAGCACAGACCTCACCTCATTCACTGCTGTTTTCCAACAGCTGGAACAGCTCCTGGTACAAATTAAATGCTCAGTAACTATTTCCCAAAACGAATAAATGAATGAACAAAATAAAAACATATTGCAATACAAAAGAGTCAGTTAGCTGGGGAAAAAACAGGCTGGTCTTACTTCACAGCCCAGCCTTGGCTCTAGAACTCAGCTAATGACTGCTGACTTACCTTGAGCTGTTTTGAATTTTATGTATAAGTGGAAATTGCAATTTGTTGGGGAATCATTGAAGTAAAATGATAGTTTATATAACAATCCTAATTCTTAGGCTCATTTTTTAACCAAATTTACTAATCATTGATTTTGTGAGAATTTCTGCTTTTGTAAGGGGACCAGGCTCTTGATTAGAATGCCGGTACTTTGATGTCAGAGCTTGTGAAACCAGAAGCAGAAGAACGTAGAGAGGGCCACAGTGCGTGGGCAGCCATGATGGCTACTGGATCAGTCTCAACAAAATACAGTTTCCATTTATACATAAAATTCAAAACAGCTCAAGGTAAGTCAACAGTCATTAGCTGAGTTCTAGAGCCAAGGCTAGGCTGGGAGGTAAGAGCAGCCTGTTTTTCCCCCAGCTAACTGTTGAGCCTCCAACCTCATCAGTTGGAGGTTTAGAAAATAAGGAGTTTCTTTCCTTTTTAATAATTTTTTACTGTACTCTGTGTCTCTCATTTTATTTCTTCGACATAAAATGTCTCTGTCAGTTTATCTGTTTGACTGTAGTGACATTCATCATGATTTGTTTGTTCCAAATGCTCCTTTGTCAGTCTTTGTCTCAGTTCACTCCAACCACCGCTCCTTAGAAAGCTCATGTCCTCCTGTGTTCTACACAGTAGAAGACTTTTGCTTTAATTTTCTCAGTGCCTGTGTTTCATGGAATTATTTGTTGAAAGAATTTATATGATAGTTTAATAGCTATATTTGATTCAAACATTGAATTTCAAAAGATAAACTATAAATATAATTTACTACTGCCTTAAACCATACTTTGAACTATAAAGCTAAGGGATCTGTTAACTTCTTATCCTTTTATCTTAATCCAATGTTTCTAAGATTTGATTCTCCAATTTTTTCCATATATTAATGAAAATTTACATTTACTTATAAAAATTGTCATTATTTGACTCGAGAGCCATGCTGTTGTTTGTAAATTCAGAGTCAAGCCCATAGATTTTCAAGAGCTCAGAATCATCCTTAACAAAATATGGCTTGGTGTGTTTTCTTTTTTCTTTTTTTCAAAGTCCCATAGCTAAATATCCTATAATACGTGACATGTATATTTGCTCTTACTATAAAAGCCTTATAAAACTAAAGATTCTGGTAATTTTTACTTCCTATATTGTTTTTTATTGTAGTAATCAAAAGGGGTTTTTCTCTTTTTCCAGCTCTAACTTTATGTAATACAGGAGTTCCAGAGTGCAGAAGGCCATCACAAGCAAGAGTAAACTGTTACGAGTGTGCTTTGATTTTCTTGTTGTTTTTATTTGTCACCACTGATTCTATATATCTGGCAGATGGACACAGTTACTGACATTTATGGTAAAACATTCTGAAATATAAGGTCAATACATAAGTCAGAGTGGATGATACTACTTACCTATTCGCTGTTGTTAGAAATCTCTAAGTTGCTATTTTGTGATAAATCCAGATGTCTTCTCCTGCTGCCAGGTTCTTGTCATGTTGTATACATTATACCAAAGAGCAAGACTTAGTGCCACTGAAAATGCAGAACACCTTCACATTATGGCTGATTGCATTTATATTTCAAAATGAACCTTCTTTGCTATACACTAAACAAAAAAATTGGGGGAGTATATTTTGCAGTGGATTATAGCCTCTAGCCTCTCAAAAGTTTCACAGAACTAATTTTTTACACAATTGATAGGTAATATCCTAAGCTGCTGTGTCAAATCATATAACGTGATAACCACTTTTATGCTTCAGTATTCCTTATCATGGTTGATGTATTGCTGTGATGAAAGAAAATATGTTCAGAAGCTTAAAACATCCAGGTCTATAGACCCTTTTATTTCCATTAATCTATCTTACATACTTGTTTAAAAGTGTATCTTTGAGGGAAAAAATAAGTTGAATCATTTTTATTAAAAGTATTTCTGAAGACAATAACTATGAACATTTTTATGTTAAATATACAAAACTCTCCTAATTCATGTTTCAGGGGATATTTGCATTCAGTGCCTTAGCATTCACAAAACATCTTAATGGATTCTAACTTTTTAACAGGTATATGAATTTTCATTTTTTGTACTTGGATATTCTAAATAAAGCTGATACTCTTGACAAAATATATCTGCATGTTTACTAAAATGTGTTTAAGTTACTATTTTATTTTTATTTGACACATAATTTACATTTTTATGGGGTATAATGTGGTATTTCACTACTTACATATACAATGTGTAATGATCAGATCATGGTAATTGGCATATCATTTACTTCAAACATTTTTTCAGTGTGTGTGGGTGTGTGTGTGTTGGAAATTTTCAAAATCCTCTATACTATTTTAAAATATATGCTTAATTATTGTCCACCCTACTATGCACAATCACCCTACTATGCTGTAGACTATTGGGAGTTATCCTCTTAACCAACTGTGCTCCTATACCTATCAGTCATCCTCGCTTCATTCCTCCATCCCCCATGCCCTTCTCAGCTTCTCATCGCCACTATTCTGTTATTTACCTCTACGAGACCAACCGTGTTAATTTCCACATGTGCGGGAGAACATGCAGTACTTATCTTTCTGTGTTTGACATCACTTAACATAATGTCCTCCTGTGTTGCTATAAGTGAGTGTTTCGTTCTTTTTTTTTTTTTTTTTGTGGGTTCCGGGGGTCGACCTCAGGACCTCGCACGCCAGCAGGCGGCCATGCCGCTGAGCGATATCACCGGCCCTTTTTTTCGTATGTGGGTTGCAGGAGTCGAACTCGGGCGCTCACGCTTGCCAGGCAGGCGCTTACACCGCTGAGCCATCTCACTGGCCCGAGTGTTTCATTCTTAGTTCTAAATAATATTACATTGTGTATATGTACCATATTTTTTTCAGCCATTCATCCATTGATGGGCACTTAGGTTGATCCATATCTTGACTGTGGTGACTACAGCTGCATTAAACATGGGAGTGCAGATGTTTCTTGATATATTCTTTTTTTTCATTTGGCTGTATACCCAGTAGTGGAATTGTTGGGTCATATGGTATTTCTATTTCTGGTATTTTTGAAGAAATTCCTTTTTGTTTCCATAATGGTTGTACTAATTTACATTCCAACCAACAGTATATAAAAGTTCCCCTTTCTGTACGTCCTATCCAATGTTGTTGTTGTTGTTGTTATACTATTCTACTGGGGTGCGATGGTATCTCATTGCGGTTCTGATTTGGATTTCCCTGATGATTAATGATGTTGAGCATTTTCATATACAGTACTTACTGGTCACTGGTATGCCTTCTTTTAAGAAATATCTATTCAGATCATTTGCTCACTTTTCAAATTGGAATTTTTTTTTTTTTTTTTTGGTACTAGTCCCTCCTGAACATAGTTCACGAATATTTTCACTCCTCTCTTCTAACTTTTTTTTTGGTGGGGGTGTACCAGGAATCAAACTCAAGACCTCACGCTTGCCAGGCAGGTGCTGTACCACTAAGCTGTATCCCTGGCCCCTCTCTTCTAACTTTTAAGAGGTGGTCTTTTAACTCTGTTGATGGTTTCCTTTGCTGTGTAGGAATTGTTAGGTTGATGCAATGCCATTTGTCAGTTGTTGCTGTTGCTTATACTTTTGGGGTTATATTTAAAAATTCTTTGCCCAGACTGATGACTTAAATTGATTCCCCTATGTTTTCTTTTAGTGGGTTCATAAAAGTCTTTTCTTTTTTTTTTTTTTTATTTGATTTTGGTATACATGACAAGTGATTGAGTGTAGTTTGTTCTTTATAGGGATATTTAATTTTCCCAGCACCACTTATTGAAGAGATTGCTTTTTTCTACAGTGAATGTTTTTGCTGCCTCTGTAAAAAACCAGTTTGCTACAAATACATGAATTATTTTTGGCTATTCTGCTGTGTTTCATTGGTGTACAAATTGGTTTTTAAGCCTGTATCATACTATTTTGGTAAAAATGTTTTGAAGTCAAATACTTGTGATGACTCTATCTTTGTTCTTTTTGCTCAGGATTGGTTTGGCTATTTGGAATCTTTTCTGGTTCCATATGAACTTTACAATTGTTTTTTTCTAGTTCTATGAAGAATCTCTATCGAAGAGATTATTTTTGAATCTGTAGATCACTTTGGGTAGAATGGACATTTTAACAGTATTTTTCTAATCCATAAATGCGTGCTATCTTTTTATTTTTGTATGTACATCATTTCAAATTTCTTTCACCACTATTTTATAGTTTTTATTATAGGGCTCTTTTTCTTGATTAAATTTATTCCCAGGGGTTTTTTTCTAGCTATTATAAGTGGGATTGCTTTCTTAATTTCTTTTTAGCTACTTAATTACTGGTCTGTAGAAACACTACATATTTCTGTGTGTTGTTCTTGTATCCTGTATCTTTACTGAATTCTCTTTGAAAGAAATAAAAACTTAAAGTAGTCTATTTTCAGGATAAGGTCTTTAACTCTGAGTGAAAAACTACTGTCCTGAGGACATGACTGGGGTCATGCATATGAGAGGTTATCTAAACAAAGGGGGGAGGGTAGATAGTAAATAGAGTATGGAATTCACTATGCTAACTCTGACTGGAAAAGCGCTGGCAGTTAAGTTACCCCCTGTAGTTTAATCATTTGCTTTTAAAACCCACAAAATGTTTACAGAGGGAGCAGGTTAAGGTTAGGCGCTCTACTCTGGGTTATGTCAGTCTGTTAGGCTGGCACCTGTTCTTGCAAGATTGAGAAATAAATAAAAAGTTTCACTTTGGCTACTCCCAGTTCTCTGATCTGTCTGTTGCACACAATCAAAGGTGAGGGGGTTGGTTCGTCACACTGTGTGTGTGTACATATGTATTTTTTTAAATCATGTCATCTGCAGGGTTAGGGACTTACTCTTTTTCAGTTTGGATGCTCTGTATTTCTGTTGCTTAATTGTCTGCTATGACTTGTTTCTGTGTTGTATAAGAATGGTGAAAGTGGACATCTTTGTCTGGTTTGAGATCTTAAAGGAAATGTTTTCAACTTTTCCTCATTCAGAATATCATCTGTGGGCTTGTTGTTTATAGCATTAATTGTATTGAGATATGTTCCTTCTGTACCTGATTCGTTGAAAGTTTTTGTCGTGAAAGGATGTTGAGTTTTATTAAGTGCTATTTCTGTATTTGTTGGGATAGTCATTATACTAATTCATTTTTGTTGCTCATTACTGGTCTGTTTTCTGTTTCTTCGTGGTTCAATCTTGGGAGGTTATATATGCCCAGGAACTTATCCATTTCTTCTAGGCTTTCCAATTTCTTGGTGTGTGGTTGCTCATAATAGTCCTTAATGACCCATTGTATCTGTGGTGTTAGCTAAATGTCTCCCTTTTCATCTCCGATTTTGTTGGGCTATTCTTTTTTTCTTAGTTTAGCTAAAGGTTTGTCAATTTTGCTTATCTTTTTAAAAAACTAATTTTTTTTTAAGTCTCAGTTTCATTTATTTCTGCTATGAGATTTATTATTTCTTCACTTCTACTAATTTTGAGTCTGGTTTATTCTAGTTCCTTGAGTTTTATGTTTTTTATTTTAAATCTTTCAACTTTTTATGTAGGTGTTTATTGCTATAAGCTCCATTTTTTTAGTATTGCTTTTATTGTATCATGTAGTTTCCAGTAATTGCATTTCCATTGTCATTTAAAGAAATCTTTAAATTTTCTTAATTTTTTTATGTTAGCATTTTGATCATTCAGGGCAAGTGTTGTTTAATTTCCATATATTTGTACAATTCTCACAGTTCCTTTTATGTTGATTTCTAATTTCATTCCATATGGTCACAGAATATACCTGGTTGCTAAAACTTGGGTCTGGAATATCACCCAAAGGCCGGTGTGTCAAACCTTGGTCCCCACCTTGGTGCTACTTTAAGAGATAACGCCTAGTCTTTGGTCGTAGGTCAGTGGGATATTGCCCACAAAGGATATTGATTGTGGGACCCTGGCCCCTCCTTCTCTCTTTTACATCCTTGCCATGAAGTAAATGACTTTGCTTTACCATGTGTGCCCACCATGATGTGTTGCCCTCCACCAGGGGCTTAAAAACAATAGGCCTCTAAAACTATGAACCAAACAGACCTTTTCTCTTTATAAACTGATTATTGCAGATATCTGTTACAGAGATGGAAAGCTAACTAATGTAGTAGTTTTCTTGCTGTTTTAAAAACTCCATTGAGTATCTGTGTATTTACAAGTGTTTGCCCTTTTTGTGCTGATCCTTCTGTCATCAAATGGTGACCTGCTTTGTACAGTTTTGACTTGAAGTCTGTTTGTCTGATAGGGGTTATAGCTGCTTCTGCTCGTTTTTGGCTTCCACTTGTATGGAATATCTTTTTCCACTGTCTTCACTTTCATCCTGTGTGTCTTTACTGGTGAAGTGATTTCTTGAGAGAGTGTATAGTTGGATTTTGGTTTTTTATCCATTCAGCCATTTTGTGTCTTTAATTGGGGAATTTAATGCACCATTTACATGCAGGGTTATTACTGATGGATAACCTACTCCCATCATTTTGTTAAATATTTTTTCTCCTTGTTTTGTATGTTCTTTGTCTCTTTCTTCCTTACATACTGTTAATCTTTGCTTTTTTTGGTCAGTAATAAGTTTTTATTCCTTTGCTTTCTCACTTGGTATCTACATTATCAATGAGTTTTATACTTACATGTGTTCTATGATGGTAATTATCATCCTTTAGCCTCTATATGTAGAGTTCCCTTAAGCATTTCTTGTAAGACCTATCTCATGGTGATAAATTCCTTTGGTTTTGTTTGTCCAAAAAAGTCTCTATTTCTCCTTCATTTCTGAAGGGTAGGTTTGCTGAGTGTAGTATTCTTGGCTGTATTTTTTTTCTTTCAGCACTCTGGATATATCATCCCTTTATCTCCTGGCCGGTAAGGTTTCTTTCTGCTGTAGTCTACTGACTTGATTTTTTTCTCTTGCTGCTTTTAGAATTTTCTTTGTCTTTGGTTTTTTATTGATTTATTTGGGTTTCATGAGTGTTTGTGTGTGTGTGCGTGTGTGTGTGTGTGTGTTGCTAGGGATTGAACCCAGGCCTTGCACATGCCAGTGAAGGCTCTACCACTGAGCTACATTCCTAACCCTTTTTGTTGGTTTTCCTTTGAGACAAGGTTCACTAAGTTGCCCAGGCTGACTCTGAATTTGTGATCCTCCTGCCTGAATCACTGGGGTTACAGTTGTGCACCACTATGCCTGGCTGCTGTTCAACCTTTGACAGCTTGCTTATAATGTGCCTTGAAGAGGACCTCTGGGTAGATCCTAATTGGAGTTCTTCAAGCTTCACCAACCCAGATGGCCATCTTTCTCCCAAGATTGGGAAGTTTTCAGCTATTATTTCATTAAATATGCTGTCTGTATCTCAGGAATCCCTGTGATGAAAATATCCCCTTGGTTGTATCCCACCGGTCCCATAAAACTTTCTTCACTTTTCTTATTGTCCTTCTGACTGAGTCAATTTAGAAGATCAGTCCTAGAGTTTAGAAATTCTTCTACTTCATTTAGTTTGTTGTTATTGCTCAACTATAGTTTTTTATTTCACTGATTGAATTCTTTTGTTGCAGGATTTGTGTTTGGTTCTTTTTTGATATCTTTGTTCTGTTTTTTTCCTCAGGTTATGAATTGTTATCCTGTCATTGAATTGTCTGTATTCTCTTGTATCTTGTTCAACTTCCCTAAGGTCACTATTTTAAATTCTTTCTTAGGCATTTTGTAAATTCTCTTTTCTTTTATATCCATTATTAGGGAACTACATGTTCCCTAGGGTGTTGTGCTTCCTTGCTTTTTCTTGTTTCTTGTGTCCCTGTTTTGATATCTGGACATGTGGTGCAACAGCCGCCTTTTCTCACTGAGTTGGTGTCCGATTTCTGGTGAACAGGAGCTCAGTGGACAGACCTGCATGGGTCTGGGTGAGCTGGAGAGTACTTATTCCACATTGTGATCTTCCAACCTGCCTTACAGCTTGGGATCCCACCTGAGATTTTAAGAGTTGCACTACAAAGGAAAAAACTATTGCACTATTGGGAGTAGCTGCATTAGTGATCGTTCACAGGTGTAGAGCTAAGAGCACAAAATTCCCAAGGAATGCCCTGAAGACAGAGTGTCCCAGGCGAACAGGTGTTCCAGCCCTGAGATGGGGCCTAAGAGGTGAGCTAGTTAAGCAAACAGATGTCACATGACAAATGTATAAATAAACGCATTTATTTATGCTGGTTGAGCAGTTCCTTTCCTCCCATCTGGGGAGAGGGCTCCACCTGACCTTAGCTTTCTGTATATTGTCTCTTTATTTCTCCATCCTCTCGCCGTCCTTCCCCCCAGAACTTTGAGAGCTACACTGGATGCAGCACACTATAAAGTTCAAGTTCTATATTACAAAGCTAATTTATTCTCAACAATTTGTAGGAAAAGAGGTATTGGGATGCTGGAAGGAATTAGGCTGGGGCAGGCTGGCTCTAGAGAAAGTACAGTCTAGTCCAGTAATACTGGCTATACAGTAGGGTGACCCAAGAAGTGTTCAAAATATACTGACACAGAAATAATGAACATAGTAGCTATAGGGGTAAACCCAGATAAGTGAAGACTGTGTGAAATGACTACAGTGTCTTTGGAGTTGAAAATATGCAGAGAATTTTTTTTAAAAACAGTACTGGCATGAAAGTTGGGAGGGCAAGATAAACTGAGTGTTCTAACTTTGTTGCCTTAACTAGAAAGAGGAAAAAGTCCCAATCAACCAGGTTAGTCAAAGCCCTGTGTCACAGTTGCTAGAGTAGCCACTAAACAAGGTAAAGTATGTGATTTCCAGGCTAATAGAAGGGAAGCTGATGTAACAAAAAATGAAAATCCATAAGGAAGCAGGAACATAGAGAAAATAGAACAAGCGTGACAACCAGAAAGCACATAGCATTATGGTGGATATAGATCCAACTATATCAGTAATTACATGGATTACACACTCTAATTTCATTAACATATTTTAAAATCATCTGTATCCAGTTTATAAGAGAGTGGTCTAGAACATAACACACAGAGAAATGTTCAGAGAAGACAGGAAAAGATGCTGCACCTCATACAGATTAACCAGACCTAATGTGCAAGACTGGCAAGGGTAAAGAGGGGCCTTCGGGTAAGAGACTAAATGACAACCTAACAGTTCTAAATTCCCTTTTTGCAAAACAATAGTATCAGCATATTTGAAGCAAAATTTGATGGGAATACATGGAGAAATATGCAAATCTATACTTAATCAGATATGAACATATCTCCTATATGAAAGAATAGTAAGAGCAAAACACTCCTATAGGAGGCTTGAAGGAGACATTGAACAGCCCTGGCCTTATAAGCATCTAAGAACAGTTTTCAAAACTGCAAGTTGCACACTGACCAGGTGGCACAGCACTGACAGAAGTAACTGTGCTTATCTGTAATTCAAGCCTCCATACCTTCTAAAGAAAGCACCCCAATTATGTTCTCTGATCATAATGTAGTTAATACAAGTAAAGAAATCAGCTGTGGATGCTAGGCTTGCTATGTTGACTTCAAATTGTATAGTGAAACCTTTGGGAACAGTGGAAATATTCCATATCTTTATTATAGGGAGGGGGCCTGGCTGCATACATTCATAAAAACTATGACTCACTACCTAAAAGAGTTGCTTACCATATGTAAATTGTACTTCAGTCTATTTTTCTGAACAAGTAAAACATAAAAGGCAAAAACAGGAATTTTTTTGAAAAGAGGATATTCCTGCATACAGATCCAGTAAACATTAAAACCTGAATAAATTTGAGAATCTAGAAGAGATGACAAAACATGTCTAAAAATTAACTTACTGATATCAGAATTAATAGAAAAGCTTATAATAAAAGACAAGCCATAACTAAAGTCCTCATAAAGTTTAGGCTGCAGGTTTATTCAGGAATCCTATGAGATGTTGAAAGAGCAAAGCCAGTCTCTCTCAAACCTCCCAGTCAGTGAGTAATGGTTCCCCCAAGGACACTCACACCTTCTGCTGGATGGAGAAATCCCTTACTTCACAAGGCAAAAAGGACATTGCAGATATGAAGGTTAAAGATCATCTCAGACCAGTCACCTGGATCCTTAGGAGCTGAGTATTGCTTGCTGTGAACACAGGGAAGAGAATGTGAGCAGTTGGCTCTGAGGGCGAGTGGGACCCTGAACCAAGGATGCAGAAGCTGGAAGAAGAGGGAAGAGTTGGCTCTAAAGCCCACAGCAGTGCACCCCAGCTGACACCTTAGTTTTGGTCCAGTGAGGACCAAGTCAGACTTCAACCTTGCTTTTAGCCACTGAATTTGTGATAATTTGTTACAATGGCATAGAAACTAATGCCTTCCTGATGAATAGGTAAAAGGTGCCTTCTCAAACTCATAAGGCCGGTATGGCTTTCATTTCAAATCCTGGTAAGTACTTTTGCAAAAGGATAGGGCGATTTCACTCATGAACAGATATTGAGTAATCCTGAACAAAACACTTAACAGCCCAGGGATATATCAAGGATAGCACCATATGTTTAGTTGGTTTATTCTAGGTATCAGGTTGGTTCTAACATTAGAAAATTAACATAATTCATAGCATGAACATTAAAGGAAAATCATGACCATTCCTATAAATTCAGAAAATAGCAATTTTGCATCTTTAAATTGAAAACACAAAAAATCTCTTAGAACACTGAGTAGTAAACGACACTTAGTAAACCAGCCCTGTAGCAAGCATCATAATGGTGAAATATTGACAGCCTTTTCATTGGGATAAGCCCAGGAAAGCTGCTGACTTCCCCTTCCATTCAGCATTTTATTGGAGGGTGTGACCAATGCAGAAATGGAAAAAGAAGATGGATTGGACAGGAAGAAATAAAATTCAGTGTATACGAATGATACGGTTATATTTGTAAATCCAATGAAGCTATAGACATGGCATTAAAATCAGTAGCAGCTTAGCAAGGTTTGGGTGATACAGTTGCCTCCCTGTTAACCAGGAACAGTGGTCTGTAGCTCACGTGGAACTCGGGTGCCTGAAGTTTAAAGGCACTTAATAATTTTCTACTACTTGTCCAAAGACTATCTTCCCTGGATCTAGGCTCTTTCTACCCCCTTTGTCTACCAGTGACAGCAGAGACATGCCGTGAAGTGAACTTTTTTCCTTTTCTTTCTTTGCTTTTTCCCCTCTTTTTCTTGATTGTTCTTGTTTTTATGAGTGTGAACATTGTTTCTAGGTTTTTTGTTTTGTTCTGTTCTTGTTTCTGTTTCTTCTTTCCTTCCTGTCTTCACCAGTTTCCCAAAGCTTTCATAATCTTCCTTGTCCTCCAGCCTTGCTTCTAATCCCTTTCTCTTCTATGTCTCTATTTTTTCCCTAACCACTTTTAAATTTTTTCCCCTGAAGGTAAAATTGCCATATTGAGGGGATATTTACTGTATACAATTTTCTGGTTTATTTTAGATTTTATGTAACTACAAATCTTGTTCATATGGTTAAAAAATGTGGCAAATTAATAGTTACCAGAGTTTGTCATTTTCTAGGCTGTTTGATGCTATTATTACTAATAGTACTACTTTACCCAAGGTGGTCTAATCAGTTTTTCCTTGCATGACAAGACAAACTGTGTGAGGGCAATAATACTACAGGCCAGTGCCAAAGAACCAGGTGCTATGCCAAATAGGCAGCAACTTCTCATCCCTAATAAATTGAAGATAGGATCTTGCAACACTCAAAACCATAAAACCAGCTACACCTGTGTGGTGGTTAATTGTCAAGTCAGGAATGACCAGCTGAATTGAGTCAGCATGGTTCTGGGTGTGGAAGGCCCACTTCAAGGAGGATTGTTGTCAGAACAGTATAAAGGGAGAATGGGAGGGAAGGATTTCAGCTGATTTTGTTTGGAGGAGCTTTACCTATTCTCTTTGGAGGAGTGCTGGTCTTCACCTTTGACTTGAGTGTCATCTCCTGGCTTTTGATGCAGATTCTTAAGCTTCCAACAACAGCCTTTCAGCCTGCTGGTACACTCTTTAGCTTCTAGCACCAACCCTTTGACCTCCTGGTGCAGACCCCTCGGTCTTCTGTCATGGATCCTTTGGCCTTCTGATGTGAACTCATACAGGCCATTGCCATGGGCACCAGGCCTTTGGCTGGATCCTTCAGATTTCTAGTGCATGGACAGATCTTCTACATTTGACTCTGGGGAGCCATTGTAGGCCAATCTTGTAAATTTCTGTGTCCTGAAGTCTGATTCGAAGCATGTGTAGTCTTTTGAGGAGCCTTGCCTCAGCCCTGCAAGCTATTGTAAGCATTGACTAATACAACCTGGAAGACATCTCTTGAGATGTGTCCTTTTCTAAGGGTTCTCAACACTAGCAATAAAGCTGCCTATCATAAGCAATTTACAAGTATCAATGCAGAAATTAAACATTAAAAAAATAGAAAATGAAAAGAAATGGAAGATGCAACCCCAGACTTCCAGCTCACCAAAGGCAAACCCGGTGGACAATGAGATGGAACAATTAAAAAACCACCCACCTGGACTCTCCAAAGTAACACTAGAAGTAACAAAGCAGATGAGGCTCTAGAAAAAATCAAATTAGAAATAATTCCTCAGATAACTGCAGAGGTGATGACTGTAGTGAAAGACATAATTAGTGAATGTAGAATAGATACAGATCAAAAAAAAAAAAAAGAGCTTAGGAACACGATGGGAACCATGAATCCCCAATGAATCCATTTCCATGAAACAGGTTCAAACAGGTATCCAGGAGATTAAAAATTGTCTTGAAAGTATACACAGCAGTAGTTATATTAAAAGTATATGCAGAATGAACCAATGTGAGGAAAGAATGTCAGATCTAGAAGACAAGATTGTGGTTAGTGATCATGAAAAGAAAAATGTCTTAAAAATAGCAAGGGACCATGAAAAATCAATCCAACAGTTGCTAGATGATGCAAAGAAGAATGACAAGACTGATTGGAGTCAATGAAAAAGCAGGAGGTAGTGCAAATGTAAAACACCTGCTCACAGAAGTAATTGTAGAAAATTTCCCATGCATGGGAAAAGAATTTGACATACAGATAAGTGAGGCATATAGAATTCCATTTAGCCATGATTAAAAAAAAAAAAAAACCAAGGCATATAATAATTAAGATTGCAGAAATTCAACACAAGAACAGAATATTAAAATCTGTTAGATAAAAGCAAATCACCTATAAAGTCCATCAGAATCACAGCAGACTTCTCAACACAAACACTTAAAGAGCACTTCACTTAAAGAGTGAAGTATTTCAAGCCCTAAATGAAAACAACCTCCAACCCATATTGATGTACACTACAAAACTCTTTCAAAAATTGATGGAGGCATAAAATACTTCTGTGACAAAGAACACCTGAACAAATTCATGGCCACCCATCCAGTACTCCAAAATGTTCTGAAGAACATTCTAGAAATGAGTACTACAACTCCATGAACCCCAACAGAATGAATCCACTGGGCAAGGCAAGTAATTAAACAGAGAGAAAAGAAAGGGAACCAACAACAGGAAAATAGCATGGCAAGGATAAGTCAATGTATATCAGTTATAACCATCAATGTAAGTGGTCTCAATTCATCAATCAAACAGACTGGCAGAATGGATCAAGAAACAAGAGCCAACAATATGCTGCATACAAGAAACATATTTAACTCAAAAAGAAATTCGTAGACAAAGTGAAAGGATGGAAAACAATACTCCATGAGATAGGAACCTGGAAAAAATGGGTAGCTAGTCTATTTGCAGACAAAGTGAGTTTCAAGCCAAGACTGATCAATACAGGTCAATACATCCTTGTTAAGGGAACAATCCAAGAGGAAGAGATAACAATCAAATATACATGCACCAAATACCAGCACACCCAACTATATAAAACAAGTATTAAATAAACATGAAATATCAAATAAACACTACATGTACATGAAATATCAAATAAACACTAATACAATTGTAATGGGGGACCTCAATACCCCACTATCACAAATAGGTCAACAAGACAAAAAAAAAAAAAAATCAACAGAGAAATAACAGAACTGAACCAAACTTTTGAACTGCTGGACTTAGTAGATGTCTACAGAGTGTTCAACCCCACATCAAAATACACATTATTCTCAGCTGCACATGGGATGTTTTCCAAAATAGACCACATACCAGCTGATAGAACATGGTTAAGTAAATGCAAAGAAATTGAAATTATCCTATGCATATTGTCAGACCAAAGTGCAATGAAATTGGAAATCAATGGCAAAAGAAACCACAAAAACTTCATGAACATATGAAAAGTAATACCCTCCTGAATAACCAATGGGTCACAGATGAAATTAGAGAAAAAACTGGACCATTTCTGCAATTAAATTATAATGCCAATACAACATACTGGAATTTATGGGATGCAATGAAAGTAGTCCTATAAGGGAAAATTTTAGCAATGAATTCCCAAATCAGAAAAACAGAGCGAGTTCAAATAAACAATGTTGAACCTCAAGCTCCTACAAAAATATGAGCAAGTCAAGTCCAAAATTTGTACAAAGGAAGAAATTATAAAGGTCAGAGCAGAAATTAATGTAATTGAGACTAAGCCAATACAAAAAAAATCAATGAATCAAAGAGTTGGTTCTTTGAAAGATTAAATAAAATTGACAAACCAGTAGCCAACCTTATCAAAAAAAAAAAAAAAAGACAGAAAAGACTCAAGTCAATTAAATTAGGAATGAAAAGGGTGAAATCACAGCAGATCTTGCAGAAATCCAGAAGATCATCAATACCTACTTTAAGAACCTTTATTCTAATAAGAAGGAAAACAAAGAAGATATGGACAGATCTCTAATACATATGAATCACCAAAGCTGAACAAAGAAACAAAAATTCTAAATAACCCAGTATCATTAATGAAATTGAAGATGTAATTAAAAACTTACCAACAAAAACAAAGGTCCAGATGGATTCAATGCTGAATTCTATAAGAAAGTTAGAGAAGATCTAATGCCACTACACCTCAAACTCTTTAATGAAATTGAAAGGGAAGCAATACTCCCAAACTCATTCCTGGAAGCAAGCATTACCGTGATACCAAAACCAAAGAAGGATCCATCCAGAAAAGAGATCTATAGGCCCATTTCCCTAATAAACAGATGCAAAAATCCTCAATAAAATACTGACAAAAAGAATGTAGCAAATTATCAAGAAGATTATTCAACATGACCAAGTAGGTTTCATCCCAGCGATGCAGGGATGGTTCAACATATGCAAATCAATAAATGTAATGCATCATAGTAACAGAACCAAGGGCAAAAACAACATAATCATCTCCATAGAAGCAGAAAAATCACTTGACAAAGTCCAACACCCATTCATGATAAAAACCTTACAGAAAATTTGAATAGACGGTCTTTATCTCAATCTGATAAAAACCATCTATGACAAACCAACAGCCAACATCATACTAAATGGTCAAAAACTGAAACTTTCACTCTAAAATCAGGATCAAGACAAGGATGTCCACTGTCACCACTGTTATTCAATATAGTTCTGGAAACATCAGCCAGAGCAATTAGAGAAAGAAAAGGAATAGGGTAGGAAAGGAAGAAGTTAAATTATCATTATTTGCAGATGACATGATACTCTACATAGAAGACCCCAAAATCTCTACCAAAAGACTTCTAGATTTAATAATCAAATTCACTCATGTAGCTGGATACAAAATAAACACTCAAAAATCAATAGCATTCCTGTACACAAATAACAAATTCACTGGGAGAAAAATTTGGGAAACCATACCTTTCACAATAGCATCTAACAAAAATGAAATACTTAGAAATCAATCTAAGGAAGGAAGTAAAAGACCTCTACATTGAAAACTACAGTACTCTGAAAAAGGAGACCAAAGAGTATATCAAAAATGAAAACATATCCCTTGTTCTTGGATAGGCAGAACCAATATAGTAAAAATGGCCACACTTCCAAAATTATTTTACAGATTTAATGCAATCCCAATCAAAGTACCAATACTGCATCCCATAGCATTAGAGAAAACAATCCTAAAATTCATTTGGAACCAGAAGAGACCTGAAATAGCAAAAACCTTTCTGGGGAACAAAGGAAAGGCAGGGAGCATCACAATCCTTGACTTGAAATTATACTACAAAGCTACCCTGATAAAAACAGCATGGTACTGGCAAAAACAAAAAAATGAGGATCAGTGGGGCAGATTAGAAGATGCAGAAACAGATCCAAACACACTCGGCCACCTTATCTTTGACAAAGGGGCCAAACACCTTTACTGGAAGAAAGATAGCCTCTTTAATAAATGGTGCTGTAAAAATAGGCTTTCCACATGCTGAAGATGAAAATTAGACCCATATCTTTCACCATGCACTAAACTAAAATTGAAATGGATCAAAGATCTGAATATTAAAACAAACACTAAATCTGCTGGAAGATAGAATAGGTAGAACTCTTGATGACATAGGTATAGGCAAAGACTTTATGAACAAAACCCCATTCCAGCAGGAAATATCACAAAGAATCAACAATTGGGATCTAATTAAAATGCTTTTGCACAGCAAAAGAAACCACCAACAGAGTGAAGAGGCAACCCACAGAATGGGAAAAAATTTATGCCAGCTGTTCCTCAAAGGATTAATACTATAATAAAGAACTCAATAAAATCAGACCCCCCAAATTCAAAGACTCTTTCCAAAAACCGCCATCTGAAATGAATAGACACTTTTCAGATGAAGAAGTAGAAATGGCAAATAAATATATGAAAAAATGTTCAACATCGCTCGTCATTCGAGAGATACAAATTAATGCAGAGATTCCATCTCATTCCAGAAAGAGTGGCTATAATGAAGAAATCAACCAATAACAAAGGTTGGTAGGACTGTAGGGAAAAAGGAACCTTTCTCTACTGCTGGTGGGAGTGTCGACTGGTGCAACTACTATGGAAATCAGTGTGGACATTCCTCAAAAAACTTCAATTAGAGGTTCCATTTGACCCATCTATTCCCCTTCTTGGTATCTTTCCAAAAAAATTAAAAACATCACACCACAGCAATATATGCACACCCATTTTTATAGCAGCACAGTTTATAATAGCTAAATCTTGTATATGTGCTGTCAAAGCAAGCACTATAATAGCTAAATCTTGGAAACAGCCCAAATGCCCATCAACTGATGAATGGGTAAAGATGTCAATTTTTTATATAATGGAATGTTACTCTGCCATAAAGAAGGATAAAATTGAGACATGTGTAGGTAAGTGTATGCACTTTAAGAGTACCTTAAGAGACTATACTCTTAAGTGAAACAAATCAAACACATACGTTTAAATATTGCGTTGTTTCCCTGGTGTGAGAAACCAAAAGGGTAAATAAGGACAAAAATGTATAATAGATTTTGGGAAATAGGAAGAAAATGTTAAAATGGGAAGGGTAACAAGGGAGGGAGAGGGGAAAGGAAGGAAGGGAAAGAGAAAAAAAAAAGACTACAAAGAATCTCTTCTCACCAAATTGTATCCTGGCTCCCTTCAGCTGTGATGGGTCTGCTGAGGCTGATGCGGTCAGGCTCCTGCCACCACACAAACTGCTTCAAAGCAGGCTCTGCCATCGTGGGCCACACTCCGCTTGAGTCTCTGCCTGTGTAGAAACAGTCGCTCACCTGTGGACAGAGCAATCACAAGTAGCAGCCACCTACAAGTGAAAGCAGCATAGGCCCTAAACCTTAAACTCCCCAGCCCAATTTCAGAACTGGAAACCCACCAGTCTAGTAGAACTGGAGAACACTGAGGATGACACCCTTCCCATCAAACCTGTGAAGCCAGAAACCCCATAGCAGTTACTCCAAGGGAGAAGGCAGAGGAGGAAACAGTCTGAAGGGCATCTGGCAAATTTTTTGATCTTGGTGTTGATGACTTCTGTGAAAATTCATCAGGTTCTCCTCTTAGATGTGCAATACGTTACATTTAAATGTTCAGAAAGAGGGAGTGTGGGGGCAAAAAAGTGCCCATGTACTGAAGTCCATGCCCCCAATTTCCACAAAGTCTTCTAAGTCCCTTTGCTTAGCATCATTCATCCTGTGTGTTACCCCACAGTTCCTGGCCGGTACCCTAAGTGTTAGGATTTTCCAGGGACCTAATAGCCTCCATCTTCAGCTTGAGTTCAGAAGAAATTAAAACAAGTGGTAAAGTGTTTAAAGAATGAAGAGTTCAAAACGAATTAATTTGAATGATGAATGTGTCAAGTTTTTGTTGCTGTAACCAAACACCTGAGAAAAACAACTTAGAAGAGGAATATGTAATTTGGCTCACAGTTTCACAAGTTTCAGTCCATGGTTGGGTGGCTGCAAGGCAGAAACATCATGGTAGATGGGCATGGTGGAGGAAAACTGCTCACCTCATGGCAGATGGAAGGAGGAGAGGGGAGGGAGAGAGAGAGAAGGGGTAGAGAAGAGGAGAGACTCATTAGCTGGCAACCAAGCCTTTAGCACATGAGTTGGGAGGGATTTTAAATCTAAATCATAACACCCAGTTTATGGTTTAGGCTTGAAACGTTCCCCCAAAAGTCTCATATGTTTAGAAGTGGGGCTTTAGGAACGTGACTGGGTCATGGGGGCACTATACTGATCTGTGGATTAATCAATTGATGAGTTCATAGCCAAACGTGCTGTTAGGGCATAGGACCTGTTTGGAGGGCATAGGTTCTGGGGGTATGACCTGGAAGGGGTATTCTTGTCCCTGGCTCCTTCCTCCACCCTCCGCTTCCTGGCTGCCATGAATTGAGAAGCTTTTCTCCACCACACCCTTCCACCATGTGTTTCTGCCTTGGAGCCAGTGACCATAGACTGAATTCTCAGAAGCCATGAGCCAAAATAAACCTCTCCTTTGAAGTTGTAAGTATCAGGTATTTTGTTCCAACAATAGAAAAGTGAATAATACAGTGGGATTTCAGGAATATTAGCAAATGGAGAAATTGAAAGACCCTTCTAGGACCTTTCAAATTATTTAATTTGATCATAGTAAATGTTTTCCTATACTGGTTAGAAATTATAATTACATGAATTAAATTGATTCACAGGTCATATGATGCTGTCACTCTAATTCTTACATGTCCATTTGCTGAGAGCTGACTTTTATTTTAAAAACATTAAAAGTTATTCTGTGAAAAAATGCCTATAATGTGAGAATATTGTAATATTACTGGACTAACATCCATGCTACTAAGTCTTTTCACTTACAGCCTTCTCAGACCCATAGTTCAATCAATATTTCTCATGGAACTCCACTCCCATTTGTGTGCCTTAGAAGACATTCTGCTTTTCTGACTAGCAGATGAAGATGAAACTTAACTGTTTTCCAATAAAAAAGTCTAATCTTTTAAAAATGTAAAGAGCACACTAACATAAAGGATGAGCCTACATCTCACTATTGCTTAGTTTCTGTCCACATTTGTGTGAATGGTCCACCCCAGGTCACCTGCAGCAGAGAGCCAGCCCTCCTCCAACATCTGAGTTTTGGCAGCAGCTTAAGTGTTGATGTAAATTGGTATTCTGATTTTTCAGATGCTTACTTAGTAAGAACCAGGTGACGAGAGAAGCCATTTGCCTGTTTTTTCTTCCCATTCAGCAACAAAAAGTAGTATAATAAAACCTGTGATGCTATACTTTTCCTGCTGAAGATGATATATGCAGTCTGACTTCACCAAAATAATTTCCTTTTCAAATTGAGGTATCTGTGATTCCCACCAGCAGATGCTGCTCAGAATCACACTGAGTCAGAGGTGGCCCTGTGTCTTACTCAGGCTATTAAAATAGCTGCCATTTTGATAAACAGCACTGGTTCTGTGCAAATTTCAGAACAAATGTAAAATTTACCCAGTATAAAAGTGGACAATGCCAACTTAGGACAGGTAAAGATTTAAAAGATCATTTGAAACTGTCCAGAAAATTTCTGAGAAATTTTGGGGAGTGTTATAGTGGAAAATTCCCGGAGATGGAATTATGTCTTAGGGTCTCTTGTAGAAATTTTTTATTTAGATAAAAATAAGATGCAGATTCCTTAATCCCAAGTACTACAAGGCACATTAAATAGTGCCTGATGGGCATAAGCAATAATAATGATATTAATTATAAAATGAATCTCTATCCCCAGAAAAATTACTTGCCCTGATGGTTTTCCCTGGTATGTGAAGGTGGGTGGACAACTAGCCAGCACTGCTTGCTCCATGATGTTTTCCCTTATTCAGATGGGGTGGGGGCACCACGGTCCACATGCCTGGAGGGCCCACCTTCTCCCTGGGTGCTCAAGAGTGACAAGGATGAATGAGCTAACTCCTGCATTTATTCACATCGTGCTGGTTAATACACTGGAGGAGACACTGCCTGAGTGTCATTTTATTTCATTGATCCTCAAAATATTCCAAGCTGGACATAGCAGTGCATGCCTGTAATTCCAGCTACTCAGAAAGCTGAAGTAGGAAGATAACAAATTTGATGCCACTTGGGCAACTTAGTGACATCCTATCTCAAGATTTCAAAAGTGCTGGAGACATAGCTCCATAGTGGAGCACTTGCCTAGCATGTTTGAGGCCCAGACTTCCATCTCCAGTAAGACACACACACACACACACACACACACACACACACACCCTCCAAAATGTTTTTCCTCTTTTTAAAAAAGATGAAACAAGTTCAGGGAGAGTAAGACCTACTCTCACCCACTTCACCTACCTTTTCTGATTACTCCTGAGATAGGTTTGGAAAGAATTTCAAGTTGTCCAGAAGAAAATAAACAGGCAGCTGCACCTTTTGCAGATAAGAAAGGAAAGTAAATCAGGCTGTTAGTTAAGCTAGTGAACTGCTTTATTCCTTAAGAGAAGAAAGTGGAATACACTGGCAAACTGGATGAGACCAGAGCAAAAAAAGATTCTGACAGATCTGCTCAATATCTGATGCTAAACTTCCACAGTCATGCCTGTGCAGTAAACTCCACTCAACCCAGAGACCCCAACACTTCCTGAAGAAAAAAAAAGAGTGATTAATATAATTTCTTATATAACCTATAAAAGTGAAATGCCTCCTTTGATGGAGCTGTCTGCAGTGTGGTCAGCACTGCTGCCCTCCCAGGGCTCTTTCTCTGTGAGTTACTCTGCTGTCCTTCCCTGGGCCATTCTGCCCATGGGTCAGCATACTTTGCTTCTTAACTTGACTACTGTGTCTGTGGAGTGGCCAACTGTTTCTTTCCTGTAATAAACTTTCATGTTGTTGTCACTTTAGAATGAGTCCATGCTAGTCAGTGATGCCTCTTCACCTTATCTTCAGTGCAGGAATGGGACCCTTGGGTCTCCCTCAGGCCCACTACATGATATGCTGCCACATGCCACAGCCCCATGTCTGAACATGTGGACTACTTCCCAAGCTCCAGATTGGTCTTTTAAAGCTAGAATTCTCCACTTAGAAGGTCTACATGTTGGCAATCAGCTGAGGGCTCTTTTGCTTGACTCAGAAAGAAATCACAGCCAGCAAAGTGTAACTCTGCTAGCAGCCATGGGCTTTGAGTACAATAGCCCAGATCTCTGGTGTCACGGATATGGACCCTAGCATGCATGAGGCCCAGAGTTCCACTGCTGACAGTAGTTAATGCCAGATGCCACAGAACAACCCTGCCTGCTGCTGGTCTCTGCTGCTGCCAGCTACTGTGGGATGCGTCTGTCGACACTGCCAGTTGTTGGTCTCTGTCACCAGTCTCCATCTGCTTCTGGTCTTTGAGCTCCACAAAGCTGACAGCCCTTGGCATTTACATCTCTTTTTCAAAGCATCCGCTCTGTCCACACTGCTCGGGGTAATAATTCTGAGCAGATTTATAGAGTCTTCTAAGCCCACACTTCCTGAGAAGTAAATCACAAGTAGACTTGTGCAGGACCACTGGAGTGAGGCTGCATTTGAACAGAGCCTGGCTGCAGGAGAGGGGTCAGTACACTTCAGGGAACCCTCCTAGCCCAACCTGACTGGGAAAGGAGAGCTGCTTGTGTAGTAGCTGCAGACCTGTCGTGGGTCCAAATTCAAGCCTGTGATTAGTCTGACTCCAAGCCTAAGATTGGGCCAAATTCAAATCTACTTGGCTCAAATTCAAGCCCACTGAGGTCAGGTAGACATTGCCCAGATTGGGTATGGGGTGTCAAGGACAGTCATGGCTATCATGGTAGTGGCTGTTTGACAGCTGTCATGTCTCCATGAACATAATGAAGCTAAAAGTGGGGAAATTTCAGCAGGGCTGGTTGTATTCATCACAGCTCTGTAGGGCTTGGGGTGCTGGGGATGGGCCAGGATCCCTCCCTGATCTCAGCTATATTAGGGACAGTTTTCCTAATGCTCTAGCAGCAGCATCTGGAGCGGCACAGGAGAAGAGGCACCTGCTGTCAGGGCAGTCCAGAGAGTAGCACTGAAATAACCTTAGGGGTAACAGCAGGACTTGCTGTTGGCCAAACCAACACACCCCACCACTGCTACAGGAGAAAGGGATTCAGGCCACCTTCTGTCTTATTGTCATTTGCTCACCCCTCACACACCTGGGGGCCCACTCCCCAGCCTGGGATAGTGCAGACTGTCCCCCAGATGAGGCTGTGTGGAATGTCCTCCAGTTTGAGGTTGTGCAGAGTGTCCTCCAGCTTAAGGTTGCATGGAGCATCCTCCAGCATGAGGCTGTGGTAAAGCATCCCCCAGCATAAGGCTGTGCAGACTCTCCCCCAGCATGAGGGTGTGCAGAGCATCCCCCAGCATGACGCTGTGTGGAGCATTCCTCATAAGTTGAGCCCTTCGCAGCTCTGGAGAGATTGTGCACTCTGAGGTGACCCCTCTTCTCTGTGCCAAGATCTTGCCGACCATGGCCTCCACCTGTCTCTGCAACTCCTCAAGTCCTCAGGCTCTGTTTGGGTTCACTTCCCTTTGCTGCAGCCTGGAGATGCTCAAGGCAGTAATTTGACACTTTCTGGGCTCCCCTTGTGTTAGGGGCTAGATGATGACCCCCAAATGCAGATACTGATACCTAGCCCCATACTTCAGATATGGCTCTATCTGGAGAGGGGTATTGGGAACTGATCAGTCTCCCAGTCTTATAGATGAGTGTACAGTGAAGGATAAAATAAAATATACCATGAAGTATGGCTTGCAGAGGTCCAGGAAGGTCAGAGCTCTTGTGACTAAGACAAACACATCTCTGGACTGGTCATTATTTATTGGGTCCTTAACGTATCAGAGGGGTGCAGGAAAGTGCAGGGAATAGCTGAGGCAAAAGGGACTCGAAAATGAGCAAGGCTTTGAGAAAGTAGAACAAAGACATTCCAAGCAGTAAATCTTTGCTTAATGAGAGAACTGTTTAATCTCTACTGTCAGCAGTATTGTCCTTGAAAATTTGAGGGAGAGTCAGTGCCCACAGCTGCCATGTTATCTTGCTTTCAGAGACATCACAGTGTCACAGACCACTACAGGTCTCTCCTGTGACTGTTGGCATGGAGAGTTCTACTTCTGCATGCCACCCACTGGCTCTACAAGCAAGTCAGTTAGGCATGGGACAGACTCATAAGTTCATATAGAAAAGCTAATCAATTAATTCTAAAGCCTGCTCAGTGCTGCCTCATGTGGTCTCCATCAGATGGGCATCTAACCAAGTGGTCCAGTCTAACGCAGTCCATGGGAGGATCTCTTCCAGCATGGCTGGTGTCTTGGTCAGAAGAGGAAGCCAGGACACAGAAATACAGGGCGACTCAGAAGGCCAAGCAAGCTGCAGGGGAAGGCAGCTGTTTGCAAATGAATTTCTGTCATGCAGGTCACCCCATGTATGGCACTTCACAATGGCAGCTGGGGCATACCAGTGAATTTTTCTCTCCCCATCCTGGACCACAGTTTCATGACAGCTGTGTCTCACAGTCCTGTGTGTAGTCTGGTTTCCACCAGACCAGTGCCAGAGTCAGGGCTGGGTTCTTGCCCCGTGCATGGGGGTAGGGGATTGTCTTTGTTGCTACCACAGCAAGAAAGAGTGCTCAAGGAACATTATATCCACAGAACATCCAGTGGAGACTGGAGATTAGACACCAAAGGGATGGCAGACTGCTCTAAAAGAAGCCTTACCATGAACGCAGCCTGAGGGGACAGAAGCCTCTTCCCTCCATTCACACACTGGAACCTGCCCTGGAGATGGCTGTCTGCACTGTGTCCCAGACTGCAGATGGGGGCCTGAGGAGGAGAAGCCCAGCTCTTGGGACAAGCTGAGCTCTGCTTTCTGCACACACCTTCCCATGGCACCTGCTTCTGCCATGGGTGTCTGGGAAATGCATCTTCTCAGCGTGGTGTTTTCAGTCATGGTTTCAATTCTTATGCGGGAAGGAGGACATGGTAGTGGCTAATGCCACAGAGATGAGCTCTTTCTGCCCAGTGAGAGAGGAGAAGATTTTTAAGTGGGTGCAGGAGGGGAATTTACCATCACAAAACATCAGGTATGGACCAGGGAGACACCTCAGCCACACAGCACCTGCATGGCAAATGCAAGGTTCTGAATTCAATTCCCAGTACCAAAAAAAAAAAAAAAAAGAGAAAAGAAAGAAAACATCAGACACTGCCAACAGGTTGCTGGAAACTACAGGAGGTGACAAGTGTTTTGGTATGGGGCTGGGGCATTGTTGTTTGTCTGGCAAGTCCACAGTTCCAATGGAGTTGGTAACATGACTGTACAGGATGTGATATGAGGAAACCAAAGCTTTGGTCCCAAATCAAGTGTGGAGGCAGAGAACACAGGCCAGGCTGTGTACAGAAGGCAGGGGTGAGTGTGATGTCTGCCTGTTTACTCAACCTTTGAGGTCAAGGTAGTGAAGTCTAAGCACCTCCAAGATCCTCCAGGAATTTATTGGAACATTTCCAGCGACAGCTTGCCAGTAGGCACAGAGGGGCTGCGTCTGCTTGGCATAAGTGAGCATAGGCAGTGCACACCAGGGCTGCCTCCTGCCATGGTGGGTTTCCAGTCAAGCTCCACACAGGATTGCTAGGACCCTCATAGGTGGGGGCGCCAGGCCATAGGATTCTGATAAAAGAATCCCTCCACGTTCCTTCCGGTTTATCTGTCTCCCCTGGCTTCTAGATAAGATTTCCATGCTCTTGTCCTATCTTCTCCTACACAATTATGTTGTATCAGTATCTTGTTTATCATCCCAATATTTCTAAGGCAAACCAAGCAAACACAAACATGTACATTTTTCTCACTACACCAACTTTGTACAAAGATAACACACTGTCTTCTGCTCTGCACCAGCTTCCTTCAATTAGTAGTCCCTGTCATCACGCCTTTGTCCCTTTGCAGCTGTAAGGCCTCCACAGGCCTGTCCTGTCCCTGTGGCCCAACTGGTGCACACCCAGTTGGCATCACAGTACATGACAAGTGGCTGGCATGCATGGTGGCCCCCTCTCCCTAGGTTTCCAATGGGTCAGAACTGCCTCAGGTCCCAGAAATGTGCGCTGTTGGTGCAAGGGAGGCTGAGTCTCTCTCCCCATAAAGTGACCTGTATATGGCTCTGACCCTAGGGTTGATCCACAGCTGTGCTGAGCTGCAACCATAGCAAGACTGGCCAGCAGGCTCAGGCCCATGGCTGGGGACGCAGGAACCCACAGATATGCCAGCCAAGTGCAGGTGACACATACTTATTATCCTACAGCTGGGAGGCCAGAAGTCCAAAGTGGCCTGGAGGGAGAGATCAGGCCTGGCACAGTCCTTGGTTCAGCTCCTTTCATATCCTTGCCCCCCACTCCACACTGGACCCGGCCTTCCTCAGCCACATTAGAGGACTGTTGTGTTCACATGGGGCCCTGGTAATTCAGGATGAGGTTCCCATAGCAAGGCTGGAAACCTCAGATAACCTGCAATGGGTCGGTCTCAGACTTGGGGCCCTGGGTCACACAGGTTTCGGCTGCATCTTAGGACGTTGCTGCCAGCACCCCTGCCGTAGCCCTTCCTCCTCCCTTGATGGCTAAGTTCTCTCTCACTCCTCCACCTCCCCAGAGCCACGGGACCCTGCTGCTCTGGCAGAACTCTTGAGGCTGACCTTGGGATGGGGCCCATCTCAGCACACTCCAGGGGCAGGGAATGGCTCTGGGGACACTTTCACACAGGCCATGTGGACACAGTTCCAGAAAGTAGCTGTGGATGCCTGCAGGGTGGGTAAAGCTGCAGAGGTGGAGTATGGCACATCTGTCACTGGTGACAGTGCCACTCCATGTGTCCCTGCTGAAACCCCAGGGTCCAGCCAGTGCAGACCTCAACACCTGCCCCAGCCCGGACCTGCTGGCTGCCAGAGGGACTGAAAAGCTGGAATGGGCCATGTTCCCCGAGCTTGAGGCTTAAGCACCCCTGTGGCTTTTCAGAAGGGACCAGTGCTCTGGCAGTGTGGGGACTTCCTGGTCTCCAGGTGATAGCTGCAGGTCAGTGCTCTGTCCCAGAGCGGCTGAGTGTGTGCAACTTGTGGCCCTCAGGTACCCTCCTGGGAGGCCACGCTTAGCCACTCCAGGCTCTGGCACCTAACCAGCCCACAACAGTCGGCCCAGTGGGCTGCGGGGCTCCTGCTTTGCCCCTGGGGCTCTACTTGTGCCCACGTCTTCGTGTCACTCAGTTTTCTCTTCTGGAACTGAGAAGGTGGCTTCAGTGACTCTGACGAGGGCTTGAGGACCATCAAAGGGAATCAGTGCTGAGCATACTTGTGAGGTTTGGTGGCCTGTCAGCCACATTTGCTTATTTTTCAAAATCTTTCATTTTAGAAAATTTTAGGTTTATAAAAGATTGCAAATTAGTACAGAATTTGCATATGCCTTCCTCCCCACTTCTTACACAACCACTGTTTCCTCTGAGCCAGAAAATCAGCAAAGACGGCTGCTGCCAACCATCTGCAGTACTTCCTCCATGTGACACTTGTTCCTTGCTCCCCTGCCCAGGCTTCCACTACTCTTGCCGGCTCCATAGATTCTGAAGTGTGACAGTACAGAGGTGCCCGCCTTATGTCTCTTACTCACCAAACCTTCTCCTACTGAGGACTTCTCCTTCCTCGCACATGCTATGGTCCAGAGCTGCCTACCTGTCCAGGAGGTGGCTTCCCACAGAGAGGGATATCAGTGTTCAGCCCGGCCAGCGGTGGCCGAGCAGAAGATGCAGCCAATGTGGTGCACATGTCCCCAGCATCCTGGGGATGGGAAAGTGTGAAATAAATCAAGGGCTGGGATATCGATTGGGGATGATAGCTTCCTGAGTGGACCTGAGTTAGTGCCTTCGAGCACCCACTCTAAATGGGGCCTCTGCCATCATAAATGGACGCAGATGTGCACAGCTCTGTGTCCACGTGCATTTATTCAGAAGAGTGCCTTCTCCCCCTCATTCTCATCCACTGAGCCTGCCCCAGGGTCACAGGTAGCACCAATTCTGCCAGAGTCCGCTCCACTCTGCTGCTGTTTCTGCCTCTCTTACCCAGGACCCAATGTTCTGGTCCCCAAAGAGCTTGCTATCTGAGTGTCCCTGGAAGGAAGAGGGTGACCAGATCCAGGTAGCTCACACCTCTGCTCCCAACACTGATCACAGGGGCCCAGAGTCAGCTCAGGACTTGTGCACCTCTTTCTGGACCTGTGGCAGCAGGACTGACAGACACCAGGTCTCTGGAACAAGGAAGGCAAGCCCCAGACTGGCTTCAGTGATAGCCATCATCTTGCCGCTGCTAACTGGGGACAGTGTCACTCCCAGTTGCAGGACTTTACCCAATAATATTTAAAGTTTTGATGGACATGTTCTTCAAACACTGGTTTAATAAAAGAAACTACTGATCAAGCATATGAACCCTATGAATACTGAATCTCCTAACAGCCAAGACTGGTCACAGTTGAGAGCTTCACAAGGTCTGCTTCCCCCGAGGCCATATTCCCAGCTGCTAAGGCCTTCATACCACAGCACACTGCTGAGCACAGCCACATGCGACCTTAAAGAGCTGTGCCTCCATGAGGGATGCGGGGCTTGGGATGTCCGACCCATGTGGATGGGTATGCTCTGGCTTCTCAGTGCCCTTGGCACTGTTGGCCTCAGCTGCCTTGGAACCCAGACCTGGTTGGACTCAGGCAGGGTCCTTCAGGGAAATCTGGATGTTTCCCAGGTGATTCATGATGTGGCCTGGGGTGGCTGGAGAATACCGAGAGTGAGGAATTGAGGCTCCCAGAGGCTCATAGCTTTCTGCCTCCTGAGACTCCCATGCCCACCACACACCTAGGGCATAGGACTTCCTGGAAGGAGGATCCCCCAGCAGGGCCTCAGATCCTCAGGTTGACTCAAGGGTGATCACTGCATGCACCCAGCTTTTCTGAGCACATATGAAGCTCCTGGCAACAAAAGGTCCCCTGCTAAGGAGGGCGGTAAGCATGGAAGCAAACAGGGACACTGACAGCAGGGTTGGACAGTAGCCAACCTTGGGGAGGGGCGGTCTCAGTGTGGGGCCTTTTCTCACTCAACCCAGGGACACGTGGTGACTGAACCCCATGTTCCAGAGGCCAGGCTGCAGCTCACCAGGCTGAGGCCAAGGGCCCTAGGAGGCAAGGCGGAGCGAGGCCTCCTGTCCCTGCCCTCCCGAGAGAAGCCTCTGGCTCTGTCCTTGTGTGCGGATTAGCTTCCTTCTCAGTCCCACCATGGCTTGTCAGTCTGGAGTTTCAGGTCACACTGCGCTTACAGTCACTGGCCCTGTTTCCTTTAACTACTGTTTCCTGAAGCTTGGAGATCTCCTCCTGCCTCTGGCCACATGCCACCTGCCTGTTGGCCCAACACAGATAGTTCCAGACCCTGCAAGTACAGCCAGCTCACTGCCAGTGGGCAGAGGCTTCAGGCCTGCAAGCTATGGATGACTTCCGAGTTGAAGGTCATCCCTGGGCTCATGTTCAGACCACAGGGTAGGACACCAGGTGCAGGAAGTGAGCAGAGGCAGTGCAGTACAGTCTAGGAGTCAAGGGTTTTGGAAGACAATGTGTGTGATGGGGTGGGGGGAGTGCCATGTGACCTACAGAAAGAGTCACACTATGGGGGGTGGGGGGTCACATGGTGCGATGAAACTTCAAGGAACATTCCCAGAGCAGGTAGACTTTCAGTCACAGAGGAAAATAAGGGAAAGAACTCTCCAGAGGGGTCTGAAGCCACACACAGCCACAGTGAGCTGCTGTGGCTCTGATCCAAGTGAGGGAGGCGAGGCAAGGAGGCCATGGGCAGGTGGGTCACGGGCATAGCAACTATCCGGGGATGGGACCTTCCCAGCAGCTGCCCAGGTGATTGCCACAGGCCAGTCATCAGACGCAGCCAAAACGCCAAGCCCAGTTCTGACAGGGCGCAGGGTGTGTGCCTTATTCATGGAAGTCTGGCTGCAGATACGTTGTGGTTCACAAAAATGGACCATGAGGGAGTCTCCAGCTCCATGTCTGGGCTTTGTAACATGGTATTGAGTTCAAAGCAGAAACTCTATGTTTACCAGCTCACAACCTTAGCAAGTTGTGAATCATAGCAAGGTCCCAGCAGCAGCCACACATGGAAATTGCCAGGGAGTCACACAAGCCCAGAATCTGGCTGGGGTGGAGTTGCAAACAAATCTCAAAGCTGTGAGAATGTCTGGTGGAAGAAACAGGTAGGCTTACTGCCTTCATGTTTTCAAGTGCACGCGCATCCTACCTGCACACACATTGCACACACAATGCACCCACTGCACACATGCACACACACTATCACCCTCCCAGCACACCCACACCCATTTTCAGGCCCTGTGTCCAGGCAGACAGCTGACTTGGGGCTGCGAATATGCTGGGCTGAGGACTGCTGCCTGAGCCTTGGGATGGGTCTCTTTCGCCTCCAGGATTTGCTCACCTGCCCGCATCAAGAGGTGGCCTGGTGGCTCTGGGGACTCTGCCTTGTGCTGGATGATGAGGTCACCAGGCTGAGTGGGAGTAGCCACAGGGTGTGGTTTGCTGGGGACACCCACTCCCCTGCACACATGACCATGCCCTTGTGCCACAGGCTGGCCCTGGGGTGGGGAGGACCACAGGTCACAGCCTCCAGGGTGCCTTCTGTGCCTGCCTCACTGCAGCCTCCTGTGGATCCATGCAGGTGTGCTGAGAGGGTGATGGGTATGTATGCGTGTGTGAAATGTGTGCATGGCCATGCCCAGGGTTCTCGAGAAGCACTTTGCATGGAGGCAGAGACAGTGAGGACCAGGCAGCAAGCACTGGAAGGAGAAGGAGAAAGTGGTGACCAGTGCCACACAGCCCTGAGTCCAGTCAGGGATCCAAGGTGAGGATCAGCAGACGGGACGGCCGTACTGGAAGATGAAGGCTGGAGGGGGCGTGGCGCCCACTGGGCTGCAGAAGGAAGGTGGAGCAGCCCTGGGGGTGGCTGGGAGCTACAGCTATGCTGGGAGGAGCAGGGCAGGGCCTGTGGGCTGGCGCATGGGCTCCTGGGCACATGGCACTGACCCTGGCTCACTGGGAGCCAGAGGCTAAGGCCAGCTTTTCATCTCCAACCTTGGGGGCATTTCAGATGCAAAAGGCAAAGGCCATGCTTGGGGCTGGGGAAGGAGTGAGGCATAGGCCAGAGGTGGGTTTGCCCATCAAGGCAGCCCAAGGGGAGGGCAGGACCACAATGTGAAGTCATCATCTTGCAGTCCCCGAAGACCTTCAAGGAAATTTATTGTCACTCTTAGAGGGCTCCCAAGGGCCCCAGAGGTGGGTGACAGCTGTGCTCCTGCCTGCAAGAGGCAGAAGGTCTGTGGCCTCTTCACAGGAAGGATGGGTGGGGCTAGATGAGGGCTCTGGAGCTGTGCATTTGTCAGGGCCATCATGGTGATGGCCCCTGGCTCTAAGACCCAATCATGTTCTCCCCAAGCAGCAGGGTCCTGAGTAGCTCTGGGTGGGCACCAGCCTTAGGCTGAAGACAAGACAGAGCCGAGGGCTGAGTCCAGCTCCCAGCACAGCAGAGATGCCTCAGTTTCCCACAGCTCAGGGGCATACGGACCAGCAAGGGTTGGCATCTCCAGGGAGCTGCTCTGGGCCTCAGTGTGTTCTCAAGGGACTCCACAGTCATCTGTCCCTCCATGACACCTTGCAGGAGCCCACAGCAGCCTGCCCCCACCCCCACGGGACCCCTCATCATCCTGTCCCCTCCCTTGGGTCCCTTTCTCTCTGAGATTCCTTCT
The DNA here is from genome assembly GCA_028451465.1 of Erethizon dorsatum. Lineage (NCBI taxonomy): Eukaryota > Metazoa > Chordata > Mammalia > Rodentia > Erethizontidae > Erethizon > Erethizon dorsatum. The sequence continues at coordinate 256,405 of CM051824.1, forward strand.
GCACGAAGGTTGGAAGTGGTCAGTGGCCATCGCCGTGCAAAAGAATGAGCGTTAGGATTTGTTGGTCAGTTCTCCTAGAAGAAACATCAACAGTGGATAAGGCCAGTTGCAAGCTCCCTGTGGCTGAGCCCCGCCTGGCTGCAGGACTGAGGTCTCTGTCTCCTGTCTCTGGGGGCCATGAGACCAGGCACCTGGGCAGAGGCTGCAGGCAGGAGGGGCTTGAAAGGCTGATATGAGCGCAGACAGGGCACGTGTGGAGCCCTGGGAACAGGTGGAGCACAGGTGAGTGCTGGCCACGTGCTCAGTGCATGCTGTCCTAGCCCAGGAAGGACGGGCTCCTCCTGCCCATGCCCCACTCCCTGCTCTCCCCTGCTGGGCTCCTGGCTTGCCCTCCACCTGCCCTCAGGGACCTTACTCTGTGGTCACCACCTGTGACAGGACATCTGCACAGGGGTTCTCGCTGCACTGTAGGAATACAGCCCTAGTCACTGCGTGGTCAGCTGTGGCTCACAGCAGGGTGGTCACTGCAGAGGAGAAGCTGTGCGCACGAGAATCCCTGACCAGAACCTAAGGGGTAGCCTGGACCACCCTCAGCACGCAGGCCAAGGGCGTGCACATCAGAGCCCAGGGCGGGGAAGGGACAGCCTGGATGCCAGCAGGGCCACCAGGGCCTGGGATCTCCCTACATCTTGGATGCCACCCTTGACAGCCATCACAAGGTCTTCTGGAGTTTGCAACTTCTACAGGATCCCCACTCACAGTTGCTTCCTTGAGCTGTCGACAGAGGGAGCTGTCACCCCAGAGATCCCACCCCATGCTCTAGAACAGTGTACAGCTCCAGCACGGGAGGGCACCCAGGCCCCTCTGGTCAGCAGGGATTGTGAGAGGGGAGACTGAGGGGTCCTAGAAAACCCCCTACATTTTCAGCCACACAAGCCTCAGAGGGCCTGGAGGACACCCCCACTCCCCGCCAGCTGACTTTGAGCTTGGTCCCACTGCCCAGCCAGTGACCTCCAGGTGCCCATGAGGGTTTGGCCCACACCCGCCCTCGTTGCTGGCCACAGCCTGGTACACACAGACCCAGCCCACACGGAGTGGGGCGGGGGCCCTTGGGCCCCATCTGCTCCTAGCTGGCCCTCTCCTGAGGCCTCACTGCTCTGCCCTCCACCTAGACACGAGGCCGAGCCATGATCGTCTATTTAAAGCCAGAGAGACCCAGGCATCACAGCTCATCATCAGCACCAGCTCTTCCAAAGTCACGGGCTGACATCAGGGTAGAGCAGGAATGCGGGGTGCATCTGAACTGTGCGGGCATCCACTGGGCTGGATTTGATGCCCAGCCGGGCACTCAAACCTCCTCCCCTGTCCCCTCCACCTTCCTTGGCCCTCAGTCCTGTCTCCTGGTGCCCATGGAGCTCACTCTGTCATGGCTGCAGAATGCTATGTGCCTCAGCGGAAGTCACCTTGGCCGCCAGATGCCACTGCACAGCTAAGGAATGCCCATCACAGTCAAGACAGGAGATGAGGATCAGAGAGGTGCTGGTTCCTCCTGGCAACAAACTGTGTGTGCATTTGGGACATGCTGACCTGAGAGGCCACCTCTGCTCTGCTTTTGCCTGTGGCTCCATCCTCATGGAGCGGAGGCCCCTGGTGCAGGTAGGTACTCCATGTGTGGGGTGGATTAGGCATCTCCCTGCTCTCTCAAAGCCCCAGCTGCCCCAGAGTCCCACCCACCAGGCTGCTGCCCAGGCCCACGGCACTGCTTCCTTCCCTGAGGTGGTCCCAGTACCCACCTGCTGGTGCCTCTAGAGACACCTGGGACCCACGCCCCTGTCAGAGTGCATGCAGCCCCCACTCTCCGCCACTGACCCCTGGGGACCCTGTGGGAGTGGCTGGGGAGGGAGCCAAGCCTGAGCTAGTCTATTCTGTTGCTTCATAGCTGCCCTCATTTCAAAAAGGAGATTATTTTATTATTTAGACATTCAAGTTTGTTCTGGTTCCACAGGAGAATGTGGGCCTGGCCCAGGGTGTTTACCCAGGTGATTTTTGGTGACAAGCACAGGACGTCTTGTGCATGGTGGAAACTGACTGGGCAATAACGGCATCTGGATTCCCCTGGTGGTTGCTAACCCAGCACCCACGGCTCCCTGTTTAAACCACATGTTCCCCTTTTAGATTCAGAACACATTTCCCACTTCCTTTAGGTGTAATGTTACTGAGGGTGCAAAGTGTGTTCTGTGGGGCGGTTCCCCAGCGTAGCAGCAAGGGACAGCCACAGGAGCACTGGAAACGATGGGCCCTCTCCAAGGGCTCCCGTAGGAAGAGTATGCGCTGCTGGAACCGGCTGCGGCCCACACCAGGGACCTCGAGGGCTCAGTATTCAGCCCCGCAGAAGATACACAGAGAGGACACAGGGAGACACAGCAACTCTGGGAGACAAAAAGTGTTCCTGAGGCGTGTCTCTGAGAACAAAACTGCCTCACAATGGGGCACTGCTGGGACAGTGCGCACCCTCTGGGTGGCCCTCCCCAGTCCCCAGCCTGCAAGTCTGCAGCAACTTGTCCTCACCGTCCAAACACAGAAAGCTGGGCATGGATGATAAGGGAGCAGTAATTTATTTCTTAAAAAGAAGAAAAATCTTTGCAAGGTGGTGATCTGAACTGTGGTGAAAACTGCATATTTTGATGGCAAGAACCCACGTTTTGAGAAAGCTAATGACAGTCATTCTCTCTGGGGAATAAAAGGACGCTCCTGCCACCCTGGGCTGGGTCAACCCCTGTGTTATTCCTACTGCCAGCAGAAAGCCAGTTAGAGGAGCCCTCACACTCAGTCCTCGTTCCTGAGTAAACTCGTTGCTGTCTGGACAGAGCTGGGTTCTGGTGAGGGTGTAGAGAGCTACTTCTGCTCTCTCCAGCCCCCTCTATGCCCGGACTGCCCACCGCTCACCTATGGAGTGCTGGCTTCATCTGATGTTGAGGACGGGCGTCTGAATGCTTGAGACTCAGATGGCGAATATAAAACCTGCCTTAGATGTCACCTTGGACATTGTTTCTTTCAAGCTCACCCAGGTAATTATGAGTTTTACAAAAGGCAGCACCAGATGTGTGAAATAGAGGACGTCTGACCCATTAGAAACAGACAAAGTCAACACTGCACATTAGAAGATGGGATAAGAAAGAGGCGGCACGGACGACACGGTGAAGCAGGGGTGCCGCTTATGGCGGAGCAGGATGCAGCCCTGGGGTGGCTTGCTGGACATGAGTGCCCATGTGGCCTAGTGGCAGGTGGCTGAGGTATACAGATAGGACAGCCGAGAAGGACCCTCCAGATGCTCTGCCCCACAAAGCTGGACCTGCTGTTCCTGTGGCTCCCAATGCACCCGCCACAGTGATGGTGACACTACCAGGTCCGCCGCAGCCTCTCCCCTCAGGTATTGGAGGGCGAGGGCATCATGGGGAAGGTGCGACCCCACACCCCAGTCCTGCTGTCCAGGCATCCCTGCCAGGTGCCTGGCCATCTCAGAAGCTCTCCACAAAGCTGCCCGGAAAGAGCCCTGTGCGTCCGTTTCGCTGCAGTGTCCCCTCGTACCAGCCGTCCTCGCGCTTGCGGTGCACGAAGACCACGTCGCCCTCCCTCAGTTCGATCTCTGCCTCGCTCTGGGGTGGGTAGGAGACCACCACACGGTACCTGGGGATAGAGCACAGCATGAGCCGTAGGTCTTTCTCTTCCTCCCTTGGGCAAATCCTGTGCCTAGGGCTGCTTTCCTCACTTTATACAACTATCATCTTTTAATTTTTTTCAAAACCCTTCTTTCACTTTTTAATTATTAGGAAGAAACTTCCTGTGGTATCCTTTCAAACACAGATGTCAGGTGTGGCTGTGATGCAGCCCCACGGCCTCCCCTGACCCCCATGCCATCCACTGCAGACTGCACCCAGGCAGGGGGCTCAGGGCACCCCCACATCCTCAGGTCATCGCCCTGGCTATGGACCTTGGGCTCGCATTGGTACCTGTCAGGGCAGCGAGGCACTTTGGAGACAGCTTTGGTCCACCAGGCTCCATTTCTACACGTGTTCAAAGCCACAAGATGGTGCCTGTGCAGCTCCACTGGCTGAGGGCACAGCACCAATACCTGGCCTGACTTTCCCTCCTCTTGTTTTCCTGAGACCTTGGCCACTGCAGCCTCCAAGGCCACCTTAGTGCCCCCTATAGTGACCAATAGGACACAAAATGGAAACTGAGACAGTGGCCTTTGCCAGGTGGAACCCAAAGAGTGCCTGTGGCCAGAAGCTCATATCCTGGCAGCCCCAAGGCCCCTCTGGGTGGAGCAGGCACTCCCAGATGGGAAACTGAGGTCCAATCCTCTCGCCAGCACCCTGCTGAGGACCAGAGGCTCAGGGTCTGCACCTGGCAGGCCACACAAGCACTCAGATGCAGCCCTGACAACATCATCCCGCCCTTCAGGCCCACGGGGTGTCTGGTTCTCTGCTGGCCTCAACAAGGCCTGAGAGACAGGAGCTCCTGGCAGCCCCAGGCAGAAGGAATCCCTGTCCCAGTGCCTGTCTGGGTAACCTGAGCAGCCAAGAGAGGTTGCTGCATCCCAGCTGCACCTGGGCAAGGTCCTTCCCTCCTCTCTGGGTGGCCAACCTCAAAGCCATTCCAGTGAGCAGCCTGGGCAAAGACATCAGGACCAGAGAGAGCATTTCCCGTTCTCCTGGTCCCCACCCTCCCTGTCACCAGGGCAGGAGCTGGGTTCAGTTTACATTGGATTCTGCCCTACTGCAAACTCTGTCTAGGCATGTGGAGCCTCTGGCCTTAGGGAAACCAGGACGTTATAAAACGTAACGGATGCTAGGTCAGCCCCTCTCATGTGGTCCACGGCCCTCAGCAGCCCTGGGACAGATCTCTGGATCTACTGAAGGAATCTGAAAGAATGGGCTGAGAATGTGGACTCTGACAAACTTTAGAAGCAAATGTTTGCAGCGGATGCCTGAGAACGCAGGTGCCAAGTTCGTGCCCTGGGAAAGAGGGCTGCATCCCTTGGGCAACCACCTGCTCCCGGGGATGGGACTGTGGCGCCACCTGCTGGTCTAGCTTGACCTGAGAAGCCATGACCTTGGAGCAGCTAGAGCCCAAGAAGCAGGAGAACCAGAGACCTCACAGCTGGGTCTCAGCCCACGCCTCAGCCAGTGCCAGCAAGGGGGAGGTGGGTGTGTGCTCCCGTCCAGAGGCAGCAGGGCTGGCCAGGCCTGGGCCCAGCACAGAGGATCGATCACCTCCAAGGCCTCAGGATGGCTGCAGGTGCTGGCCCAGTTCCTACGGCCATCCAAGCCGCAAGCACAGCACCAGCTCTGGGAGCATAGACAGGAAACAGATTCCCCCAGCCCCTTGCAGCCAGCATTTCTGTGAGGGCTGCAGCCAGTGGTCTGTGAAGTCACACGGCCTGACACAAGCCACTCTGTCCCCACCATGTCCTACCAGTGGCTTCCCACATTCTCACCTCCTCCTCCCTTCCCAGGGAAAACAGCAAAGGGTGAGTGATTCCCAGATGCTCAACACCAGCTTTGGCCTCTGCCTTGACTGCCAGATGTGAAACAGACAAGCAGCTTTAAAAATGTAATTTGTTAGAAAGAAGTAATTTGGTGTTTCTGAGCAATTCAATGACTAAGGAGCCCAGATGGATATGCAGTGAATTCCCACAAAATGGGCATTTACTGCTTCTGTCCAGATGGCTCCAAGACTGGACTCTTCCCTCACTGCAAGAAAGAAACTGGTGCTCCCTGTCTTGGACACGCAAGGCCACAGGGGCCTCAGAGGATGGCCGCTGCTCCCAAGTGGTGACCACTGGGCTTTGTAAATCAGAGACCCTGCCCTGCAGCACACATGCGGGCCATGTGAACCGCAGCAGATTCCAGGTCAGGGTCCGAGCGGACTCTCTGGTGCCCTCATCACTCCTAGCCCACCGGGAGTGTGGGGTGTCTGGCCTCCTCCGTGTCGTCTGTGGGCACAGCAGGGCTCCAAGGTGGCTTCCACATGGCAGCTTTTTCTGAGCATTTGCTCAAACAGGGTTGAAGAAAGTGGGCCACTGAGCTTGTGTCATGTCAGAAACTTGGAAATGACCATGCTGCACCTGTGCCCTGGACACAAGACCAAGGCAGTGACACACGTGCCATGTTCCTGAGCTTGTGACGGGGCCACTACCCCAAACTGAATCCACAGGAAGTGGAACTGTGTTCATCCCTCTCCCTACAGAACATCATGGCTCAGCCCAGCCTGCCTTCCACATGCACAGACATTTGGGCAAGGTCATCTCACACAAAGCCTATTTTATGATGGACTGAAAACTACACTGAGAATAAAAACATCACCATGGTAAAGTCAAACTTGTGAGTAAATCCCTGTACGCCGGCACTAACCGTACCTGTGGGTCACTGCTTCTGTAACAAATGGACACAGGTGGAGCATCCTCATGCCATACGAGTCCCATTCTCACAGTTCTAAAGGCGGAAATCCAACAAGGTCTCACTGGGCCAAAAGTAAGGTGTCTTCTAGGCTGGTGCCTTCCAGGGGCTCTACAGAATCTTGCCATCTGTGTCCCTCCTCCTCCACCCTCAGAGACCAGGGGTTGAGTCCTCACATGGTAGGGCTTTGATTGCCTTCTAGGACCCTGTGCCCACTGGCCAGCTGGATGAGGCGGGATGTCCCCCTTCCTTCCCATTGACCACTGGCAGCCTCCACTCCTCTGCCACGTGAGGTGGCATATTCATGGCTTTGGGTGACTAGGGCAAGTAAATTCTGGGAGCTGTTATTCTGCCATAACACATCCTGGACCAAAGCAAAAAGGCTTTACACTCTAACAAAGCCAAGCAATGCCTGGCCAGCAAGCACGGAGCAGGAGCAGGTGGGCTATGAACTTGTGCGGAGGAAGCCAGGGCCAAAGGGGTCAGCTCAAGGCCAAGTCACCACCTTGCTCTCACTATTGCATGCTGTCACAATAATTCATTATGCAGGCATAATTTTCAAGCATTAGCCTAGGTGCTTCACAAATATCATAAATATCAGGCAAGTGTCATCACCCCCCGGTATGGAAGCCCCAGGAACTGGGTTCGAGAAATGAGGAAGGTGAGTTTCAGCTTGGGTGAAATGGCCAACAGAAGGCAGGCTGTCCATCTGCTCAAAGTCTCCTGCAGCTCTGTGAGGAGCAGGCACCTAAGGGCTCAGTCTGTCTGATGGCACAGCTGGTCCTGGGCTAGCATCGCCCTCCCAGGGGATGGGTCAGGAGACTGTTCTACCTGATGCCCTGTAATACTCACATCCCCTAACTACTCCTCCTTTACGAGATCCCCAAGAAACTTCCAGATTTGGCTGTCTTTCACACAGTCCACAGGGAAAGGAAAGTCCCCTTGAAAGGTCTGCTGATGGGCTCTCTGGTCAACACAGCAGGCTATGACCTGGCTCACACAGGCCTGCTCTGCTGGACAGACCCACTCAGGGCCCACAGATGGGACGGGGCCACTGGACCTGTAGGCCAGGCCAGGCCAGGGCAGTGGAGCAGCAGATGGCACTGGCCCAGTGGGCCTCAGATACAGGCAGCTGCCAGACAGAGGGGAAGTGCAGGAAGGAGAGAACGGGGAGAGTGTGTGTGTTGGGTATGTATGATATGAGTTATGTACCCAAGGGTATGGCACGAGTGTCTGTTATGTATCCTTGTATGATGTGTGTGATGTATGTAGCACCATGTGTGCACTGCATGGTGTGTATAATGAATGTGTTGTGTGGTGTGTGTGGTGTATGGTGTCTGTATAGTGTGTGGCATGTGTGTGGTATATGATGTGTGTGGTATATGGTGCATACAGTGTGTGAGCTGTGTGGAGTGTATGTGGTGTGTAATGTGTGGACAGTGTGTATGCAGTGTCCTGTGTGTGTGATGTATGGTGTGTGTATAGTGCGTGGTGTGTGTGGTGTATGGTGTGTGCACAGTGTCTGCAATATTCACCGCCACCTATGCACCCCACCTGGGTGGAATGTGCCCACTGCCCACTGTTGCAGGAGTCTGGTCTCAGGCTGCAGCCGCCACATGGTCAGGGTGTCTTCTCAGCCTGTCCCTCATGCTCTGCTGTCAGTGGTGGGCCAACAGCCGAGGAGGGCACCACCCCCTGCCCCTCAGTAGGTTGGCCATCACATCTCTGCCATGCTGCCGCCTTTCTGGGAGCCTTCGGGACAGACACCAAAATAGGCAGAGCCACCCAGCCAGATGAGAGCTCTGACTTCTGTAAAACTCAGGTGCCTGCAGCAATGCCTCAGTTTCCAGATCTGTAAAGCTCATGCTGAATGATGTGAAACTGCTGGTTTGGGTAAAAACATGGGTAAGTATTGGCAATTTTGATGGTTCACCCTAGTGGGCTATCTGCACTCTGAGCCAATTCTGAGAAGACATCTCTCTTTTTTTTTTTTTTTTTTTTTTTTAATGTGGGTACCAGAAGTCGACCTCAGGACCTTGCACTTGCCAGCAAGCACTTGTGCCGCTGAGCAATATCACCGGCCCTTTTTTTCCTTTATGTGGGTTCCGGGAGTCAAACTCGGGACCTTGCGCTTGCTGGGCAGGCGCTTATGCTGCTGAGCTATCTCACCGGCCCCCCATCTTTTAATTCTAAGATGTCACAGCAGGATGAGGCTCAGCTCAGGGGTCCATTCTGAGTCCCTGGGTGGCGGACAATCCCCCCACTACCTGATTTTCCAGTGTTTGTGCTCAGTCCCACACTGGTCCTGACAAATTTCCTGATGAATCCCTTGCAATCCCAAACACAGGAACCAAATGGCCTGGGAACTTGACATCAGCTCCAGGTTCCAGACTCCTCAAAGCCCAAGCCCACCCCTCCCTGGAGCCCAGTGGCTGGGTGATAAGGGGTGCTAGGTAGACTAAGCCCCTTTCCCCTGTACCAAGAAGGGCTTCAGACCTCAGGTGCCCGGCACATGGCACAGAGGATGTAGCCCGCACACCCTTACCTCTCCCTGGGCAGCGGCTTGGGCTCAGGGCAGATGGCAGCCACGGAGAGAGCTGCCTGCCGGGTAGGGGAGGAGCAAAAGTTCAGATCCAAGGAGCCCGTCTTCCTGTGCAGCGGCTCCAGCCCCATGGCCCCCCGCATCTCGCTCTCAATGGGACAGGAACCTGCCCTGCCGTGGACAGACAGGGAGGACATGTCAGGGCCCATGGCACCCAGCAGCGAGGTGTCTGTAGCCACCGGAGGGTCGTGGGTTGGGGAGAAGGACGGTGGGGAGCGTGACTTCCTCCTGGTAGATGCCCCAGCCAGCAGCTTCAGCAGCCCACTCTTCTTCTCTTTCTGAGGGGACACAAAGGGTGGCACCGAGCAGTTAGTGCTCCTCATGCAGAACTCTGGAGATGATCTCACAGAGAAGGAGACAGGTGAGATGGCAGCCTCAGTTTCCCTGCTTCCTCCAAACCAGGCAGAAGCATTCCACAGACTACAAGGCCCTGGGCGGGAGGACTGGGCCGGCTGCGGGAGGATGCTCAGCCGCTGTCTTCCCCATTTTTGCAGAGCCCTGGCCCAGCAGCAACCCCGTGCATGTCCTGGTGGGTGTTCCACACAGCTCTCCTGAAGAGCCCAGAAGGCTTCCTGTCAAGTCCTGCTAACATCACACAACTAAGGACACTGCAGGGCTGTGTGGCCCGGGTGCTGGTGCCTCTGCAGGGCATCACGACACGAGCTCCCTCCCCAGGATGCACAGAGGCTCCTGCACTGGGACAGTTTCCTGTGCAAGCCCAGCAGCTGTCAACTTCCTGCTGCTTCCCCACCTGGACACAGGCTGCAGAGGCCCTGGGCACTGCCTATGCCCGGTAGAGGGCACAGTCCTGGTGGTGGCACTGGTCCCAGCTGAGGGCAGCCCTGGTAGTGCGCTCACTCCAGCATGAAGGGAGAACTGCTCCTTGGCACCTCTACTGTGGACACTCTTGGGGAATTTCCCAGGTAAATCCCTGCCCTGCAGGCAGCTGCTCTTGCTCAAAGAGCTGCTCGGGACACAAGGAACAGGGTTCCTCATGTACAGAAGAGGGCCTGAAGGGCCTAACAGCCATGCGGCCTTGGCATGTGCCCAGGCCTTATAGCCTTGTTCTGGGGACCCCAGGCCCCTCTCCTACTGCTATTGCTCCCTAGGTCTCAGGGGTGATCCTCCCACCCTGCAGTGGGCATTAGCAACATCCTGGCTCTAGGCTCTGAAGATGTTGTGGTTAGAGCAGGCTAACTGACGCCCAAGGACCAGGTGCTGAGATGGGCAGAGGAGGGCAGGCAGGGCTGCTGGGCAGCCGCACACCTCCCCGTGTGCCATTCAGGTCTGTGCTGAGTCCACGAGCCTCACAGAGTGTGAGCAGCTCCTGTCGTCAGCAGGGATCATGGTGTCACTATTGACACTGGGGGTTGTGAGACGCACCATAGTGTCTGCTAGAGACCCGGCACTGTGTGTGCATGTGGGTGAGCATGTACGTGCACATGCATGTATGTGTCTGCACATGGAGGACCATGGGGGTGGTGAGCACATGTGAGCTGGAGAGACAGCATGCACACTACACAGAGGGGCTCTGACAATGTGGTTGTCCGAATCTGTCTCACTGGGGTTTAGGCTCTGATGTTCAGTGAAAGTTCTGCGGGGGATCCACGGCAGTGAGCAGAAGTCTGAAACAGCCATAGGACTAGTGACGGCCACTGCAGGGTTTGCTTGGATCACAGGCCCACTGGACCCTGAGGCACAGAGGGGTGGCCTCCCCTCCTACCTCCCTCACCAGACTCACTCTGCAAAGCTCAGGCCTGGTGTCCAGGAACCTTAGTCCGCAGAGAAACAAGCTCACTGTACAAGCCAATGGCCAATTTGCTTACAACCCTGGGAGGGAGGCCAAAACCTCATCAGCTTTGAGAATAAAGGACTGAACATGCATTTTCACTGCCAGGCACAGAAGATATTTTCCTGAGCTGAGACCTAGGAGTGGTCATGGCTAGAGGTTCAGACCTGCGCTGACCCTCACTGACCAGGAACACAGACATGGCACCCTGGGAATGGGCAGCTATGTTTCAGCTTTTGTATGCATCAAAAACACACACAACCTTACGTTTTTGTGCCATTACCTTATTAACTACATACATGTTTCTTTTCCATTTAAGAGGGTAAATGAGCAGAAGAAATTGCAGTCTGTTTTGAAGGTGATAGTAAGATAGGAGGAACCCTGGGGCAGGCCTCGACTCCATAGGAGGGACAGCTGGGGCCAGTGTGTGACACTGATTGTCCAGGGGGGGGGGTTGGGAGGTGTGGAAGGAAAAGATGTAGGAAAAAGCAGGTGCACACAGTTTTGTGAGGCGCCCAGGGCAGGAGCAGGTATGGACAGTACACTGTGCGGCCTGGAAGGCTAGCTGAGGGAACAGGAGGGCAGGGCATGGGGTCCCAATGTGGCCTGTGGAAGTGCTTAGAAAGAGCTGAGCAGGGGATGGGGACGGGCACAGGAGGAATGCCGAGGAAGGTGGCTCGGGGACAGCAGTTAGGACACGGCACAGCATGTCCTGCTCTCTGCCCATGTGGCTTCCAGTCTTTACCAACCCCAACTCTAATGCTCACTCTAGCAGTCTGTTGAACAGCGTCAATGTTTTGGCCAACTCAGCAGCATGCTAAGGACACAAACTGAGTTTAGAAAGAGGGCCAGGTGACTCTCAGAGGCAATCCCCAGCCACAGGCCACCAGCCCAGGAAGGGAGCACAGATCATCCCCAGCACCTGTGAGAGTGGCCAGGCACAGTCAGGAGCCCCTGAGGCCTGATGCACAGGAGACTGGACCAGCAATGCTGGAGGCTCCAAGAAGCTCTGAGCAACAGAAGAAACCAAGGCCCAAGGGTGACACGAGACCTTCCCTTGTTCTCTGGCTCAAGGCAGCAAGTTATACTTGGAAGCTTCTTGGTTATTATTTTATGTTTGGAAACTTTCCTGTTGGAGAAGGGAAAGGGTAATTAAAAGCTATGCACTGCTGAAATTTTAATGGAAAAAGGGCACATCTCTAGTTCTGCTTGAAAACATTTGGGAAGAGCAGAGGTTTAGAAGAGTATAAATATGCAAAGCATTTTCAGAAGGGCAGAGGAGAGAAGATCTATAATGGATAAAGAGGAAGAAGTTAACAAGCTAATTAAAAGAGACAGAAAATTGTGCTCAGAGCTGCTGGGTATTTCAAACATTAAAACATCTTCAAAAATATTGCCCTGGAAAGAGACAGACTGGAACAAAGGACCCAGTAGGAAACAGTGGGAACAGGAGGCTACAGAGGCCAGTGCCAGTCTGACCGTGCGCTCCCCTTGCCACTCTGGGTGGGAGCAGGCTGCAGTCTGACTGTGTGCTCTCCCCTGCTATTCCTCATGCTTGTGTCATGGATGGGGACTGAGTGGCCACACAGCATTGTTCTTGTACTGCACAGCCAAAGCACGTGGTAAGAAGTCCATGCTCACAGAATTTGTAGTTTCATACACCCCGTTTCTTAAAACACGGGCTGAGAGAAGGGGGCCTGGCACTATAAGGACAGCTGCAGTGCCAGCCAAGTGATGGGACCTGCAGGGTGGGCAAGGTTGAAGAAGATTGTAAGTGCTCAGCTCTGGCACGGAGTCTGTGCAGCTGTTTCCCCAGGTGCGGTCCCTGGTCCAGAAATCAGGGTGGAAATGGAGGGGCACCACTCAGCACGGCCCGTGACCACAGGCAGAGCTTGGCATCCTGAGTCACCACCCACCTCCTAGGAGTTACTGGGTACCTGTCATAGCCTCTGCCTCAGAGGAGTTACTGGGTACTAGTTTTTGCTCTCCCCACCCAGGAGTTACTGGTTACTAGTCACCGCCAACCTCTCAGGAGTTACTGGGTACTAGTCACTGCCCACCTCTGAGAGGTTACTAGTTACTACTCATCGCCCCCACCTCAGAGGAGTTACTGGGTGCTGGTTATTGCTCCCTGCCAAGGAGTTATTGGTTCTAGATATTGCTCCCACATCTGATGAATTACTGGTTACTATTTATTCCCCCTGGAGTAACAAAGCCCTCATCGTTGTCCATGTGACTCCATTTCTAGGTTTTTTTTACTATTTAAAAGACAACTTTGGTCCAGTGCTTTGCAGTTGAAGCTGCACTTCTGATGAAGACAGTTTCTGCAGCTCTTTCCATTGTCAGACTAAACCCAAGACCTTAAAATCCTTTTCTACCTGTGTTCCCAGGTCTACAGGGGAACAAGGACCCTGGAGCAGCTCCTGCCATGGTTGGGGAGATGAATAAACACGTCCGAAGCGGCTGCTCCGGCAGGTTAGCATTCATTTTGGAGCAGCCTGACAATTCTGTTTGGTGAGGATAAGCACTTTATTTCCTAAAATTGCAAAGTCAAATCTCTTCTGCTCTTTTCTAGAAGCCTCAGGGCTAGAAGTTTTACTCTGTGTCTGCCTCATAATTTGTATGGGATCCTCAGTCAGCTATCAAATTCTGAATAAATATCTAATATTTTGTCCTGAATAATATGCTATGCATTTGTGAGATTAACTAATTCACTCCTCCCAGAAGCTCAGGATGAGGAACTCAAGTGGTGAGAGGATGTGTGGGAGGGGCCTGCAGGTGAGCCTCTCTGCGTTACCTACACCCAGCTCCTGGAAAACGTATACCACACACATGCTTGTAACTTGTGGCACATATATCTACACTGAAAGGCACATGTTACATAGGATGGTGATTTTTTTTTTTTTTTTTTTGCATTTTAAACAAAGCCCAGGCGTGTCATGGGAGTGGAAATTTCTGTCTCCAGATATCACCAGATGCCTTGCTCAGGGGCTGTGGCCCAGGGACTCAGATTCTCATGGAGTTTTCCATCCCAGTCCAGCGCACAGGACCCCAGTGTGCTGCACTGGCCGTGTGCCCATGCGCTGACTCATCCTCTCACTGACCCACCCTAGCCCAGCTCCTTCCCTCTGTTCCACCTGACGAAAGTAGGAATGTGGGGCTAAGTCCAGAAGATGGGTCATCTGGAAGCTGGAGGTTAGAGGAAAGCTGCACAGAGATCAGAGGAAAAAGTATGCACTCCCCACAAATATCGGCACACAGGAGAGCACGAGGTGGGTGCCAAGCACCTGTGGCTGAGCTGGCACAAGGCAGGGCTGGCCTCCCAAGAGAAAGAGATATGAGGTTCCCATCAGAGGGTCACACTTGCCAGCATCCTCCCATCACCATGATTCCTCCCTCCTGCCAGGAAGCAGTCAGAGCAGCAAGGAGCCTTCCAGAGGGACCTTAAGTCCCCACCCATCCAGGGCACCTCTCCTTTGGCCTACAGAGGTCTCTGCTCAGGCTGTTGTCAGCCAAAGGTCCTCCTGCCTGTCCCCCTGCTGTTGGCACCTTCCCGAGGTCTCTGTTCCCACATGCAGGTCTGTCTGCCCTATGCCGGACCTGGGCAGACTCTGCCTCCCTGCAGGCCACGGTGGGGCGTGCAAGGGAGCAAGGAGGGCAGCTGGCTTCAGGGTGGGAGGTGCAGCAGCTTCCCTTTCCAGGACAATCCCTGGGGGCTAATCTGTATCATCTGGTGCTGATGTGTCCGTGGCAATGCAAAACCATCACTAGTGGACAAAGGGGTGGTACATCACCGTGGTTTCAAGCACGACCTTCGTTTCTTAAGTGCAAAGGGGTAACTTCCATTCTACACACCCATCCTCTTCTCAAGTCACACCAGATCTGGTTTCTCCTTGTCATTTGTGGGACCATAAAGATCATTCTGAAAACAGTATCCAGACCACTTCAAAGGCACAGACCCAAGTCCTTCCACGAGGAGATGCCCGGGAGCTGACCCGCTATAGCATCTGCAGACCATGGCTGCCTCTGGGGTCTCCTCTTCCACCCAGCAGCACCAAAGCAGATGCATCCCCCAAGCAGAAGGACCCCCATCAACCTGGGCAACCTGGGTGATAAAAAGTCCTCTGTGACATGAGTTCTGAGTGAATCACACAGGTCAGCACCAGCCCCAACCCAGCCCGTGCTGCACAGGTGCCCACAGGCTGTCCCCAGGCATGGTCTCCAGGGAGCTGGCAGGGCCACTGCTGGCCTGTGCTGACAGGCAGACAGCACTCTGGGCACGGGAGCCAAGGCACAGGGTGGAGGAGCAGGGACTGGAGCATTCGATAGCCAGGCTGGAGAGCATCTCAACAGCTCTGCTCAGGCCTAGGACTACAGAGCAGTGCGCAAACCCAAGAGAAGGGCTGAGGTCAAGACTAAGGGAGCAGGTCTGAAGGTCCATGTCCCACGGGGTAAGAGAAGAGGACCAGCCTCCAGGACAGCCTCCCTAGACCTCCAGCACCACAGGCACCACCCAACAGAGACCTGGGCCTGGGCCTTGGCCTCGTCCTCTTTATAACCAGCAGTGCCAGAGCACCACCCTGCCATGCTCCTGGGAAAATCACTCCCTTCCCACTGGGAGCCCTGGCCGCATCCATCCCAGCTCTCTCCAGCACATGCTGGAAGGGCCCTGACCCACCCTGCTGAATTCACACCAAGAAGCCACGTGGCCTGAGGTTCTGCCTCACTGAACAGCAGAGCTGGAGCCCACTGTCACTTCCTGAAGGAAATTCAGCAAGAGAAGCTCCTGGAGACTCTGCCAAGTGCTTTCAAATCCTGCTTTCACCATAACCGGACAGGAGCATGTGTGAGACAGGGTTGCTCAGGGGGAGACATGAAGTGGCCACTGTGTGCCCACAGTCAGCAGCCTGTCCAGCTGTGGTCATGGGCGGGGTGGGGCTGGGGCTGCCTGGGTCACAGGCCCACCTGTGCCTGGGCTCCCCAGCATCCTCACAGCTCCTCAGCTGCAGATGGCAACTGGGCATGCAGTGTGCCTTGCTGTGAGTCAGGAAAAGCCCAGCTGGGAGCACAGATGTAATACAGGAGCAGGAGATCCTGCAGACCACGTTATCTTGTTTGAGTTTGGAAGGGCAGTGCTCCCCTGGGGCTGGCCTAGCCTCCCACCAGTCACCTCCTCCCTGGGGAACACAGGGCCTGCTCTCCATGCTGCCCCGAGTCACACTCAGCCCCAAGCTTGCTGGCTCAGGCCAGCGCTGGCCCAGGTGTTTCTGCTATGGGGGCTGTGGGGGTCACCAGATGAAGAGGACACCCCTGTGGGTCCCTGGACTCCACCCAAACTGTCAGCAGAGGGATTCTGATTGTGCCTGGAGCCCCCACAGCTTGCCTAGCTTTCATTGGCTGTGTGCTCAGAGGAGAGCAGTGGGGATGCCATGGCTCCTGACTGACTCCCACATGCCTGAATCCCACATGCCTGACTCTAGGATACAGAACCCACTCAGGGCCAGTCACATGGAAGGCACTGATGTCCACAAGCTGAAAAGGGGGTTTGGGGGCAAAGACCAACCTGCACTTGAGTGTGACCACAGCTTTTTCTGGCAAGCCTGACTCGCTTTCCTCAATGGTCAGGGGGAAGCTCCCAAGGGGCCGGGGGGGGGATCAGAGCCCTCCCCTACCACACAATGCATGGGCTGTATCTCAGAACCAGGCCCAAGGTAGATGGGCTCGGCCAATCCTTAGGCAGACACAAGTCCAGAGCAGCCGTCTCACTCCTGCAGCATCAGAGGCCTTGACACAGGCCCCTCCTCACCTGGGAGCATGGGAAGGACATCACGCGGGACAGGACGGAGCAGCAGCTGCTGAGGCCAGGCACCACTGCGAAGGGACTGTGAGTACAGGCAGCCACCCCTGAGGGGACAGAGGCCTGGAGCCAACACTGAGCATGGCAAGGCCTGGGAGAAGAGTGCAGCCCTCACCTGACACCATCTAACTCCAGCTGCCCTGCCAGCCCACCCAATCCGAACCAATTCCATACGGGACAGCAGTAGAGCTTCAGAATGTGGGAAACCAAGGCAGAAGGGTCCCCAGGTGGCTCACGGGGGAAGAACCCCAGACCGCTGTGTGGCATGTGGCTGGGCACCACAGGACTGCCCACGTGCTCCATACAGCTAACAGAGACTTAGTGTGGAAAAGGAAAGGTCGGCAGCTCACCAGTGATTTTTATATAGGTCGCATATTGAAGCAAGAATAGTTTGGATATTGTGCTTAATGGAATAGGCTATTGAAATGAATTTCATCTTTAATTTTAAAATCTTACTTTTAAAAAACATGGATACTGGAAAATGTTCATTAAGTCTGTGGCCAGCATCCTATTTCTGTTGGACACACTGATTTAGAAACGTGGATTCTAATCCTGGATGGTCTGTCCAACTGGCTGGTCAGCTACTGGACTGTTTCCTTTATGAAACCAGCTGAGCATCCATCACAGCTAGAATAGTTGTCCACACCAATGATTGGGTTGGCACCCTGAAGTCTTCTCGTTTCTCCTTAGGAAACAGGACTGTCCCATATGGTTGAACAGGCTGTGCACCACACAAGAATGACACATTTGAGTGAGGGGTGCTGTTCACACAGATTTGATTCTCACTGCTATATTCTCCCAGCACACAGCAATAAGGATCTTGTTCTAACAAAATGAGTGTATTACACTGATTTTTCCCACAAAGGGAACTAAGCTATGTGGAGGAGGGAACATTGTTTTCTTATTTGCTTGAAACCCGTGGCTGCCCCATGTTGGCCACGCCTGGCTCCTCCAGCCAGCTGCCTTCCTTGGTCCTGCCTCTGCCCTTCTCAGGCCTGGTGCAGCTGAGAGAGGAACTCGATGCCCTCATGCAAGCCTCCACTGACAGGCACCACTGGCATCCAGTGCCAAGGATGCCCGGGACGTCCACTTACCTTCTCACCCCTCTTATCCTCCAGTCTGCACCCTGTGCCAGTGGGGCTGGATGCAGACAGGCCCCCACCGGAGCCCATGCTGACGTCCCCACTGAGGCTGGTGGTGCTGACATTGGGCGGCGTGATGGCCGATGCAGTGGAGGTGAGGGGAAAGGCTGGCCGGGGACTCGTCTGAACCGGAGACTGCTGGCCGTGCTGCGGGGACACCACGGAGCGGGGCCTGAGGCTGGTGGCAGGCAGGCGGGATGGGGAGCTCTGAGTGCACAGGGGCGTCACGGTGGCAGTCGGTCGATCCTGGGTCTGGGTAGAGGGGTGGGTGGCTGGGGTAGGAGTGGAGAGACAGTGGGTAGATGGTTAGTCTGCAGCCTGTTGTGCACCCAGCACCCCTCCTCTCCGTGTGGCCTCTTCTCCAGGACCTGGCCACCAGCACAGATCTCCTGCTCAGGAGGAGAAACTGAGGCTGTCCAACTGCAAAGATGCACTCTCATCTCTCAAAACCCAGTGACCAGCCCTGCCCTCACTCACAACAGCCCTTCCTTGGGGGAGCTAAGTTTCCCAGGCTGCTGAGCAAGGGCTCATTCCTAGTTTCTGTGATGCGTTCTGGATCAGCATGCTTCCACTCCTATATCAAAATACCAGAGGCTGGGCTCAAGTGAGCCCACAGGCCTGGAGGCTTAAGGGCCCAGAGCCTCCATGAACTCACGTATCATGAAGAAGTCATGGCAGATCCCTCTCAGGGGAGGATCCACTATGGCGGAGGACCCATCCCGGGGGAGGACCCATCCTGGGGAAGGATCCAGCATAGTGGCGTGAGTGCATGCAAGGGAGAGAGTGCCCATGGTGAGATGGAGCCCAGAGTGGGGACAGGGGCCATGCTTGCTCTTTCATAATGAACCTCTCCTGAGAACTCCCTTGGGATCCCATGAGAAGCAACTTAATCCCTTCCCTGGCCAGCACCCTATGACTACTGACCCCCACCTGGCCCCACCTCTTAAAAGACCCACGAACACCACACACATGTGGACCTTTGGGGGACAAATCACAACCACAGTACAGCATCTTCTGTTTCCCTGTGCTCTGACAAACCAATGCGTTCCCAAGATTTTTAAAAACATCTTGGTTAAAATGCCCATAAAAGTAAAGTCTGGGAAAGCATCTCAGAGAAGCCTTGAGATGGCCCTGGGATATGGAGCAGCACTGCACACCAGCTGGTCCTGGTCTACAGTTGGGCTCTGGTTAGTCCTGACCCTTGCTTTCCACACTGGGCTCAGGATCTCGCTTAGCCAGAGCCAAGAGCATGAGAGAGCTCTGGCTAGTGACAATCACAGGAGGATTAAGGGCATGATAACTAAATTAGTCCACCGGTTAGTTTAACATAGTTCTGGGTGTGGATAGTGGGAAGGCCCACCCTGGGTGTGGTGACACCAACCAATAGGCTTGTAGCCTGGATGGAACATAAGGCAAAAAGAAGGAAGGCAGGTTTGCTGCTTGCTGCTTTCTGCCTGGCCCGCCATTCCTGGTTTCTCCTCTCCCAGTCCCCTCTGCCATGCCACCTTGCCTTGGGGCCAGCTGACAAAGATTGAAACCTCTACAAACTATGAGCTAAAATAAATCTTTCCTCCTTTAACTTGTGGGTGTCGGGTAATTTGTCCCAGCAATGAGAAAGTAACTAAGGCACCAGGTAACCAGATGTTACACTGTGTGGTTTAGGGAATGGTGACAAGAAAGCATCTATACCCACTCAGCACAGATACAATTATTTTGCAAATATTCTGGATCCACAATTGACTTAAGCCACAGACACGGAACCCATAGATATGGAGAGCCAACTATACACAGAAATACAGCTGATTTTTTTACATTGATTTTGTATCTTCGACCTTGCTGATTTTTTTTTAGCTCTAGGGGTGTGTGTGTGTGTGTGTGTGTGTGTGTGTGTGTGTGTGCGCGTGCGCTTTCCTTAGCATTTTCTATATATAAGATCATACCGTTTGCAACATTAAACAGTTTTACTCCTTCCTTTCCAGTCTGCACACCTTCCTTGCCTCATCCAGCCTGGCCAGAGTTTCAGTATTGAACAGAAGTGAGGGCAGCAAACATCCCCGCCTGTTCCTGATCTCAGGGGAGAAACTCTAGTCTGTTGCCATTAAGTATGATATTATCTGTGCATCTTCACAGAGCCCTTTATGAGATCAAAGAAGCCGAAGTCTCAAAGACTCACTGTCTGGGTCTCTTAAATCAGGAATGGACACTAAAGTCTGCACTATTGAAACAGTCATATTACCTTTCAGTTTGTTAATGAGTCAAACTGCATCGATTGTCAAATGTTAATCCAAACTTACTTTCCTAATATAAGCCCTACTTTGTGTATTATCCTTTTTATTTACTGTCAGATTTGATCTGCTAAAATTTTGCTTAGAATTCTTATGCCTGTTTATGAGGCATATTTATCTGTGGTTTTATTTTCTTGGGATGTCTAGTATTATAATGCTGGATATATAGAAAAAGAAAGTATTCTCTCTTCTTCTCAATTTTCTAAGAGTTTCCACAGAATTGTTATACTTTCTTCCCTAATTATCATACATAAATCGTCAATGAAATCATCTGAGACTAGGATGTTCTTTGTGGAACTTTTAAAAATGAACTGCTTTAATAGATATGGGCTATTTGGATTATTTATTTTTTCTAGGGCGAGTCTGATAATTTGTCTTTCAGAAAATATTTTAATAGATCCATTTCATCTAATTTGTTGAATTAATCTGGATGAACATTTTAAGTGATCCCTTATTTTCCTGTAGAATCCAAAGCAATGTCACCTGTTATTCTTGATTGTAATAATTTGTGTATCTTCCCCCTTTTTTATCTGTCTGCTAGAGGTTTATCAATTTCATTATTGATCTTCTCAAGGAAGCACCTTTTGGTCTCTATTCATTTGTTTTTTGTTATATTGATTTCTGCACTGATCTTTTCTACTCCCTTTAAGGTCCCTTTGTTCTTGTTATTGTAGTTTCTTTGGGTACAAGCTGATGCCACTCATTTGACACTTTTCCTTGTTTTTTGACTACAGATGTTTACAGAAAGGACTGCATTTGTGACATCCTCCAAATTTGGATAAGTTGTGTCTTATTTCATGCAGCTTGAAATGCTAATATAATTTTTATTTCTTCAATGCTCCATGCATTATTCTGAAGTATGTTTACAAATATTTGAAAACTTCTAATAGATATTTGTAATTATTTGTGGTACTGATTTCTAATTCAACTCCACTATGGTGGGGAATGTAGCTTGCGTGACTTAAATATTTTTATGTGTATTGAGATTTAACTATTATAGCCCAAAACTGTTCTATGTGCATTTAAAAAGAACACATATTTTGATGTTGTTGGATGGAACAACATCTGTTCCCTAAATGTCAATTAAGGGAAGTTGGTTATAGTGTTATTTTATATTTTTACCAATTTTCTGTCCATTTGTTCTATCAGCTATTGAGAGAAATGTTGAAATTGCTGATTGCAATTGTGGATTTGCTGATTTCTTCCTATAGATTTAACCGTAATTGCTTATACATTTTGAGCTCTATTACTTGGTGCCTAAATATTTCAGGTTGTTATGTCCTCTTAATTAACTGACCCTTTACCATTTATGAAATTATCTTTTTTATCATCCCTAATAATATTCTTATAAATTATTTGTTCAGTATTACTCATAACATAGCCATTCCAAATTTCTTTGGATTTATGTTAGCACATTTGAGGCTCATTATTGGCAAATTCCATATTTGCAAATGCTGTGTATGGTTTAGATCTAAAAGATTCCCTGAAAGTTTCATGTATTCAGAGGTAGGGCTTTTGGAAAGTGACTGGATCATGGGATGTTATACTCATAAATGGATTAATTCATTGATGAGTGTGTGGCTGACTATGCTGTTAGGAGGTGGGTCCTAGTTGGAAGTGGGTCACTGGGGGTGTTACCTGGAATGTGCATTCTTGTCCCC
Source organism: Erethizon dorsatum (assembly GCA_028451465.1). Taxonomy (NCBI): domain Eukaryota; kingdom Metazoa; phylum Chordata; class Mammalia; order Rodentia; family Erethizontidae; genus Erethizon; species Erethizon dorsatum. The sequence continues at coordinate 278,202 of CM051824.1, forward strand.
AGCTCCTCCCTTCTCTCTGCTTTCTAGCTGCTGTGCGGTAGGCAGATCTCCTTGGCCATGCTCTTCCACCATGCTGGTCCTGCCTTGGAGCCAGTTGACTATGGACTGAACTCACTGTGAGCCAGATAACCACTAAGCTCTGGGTATTGGGTATTTTGTTCCAGCAATGGGAAAGACATGCTCTTATCAGCTGCAGTTGGTTCAGAACTCCCAAACCAATGCCTGTGCTGCTGTCACAGTCACATTCACACATTTCCAGAGTTGCAAACAATTCAAGTTGCCCGAATTAAGATGCCCTCCCAGCTGAGGACAACAAGGTGACTCCGCCTTTGGTCTCGGCTCTCAGAGCAGCCAGGGTGGGGGGTCGGGTGTCAAGGGGAGCAGCTCTGGCTCTGGGGCCAGCTGGATGGGGCTGAATCCCAGCTCAGAACCTGTCGAGAGACCACGTAGGCCAGTCACTCAGCACTGCTGAAGCTTGTTCCATTGTAAAATAAACAGAATGAACAAGACAAGATCAGAATCTATGTGAGGCGTGTGCACACAATCACACCTAGGAGCGTCCACTCAGCCTTCAAGGCAACTTCACAGAGTACAAGGCTGTGAATGATAAGGGTGTGCATTTCCTGTCTCTTCCTCTTACTTTTAACCTATTTATGTTTTTAAAGTATTAAAATATGTTTCTTGTTCACAGCACGTAACTTTTGTTTTATTTACTTGCTTTTAAATATCTGGCCATCTAACCTTAATTCTATTTGGGGTTATTTAGACCCTTACATTTAATGCAATTGTTTACATGATTAGGGGAATGCTCTATCCTGTGGTGTATTTTCTCTTTGACCTATATGCCTAGTGTTCTCCTTCCTTTCTTTTTATACTTTATTTTGGATTGATTGAATTTTTATGATTCCATTTTATCTCCTCCTCTGTTAGCTTACTTGGTGTGACTCTGTTTGCACAGCTAGTGTTTGCGTATCTCTTTATCAGCCTCCTTACCAGCAAGTCCACAACCTTCCATGCAGCGTAAGAGTCCTGTGATGGCACAAGGTCTTCCAGGTCCCTCGCCCCAGCTCTGTGCTATGCCATGGTACATTTTACTCTTATGTAAGTCTCAGGTCCCAGTCTGGATTGCTTTGATTTTTGTTTAAATAGCTGTATCTTAATATTTTAAATAATAAGGGAATGTCATGCATTTCTTTACTAGTCACCATTTTTAGTGCTCTCTGTCCCTGCATAGGGGTCCTCTTTCCATCTGATGTCAACTTCCTTCTTAGAGAACTTTCTTATATCTCATAGTGTGGGTCGGTTGATGATGTAGTTTTTTAGCTTTACTGTGTCTGAATAATTATTTTGCCTTTTCTTGAAAGATATTTTTGTGCTTGCTTTGGCAGCACATAACTAAAATTGGAATGATACAGAGAAAGATATTTTTGCTGGCTATGGGTCCTAGATGGATAGACACATTTCCTTCAGTTAATTCTGAGTTTCTCTACTGCCTTCTCATCTGAAGAGCTCTTGACAAGAAAATGACCTTAACCCTGGTCTGTTTTTTACTTTACATTAACACAGTTTTCCTCTGGTTGTTTTTAAGATTTTTTTTTTAATCCAGATTTTGAACAATTGGATTTTGACTTGTCTTGGTGTAACTGTCTCCAGTTGCTTGTGGGTGTAGTTTTCTTCAAATTTAGGACAATTTGGGTCTTTATTTCTTCACATCATTTTCGTGCCCCACTTCTTTCTCCCTCACCTTGGGGACTCCAATTACACATATGTCAGGCCACTTAAGAGTTTCCTATTGTTCATGATGCTCAGTGCATTTTTTAAAGTTCTCCTTTATCTCTGCTTCAATTTTTGCAGGTTCTATTGCCATAGCTTCAAGTTCACTAGTCTGCTTTTCTTCAGCAATGTCTAATATGTCATTAATTCCATTCAGTGTATTCTTTACCTCACACACTGCAGTTTTATTTCTAGAAGTCTGATCTGGATCTTTTCAGGATCTCTAATTTAACCTTCTGAATACATATATTCCTTGTTTAACAACTCACCTTGGTGGTCTGATGCCTGGTGCTTCAGAAGCTGTCATTTTATACATTGTCTGCTGTTCAGCTCTTTTGGGCAGGAGGGTAAACCCAGTCCACACTTCAGGTTGGCCACAGGCAGCAGGGAGCTTGACCTCCCAAAAACTCAAGGCTGACTGTATCTATTATTTAAGATCTTGCAATGTGCTCCACTGCCCTTAGGATAAAAACCCCAATTCCTTGGCATGGTCTAACAGGACCTCTTGGATCTGCTGCCTGCCTGCCCGGGCCTCTCAGGCCTCACCCATCTCCAAGTGCACCTGGCCTCTGTGTTCTGGGGGTTGGCCCTGCCTTGGCTCTGCCCAGGACTGCTTGCACCCCACTTATCACCTGCACAGAATGTCATCTCCTCCCTGGACAGCTCCTTCCACACACATTTCAGTCCCATCAAACCCAGACAGGCTGCCAACACGGAAACGGTGGTCCTCCTCGCCAGCCATGCCCTGCTGGTTCCTCTGCCTGTCACTCTGCTTAGATGGTCCCATTTCCTCCAGGATTCCGGGTATCATCACCTCCTCCTGAACACTCCCCACATGTGTTCCCACCTCATCCACTTCCCTCCTGAATCTGAATGGATCCCTCTCCTCCCTGTTTGCTTGATACCTGGCGATGCCTCCACCCCAGAGCTTTGCACATGGCAGCAGGAGGAATTTGTGTCCTGTCCTTTCCTCTAATCAGGGCAGAAATGGGCTCTGTCTGGTTCTCTGTACTTCCAGGTCTTCACAGGGTGCCCTGCCTGTATTCAGCATTTTTGACGCTTTTTTTGTTGATAAATAAATGGCCATGTGGGGCTCTCGTCTCTGCCAAGTGCTGATGGGAGTCCTTATGGAGCGCAGGGTGCGCTGCCCTTGGAAAAGGAGTGGCGTTAGTTGAACAGAACAAATCATATCAGATGCTGTGGGCAATGCAATTAAGCCTTTGTCAAAGTGCCTGCCTTGGGCATGAGACGAGATCATTGTTGAAATGCCTCCCAGCTGCTGGGCTGCGGTCTGCTGAAATGGGCAATTACTTCAGGGAACAATCCATTACTTGTCCTGTCAACAATGTTTTTCCACCCTCTAAATGCAGAATGAAGTGGGAAATGCTGTGGGAACCCAGGGCATTTCATTTACTGACATGCCTCAGCAGGAGCCATTCTGTAACCTGGCTGTGACAGTAATGTGGGGGACAGGCCTGAGGTTGGGATGCAAGAGGGGACCATTTAACCATCCTGTGCCTCACTCTCCCAGTGTAAAATTAACCAATGGAAGGGAATGCTGGCCATGCCACCATGGTTACCATGGTGACAGGCCAGGACTACCACACAATGTGGTGCTGCCCCAGCCCTGCCAATTTCTTTGGCTCCTGCTTGCTCATGCATAGAGGGAGAAGTGTCTGTGAGGGCTCAGTTTTCTTTCTGAACTGAGAAATTTTCTAGCTGGCTTGGCATGATGAGGCCACAGAGCTGGCTGAGGGCATGGTGCCAGGCTGTGCACTCCCCGTGAGGAGCAGCACTGCTATCTTGCCAGGCCTGGTGCCTGAACACGTGCGTGGTGTGCCTGGTGGACAGGCAAGGCTTACACCCAGAAGGACCCTGTTCTGGGCCCTGCCTGGCATAAATCCTGGCAAGCTTCTGACAGAAGCTCTTCTAGTACAGAACCTGAGCTGAGGACCGCGGGTCACAAGCCTACCACACAGGCTCGACAAGAACACAGGAACACAGAGATCAGCGCAAACCAAGGTGTTGGGGTTGGGGTCCAGGGTCTGGGACCAGATGACACTGCTGCAGAGAGTATAAAAGCACAGGTGGTACACACGGCTGATTTAAAAAGAAAAGATACATGTGCAAGATTAGTGCCCACCATGGGGTCTCTGGTTGGTAGGATTGGTCTTGGGGTTGCTGCAGCAGATGCCTGCAAGGCATCCTCAGTGCCAGCTGAGCACCACCTGAGGTCCACCCTGATCAAAGGAGGGTGTCAGACACCAGGCATCTGGCTCCACTTTGCTGCCCCTGAAAAAGCTGTTTTCACGACTTCCTCACCCAGAAAGCAACCTCCTTCCTCACCTACAGGGCAGCCAGCAGCACGGTTGCCCTCCCCCATGTGAGTCCTGGGTCCTGATGTGTGAGGTGAGGTTGGCACAGTGAGGTTGTCCCCCATCACCTGGGCCCATTGACCAGCACCCATGCACTTCAACCTGGAGTCTGACTTTGGCTGTTATCTTCCCCATCAGCAGTTTCCTCCAGTGTCTTCCAGGATGCATACCATTATCCCTCTCCTAGTTAACCCATTCCAGTCCTGGACTCTGACTTGGAGCCAGGCTCTGTGCCTACCTCTGCACTGTGCACCTCTGCACTGCCCACCTCAGTCAGAGCCACCGCTCCTGAGTTGCTTGGTATCCTTATCCTGCTGCTCCTGCTCCTCCAGCCCCTGCCAGGCTGCCAGGCCAGTGGTCTTTGAACCCTTTGAGGGAGCTTCTAACCCCTTGGAACCTTTGGTAATGATTTGCAACCATTTCTATTTACTTCTCACCCGTCATGCACTGAATGTTCTTCTCCACTAGGACATACTGAGTACACAGCAACTGACAGGATCAGGAGCCCTTGTGCTGCCCTCCCAGGACAGGAGTGCCAGTATACTCTCACTTCACAAAGGGAGAAACTGAGGCCACAGCCTTTGAGCCCAGGTCTTTCTGGCCCCCACTGGTGCATTCAGATGGCAGTGGGTGGTGAGCCCATGTGTGCTTTGCCACCTAAGACACAGTGCAATCTGTGTATCAGGCAGGAGCACAATTATAACAAGATCCTGTGATGAAATCTGTATGAACAGGGCCTCTCATCCTCTAAAGTATCTTGTCCTGTGCTTGTCCTGCTGGGCGGCTGGGCTCCTGGAACTACAGCACGCTGAGTGGCAGGTGAAGAGGGCCTGGTGCCTATAGTTGTACAAAGCCCACTGTCTCCCACTCCTGCCCTCCTGACTATCCTTCCTCCACCTAAAACACACCCCTCACCACTCCCTGCCTGAGCATCACTTTGGGGCTCACTCTGGGAAGGACCTCTTTCTCCCAGGTTCCCCCACACCATCCATCCTCCTGCACCCCAGCCCTTCCGCTAGGCCAGCATGAGCCAGGACCAGTGACATCCAACCTATCCAGTTTGTGGGTCCTCATGGGTTCACATAAACTCGGTCTTCCTGCAGAGCTGCCCAGTTTTTCCTGGCCCATGGAAGAGTTGTGTCTACATGGAAATATGCAGGCCACAGTTGTGGGCATGTGGACAACGAGCTTCGATAAATGTGGCCCTCGCCCACCCCTTGCCCTATCAGCTGGGACTCAAGAAAACACAGCACCCATTATATCTATACCATCTCAACTATTCACACCTGGGAAGCCGCTTTCTGGGGACATACAGTGGGTCACTTCCTGCATTTTATGGCTCCAGAGGATTTATGTTCCTTTTGCCCTTTCACCCCCACTTGATGGTTTCTGAGAGGATCAGGATGGGGTGGGAAGGGACATTCTGGGCCACACCCTGCTCAGGGCGGCTTCTGCTGTGGCTTGGAGGGCCATGTGGCATGTACCCCGGAGCAGCTGTCCTCAGCCTCAGCAGGGCTCATTAGCTCAGTGCTCAGCCTCCAAGCAGGACATGGTTACCCTCTTGATGCCTTAAAGTCCACCCCTGATGTCCTCTCACACCATCCTGGGGTCAAACTGGCTTTTTCCTCAAGTCTGATCAGTGTAGGGATTGATAATGTTGCCATAAGTGAACACCCTTCTTCCAGGTACAGGCACTTGAGAAGGGACCTCTGACCTGTACTAACCATATCTTCTTCGATGCTGCCTTGCTGGGGACCCTGAAATGCCCCCAAGTGAGGGCCTCCATGCAGTCTGGTTGCCTTCTCTGGACATGCAGGGTGCCACACTATTCTTACTAGTCCATAAGGTCCCACTGCCACCCACCTGTAAAATTTGTGAATTCCCTAGCTCATTTCTGCTGCCAGGAGAGAGTAATGCAGTCAGTGCGCTTCCCAAAGATCAGCAGATTAAGATTATGATGTGCAGAATCAGCTTGTCCATGGTGGTTTGTTCAAGGCCTGGGTCAAAACATGTTTTATGATGTGTGTCCCTTGCATCAGACCCCAGCCCCAAGGCCCAGGCATCCATATCCATACCTGCAGAGAGAGCGCCTCGCGTCTGGCCAGTGGCTGGCTGGACTGTGTGGCATGGACAGCTGCCCGTTGGTGGGGAGCCAGCTGGGTGCGGGGCTTGGGCCTGTGGTGTGGTGAGGGGCAGAGCTGGCCTGCTCAGGCTGCCACCACCAGGATGCATAGTAGTGGCCATGCCTTTGGCCAGAGGAGACCCTCCAAGCACACTATTTCGGGGTGGCCCAGCTGTTCCTCCAGGAGCCCTGAGGAAGCAAACAGAGTCCAGTCAGGGGACACCCAGATGATTCAGGGCCACTGTCACTTATGGGCCCTGAGAGATGGAGGTAAGCAGATGCAGTAAAATCCTAACCAATGCCTGACAGTGCTCCAGGTGAGCAGAAGGCACGCTTTACAAACTTGGGCTGCACACTCAAGAAACAGCACGGGAGCCCCGAGGGACAAGGCAGTCCCAGCCCAATGTCTACTACCAGGGTACAGCCTCCCCACATCCTAACAACAGCCTGAGCGAGCATTGGAGGACCCCATCAGGTCTGATGGGTGGGGTGGGGACAAGGGACAGGCAGCACAACTTCCTCCTGAGGATGCCAGGGAACTTGTGGTTTGACACCAGAAAGAAGTACTTTTCACCCCAAAGCTTCCAGGTGAGGCCGCTGTCCACAGAGGACCCCAGCCACTGTGGGGGCTTTTCTAACCCCCTGTATACATCCACATTCTGCCCACAACTGGCTCCTGGGTTGAGGGATAGGGTAATGGGTACTAGGATATCTTTCCTCTGCCAGACTGGAACCTCTTGTCCCTGTCCCTCCAGAATGTCTCTCACAGACACTGGCGTGGCATGGGAGCAGACTCTGACCTCCTCCACCCTCCACATGGCACCATGGGACCAGGACTGGCCTGGGGGAGGGGCCTACAATGCCCAGGGTGGTTCTGCCCAGCAGCTGTGGGGGAAGAGTCACCCCCAGGTCCCAGGACCAGCACTGTCCCTCTGCAGCTCAGGGTCGGCCAGAAAGGAGGGCCCTGGAAGTATGGGAAGAGAGCCCTTGAGATGACATTTGAATCGAACTCACCAGATTTCCTTTATTTATCCAACTTGCATTTACTGTGTACCTGGTACATGTACATGGCATGCAAGGAACCCGGGGGGCAAAGCTGCACTGAGAGTAACCATGAGCTGCTTTCAACAACAGGCCATTGGAGCCATGGGGCAGGCTTTCCACAGCAGGGCCCTAGATGGCTCCTGGGTGCCAGGCCCTGTGCCCAGGGGTAGGAAGAGGTAGGAGGGCATTCCAAAGAGTCCCAACAGGGGGCTCTGTCTCCACTGGGTAAAGGACATGAGTGGAGGAGCAGTTGGGCCGAGGTGCCAGGGACCTCAGCATTTAACCTGGTGGGGGGAGATGCCTAGTAAGGGTGTTCCACTGTGTTTATCAGCCACCTCAGACTCCCCAAGGTTTCCTCAGGGCAGGCTTGGCTATAGGTGATGGTCAGCTGTGAGTGTGCTTAGGGGCAACCCAGGCCGGGGACCCTCTCTGAGACCCAGGCTGGCTGCAGGCCTGGGCCAGCTTCTCCCTACATGGCCATGGGTGACAGAGGGGCTTCTCGGACTTCTCCCCTGCTGAGGCCACCTGAGCGGAGCCTCCCCCACAAGCCTCCCTTGTCCCTGCAAACTTGGCACCTGCAGGAGGCACCAAAGAACACCCCTGAACTATGAAATCCACCCTGGGGTCCTAGCCTAATCCACCCCTGTGCCTTCTGAAGCCAGCATGATAGCAAGAACCCATCCATAATCCTTAAGGCCCAGCATCACTGAATGCCCTCATAGTCCTCCTCCCAGAACAAACAAGCCCTGAGGCTGCATCCTCGAGTCACCAGCATGCCCACAGTGGGGACTCAGGGCTGAGCCACAGGGCTGCCATGGGCAAGACTGACCTTCTGCTCGGAGGGAAATATGGTCACTTCAGTGAATCTGTAAAATTGCCCTTTCTGTTTTATGAACATTGTATAACACAGAATTCCTAAGACACTAGAAGGAACAAAGAAAAAATTTAAAATGCTGATAATGCTTCTACTCAAAGCATGTTTTACCCTTTCTTTTTGCAGGTGTGCTTTTACATACACCAGGACTATGTGTGAAGATGCACACACCACACAGTGTGTGTACACACTGTGTACAGACATGAACACTGTGCCCACAATGACATCCACATGCACACACATGCATCCAGTGTGAGACCAAGGTGGCACACTCATTGCCAACGTAGCATCCACATGCACACACATGCATCACAGGCACCCACACACACACACACTGCCCTCACTTGTACATGTGCATGCAAACATACAAGCATACGTGCTGCACAACGCACTGCTCGCCCTGCATGTGCTGTGTAGAATGAACACAAGCACACATGCACACTTGAAGCCTGGCTTTCTGGTGATCTCTGGTCCCACGTCTGGCTCCTTGCTGGCCAGTGTCATGGAGGGAGCCAGGCAGACCTCGCTCCAGGGGAGCTGCCTGCAGGGAGGGTTTGTAGGCACAGCCCAGCCCAGCCCAGCATGGCCTCCTGCAGTTTCCAAAGCACCAGGGGACAGGCAGCAACCTTCACCTGGAAACAGGCGTCACGTAGTTCCCGGGGAACACCCCAGAGAGCCCAGTGCGCAGTGAGGCACCCTTGAACCAGCCATCCTGACACTTCTCCAGCACTCGGTACATCTCGCCTTTGCGCAGCTCCAGCTCATCACTCTTCTGAGGTTTATAGGCATAGAGGGCCAGGTACCTGAAGGTGGAGACAAGGCAAGGACCAGGTCAACACATGCCTCCTGGGGCACGGTGGCTGCAGGGCAAGCACAGGGCACACAGGGCTCATCCTTGGGCCTCTGCAGTCACAGTCACACATCCTCCCACCCTGTGCTCATGGAGAAGCCCTGGAGAAGGAGTGAGACTATGGTTCAGCACAGTGTGCTGTGGCTCCAAGGCCCAGGACTGGCTCTGAGGCCCCATCTGTGCACCTCGCAATGTTTCCATATGCTTCATGTTGTCTAGAGTCCAATGCTCTGAGCAGGAGAAACCCTCAGAGAAAACCAAGCATGAGGCCAGTATCCCAGGGTGGGCCTTCCTCACTCAGTGTGACCTGGTTTGGTCCACATGCCTGCTTATCCAGGAGAGCATAGGAGCCTTTTCTGCAGAACAGTGGCCTCCATCAGGGATGCTTGGTGCACACTTCCTTGCTGTATCTGGATGATGACTTCTGCTATTCTTTTAGGCTGACTTAGTGGAGCAACACTGGCCTGGGGTTTGTTTAGCCACAGCCCTAAGGGCAAGCCCCTCTGGGAACATCCCAAGGTGCTGGTGAGGACACACAAACTTGCAGAAGTCTGGGGATGCCTGGTTGGTGGGGCCTCAGCCCCACAAGAGGTGAGAGATGAATTCCAGGAAAGGTGTCTCTAGGATCTGGTGCCTGGACTGGCTGCTTGGTGGACATGCTGACCCCCACCTGGGGGCTGTGGGTGCCTGGCTGCTGCAGGACAGGGCTCTGGGGCTCAGGGGCCCAAGGACTGCACAACACCCCAACTCTAGGAGGGGCCTTCTTAGGAGGCAGAAACAGAAATGGGACCCAGCTCCCTAGCGTCAAACTCAAAGAAGAGGAATATCTTAAAGACAAGTTGTGTTTTGTGGTGCTAGGGGTCAAATATAGGGCCTCACACTTGATTCTGACTGAACCACACCCCCATCCCAAGGAATATTCTAGAACAGAATGAGAACCCTGTTGAGACTAAAGATTTACTGGCCTTAAAATACAATTTGCCACCCATTTCCAACATCCCAATCCTGCAGGCATGAGGCCCTCTGGTGCCACAAAGTAAGGGGTATGTGCAGCCTTGGATCTCAGAATCCCTTGGGGACATTGTCCCCTGTCCTTTCCTGTGGAGATAGGAGAAGTTGGGGCCTGGGGAGGACAAACAAAGCCATCAGGGGACACCCCCCCCACCATGGGCCTACAGATTCATGACGTCCCCAACCTAGATAAAAAGAAAGCCAGGGCATAACCTTGCCCGTGATGACTGCAGAGGACAGCAGGCGAGGACAGCATCTCCTCTAGACCATGTGCTGTGTGGGCCCACTGGGCTGGGGGCAAGGGAGGGAGGGGGCAGTGATGGCTACATGGAGGGAGACAGTAGAGCTGACAGAAATGACACCCCCTGGCTGCTGCCAGCCACCCTCAGAAAAGTAACTGAAGTGTGAATCCCACTAGAATCACCCAGTCTGTCACCATGTCAGGACACCTCTACTCGGCCACAGCAGAACATCAAGAGTCCAAGTGCAGCTCCCACCTCCCCAGTGTCTTCGCGCGGGAGGGGGCTGGGGCAGGGACACTTCCAGGTGCCTCACTCAGGGATGGCTGGTCTGCTCAACAAGTGGCCCAGCGCCCCATACTCTGCTAGAGCCAGGTCCTGTGGGCTGTCCCAAACCTCAGCCCTCCTGTGTCCTCCCCCAGTGACACTGCTGAGTGAAGGCCAGGCCTCCAGGGCCACCTTCTCTGATCTGTAGCACCACTTTGCGGTGACCTGTCTGGCCCAGCTTCTCCGGAGTCCACCCACAAGATAGCTGCTCCTTTGGGGCCCAGACTCTAAGCAGCTCTGCTTTACTGCAGGGCCCAGCTCACAGCTCAGGGTTCTCCAGCACCACGCAGCCCACTGTCTCTGCCCGGCACTTGCAACTCGGCCCCTCCACAGCACGCTCTGCAAGGCCGGCTCAGTGTTAGGCACAGGGTAGATTCTCAAGGAATTATTTGTTGAAGGAAAAATAAAACAGGGACCCTTCGTTTGAGACTGAGGTTAAGCCGGCCCTATGTGAGCACAGGTGTGGGATTTCTGAGCCATGAACAGGGCCTCTGTGAACCTCACCACGTCCACCTGGCTCCATGGGCACAGTCAGGTCTCCCTCTCAGCTGGGAATCTGCCCCCATGTAGAAGAGCAAGGGTCAGCATGGCGACAAATGCCTGTGGCCATCAGAATCAGCTGACGGAGCTGGTGGCCTGGGGAGGAGCCGATGACCTGCACTCACTCTTATAGGATTCCTGTTCATTTACTGGGACAAGGACTTTGTGTTTCTGTCCTCCCCATCAAATTAAAGATGGAGATTCTTTATATCCCGGCTTCAAGTCATTTGAAGATCTTTAGGTCATAAAAATATTCTGTTAAATAAGCAGGGACATGGTTCCTAATAAAATAACACAAGCAGGAAAATGGGAAATTAAGAGGGGTCTGGCCAAGCATGCTGCCCTCAGTATCCACTGTATGGGGCGGCCCACGGGTGCAGACAACAGTGCTGTGCCGCACCCCACTTCCTGAGGCAGTCTGTGAGAGCCGTCCTTCAAGTTTGCAGAAGGACAGACTCAGGTTTTGTGCCACATTCGGCCTCTTCAGCAGGATGCCCAGCTCCTTGGCACAGGGAAGCCTGTGGAGATCTGTTATCATGCTCTGAGGTGCAGACAGCCCTCAGGCACTGATGTTCTGAGCCGGGTTTACCCCGTGTTTTGAATAGAGCTGAGTCCACCACAGGGCTGCTGAGAGACAGGGTGGGCAGGGGAGGACAGGGCACCCACTGCCACTTGCAGACACAAGGCCTCATCTGTACGCCACAGGAACCCCACTGTACCATGGCTGGGGAAACTGAGGTTGGGAGACTGGAAATCCATCTGTGCTCCTGCATATCTGAAGGGGGATCAGGTCTGGGTCTGGAAGCCATAAGTGTGGCCCGGGGACACAGCTGGATGTAGGCAGTGTGGCCCTCGCATGGGAAGGCTGCATGGTCGGCACAGGGACTGACGTGCTTAGCCATTTCACCTTCACTGCAAATGTGTTCTCTCCTCTGTCCAGGTTGGGTCTGGCCTCTGGGGGTACACTGCTGGGGACCCCAGATGTGCATAAACCTCCTTCACCCCAAAACCCTCCTCCTCTTCTTCCTCCACCACCTCCTCCTCTTCCTCTTCCCGTTCCGCCTCCTCTTTCTCTTCTACCATCTCTCTTCCTTCTCTTTCTCTTCTTTTTTTTTTTGTGGGTACCGGGGGTCGACCTCAGGACCTCGCACGCCAGCAGGCGCCCGTGCCACTGAGCGATATCACCGGCCCTTTTTCGTATGTGGGTTCCAGGAATCGAACTCGGGCCCTCACACTTGCCAGGCAGCTGCATATGCCACTGAGCCATCTCACCGGGACCCTCTTTCTCTTCTTACTCCACCACTTCCTCCTCTCTTCCCATCACTCTTTTTTCTCCTCCTTCTCTTCCCCCACTCCTCTTCCTCATTCCTCTTAAGGTACCTCAGAGGCGAGACCCAGTGTGGATGAGGCTGTTGGAGGCTCTGCTGTGCAGGCAATGGAGCACCCGGCATGTGGCTCAGGCAGAGGTGTGGCACGAGCGGGGGTGGTGTCATCTGCATGTGTTTCTCCCGAGTCACTTCAGGGAATGTCTGTGGGCAGCACTGGAAGAGCCACCTGTGTCCAAGGAGCCGCCTGGCCCTCTTCACCTGCTGCCAGAATCTTGGCAGGCCACCTGACTCTGAATCTTGGCAGGCCACCTTTGGCACCTGCCACTTCCCAGCTCCAGTGACAGCCACAGTGGCTTGTATGGATGGCCCCCTGGCACACGTCCCAGGGCCAGCATGGGCCAGGCCAGATGCATGTGGGCTGCATGTCCTCACCTCAGCCTTCACAGGTGCCTGATGTAGTGCCTAGTGTACAGTGAGCAGGCGGCCAGGTAGGCTCTGGGGCGCCGTGAAGCACCCACTGGCACCCCCTGCACCCTTGTGCACCCGAACTGCGTGAGCCCAGCCATGCTCCCCGTCTGTGTGCAGACTGCACTCTGCTCTCATCGTGGTGAGCAAGGGCTCCAGCGGTTGCACTGTGGCGCCTGTCCTGGCTCTTGTCTCTTCTAGTCAGGAGAGGTTTTGTCCTGTCCCTCCTGCAGAGATGGCTGCTTCCACTCTGTTCCTGCCAGGGCTGTTGGTGCATGGGGACCTTTGTCCCAAGCACTGCTGTTCCCTTTAGAGGTGGTTCTCAATGGCCAGGGCAGCAAGAGGTAGGCTGAGCCCAGGGAGCCCCCATCCCCCACCACAGGTGACAGATGGCAGGAAAGCCAGGTCTAGGTCTGCACAGGGTCAGTGCTGGCCCCACAGCCAAGCTCAGTGCTGCAAAGTGACTGGGTGCTGGGCTGGGGCACATGGCTGCCACTGTCTCTTCCTGAGGGTAGTTCCCAACTGAGCTGGCAGTGCTCTTCGGAGCTGGGGCTCCTGCACACAGCTGAGTAAGATTGGCTCTGCTAGGTGGTTCTCAGTGTTGCAGAGCCCATGGCAGGGAGGCAGCTTGAGGACTAGCATCTCCCCACACAGAACACCTGGCCCCTCACCTGTGGTCTATAGCACTGGGGCTTCCCATTCCTTGCCTGCTCCAAGGGCTCCTGGGAAGTCCGCAGTATGCGTCTCAGGTCTGGGGTCTCACCATGCTCCTGGGAAGGCCACCATTGGGCCCCTCACAAGCACAGGGAGGCCAATGGCTTTGGGGGCCCACTTCCCATCTCTGTGGGGTGCAGTGTCTTTGGGTGTGGCCTCAGTGCTGGATGCTCACGGATCTCAGAATGATGGTGGCAATGATGAAAGGCAGAATAGCAGAGAGAACTCCCAGCACCAGCGATGGGAAGGAAGGATGTGGGGCAGCATCTCTGCAGGTAGGGTGTACCCCAAGAGCCTCCAGCACGGGGCACCTGAAGACCAGGAGACCAATGCCAGGGACCTCATGTGCTAGGACAGGGGCAGTGCGCAGATTTTGCTGCCAGCAGCGCAGCCTGAGTCTGGGCCTCACTCAGGTCCCTGGGCCCAGGGCGGCCACAGAGGGCAAAGCCCTGTGGTGAGCAAGATCACGGGGTCCCCAGAGCCATTCTACAACTGATGGCTAACCCATAAGGCTGGGGCCTGCACCCCAAGGCCGCCACCCTCTAGATGCCAGCACAGTGGCACAGTGCTGCCGCTGCTTCTGTGCAGATGGTCCATCTAGGTTCAAGTTCTGACTTTCAATGTGACTTACGAAATCTGTTTGGAGAAATAACCAACAAGGAGCAATTGTATCCCTGCCCTGGTGCCTGCTCCTGGCACCATGGGGACGCTGGCTTCTCAGAGCTGAAGAGGGTGGCAAGGGTCAGGCTGGGCCCTGATACACTAGGAGTAAAGATGAGCTTTTATTCTCTAGGAAAAACAGCAAATGTGATGTTCAGAATGGACCCTGAGTGTCACTTGAGGTGTGCGAGCCTATGCCTGAGCACGACTCAGATATCCTCGCAGTCACAGGGTCACACTCACAGGGCCATGCTCACCATGCCCTGATCCCTCGGCTTCATGCAGAGTCACCAAGAGTCCTTGTCATCCTCAGAAGGACATCCTCTGACCCATGAGCATCCCTCCCTTTCACTCAGATGCAATCTCAAGCTAAATAGCAGCTGTGCCTGGAGGTGAGGGTCCCAGTGACTTTGTCTTGTGGCAGCAGAGGGGCCTGGGGGACTGAGAGGTCGCTCCCACCCTTCCCAATGTCAAGAGCCGTCCAGGACATGGAGGCATGTCCATGTGTCTCCACCTCCTGAGAAGCGAAGGACAGTCTTAGAGCTGACATGAAGAGGAGGGTGCCCTGCATGCCGGGGTCAGGGAGTCCATATGCAGCATGTGGAGCCAGGATGAGGTCTTGTCATCCAGTCTGTGCCCTGCTTTTCTCTGGGGAAGTGTGTGGGGGCCACCCCTGGCAACATGGGTGTCCTCAGGGACGCCGTCCTGAGTGCACTTCCTCCATGTCTCTCCAGCTCCTGGCTGCAGTGAACTGCAGGAATGGGTCCAGAAGGTCCAAAGACAACAGGCACTGCAGACGCCTTGACTTGCAGGTGCTGGGTCCATCACACAGATCAGTGCAGACTTTAAACCATCTCTGGTTTGCTGATGACACTGCACATGGTGCCCACACATCACTTTATGTACGCACATTTGGTGGAGGGCTTTCAAATTTTGCTGTTTGCAAATTTTTGGATTTTTCCCAGTTCTGGGGATGCCCGCAGGGCCATATGTGTCAGGTGAGGCTCAGCACAGCACTACCTCCCACCCTCATGTTGTTCCATGCAGGCTGAACCCACGGGCACAGCAGGGGCATCACCCGCCCAGGGCTGGTGAAAACTCATGTTTAACCTAAAGCATCTGGAGTGCAGCTTACTGATCCATGTTCCTCTTGGGAGCCAGGCAGAAACTGAGGAATCTCAACCTTCTTTCATGGAGTTGGTGAACCAGCAGGTTAGGCAGGCAAAGGGAGGTGCTCAGAGCTCCCCTTCACGTGAGGCTGACGCGTGGCCAGCCCAGGAGCCTGGTGAGGGTGTCCTCATGGCACAGCCCTTGGAGATCTTGGAGATGTGGTGTGTTGTTTTCTCCAAAGCATTTTCCCCCAACATACATTCCATTCTACAACCACACAGGTTCTGAGTGAGCGTCTGGTGCACCTGGGTCAGTGGAGATTTCTATCCTCACCTTTCTGTCCGCCAAAGTTGAAAGCTCCACCTTGAGGCACCCATTCACCCACTAGACTGAACTACTTGTCGCCAACGCAGAGGCAGAGGTGGCCTAATTCTTCAGGACACAACTGAAATGGAGGTTTTTAAACAGTATGTATCTCTTAAGACCTGTAATTTAATAGAGATTTTCTAAACAAGATAAGCATCTCCCTTCTGCGAGTGACTTGTGGGGTCTGCATGCAGCAGGCCACACAGTGGCACTGGCTGTAGCCTCCAGCTCTGAGACCACCGGCTGCCCGGCCACCCCACACCTGGACTCCAGGGCCTGCTCTGGGTTGTGGCGGCTGCCATCCCTACATCATTACTCCCAGGAACTGTGACTTTACAGACCCTGCCAGGCTTGCACTTTATCCTCTGGGCAGCCTTGCAGATGCACGTGACTGCACTGACCAGATGGTCACCCCTTGGACACCCCAGATGGAGCCACATGTGCAACTGCTGTGTGTGTGCATGGGATGCCAGAAGGAGGACCTGGCAGGCAGGAGGGGATGCTCACACATTCAGGGGCAGCAGGACTTTGGAAGACATGCCCTGCTCTCCAGCCACTCCAGAGGCTCGAGGGACAGCTGCAGGGACAGGTCCAGCCAAGCAGGGGTCCTGGAAACAGACAAGAGGAGACAGGAGTGAGGAGGGGGATAGGCCAGGCTGGCTGCAGAGGGCCCCACACACCCTCCTCAGGTGTTAACACCATGGTCTCAGCCCATCAGAGGAGCTGATGGGCAGGACACCTGCCACCAAGGAGCACTCACAGGGCCTTTCCCAGCACCCTACAGTCACCAGGGGAGAAGGCCTGGCTTAGCCTCAGAGCCAAGTTAATTATCCTTATCTCTGTCAAAGAAAGTCAGACAATTTTTCATACTACAGAATACAGCTTATTTAAAATCAGCATCCTCAGGAGCTTCTAGCGAGGTGACAGTAAGGGGCTGGTGGCAGGTTGCAGGTGGCAGGGTTCACAGAGCAGCACCTCCCCCAGACCAGTGGACAAGAGGGGTCACATCCTCACATGGGACACATGCGACCATGGCCCATGTCCAGGCATGAGCTCGCAGGTCAGGTGGACCAAGCCTGGAAACATGAGCTATGGCCAAGGACATAACTGATGGGGCCACTGCTGCCCCCAAGTCCCCTTGCTGTCCTCCCCCACAGCCATCCTGTCCTGTGAGAGGTGCTACAAGGTGAAGGGTTAAATTGGGTCCCCCTCAAATGACTCTGTAATGAACACCATGGCCCAGGTCACCTGTCCATTCTGCCCTAGGTGTGAAGAACAGCACCCTGAGATCAACACACACCCCAACCTGCAATCTCCACCAAGGAGAAACCCTCCTTCCTTCCTGCTCAACAGGAGAGATGGCAGTGACCAGCAACAGGGACACGGTACTGTCTCCAAGGCAACCACTCCAGGACCCACTCCCTTCCCATACCATACGAGGACCTCCTTCCTTCCCATCCCCATCTCCAGGACCTCCTTCCTTCCCACCTCCATCTCCAGGACCTCCTTCCTCACCATCCTCATCTCCAGAACCTCCTCCCTTCCCATCCCCATCTCCACGACCTCCTCCCTTCCCATCCTAATCTCCAGGACCTCCTCCCTTCCCACCCCCATCTCCAGAACCTCCTCCCTTCCCATCCCCATCTCCAGGACCTCTTTCCTTCCCACCCACATCTCCAGGACCTCCTTCTTTCCATTCCTCATCTCTACGTTCTCCTCCTTTCCCATCCCCATCTCCAGAACCTCCTTCCTTTCCACCCACATCTCCAGAACCTCCTCCCTTCCCATCCCCATCTCCAGGACCTCCTTCCTTCCCACCCACATCTCCAGGACCTCCTCCCTTCCCATCCCCATCTCCAGAACCTCCTCCCTTCCCATCCTAATCTCCAGGACCTCCTTCCTTCCCACCCACATCTCCACGATCTCCTGTCTTCACATCCCCATCTCCAGAACCTCCTTCCTTTCCACCCACATCTCCAGGACCTCCTCCCTTCCCATCCCCATCTCCAGGACCTCCTACCTTCCCACCCACATCTCCAGGACCTCCTTCCTTCCCACCCCCATCTCCAGGACCTCCTTCCTTCCCATCCTAATCTCCAGGACCTCCTTCCTTCCCACCCCCATCTCCAGGACCTCCTTCCTTCCCACCCCCATCTCCAGGACCTCCTACCTTCCCACCCACATCTCCAGGACCTCCTTCCTTCCCACCCACATCTCCAGGACCTCCTTCCTTCCCACCCACATCTCCAGGACCTCCTTCCTTCCCACCCACATCTCCAGGACCTCCTTCCTTCCCATCCTAATCTCCAGGACCTCCTTCCTTCCCACCCCCATCTCCAGGACCTCCTTCCTTCCCACCTCCATCTCCAGGACCTCCTTCCTTCCCACCCCCATCTCCAAGACATCCTCCCTTCCCACCCACATCTCCAGAACCTCCTCCCTTCCCATCCCCCTCTCCAGAACCTCCTTCCTTCCCACCTCCATCTCCAGAACCTCCTTCTTTCCCACCCACATCTCCAGGACCTCCTTCCTTCCCATCTCATTTCCAGAACCTTCTTACCTCCCATCCCCATATCCAGGTTTTCCTCGCTAACCATCCCCATCTGCAGGAGCTCCTTCCTTCCTATCCCCATCTCCAGGTTCTCCTCTCTAACCATCCCCATCTCCAGGACCTCTTACCTTCCCACTCCCCTAAAACCAGGATTTCCTTCCTTCCTATCCCCCTGATATCAAGTTCTCCTTCCTACCCAGTCCAGTCTCCATGGCCTTGCTCCCTTCCCAGACCCCCTCTCATCTCCAGGACCTTCTTTCCTCCTAGCGCTCCCTTCAGGACATCCCTCCTTTCCCAACCCCTCTCTAGGACCTCTCTCCCTTTTGAACCTAGCCTCTAGGCCTTCCTTCTTTACATCTCTGTCCCCAGGACTTCCCTTCCCTGGTTCCCTATGAGAAGCCCATGTTCCCTAAGGCCTACTGCGGGTACTCCAACTTCAGAGGAAGCCACAGTCACCTGGTCTCTCTTTTCCGCCCTGTCAGTGACAGAGAAGTTGGAGTTTGGGTCCTGAGGGCTGTGGCCCATGCATGGGGAGGATGGTGGTGCTGCCCAGTTTACAAGGAGAGTAATGAAACTGAGGAAGTACAAGTCCTGCACAGTTCAAGTTCTGCTACTTGGGCTTCTCTCTGATCCAGAGAGACACAGAGATAGAGAGAACAATCTGCTAAACCTGGTAGTACAAATAATCAACCCAGCAGAATGGAAACACAAACAGGGACTTCACTATGGATCCATTTATAGTGGGAAAAACCTGAACAGCTGAAGCATCTAGGCATCCCAGGGTGGAGGCCTGGAGGCTGGGGATGGCTCAGGACAGGAAGGTGTGGGAGACAGGTGGGCTGTGGGAATGGAAGGAGAGCCGGGGACCGCCTTCCTGTAAGTGACTTGTGTGTTTCCATGGCAAGAAGTCTGGAGATCCACATATCAGTAACAGCACTGGTCCTTTGGGAGTTGGGATTTGGGGCAATTTTATTATTTTTTTTATGTATGTGTTCAAGTTGATGGAGTGTCCTGTCTTGCTGGCTCTATCTGTGTGCCATCTCTATGGGTGACCCTGGGAGCTTTTGGGAAGGGTGGAGGGGATGCTGTAGCATCTGTGGGTGCCATGCATTCACTCCTCCACAAGACATGTGTTACACGTGACTCTGAAGCAGAGGAGGAACAAGGGGTCAGACTCGTCCACATGACACCAGGGTGTCTGGTGTCCTTGGCCCTGACCACTCATGGCCTGGCTTCCTGCTCAAGCTCAGCAGCTTCCACTCTGCTCAGGATCCTAAAAGCTTCATTTATACCATCCTGGGCCCAAAGGATTAGTGAGGACTTGGCAGGGGTAAGAGTCAGGCAAAGGTAAAATGAGAAAGGAAAAAGGTCCCCAGCTGCTTTGGAATAAAACAGTTGGCCCCAGCCCTGCAGCAAGAGGGTCCTGGCTCCGGAATCACAGGTGATATCTTGTCCCCAGCTTCACGGGAAAGGTCTTTGGCTGTGATATGGTCAGACTGTGCCATATTTTGCTTAAATGACTCCCTAAGGGACACAGCTGGGCCGCCCAGGCAGGCGCTCATGATGAACAGCCAGCCCCTCAGGACAGGATGCAGTGCCAGAGGATGCAGTGCCTTGAACCACCACCCAGCAATCCTTCTGAAGCAGTATGTAAAAGCCTGGCTAGGAGTGTCTGGCAGGTGCCCAGCACAGGCAGGGCCAGCAAGGTGCCCTCCAGGGCCACTCAGCACATCACACAAGGAAGACAGATGCTGCACTGCCCCCAGCCCAGCCCCAGGGCTCCAGGGGCTGTGGAGCTCGGCTGGCCCGCAGTCCCCTGGCACCCACAGCCCCTTCCCACCCTGGGAGAGAGGCTGGTGGCTCAGCAAGTACATCCCAGGTTGCCATAAGGATGGGGCTGTCCTTTGTGACAGTGACCCTGTGGAGGGACTTCTGCTCCTGGTCCCCCATTCCATACCCAAATTGTCAGGTCCTCCTGACACTGAAGGCCCCTAAGCAGCCTTAGTGGCAAAGTCACTGTGGTGTTGGGATCGGTAAGAGGGAAAGAGGGTGTGCAGCTGGCAGGCAGCACAGGGGCTCTGTTGACAAAGATCCTGAAGAAGCACCTACGTAGTTCAATTTTTAATATGCACCCAGAAAGCACTGCCACTGCCCCAAGAGGCACACAACTCAAATGCTTTATTCATTGCTTGAGACTACTCCAGTACACACATGTAAATCCAATCCTCTCAGACACTTCCCAGAGAAAACTTCCAAGTAAGGCATTTAGGGCTTCACTCTCCTTAGCTCTGCAAAGAGTGGCAACAACTTGTGTGCCAGAGGCTGAGGCAGGGCACAGGTCCATGAAACTCCACTTCTGCTCACAGCCTAGGATGGAGGTGATCCCAACACTGTAGCCCATGACATCTCCTCCGAGTGCTCCAGGTTAGCTCAAGGACCTAAGGTGTAGATACCAAGGTCTGGGCCAGACTTAGCCCATGTCTCCACCCTGCCCATCTAGTAAATAAATTTTATTGGCAGTCAGCCTCCTTATTTACACATTCATTGTTCTTGGCTGCACATGGCCACAAGGTCTGAAACATTCAGTTCCAGGTCTGTCATAGGAGGGCAGCTGCTCCTTCTCCCCACCTTACTGGGCTAACAGTTTGGACCATAAGCCATAGCTGTGGCCAACAGTGTAACGAGGTGTCCCCCAACATTACTAAGGAGAACGATGAGGTGGCAGGGGAGGACAGCACCCTCAAACCTCTAGTTGAGGGAGTGAAAACCCCAGAACACCACAGTGGGAAGGTGAGGTCTGTGAAGGAAACCATAGGACTGCTTCCCACCTGTCTGGGGCTTTGCAAATTTCCAGTTGGAACCAAGTGATTCTGCCTTGGGAAGAGCCACAGATGATTTCATCCCCAGCTTCCTGTTTGCCTTCTCTCCCTGGGACAAGGGCTGCTGGGCAGCTTGGTGGTGGGAAGGCAGGAGACCATGGAGCTGCTTCCTGTGAGTTTGTCAGACAGAGGCATTTCCATCCCCCTATGCACAGAAGGCACCATTTTCATTGCATGGGGCAATTTGCTGTCGTGCCTCTAGGCAGGAAGCACCACAGGAGGGACCTAGTTCACTATAGCACCACTCACCCACCCTGTGGAGCCACTGTGCTCAGGGAGACTCATAGGTGGGTCATATGGGTGGGGATGATGCGGTGAAGGCCTGGGTGGAGCACAGGGGGCAGCAGGTCAGGGGGCTCACAGAGGGGAGGCAGCAGGATGCAGGGCACAGGGAGGCCCTTCAATTCCACCTCACACTGTGGGCTGAGCCAGGAGACAGGTGCTCTGGAGGAAGCTGACCTGCAGCCCTGGTGTCCTTCTTGACCTGCTGTTCCCCAATTCTCCACAGGGAGAGAGGACCACAATCCCCAGAGACCCCACAGCTTCCTAGCGCGGGACCCTATGGGATATGCCTACTCCAGGCCCAAGAGCCAGAGCCCTCCTCCATGTCTGCTTGAGTTCTTACCGCCCGACTTGGGCCTTTAGCTAACTTCAGCCAACTGCTACTTTTTTATTTTTCTGTGATGGGTTTTTCTTCCTTTTCAGTGTTATCATCCACAAAGCCTCAGCCTGAAGCCCTTTTCTAGAGGCCCAGAAGGTGAATGTGTCAGACTATCTGGGCCATCGAGTCTCTGTGGCTTCCTCCTCTCCTCTTCTTTTCCTATCCTCCTTTAAAAGCCCAGCATGTGGCCAGTGGGAAGGCAGGGGGCAGGGCAGACCCAGGCCAGCCTCTGAACACAGATGGACCTGCAGCACTCTGAGCCCAGCAGGGCAGTTCGAGGCGCACTCTGAGCTCCCATGGCCCTCAGAGCTCCTGCTCAGGGCAGCTCAGCTACATGGGGCAGGGACACAGGCTCTGGCTTGCCCTTTGCCAGGATCTGAACTACATCCAAGGCCTGTTCACGACTTTCACTTCAGGCTGAAGGGTTAGAAAAGGGACCTCAGGATCCCAGCTCCACGATAAAACCAGCTAATTAAATGCTTGTGGAATATGGTGCTGCACAAATGGAAACAGGGTCCCTTTCCTGCCCCTAGGACATTGTACAGAGGACAGAGTGTGGACCCAGGCCAAGGGGCCCTGCTGTGCCAATGCAGAGACCTTGGCAGCAGGAGGGTGACCTTGAGATCCCAGGGGAAGAGGAACTCAGGATCTTGCATCTGCCTGGGCAGAGCCCACGTCCCAGGCAAAAGGGGAATGCGGAGGGGGTGGCCCTGCCCCAGGATGCAGCTCAGCCCAGCAAGAGAACAAGAGAGTGAGCTTTGGGCACCTACCCAATGGCCACAGGACTCCCTCTGGCTGAGATGGGAAGGAGGTGGGCCCGGGGCTGCACCCTGCTACAGAGAGCTGCCAACTGTCCACATCAGCACAGGTACCAGGAGGGCCTCCAGGGTGAGTGTCACCAGGTCGAGCACCATAACAGCTGTGCAGGACCTCAGCATACCCAGAAGCCTGGGCAAAGGGCACACAAGACTGTCCTGGAAGAGGCCAGCCTCTGTGCACACAGCGGGGTGTGGGCTGGGCTGTGCCCCCATAGGAATATGCGATCAGCAGGTGCCCCATGACAGCCCAGGCCAGCTGTACCAGCCCCTTGGGAAGCAGTGGCCCAAGGACAGCTCTCTGGGGAGCATGGGTCCAGCAGTGGCAGCCTGGGAGTCACAGCCAGCAAACACTGCAGACACAGAGGCACCACTGCAGATCACAGCGCCAGTCTAGGGTGAGGACCAAAGTGTGCATGCGTGTGTGCCTGCCAATGAGTAGGTGTGCAGGCACGTGGGTGAGGGCATGGGTATGTGTGCACATGTGGATGTGTGGACACAGGCCTGCATGTGTGCACCTATGTGTATGCACATTAGTACTAGGACATTTTTAGGCTAAGTCCACTCTGAGAGCAAACTACAGTTCTCCAGCTCAGCTATTCTATTTTTCTAGGCAAAACTCTCTACGTAAGGTTAGCTGAGTTAACCTTTAATAGTGACAGTTCTCCCCCAGCCACTGGTACTTTCCCCAGTTTGGCCCACAGAAGGATGGCAGTGTGCCAGGGCGGGGCCAGGGCAGTCAGCCATGGCCCCAGGAAAAATGCACAGCTGGCTGCAGAGGGGCCTCAGGGAGAAACGGGGATCCACATGCACCTGGGCACAGTCCAGCGCCCCGGAGGACCTGGGTTTGGGGAGGAGCCGCACTCAGCCATGCCCCTCTACCTGCCCAGCAAGGCTCGTCCACTCCTCTGTGGGCACCAAGCATGGCTGCAGCATCCCACCCAACCTCAGAGAGCCCCCTCCTCCTGCCTGGCCTCCGTCTGCAACTTCTACCCTTTACTTTCCACTGTGATAGGTTTTTGCAGAACTGCAGATAATGACTTTGTTTATATCCTTGGAACTCCTAGGTCTGGTTTGTCAAATATACAAAGAAACCAGCAAATGTATCAGTGTTGGGTCTAGAAACAGAAGGCACTTGTGGAAAAAGTGATGAAAGCCCAGAGTGGTACAGTCGATTCTGGTTCCGAGCTCTGGCCCTTCCTGTGCTAAAGGGACACTCATGAGCCTTGCAGATTGGCTCAGGGTGTCCTGCAGTTGGCAGGGACTCTTCCCAGGATGCCCAGGAGATGGAGGAGGACACACATCCATGGCACATGGAGGGGAGCCAGGCAGGGGAGTTCCCCAGTGCAGCTCCAGACATCTTCATGCTCTTCCAGGATCGGGACTGCTGGGCACAGAGCCATGGACAACCCTGAGATCCCAGGGACATTGTGGGCTGGGACCTTACCTGGGCCGGCCCGGAGCAGGGCAGGCCCGTGAGCTCCCCGATCCGGGCTGCGGCGCGGGGGTCACTGGAGCTGATGAGCACAGGGGCACTGATCTCCATGGAGTGCCTGTGGGTGGCCGCCTGCGAGGACTTGTGTGTCACGCTGAGCGCCGTGAAGGAGTGGCGTTTCTTGGCATTCTTCTTACTGTCCATGCGCCGCTGAAAGGCACTGACAGCCCCTGAGCTGCCTGCTGCGGGGCCTGAGCCCGAGCTGGCCACTGAGCTGGGGTCCGAGGGCAAGGGAGCAGCACAGCTGGATGCCGCGGTGGCAGCTGGGCACAGCTTGTCCATCTCAATGAGCTGCTTGGCAGAGTCGTTGAGCTGGGGGAGAAGGGGACAGGGCATCACTAGGTGACTGTCACCAGCTGTGCTCCCTCAGTGCTCCCTGCCACATTCCCACTTAGGGACCAGCAGCATTCACACCGGTAGAGTCTTTCTCACCTGGCTTCCTGCACAAGTGGGCAGTAGCACTGGCAGCAAGTTCGTGGAAAAGGTTTCCCTGGGAGCTGATGAGGGCAGGGCTCACAGGACAGAGGGGTTTCTAAACCGGCCCCCTCCTCGGCCCCCATCATTACATTTGGGTGTGACTTGCAGCCCCACAGAAACAGACCAGGGCCCAGAGAAGGAAGGAGGTAGCCTCGACCAGCCCCGCCGGCTGCACCCACTAGGATAGCTGCCCCACTGCTCCCGTGCCCACCAGGGCAGTATTCCCGCTGGCTGCAACTGAGGCCTCCCCAGGTGCTCCAGGCCCAGGGCCACAGGCCCCTTCCAAGGGAGGTGGCTGCTGGTGGCCCACATGAGCTACGCAGTGCTGCCCTGAGCCAGGTCCCCAGGAGCCAGGCCATTCAGCAAAGACTGAGCTGAGACTCCTCCCACACCGCCACCTGTCCCACCAGACAGCAGATGCTTTCACAGTGGAGCCAGCCTTTGACGACACCAGGTCCAGGTGGTACGTGATAAAAAAGGAGGGGTGCAGACTCCCCCGGATGGACACTCAGCCAGGACTCTGGGGGCTGTGTCATCGTCTGGGTGGCCCCATGTGGGTCCCCAGGTACAGCTCCTGGCAGGTCTGGAAGTCACACCGCTGCAGGAGGAAGAGTCCTGAAGTTGGGGTGGCATCTG
This sequence comes from Erethizon dorsatum, assembly GCA_028451465.1. Lineage (NCBI taxonomy): Eukaryota > Metazoa > Chordata > Mammalia > Rodentia > Erethizontidae > Erethizon > Erethizon dorsatum. The sequence goes on from CM051824.1 coordinate 303,514, forward strand.
GCAGGGCCCCAGATCACGAGATGGTGGGTCTGGTCACCCTCCATGAGCATCATTGTAAACACGCCCCTCCCCCACAGGACGTTTACACTCACAATGCCTCGTGCAGCCCCTCTCTTCCCAAGTGTTGGGTTCAATCTAATGCATACCTGATGGGGGAATTTGCAGAGATTTACAAGAATAAAGGAGAGAGAACTGTTTAATGTGTACAGGGTGGTCAGGAAGAAAGTGTGATAGCCACAAGACGGGCTGAATAAAGGCACCATGCTCAGCTTGATGAGCACCTGCCAGATCCCGTCCTTCTCCCCACTGTCCAGAGCTGGGGGGTGGGGCAGGGCTGAGGCAATGCCAGCCGCCCTGCAGGGTCAACACAAAGTCTGGAAACCAGAGCACCAGTCATCACACCTCTGTGGCCTGTCCTCACAGGTGGAGCCCACAGGGCCACACAACTTGTCTTCATGACAGCTATTTGGGGTTGGGACCCATGGGGTCTCTGGGTTGCAGTGCAGGGCTCCTGAGCAAGGGCATGTCTTCCAGACCGAGAGCTTCCCAGAAACTGCAGAAGGGGGCCACTGGGGAAGGGAGGCCCCTATGTTCCGAAGGAAATGGGGGTGGGGGCAACAGTCCAGGAAGTCCATGGGGGAGCAGGAAATGGGGGCCGAGTGGGCCCAGATGAGGACCACAGGTCACCTGGGCACTGCACCCAGGTAGAGGCAGCACCCTCTCTCCGCTAAGCCCATACACTGTCCCATAGGACCCTCTGGATAAAGAAGCAGACTGGTCACTTCCTCTTCACTCTTCGCCCCAAGACAGGAGGCTGAGTGCCACACTCTCCTGCTGTGAGGTCCTTGCTGCAACAGTCGGGAAAGTCTCACCCCCAGGTTTTCAACATGTGCACACCTTTCCCTCCACACCGACCAGAGACGGCACCACCCGGCTGGAGGCTGGGCTGCTGGGGAGAGACCGGCAGCCACTCTGTGACGGTTCCTGGGGCAAAACCAGGCCAGGGCGGCTCACCCTCCTCCCAGCGGGTTCCAGAGATGGCACTGCAGAGCGGGCCCTGTTCCCGGCCCCAGAGCCATCTCCATCAGAATGGAGCTTGCCAGCCTTGCACATCCTCCTCCTCTGCGTAGCCATGGCTGATGAGGTTCCCCTGTCCACTTCCACATCTGTGGAGCCTCAGCCCCCACGGTCCCATCACCAGGCTGAAGGTCCACAGCCAGGGACTAGGATGGTCCCTTTGTGGCGACTGTGGGCTGACGGCTGGGTGTGGGGAGGTGGTGAGGTCTGGGGCCTTGAAAGGCCCCGCTGCACCCTCCACGTCCCACAGATCTTCTTTATGGAAACAGAAGACACATTCATCTTAACAGGAAACAAGGAGACAGATCCTGTTCAAAGGGGAAAGGGACCAAGAGATGGAGAGAGCGGGAGGGGAGGGAAGGGAAGGGGTGAAAAAAGAATTAAGATGTGTTATGTGTTCATGTGCCAACTCCCCACGAGGAATGTGATCATTATGTACTGCAAATGTGGACTAATAAGGGCAAAAATTAAAAACTTCCTAACAAAAGGGACTGGTGACCATGACTGCTGGCATGGTCTTGGTCTCCTGAAGTCTCGATGCACCTATTCCCTTCCCATGAGGATGTCCCTGACACCACCCTCTTTCTCTGTGGGTGCCCTTTGGGGCCAAGCCTGACCCCACACGCCTGGGAACATGGGGTCAGATGGTGACGGAGGTCAGCAAGGTGGATGGCAGGACCCCATCCACAGGATGGTGCCAGTGGGGCCAGGCCCCAGTGGGATGGTGACCGCGAGGTCAGTGACCCTGCCTACCACCTTTGTGGTTGAACACCCTCCAGGTTCATGGTTGGACATTAGCCCCAAACATACATCTTCATGGAATATGGATGTGGGTCTCTGGAGGTCATCAGTATTACATGGGGCTCTCCAAGTGGCCCATGATGTCCTTCATAAGAAAGGAAGAGCAATGCAAGCTGGCATGTCCCCATCCCCCATGTGCTACCCTCCACCCTGGTGATGGCACAAACAGCCACGGCAGGTGGGAGGATCTGGACCTAGACCCTCGGCCCTGACCACACATAGGCCACAGAGTATAACATGTTTGCCTGGGGCCACTCCACCAAGTCACTATGCTGGGACCGGCCTGTCACTTCTCAAGTGTCACAGATACAGGGGCAGTGAAGAGAGGCCTCTGTCTGCTGTGGACCTGGAGGCTACATTCTTCGGGAGACCCAGTTGCCAGGAGGACAGCAGAGAAGGGCAGACCCTGATGCCATACCCTTGCCCCTAAGCTGCATGTGGGACAATCCTGGTGGCCAATGGTGCTGGTGCCGGCACTGGCCCAGCACGTCTGAGGTCACCTTCCTCGCCACATCTGCTCTGACCTTCTTTTCAACCCCAGGGTAGCAGTAATGTAGTCATTCCACAAATGAGGAAACCGAGGCACAGAGCAGCCAGGTCACTCATTCTGAGTCACATGTGGTCACTGCACTCACCCTGTCTGCAGCTTCTCCGTGGATTTGCTTATTCAGCAGCACGCAGGCTGCTTGGACTCTGCCTCATCTCAAGCATCTGTGGAGGACATGACCCTCAGCTGCTGGGCCTGGGCTCATCAGAGACTCAAATGTGGGCCTTTAAAAATCAGAGCTTTCTTTGGTGAAGCACGACGTGGAAGTCCTCACAGCACAGAACACCAGAGCGCCAACTCTGGCTGCGGGTGCTGCTGCTCCGTGTCCTGGGGGCCTCACAGGCCGAGTAACATCTCCAGGCTTTCCTTTGCTGCACAGTGAACTCCAGACATTGGTGACACAACCCGAGCATCCCTGCTATGCCTGGGCACTGGAGCCTTTGGAGGCCAGGTTTTCTGGGTAGGGGTGGTTGTGTCCACAGATTCCAAACCCGCAAAACCGAACTCTGAAACACTTCTGGTTCCAAGCATTTCAGGTAAGAGATGCTCTACCTGTCCTGGGCACCACCACTCTGAACAGACACTCTTCTATTCATTCAACAGACGCTCCTGGTGGCCTTGCCATGGAGCAGCTGCTGCCCTAGGGGAGCCCATCCTAGGAAGATTCAGCTGTGCCAAGGGTGAGCAGCCCTGGAATCCAGGCAGCAGGGTGATGAGGCCCGAGGGCTACATCTGCCCAGCGACTCAGGAGGCCCCCGTGCAACCCACACCCCACAGCACCCGCGGCTGTGGCTCCCCACTCTGCCTCCAGCCTTACTCCCTGTCCTGGGACCCAGGGCAAAGTCAGGCAGTGCTGCCCTGAAGAACCGAAGTGACTTTCGAAAACCGAAGCTCAAAGGAGGCAGATCCCGCACCAGGGACAACACAGGGTAGATTTTGCCGCCTGTGGCGGGGGGGGATTGCCTAACAGGACAGTCGAGGACCCTGGAGGAGAGGAGAGGAAGGTTTCCTCTCAGTTGCCTGCCACTATGGACTGGAGATGCCCCATCCCTCCTGGCACAGGGTGTCCATGAAAGGTGATGCTGGATGGCAGAAGTGCAGGCCTCAGCCTGCCTGACCCTGGGTACTGGGCTCTATGGGCTGCGCCTTGCTTTGCTGACAGTCACCTTGCTGGGGACTTGGTCTGCCCACTCAGTGTCACACAGACCTCAGTGATAGGCACACAGCACGCCTGCCAGATGGCACATTCCTGGGCGACAGCAGCCCCCTGCAGATGCCCTACAATCAGGTGAGTGGGTGAACCCATCTGCAAACCCTGGGCCAGGTCTCCCCGGGATGGGGGCCCAGGAAATGCCAACCCCAGCCATCCCTGTCAGCAGCAAACGTCAGCCCGTCCCATACCTCTGCACCCCAAGGCTGCCTGCCAGCCAAGGACGCACACCCTGATGCCCAGTGGGAACTGGATCTTCCCTCCCCGTCCCCTTCAGCCTGTTCCCTTCTTGCCCCAAATTACCGTGAGCCAAGGACCAAGGCACAGGGAGGAACACCCCAGAGTCTTAAGTTCTTTGTTGAACTAAGAACACAGCAAATGTCCCTCATTTGCTAAGAAATTCCCTTGGGAGGACACTGTAACAAAATGAGATGCAGGTTTCTTGGCAAAGAGCAAAACACAGGGCCTTCTGTCCCATTCCCCAAGAACCTGGTGAAGGGCTCTCTGCAGACACTTGGACATGGGCGAACCTTCTCTCCGGCCTTGGCACATACACTGCTGGCCACCTCAGAGATAGGACTGGAGAAACACTGTCACAGGCCTTCTGCCCTGGGTGTCATGGTTACAGGAAACTGAGGAGGAACGAGGACAGCAAAGAAGACAAGAAGCAGAGCCAGTACAGCTCTGCCAGATGGGCCCAGGGACAGGCCACCCCTGTGAGAAGTGCTGTGAGCGTGCCTCCAATCAGTACAAGTGTCTTCTAGCACACCAGTATGTTATTTATGTTACAGACATGCAATGTACTAAAAACACACATGAATTTGAATATATGTAGCAAACCAGAATACATACTTACAAGAAATACACAAAATAGAAAACTGAGTTACCAAGTTAAAAAGTTTAAAATATCCAGCACTCCAGGAGCCTGAGGGAGGAAAATCTCAAGTTTGTGCCACCCTGGGCAACTAGGTGACTCAGCAAGACCTTGTCTCAAAATAAAATATAAAATAGGGCTGAGGTTGTAGCTCAGTGAGAAGGCTCCAGGTGTAATCCCCAGGTTTAATCTCCAGTACCAAGAAAAAAAAAAAAAAAAAAAAAAATTCTTGTGAGCAGTAAGTCTGAGTGAGCTCATTTTTCTTCCCTGGCCCAGCTGCATGACCCCATCTTGGGGATCTTCGGCAGAGCCATGGCTTTCAAACTATGGGACTATCAGGTCCTGAACAGCACTTTCTGAAACATGCGATGGAATAAAAGAAATCCCCAGACTCAGAGTACATCCCAGATGGTGAGCAGTTTCAGGAAAGGTTGGCGTCGTTTCAACGTACACGTGTGTGCCCTTGGTGAGGACCTGACATGCACATCATCGTGAGTCACAATCCCGAACACTGGAAGCTACTGTCAGGGGGAGAAGGGAGGCGCTGCCTCACTGGAAGTGACCAGTCCTCTTCCTGTCCATGCAAGGTGTGGATCGTGGACGCCTCCAGGAGCAGGGACCTGGCTACCTGTCCTCCCATACCTCAGTCCACAGGGTTGGCCACACAGTGACCTGGGAGAGCACAGGGCTGTAGCGCATGGATGGGGTCAGGAAACCCATTCCATGGGCCCATGTGGCCCTGAGGCCTGGGGACAGGTGTTGGTCAGCCCTGGGTTACACAGCACCAGGCAATGTCACTGAAGTGTGCTGCTGCTGCAGGCTGGACACCACCTAGTTCAGCACCACACAACTTCACACGATCCTCTGCTTAGAGAGGAGCCGCAGTGACCAGGACAACTCGTCCCTCGTCTGCCCCTCTTCCCCATCTCTCTGATGCCTCCACGCAACCTTCATCAACAGAGCTGATCACTGGACTAGTGAGACATAGAGCCAACCTCATCCTCTGAAAAAACACTCTCGTTTTAAAGATGGATAAAGAGCTCAGCACAGGAACACAGGCGGCACTAAATAAAGACCACTCAATAGGAGAAAGCAAGGAACTTTTGATGTGGATGCAGTAATACCTGCTCAGTGAATATACTGTAAACACAATACCCACCACACCTCACTCTTTCAGGCAGGGGCAGGAAGTCACATCCGCTTTATCATCAGCAGAGGAGGCCAGAGTCTGGAGGGACAGAGAGTGGCAGGGACAGAGGTCTGATCCGAGTCTGAGCTCGCGGCCTCACTCAGGTGCTCATGGGGCTGTACTATCAGGTGGGAGCAGCACCCAGGGGCAGGTGCAGTGATGTCTGTCAGGGAAAGAGCTTGTCCTGAGGTTGCCTTCTTAGTCACACAGGGCTAAGAGTATTCATAATGTAACACCTCATGGGTACACAATGAAAGGAACCTCTATCAGGGGAAATTTGGGTAAAAACAGGAAGATCAGTACAGACAAGGGTCCAGAGGAACCCGTGTATTCCAGGCAGTGGAGGGATACTGCACAGCCAGACAGGCAACTGTCATGTGCACATGCATGTTCATGTGTGCACAGGGTTGTCGAGGATGGCACCCTGGGGGTGCAGTGGGGTCATGAGGCTCAGTGTGGTTGGGAACTGTGGCCCCTGAGAGTTGGAGGAGGAGGACTTGGGAGTCCCTGGGCTCTTGGTCAGTGGCTACAGTAAGCTGAGAGGGCAGAGGCCATGTCTGGGGTCCTGGACAGCAGGGAAGAGTGGCCCCCACAAACCCTCTAAGCCTGAGGTTCAGAGGGCAAAGAGCCTACTGCATGCCACAGGCTCTTTGTGGCACTGCAGGTGAGTCAGCGGGAAAGTGAACAGAGACACCCTGCTCTCCACCCAGCAGGCAAGAAGCAAACAGGCGTCTCCTTAGTGTGTCAGATGGGGCTGAAGGCTAAATGAGGCCAGGGGCCAGGTGGAGAGGAAGCAGTAGCACACGTCAAGGTCCTGGGGCAACAGGGGCTGAAGTGTCTGAGGTGGGACAGATTCGTGGGCGCAGATGAGGTTGGTGATGGGGTCACGTGTGGGAGTCTGCAGCCCTGGGATGTCTCAGCCCTCCTCTGAAGTGGGGACATGGAGGTCCAGGGTCGTGGGGGCACCAGTGACGCACCCTGAAGTCACTGCAGTAATGTCGCTGGGAGACTCACAATTTTATGAGAAAGGCTGCTAGAAATACTGATGCAGCACACCCGCAAATCTGCCTCAAATATATGCAAATTTATACACAGAACAAAAAGGAAATGGAACTTCCTTCACTTCACTCCTTTCTTATGTGGATATTATATTTACTGGCAGGATTATGAGTGATTTTAATATTCTTCTTTACACTTTTCCAAGTTTCCCTATTTTGAGCAAAAGCCAAGTATTACTTTTATAGTCAGAAAAATTCATTAAAAACAAATGAAACAGAAAAGCAGCTGAGGCCCAGGCATCTGTGTGCCCTGCGGAGCCTTCAAGGCATGGCAGTCACACGCATCTTCCATTCTGCCCCGAGTGCGAGGTGCTAAGGAAGCCTCCAGCACTTTCCCACATGGGCAGAAGCTTTATGCAGAGCTGAGGTTCTGGCAAGGTCTGGCCAATCTTCCCCTGCCCGCTGGGTGGGTTCTGAGCCCAGGTGACAGCCACCAGCTGCGGGAAAACAGACCTAGGAGGCTCCCTAGGAGCCTCCCCAGTGTGGAGCTCCCAGACTGCGGGATGGGAGGGGTTAGCTAGGCCAGAAACCACCACGGAGGAACATGGAGCCCAGGGAAGGGGCAGACGGCTGGTGGCACAGCCATTTTCCAAGTGAGGTTGTTGAGGCAGGGTTGGACTCAGTGCCACACTAGGGAAGAACTGAGGAAATGATGCCCACCCTGCACACTCGCCCCTGGCCACAGTTACTGACCATGTTGAAGGTGATGCTGTGACACCCTCTAGGTCAGAATTTTTAGCTGCTTGTAACAGACATGAGAGAGGAGATGCTCCCAGCACCCACATTCTGCCATCCTGCTTGTCCAGCTCTGCTCCTCCATTTCTGCAGAGTGCACGTTTCCATCTCTGATGGTGGGGTCCACATCACGTGTCCACCTGTAGCCACCATGAGCCGGAGTCCTCTCCCTTCCCTCTCCCAGGGCCAACACAGGCCTTGTCCTCAGAGAGACACTGCTACCAGGGCTGATACGTTGTGACTCTGCACTTCAGCATCCACCTCGCAGAGACCCCACTCCCTGCTCAGCAGGATCCAAGAATAGGGTGCAGTGGACAGGGCAGGGCATGGAGAATGAGGCAGGACACAGAGGACAGGACATGATGGGACAGAACATGATGAATAGCTATGACCAAAACTGCAGCAATCCCTGGACGTATTTCCCCAGCATCAAGTGCCCAAGAACAAGCAGACACATGCGCTCTGCCACAAACTTCGCAAAAAGAAATGCCAGCAAGTGCATGGTCCCTCTCCTCTTAAACACAAGAAGGTTACAGATGCACAGATTGGACCTCTGGAGTTTTCTTCTATCCTGGTCTCAAGCCTCTTCCCGATCCTCATGTGGCACTAGATGCTGCCCCACAGCTGGGTGGCTCCCTCAGACGGGAGCTGGGAGCACCACAGGCCCCCTTCCTCCCCCACAGAGGCCCTGAGCAGAGGCTCTGCCTCAAGGTGGTCCTGTCCTGAAAGCCTGAGTCTCTTGATGGCTCCCTTGCCCCACGGATGTCTGCAAACTTGTTCTCAATGTGACTCTTTTCCTCCACACTGAACAAAGCATTAAGTCCACACCAAACAGTTCCTTTGAACAGCATTAAGTTCTGCTTTTCTTGCTTCTGTCATGGCCTCAACCACTCACTGCAGGACTAAGATGCAGTCAGGCAGGAGACTGGGGCTTCCCACAGCTTGTCTCATGGGAGAGAGGTGACTCAGGGGACTCTGGAGTCTGGGTAGGACTCAAACAGTGACAGCTAAATAATTTATAATACAGCTCTCACTGTGACAGTCACTGTCTGTGTATCACTGTGTCACTAATACAACGTTCCTGAGACCCACAAGGCAGGTGAGGTGACTGCTCCCATTGTAGAGATGAGGAAATGGAGGTGTGGAGATGTCACGTGACACACCCACAGGGGGCCTGATCCACCAATTCAGTCCTAAGGCAGAGGAGGGGGAGCAGATGGATAGATGAATAGATGGTTGGATAGAGGAATGGATGGGTGGATGAACAGACGAACGAATGGATAAATGAAGGGATGAGTGGATGGATGAATGGGTGGATGGGTGGTTGGATGAAAGGAGGGATAAGTTAATAGATAGATGGGTAGATAGATGGATGAATGAAAGGATGGATGGATGGGCGAGTAGGTGGATGAATGATTGGATAAATGAATGGATAGGTGGGTGGATGGGTAGAAGGATGGATGGTGGTCTGCAAAGTGTGGCAGGTTTTCAGGGGCAGTAGGAACGTTCTTTCAGTCAAGGTCTAAGCCAACAATGGAAACTCGAGGCAGATGGAAATGCAGACCACCTGTTGATAACAGGGCTCGGCACTGGCAGCAGGTATATTCCTGCTTCACGGGGAACACCAGGATGAACACTCCTCTGGAGACCCAGGCATAGATCTTGCAGCTATTAGGAGGGGTGCAGCCAGCCCAGGGTGTGTCTGTGGCAACCTGAAGCCTCTCAACTCTCACCCAATAACTTCTCCAAGAGCAGAACAGAACTGAAAACAAGACACCTGGAAGAGGTGTTCCTAACCAAACCTTGGCCTTTGCTTCCCAGCAGAAAGAGAGCTCTCAATAGCTTCAGACTAGTGCCTCAATTACTCTCACTTTGAAGGATTTGAAAGATAAAAAAGCAAGTGTGGCTTTGAGCTCCTCTAAGTGGGCTGAGCAGGAATGAGATGAAGCCAGATTAGCTGCTGCTTCTCATTCTGTAGTAATTAGCTGAATTGAGGCGCCTTTGGAAAGCCTCCCAAATGCACACACACGGGTGAGCACTTCTGCTGAATTCTAACGCTACCCCGGCCACTAGCAACGTGCTCACTTCCCCTATCAGCAGGAAGTGCCACAAAAGGCAACTCAGGAGAAGGCAGAGACAGCTCAGTGCTGCCCCCCGAGCGGGAGTGTGATCGTGGCAGTGGTCCCTTGCCGAGGGCCACCGCTCACTCTGAACCACAGGTCAGCTCTTCCCCCAAAGCCCAGTTCATTCTGGAATGGACGGCCCTGGAGAGTCCTCAGCCTCCAGAGACTCCGGCCAAGGTGTTTGGTTCTGGCTGTCTAGAGACACAGTGTCTCCCGCCCTGCGCATGCTCGGTGCTGACCTCAGCCAGGAGCACCCAGCCTCACCGAGCTCCGCCTCCTCAGGGCCACACACGCACCGTCACCATCACACCTGTGAGCAGCTGCCCCACCAGGCTGCCCTAGGAGCACAGTGGCCTAAGAGGTGGTCTAGGATGGGAGGGGACTCCGCCTCCTAAGCCAGGGCCCGCCCACCTGGGGCTGCGTGGAATCTGACAAAAGAAGTTTCCTCCCCAATTTCTTCATTTTTTAAAATTCAATTAATTTGTCTTTTGTTTCCTTTTTCCAGGCTGGGGCTCACTGTCTTTTCCAGGCTGGCTGGAACTCCTGGGCTCATGTGATCCTCTGCCGCAGCTTCCCAAGTCGCTGGGACTACAGTAACCCCTGCCTACATAAATACAGATCTGCCAGATCCGTAGCCTAGAGGACATGTGCCGAGTGAAGTGAGTCAGACTCAGGGAGGAAAGTATTCAGTCATCTCCCTTACACATGGACACTATTAAAAAAGGTCAAATATCATAAAGACAGAAAAAGACAGTGCTGGTCAGGGCACAGGGAGAAAACAGGCCAGTGTCATCCAAGGACACGGAGCAGCAGGTACAGGGCAAACAGTCCAAGGGGCAGAGGGTCAAGGGCTCCACGACACCAGCGTGGCGCGCTCCACATCAGGCCTGCTGAACAAACAGATGCTGCTCATGTCAAGGAGAAGACGGACAATCTATGGGGTGAGTACGATAGTTTCTTCCACTATAGCAGCTACTTTACCATATATGTGTCATAAAACATGTTATATACCTTCAATGCACATGACATTTGTTCTTTAAAAATGTGCACGATGCTTCCTGCCTGTCTCTCCCCAGTGACTTGGTCCTATTCCTGAGGCGGGAGCATAGACCTGGGGTGGGGCAGGCGCATACGGTGGGGGTGCTGCAGGGCGGTGGTATGGGGTTTACAACTGCCTGTCAAGTTCCCTTCGCTCTGCTCCTGACAGCAGGAACTCGCAGGGCCTACTGAGGTAGGGCAGGAACCTGACATCCGTCAAGCTTGGGGGGCCTAGCCCATGCCTCTCATCAGAATCTGAGCTCAGCTGTCCCCCAGGGCTTCTCTGAGGCTTGGTGGCAGATGGAAAGCATTTGGAAGATGGTGTGGCATTCTGGAGGAAGTCCTGAGAGGACCCTGGATGGCCTTCGGGACAGAGGAGGAGGGGTTGGGGGTGAAGGGGCAGTTCCAAAGTCACATGGCCAAGGGACATGGGAGAAGAGAGAGGCCATTGCTAAACATGGACAGTTCGAAAGGATGAGGACAGAGGAAAGGCCCTGGCCGTGGACTCAGGGGTGGTAAAGGCCAGCAGGTGGGGCCAGGTGTGCTGCGTGGGCCAGGGACGCTCATGGCTGGGACTGGAGCTCTGCAGGTGACATTGATGTTCATGAAAATCTGTGAGTCACAGGCTGGACTCCTCAGACAGGAAAAGCCAAGTGGAAAGACCGGACTGCAGCGTGGACACTCTAGAGGGACACTGTCACATGCTCTGTCAGCCACCACAGTCAAGGGCAAGGCAGGCAGAAGCTGACCACTCAAGAGACCCTAGGAAGGCAAGTTCAAAGGTCTTGTCTCCAAGTGGGAAGGGCTCAGGAGGCCCCTGAAGGGCAGGGGAGAGTTTTTTCCTGGTGGAGCAGGGCTCAGGAAACCCCTGGAGGGCAGGGGACGGTCTTGTCCCCAGGGAGTGGGGCTCAGGAGGCCCCTGGAGGGCAGTGGAGGGTCTTGTCCCCATGGAGCAGGGCTCAGGAGGTCCGTGGAGGGCAGGGGAGGGTTTTGTCCCCATGCAGAGGGGCTCTGGAGGCCCATGGAAGGTAGCTGAGGAGCTTGTTCCTATGTGGAAAGAACATGGACAGCGGGTGAGAGCAGAAGCACTGAGGTCAGCAAGGGACATCAGGGAGCTCCAGGCAGGTGAAGACAACCCCATCATCTGTGGGGCTATTCTTGTCCCTATGAGTGACACACAGGTAAGGAAGAACAGGAGCCTGAGGCACAAGAGCCAGATTCACAGGAGCAGGCAGTACTTCCCACAGGCCTCCCATGCCCAGCTGCCCACCGACAGGCTCAGACCCCCTTCGGTCTCTCAAAGGCACAACCGGCACAAGATGCCTTCTCGTTCCTCTAGGTCTAAATAAGGCCTATGCACAGCAAGCCTGATTCCTGACTGCGGACAGACTTGGTGGGGGAGACGCCCTTCCAGAACCACCGGGTCTCACACTGAGTCACACCCTGCGTCTCACACACTGCTTCTCACATACTGAGTCTCACGCTAAGTTTCCCACACCGCATTTCGTTGTGTCTCACACACTGAGTCTCTCACACTGCACCTCTCACACTGCATTTCACACTACCACTGCAGCCAACATTGACGGCACACCTTTCATTCTGGCTGCCTTTCTAACCGTAAACAACCAGCAAACAGAAACTAGGAGTGGGGGTTACGCCTGTGCACACTCCTCTGGCCCTGAGTGGGTGCATCTGTCACATGGTGAGGACTCCTGCTCATCCTGCCAAGACCTCTGGGGTGCTGAGCTGGCATTGGGTTGCCAGCCTCGAGTTCCCTGGAGAATGATGTCTGCCCGCATTTGAGGTGGGGCCCAGTGGCAAGACCTGCCTAAGGCAGGAGGGTAAGACTGGCACACAGCTCATGGGAGGGCATCAAAGGCTTCTGCACTCACAGCCATAGTTCGTGCAGTTCAGCCTCGATGGGACTGAGGCGCACCTGGAAAACTGGCGGCATCACACCTGGGTGTACTATGAGAGGAATTCTCGGGGAGATGGCCTGTGAGTGGGCGGGCTGAGTGGGAAGACGTGCCCTCCATCCACCCCCTCTGGAGCTGGGACACTCCTCTTCTGTCCTCAGGCAGCAGGCTCCAGCCTCTGTTTCCTCAGACTCCTGGTCCTCAGCCTCAGACTCAGAGATCCACCTCCGCTCCTTGTTCTGTGGCTTTGGACTTGGACAGCACTGTGCTACCAGCGCCCCAGGTTTCCAGCCTGCAGACGGCCTGCTCAGCGCCATAGTGCATGGGCCAGTTCCCTCCTCTCTCATAGTTCCGTGTGTCCTATTGATGGCGGAGCCCTGACTAACACACACCCCTGCTCACCTTCCTCCTTTAAACACTCCCTGCCCCAGTCCAGGGGCTGGAAACCAACAGGGCAAAGTTAAAGAAATGACAGGCACTGTGCAATGGCAGATCCAACCCACAGAGCCAGTGTCCACAACAGCAGGGAACACACACAGCTGCAGCCACGAGCTCTTCTGTTCCTAGACGAATAGTCGGTCATGCCTATAAGTTACTGCCACAGGGGCTAACAGCATGTTAGAGGCCATGGTTCAAAACAATGTTTTCTCTATGAAAAGTAAAGTGAGGAGAGGCTGCTGTGTAGCCCAGCAGGCTGAGGTCAAGGTCACAAGTGACAAAGGCTCAGAACAAACTGCAGATGCCACACATCTTCATTCTGTGCTGAAGATGAGGCAAAAGGGAAATAATTATCACTAGAACTCCCACTTTGAAGAGGAATTTTAGTTATTGGGCTCAATCAGGATTTCAGTTTTGCTGCCCGTATCTTGTTCAGGATCCACAGATCACGTCAACAGTTTCCAACATCATCCAACCGGAGCCACAGTGACGGGCATCAGACAGAGGGCTGGTGTCTGCTCAAGGCCAGAGGTCTCTGCCCACCACCACATGGTCCCAGCACCTGGGATGAGGCTGTCCTGCTTTCTAGAGCCGCACTCACCCCGTCTCTCCACCGGCCAGAACCCAACACTCTCAAAATGCGCCAGGGCTCTGGGCTCCAGCCCCCATGGGACACGGGTCTCTTGAGAGCTGGGGAGGTGAAGAAGCTGAGCACAGCCATACAGCTGTGCGCCAGTGAAGCCCAGGCCTCCCTGATCTGCTGGCCTGTGGTCCTGCCGCTGGGTCACTGTGGTTCTGAGGGCCAAGCTCTGGGCTGGCCCTGACCAGGCTATATGGGAGCCCTCAAGAAAGGGACTGGCTGGCTGGGAGTCTTCAGGGGGGTGCTCTTGTGACAGGACAGGACCCAGACTGAGGAATCCAAGGTTTCACTGTGGCACTGCACTCCTGACCTCAGGGGGCACTGCGACATCCCACAGGAAGGAGGGACTCCCTCAGACAGATTCCTCCTCACATTAGGAGAACAAGGCGTTCTGAAAATCTGCAATGACAGTGAGTTGCTCTGCCCTTCAAGGACACAGAAGGAAGGCCCTGCAGAGTGTCCAGGCTCAATTCTGGTCCCTTCCTGGACACATTCCCCAAGGTGAGTGCCCAGCCTTGCCCTCTCCGTGCCCTGCATGGGAAAGGGCAAGGTCAGTCTGGGTCATAGCAAGGGCACTGCCTGGCTGTCATCTGGAGGCTGGGCGGGTGCACTTGGTCTCTGGGAGGGGAAGGTCACTGGAGGGCGACTGTGCCCAAAACTGAGGGGAGAGAGGAACAAGGAGGCAATGCTGGGCCATGGGGCTAGGGCAGAGCAGCAGGAAGCAGAGCAAGACAGGGCCGAGGAGAAGTCCTGGGAAACACAGCAGGGAAGGGGTAGGGCCTCTGGCCAGCTGCTCGACCACTGGTGCGGATGCCTCGGCAGCTGGTGCCTGGGGGCTGCGGGGCACAGGGGGATTATTCTACAGTGTGGGGACAAGGTTGGCCTTTGCCGAGAGGAGATGCCGGCAACAAAGGAAAGACTGGTTCCAGCCGCATCTGGCCCGTGTCTCACTGTGCCTACCCAACAGGTCTAGGCAGGGTCTCAGGGCATGCACTTGCTCACGGGCTCACCACGGCTTGGGCGTCCTGGGCCGACTGCACACACAAGTGGAGTTCAGGTGCGGTGAGGCCCGGTGTGCGTCAGTTGGTGAGCTGTCAGGACCATAGCTGTACACCTGTCCACAAACCTGACATCCGGCACTGAGACCGAGGACTAGGTAGAAGGGCACAGCAGGAGGACAGTTCATCCCTACACAGGTGAGCTGCAGGAGAGGCCCTGTCCACGGTGAGGTCAGGAGGACTACAGGCCCCATACAGGTGAGTGTGAGGTGATGCTTTGGCATATTCATCCTGTACTGCTCAAAAGAGAGGTTTTGTTTGTTTCCACCGCTGGACACTGTCCCACCATAGGGAAGTACTAAGCTGTACTCAACTGTTTCATTCCATGGACAATGGAACTGCTTCCATCTGGGCCACAGTAACAAAGTTTCTGTCATCATTTCTTTTTTTTTTTTTTTTGGGGTACCGGGGGGTCGACCTCAGGACCTCGTGCGCCAGCAGGCACCCGTGCCGCTGAGTGATATCACCGGCCCCTTTTTTTTTTTTTTGTATGTGGGTTCCGGGAGTCGAACTCGGGCCCTCGCGCTTGCCGGGCAGGCGCTTAAACCGCTGAGCCATCTCACCGGCCCTCTGTCATCATTTCTGCATGCTTCTTTGGGTATCCCTTGAGATTCTGCCAGAGAAAATGTTTCACTGGCTAAAAATATTTGGGGGCTCCTATGTAGGACTTTTCGAGTACCTTGCGTTGGTGTTCATGTGTTAAGTCCTCATCTCCAGCAGCAGGATGGAGAAGAATCCCTGGCCTCGGGAGCAACAGCACACAGTCATGGGTACCTGACACAGGGGACATGTGCACCTGACCTGGTCTGGATCTGAAGTATTCCCCACTGGCTCATGGGTTCACACATGGAGCTCCTGGATGGTGACTGGATTTTGAGGTCTCTGACTGCATCTGTGGATTAATACACTTCGATCCATAACAGGATGACGTTGCTGAGAGGTGATGGAAACTCAGCAGGTGGGGGCTTCTTGAAGCAAGTGTGTCAAAGGTGCCACAGCCCTTAGGGGCGGTGTCTTGTGCATCTCCTCCCCCTCCTCCTGTTTGCACGAGCTGCTTTTCTTTACCACACACTCCCCACTGTGATGTTCAGCCTCACCACAGCCCAGAAGCAACGGAGCCCAGCAACCACAGACAGAAACCCTGAAACTGTGAGCCAAGGCAAATCTTCCCTCTTTCCCTTTTTTTTTTTTTTTTTTTTTTTTTTTTTATGGTGGTGGGGATTGAGCCCAGGGCCTGTGCTTGCCAGGAAAATGCTCTTACCGCTGCTTTGCCCCACCCACAGCTTTTTTTTTTTTTTTTTTTTTTTTTTTTTTGAGACAAGGTCCTAAATTCCCCACTCTATCCTCAAATGCAAGATCCACTTGCCCTGACCTCCCAGTGGCTGTAATTACCTGGGCACCAACCCGCCTGCCCTCCTCCTGTGAGCTGATTTCCTCAGGTATGGTCACAGTGATGCAGATGCCTACCAGTGTCCTCCAAGTGGCCTAGACACAGTGTGTAGACACCATCATGAGAGGGACTTAGGATCTCCTGGATCCAGTTTATCCAGGGTAAATGTGAGGGAAGCACTCATCCAGATGTTTAGGCAAGAGGGAGGAAGAGAAAAGAGTGGAGGAAAGATAGAGGAGGTTCCTCGATGCCACACCTATGCATTTGACACACGTCTGCAGCCATCCACACCCCCTGGGGAGGGAAGAATTTTGTTTGCCCTAAGTGAGATGCTGAGTGAAGTGGGGGTGCTGGGGGACCGTGGGCAGGACAGTGAAGGGGTGAATGTGGAGCCAGATAGCTTGTGCTCAACCCCAACACTGCCTCAACTTGCTGTGGGGCTGGCAACCTCCAGACCCTGGGGCCTCTGTCTGCTCGACTGTGCAATGGGTGTATCTATCAATCTCAGTATCCACGTTATCAGAAAGATTACAGAGGTCCTGAGAAGCATCTGGCCCTCAGTGAGCCCCAGCCCAAAGGATGCTAGTACTGGACGACCCCAGAGGTGACAGGACGAAAGGGTACCTGCACGCGGACTCGCACTGACGGAGAATGCGCACACCAGGGCCAGACACCCACACGAACAGCCTGAGGGGAAGAGTTTCAGATGGTCTTTCCCCTACCACTGCCCAAGGGTACCCCTAGGAACAGAGTGCTTCCTGGTGACAGAGAAGAGACAAGAATTGAGAGGCCCCAATGTAGTCTCAAGCTGCAGATGCCAGGAGAACGTACAGGAGTGACAGGGCCTATGCCAGCCCTGGTGTCATGTGAAACATGCCTGGGGTGGGGAGCACTCTTGACCTCAGGGCTAGGGGACTAGAACAGCAGAACAGGGGACCTCTCAGGTAAGCAGTGCAACCAAGAGCCTGAGAGGGAACAGAGAAGGCTGTGGGCTGTGGGGTACAGCTGCTCATGCTGACCACAGCCACTCTTGCACGCCAATGGGTGATACAAGTGGAGCTCCATGGCCATCATGGTCCTCGGGGTCTGTGGAGAACCTCATCTCCCCTGTACACGGCTCCCAGGCTGACACAGTGGCCCGGACACAAGTGAGGACTCACCTGCACGTACAGCAGGGGGAAGATCCCAATCCGGTCTCCAAGTATGCCCTCCGCCCAGTTGTCATCCACGCGGCGGATCACGGTCAGAACTTCATCCTGGAGATTCCAGAGCCGCCATGCCCACCCCAAAAGGAAAACAAGAGACTGGTTAAATATGGACGCCAAGTGCTGGTCCAGGAAGCTGTGGGATCCACTCAGGCTTCCTTTCCACCCGCTGTCTTGCTCTAACGAGGGTGACCATAGCCTCAAAGGTCCCCACAGGGGA
Organism: Erethizon dorsatum; assembly: GCA_028451465.1. Taxonomy (NCBI): domain Eukaryota; kingdom Metazoa; phylum Chordata; class Mammalia; order Rodentia; family Erethizontidae; genus Erethizon; species Erethizon dorsatum. Next base: position 321,033 of record CM051824.1, read on the forward strand.
CACCTGACAATTCAAAATATAGTTGGAGTTTTAAAACATAGGTTCCTGTGATTTATGTAATGAAAGAAAAACAGATAAAAATAAATTCAGCTAAGAATAACATGCTTTGTTTCTGGCTCCATGGAAGAACCAAAGGAGAAGTGACCCAAGCCAAGTGGACCGATTTAGAGCCGTGAGTCCAGGGAGCTTTGCACTCCCTCATCCTTAGTTCCCCGGCACATCCAGCATGCAAGCAACACATATGAACAGCTTCACATGGGAAGCACATGCAGGGAAGGGAGAGGAGCTCTTGGAGAGCCTGGACAGGGCATGAGAGGAAACACTTGGGCAAATAGTCCTGGGTCCAGGAACCCAAGAGACAAAGGACAGGGGGTTCAGGGTGAGAGAAAGAACACAGAAGAGATGGAGACCAACCAGGGTGTGGCCAGAGGAGCTGGAAGTAGAGACACGGCTGCAGCAAGTGCTGAGGAACGTGAACCCACTACCAGCTCCCAGCTTGAGGTGCCTGACCCAGGCACGACAGCACTCACGCAGGATGCTGCCCCCCACCCTCCTGGCCATATGTCCTTCAGCAGTCAGCATGTACCCTCAGTCTGCAGCCAACCTCCCCCAAAGCCTTCCTGTCACTAGTGCTTGGGCATCTGCTGAAGATCAGCTGGCCCACTGGGCGTTTAATGTGCGTGGAGCTCACAAAGGACCTCATCAGATCCAAAGTGCCACCTGCCCTCCCCAGAAGCCGCCATGCTCCTATGAAGCAGGAAGATGGCACCATAGCTCTCTCCAGGTCAGGAGGGGACGTCCCAAGTTGGGCAGTGGACTTCCCTGGAAGCAGAGGGAACTGTGCAGAGTGGGGCAACCTGCAAAGGTGAGGTGGTCGATGGGGCAGAGGCAGTGGGGCTCAGTGCTGCACCATCCCCAGGCCTCCTCCAAGCCTCTGGGGTGAGGAGGGGGCAAGTATGTGTCACCCACGTCCCATCCCCCAAGTAACAAAGTGGTCCGAGATTTTGGAATTCAGTTGCACTCCGTGCAAAGATCCCCAATCGAGGACAGACCTGTGACAGTGGCTCTGTAAATTATGGAAAAACCCCTGGTGGCGTTGTAGCTGTCACAACACTGTGGCACAAGGCATCACTCAATTGTCCATGGGAGGCTGTGTGAACCCACACACCACCCACCTGACAGGTGAAGGTGCAGCATGGACATCACAGACAGTGTGATGCTTGATAGTGAGGAACTGTGTTATTTGTGTATTTACTGAGCTATTATCATTTCAGAGTGTGCTCCTCCTTCTACGAAGAACACTTTACTATAAAGGCACGTGTCAGCAGCATCACACTGCAGCAGTCACACGGGTCAGGTTCACTCGACTGCACACATTCCTTCAAGTGTCCTGTCATGAGTGACACTACTGTGCCTCTTCCAGTGAATACCGTAGGACAACAAACACAGAGCCACCTGTAGGCGCCACCTCATGCAGTGGGAGACGCGTCCCAGGGCTCCTTTCAGGTGAGGCATGCAGGCTTCCCTGGGATCCTCCAGGCTGCATGGAGGACTGGCCTGTGTGTGCCCAGGGGTCACCATTAAACTGCAAGGCACATACCCACCTGGTCCCAGCAGGAGGCCCAGCCAGGTCAGACCAGGCCTCACTGGTCATGCAGAGGGAAAAGTAAGTTAATTGTATAAAATTAAAAATTAAAAAGAAGAAAATGGCAGATTAATTTTGATTTTAGAAAATCAGAACATCCATATTATTATCTAAAGCTGTTCTAGAAACTAAAGCCAAAGAAATAAAAAATAAAGAAATGTAAATATTGGATAATTTTCTACCTACAAAAACAAAGTAGAAACCAAAAGTTAGAATAAGAATTTGAAAAGGCTGCTAATTTTAAAATAAATTCATAAAAATTACTGGCTCTCCCGGATATCATCAATAATCAGAAAATGTGATTAAAATTGTCTAATCATTAAAAAATAGTTCTGTGGATATACCAAAACTAGTTCTATAAGGATTAAACATATAGAAAGAAGCTTGGCTATCCAAGAAAGAAACATGAATAGATGTTTAATTTTGAGCTGGAGAAAGTATCGTGAAAAATGACAACAAAGATTTGGCTGAAGGAAAACTGAATCCTATGCTAGAAACAGCAAACACAAAACAAAAAGCCAAACTAGAAAAATACTTGCAGGATGCATGAGGAATAAAGGCTTCATATTCCTGTTCCACAAAGACTTTAAATGACAATGGGGAAAAAAGACAAACACTTTAAAGGAAAAATAGGCCAAAGACAAAAATCAGGGAATTCACAAAAGAAGAAAGCAAACTGCCGTTGAACAGAGAATCAATCGCAGGGATGATTTTGAACAAGAAGATTCCTCTTCTGTCACGCTTGACCTGAATGTGCCATGTCTAGGGACAATATGCCAAGGAGACCCAAGTGTGTACCAAGACTTGGCTCTGAAGATGTTCCTTAAAGTTCTCTTAAACTTCAGGAAAGCTAAAGCCACATGCATAGCAGCGGGGATTGGTTAAAGCATGGAGGCACTGTCCCCTCCATGGGATATGCTCCATCTCTCAAAATGGCACTGAGGAGAAACAATGGTGTTAAAGGGAAATGTTCATATTGAACATAAAATGCCAGTCCTGGGCTTGCTTTCTGCTTTTCAGCTTAGCTCCCCAGCATCATCAAGTTCCTCCTACAGACTGCCAGGGTGTAGGGGCTCGACACATGTGCACGCAGCACACACAGCACCTTCCCACACAAAGCTCAATCATTTTTAAATAAAAAATTAAGGTGCAAAGCCATTTGCACAGCATTCATTAAGTGAACATATCATTATTAATTTTACAAATAGGGCCCTACTTTTGGTTAAAAATTTTAAAAATACACACCTAGAAACAGTGTGAAAACATATATTCCAAAATTTGTATGACAGATAACTGCAGGAGAGGAAGTAGTCAGACATTTTTTATTTTTAATTTTTGTGCTTTCTATTTTCCAAATATTCTACAATGAATACTTATCAGTTTCATAGCAGAATTGTCTCACAAACCAGAAAACACAGGAAGGAAACAAAGGCCTAGTAGGATTTTCTTGTGTTTCTGGATGATGCTCTGTATTTTCACTTGTAACGTTGAACTCTTTAAGAAAGTTGAAAACTCAAATATCAAAATTTTATTGTTCTACAGTACAGAGGAAACTGGTTGGCACAGGCTGGGGCAGGGGACAGAAACAAAAGCACCCAGCATGACAAGTCACTGCAGATCCCTGTAGTAAGGTAAAAATTAAAAATACAAATGTTTCTCAGTAGAAGGATAGATCAGGTGAAACAGGCACTGGTGCTCTGACTGGGGCTTTTAGTCACACGGGACTCCACCCAGTTTATTCACACACACACACACACACACACCATTCCATCACACAGGAGATGGATGCTTCCAGCTTCCCACCTGGCACCTAAGACACTGAAAGTCGCCACTCCACCCCAAGACCTGTAAAAATCTTAGCAAGCTGAAAACCAACTAAGCTTCTCAGACCTGTGGCAGAATGGGGTGACAGGGCAAACCTCTGCTCACCACCACAGCTGCTACCAGGTGATGGAGGGAATCACAGAGCCTGGGAGGGTACCCAGGGATCTGGACCCCAAGAGGAATCAGCAGAGCAGTCAGGGGGTTGGGGGTCTAGGGCAACCCAGACACAGGGCCAGCCTTCATGAACTTTACCTCTGGGAGGCCTTCTGGTCTTGCAGGGAATATCCGGGGAAACCTACTGCGTGAGCAGGAGGCAGAAAAGGAGCCACCTCCACATGCCAGAGCACCCTGCTCTTCCTCAGGGGTCTGCACGGGGAGACTGGTTAACCAGAGCCTAACCTGTGAGTTAACTGGAGCTAATCAAGCTACCCCAACAGTCAGCTCCAGCCACCCTGGCCACCAAGGAGGAGTGAGGTGTTGAGAAGTGCAGAGAACACAGCCAAGACTGTCACAGGGCTCCGGAACCCTACCCCACACTCCCTACCACTACCCACTGAAGGCTGTTTACCGTTGTTCCTCGTGTGCAGAATAACTTGTCTCGTTGTCAGGGACAAAGGCAAGTCTTACTATCAGGTCCAGACTCAGATCTAAGACTGGGAATTTAAAATAGTTTCAGTGAAGATGCTTCAGGCTTCGTGGATACACAGCACAGAGAGCAGATGGCAGTGCGAGCAGTGAGATGGACATTCTAAGGAAGAACCCTAAGGACACTGGTATTTGAAAGCACTAACAGACACACAGATGCCTTTGATGGGATCTTAGGAGACAGGATGTGGCTAAGGGAAGAACCTCTGAGCTCCAGATATCATGACAGAAATGTCCAAAACAGAAAAGCGAAGAGGAAAAAAACTGAAAGAAAAAAAAAAATGAACAGAATACTGTATCCGGGAACTTTGGGACAGCTACATAAGAATATCAGAAGAAGAAAGAAAGAAACGGGAAAATATTTGAAATGATGGCTAGCACTTTCTCCAAATTAATGTCAGATACCAAATCTCAAATCTAGGAAGCTTAGAGAAAATGAAGCAGGATAAGCTAGAAAGCTACACTCGAGACATCATTTTCAACCTATAGAAAATGAAGGACAAAGGAAAAATCCAGAAAGAAAGTGAGGGTAGGGACTTACCTATAAAAGAGGGGAAAATAAGAATTATATCTGACTTCTGAAAATTATGCAAGCAGGAAGAAAGTGGAGAGAAATAAAGTACAGAGAGGGAAAAAGCCACTGACTAGAATTCTACATTCTCTGAAAATATTTTCAAAAGTGAAGGCGAAATAAAGATTTCTCAGACAACAAAAATTAAGGGAATTTGCTGCATAGACCTGCCTTGCAAGAAATATTAAAAGAAATTCTTTGGAGAGGAGGAAAATTATAAGGTCAGAAACTCAGATATATATAAGGAAAGGAGGGCATCAGAGGAGAAACAAGAGACATGGAAATGAAAACTTATTGTTCTTAATCAATCTAACAAATAAGAGTTTGTCCAGAAGAATGGGAATGATGTGTTTGATCACACACACTTGTGTGTGTGTGTGTGTGTGTGTGTGTGTCTACTCATATGCATATACCCCATGTGGAAGGGAGATGGCGACAGCATGGCCCAGGGACAGGAAGGAGAAGAGTAGACTCCTTGATTACTACAAGGACCCACTCTACCCATGAAGCAGTACAGGGCTGCATGAAAGTGAACCAGAGTAGTTATACATGCATATTGAAAACTTTAGGGAAAGCACCGAAAAGAGCAATGAAAGAAGTAAACTGATACGCAACAAAAGAGAGAAAAGGAAATCTTTAAAAATGTGCACTTAAAATCACAGAAGACAGAAAAAGAGTTGGAGACAAAACAGAAACAAAAAATAAGGGAAAAGATGGAAAACAGTAACTAATGGGGTAGAATCCAACTATACCACTTAGAAAGAACATCAATGATATAAGTGCATAGGTTAAAACTAATGGGATAGGAAAAAGAAAAAAAAAACTAATGGAGTAGAACCCAGCTATACCCCTTAGAATATCAATGATATAAATGCATAAGTTAAAAGAGACTATCAGAGTTGATCAGAAAACAAGACCCAACTTTCTATAAGAAACAAACTTTAAACACATACCCATATTACAAGTGGATAGATGGGGAAGACACACTGTACTAACAGTAGTCAAAGATAATCAGATACATGTCAGACAGAGCAGATTTTACAGTAAGGAGTTGTCAGGGATAAAGAGAAGCCAAGTTGATTCTCCAAGAAGATACAGTAATGCTTAACATGCACGCACTACCAACAGAGTATCTAATGCACAAGGCGAAAGCTGACAGCACTGCCAGGAGAAGCAAATGGCTCCTCTGTTATCACTGGAGACTTTGACACTGCTGTACCAGAAGCAGACAGACCACCAGGCAGGAATCAGGGAGGATGGGGTGAACTTAAAGCACCACCAGTTGGCTGGATACCTATGGACTACTTCATCCCACAATACCAGGTACACAGTCTTCTCAAGCTCACAGGGAACATTCACAAGGCAGATGACAGAGTCATAAAATTCATCCTAACAGATCTGAAAGGAAATTATATAGTGACTACTCACGGATCACAATGGGATTAAATTACAAATCCATAGCCGAGAGATAGCTGGAAAATCTCAAAATACTTGGATATGTAACAATATACTTCTTAATAGCACTTGGATCAAAGAAGAAACTCAAGAGAAATTTTAAAATGTTATTAACTAAATGAAAATTAAAATATAACACACCAAACCATGTGGAGTGCAGGAAAAGCTGTGACCAGAGGAAAACTCATAGCACTGAATGTATGTGTCAGAAAAGAAGAAAGATCTAAAATCAAGTCTTAGTTATAAATGCTAAAATTAGGGCAGAAATCAATGAAATTGAAAACAGTTAATCAGTAGAGAAAATCAACAAAACCAAAAGTGGGTTCTTTGAAAAGATGAAGAAAACCAATAAGCTTCTAGGCAGGCTAAGAAAAAGGAGACAGGATACAAATCATTCATATTGTTGTACGTCTAATGGACATAAAAGTATAATCAGGGAATGGTATGGACAGCTCTGTGCCCGCAAATTTGGCAAGCCAGATAAAAAGGAACAAGGGTTTGAACACTTTGTTGTAGAAGAAACAGACAATTTGCATAGATCTATATCTGTTAAAAATTAGATCAATAGGGGGCCGGTGAGATGGCTCAGCGGCGTAAGTGCCTGCCTGGCAAGCGCAAGGGCCCAAGTTCGACTCCCGGAACCCACATAGGAAAAATGGCCGGTGATATCGCTCAGTGGCATGGGCGCCTGCTGATGCGTGAGGTCCTGAGTTCGACCCCAGGTACCCACAAAAAAAAAAAAAAAAAAAAAAAAGCCCACAGCTAACATCATCCTTAGTCGTAAGGATCCACGAAGAGCAACGACAAAGCAAGGCTGTTCCCTTTCAATGCCCAACATCATATGGAAATCCACTTAACACAACAAGAAATGGAAATAAAAGGTGTACAGATTGGGAGGGAAGAAATAAAAGTGTTTTTGTTTGCAGATGACACAATTGACATAAAGAATCCAACAGAATCAAGCAAAAATCTGGAACTAATGAGTGATGATGGCAAGGTTGCAGGTACAAGGTAATCTACAAACATCAATCACTTCCCTATACACCAGCCACAAACAAGTGAAATTTAAAATGAAAAACACAAAGACACCTTTACATTAGCACCTCAAAAATGAAATACTTAAGTATAAATCCAACCAAATATGTGCAAGATCTATATAAAGAAAACTACAAAACTCTGGTCAAAGAAATCAAAGAACTAAGTATAAAGGGAGAGATATTCCAAGTTTATAGATGTTCATCAGTTTCTCCAGCTTGATCTATGCTGTTAATGCAATCCCTATTGCAATATCAGCAAGTTATTTTATGAACCAACCAGCTGGTCCTAGAGCTCACGAGGGAGGCAGAGGACTTAGAGCAGCCCCACAGCACTGAAGGAGACCAAGGCCAGCTCACCTGAGCAACTGACACACAGCAAAGCTACAGAAGTGAAGACATGGTGGGAGAAAGAACAGGCAATGGGAATGCAAAGGAGTGGACACTCAGAAGCAAATCCACACGAACACACAGCAAAGATGGCCTTTCCAACAAAGAGTGATGGGAAAATTGGATGTCCTGGAGCAAAATAAACTGAGCCTAGATAGAGATTTCTCACCCTACACAAAGCCTAACTTGATGGAACTCATGTTAAGTGTGAACTGCAAAACTATAAAGCTCCTAGAAGATAACATAAGAAAAAATCCAGATGACCTTGGATTCAGCAATGGCTTTTTGTGCACAACACCAAAGGCACAGTCCATAGAGGACAGAATTGATAAGCTAGACTTTATTAAAATTAATACCTGTGCTCTGCAAAAGACACTGTAAGGAAAACACAAAACGGGCCACAGATTGGGAGAGAATATCTACAAAAGACACCATAGTAAAAGGCTATCATTCAAAACAGACAAGAACTCTCAAAACTCAACAAAAAGAAGGAATCTGAGTCAGAGTGTGCTGAAGACCTTAACAGACACTTCACCAAAACATGCAGACGCTAAATAAAGGTAAGGAAATACACTCCACACCACATGGCATAGGGAAACACAGACTAAAACGATGGTGAGGTACACAACACACTGATCAGAAGGGCGAACCCAGAGCACCTCCGACAGCAAGCACTGGTGAGGAGTGGGGACAAGGATGCCCACTTCCTGCTGCAAGAATAAAAAACCACGCCATGAAACTAAACACTCTCACCAACCCAGCAATCACACCCCTTGTACTGACTGAAGGAGTTGAAAATTTAAGTTCACACAGCTTTACTCATAATGACCAGAACTCAGAAGGGATCCAGATATCCTCGAGCAAGTAAGGAGATAAATAAACTGTGGCCCATTAGACAAGGCAGTACTACTCAGCAACAAATGAATAGCTACACACTATCAGTCCAACCGTGACATTCTGGGAAAGGCGAGACTACAGAGACAGAACAAGATCAGTGGCTGCAGAGGCCTGGGGGGACGTGGCAGAGGAGGACGTTGCACAGTGAGACTGCTCTGTAGAGCCTGGTGATGGTGGACTCTTGTCACGACACACGTGTCCAAGCCACAGAATGCACTACACAAGAGGGCACCCTCATGTACTGATAGCCTTGGTGCTGCAAACACAGGGTCACAGATGGGAAGAAATGCACCCCTCACAAAGAGGAGGCTGTGCCCAGCACAGGGGCACATGGACCTCTCTATACCTTCTGTGCACCTAAAACTGATCTAAAGAAATTAAGTCTATCAAAAAAAAAAAAAAAAAAAAACAGCTAATAGCACTAGAGCAAGGAAAAGGGGCAAATGACAGCTCCCCACAACAATGTGGGTGTGGAGCTCACAAATACAGTCCTGAGAAAAAACAGAGCTGGACACAGATATGCATCGTGTCTGAGTCCATTTATCTGAAGTTCAGAACAAACACAACTCATCCACAGTGCCAGCAGATGTGCAGGACCAAGGGTGGTGCCATTCGAGGCCCCAGGCACTGGCACCATGCTCCTTCTTGACCAGGTAGTGACTGGAAGATTATATTCTTTCTGGATATTTGCTGGTGCCTTTCTGCTGTGCGGGCCAAGCTAGAAGAACCTAGGGGACAGGAAGCCAGCCACTCCCTGCACAGAAACAGTGGCCAACTCTGCCTATGGCCCACAGTGCTCCTCTAACCTACACCACACTGCAGGGACGGTGCTGAGGAGGGAAAGCTCATTCCCCCACATTGGGGCTGCCAGCATGGAGCCTGGTTTGTCCTGGAATCATAGGACACTCCAGCCCCCGGGACAAGACCAGGAAAATGGTGGCCAACTTTCACAAGCTAGGTCATGTCTCTGATCTGTCATCATGCTTTTTTTTTTTTTTTTTTTTTTAATTTTATTTTAAAGAGAAGAAAAAACAAAACAAATCAAAAGAAGAACAAATTTTCAAAACAACATAATAGGAGGGTAACAATGGTTAATACATTGCGTATTACTATCTTTAAGTTAGTTATTCAGGACACCAGACATTAGCATTCAATTATGCAAACATTATTGGCACAAACCTTACTCTTCAATGAACTAAGTGAAAATCGTAGTGTCATCATGCTTTAAAGCCTGAACAGGACAAGGAGGCGATACTGTTCTGTGGATTCCAGACATGGAGAAATGCCCGTCCTTAGAACACCAAGCAGGTGCCACATACAAGACAGCATGGACCAGCTGTGTACTCCCTGCCTCTGCTCCTAGAGAAGGCGCCGAAGGTATCCAGCCTGTCCTCACTGGTGCACACACCCTCCATGCAGTTCCCTATGGCCCCATCAGGTGCACTGGATGTGCAGTGACCAGTCCTGCATCCATGGCCTCATGGAGCCTGTTCTATGTCACCACTTGGTACCCACTTTCTGGAAAAGGTCCGTAAGGAACACCCAGGGTTTGCAGGCCAAGTACTCGATGCTGATGCTGAAGCAGCTCAGTCCATGAATGATGCACACAGCTGCGTGCCAGTGAAACATCTTTTACAAACACAGGTGGCAGCTGGCATCAGCCAATGTGACTCATTGTCAGTCCTTTCCTAGCTTGATGAGGAACCAAACCAGCTCACACCAAAGCTGTCACTGATGTCAGAGGGGGCGGGCATGTCCAGGCACAGTAGCATGTGAGGACTTTGCGAACAAAGTTCATTTCCCTTTCACATGCAAAGCTCAATCTCACTACAGGCCTGGTGTCAAGGACTTTGGGTCACTGGGTCCAGTAGATGTCTACCTGATGCCTTCCCTATTCCCCATATCTTGAGTTTTGGAAATGCACCAAGAGCCGTCAATCGCCATATGACCGGGTCTCTCCTTGGCATACTGGTGGTTCTGGGGTGTCCCAAGAGGTTGTGATTGGGCTATGAGCATAAAGTGGTTATTGAAATTGAAGCACTTTCCTCCCAAGGCTTAGTGGGCAATTCATCCCCAAGATTCAGGAGATATGGTCCACCTCCCACCCAGAAGGGCTTTAACCATACTTCTAATCCATCTACCAATCTGTGCATTCATTGCCACCTGGGGAAGGAGCGTTGAAGCCACCAGGCCTCTATACACAACAGAGCTGAGGGTCGGAGTTCAGACGTTTGGCCTCCCTGTCCCTCCCTCGGCCACCGATACCACTCACCGTAAAGTTCAGTGAATGTCACAGCTCACACCAAGCATTTGAGGGCCCAGCCTGGGAGGCCACAGGCACTGAACACTGGAGGCCCTGCAGCAGCTCTGGGGTAAGGCAGGATCCACACGCTCATATTTCACCTTCCTAAGCAGGACAGTCCCACTGTGCCTGAGTGGCCACAGCCCTGCTCTCTGGGAGGCCACATGGCTCCCTATCCCCGCTTCTGGCATTCCAAGGTTTCTAAGAAGCAGGAATGAAGCAGAGCCCAGAGACCATCGCCAGCAGCTCTGAATGCCCTCAGCTCACAGCCTGGCCCAGTGCAGGCGCCCACGTGGCCTGGCCTCAGCCTGCCTGTGGCACTGTGACCCCATGACCTGACCTGCCACAGCAGCCCTGCAGACTGGTTTTAGAATGACTTTAATGCAGTTTTAACAGAACTGTTCAAAAGCTAAAGTTATAGTAAAAATCCACTGTCTCTGCCTGCTTCATGCCCTCTTACACACTCCATCCCAGCACAAAGTGAATGCTGGCACTATGTGCTCAACACCACAAGAGCTCCCAGAGGCAAGGCCACTGGCATCCTCTCAGCCCCTAAGGTTCCTGACTCCCACTTGGAAGCAAGCAGAGATGATCAGCAGCTCAGAACCAGCCCAGGTGCTGGTTCTGCTGCCCAAGGGGGGAGGAGGAGGAAAAGAAAGAGGAGGAGGGGGAGGAGGAGGAAGGGGATGAGTGGTGGAGAAGGAGGACGAGGGGAAGGTGAGGGAAGGGGAGGAAGGGAAAAAGGAGGAGGGGGAAGAGGAGGGGGAAGAGGAGGAGGGTAAAGAAGAGGGGGGAGGAGGGGGAGGAGGAGGGAAGGGGAGGAGGGAAGGGAAAGAGGAGGGGAGGGGAGGAGGGGGAGGGAAGGGGGAGGGGGACGGGAGGGGAAGGATGAGGAGGAAGGGGAGGAGGAGGAGAGAGGACCAGTGTAGAAAGCCAGGCTTCAGCTCCTTCCCCTGGACCTTGGAGGGCTGCAAATGCATTGCTAATGAACCAAGGGGACCCAGGAGCCTGAAGCCAGGCCAGCTGTATGACTTTGGCTCTCCTGGATGGTTCCATGGTGGGGCAGGGGTGCTTTCTATCTGCGCAGCCTCTGCCCCTATGGCTGGGCTGTGACTCACTGCCCTGGAGCCATTAGTCCCCGTGGCTGACTTTGGTCTGAGCAGGGTCCCCCTAAGCTCCCCGTGAGGTCCCCTGGAAGGTCACATCCATCACCCATCACCCACACCAGTGCTGAGCACCAGGCTGGCTAACGGGCCCAGTGGCCAGGTCCATTCGGCACTCAAGACCTTAAGCTCTGAGCCCACTGTGTCGGGGCCATGAGCCAGCCTGTCCCTCCCACATCCTTCAGCAAACCGCATGGACAGCAGGTATCAGTGCCCTTCCAGGGACAGGGAGGCCGGGTCACCACCCTGGGCACAGCTGCAGTGGATACGAAGGCCGACAGACCCTACCTTGGTGAAAGTCAGGCAGTCCTGGTCCTGGTCTCGGTCCTTCATCTCGAAATCATACAACGCAGTGCCCTGGGGCGGAGCTTGTGGCAGGGGTCGGAGGCACTGGACGTAGCTAGCTGGGAGGAAGCCCCGTGTGCCATGCAGCTCACCATGGAACCAGTGATCGTCCACCCGGCGCCGCAGGATGATGAGGTCCCCCTTGTTGAACTTGAGGTCCCCAGGCTCCTTCCCCTCGTAGCTGTAGAGGGCCTTGCCATACGGGAGCTGGGGCAGGCTCTGGAAGCAGAAGACAGCACAGGGTCACTCGAATGACAAGGCACCTGCTGGTTGGCCTGAGTTTCCAGGGGGCCTCTGTGTCCCAGAGAGCAGGTGGCCTGTCCAGGAGCTCGGTGCTCCCAGCCCCGGCCAGACAGCAAGGTCCCCGCCGCAGTGAGAGCTGCCCTCCTTCACCTCAAGGGGCCAAGTCAACGGGCGACCTGACCACACCCAGGGGTCCACAGATGTGAGTTCTCACCCACCCACTTCTCTGTGCTGAATCGATTCCCACTGACTGCGGTTTCCCAGGGATGTTCTCCACAAAGCCACTGGGTTCTCAGGAGTTATCACCCAACAGAATTTTGCTTTGCCTCCTGACCTCTTAACTCAGGACACAGGGGTTCCAGGTCTGCACTGAACCACATGGAGCATGCTGCACCCCCTCCAACTCTGCGGGCTCAGGCAGCCACACCCACTCACCAGGCCCAGGCAAGGGACCCTTGGTCCCTATCACAGACCTCCACCAGCCATGACACATGCTTTATGTCATGTACAGCTGCCTGGGCCAGACACATGACTGTGAGGGCTTAGTCCTGTCCTCTTGGTCAGGGGCTCCTCCTGCCATTCCATCAAGGGTGAGTCACCCACCCCATCCCAAATGAAGCCACCTACTTTGGTCTCAAACCTCAGTCAGCCCTGAGATCCCCCAGTGAGTCTCTGGCTGCCTTCAGCCCTGAACAGTCCCATGGGTCAGCCTAGTGCTGCAGCCACCCCTGGGCTCCTCCTGCTGGCCCCATACTGCAGACCCTGGGCCACGTGAGCTCCACCTTCTTATGGCTGGCAGCACCGGCTTTGCCAGCAGCCCTGCCTGTGCAGAGGGGCACTGTGCTTTGACACCCACAAGTCCCCTCCTGAAGCCACACTTTTACACCAGGCTGCCTGTACCACAGCCCCTGCAGCACTCAAACCATTATCGGCAGCCCACAGCATGAGCAGCAGAACACAGAAGCCACCACAAAACAGGCACCCTAGCCATGACAACCCAGGTACAACAGGTGGACATCAGATGGTAGTAGGGAGACCAGCTGGCAGGCGGAGCGACCATTGCCAGCCACCACAGGGCAGGCCAGAGAGTGTGGAGAGGAAAACCAGTGTGGGTCAGGACACTCACTCTGGACAGCTGTACAAAGAGCACAGGCTGCCACAGCCCAGCTTTCAGAGAGACGCAAAGGGGGACAAGAGCTCGAGCTCAGCCACCACAAGTCGCTGGGATGCCGCCACTGTGAGCCACCAGGATGCCACCACTGTGGGCCAGCAGCACGTCACTGCTGCAAGCCACCAGGATACAGCTGCCACACAAGACTGGCCAGCCAGGGCCCAGGGATTCACAGGCAGGGAGTACAATGTCTGAAGACTTTTCTCCTGTCACACTGAGAAATGGGTGCTATTGATGCCTGGAGAGTAGAGGTCAGGGAGGCCACACCACCCCAACGCAGGACACCCAGCAACATGGATCACGGGCCAGGATACAGGCAGGCTGGGGGGACCCAGAGCCTGTTAGCACGAGTCTGCAAAAGGGCAGCATAGCCCTTCCTTTCTCCTTTCTTCCTCCCTCCCTCCCTCCCTTCCTTCTTTCCTTCCTGTTTTTTTTGTTTTGTTTTGTTTTGTTTTGTTTTGTTTTGTTTTGTTTGAGACATGGTCTCACTAGGTTGCTCAGGCTGGCCTTGAACTTGTGACACTGCTGCCTCAACCTCCTGAGTAGCTGGGATTATAGGTATGCACCACCACACCCAGCCAAGGTGACTTTCTTGTTCTATTGCAACTTAGCTACCACTATTTTAAAAGTTAAATACATTTATTTTCATAATGGGTGTATTTGCTTTGTGGCAGGGGTCGAGGCATTGGACGTAGCTTGTATTTAGTACAAGCTCCCATAGCTACAAGGAGAAGCTTGGGCTTCCATCCAAGAAGAAAATTTTAAGGGACAGAAAGAAAGAACTGTGTGAAGCTTGAAAACTGGCTCTGCCAGGGCACAAGGCTTGCACAGAGCCTGCCCCTCCTCCTGTGTCTATGGGCGCCCAGGCAGTGTCCAAGGCATCAGCCTCGTGGCTGGTTGGTTGCACTCACTACTGTTGGTTACTGCAGTGAGCAGGTGAGGCCAGGTTCTGCCTCACCTGCAGCTCTCATGCTGCCCAATGGGATGGGGACACCTGGCCCCATTGCACCTGTCCCAGTGCCCTCTAGATAGTTGACAGAGGCCATGTGCAAACACCACTCACAACACAGTGTATGTTCTGGCCTCCGCTTGCCCAATGTGGCTGGGAGGGCTGGGGCAGCAGACAGGGAACAGGGTCACTGTCTTCCCATCCTGGCAGGCAGGTGTTCTCGAGCCTCGGGAACCCAAATGGGCCCCTTATCTGAGCACTGGCCAGAGGTCACCCACCATGATCACACCCCAGCCCTGCCTGCAGTGTCCCAACTCTCAGGCACTCCAGTTCCACTTTCCTCTGCAGCTGCTGCTCCCGGCAACTCACACTGCCAGCACTTGCTGTGAGCTGGCTCCGCAGCCCCGGTCCTGACCACAGGCTCCTCCAACTGCCAAGCAAGGGCACCCCATGTGCTCCATGTCCAGGCTCTTGGGGACCCTGTGTCCCTCCAGTCCTACCCCCACCCCCACCACACCCCAACCCAAACCAGTGCCACCTGCTGGGTGAGTACAAGCTCCCAGCACTGCCCCACACCCTGGGGACCGGGCTCTTCAACACGGCAACCACAGCCACTGCTGGCACCTGTGCTTTCCAGACACCACAAGAAGTGTCCACTCTCAGAGAGGACATGGTCCTGGGGTCCGCAGGCTCCACAGATGGAGCTCTATCCACCTCCTTCCCACTATGTACAAGCTGGGCTCCTAAGGCTGGGAGGAGGAGGAGGAGAAGGACAGGAAAAAGCAGGAGGGATAGGAGGAGGGAGGCAGCAGCCAGAGGAAGCTGAGGGCAAGCGGACAGCACCCACTGCTCACCCCACCTGCCTAGCATGGCACAGAGCATAGCTGAGGGTCAGGAACCTTTAAAGACCCAGGGTCCCATCTGAGGGCAAAACATAAGGTCAGAGAGGAGGTGGGTTACAAAGAGCAGAGGAGCTGGGACCCCCCAAGGCTGTCAGGACCTGCTCAGAAACAGCAACACAAAACACCTCCATCTCGCATCCTCAGTGCCCATGAGATTCACCAGCTAGTTGATGGAGGAGCACGGGGGCCATTAGCTCTACGAGGAGAGACTCCTACAGACTCACTGTGCTGCCCAGATCCTGAGGTTCACACCCTCATCCCAGCCCAGGAGCCAAGCTGGCACTCTGAGCAACAACCTTTATGCCCACAGACAGACACCCCTGTAGCACAGTGGGCTGTCCCCAACTCTGCTGTGAAGCCACCACTAAGGAAAGAAAGAAAAGGCGAAGGTGGAAAGAGCCCGAGATGCCTCCAACGCAATGCACACCAGCTACTCCCGCAAGGCACAATAATAATTAAAACCCAGAATGTTGATTTCACAGTTCATTACATGGACGTGGCACACAGGTCTTCCTCTGGCTTAACATCCTACCCTGTGGAGAGAAGACAGCACTCACCCAACACACACGCACGCATGCACACATGGCAGGGCAATTCTAGGGCATCACACTCATGCAGTGGAGGCTGTGACGAAGGGGAGAAGCTGGTGCCTGATGGACCCAGAGGACCCGCTGTCCCTGCCCACACCTCCCATGGGCAGTGCAGTGTTAAGAAAAGGGTTAAATAATGAGAATCAGTGAAATGCATGTGTTCACTAGATGAACTCGGCTGCATGCCATTTCTTACAAGGAGGGGCTGGCTACCCACTTTGGGAAAGAAATGTTATTTACAGATAGCCCTGGGTGCACTATCAGTGTGTGTGTCCTTGGTTCTAGCCAAGGCTAGGAATGATCCCTTCCAGCCATGCAGGTCTGTTGGCACCACGTCACTTCTGTCTGAACACAGTACTTAAGAAACTGAGGAACTAAATGTGGTGAGGCATTTTCTCTTGCCTGCTGAAGGATACATCTCATGCAAGAGCCTTCCCCGGGGGATTCCCCTTCATCTTTGGTGCCGTCTCCTGCCTCACTGTGTTGTAATATGTTATCTGACTGTGCTCGTATCTGCTGTACTTTTGTAATAAACTTACTTTCATCTTTTAAAAATCATTATGTGGCTCTTCTCTGTTAGTGTGGATCCAAACCTCAACTTTCTGTGGCCACACATATGTGGCTCCTTGCTGCTACACGGAGCCCCACTGTCAGCCCACACTAAGCCCAGGCCCAACACAGGTCACAGGCTCAAAATATCCCCCAAATTACTGTTTGAGAGTCCTCAGAATCAGAACAGTCATTCTTTTGGAGCCCTTTGTGGAGTACAAAGAATAAACTCACAAAGCCAGAGGTCCTAAAGGGGTGTCTGGGCGCACATGCTGAGGACAGGAGCTACTCACGGAAGACTCTTATTGAACTGTGACCGTGCACAGACCACACAGACGTGCTATATAGGGACCTGTCTGATGCCACACCATGCCTGGCCTCCAGCAGGGACTGCAGCTTCAAGGCATCTTACACAGTTCTCCTCACTGTGCCTTGGAATTGCCTGTGCCCACAGTTTACTATGGCACCTGGGATCCCATCACAAGCAAAGTTCACTCGTTTTTCTCAGGACATGCCATGATTATTGAGGTTGACAAGGACATGGACTTGCACACCAGTGCCCTGGGTTGGGGCCTCGGCTAAGGGAAATTCCCTGTTATTTCCCCAGGATGTGGATCCACAAAATAGAGGAAAATGTATGCCTAGGCCTCTCCTCCTCTCTATGAACAGTGCCCCCTCATACTCCTCAGGTTGGTCCAGCAGGCTCCCTCTATGCACTGCCTGCCTGTGCTTCCCTGCTCCATGCTCCTGTTGCCCACTCATGATTCTTATTGCAGGTGGAGTAGGCTGAGTGGGTTGCACTAAGGAAGAGCTGGTAACAAGCACTAACAGCCCTAAAGAGCTTCAGAGAGCAGTGGGGCCCCAGCCACATCCCTCCTTCTGCCAGTCCAGTCGGTGCCTGCATGTCCGGGGCACAATGCCCAAAGGCCTCGGCAAACAGGGCACCTGGATTCCCACAGAGCGGCATTCTTTGTGGCAGGTTCCCAATAGTAAGTCAGTCTTCAAATAAGGAGTTGTCTGAGAATGACAGTGATTGGACTTTGCTGCAGTACTAGACACTTGTTTCCATCTTTAAAAATTAAACACACATGTCTCTTGTCAGAAACCATTCTCAGTGTGTTCCAAAGATTAGTTCTTCTGATCTTTGTAGCAACTGTGTAGGAGGCACTATTGGTATTGGTGATGTTGTAACAGTTATTATTGTAAATATTATAAACATTAGTTTACTTAAGATTTTATCTACACTTGCAATAGAAACTAAGTCACACAGTGGTCAAGCCACATACTCAGGGCCACAGAGCTGCAGTCAAACCCTGGCAGTCTGAACCCACAGTTTGTGTCCCTAACTTCTGTGCAAGGTCAGCAAACTTTTTCTGTTAAAAAAAAAAAAAAAAGCTACTTTAGGCTCTGCAGGACAGCCAGCACACACTGCTATAACTCCTTGATCTGCCCCGCAGCAGCCCCAGACCCAGGTGCGACTGGTCCACAGCAGCGGGTGGCAGGTTTGGCTGCAGACACTTGTGTTCAACCTGCCCAAGGCTCTGTGTGCTGCCCACCCCCACCCCCATGTCCTGCAAACTGAGTCTCAAGTCCATGCTTACAGACAATCCAGCTAAGCCCATTTTGTGTTTTTAAAAGCAAGAGACCCAGTGGATTTCTTAAAACTTTTTTAAAAATCTGATGCAAAAGCCCACACATCTGGGCCAGTGAGACAGCTCAGCGGCATAAGCGCCTGCCTGGCAAGTGCGAGGTCCTGAGTTCAACTCCCGCTACCTACATACGAAAAAAGGGCCGGTGATATCACTCAGCGGCATGGGCGCCAGCTGGCGCAAGAAGTCCTGAGTTCGACCCCTGGTACCCACACACAAAAAAAAAAGCCCACGCATCTGATTGGGCACATTCACTTTCCATACATTGCAGCAACATCAGCACGTAGTCTTGTCGGGAGGGATGCACTGACGGTGCTTGTCAGAGGTAAAGCAAATCACTGGACCTGAACTCCGAGGGGCTAGCAGGGGAGGCCCGGACCAGAGAGGCCCCTCACCCTCTCCCAGGTACAGGCCTGGGCTGGGTTTCTGTGAGGTGAGGCCCCAGGCAATGTCCAGCTGGGGGCCTAGACCAGGGCTGGGAAGGATGTCTCTGCTGGAAGGGCTCTAGGACAGAGCCACGGGCTCAGCCTAGAGGGAACAGATGCCCAGCAGATCCTCCCCTGCCCCCTCTGTGCAGGACTACCATCTGGGCCCCCTCGGTCTCACCACCACAGCTCCCTTCACCCCACCAGAAGGGCTCAGAGGAATGTGCCATTTCTGATCACATATCCTGGGGGCAGACACACATTCACAGAAATCAAAGAAGTGCTCCTGGGGCTCCCCCCCCCCCCCGCACATGTGCCTGAGGCAAGGACTGAGCAGGAAACCCCACAGGAGTGGAGTGCACATGCCCCTCCTCCTGGGCAGTGAGAGCACCTCACCAGCACGCAGCCCTCTCAGCACGGTGGCCCAAGTGGCAGAGGCAGGACAGTCTTTGTGCAGCAACGAGGAGGCTCGTCCCCTGCACCCTGGAATAGTTGGGTCAGAGGCAGCAGAGAATCTGCCTGTGTGGTCCTGCCTCAGCCCACACTCACTGCAGGGCTGGGAGCGGCTGCAGGGCCAGAGACAAGGTACAGCCAGAGGGAAGGGATGGGATAGGGGCAGTCTCTGGGTTGGGGATGCCTGCTTTATATAGGCCCAGGAACAGCAGCTCCTAGGACAGAGCCAAGAGGCACAAGAAGATGCACAGACAGTGACCTTGAGGGGCTGCAGACCCCAGGGAGACCCACTGGGGTCAGGTGGGACAGCCATGGGGCTCAGGGCCACAGCAGCTTCCTTCCCAGGCAAAGGACCTCTGGTGCTCCTGTTCACAGTCACACCTGGTGGCAGAGCAGGCTGTGTCCACCAGGAGTGACTGTGCCTTGCCCCAGCGGCTCCTCTTATAGAGCAGCAGTCTGCTGCATTTTGAGAGCAGATGCTGGAGTGGAAGGACTGGGTGACTCATGTATGCAACATATAATCACTGGGTGTCAAGACAAACTTATCAAAAGAACAACTCCAGATGCACAGCACAACCGTAAGTCACAAATTAACACATAAATAAACTGTGCTAATAAAATCACCACCTGCAAATTATCAAATAAAATCAGGAGCATAGGGACACAGGACTCACCACGGCAGAGAAAACCAGGCACAGGTTGCCATGCACCCTTCACCCAGACCATAGATAAGGAAGCACCCAACACTGGGACAGGAGGTAGCACTTGACCTGTTGTCTCAGGAGACTATCTGGTGAGCTGCCCCAACTTCAGCTCCCTGTCCCCGTGTCAGCTCAGCTGACCTGTGTGACACAGCTGCTCACACTGCCTGCCACCCCAACATGGGCTCTGAGCCAGCTCTGCACTCACAGACCCAACTACAGAATAGCTCTGCCCTGTCTACGATCCTACCCAGCCCCCATGGGGAACTTGTGCCTCTCTGTCCAGCTCTCTGCCTGGGCTTTCTGATCCTTATCTTCAGACCCTGGAGCCACCATGCACCCTCTTAGGCACTCTGCAACCCGTGTGCCACAGTGTGCAGCATGGGGTGTGACTGAGTGTCACCAATGTCAGTAATTAAGACTAGAACTAAAGTGAACTCCAAGAGAACTCCAGAGTACTCAGCAGATTGACAAAATCGATCTCATTCAATGAGTTCTGACACTGCGGAAGGATACAAATGCATCTGGCCTATATGAATGGCATAGCTCATGACCCTTGGCCAATACCTGTGCTGAACAGAAGTCTGCAAAACCTGGCATGAATCACATATCTTCTCTCCTAACTAAAGCAGAATGACAGAGCTGGGGACCTGCTGCTGAGAGGCTTGGCCACCCTGTGAGTAAGTATGCACACCCAGTGTTGGGAAGGCCTCTATAGAGGAGGGGCCGCCCTCAGGGCAGAAGGCGTTCTCCCCAGAGGCAGGGGAGCCCAGTCCTTCCCCAGAGCCACAGGGATGTGGCACAGCCTCTGTAGCATGCACGTCAGAGTCCTGTTGCCAATATACACACCTGATGTAAGATAATTTAAACAGATGAAAGGCTCACTCCAGGTCACGATTTCATAGGCTCAGTACATGGTTGCTTAGCTCCGTGGCCTCTGGGCCCATGGCAAGGCAGCCTGTCCTAGAGGAGACTGCTCACCTTGTGGTGAAGAGGAAGTGAGGCCCAAAGGATGGGGCTGAGTCTCACAGTTCTCTAAGGACACCCAGTGACCTCCCTTTCTCCCGCCAGGCCCATCTCCTAAAAGTGCCACCTCCTCCTGATAGTGCCTCAGGCCTCCAGCACTGGCCTTGGGGACACTGCAGATCCAAACTCCAGCACTGGGACCTTAGGACTGCACTGTGCCATTGGCAAAAACCTAAAGAAAAGACTTTCTGGGTCTTTCAAGAATGCATTCTTGTGTTTACTAAGGATTTGGTGGCTCCTCCTATGTACCAGACCTGGGTCTAGGACCCACTAATGTGGTAGGAATGGTATCGACGAAAACACCTCTGTCCTAGGGAGCACACTGCTCAGAACAGGAAAGAGGCACACGTGGAATAAAGCATTAAAATACACGGGGTACTGAAGACCCTTAGCATGGTGGGGAAAAGCACATCCTGAGAGAGGATGGGAGGTGCTGGCGGGTGGGGCTGCAATTCTACCTAAGGAGGAGGAAAAAGCTTGGTGGGAGGACATGAAAGTCAGCGGACTCCTCTAGATGCTGGAGGGTTGGGGGCGGTGGACAGGGCAGCCTCTGACTGATAAAGGAGGGGTGTGGGGGGGCCACGTCCGTTCTCCCCAGCACACAACCCCAGGGCCTGAGCCTATCTCAGGGATCTCAGTCCATCAAAGAAAACACCCCATGTCCTGATGGAGGTCCAGGCATGGAGCATGGAGAAACAAGAAGCTGTCTTGAGTTTACCCTCTGGTCATCTTGCAAATAGCTTCTACCTGCTCTCAGAAAAGCTGAGGAGATGGTCTTAGAGTTTGACCCAAAGTCAACAATGAAGAGTACAAAGATCCAAATGCCTAGCTTTCCCTGTGGGGCTTAGGCTGCCACCAAATAACCCAAGGCACAACACGGCTGAACACATGCTCGCTGGGGACTGCTGTACACTCACAGCATGCCACAGACAGAGAGGTGCCCAGCTGGCCGCCCTCACCACAGAAGCTGCACTCCCTAAATGGCAGCCAGCTACCAAGGGGGCAGGGGAGGACACACGGTCTTCAGGCATGTGGGGGTGAGGGGCTGTCAGGGCCCCTGTGCACACATCTGAGGTCTCTGTCTTTATCCAACCATGTGTCTGTTCGTCCATCCACCATCATCCCTCCACCCCCGTACTTCCCTCCTCCCTCCCTCCCCACGCGCACATCTGTCCACCATCCATCCATGCCAGGTCCTATGTGTGACGCACTGGAGATGCAGCCATGTGGGGGCTGACACGCATACCCACTCAGCATTTGGATGGAAGGCAGAGGTTTGTTTAGACTCATAATATACACAGCATGCCTGGCTGTAAAACTGCAGGGTAGAAGCCTTGGATAATTCAGAGATTCTCCAAGACAATGAAGGAGGGAGAGAGGGAAGGTGGGAGGAAAGGAAACACAAGTGATAGGGAGAGACAGTCACAGGAGGGTTTTGCCATTTTCCTTTGTTTTGCAGTCATGTGTGAAATGCACCCACACCTGAGGAAGAGGCACCTTCTCTGAAGCCCACAGAGCTGCCTGATGCCCTGTACTTGCTGGCAGGGCTGATGCTGAGCAGGCGACTTCTCCCCTACATTGCCTCCAAGCCCACAATGCCAGTGGGAGTCCACAGCGTGTGCTTTATACATCTCATTGCCTGTGAGCTTTTTTATTTTTTTAACCATTTTCTCCATTTAGAGTCAATTAAACTTGTGTGTGTGTGTGTGAGTGTGTGTGTGTGTGTGTGTGGTACTCAGTATTGAACCCAGGGCCTTCACAGTGAGCTACTTCCCCAGCCATTTGTATTTTTCTGGTTTTTGAGACAGAGTCTTGGTAAGTTGCACAGTTGCCCAGGCTGGGTAGAACTTGTGATCTGCCTGCTTCAGTCTCCCAGAGTGCTAGGATCATAAGCACATCCCACTACACTCAGCTGAATTAACCACTTTTAACTACAAGCTTAGAGTGTTGTCTCCTTATGGCGTCCCCTTTTCAATGCTAGCAAACTTGATCTACCTTGATCCACTGGATAATTCTGGATTAGAGCTGAAGGCTCTCCAGAGACTTCCAGAACTACCCAAGTTCCCATCACTCCTATTCTTCTCTTGTTTTGCTCCAAACATGGTAAAATCAGCTAAAGGTGAGCTGAAGGTCGGTCACAGGTGGAGGCTGGGCCCACAGTAAGGATAAGTGTCCTCTGCCCAGCTTGTGTCACACCCCCGCCCTTCATGTCACCTTCTGCTTCCCACACCCAGGCCCAATGGAGCTGGGCACTGCCCTGTGTAGTATTTGCAAGGTACAGCCTCTCCATTCCCTCTTCTTCCTCAGGGCAGTGTCCGAATCCGCACCCACCTCAGAAACCTGCTGGAGGAGGCTGAGCCCGGGGGAACGAGGGGAGAGGATGGGGATGGGGAGATGACGGGGAAAGGCTGGCTCTAGCCATGGCTTCTGGAGCCATTTCAAGCCAATGGTTTATGTCCTGTTGAAAAGTTGGTAGATGTACTGGAATTTCGATGTCAGAATTATTCCTCAGGGGACTTGTGCTCAGTGCAAAAGCCTTGTCTTCCCTTAAATGTCCTGACCCAAATCCCCAGGATGGTTCTGAGACAGAGCCTTGGGACAGTCCACCAGCTTGTGGGGTCTGGTCAGAGCAGGTCCTGAAGTTGGCAAAGCAAGAAACCTGAGCAGAGGGGAAACACCTCCTGAAGAAATGCACAGCAGCATCCACAGGAGAGCAGCTGAGCCAAGTGCGAGCGAGGCAGCCGTGTGAGGAAGAGGACAGGAGTACCTTCGGAAAAAGCACGAAGGAGGCTCCAGAGCTCCCAAGCAAGAACATGGGCTCTACTGACACACAACCAAAAGCCAAGAAGACAACAGCGGCCGGGACACAGGAGGAAGGATGTGGCACACGTCATCATGAGCGCCTCACTGCCCCCTGAGAGCTCAGCTCACCATCGCTGGCCAGATGGACAGAACGAAGCCAGAATAAAGGGTTACACTGACCACAGCCATCCCCCTGCTAGGTGGAGCCTCACCTCTCTGCCGCCAAAGGAGCCTTGGGTCTTGGGCTCACATCTGCACACCTTTGGGGACAAGGGGACTAGGGTGCCAGATTCTAAGCCTGGTAACAATTACAACTGTAAAACAGAGTACGTTATCAACAACTATAGTACTTCCCTCTTCATCAGCTCTGTGACCCTGGCTTCCTGATAACCCTCCCAGCTGGACCAATGGAATGTAAGATTAAAGGTGCAAAGACAGCCTTCAAAACGCGCAGTGAACCAGGAAGGCACGGCCCACCTGAGGAGCACTACTGAAAAAGCAAACAATATGAACAACTGTCAGTTTCCAGGAAACAGCTCAGTGGGGAGAGCCCTACCACGAGGACACAAGAATGCTGCAGGACAAAAGACCAGGCTCTTCAGTGGGCAGACAGAAGGGGTGTGGAGTCATCAGGACGGAGCAGAACACACATGATCCTGGCCGCAGGTGGGATGTAGGCCACTCCAGGGTCAAAGCAGCCACAAAGAGAGAGTGGGGGCTCTCAGGGAGTCTGCTCAGGGTTAGTATTAGGGAATGCCGCTTGTTTCCACAGACATGACAGAGCTGTGGATGACGGTATTTTTAAAGACATTATCTGTTGGAGATGCATACTGGAGAGTAAGGGTAGAATAATATGGAGCCTAGGGTTTGCTAATAAACATTCTTAAAAGCAACAAGAGTGGAGGGACATCCGGGACAGAGGTGCTGGACACACAGGGGCCTCACACTAGACTTCCACACTGCTCATGTCTGAAAGCATCCTTGATACCAAGAGGAAAGCATGTGCTGAACCCACAGAGAAGCAAGGACTATGAAGAGCCCAACAAGCAAACAGGAGCCCTGGGCTGTCGCAAGCACAAAAACCAGCACTCCATACACCGATGATGAGCACTTGGCATAGGATTTCTAGTATCTGTGCTGCTATTGTACATGGGACTAGGAATACATTTAACAAAAATGTGCACTCCTTTGTGGAGAACAGTATGCAATTTTACTGAAAGACCTTAAAGGTGATCTAAATAAAATGAAAGAAATATTACATTCTTGAGTAGGAAGGTTCAAAAAAGCTGTGATTTTCCCTTGACTTAGCATATAGTATAAATGCATTTCCAGTGTCAAAGCCAACACGATTTTGAAGTACTTGACAAACGAATTCAAAGTGCATATAAAGAGGGAAAGTCCTTGCCCTAATAGGTATTAAGACTTTAAATCCATGGCAGTAATTACAGACATGTAGTTGGAGCAACGCCAGACGAAGGGACTACACAGCCGAATGGAAACAGATACACGGAGACTTGGCTTCTGAGCACGGCCACTGCAGATTATCGGGAAAAGGCCAGGTGTTTGTTTAAAAGAGTGCTGTGAGCTGGGTGTGGTGGCATGCACCTGTAATTCCAGCATTCTAGGAAGCTGAGGCAGGAAAAGCATAAGTTTGAGCCCAGGATGAGTGACACAGTAAGGCCCTGTCTCAAAATAAAAAATAAAAAGAGATGGGAATGTAGCTCAGTCCATGACTCAGCTTCCTCACCCGCATGACAGGCATCAGCACAAAGCTGCTTTACCAGGAAGGGATGGAACAGTTATTATCTCCACTTAGAAGAGCGGCAAGACAGTAAACACTAGGAAAAGACGTTCTAGAAAAACAAGCAGAGCCACCCCTGGGTGCGCACAGGGCTGGGTGCAGGACCCCACTGTCACTGGAGCTTTCAGGCTGACTCCTGTGTAACACACACACCTCACACAACTTTGGGAGACTTGCAATGCCTAATATAATGCAAGTGCTGTGCAGGGCCTTGGAAGTAAGGGCAGGAAAGAGGTCTGTACACATTCAGTACTGATGCAGCTTTTCCTGATATTTTCATATGAAGTTGATGGAGTCCGTGGAGAATCTGAAGATACAACCTAGAACTGACTGTAGCCCAAACAGGCCTGTGTAAGAGGTACAGACTAATGGCCCTAAGGACATGAAAAGTTACTCGGCAGGGTTCATAGAGAATTGCAGATTGAAACATGATAAGAGGCCGTTCCACATCCACCAGACCAGAAAACATTAAAAGCTCTGACCACAGAGTTGGCAAAGTGTAGGAAACCATGATGTGCCCGTGCTGGTGGGAGCAAAAAGGTGGCCACGTGGCTGGTGACCCCACCCCAAAGAGCATAGGGTGACCTGCAGACCGAGACACATGTCTCAAAAGCAGCAGCCAGATCCCCACCAGGTACTTGCAGAATGGATGATGTGTGCTGTACTCAAGTCACAGAATACTGCAGTGGGGAGAAAAAGGAATCAGCAACACCTGCATGTTCTGTATGGCTGGGTCTCCGCTGAGCAGAGGGAGAGAGTTATAGGATGCTCAGATGCCAGGCTGCCCTATCAGGAAGAGGCAGGCACAACTACATGGAACATGTGGAGACATGTGTGCATGTGTCCTGGGACCGGACAGCAGCACCCCATCGCAGGCCACGAGTCTTGGCTCTTCCTGGGTACCGAATCCATACATCGGCACTTGTTTTACTGTTCTGCCTTTTTATTCACAAATAATTCCCCACTGTAGAGAAAACATGGCACCCTCAGCCAGCACCACCCCGGCCTCCTCCTAGCCCGCTTCCCTCCACCTCGAGCCCCGCTGGCACCAACATTTTCTGCCTACCCGATGGCATAATCAGGATCGTTAACCTGATCCATCCAGTGGTCCCATCCTTCTTCCCCTCAGGCGCATGTGCTTCCCTTTCCGTCCTCTCTTAGGCCCTGGACCCACAGCCTCTGGAGTGTGAGCCAGGAGCCCAGCTGGACAGAGCAGGAGTGGCCAGGCTCTCCTGTGTCTGGGGTAACATTTCAACAGGGCCACCCAGGGGTGTAGAGACGGGTGTGACTGGTAAGTCCCTCAGCAGTGGGGCACAGACATGGTGTAAACTTAAAGTTCCTCTGCAATGCGATGTAGATACAGTGGGACTGGTAAAGTCCCTCCACAGGGCAGCTCCCAGCCCAGCTCCCAGCCTGTTCTGGTTACATTTCAATCTAGCAGGGGAAAGTTACTCCTTGGCCTTGTCCTAACATGACTAGATTTTTCTATGCAACTTTAATTGACAGCAATAAAGCTGCCTGCCTGTAGCCTAAGACACCAGGAGCTAGGTTTCTCAGTTGGAGAAGGGTCCTCATTTGAATTCTCATCTGCTGGAACACAGGAGAATGAGCCAATAGTCTCCTCCTGGTGAATTAGAAATCACTTACGTGGTGGCCTTTGTGCTTGGTGAATGAGCCCTTTCTATGAAGTTATTTCTGCCCTGGGCCAGCCTTTCACATGAGATTGACAGCTATGCAGATTTATTCATTCAGCAAATTTATTCTGGTAGCTGCTCTCAAAATCAGTACTCATGATTATGCAGCAAGGCCCCATTTGTGAAATTATTTATAGGCTTCTTTAGAAATCCAAGCTTTCTCAAGATGATGGTTTTACTGGCTGAGTGGCGCACAGCTCCAGGCAAGGGCAGCTGCATACTCCTCGCTCAGTGTCCTGGGCGCCTGCAACCTCTCCCCGCCATAGCCACCCAAAAGGACACTGTGGCAGGGCGGCCTTGCCCCTCCACAGGGGTCTGCAGAGCAGGATCTGTACTGATGAGTTTACAGAGCCACCATGTGCACAGGATCTGGAATGATGAGTTTACAAACCCACAGTGCACACAGGCAGAGGGGAAAGGTGTGCACCTGCATGTCCACCCCTCTCTACTCCTCCTTCCACCCTTCCCTCCTCCCTCTCTTCCTCCTCCTCCTCCTCTCCCTTACCCTTTCTCTTTCCTTGCTGTGCCTTTCAGTTGTCATGGCAATTTTTTTTTTTTTAATTTAAAGCATCATCTACTCCTTAAATTGTGGCATTCACTGAACTATCAGCCCGATAATCAGGACTGATCATTCTCAGAACTTGGCTACGAAAGAAAATCACCTGGTCTCCACTTCACAGAAGCCACAGCCACAGCAGGGCTGGGCGAGTGCTGGGGCTGTTGGTGGGGTTCTCAGGGCCACCCTCTGGTGACACTTGTGGCAACCTCATCCTTGCACAACTACCCCAGGGAACAAGCTGTCACTGGAGTATTTTTCCCCTGCGGCCCTGTCCTTCCCTGAGTGCTAGGCAGGCACCGAGACTGGTACTGGCCAACATTTATTCCCATTTACAGATCTGCTCTGCCAGATGCTTCATCAGACAAGGCTCCCAGACTGGCTTTGAAAGATGTAATCCTCTATTTGCTGGTCTCATCTCCTATAAGCCATCTACTCGCAGAAGAGTGTTAATTTTTATTTTAATAAAAACACCATGCACAACATTTATCTTCCTTTGTTAAGTGGAAACAAAACATAATGTAATTTTTAAAAATACTACAAGCAGATAATCAAAATCCAAAAAACCATACACCTGACTCAACTAATTTCCACTTCAGATGCCCTTATCTGGAGTTGGCTTTAGCAATGAAGGATCACATTTGCTCCGCCAATTAACAACAGTAAGTGGCCAGATAACAAAGGAAGGGCGTACTGATGAGAACGATCTAATTAAAAGTGAATCTGGGATGTAAGGTTTGAGTTCTGTGGCTGACTCCAAACCCCCGAGAATGCACAGGCCGCAGGAGCGTGTTGGAGGGATGCACCCGCGCACAGCATCTCCTGGTCCTGTCCTCCATCCAGGTTCTACCGCCTGCCCCGCGCCCATCAGTGATGACCACCCCACTGCTGCAAGTCATCTTGGCAGCCACTTGGGCTCCTTTGGGACAGTCTCAGCTGCTTTCCACACATTCTAATCTGCATTTAACACCCCCCTATGGCGAGATTACTGTCACTGTAGATGGAGGTTTGTCGTTCAGAAAGGTAAACACAGGTGAGGAATAGCGGGCAGGGATTTGAATCTGGGCCATGGCACTGGGCCCCTCTGTGTGCACACCCATCCACACCATGTCCCTCCTGCACTGAGCCCTCCACTGCCTGGTTGACATCTCTTCAGAGGCGAATACTGGCAATTTTATAGAAATGCTAGATCTGCACATTGAGCATCACACAACCACAATCTGTCACCGCTTTTTCTGAGCTCGTAAGCAGGGGTTAGGACATTCTGATTGGGTTGGGAGAGGCCTACATTGCTCCCAGGTAACTAACGTGGACCCAAGGGATAGAAAAATCTCACTTTAGGATGAAAGGGGCTTGACTATCCTGGACTAGAAAATGCAAAAAAGCTGCAACCCCTGCCGAGGTCGAGGCCAAGGATGTGGTGGTTGGGCAAGTAGGGAGATGGATCTGTGCTCCTGTGGGAGATGAAGAGGGAGGAGGCCACCAGTCACCATGCTGAACAGGAAGGACCCTCTCCTCTGGCTCTTGCCACCCTTCTCTGCCAAGAGCCAGCTTCTAAAGAGAAGCAGTGACAGTCCACGAGCCTGGGCCCTGGACTGTTGTGGTCACAATGACAGGAGCTGTTTCATCCTCTCAGGCTTTGATGAACACCTGTGCCCCTCCGGCCTACGCTCTCAGCTCCACGCCTTCCAGTACTCACCAAAGCCCCACGGCGCACGGCATTCCTCGTGGAGACATGATTACGAGGAGGCATACAGAAGGGGCACACAGATGGCAGAGAGCAAGAGCAGGGTCAGCTGCAGCTCCACAGGACGGGGAGGGTTCTGAAAAATGAACAGGAGTTTGCCAGTGGCGGGGAAGGATGTAGAAGGAAAAGGTTGGCCATCAGCTTAAGGAAGAAGAGACACAGCTGCAAGGCCCAGATGCAAACATGACAGGGGTGGTTCCAGGACCCCTACAGGTGCCAAACCATTTAACCCACCGGCAGCACAGCCTTCCACAGGCTCTGTCTTCTGACAGTGAATGCAATGCAAATGTAAGGCAAATATCCTGCATTGTTCAGGGAGTAACAACAAGGAAGTCCGTGCATGTTCAATATAGGCACAGTTTTAAAGAATATATCTTTGCTGCAGGGTTGGCTGAGTCCGTGGATGCTGAGCAGGCTGAGACAGGGCTGACTGGCTGGCGTGTGGCAGCTCTGGTTTCCTGTCCATCAGGCAGTCCCAGGAGGTTCATTCAAGAGTCAGTGGAGAGCTGTGCTCAGCCTTCCAGCTCCTCTCCTTCCCACCTGCCTAGAGGCAGCGTGTGTTCTCCACAGGGGGCATGGCTCCAGGCCAGGGTGGTGACTTGAGGGACCCAGGATCACAGGCCCTTGCTGGATGCCCACCAAACACTGCTGCCAACCCACCTGCCCTGCCTAGAACAACCCCGGGGTTCCTGATCCGAAGTGCAGGGCAGCAGAGAAACATTACCACTGGCTCTTCCTCCCAGGGACATGAAGGCCTTTATCTGGGTGGTCAGGGCTCCAGCCTGGCCCAGAAGAGGAGCATAAGGCCCTGCATGGCCTGCAGGGCAGGAAGGGACCAGGCCACACCTGCCCACACCTTCGACTTTCCCAGGCACCATTCAGGTTGGCACATTTTAAAGGTGAAGGGGGAAATAAAGTGAGTATTTTACAATAGGGATGATAAGAGGAGATAGGGTAGGAGACTCCCTTCCTTCCGCACCACACCCACACCCTGCAAAGCCATGGAAAGAAAGCACAGCCCTAGCCCAGGGCTCGAGAGCAGTGCCAGGCTCCACCCTACAAAGCCTACAGACCGAGTCAGGCTTGTCTCTTTCCAGCCACCTGCCCTTCCCTGGTGCAGGGGGAGAGAAGTGAACAAAGTTTAGACCAGGATGTTGTCGGGGCAAGTCTGTCTCAGTTCCAAGGAATGCAGTGCCCTAACACCATGCAACTTCCAGGCAGCAGCCCAGGGGAGGCGCCATCCAGCAGCACGGGAGAGGACCCCACCACACTTTCGGCTCCAGCAGGACAGACAGGCCCCGCACTGCCTAGGCACCGAGGTCCCCCACTGCACATCTTTAGCCCCCAGAGGAAGCTAGGATTCATTGGGACTGACACAGGATGCTTCCACAGCAGCCTGGAGGGACAAGGACACTTCCAGCATACAGGTGTCCCTTGTTTCACGACAGAGTTCCTCCAGTCCTGTGACTAGGTCTTTAAATGAATTGGTCACTAAATGAGGAATTATACATAGTATGTACAATATTCAGAACAAAAAAATGGTCAAAGGAAACTCCAGCTTGATGACCGTGCTTTTATTTACATAAGTTTACATGCAGTGCTGCAATGCATAGCAGAACATAAAACTACAGCACTGTACTGTGCAGTACAATCAGCAAAAATCATACAACTGTATAAAAAAGGTGTACTACATTAAAAAAGACACTGGGGCTCTATAAATAAGATGTACAGAACTGTATAAAAATAAAATGAGTCCCAAGTCTGAGTAGTGTGCCATAAGTCCACACAGCGCACCTCGTTAAGTCAGAACAGTCATTAAACAGGTGGGTTCTTAGGGAACATCTGTATTCACTGCTTGGCTGTGCCCGTGGAAGCACAAGGTTCTACTTGGGTTTAGTTCCAAAGCTTCCTCACTCCTTCCTCTCAAAGCCATCCTGTGCCTACAGGGAGCCAGGGATCAGGCCGGTCTGGCAGGCTCATCTTTCCACTTCAGATCCTAGGATGATGCCCAACCAAGGCCCTGGCCACCACCTCAGGAGCTGAGCAAAGGCCCAGGACTGCTTCAAGGGTGGCACAAGTTGGACCCCCATTGGGATGGGTTATACACACTCTGGTGTGGACAACATGGTCCATGGGCACAAAATACAGTGCTCTGATGTCCTCAACCCAGCAGCTATGCTGCAACTGTCACCCCGTTAAGAGAGCATCCTGACTGCCTTCCCACACAACCTTCTCAACGGACCAGTGCCCAGGTGTTGCTCCACGGGGACATAGACAGGACATCCTCAGAGGGGCAGCCATGCCAGACTCCATCTGGATGGCAAAGCATTATCCAGCAGCAAATGGACACAAACTGGGACCATGGAAAGACACAGGGACCTTACACACACACGGCCAGTGAGCAGTGCCAGGCTGGAAAGGCTGTGGCTTTGAGGACGCAGAGCATTAACTATCAGTGCTGCCAGGGACTGCAGAGGAGGGACAGGGTGAGCAGCAAGGCTCTGCTCACCCTGGCTCTGTCGGGCCACCCAATGGGGCCCTGACTGTCCTCAGATTTGGTTACAGGAATGGGTCCATGTGGGGTCACCAACCCTAACACTTGCCACTCTTGGAATATGGACACCAGCGAAGGCTGAGCGGGTGGGGAGACAGAGGTAGTAGGGTCTCTGTCTTCTGCTCAGGCTTGGGTGAGCTGAACACTGACCTGAAATCTAGAACCTGGGCATGGCTCAGGGGTGGGGCGCTTGCCTAGCACATGTGAAGCCCTGGGTTCTATCCCCAGCAAAGAAAAATAAATAAACAAATAAATAAAATAAATCTATTTAATGAAAAAAAAATCTCAAATGAATAAGTTGTCTTTGGGTATGGCTACACTGTCACAGGCCTCTGTGTAGTGACAGCCATGGTGACTGACACCCATGGTCCTGTAATGGGCACAAGGCCAGCATCAGGGAGCAACGCTACCTCCTCCAGGCTGGTCCAGAGCAGGCACAGAGCTGGCCACCGTCCCCAGGAACCCAAGCTCCACCATCCTCCCAGGCATCCCTGAGCTTTGGGCAGATGCCCACCTGGAGCCTGAGCTCTGATGGCCCAGCCCAGCCCTGTGAACTTCACTCAGGAGACAGAGAGCAAGGACCAAGGCATCCTCTAGGCTCTCAAGGCCAGTAGCGCAGTTGAGCTCCACCAGCTGTGCCCACTCCAAGAGCTCCACAGCTGCCCTTTGCTAACCACATCCAGGCCCTGAAAATGAGAAATCTCTGCAGTTAGGCACAAACTGACATATGTACAAGCACAGGTCACAGGTCACACAGTGAGGCTATCTTGTTCCGGTCACAGGGAGGTCCTGGTTGCCAGCGGCCAGGCCCTGGTGCTGAAAGGTGCTCAGCGGGGAGGCTGTACCATCCCAAATGGATGCTGTCCCCACACACCGTCCACCTCCCCAAGAAGAAACAGGGGTAGCCGTCCAGCATCCACTCTGGCTGTGGGCTCTGGAGAATAAGCCCTCAGGGAGGAGGAGGAGGCACAGAGACTTCTGGCCACAGCAGGGACGTGGGTCCCCTCACACCTCCCCCAGCACACTTTCAGCACCCTGTGGAGAAGTCACTGCTGTCTCTGAGCAGGCATCTGTGCCCTCGCCTCCCTTGGGGCCAGCATGATGCACACCTACGACCCCATTGCCAGTAGTACCTCAAGTCACCATCCGCTCCTCCCTTTGTGTGGGCGGATGTCACACTCAGGGCTGTGACCAGGCTGTCCTCCTGCTCTTGTCACCCCACACCCCTAGGTTTCTGCTGCCAACCTCCCACCGTGGGCCACAGCACCTCTGGTTTCCAGACCCTGAGAGGGAGGGCAAGACGGACACAGAAACTGCACTGTTTCCTCTCTGCTCAGACCTCCGCGTCCTCGTCATTCAGCAGTTCTGAATTTTCATTTCAGGCTTTTTAATTGAACATTCAGCCTGGCTGTACATGCTGGCTTTGTAAGCATTTTAATCAATACATAAATTAGCCAGTGCCAGGCTGCATCCTCCATCTGGTGCTGATGGCAGTGCAGGATGGACAGGAAGCCTGGCAGGGGGCTTTCTCCCTCTCTTTCCTCCTCTCCTGCTTGCCCTCGCCACCTCTCTCCCAGCCTCCTGATTATTCAGGACATTCCAGACAGAACCAGCTCGGAGATTCATCAAGTGCAGGGTGAAGAGGTGCTTTGCAATTCACTCTGGCCAAGCATGTGTGAGAGAAATGTGGGAAGGGAAAGGTGGCCTCACCCTAGGGTGCTCTGCACCTTCCCCTCAAAGAGTGGCCCCTGTCCCTTCACTGTCTCCTGCTACTCCCAAAGGGTGGACTCAGGACCAGCAGAGCAGGATGCGCCATGCCCTGTCCACGGGTTCCAGGCTACAGCGCTGTGGGCTTCAGGTTTGGGTCAGGAAGATGTCAGATGTATCCACCAAACCCCAGAGGACCAACGGCGGGGAGCTCTTGGGAGAGGACAGCTGGGGCACAGGGAGGCCAGGGAGGGCACCAAGAAGGGGCTGTGGGGGACTGCCCATGTAGAGAAGGGGGATAAGGGGTGCAAGGAGAAAGCCTGCAGGGTGCTGTTCACACCAAGCGTCCTGTGCTGGGGCTCCCTGGCAAGGACAGAGGCCGTGTGTAGCAGTGGGTGGGCAGAGTCCTCAGGGACAGACGGGCACTGCCATGGGGAACTGAGGACCCCAAGAAGGACAGACCTGAGGGGACTCCATTCCACAGCATCACTCGGGCTGCCGGTGAGAGGAGATGCAAACCCCGGGCAGGAGAAAGGCCGCAGCTCCATCTCCCAGGGGAAATGGCAGAGGATGGCCCTGGGCAGGAAGGGCCACAGTAGAGACAGCGAGGGGACAGAGGATGCTGGCATGGCTGCTCAGGCAGTGGCTGGCCATGTGGTTGGCTATGTGACACCTGGCTCAAGAGAAGAGATTCTGGATGACACATGACTGAGGACATTTGTCACCAACAAGTGGCAGCACTGGGAGCCCTTCAAGGCCTGGATGCAGGACACTGGGCTGTCTGAACATCGGTGTCTTGTCTGTAACAGAGGACAGCAGCAGCACCTCCCAGAAGACCCTTGGGCTGACACTGAGCACTCACCCATGGGAACCGTGTAGTATGGAACCTGGTGCCTGGTCAGTGCTTGGTGACAAAGCTCAGGGAACAAGAAAGACACCCTTTCCCTCAGTGCCACCTGCCCTCCCCCAGCTCACTGTCCAGACCTCATCCCCCCGGTGCCTCTTCTGAGGATCCATAGGTACCTGCCTGGCTGGGCCAGGTGCTGACTTGGTCCCAGGGCCAGGCCCTCTGCAGGGGCTGCATGGCCTCTTCCCTGCCACACGAGCCCCGCCCCTGTGCCACATGAGTCAGGTACTAACACCTGCTGAAGACAGGGACAGTCTGCTGGTAACTATGACCTCCCCATGATGAGGCCTTGCCTTCAAGATTTCCTGGGCTCAGGCTAGATCCCCGGGTACCAAGGCTGCCTGTGAACCAGTAGCGGGAACGGGGCCCAGGTCCTGATTTCAGGGTCCAAGGAACACCTGAACCCACAGCAGCTCCCTCTGCGTAGTCAGAGGGCACCTGTGGCCATGGTCCAGGCATAGAAAAGGCCTCGACAAGGGGCCACAGCACAGCCAGCTGCATGGCTACCCACTGCCCGATGCTGGGCACAGCCCGGGACACTGTGAGCTATCACCTCTCCAGATCCTGGCAACCTCTGAATATCAGGACAGACACTGTCACATCCCATGAGCTACGCCATAAACCCAATAGGAAGTGGTTTGGTAGCCTGCCTGGGAGCTGCTGTGTGCACTGTGATGCTGGACATTTTCAGAGAGTGTCTTGGTCCACTCTGTGCTGCTGTGACAGACATCCTGATGCCGGGCAGAACCGACTCATCTTACAGTTCTGCATCCCAAAACCTGAGGCCACAGGACTGTGGCTTCAAGAGCCTTTGAGCTCCTTACTGCTGGCCCCCCACTGCGTCCACACATCCTCCAAGGTCAGAACCTTCGTGACAGTCTCCTCCGTAACCCTCTCCCAACACTCACTGCCTGAGAATTAGGTCCCCAACATGTGAGCCTGATCAGAGTCAAACCAGAGCAGATTTTCCCCACCATCCCTGTTTGTCCCTTCATAGGACACCCTGGGTAGGTCCAGGACAAGGACTATCTGAGAGGCCTAAGGCCCTGTCCTGTGCGAGCTGCCTCAGTGTCCCCGGCTGTGTCCCACTCTGCCCCCTAGCTAGGCAGCTCTCCCAGCTGAGGTGACAGACCCCACTTAAATGTCACACAGCTGCCAAATGGGCTAGCAGGGCACACTCCCCAGGGGCGCCAGCTCCACAAGATGCTTCTCTAGGCAGAGAATATGGAGAAGAAATGGGCAAAAGAGAACAGAAAAATGCCTCAAATGGAAACTAGGAATGCACTGAAGCCACAGGATAACATTGCTTAAAACAGAAAAGCTCGAATAACCTAAATTTCCAACAGGTGAATGGTGATGTAAGTCATGGGGAATGTTGATAATGAGTTCTCCTACAGCTAGCCATTCAATGTCCCATTTTACAGATGTTTTAATGAAGCAAAAATACCCCAATGAGATGATGTGAAAAGACTAGGGCACCAACCGTGATGTTCCATATGATCCAGCACTGCTGGGAAGGGGACACAAACGCAGAGCCCCAAGCACCAGTGGGGATCCAGGTTCATTTATACATCGATACATTACCTCCTTTCTGCAGGAAGTGTAAACAATGTTTGTAATGAGAAAATAATACTTTAAAACATTTTTTTCAAATTTGACTCTGCTTCAGGCACTTCCTGGCACAGCCAAGACGCAAGGGATACTTGAAGCTGGCAGCTTTACTGAGTGGAGGGGCTGGGGACAGAACCTGGGCCTCGAAAGAGGTGGCCCAGCCATTCTCACCACACGGGTGGGTAACCGGCCTGTGGCCTCCAGTCCCGACCACAAAGGGCTGGAGTGAGAACACCTATGGCCAAGAGCAGACAGGGTGTGGTGGCATCCTGGGTGTATCCCCCACCCCTCCCAGTGTCACAGGACCCAGCCTGGGCCCCAGCCCCTCCACGGGACTGCGCAGCACTCACAGGAGCCAGGATGCACCACCCTCACTCACAACACCCCACCACTGGGCAGACAGGGCCGGGTGGCCGACAGGGATGAAGGCTGCTGTGTGGGAAATGCTGAGAAGCAAAACACCCCTGCATTGTGCACAAAACACGAAATCCCGAGGCTCCTTCTGACAGCCTCCCACCACCACTTCCCAGGCCCTCTACACGGTCTCCACTGCACTGAGAGGCGCCCGCACCAGGAACTAAAGAACCGAGCACACGAGAATGGGTGACTGGGACATTGGGCCCATGAGGACAGCGACCTGGCCATCAGCACAGTGTCCTGAGACCCTCCTGGTGTCCAGCACTGCCAGGAACCCCAGAAGGACCACGAGACAGGAGCCACTGTCACTGAATGTGCATTGGACAACGAAGAAGAGGACACGCACGTGAAGCATGAAGCCAAAAAAGGCAAGGACATCACGCGGTTGCCAGGGACTCTCAAGGGCACTGTACAGAGCCAGGACAGAGGCGCAAGTGGCCCCACAGGTCAGTCCAGCCAGACTGGGGTGGGCACAAGGGACAGGGTGCATGATTGGATCAAAGTCCTCTCGGAGCTTCAGGAGGAGCTAGGTCTGAGCTAATGCAAGAAATCACAGGCCACGGTGGATCACGGGGAAGTTTAGGTGGGGAAATGTGACAGCCGGGCTGGGAAATGCCAGAGACAGTGAGGGAAACGGAAGTGAGCACTTTAGAACAGGACACAGGGCGGAGAGCATTGCAGGTCCCAGGCGTGTGGCAGGCCAAGGGGTCAGAGGCTTCACGGTGCCCGAGTACACACATCTCCTCCTGCCCACGCAATGCAATCGCATCCTTTGTGAACCTCATGTGAAGCCCTAGCTTAATGGACACAGAACATCTCTCAGTGTGCCCCCCTACTGTCCCTTTACTGCCAAAGGGGAGGAAGGATGTGATGAGGCCACCTTGACTGAGCCTCAGGACGAGGAGCGGGTTCGGCCTGCCCTGGATAGCACAGCCTTGGGATGTCCTCCCCAGCATGATGCTGTCTTGCAGTCACAGCTACAATATCCATGTCACCCACATGTGGCACGTGAAAGGGTCGAGAACCAGCCTCACCTCCCCCACTTGAGATCTCAGACCAAGACAACACATGAGTGCAAGGAAAATATCCCAGAGCCACACGGTGGGGTGATCTCATCGAGGTCCTCACAGAGTCACATCACAACCAAGGCCCAGCTGACTGTCACACTGCAAGAGGTATCTATCACCAGAGACCCGAACTCACACAGACACCAGGCTCCATGGAACAGTGCCCACAGCTCTGCTTAAGTCACTCTCTGAAATGGTTAAGACTCCTCTATGGAAGCCAGGGATGTGCAATCCTGTTCCAGTCGGGGTAAACGATAAGAAGCATGCCCAGCCCTTTGGTGACAGCGTGAGATCATTACAACACTGTGTGCCTACAGAATGTGGTGCAAGTCACGTGCCAGCAGAAAGGTGCATGGTTTTCCCAGGGGCTGGAGGAAGGGTGGAGAAAGACAGTTCAAAATTTTCACTTGACAGCTTGGAAAATCCCAGTCTGGCTTTACAACACTAGCTCTCCAGTTATGATTTAACACCTATTCCAAAAACAGTTGACAAACGAGCACACAATGTCGTTTCCATTTACCAGTCAGAATGAATTTTTTATGTCCTTGATAAGCCCACAAATAGATTTGTCAATATATTCTTAGCTGTGTTTTGGAGTCAAGATACAAACTCTTACACTCTGCAGACGTGGCTGGGGGCCACTCTTTTTGCAGGACCCCAGTCTGGTTTCCTCCCACTCGGGCATAAAGATTGCCAGAAGCTCTGAAATAAGAAAGCGATCTCAGTGCTCCTGGAGCAGCTTCCTAGCCATCCGCTGGCTTGACACACATCCCCATCATGACACCCGCTTTGGCCCATTCCAAAGGCAGCATTTGGAGACAGTGATCTCCCAGGGTCCCGCAGGACTCTCACTGAGGGAGAAAGAACTGAAGCAGAGCAAAATGAAGTCAGCCTGCTTCAATAACACATCTTGCCTTGCAAAAGCCCGGTGAGGATCAGGAAGGACCAACCCTGAGTGAAAGGAGTGGGGGTGACTGTCTGGGGAGCACCCCTGGATGCACCACGATGGGCTAGAAAAGCCCTTGAATGACAGGTCTGTGGCCAGCACACTTCCCAGCTTCCACAAGAGCTGCCCTCTGGGAACAGGTCTTCCGACAGAAGCCTCCTGGTGTTCCCATCCCAAACACATTCAGAAAGGTGGGCAACCCCCTGGGCACGGCAAAGCAGCCACACTTAACAACAGCATCCTGCTGTGTGGGCAGGGACATGGGTTCCTTCACCATTCTGAGTGGTGGTGAGTGCAGTGTGGCCAGGTTTCTTAGAAACAGAAGTTTGTAGTTTTCTTGGTGGCCTCCACCTCTGGACAAGCAAGATAGCAGGGGGTGTGAGACGGTGACACTGCAACCACCCCTCAACCCGCAGGCAGGAGGCGGCCAGGCTGTGGGGCTACCCTAGCCAGGGTCCCTCTGTCCCCAGCAAGAGCAGGACACTTGCTTTCATCCCGACATTTACCCCATGGGTCTGGGGGAGGAGAGATAACACACACAGCCAGGCACCTGAGTTTGTAGAAGGAAACCTGAGGGCAGCATGGGCTTAGGAAGCCACACAACAGAGTCACAGGCCGCCACGTGGGAAGCTTCATGCAGGCTGGGAGCAGTGAATCAAACGGTCACAGAGGCTGAGACGGGAGACCCTGCCCTGCAGAGGGAGCATCCCTGGCCTCAGGTTCCTCCTTCTGAGCAAATCCAGCACCTGCCAGGGACACAGGGTGGACACCTGCCTCCTGCGTAGGCAGGGCAGGTGGGGTGCCTCTAGAGTGACAGCCTCCTGAGTGAGTGCCAGCCTGGGGCTCCCAGAAACTCCTAATGTCTAAATAGGTCTGAGCACCTAAAAAGAAAATCCTTCACATCCCCGCTGGGCCCACAGAATAGGCGTTGGTCCTTCGGAGTAGCAGTTTGCAACAGAGCCTCCCATGGCCTGCACATACAGGTCCCTGGGAAATCAGTGGGAGCGTGATTTGTGTGTAGGTTTGGGGACACCAAACATGCGCATAGGAGCCTACTTGACTATTCATGGAACCCCAACAGAAACCAGACCTCTGGAAACATTTTAAAATGCAAGTTTTGGCACAAAATTCTGGGCACTGTGATCACTCTTTCGACCTCTGGATTACCGCCCCCCCCACCCCGAGCCAACAGGGAGGAATAGTCTCAGTGGCCAGTGGAGGACATGGCAGGTTGGCCATGGGTCCATGGCATCCCTAAGAAACAGGTGTCCCTCCCCCTTGGGTGGGTGAGCCTTTCCCACCTCATAGCTCCAGTCAGCATCCTGGGAGTGGTCAGCATCCTGGGAGCAGTGACCTAAAACACCCCAGATGCTGGCCTGGCTTAGCTTGCCCCGCCCCACCCTGCCCCACCCCACCCTATGAGGCCAACAGCACTGCTGTCACCTGAGCATCACAGACTAAGTCCCCAAAACACGGAGCAAAGGTGGGCCGCAGGATTAGGGCTGGTGTGGGGACAGAGCAGCCGTGACCACAGCTGGCCCCAGAGGAGCTGGCGAGTGCTTTCCAGGGGGACCCATCACCTCCCAGACCCAGATTCACAAAGGTTGTGGTGTCCAAGCAGGATGTCCCCAGCCTTTGTGGGGCAGCTCCCCCGAGAGCACCGAGTGGTACTCGGGGCAGAATCTGTGTTGAAGTGATCTGCCACACACAGGAGAAAGGTACCGTTCCCAGAGTTACCGGGGTCTCAGTCATGGGCATGGAGACTCTTGGGTGTGCCGGCCAAGGAGGCATCTGGGTTACGACAAGCAGGTCCAGGCTGAGGCTGCCCAACCTTGAGTGGACCCCGATGCTGCAGCTCGATGACTGTGTGTGTCACTCCAGGTGATGGGACATTTGCTCTGAGTGGGAGCAGGTTGCTGAGGGAGCTGCACTGAAGGTGGCCTGCCCTGCAGGACAACCCTCCCCTCGGTCGGCCCCTGCTCACCCTCAAACAGTGCATCAGGATGCATCAACCCAAACTAAATACAACCTAAGCACAAGCTGCACTGCAGGGCCTGAGCCAGCCCAGGGATGCAGCCCTGCCCCACTTCATCCAGGAGGCAGACACAGCCCTGGACCACATCCAGTCACTAAGAGACATGGGGTCTCAGAGAGTCGCCCACTCCTGATAAGAACTGGGAGATGGAGTCCTCAGGGGAAGTGACTGCCAGCCAAAGAAGCCTAGTCAGGCCTGCAGGCCAGCACCTGGCCCCTCTTCTTTCTGCCACATACCTGCCTGTGCTGTCCAGGGCTTTGTTCTCTCCTAAGCTGCTCCCTCAGGCTCCTGGCTCGCCCTAGGCAAGTACCCTGCAGGCCATGGGAGAAGGAGGAACAGGGATATGATGGCAGAACATACCAACAGCATGGTGGGTAGGGAGAGGGCTCAGGATATCACGCTGGGGCCCAGTCTCCACTGCAGGCTGGAACAGGAGGCAGGTGCTCTCTGACCTTTGGACCACACACTACAAGGTCTAGAGTCTAACACTCTGAGAGCAGCCACTCAAGCCAGGGTGAGCATGGTGAGTCAAGGACATAGGACGTGACCCTGAGGGGGTGAGGAGTACCAATAGGCCCCCAGGAACTCAGTGCATAGGCCATTTCCAGTGCACCAACAGGGTTCTCACAGGGAAAGCAGAAGCCCTGCAGCCCGCCACTGGGGTCTCAGCCCAGTTAAGACAAGGCATGTGTGCGAATGCTTTGGAAGAGTGAGAACCTGAGCCAGAGAGGAGCCAGCGGGAGCCACATCTGCTCATGTGGCACTGGGCACTGGGCACACAGGCAGGGGAAGCAGGCGGGAGCCCTGCCTGGCGGAGCCCTGCACACTGCTCCATGTCCTGATGGAGCAGAAGGGGCACACACAGGGCTGAGCAGGGCCAGAAAGGCAGGTGGAGCCCATGCAGCACGGTCACAGTCCTGCCGCCAGCCAAGGGCAGAAGACAGTCAGAGAAGCACTGGGAAGCTGGACTCTGAGCATGGTTCCCGGCTCCATTCCTTCTGGCAGGGGTGGCCTTGGTGTCCACTCCTGTCCCTCGGGGTGTGGTACTGCGTGTACCCCCTGCCATGAGGCTCAGGCCCGCCCAGACCCTCTTACTGGGCAGCACCACTTCTGCTGGAGTGGCAGAGCAGCTTCAACGCCCTGTTCTGCTGCAAGACCCACACACTCCTCTGAAGGCTGTCACAGGTGAGGGATGCTAAGTAGCAGCCACAGCAGAGCCGGTCACCAAGGGGGGCAGAAACAGTCACCAGACCTTGCCCATCTGACTGACCCCTCAGTCCCCAGGTACCCAGGGCGCCCACCCTCCTCATGGCAGTGTTACCATGGTTTCCAGCCTGGAGACATCTTAAGGGGACTGGCAGGTGTGAGCCCCAGATTCCCATGGCCAGGATGGCTGTGGGTTAGAGCCTGTTCAGCCTGTTGGTCCACAAGCACCCGGGAATGACCCCACCATGGAGATGGACCACGGGCCTCTGGACCAACCCTGAGGGTCAGCCCCCTACCCCACTGAACCCCATCCCAAACACAGGGCCTCCTTCCCTCCCCTGCCCCCTCAACGGTCCTCCCCTCCTCCATTCTCCCTTCCCCCACATTCTTTCCCCTCCCCACCCCATCCTCTCTGCCCCCCTCATGCCCCACAGCCCAGTGGCTCCCAGCGCCCTCCTCCTCACACCAGGGCCCTGCCAATGTCCCCTCAGAACCCACCCTCCTGGCCCTTCCTGACCTTCGTGCCAGGCCACCATCTGGGGTGGTTAGGTCACTGCTCCCAGGACTCTGAAAGGAGCTGTGAGCTGGGAAAGCCCACGGGGAAGGTGGGAGGACTGTTTCCCACAGCCTGCCATATCCTCCTCCACTGGCCACCGAGACCCTTCCTTCCTGTCAGCTCTGAGGGAGCAAGGGAGGTGGCTGACCTGGACCCGAGGCCCCTTCCCAGGACAGGGGCACCGTTTCCCCAAAACACACCAGGACCCTGCAGGCTCTGGACCCTGATGCCTCTGCCACTCGCACCGCACAGGTGGCCTTCCAGGTGATAGACAGATGCACTTGCTGTATAGTTCATGGCCCTGGGGTCCCCAAGACCCTTCACTACCTCAGGCTCCACCTCTGGAAGCAAACTCCTCGAAGTCAAGCATGGGCATGGCCTTGGGGACAGGAGACCAAAGCCTAAGACCTGATGTAAAGGAGACTGTAAATGTAAAAGGAATTTCAAAACTTTTAAAACTTATAAGTCTGCCACTATATTCAAAGACGAGAAAAGGCAGGAGCAGCCCATTTCCATAATTAAAGAGAGTGGCAAAACTCAGCTAGCCTTGCTATTCCAACGCCAGCTGCAACATATAAGGTAAGTGTACCTCAGGCAAAGTGCATCTTGTTGTGTTCCAAGGTTTCAAGGAGTTATCACTCTGAGACAGCTCAGCTCAGTCTGAGACAGTGATTGATTCCTCCTGCTCAGCCTAGCCTTGACCTCTCTGATATAAGATAGAAAGCCCTCAATTAACTTGCCTGAATCAAACCTGCCTAGCAACGTATGACAAGACAGTGTGTAGCCAAGTACAGAATATCCTGTTATCAGCCTTTGTATTTACTCTAACAACCTATATAAGTGACTGTTTAACCCCAAGACGAGGCTGGTGATTTGGACCTCACTGTCCCCCAGCCCACTGGTATAAATAAAGCTGTTTGCCTTCCAAGTTCCTCGGAGCTAAGTGTCTTCCATCTGGCTTGGTCCCACTTTTCCACAACACTGGTTCTCCCGGGGCTGGGTGCTCTGATGCCCGCAGCAGGTCCTTCTCGATAGTGAGCACTGGATCCACACGTACTACTGTGTTGGCAAATGCCAAACCACATGCCAAAGTCTACAAGGTTATCAGCAGTGGGACCCTGCTCCCCAAAAGCCCACAACCTCGGTTCCCTGGAACATAGGTACTCTCCTACTTTAGAGAACACAATGGTAGGATTTTGTTACAAAAAAACAATGAAAATGGTCCCAAATTACACATTTTCCCAGAGGACAGGAAAAGCAGTGCTTTATAATGGCACAGCATCCACCCAGGGGATATGATAATTTCTTCTCCCTCAGGTTATTATTTCGTGA
This sequence comes from Erethizon dorsatum, assembly GCA_028451465.1. Taxonomy (NCBI): domain Eukaryota; kingdom Metazoa; phylum Chordata; class Mammalia; order Rodentia; family Erethizontidae; genus Erethizon; species Erethizon dorsatum. The sequence continues at coordinate 364,900 of CM051824.1, forward strand.
AGTTGTCACGTGGGTTCAGCAGACAAGTATGTTAGGAGCATGGGGAGCACAAAGTGAAAAGCAGCCCACACTTGAATTTCAGACAGAGCCAGCTCTGGCAGGATTTGCTGATTTCCAGGGTAGATGACTACTCTCTGTGGAGCAGCTCCCACCGGTGGCCTGGGCAGCCACAGGAACTTGGTGGGGAGGCTGGGGTGGGGTCAGGCGGGCACGCAGATCTCCCTGAGGTCTGCCTTCGCCAGGGGACGTGGCTCACGTGGCTCAGGCCCAGAGAAGGTGAGGAGCAGCCACCCAGCCCAAGCACAGCATGAAGCCAAGGCAAGACCACACTCGGGGCACACCACCAACTCAGCAACACGGGCCACATTCAGTGAGCCCATGTGGGCACTGCCCCCTGCTGATCCATGGCCTTGCTGGGCACAAACTCCATACTCCAACACTTTGCTTCTACTGAAGCCACACTGGAAAGACAGTCATCCTCTTTCCCTCAAAGCCCATCAAGGTGCAAAATGAGCCCACACTGCCACCATGACTGGGGGTTAGCAGCACCCTACTAACCTCCCACGGGCTGGCGAAACACCCTCACAAATAAGCACTGAGAAAGCAGAAGGGAGAGGTACTGAAGCAGCTTGACTCAGAAGCAAGGCCCTTGAGACTCATTTTCATGAGCAGGGGCTCAGCCGTGTGGCCACTGTTTCTCCACTTTCAAGATGTGCAACTGTCAGGCCAAGGAATGTCATCTTCCAGGTAATTGTTTCCCCAAAGTGCCACATCCACCCACATATTGGGGTCAGTGATCCTGTTGCTGCACAGTACACCAGGGCCCCTCATGACCCAGAAGCTCTCCTTGGCTGGGAACATGGAATCCCAGCCAAGCACTGCTGTTTATTCAGAGCTCATTCTGACCCCACCGCAGAGAACACATGGCAACAAATGATGGCAGTGTGCACAGAAGTCTGGGAGGCACACGGAATGGAACTGCATCTGCTGCTGGGTATCTGTGAACAGCTCAGACACCAGGCAGCAGCTCAATGCCCTCACAGAGGGAGGGCTCTTAGAGAAGAACCTGAGTCCTATAAAATCTCACAGCCATAGAGACAGAAACGTGAAGATGATTTCCACAACCACATCATGGGTTACATGAGAAGCTTTCAACAAAATGACACTAGGAAAATAATCAGTTCAAAATCCAGCGAGACCACCACCCACCAACCTCAGGAACTCCAATCCCAAACCAGGAGAGGCCAAAGACCCAAAGGGGCCCGAAGCTGGCTGTGATCCCAGGGTCATTCTAAACCCATGGAGAAGGCACAGCAAAGACCTGGCCCATGCTGCCCGATCCTTCTCCGGCCAAAGGTGCACAGCTACCTTCACGTTCCCTCCTAGTATGGCCCAATGCCTGGCCATCTACAGACCCTCATGGAAAGTCTGTGGGGCCTTAACCACTCCTTCCAGAGAGAAAGGCATCCCCAGCCAACACCCAGGCACAATGCCAGATCATCTCTGAGCTGCACCTCATCCTCTTCCTCGTGTGAACTCAGGTGACCCCATCTTGCATAAGGACACAGTTCCTTTCAGGAACAAGGCAGGATATGGGTAAATAAGTGAAAACTGATTTCTCTACAAGCAAACCACAGAGGAAGCTGAGATGTCAATAACACTGGAGAAATAGAGGTTTTTGTTTTTCTCAGAGTCCTCTGAGGACATTACCAGGACATCACCTAGTAATGGCTCAGTTCTGGCCAGCACCTTAGCCTAAAGCACTCACAACACAGTGACACCAATCACACTATTAGTGTCACAACAGCAAACACACATGCTCCCTCTGTTGCTGCACAGGTGAGAAAACACAGCATGCAGCAACCAAGGCCGCAGGCCAGGTCCCGGGGAACATGGACCCTTGCCAGGCCTGGGCTGAGGGTGGACCTGGCTATCACCGCTACCTTCCCGATGAAGGGGCCTTCATCTTTAAGAGATGCAACTTTGCCATGTGATTGCTCCCACTGCTGCTTCATGTGGCTCTTTTCCACAGCTGGGCTCCCTTCTGGTACACCAGACACCATGCAGGAACCTCCGGCCTCCATGTGTGGTGACAGAGATAAGTTTCTACGGTTTTCAGCAGGACATCTGCTCCCAAGGGGTCGAAACTCCCACACCAGGAAGGGGTCTCCAAGCTCTAACTCTCCACTGCCACTCACATCAAGAGCAGGGGTCACCTAAACAGACAGTGTGGGGTCCCTTCGAAGCCGGGCCAAGAAGTCCTCCCTGAGGCGAGAGCGTCAGGCCCTGCCCCAGCACTGCAGGGGCACGTCTGTCTCCCACACCCCACTGCGAGTGGTGTGGGCTACGAATGCACTCCAGGGAGCAGCCAAGTAATGTCAGATTATAATGAGTTTTCCTCTCCATAAACCTACAGTAGACTCAAAAACCCAGCCGACCTTGAAGGGAAGAGGCTAGATCCTATCACCAGCTCCTGAACCCTCTGGTCCCTCTGGCCAGTGCCTTGCCCTATAAACCATCATTAGCCTGGGGAGCAGGTGTTGGCTGTGCCAGGGAGGGGCAGTAGATACAGAATGAAAAATGGGCCTTCTTAAATGACATAGCTAATGCCCTGGCCAAACGACCTTGGCCAATCTTGAACTTGGAAGCAACCCACAGGCCAGAGAAGAAAAGCACAGTGTAGGGTGGGGCCAGTTGTCAACTAATGCACACACTTAATGTGAAGATTTCTATCACCTTGGTCATTTGCAACAACCTGGAAACCCAAAAAAAATGATGCTGTAAAAGTGATAACCAGTGGTCCACTGCAACCTCCCACACATGCCCATCTGCACCAAGGTCACAGGCCACCTCTAATTACATTGGCAAACGCCACAGGGCTGTTGCTAGCTGCTGGCCAGGCATGGCTCTGAGCAAACTGCCGAGATCATGGCCCATGTGTGGAATGAGGTCCGGTCGTCTGTTCCCTGGAACGCTGAAGCTGCTCTTACGCTGGATAGGGATGGGGCCAGGTGCTGTCCATCTGCTCGGGCAGCCTCTGCAGGCCTCACTGTACACAGCCACATTCAGGGCACCACGCAAAGCCTCGTGATGGGCGACACCAGCCTCTTGGTGCTGCTGGACTGGTGCAGATGACATGGAACATGCTGTTCCTCAGGATGGAAGTCATCCTGAGTGAGACGTGCCGGGAGAGCTTGTGCATGCTCTGTGCAGTTCTCCGTTATCTGCAGGAGATGTTACGGCAATCTACAAATACGGCATTGTACGTGGTACTCGGAACTAGCTTTTTGTTCTGAGATAAAACCCACTTAAAATTAACCAAAGTGAGTAATTCAGTGGCATTTAGTACATTCATGATGCTGTGAAACCACCGCTTGGATCTAGTTCTAGGACATTTCCATCACTCCAAAATACCCACCCCTGCCTCGGCAAGCCATTCTCCACTCTCTCCTCCCTTCGGCTCCTGGCAACCACTGATCTGCTTCTGTTTCCATGGATTTGCTCCCACTGGATATTTCATATAAATGGAATCATACAATATCAGAAGTTTTTCCAGCTGGCCGTTTTTCCAGCATACAGTTTTCAAGGTTCCTACAGGTTATATTGTGTGTCAGGACTTCTCGCTTTGTGCGACTGGACGAAAGACTTTTGCACACACACCATGTCCCATGTCTCCGTGAACCCACTAATGGCCAGCTACTTGCTTCCAGCTGTTTCTACCATGAACGATGCTGCTATGAACATCCACGAACACATATCTGCCTGACCACCTGATTTTTCTCAGCTGGTTTTCAGTGCCAGGGTTGGGCCTAGGGTCATGCGCTTGCTAGGCAAATGCTCTACCACTGAGCTGCACCCCTAGTCCAGCCACTTGTTTTAAATATGGGGGGATTATACCTAAGACAGGAATTTTAAAAACTAGGTTTTAATACACAAAACACTGAATATTATGTTTAGGAACAATAAACTTGAATTTATGAATCTGCACATTGCTTCCAGGGATGGCAAGTTGTTAGATTTCTAGAGCTCCAGGCTGCCTTTACCACAAGCAATTCTCCTTGACAAGCAACGATGACAATAATGACAGCATTAATGATGGACACGATCTGGACGGTGACAGCTAATGACACTGTAACACAGTGACACAGTACGCCCAGTGGACATGCCAGCATGGGTGTGGCAGCACTGTTACCACCTTCTTGTCCATGGGGAAGTCACTCAGCTACTGTCTCTGCACCCATGTGCCTCAGGATATGGCTCCTGCTGTCCCGGAAGGCCACTCCCCAGCAGCAGTACATGTGCAGCAGCCTGGGCATGAGCAGTGAACCTGGACTGCAGTCACAGCCTGCATGGCCCATCACTGTGACAGGAAAATATGATTCTAACTGCAACACCCCACCCTGCAATGTGATGCACCCCTCGCTGTGGCAGATGTGTCACACTTGCATCACTGTGAAGCCATAAGCTCCAGCAGAGGGGAACCTCTGTCTGACCCCATAAGACCCAACCTGGCTTGACACCCAGCCCCTGAGCCCCACTGGTCACAAGCTCCTCCGGAGACCCTGCAGGCTCCAGAGCCACTCTTCCTCACAACCCACGTCCAGCTGCAGGCACCTCTTGTTGCTGACACAGATCCGCATGTTCCCTTGGTAACCTGGCTCCTCCTCACCTGTCTGCAGCAGCTGGGGGCTGAGGGTCATGCTCCTCCCAGATGGCCAGGAAAGACTCTGCCCCAGGGCCCTGTGGGCCTGCTCATGTCCAGAGACCATGGCTAGCACAGGATAAAGACAAGCATAATCTTCACCTTTGGTTGCCCAGGGCACTGGTTACTGGGCATCATTTTCATTTCTCATCCTCCAAAACAATCCAGATGGTTGTCAAGCTCCAGTGTTTCTTCATCCCTGAAAACTCAGTAAACAACATCTTGTGAATGTTGGCAGGTAAAATTATGAACCGATCTTATTAAAGGTAAGTTTTCTTTTCCTCCTTCCGGAACTTAATAGATAAAACATGGACTTTCAGTGATTGTCAGGGTCTGAATTTGAAATGTGCCCTGAAACTCATGCTAAAGGCTTGCTTGCCAGCTGCTGGTCCTTTTGAGAAGTGACTGGATCATAGGGGTTCTCACTTCATCAGTGGGTTAATCCACTGTTGGGTCATAACTTGCTGGCATTATTGTGAGATGATGGGGACAGGAGGTGGAGCCTAGCTGGAGGTTATGGGGACTGTATCTGGTCCCTCACTCTTCCTCTCTGGCTCTTTCCCTCTCTTTGCTTCCTGCCTGCCATGAGGTGAGCAGCTTTCCTCCGCCTTACCCTTCTGCCATGATGTTCCTGCCTTGGAGCCAGCCATGGATGGAAATGTCTGAAAGCATGAACCAAAATAAACATTTCCTCCTTTACCTTGTTTTTTGGGTCACAGTGAAGAACAGTTGATTAGTACAGTGATGCTAATAACCAAGGCTGCTGGAGCTTTGTTGGTGTGGTACTGAAACTACACTCTGGTGGTGAGGACACCAGGTCTGGGGACACTAAGCACATTTGCTGACGGGGGAGAGTAAGTCCCAGAACCATAATGCCAAGCCACTGTCCACCGGTCTCAGAATGGAACTGTTTACTGAGATGGGCTTGTTCTACCCAGATTCTTCTCAGCTCTGTTAGCCCCAAGACCTCGGTGAGGCCCTGAGATCTGGGCACCACAGCGAGATGTGGGCACTGTATGTGCCTGGTACAGACCAGAGGTCAGCTCAGGTGTCTCCAGGACCCCAGGAGGCTGGCAGGCAAGAACAGTCAGGGGTTTATCTGTGTGTGCAAGAGAGAGTAGGCTATTTACTTATATGTTGCAGAGCTTCCAAGGGTATGAGTTCCCTCTTGCCATGAAGACATCATCATCAAACGAAAAGCAAATCTCAGCTGGGTAGGCAGCTAAGGGGTACAGAGAGGCCCAGGGTGCCATCCTCACCATCACAGAAAAAAAGAAAAAAGGAAAGAAAAGATGCAGTACTGGGACCACCCCCACCAGAGGCTGGCATGAGGCATCCTGCGCAGGGTCCAGCACAGCCTTGCCTGGCTATCTCTGGCCAAGCTCAGCCAAGCTCTTGCTTCCAAAGGTGCCCCTCCTCCAGGTCACAAGCCAGGGCTGCAATAAGTAGCATCTGGGCCAGCAATTGCTAGAGATTTGGCTGTGAAAGGCTACTGCTGCTTAATAGGAGAGACTGCCAATCTGCCGGGGAGGCCTCCAGGCTCTGAGCAAAGAGCAAGTCTGTCCTCAGACCAGGGAACAAGTCCAGGCTGGACAGCCAGCCAGGACAGAGGAGCTGCTGTGTAAGTGTGCAGGGATCTGTCCACGACTCGGGGGCCCCCACCTCTGGAGGTGACTCACTATACTCCATGTGCCACAATCCAGAAGTTATCGGCAACTACCCTGAAAGAGGCCCAGGCTGAGTGTGTGGAAATGATGGGAATTTATTCCCTCCTCTACATAATTCCAGCCACTTCCAGTCATCAAGCCATGAGACAAACATCGTCACCTCAGATGTGCATAGCGTCAGTTACACTGCAGCCCCACGGAGGCCTGGGTGGCCCTGTGGAGCTGTGATTCCGTGCCTGTCAGCCCATGAGCAAGGTAGCAGTGTCCAGTGGGCTCTTCCTCCTGTGTTAGTGCTGGCCAACAGCAGAATCCCAAGTGGACTTAAGGGAGCAGCACTGTGGTTGGAACCAATATCCTTGAACTCTCATTTCCAAAAGCCAAGGGTGTGTGCTTTTCTCCGTCCTTTGAGCTGTTTACATTTCCTTTGCACATCTACCTGGGTTCCTCGTGAGAGGAGTTAAGTGTCTCTGAGGAAAGTGTCTGAAATCCAGAGACGTCTGCAAATACCACACAGCAAGGCAGGAAGCCTTCAGCATCTGGTAGGCTCAGATTCCTGCCGCATTTCCATTTCAGGTGGCCAGGGTCGTATGGTTCAGAGGGCCCTGCAGGTCTCCAGAGCAACCCACCCTCATCCTCCCCTGGCACCCTCTGAGCAGCTGAAGTGGCCCCAGTACAACCATCCGGACACCTGGGGGAGGCGGGGTGTGGAGAGGGGTTGGGGATGGGTTCTCCACTCTCTGTGCGTGAGTACTTCACGGAAGCCCGGAAGGGAGCTGAGGCTCCAGGGTCTGTGCAGGGCTAGTAACTTACTAGAAAAGCTCTGGGACCCAGCATTTGCTTCCTCCAGGCCTGATAGCTCTGTGGTTTGCAGCCTCTGTCTGTAATCTATTAAGTATCTCATCATTCACTCTCCCAGGGCTTCATTAACTTTCCGTACAGGCAGGAATCCTCTGCGCAGCGGCCTATTAGTGCTAGTGACACCTTGCTTTTCTGCGCTGGGACACTGGGACTCAGACTGAGGTGATTAAGAGATGGCTGAGCACGCACATCCTGCCTTGGCCAGGTCTCCAAGGCTCTCTCCGTGCTTGACATCAGAAGGGAGGAGGCTGGGCTTGTAGTGTGAGAAGAGGAAATCCGGGTACTTGATCGCCAGGAAAGAACATCCCACTATGCTGAGGTGGCAGAGCCCCTGAAGGAACATGTGTTTTGGGAAGTAGCAGGGATTTTGGGTTTTGGTGCTAGGGGTGGAGCTAGGGAGCAGAAAAACTTGGAGGGAGGTCTTCCCTCCACCCTGGAGGGTCCCAGGTCCTGGCTGGTCTGTCCCTCAGGGTCTGGCGCCAGTCACTATCTCTCACTGCCAAGAAGTCACAGTAAGGACACAGGAACCTGATGCCATCACCACAGGTGGGGCACCTAGAGGGGACTGAGCCATGGGGGCTGTGCTCCTCTGACCCCCAGGAGCCCGGAGCAGGGCTCCTACCACACAGACAAGTGCTGGGGTCAGGTCAGTGACCCCAAAGGCCCAAGTGTCAAAGGCTTGGCCTCCACCTGGTGCTGTTGGGGGTGGCAGGCCCTTTAAGAAGTCGGCCTGGTGGGAGGTCAGAGGTCATGGCCGCACCCTGGAGGGGACACTGGGACCCATCTCTTCCTCTGTTCCTCTTTTGCTCCTGGCCTGGAGGTGGGCAGTTTGCCCTACCATGCACTCTCATCAGGAGCCCCAAGCCACAGGGCCTGCTGGCCGTGGACCAGGGCCTCCAAAACCACAAGTCAAGATAAACCCTTCTGCTTTGTAAGTGGCAGCCCCAGGGTCTGTCACAGTGACAGTGGCCACTTACAGGGAACCAGGCAGATAGTGAGGTGCAGGCACCTGGGTCACTCAGCTGCCGGGCAATAAAACATCAGAGAAGCCGACCCGCTGCCTGCAGTCAGATACCTCAGGGTCTGAAATGCTAGCAGAAGAAAATTCTTATGTCCTTCCTGTTTTCCTCTAAGTATCTTTGCTTTCAGTCACACTGGCTGCCCAGGGGAACTCTGTGAGTCAAAAAATGCACCCTTCAAGTCAGACCTAGGCGATGTGACTGGTGTACACCTCCCGAGTTGTTTAGTATGTAACTTACACAGCCATGGGCGGCAAGCCTAGGAGCTACCAGAGGAGACCGGAAGGCGTAATGGCCTCAGAATGAAGAAAATGCAGTTTGAGACAAAATGCTCACATATCACTTCCTGGTCTCTACTTCCTGAATAATTATTTTCTTAAATTACACATTATATATCTTTCTATTTCAACCTCCATTGCAATCTTCACATCTAAATCAGAGAATTCATGGTCTTCACTTGGCTTGGCAGTTTAATAACCACTTGTCCCGCGTCCTATTTTCTAGATGGTCAAATTGCTTTCCAAGTGACCCAGATACAATCAATGTTTTTCAAAGTCCCATGCATGGCCCCAAGCACAAGTCCAAACTAGAGATTCTTAAATTAATAAGAGAATACACTGCCTGTTGTAGTCAGGGTTTGCAAGGGAAACAATACAATACAGGACACATAATGTTGGATTATTTTGTAATAGTCACCCAAAGAGTCAAATACAAAAGTACAGGAAATCTGTCGACATACTAAAGACACAAAGATTCCAGCCGAGGGCCTGGATCCTACAGCAGTGTCCTGCACGAGTCCAGCTGAAGACCTAGAGCCCACGGCAATGCCCTCCACGAGTCCAACTGGAGGCCCAGAGCCCACAACATCTCACACAAGTCTGTTTCACGGATCTGCGCCGGGAAGGCCCAAAGGTCAGTGGTGGAAGCTGGAAAATCTGCAGCAGCAGGATGAAGGATCTGTGCCCGCAGGCTGAGGAATCTGCCCCGGAGCCAGGAAGCGTCGCTCAAAATAAGGAGCAGAGCTTCCCCGAAAAGTACCACAGCCATCCTCAGCGACAACGAGGTCCCGAGCTCCTCCGATGATGAGAACAGCCAAGTTCCTATCAGGAAAGCCAGCGTGACAAGCTCCTCCAGCAGAATCAACAGCAGCACCTCTTCCTCTCCAGTTCTCCTTTTCATGTTGTTGGCAACAATCCTCAGGTGGGCCCTCCACACCCAGCACCACGCTGATTCAGCTCAGCTGGGTGTTACAAATTGACCACCAGTTGTCAATCCGCCACACTGCCTCAACATCTCAGATCCCACATGGAACAGTAGACATGGCAAGGCTCCCACAGCCTGATCAGAGAACAAGCTCCAGTTGGGAAGTGTTAGAACTGGAGGGCAGGAAGAAGCCTGACAGAAGAGACATGGTCAATCTGAACAGTAAGCACCATCTCTAGAGTTCAGGATAAGCAGCAACTGACTAGGTCTTGGTTTCACAGCAGGCTGGGGCCCGGAACCTCCGTCTTGGGGAAAAAGGAGACAGCTGGTGACCCCGGAGGACACAATGAAGACCACAGCATGGTGGGGGCTCAGAAAGCCAAACCCAGGAGGAGGTAACCTCCAATGAAGCATGAAGTTCAGAAAGTCCAGAGAGTCTGCGCCAGACTCCTCTGAAAACAGCTTTCTGTTCCATCTGTCGGACCCCATACCGTCCCACAGTATACCTCGTGTGACCCTCGAGCCAGCATGAGCAGACACTGGAGGCTGTGACTTAGAAGGTTTGTCAGGCTCAGACTCTGGACACTCCAGCCCCAGTCGGGTGCCCGTGTTTCTGCTCCCAGTGAGGGTGGCACAGCCCAGCAGGAGCCCCGAGCAGAGCAAGCCCCTCAGATCATACGCCAGGAGGCAAAGACAGGCCGGCTGGATCCTACAAGACCAGTGTCCCCACGACCTCCCTTCAGTCCACATGCTGACGGTCCTCTACACCCCCCAGCACCTCGCAAACTAAGCCCAGGACACATAGCATCTAGACTGCAGCAAACCCGCTGCGTGCCTGGCCGACGTCATGGTGGAACTCCCACCTATCTTACCTGAGGTATTTCTGCCTATTTACTAGCACCATGGGAATGAAAACCCACAGGTTAGAGCTTTAGAACCTTAAAATATATCCTCATATAACTCAACATGTATTTTAAAGATATTAGAAATTTTTACTTAAAAAATACTAAACACTCGATGTTTTTTGGCTAATTCTCTATTAAAAAGGGTAACTTTATAGAAAAACAAGTTATGCAGAATACAATGGAAATTCCTAAATATACAAGGCTGATTTAGATATTTTGAAAAGAGAATTATTTGAAGACTTGCAGTTGTTTGAGTATTCTCCAGGCAAGTGATCTGGCTCTTTGTTCTTCACTAGGTATAATTTTCCTCCAAGGTTTCAAGACTCCTCAGAATTCTAATTTCCTACTGAGGCGTTTTTCTACAATAGCTAATTACTAAATTACAACAGATGCAGATGTTGAATATGGCGAGCTTTAGTAGTTTGCTTCCAGCTCCTCCTTCGAGATAGATTTGTTTTTTGTGTTCGCTTCACACTGCAGTTTTCTAAATTTGGCCCAGAAAACATACTGCAGGTTTCTCTGTATTTACTATGTTTAAGGATGGGAAGATAAACTTATAGATCCTTTAGAATTCAGCCCATTATTATTCAGTTTATTTAATAACAAGAATCAATATTTAAACCTGGTAAGCATTCTGTTTGTTATGTGGATGAGGATAATGCATGAAGAAACTCAGTCACTTGTGACATCTAAGAGCATGAATTTGCTGCACCCGGGGCTATGGAAGCCAAACACACAGCAGCCTCAGCTTCCTTCTGCCTTGGTTTCCCCAGTGCTTCCAAAGTCCAGAAAACTGGAAGGACAACCCAGGTGCCTCTTCCAGAATAGTGAGCACCACGTTACAGCAAAACCCAGGGAACCCTGCTAGGAGTGGAAAAGAACCTTAAGGACACAAAAGCTACAGGATGCACCCAGCTATCAGTTTGCTGTGAAAAGCACCGAAGCCTGTCACAGTGCAATCCCCTGATCTGAACCTACAGAGACAGTGGGGTCACCTCAGAGCTCTCGGGGACCCAGGGAAGAAGATGGACACCCACAATCCTGCCAGCCTTGCTGGCCCACCAACCCCTCCGCCCCATGGGGCAGTCTCAACCAGCCTCCTCGTGGGGACTGGCAGGCAACTTCAGTCACTGTGACTGAACGCCCGAGAAAATCAAGTCCAAGGAGGAAAGGCTGTGTCAGTGCATGGGCTCTGAGCTGCAGCTGCTCTGGAGCCTGTGGTGAGCACAGCAGCGCATCGTGGCTGGAGCACACAGGGGAGGCTGCTCACCTCGTGCCAGCAGGAAGCAGAGAGAGGGGAGGGCCTAGTCCCAGTATCCCCTCCAAGGCCACACCCCAAGTGTTCGCTTCCTGCCACCAGGCCCCACCTCCTCCTAGGGCCCACAGGCTGGGGACCATGCCTTTGAGGGATACTCCAGATCCACATCACAGCAGGGACCATGACAATGACACCAACCGAGGCAAGCCTTGTACTGGAAACTACATGTCAAGTCTTCCAAGATGACTCCACTGAATCCTGAAGAAAAGAGTCAGGGAAGAGATTATGGGAGCACAGTCCAAGCCAGGTGCACAACTGGAATCCCAGCACTCTGGGAGGCTGAAGCAGGACAATGTCAAGTTCAAGCCCAGCCTGGGTAACTTAGCAACCTAGTGAGAACCTGTCTTAAAATAAAAATTAAATAAGGGCTGAGGATGTACTCAGTGGGAAGGCCCTGGGTTCAATCCCCACCAAAGGCACCCACTAATTTGCTTGCCTTTATTTACGCCAACCAGCTTAGTATACAGATTTGGTTGGCTGATGTCTCGGTGTCTCTCTTGCATTGCAACTGTCTTGGATGTAAACCCACTCTGGATGGGGCCATCGTTTAACTCTGTGGAGAACACCTGTTTACATGAACAGCATCAATGAGGGAGGGAGAGTCTGCCTAATAAAAATGCGCCTGCTTATGCTACCAAAGGAGAAAATGAGAGCAGCGAAATGTAAGCAAAGTGTCACAATGTTCACCAAACCACACACAGGGAAGGAAGAGTTCTAACATCACACAACACAGACGAATCAGAAAGGGAGAGACTGGTACAGCTGACCCTGCTTATTTAATTAAGACTTCCCTTCATCCAGAATTAGCTCTTACAGCTATGAAAGAATTAGTATCCAGACTGTAAAGAATTCCAGTCAACATCAGAGATCCACAGTGCATGGCAGAGCAGGCAGGGTCACTGCAGCAGACTGTGCGGTAACACACCGAGGGTCTGGCACTGGTGGTCACGTGACTGGCTATGGCCAAGAAGACAACAATTATGGTCTCCTTTCTGAGTACTGACCAGGCCTGACGCTGCTTGGCTTCTAAGATCAGACAAGATCGGGTATGTTCAGGGTAGTTTGGTATATAGACTGGAGACAATTACAGTGCAGAGGTTCAAAAAGTGCGTGCACGTGGAAGTGGGCTTTCTCTTGCTTTGTATCAGAACCCTTACTCCTCCACACAGAAAAGCCTGTGTAGGAGAAGGTGCTGTGTGGATGAGGCCGGCCTTACTGCTGCCCCAGCTGCCCTACTGACTGGGATGCAGAGTGCAAGCTAAGCAAAGAGAGATAATTTTAAATCTCCAGGTTTTGAGGGTATCTGTTGTGACTACATGCTAATCAACACAGGGAAAAACAGAAGATGTTCTCCTTCATCAGCAACCAGAGGCCTGGCAGCCCATCTGTCAGACGGAGGACTGGGTTGCTGGTTCCGTTACAGAGGGGACAGGCATCCCCTCACCTTCCCATGCCGGGAAAGACTTACTCTGCAGACCTGTGTCCCCTTGGGAAGGGTCGCACAGAGGTGCAGATGGAGAGCAGCGCAGGGCTGCCAGGGTGCTGTCTGCACCTTTTCTGGCTTTCTGGTGAATAAGCTCATGTGGAGGCCTGTGAAGGTGCAGGGGCCATGGTGTCACAGAGGAAGAGCTCAAGGACGCTCTCCAGAGCCACCTTGGTGCTGCTGCTCCTGGAAATTACAGGAGCAATTGCAGCACGAAATGGGGCTTCCCTCTTATTCCTCATGAGCCTGAGCACCAAGTTTTGTGTCCCTGGAAAACACCCAAACATCAAGGACATAACTCCCCCAAATATGAGAAAATGGAAAAGGATGACTGTTTCACAGCGAACATGGGTGCAATCCTAAGTAAGAAAGATGTTTCATCACCTCAAACAGCCATGGGTCCTGCTAGAAAGAGATCATCTGGCTCCCTGCAGCATGGGCCTCCCATCCACCAAGGACCCTCCCGGACCCTGGATTGAGGGCCCAGTGCTGTGCCAGAGCCTGGCGCATGAAGCCAGGTGCAAGGCCACCTGCCCAGGGCACTAGGGCTCCAGGTTCCCCACTCTCAGCCCTATAAGCAGAGGCATCCAGCTTCATCCTTCCCACCAGGCGAGGCCACCTGAGCAGGTACCAGCTGTGGACCAGCAGGCAGCAACCACGTAGGCCTTGGTCTCAGACTTTACAGCTCTGAGATGTGGGAAGTAAGCACCTACTGTTTGCATGCCACTCCATCATCGAGTTTGGGGACATTAGCCTGAAGGGACCAGGACAGCTCAGTCTAATCACCCATCCCACTAGACAGGGTCACAGGAGCACAGAGGAGGTAACCGCTCACTGGACACAGACTGAGCCATGATGCCCACCTGCCCGCACTGCACACCATGTGTGGGCTGAGCAGCGACTGCTTGCTCTGGGGCAAGGCTTTAGACACTCTACTACCTCTGAGGACTCCTGAGCCCAGTAAATACTGCCCGGGACTAGGTTAAGCACTCTGCAGTCCACAGCCAAGAGGCCTCAACCTCAGGATTTACCAACTTCGGGGAAAATCCGAGAGCCCCTTAGGGAAACTTTAACCAGAAAGTCTGAAGGTCAAGGGGCTGTGGCCAAAACGATAACTTACAGTAACTTTCCCAACTTCATCAGTCCACTGACCACAGGCAGCTTTGGAGGGAAACTTGATGAGCTGATCTCTGATCTCAAGCGACAAGGAGTACACATGCAGGACTAAGATGCTGCCTTACAGACACCCTTGAACACGTCTCTCAGATCTCACACTCCTACTATAAGTCTAGGAGTTCCGACTGTCCAAAAAAAATAAAAACTAGTTTACCTTTGAGTTCTACTTGACACCTGGAAGGAAATAATCAACTCACGTAGGAAGAACCAGTGTGCAGTGCCAGCTCTGAGGGTCTGAGTTTCGAGGCAAAATCACCACAGGAATCCACACTCACATCCCAGACCCAGGAGGGAGGTCACCAGAGCACAGAGGATGCCAGCTGGGCTCTGGCGGAAGAAAGAGCTCAGCCCTGGGCTCACCTCGACCACAGCAGTGGGAAAACCTCAGAAAGCCCAGAAGCTGAGCCTCAAGAGACAGGGTCCCCACTTCAGGAGCCCCGCTGAGCCCTGGACAGATCCTCCCACCATCACTGTGAGCTGAACAGGTGGAATTGGCCATGGCCCCTCACAGAAAATGCCCAGGGCCCTAGGACTTCATCTCATGAGGACAGCAGGAGAGACGCCAGCGCCGACTCCAGGGCTGAAACCCCAGGTCCAGGCCAAGCCGCCAGCCTTGTCTGGCTCCTGACTGTGCCCACACTGCAGCATAGCCCACTCGCGACGGTAGGAAGATGTGGGAGACCTCCCCTGGCTTCCACGGGGAGGGTCGTTCTGGGACCAGCGGCAGGGAGGGGCCTCAGGCCACAGGCCACTTTGAGGCCAGGCACCAGGCCCTGCGTGACTTGGACTTCTGTGCTGGAGGCTGTTACAGTCTGTCTGGTTTCTTCCCCTTGTCTGCCTGGCAGCATTCTGCTGAGATGTTCTCTTACTGTTAGGGTTTAAAGCTAAAATGCACCCCAAAATTCTCATGTGTGTGGAAGGTGACTGGACCATGTGGGCACTACACTCCTAAGTGGATTAATCCACTGATTAATCCATAGCTGACTTGCTGTTAGGGGGTAGGGCCTGCATGGGACAAGGCAGGTCACAGGGAGTGTGTGACCTGGAAGGGGTCATCACCTTCTGTGGCTCCCCCCTTCTTGCTGCTTCCTAGTCGCCATGACGAGAGCAGCTCTCCCCCACCAGACCCTCCCACCATGCCTTTCTGCCTTAGAGCCAGCTGACCATGGACTGAAAACATGAGCCAAAATGGGCCTCTCCCTTCAAGTTGTGGGTGCCAGAGGAAAGGGACCAAGACACTGACTGGTATGCTTGGGTTTCATCTCTCTACCAGCTAGTGAGTGCTATAGCAACTATGGGGGAAACCACTCACATCCTACAAACACACTTCCACACAGCTTAGGACCCCATACGTTTAATTTTCAGTCTCAGTTTGCCATTTGTCTGGGGTGTTTCCAATGCCTCAAGAGGACAGAAATGCATTCGCCGGCACTGATAGTTTTGCCTAAAGACTTAATGGAGCCTTTATTTCCTTAATATTACCAGAGGTTTATGCACTGCCACAAATCAGCTGCATGCCTGGCTCTGCTGAGCTGCTCCTAAATGCACAATGTGCACATTTCCCTGAGAAAGCTTCTGCATAATGCTTCCTTGTAATTCGTGTATGCTTCCTAAATGTTTTATGTGCCCCTGTATTTTATCTCTAGCTGGGATTATTATCTATTGTTTTACAGTCCATAAATAGTATAACCTTCCAACAGAACAAGGAAAGCAGAAAAATAGCTACAGAGGATTCACTAAATCTTCAGTTCCAGGAAACCACCCTTTGCATCGGCATGAGGCAGGCCAGAACCAACAGGAAAGAAAACACCCTCCCCAGAAGGACCCAGGAGTCTGAGGCAGTGGCAGTGGGAGCTTCTGCTCGGGAATGGGCGGGGATGGGGACACTCACTGCCTGGGCCTCGAGGCACTGCTCCCCCTGGCCGTCCATCTAATGTGGTTCACTCAGCCCCCACTGTCCTTTATCTACCTGCTGCTTATTCACTCCCTCTCGGGTGTTCCCTTGTCCACTCCAACCCTCCCTGTCCTCAGGACAGGTGCTCAGGGCGCAGACACATACAAAAATGGGTATCAGCAGCCCTGCTCCAGCAGCTTGAAGCCTCCTGCAGAGCTCACGTGTGAGGTAACGTGCTGCACACAGGGAGCAGTCAAGCCTCACGCGTCATTTAGGACGGCTCCTAAGAACACGTATGACTTTACTCTGAAATGTGGGGTTTAGGTGCAGCAAGCTCACTGTGCACTTCTCGTCGTTATGGCTGTGCCCTCTGCATCATGTGTGTCCCCACACACAGTGGTCACACGTGTCCTCTCAGCCCCCCCCACCTGCCAGGCACATGCCCTCTCAGTGCCCCTGGCTTGGCCCTCTTGGTTTCCTCTCCCCGGCAGCTGCTCCCCTGGTCCCGCCCACTGCTGCCTGGGCTCCATCTGCATTTACATCTCCAGGGCTTCTCCAGCCCCTGGCTTTCAGGACCACGTCTGTGTAAGGTGATGACCGAAATGTCAGTGCTGTCCAGAGCACTGCTGAGAACTGCAGTCCCCAAATGTGGACAGGGCTGTCCTGGGGAACCAGACCATGTGGCCACCCTCCCAGTACCCACACTGATTTCACCATCTCTGGCTCCCAGGTGACCACCAGGTGACCACAGGGCATCTCCTCTCTGCTGTCCACAGATACCTCATCTTCCCAGGTACCCGCTGGGACCTTCCTATTTGCTGGGGACATCCCCATCTCTGCCAGGTTGGTGAGTGACACTGACATCCACCTGGCTCTAAAGTCATAGTTTTGCCATGGTAACTAACTTGTTTATGAACAAATCCTTTTCTTCTTCACAATCATAGGCTGGAATTACTGTATCAGAGGCAGACAACTGTCTGTTCAGTCTTATTTTCCAACATGCAGAAGTATGAACTGTCTTTTGTCACACAGAGCGTAGTCCTGTAGGACCTCTGATCCTAGTGTGACTTGAAGATGAGGAAACTGAGGCCCAGAGGAGGTACCTGGGTAGCCCAGGGCTCTGGAAGAAGAAGCGACAGAGATAAGCCTGAATCCCAGGGCTCCACCACCCCAGGCCTACGTGAGAAGCTGAGAAGGAGCCAGGAGCACATCTGCTCCCAAAACTCGGCAGTCCCTCAGTGTCAGCCCACTTTCCCAGGCCCAAGGAGATGCCAGAAGTTCCAGACAGTGCTGTATACCATGCCTTCCACTGCACACAGCACCAGGGACGGGAGGCAGGTAGTGGCCTGGGAACCCTGGGACATGGAGGGGCCTCTGCCAGCTCCTCCCCTGCCTGGCTTTGTCTAAGCTGTGGTGCTTAGGGAATGCCCTCTCCTAAACCCCTGCCCTCCAGCCCCCCTGGAAGACCCAATGCCAACACCCCCATCCCATGGCCAGACTCACACTAGCAAACCATGGCATCCACATTCACCCGCTCTGATCAGACCTCAGTGCCAAACCCCAAAGCTCTTCAGAACAGCGAAGTTCATTTGATCTGAAAAATGCTTACCAGGTGGGAGGGGCGAAAGCCCAGGCCTGGACTCACAAAATACTCTCACTCAGCTTACGTCGTGTGAGGAGACAGTGATGTGACTCTGGAAACCACCTATGGAAAACCATATAGGTGGGACATAGGTGGCTCCCGGCAGAGCCCAGGGAAGCCGAGCTGGCAAGGGCCCAGGCAGCAGCGCTGCAGTCACTATTTCCTGGTCCCAACTTGTCCCCAAACCACACTGGCCCACAGGCTCCAGAGAGAGGGTCAAAGAACCTCAAGGTGCTCCCAGAAATCCCAGCGCCAGGACGCTGGGAGAATCGGTTCTACTTCTTCTCAGGCAGCCCTGCATGAGCCCGAGAATATGTTTGTTTTTAGTGCATTTATCACCCTTCTATTACCCAGCTGTGTTTTACTCTATATGGGAAGAACTAGAAACAGACAAGCCCGCTGAGGGTCCTCCTCCCATCGCCTGCCATTCTGCCATGCAGGGGTCAGCCTGTACCCCTGGTACCTGGCCACTGCCCTGCACATGGCTGTGGCCTCGTCAGGAGCCTTCCCTGGCCACACCCAGCACCCACGCTGGAGACGACCCCACGGGCCACTGAGGAAAGGATGGGCCTGGACCACTGCTCTCCTTTCTCCTCAGCCAGCCCTGAAACGGGGCAGTGTCACTAACAGCAGCTCCTGTGGAAAATGTCCCATCCCTGCAATGTCACAGCAGTTTGCTGAGGGGCCTCCCACAAAGCAAGTGTCTGCTGTCCTCTGGGCGCCTGGTCACCATCTCCGGGATCCCCACCTGGGACAACCAGGCTGAGTGGGGACATACGCGACACCATGTGGCTGGCAAGGAGAGCTTCACCAGTGGGTTTCATGCTCATTACCGACAGAATCCGTAACAATGAAGATAACTGCGGAACACGGGAGGCGACTTTGTTCCGCAGCACCTAGGATCTGCCGTAAACATTCTGGTTCCTTGTCTCCCAGTCTCTTCTCTGCGCAGGGGCTGTAAGATTTTCTAAAAACTAACACTGGTGCTCAGTCTTGTTTCTAAGAGTGAAACTTCTCCGAGGAACCCATCCTGAAAATTACTTCAGACACCACGTGGACCCAGAGCCACTGCACAGCACCAAGCCAGCAGGGACATCGGGCTGCAATCCATTAGCTCTACTGCGGAATTCTAAAATGAAGACTGCAGAGAAGGTGTTCGCTTTTAGATTTATGTTGAAGATGTACTTCTTGTGGTGGGTCCCCAGTTTAACACCAAACCAAAGACACAGACATGTTAGAGGTCTTGTCTATAGTGCTGGTCCCCAAACCATCACCCACCACCCTAAGAAAAGACATTTCATGTTCATGTTTTTAAATGTGTCCCTCTGTGATCAAGCATTTCCCACACTTCAGGCTATCAAGACCAGACGTCTTCCCACACTAATTATTGTCAGTTGCTCTTGATGAATTATTTCTTTTTGCTGTTGTACATGACCAGTGCTCAGAAGTTTTAAACAACCACTTTTAACAAATTCTTCACATTCCAGAGCATTTGACACATTCTGTGTTCATCTATCCCCCATGTGTATTTTATCTTTTCACTTGTTGTGTTTACTTTTAACTTGTTTTTACACTGACTGCAGCTGTGGCTGAGTCTGTAATATTTAACCTTTCACCAGAGGTCACCTTTCTGGAAGTGCCCCTGCCTGTGCCCCAGCTGTACCCAGCTGTGCCCTGTCTGTGCCCTGTCTGTCCCTGGCTGTGCCCCAGCTGTCCCTGAATGTGCCCAGCTGTGCTCTGGTTTGTCTCTGGCTGTGCCCCAGCTGACCTCCAGCTGTGCCTCGCTTGTCCCCAGCTGGTCCCCAGCTGTCCCTAGCTGTGTCCGGCTCTCTCTGGGTATGCTCGCTGTCCCTTGGCTTGTTCCTGGCTGTTGTCCCCAGCTGTGTCCTAGTTTTTCCACTCAGCTGGGAACACAGGTAACCACAGGGCTCCACACTCTGCCCTGGTGTCTACACCTCTAAGTAAGTTTCCCCATCTGGCACATCAGGCCCAGGCCACTCTGACTCTCCTTGCACAGAGCTGAAGTACCACACAACATGAGAGAAGCTGGACTCCAGACTGCCCACCATGTGGCCCCATCTGTGTGCCATCCCTGACAGGTGAAAACAGAGGGATGGGAAGCTGAGGAGTGACGGCTAGGACCAGGGAGGGCAGCATGAGGAGGAAGCCTGGAGCACTCCAGGCTGGCAGACCTCGGGCTCCAGGCCTTGATTGTGGCAGTGCCACTGAACTGCAAGTACTTGTCAAAACTCACAGAATTGTACACCAAAAATACAACTCTTATGGGCCTCAACAAAATCACCCCTCACACAGTCCACAGAGTTACCTTGCTTTGCAGGTATATAACTGGAGGCTCAGCTGTTTCAGTGACGCTTCAAGCACTGCCAGGGAAAATTCAGGGACAACATCCAGAGCTCCTGTCCCATCACCCAAATTCTGCTCACCAGGATGACGCCAGGTTCTCTAGAGCTACAACGAGCTACTCGCCTGGCCCAGAAGGAAGGCAGAGACATGGATAGGAGGAGCAGAGACTCGCAGGTGGGTGTCCCTTGTGCATAGTGACAAGTGCCCTTGCTCGCTGAACATTGTGACATGCAGGTGCAGTCCTGTCTCACGCTCCCCTCCATCACTCCTTTCAGACATCAGTGGTGGTATCAATTTCTCCTGTTTACAGACCAGCAAAGTGAGGCTCAGGCAAGTTAGGCAACTTGCCAGGCAACACAGCAGCGAGTGACAAGGTACTGACAAGCATCGGCACTCCTGGCAACAACTGCATCGCTCCGAATTCAAAAAAATGAGACCACGAGGAAGGCTGCATGAAAAGGGCAAGGTGATGGCAAGGGTGAGGAGAGGTGAGGAGTCCCTTGTGGCATGATGCATCCACTGTGGAAACCAGGCTGGCAGGCCACCAAGAGGGCATGGCTGTCACATGGTGCAGCAACTCCACCCTTGGAGCACACACATGAGCAGTGTGAATGTGAGACACAGAAACTCACATGCAGAAATCTGCAGGGCATTATTCATAACAGCCAAAAAGTGAAGGAAAAAAAAAAAAACTCAAATGCCCAATGTCTGACGGAGGGATCAATGAAATGTGCAATGTCCACATAACGGAAAAGGGATGGATGGGACACAGTTTTCTGGAGTGATGGAAACAAGACTAAATGCACTGAAAGCCCGCAGATTCAACAGGTTATGGAGGTAAGATACATGATGTGTGGACTGCATTTCAATACATGGTTGTTAACCCGGCATACACCTCACCCTGGTAGAGTAACATCCGCATGAACACAAATGTGAGCGGGGAACGAGGAACAGAAGACACCACCACACGCAAAAGCCACAAGCTCTGCAGTTGCCATGAGAGAGCGTGGTGAGACTTAATTTGGGAGCAGACTGAGAACAGGAATTTCAGCTTTACTTGGGCCAACACTAGGATGCGTGTGTGCTCCCCAGCCGCGCACTGGCCGAGAGGCCGTAGAAGGTGGAAGCCCATCGGGATGGAGCGCGGCCAACAGCTGATCTTCGTGGTGCCCTGGGGAGGAATTCAGCACCAGCTTGGCACTGGAACACAGGCTGGGCCTGGTCTCTGCAAGGAAGAAACACGACATGGCCAAGGCTGCAGTGGGTGCTCACGTGGCAGCTCATTAGCCGGCTCTCTGGGAGCTCTGCGTTATTCCGACACACTTGTCAAATATCACCGCGTGAGCGTGCCTCTCCCCACCCACTGATCCTTCTTAGTTCTGGAAGAAGGAGCCATAATTAGAGCAGGAAGCACCTGGATGGACGGGCGGCTGCTCTGGGGCCCGGCAGCTCCAAGGGGACCTCCAAGGGGGTGGGGCAGGCCACCAAGAGCTCTGACATCAAGGACAAAACCACACTGCGCCCGGCTGGGTGCTGATGCTCAGGCACAAGGGCCCCTGTCTTCCAGTTCCACTCACGAGAGGGCAACTGTGACTGTCCCCTTCCTGCCAGGGCGTCCTTGGAGATGACAGGCCAGGGAGCCCTGGGGAATGGAAAGTAATGAATGTATGAAACAGAGAAATAAAGTACAGTGAACACAAGGAAGGCTCAGCCTGGAGGAGGAAAGACACACTGACCCACACCCCCAGGACAGGGTGCTGTGTGACAGGAGCCCAACGCCAGGGGAAGCCACTATGAACACAGCTGCACATGGCACCCAGAATTGACCTGTCTTATTTTCTACACGAAGAGGTGTCAACTCCAAGGGTGTGGCCCTGGAGATGGAGGCAACCTGCTCAGAGCCACAGCCTGCACCCCACACCCACCAGGTCATGCAGGCCAGACCAGGAGGGTGCGGACCCCACGCGAAGCCGCAGTCTGGGTGGGTCCTGGAATAAAAGCACCCCAAGGGAGAACTAGAGGTGAGTAACAGAGAAGGACTCAAGCTGAGCACCAAAGGCAGCAAGGGGACAAGCAAGGCATGGAGGATGGGAGACCAGTGGGAAGTAGAACTCTGCACTGTGTCCACAAGGACCCCAAATGGAAGCTCACTGGAGGGGAGCATGCACACACTTGCCCCACGTCCCTGTCCCTGGCGTGGAGCTCCCGCAGCTTCCCAAGGCTTGTGGTTTCTGAGCGGTGCAGCCACCTGCACTCTGTGTTCCAACATCCAGTCTTTGACCTGGTTGACTCACCACATCATGTCCCTTGGAGTCCCCTGGATGACAGGAACACCTCTTGTTCTTGTGAGGTGACTGTGGTGGGCTCCTACGGGGGCTGCTCACCAGAACTTTCTGCAACTTCAGCTCCAGTCCCACCCCCAACCCCCACTCCCAGGAAGAGGAAGTGGGCTAGAAATTGAGACAATGGCCAACCATGCCCATGTGATGAAGTCTCCATAAACATCCCTGAAAGGCGGGATTGAGGATGCTCCAAGGCTGGTGGATGCCCCATGCTGGGAGGCTGGTGGACCTCACCTCCACAGGGACAGAAGCCCCCATGTGGGGACCTTGAGCATGTCAAAAGTCCCGTGAGCCACTCTGGCACAGGCAGCCTCGGATTAGCAGCATGTTGGGAGGAGCCGTGGGGGACCGGAGCAGCCAGTGTCAGAGGCGGCAGCCTAGGGAGTCACTCACTGCTGGTGCACAGAGCCAGCACAGATGGAGCCTGGCCACCCATAGGGAACTGGAGCACTACAGAGACCCCACACTCTGGTGGCAGAGCGGATGCACTCCTTGTGGAGCATGAGGAGAGCCACAGCCCCCTGTCCAGAGTGACACTTGAGAGGGAATGCACCCCAGCATCTTTAGACAAACAGAGACACATCTGCAGCACACTTTATCACACCTGCTCGTTAATAAGACATGGGAAGCCCGTGGGGAGACTTGTGCTATGACACTTGCTGCCAGGCACACTCTTTAGGGCCACAGAAGCTGCTGACTGAGTTTCTGACAGTGTTTCAGCAAGTGGTTCGATGTCTGCCAAACACACCAAGAACGCAACCCACAGCATGAACACTCAGCCCGTAGAGACCCCTGCCTGTGTCAGGATGGAGCCGAGCACCACGAGACAGGCACACCGGGTCTGGTGCTCTGCCCCAGACAGGAAGACACAGGGCTACACCACTTCCTTTCCCTCCCCAGGAAACATAAATTCTACTTTCCTGAGCCAGGGGCACTGACACACATTCACCAAGGGACGAATCAGAAGTGACAGTCACCAGCACGGAAGTCTGGTGTTCATAGGGACTGCAGATGTCCAGGAGCCACAGAAGAGCCACTGAAGGGCCAGGGGAGACACTGGAGCACCTGGGAACCCCAGCAGGGGCATACTGACCAGGGAGAGGGTGTGGGTGCTGGGCCTGAAGGGACTCAGAGCGAGTCCTGGTGTCTGTAGCGTGGACTGTGTGACAGGAGGGACAGGGCACAACCCAAGCAGGTGGGCACAGCCGGGCTGGCTCCAGGGGACAGGTCTGGAAACAGACGACCTCAAGGTCATGGATCTGCAGGGGACTCAGGGACGGATGGGGATCAGGGAATCAACATGAAGCAATCCCTGGTGTCTCCACTGTTCCCACCCCAGGGTCCCGATCCTACTGGGTTGTCCCCTGACTTGTGACTCTGAAAGTCTCACAGGATAGTAACTTCCTGGACGGATGTTCCATTCCCCTCAAGTGTTCCCTCCCTGCCTCCCTGGTCCTTTCAGATGCCACCTTGCCTGGACTGAGAGCCACCTAGGGGACTGGCAAAGCACTCTGGTGTGTCTGGGTGGGTCGCGTAGCACGACATCAGCACTATATCTAGTCCCCGACAGTCCTCTCTGGCTCTTCCCTTGCTTCCCGTTGCCTTGAGGAAAGCAGCTCTGATCTGCCATTACCTTCTCCATGCTGTCCCTGCCTTGGAGCCTCCAGTCATGGAGTCAACATCGGAAACCATGAGCTAAAAGTAAAGCTCTCCTCCTTTACCTTGTGTACGTCAGACATGTTGTCCAGTGATGAGCGGCTACCAACACAGGCACCCACCCCACTGGCACCCAATGTCGGGTGGAATCCTCTTAACTTCAGGAAGAAACACAGGACCCATGCTGAGCCAAAGCTGCCCCAGCAATCAGCTCACGCAGCCAATCACAGCGCATCCCCTCAGTCCTGCAGATGCTCCAGGAAGACCCCAACAGTTCCCAAACAGGACAAAAGTTCTACAGCAGCGACGGCGAACCTTTTAGAGACCAAGTACCCAGACTACAACCCATTTATTTATCATAAAGTGCCAACACTGCAATTAAACCTGAATACTGAAGTTTTATTTTAGAAAGAACAACTTATACACTTTGCTCACATGCTGACAGAGAGGGCTCTGCTTGCCACAGGTTCACCACTACTGTTTTAGAGCCAATCTGCTACCATGCGCTGCTGGACTGCCACCAGAACTGTGGTGGGTCCCCAAGTGAGAGAGTAAGATCACCTGGGTGGTGTCCCCAGGGCCTGTACCTGGCCACAGGGATGGTGGCATGGGGCTGCAGCTCCTTGACCTACACACTTTCTCTCCTCCCGATTGGCTGATTTGAATCTGATCTTCTGTTTATTGCAGCTAAGGAACCCAGGTTCATTTCTGTGGCTAAGCCATGAGCTCCCTGAAATGCACCACACGTGTCTGAGAATTCCCAGGCAGGCACAATCCTCCCACCCTTGCCTCCCACAAAGACCCGGCCTGAAAGGAGCCACCAAGAGCAGGTGCAGCTGGCGGGGAGATGGGCAGGAGCAGCGATTCCAAAGGAAAGGATAGAGGAGTCAGAGCGTGAAGCCCCCACAGAACAGGGCAGGACCAAACCTTTCACACACGCACAAGAGGCTGCTGTTCCAGGGCTGCATGTGGGTCACACCTGCTAAATACCTGGCCCAAGCACCGTCCTTAGTAGCTGTGGGCACCACAAATGAAAGAGCTGGCCTTCACAGGAAGCATGACCTCTGTTTTGAGACTGCTGGCCAGACCAAGTGCAAAAGGAGTCAACAATCCACTCTCACGGCAGCTCTCACGTGAAGTGCAATGATAAACACTCCAGAGGAGTCACTGCTTCTCTAAGTCCTGTAGATGCTGGCAGTAGGGCCTAGAGGTGCCTGAGCCAGGGACACAGCTGCCACTTGGGACAACTCACCCAAAATTAAAAGGCCATCTAGCCTGAAATGACAAGATGACAAGATTGCAGCTGCAGCAAAACTGTTCAGGTTCAAGTCTGCTTCTTCATCATATGATACTGCTTTAATACTAACGCTACACTTTGGTGGTTCACTGTGGCAGCCTCCAACCACAGGGCACTAGGATGGGGTCTCTGCAAAAGCAACCCTGAAACCAGCGCATGGAAATAAATCAAGAGCTAAGCTGGAGACAGACACAAAAATCTTCCCCACAAGACACCATTCCTAGCTGGGTGGCCCGGGTGGCCCCAAGGGAAGTCACTGGGATCTGTGCCTTTCATGGAAGCATTTGTGAAAGAATCACAGGGAATCATGAGGGCAGATTCCCAGCCCTTCCCCGGGGCTGGAATGAAGCCAGAACCCCATGTGTTGAATCCTCCACAAGTTTCCAGGTCTCTGCACACAGCTGAGAGTATAGACTCCAGGGACACCAGCCAGGCCCCAAATGTTCCATAAACCTTGTTAAAACATAGGCTGGGTGCAGCTCCATGGAGAACACTGGCCTGGCATATGCAAGGTCCTGGGTTCAATCTCCAGTGCCACCAAGACATCTCCCCAGATGGAGATGGAACAAGACAGAATCCAGAACTGAAGCAAAAAAATCTCTTTAAAAGTAAAATGGAGAAGCTGACAGGATTATGGCCCCATCTCCTAACTGTCTGACAGTGTCCACGCACTGCATGTGGCTACCTAAATACAAGCTGTAACTGGTTAAAGTTAAATGAGACTTGAAAACCCAGTTCCTAAGTCAAGGCAACCACACACACGTGCTTAACAGCCACACGGACCCAGGCTACATGCTGGACAAGTGGAACGTTTCCATCAGCCTGATGCAGAGTCCCTCGGCCACTTTCAGGTCCCTCACTGCAGAAGAAAATGCACACGTGACCCTGTAGATGGACTCCAGCAGGCCACAGCACCAAAGACACATCTGCAAAGTTTCCTTTTCCTACAGGTCAGCACGTGACAGGCTGTCTCAATACTGCTGACCACAACACCAAACAAGTCCTCTGTGATGACTCTCAGAGGAACTCTAATCCTGACACCTCTGACTAGCTACCCAAGCCAAGCATGACTCTGACCACCCGAGCACACTGGACCAGGGAGGCCAAGCAAGGGCAGACTCAAGAGGCAGAGCCTTGGTTTCTCTTTCTGCCTGTGCCAGGCAGCATGGAGGCCATTGTGACTGGAACAGCCCACTGATTTATGTGCACCACACACAGGAGGACATACTGTGCAGGAGCACAGGCATCAGAACCCACCATGGACAGGGGACAGGAGGTGCAGGACAACCACCATGGTCACTGGGGACAGGATGGGGAGGACATTTAGATCTTTGATTCATTTAGAGTTAATACTGTTAAGCAGGGGTCTAATTTTATTCTTTCACATATGATTATCCTGTTTTCCTAGCACCATTCATTGAAATCCTGCCCCTTTCTAACTGATTACCTTGACATCTGTGTTGAAAATGACTGATGATTTAAGTGAGGGTTTATTTCCAGGTTTTCTACTCTGTTTCGCTGATTTACATGTCTATCATTATGCCAATACCACACTGTTTGATTACTGTTGTTTTATAGTGCATTCTGAAATCAGGAAGTGTGAGTCTTTTGATTCTTTTCCCCTCCTTTTCAAGATTGCTTTAGCTATTTTAGGCACCTTGGGAGTCCATATGAATTTTAGGGTGGTTTTTTCTGTTTCTATTTTTTAAAAATCACTGGGATTCTGAAAGGCACTGCACAGAATTTAGAGATTACTTTCAGTAGTAGTAATAGCTCAATAATATTGTCTTCTGATCCACAAATGAGAGATGTGCTTCTATTTATTTGTACCAAAAACAGTTTGTAGTTTTAGTTTACAAGTCTTTCACCTTTTTGCTTAAGGTTATTCCTAAATATCTTTTTTTGATACTACTGTGAAATTTTTTAAAATTTTCTTTTCAGATTGTTCATCGTAAGTGTATAGAAATACAACTAAAGTTTGAATGTTGATTTTATACCCTGCAGCTTTGCTGAATTCATTTGTTAGCTCTAAAAATTTGAGGATTCTTTAGAATTTTGTGTGCATAAGATCATGTCACCTACAACAGAGATAATCCCACTTCTTCCTTTCTGACTTGGAAGCTTTATTTCTTTTTATAGCTGGTTTCTCTGGCTCTGTACCTCCAATGCCATGCTGGATGGAAGCAGCTGTCCTTTCTATTTCTGTGTTCATTAGAAAGTTCATTACTTTATTAAATGGTGGTGAGCATTTTTAATGCTTTACTTGACAAAATGAAGAGGTGGAAGTCCTGTGTAGTTACACAAAATGTTTTGAAATAACACTGAGCCAAAAACACTGCAAAACGAGAAGTTGGGTGGTGACTCCACTAGCCGCCCTCATGGGAGCTCCCAAGTCTCCAGACAGCGTCCCTCTGCCCCATTGTTGTGGATGAGCATTGGGGTGAAGGAGGCCAGCTGAGGGCAAGCTGGGAGCCATCCTCATCCAGGTCAATTAGGGGACGAAATGAGTCCCAAGCAGTGCTCTAACCAAGAAAGCAGCAACTGATCCCATGGAGGGCATCATCCTCAAGAAAGGAGTGAGGAAGAGAGGTGCCAAGGCTGGAGCCTCAACACCCACCACAAGCATCATGCTCCTGTTCTGGCCCACAGCTTCCAAAAGCACCCAGGAGGAAGGACAGGCATGCCAACCATCCTTTGTCACACAGTGTAGGGAACCTGACCCTCTCACCCACACCTACCCTCTGGTATGCGTCTCTTGAGAAACTGATCAGGAACAGGTGTCAAGAGCAAAGGGGAGATCTGCAGATCAGGAGGCAGCCTCCAGGAGGCCACAGGCCAATCTCAGGAGGGGTGGGAACATGGCAGCCAGATGCAGCAGTGGACCGACAGAGGAGTGGAGAACAGCACTAGGCAAGGCCAGCTCCAGCCCTCAGCTCCTGACTGCAACCTCCCTGTCCACTCTGGGATGACATTGGTCATCCAGTGTCCAAAGCAGTGTGCAGAGGATGAGAGGGGCAACAGGCAGCTGCTCTGAGAGCTCTGGAGCCAATCCAAAGAGCTGCATCCAAGCCACGCTGTGGGGAACCCCAATCAACACCCCTCCGTGACCCAGCAGATGGTCTGGAGGCAGAGGCTTGAGGCTCTGGGCCCCAGCAGATATGATTCCACAGCAAAGGAGGTGGGGAAGGCAGCACAGACAAGAAAAGGTGCTTGCACCATGAGTGGGGAGCTGCAGGCCTCTTGAGAACTGGTGGGGATCAGGTGCTCAGGACCCTAGGCCTGCGGCTTGGAAATTCTGGAGAGACCGGCTGTGTGTCTGTAATGAATCCCTGGGTCCTGAGGTATTCCCAGAACTTGGAAGTATTGCTGTGAGTGCAGGCATGAACAAAGCCATGCACATGTACACAGGCATGTACACAGGCATGCACACAGCCACACACGTGTGGATGGGGCATGCACCCAGGGCACACGTGTGCACATACAGGCATACATCTGCACATATGGGCATGAACACACACACAGGCACACACGTACAGGAGCACACTCATATGTGCACACACAGGCACACACGTGCACACACGTGCCATCGCACACCCATATGTACATGCATACTCAAGGTTCTGGCTCACGGTCAGAACATAAACTGCAACCTCCCTGTCCACTCTGGGATGCCATTAGTCATGGCCCATGGTTAAGGGCACTGGTTCTGGAATTGAGCCTCCTATTTCAGCTGTGACCCAGGCCCACTGCTTCAGCCCTGGGCCCCACTGCACCAGCTATAACACAGGGACCCACATGGCCTGCACAGCCCCCATCCCCTTGCTCCTGCTCCCCCTCCACCCCACTTAGCATCCTTGTATCTCATGGAAACAAAGCAGAATGGTCCTTTTGCCCCCTGGGCTCCTGCAGGACTCCCATCTCTGGGGTTGGTGGCATCTGAGGCCTCAAGACTCCTGACCCTGTTCCCTGGCTGCTGAGGGCTCACATGAGGCCTTGGTCTTTCCCAGCCCTGCCCCTCCCTGCCACCACCAGGCCATCCACCCATCTCCTGGGTCTAATCTTCTCCAACCATTTATTTCTAATTGCATTGATCATGGGGGGTTTTTTTGCATGTGAGTTTTCTTCTTTTTTGATAAATTACCTCATTTATTTTTAGCAAGGCAGAGAAGTACTGAACAAAGCTCATGTCATCGGAGCCCTCAGAAGGAGCTATTTCCACTTTCATTTAGAAATCAAGATACCAAAGAGCAGTTAGGATGGAAGGGTAGGGAACCCTGCTTATCCCTACTGTCCAGTGTCTCAAACTCCGCTGACCCCCACTGTCCAGTGTCTGAAAACCCGCTGACTCCCACAGTCCACTGTCAGGAACCCCACTGATCCTGCTGTCCAGGGTCAGCAAACCCCACTCACCCCCACCATCTGGGGTCAGCAACCCCACTTATCCCCACCGGCCAGCAGGACCTGCTCCCAGGGCCAAAGCACAGTTTGCATTGCATTTGGCTGGGAGGGTGTGGTGGCTGCACTGGGACCAGGAGATGAAGGCTGCTGCTGGGTCCTGTGTCAGACACAGGGGCTGTGTTCTCCTCTGCTCCTATTTTTCCCAACAGATGGTGGCTGGCACAGCACAGGGCTGTGGTCACATCCACTCAGTGTGACATCCTCCCTCATCCATCCTCATGCTGCCCTCAAACAGTTCACCTACTCAGGGCCCAGCACCTTCAATCATAGGGCGCACTTCTAGTGAGGAAGAGGAGTCCACACTTCCTCTCAGCCACCAAGAAGAGCTAGGGACTTCCAAATAGTGTCCCTTTGTGTCTCATCAAAGGAACCACACCTCATTCAAATGGACTTTCTAAACTGCCTCAGAAACCCAAGAAGCTGGCGGAGGGTTTGTTATGGCAGAAAAGGAGAGTGAACTCAATTTCCAAAACCACATTGTCACCAGTGTCCCTTCCCCCGGCCGCAGCCCTACTCCCTGGGCCCCTCATCCCATCGCAGCAAGCATGGGACACCCATCCCTAAGGACAGGCCTTTGATAGAGTCCACAGTCCCCACTGGCCAGATGTCCTGGAGGGGGCCAGGATTCCAGGGGAAGCTCACCCCACTGCAACTGCTGGACAAGGCCTAGTCCTGGAACTCTTCGGGGCTCCAGGCTTGGGTGCCAGGTGTGGGGAAGATAGGCCCAGGACCCATCTACACTGCCACTACCTTCTATAGAAACTGGCTGTCCACATTTCCTGTTTCCTGTTAGGTAGCTGTTATAATTTGTATCCCGATGTCCCCCCAAAACCTCATGCAGTCATGGATAGAAGGCGCTTTTCGGAGGTGGCTGGATCCAGGGTGTGTGATGCTGGGATCAAGGATGTGATGCTAGGATTAACAGTATGAATGCTACCCGCCCTAAGGATGGGTAACCTGAATAAGATATAAGGGACAGAAAGAGGCTTGTTGCTGGTTGGTTGTTGCTCACCTCCTGCTTGCTGCCTTCAGCCTCCCTGCTCTGTGATGTCCCTCTGCCATGCCACCCTGCCTTGGAGCCAGCCAACTATGAACTGAAACCTCTAAAAACTGTGAGCTACACAAACCTTTCCTCCTTTAACTTTGGGTGTTGGGTATTTTATCTCAGCAATGAGAAAAGTAGCTAAGACAGTAGCTGTAGGAGGAGATAGGGAGAAGGGAGCTCCCAGCTAGCTCAGCCTCAGCTGGGGAAACACAGCCAGTCTGAGCCTCAGGGAGAAGCTTGGAGCAGGTCCAGGGCAACCAGGCCAAGCTAAGGTGCCGCCCTAACCCACCTGGCTGTGGCCTCCCTGCCCTGGTCATGGGGCACCAAGTAAAAACCCACAAATGTGGCCAGGAGGCCTGGAGCAAAGAATGTGTGAAAGAAAACAGAACCAGCCTATGCCCCGGCTGCCCCAGGACAGGACGGGAGGCAGGGACACTGGCTTCTCCAGGCCAGCTTCCAGGTAAGATGGCTGAGGCTTATTTTTCACAGCTCAGATGGCTGTTTTCCTTCTCTCTCTGCTGAAGCCTCTGCTCTCAGATACAGGACATTTGGAGCCTCCCGGCAGCCGGGCACAGTGAGGCCCTAGTGTATCATGGATGAGTAAGAAGCAGCACAGTGGAGGTCCACACTGAAGTGCCGCAGGGCCACAGCTGAGCTGGCACAGTGTCTGTTCAGTGACTCATGGCTCCATGATGTTAAACTACCTCTCCTCCCCACAGGTGCTGGGTCAACAGCCTCATGTCCTCCCGGTCTTGGTCTCAGTCCCATCTCAGGCATCCCTGCTGGTGCATGGACTGCCATTAAACACGCAGGAAGCAGCAGGTCCCACCTGGGAAAAACCTGCTGTGGGGCTCAACTTTAAAGGTACAGGGGACAGGGGAAACCACCCTGACCACCTCCTCTCCATAGGAGGAAGAGTGAGCCTGTTGCTCAATCCTGGCTGTAAATCTCCATCTGGAGAAAGAAAGTGATTAAGCAATGTATTCATCACTTTATTGTGCCTGGGACGAAACACTTAACACCCGCAACCTAAAGGAGACGTTTCTCAGCTCAGAGTATCAGAGCGGAAAGGACAGGGTGGGGAAACGGCTCACCTCATGGCAGCTGCAGCCAGAGGGAGAGAGGAGCCAGGGCAAGAGATGCACCCCCAGGCTGCCCCGGGATGGCCTGACCACCTGGGCCCCTCCCGTTCAGGTACCAACTCACCAGCAGGTTGATCTGCTGAGGAGCTCAGTGCTACCACGATCCAGCCACCTGCAGAAATGACCCCCTAAACACATGTGGCTTTTCGAGGCCTTCTAGATGTGAGCCACAACAAGCAGACTCATGGGGACCAGGGTGATGCACCTGTGGCCACAGCTGGAGACCAGGCAGTGACCCAGGAATGTGAGGCTTGAGCAGGGCTTGGCCGCTTTGGATGTGGACAACCCTGTGTCTACCTGCTGCACTGCTCCACACAGAGCACTTACCTAGCAAGCCCTGGGTTCATCCCCAACACTGCAAAATAAGGAGAAGCATGAACAAAAACCAAACTCTGCTCAAGGATGAGTGGGAAGCAGCACAATGGAGGTCCATGCTGAAGCGCCACAAGGCCACAGCTGAGCTGGCACAGTCTGTTCAGTGACTCATGGCTCCATGATGTTAAACTACCTCTCCTCCACACAGGTGCTGGTTTGACAGCCTCATGTCCTCCCGGTCTTGGTCTCAGTTCCATCTCAGGCATCCCTGCTGGTGCATGGACTGCCATCACCAGGGGATGTCACAGGGGTCTCCAAAGAGCCAGGCTCTGTGGGATGCACAGTGCCTAGCTCAGGCATTCAGTGCATGTGCACAGAATTGTCAAATTTAGTAAGTCCCAGGCTGAAGCTTTTTTTTTTTTATCTCATCAGAATTCTAAAATGGAGGAAGGGACAATTCTCAATTGCATGTGACTACAAGAATCCAAATTAGAGCAAAATTAACCAAGGCTTGGGAAAATAGAAAAAGAGATGAACAACCAGTTGTCCATTTAAATTCCTCCAAACAATAATGGATATAGTTTAATAAAAAAGGAGGAAGTAAATAGTGCTGTTTAAACTGATGGAAAGCCATCTTTAACCAGAGTACAGGTGAACTAACCTGTCCACAACAAGAAACACTCAGACAAGTCCCCCTATATAAATGTTCTGCTTCCAAGTGAAAACAGATTTCCAGATTCTCTAGGTGGCACCCAGCATCACACAGCAAATAAACGGCTGGAAACAACCTCATCACCCGCCAGTGCTGCCTCTTTACCACCCACAATCTCAACATCCTAATGACATGCAAATGGCAAAGCAACCCAAGCTGCATTCCTCATGGAAACACGGCTCCACAGTAAAATGCATGGCACATGTCCTCCAAAGGCAGATGGCTCTGCCATGTAACATCATCACACACAATCGCCTGCATCACAAGTGTTTCCAAAATCGAAACTGCTAAGCTTTCCCACCTGTCATTTCCTTATACCATCACCATGGCAACCTGGTTGTCTCTCCACAGAGACAAAGAGAATAGAAAAGACATCTTTAAATTGGCATAAATTAGAGACAAATTCTTCCTTTAATCAGACACAGCTTCCTCTAACAATTATCACAGACCAAAATCACCCAAAAATAACCATTATAGTTCATAACAATGAACCACAGTCAACAGACCTCTCTGCTTGCACTAGACGACAGTGCGATGCAGTGACCAGGTTCTACCACTGCGTCCTCACCCCTCGTCTGTCCCATGACCACGCCGCCCTCTGTACATCACAGCCCAACCCTCTGCTCCAAACGCACAAGTCGGTGCTGTCCAGCACTGGAGTGTTCATCGTCGTGCCCACCTCAGAGCACAGCCCAAGACCAGCGTGCAGAGGTGATTCCATCAGCCTGGAAACACAGACTGACCAACCCACGAGCATGAAGCCACCACGGGGCAGGCATGGACAGCCTGACTGGCTTGGATAACTGGGCCAGGACCATCTCCCAGAGTCACACAGCCTAAGCTGAACCATCGTGGGTCAGGCGTCTGCACCCGGATTCCAGTGCTGCTGCAGGCTCCGTCCAGAACACAGAAGGTGAGGGCAGAATAACCCAAAGCAACGGCACTGGGCTCACCCAGTCAGACACAACTATAGGTTTCCAAGGGACATCTACAGGATGCAGCATGAATGGGCATTTGGTGTCCACTCCATAGATCAGACCAGGAACTCTGCTGGTCTGTTGGGAAGCGGGACAGAGAGTTGCCCTCTAGAGATGAACGCTGAATTATCCAGGAATGCAGAGACCTAACATCCGCAAAATGGGGCTTGGGTTCACCAAGATGGACAACAGAAGTGAAAGGAAAAGTCACAGTGGAACCTTAGAAGGTACAGGCATTGATCTGATTCTGTGTTGGCCTTTCTCCTCCTTTGAGATTGTTTACAACAAGGAAGTAAAACCTCAGGCTCTTTTCGAGAGAGAAATGCCACCGTATCCCGCTTCTGTGCGCATGGTTGTGCTGGGTGCTGCTCTGTAGGAGGTCTGGCCGCAGCAAGGCACAGTCCTGCCCTCCAAGGGTTCACAGGCCAAAGAGACAAGACACTTGAAGGAGCAAGGCCCCAGGAGTCCAGGTGTGTGGAGGAAGAGAGAACTGGGATGGCTTTGCAACAACAGGACTGGGACACCAGCCCTTGGAGGTAGCTGCTGCAGAGGGCTTCGGGGCTGTGGAAAGCATGGGGTGCACAGAGAACACAGAGGGGACAAGGTGAAGTCCCACTGCCCACTGCAGTGGAATGGTGATGCCATGCTCTGTGCAACCCAGGCTCTGAATAGCCCACTGTGCTGCGGTGCCGGGCAGTTGCTGAGTCTGCAGAGCAAACTGGAAACAAGCTGTGGCCCAGAAAGTGGCTGAGTCTGCAAGAGTCCCGGGCAGGGCTCTCATGCCCCTTCACTAAATGTCATGAATTAGGAGGCAGTGCTGCTGTGTGGCCTTTCCCAACCAGGGAACCAAGGCTCAGGAGAGCAGGTGCTCACTCGGGGCTGTGCTGTGTCTTCCCAAGGCCCGAGGCCACAGAGGAGGTCCCCACTCCATCTGTCATGCTCTGCGTCTGGCAGCTATGAGGGGCAGTGAACACTGTGCTGACTGCTCTTCAGAAACCCAGACCGCAAGGAGCAGGCACCACGCGGCCCCAGGGACCAGACCACAGCTAAACTGAGACAGCAGTAGCTTCCTGTCGTCTCAAGCAGACACCAGAAAGGGCCAGGAGCTACTGGGACACAGACACAGGGACTTTGTGTCCATTGCTTCTTTCCCAGGACCTGGAGATCGAGTGCCCTGGGCCAGCTGGTCAGGTGCCAGACACGAGGCCAGGGCTGCATCCTCACCATGGTCCAGAGAGCTCTGGAAACAAGGAGGGAAGAGGAGCGCTCCTTCTGCTCGGTGGCACCTGCAGCCTGTTGTGTGTCCACTTCCCAGTGTGGTGGGGCAGAAGCAGCATATGCTGCAATAGCTGAGGCTGGGTACACTGCACCCCCCAGGGAAGCCACACACTGGCTCCCCACTCCGACCCTGCAGGCTCTGAGGAAGTCCAGACGTGGCCTACCTCCGTGACACATGTGTCCGTTACCTCTGGCTATGTCACCAACTCATGCTCACTAAAACATCTGCTTCTTAACCAAACTCTTCTTCGACGCCTGTGCACAGACCCAGTACTGAATTCAACACCCTCAGGAGACCTGCTGGAGCGCCAAGTAGGAGCATGAGCTGGAGTTCTCCTGGGAGACCGAGAGCGTGGAGATAGGTGTGGGCAGCGCATGTGTCCACGTCCCTAAGCTACTTCATGCCAGTGCTCAGATCTCCGTCTCCGTGGCTGTGCGTGGGGCATCCGCAATGTTGGACGGGTGTGGGGACTGGACACGTATTTCACGGAACTCAGATGCACAGACACCCTGAGAGGTCTTGGAGCTGAAGGAAGAGGGACTTTTTGGACTAAAGTGGCCTTGGGGAAGAGGTGGGACCAGCCAGTCTGCCGTATGGGCCCAGGGCCAGGACTCAGGCAAGCGACAGAGGCAGGAGTGCTCATGCCTGGCAGGAGGTGGATGCCTAAAGCCAGCCTGGTCCTCCCACATCTCCCCTAGAGTCTCTGCCCCACTCTTCTCTCACAGTGTGGATCCAATCCATCCAAACAACCAGCACGTAGTGCCTGGGGACAATATGCAGTACCCATCCATCTCACCTAGTAGCCACTCCAAGTCCTTCAACACTGGTGATGTGTCCCTGTGGTGACATAAGCCCTGTGTGATGTCAGATGCTCAGCCACATCCCATGTCTGCACCCACCCCTCACCTGTGACCAAACCCACCTCCAGACGCTGCCACCTGTCCTGGGACACATACCATTGGGCAGACACCCTGACCCCAGCGGTGGATGGCATTAGGAGAGGGCATTTGCAGTTGGTCAGGTCATGGGAATAGAGGCTTGGGGATGAGATGGAAGAGACTCAAGGGAAACTGCCTCTCTGTCCACCAAGCGAGGACATGGGCAGCTGCCAGCAGACAGCAGACAGGGGGCCTCACCAGAAGCAAGCTGTGTGGGTCCTGGACCTGGATTCCAGCCTCCAAACCATACAAGTAGTGGTCTCGCAGGGGCACCGGCTGTGCAGGCCCCACCTGCAGTGTTTCATGGCGACAGCCTGAACACTGAGCTCACACGTCCTTAGCCAAGGTGGGTAGCATCCTGGAACCCACAGGACCCCTGCCCACACAAACCAGCTCTCCGGGTTTCGGTTCCAGGTTGTCACACGCATGTCCAAAGCACTTCCTGTGTGGCGCTGTCAGGACCTTGTCCTGAGGGCCGTGAGTATCCCAGCCATGTGCACCTGTTACCTCTCACATTCCTGTTTCCATGGACAACATATGCAGCCACTGCCATTCACGCTCCTGGGTCCCTGACTCCAGGGATGCTATGCGTGGACACCCCAAGGGCCTGCAGGGGCAGCTTCACACTCCTGGACACCTGCAAAGCCCTCGGGGCTGCGCCTCTGACAGGAGCCTGAACGCGTCAGACACCCATGGCTGACCAAGGACAGCCCAGCTGCAGCCAAGTCCCCAGCCTCCTCCCTCATGGAGGGGATGCAGTACAAAGCGCAGCAATGGTGTCTTGGTGCCAAAAGCAAGAATGGGCTTTTTCCTTTTTACCAAGGTCTCTCCAACTGCAGGGGCATTTTCTACCCACTCCTTGTGCAGCAGCACTGCAAGAACATAGGGCCACACTGTGCAACGTCCAACGCACCTCACAAAAAACGGTCCAAAGATAAAGGTAAGACATTAAGATGGCACAAGCAGAACGCTGAACTCCAAGTGCTGGGTCCCCCAAAGGTTTATGGCAGCTCCCCCAAAGGGTCTGCTGCAAGGCACCAACACCAGCCAGGGCCAGCAGTGCCCATGCCCACATGGATATCGAGTCCCAAGTCACCTTCACAGATAGGCTCTCCCATGCCTTTGCCAGGGGCACTGCTAAGGGACAAGGAGATGCAGTGTAGGACAGAGTAGGCCCCTGGCTGAAAACATGGAGCTCACGGGACTGCTGGGTCCACATCACTGGCCATTCTCCCCAGCCC
Source organism: Erethizon dorsatum (assembly GCA_028451465.1). Taxonomy (NCBI): domain Eukaryota; kingdom Metazoa; phylum Chordata; class Mammalia; order Rodentia; family Erethizontidae; genus Erethizon; species Erethizon dorsatum. The sequence goes on from CM051824.1 coordinate 402,533, forward strand.
TCCACCTGACCCCCAGGTGTCCCATGTTTGAGGGTACCAACTCCCTCAGGCCCTTTGCCATCCTGAAGAAGGTAGGGGACACAAAGAGCCACACAGCACCTGGTACAAGGAGCCTGGTGGAGGTGGGAGGGTCTATGGAAATTCTGGAGTCTGGTTTTGGAAGCCCCTAACATGGCCATGCACCCCAGGAGGTGGAGGGGAATGAAAGAACCCTTCCTAACAATGAAAACTCCATGTGGGGCCCTGCAATGACAGCAGGCACTTAAAGAGGAAGGATCGACTTACAAGGTCGATGGTCCATAGGAAGTCCAAAAGCTATTTTTAAATGGATTATCAGAAGTCCAGGCCAAATGAAAATACAAAACCCAAAATAGCAAGTTCTCAGGAAAGTAGAACAAGAGCAGAGCTACCTGGCACACAGTCAGAGGCGACCTGCCAGGTGAGGCAACTTTCCAGAAAACCCATTGACAAGGCCGCCAACATCAGGAGTGAATGGAATGGGCCAGACCAGTCTTGGGGAGCCTGGGCTCCCAGAACAGCTCTTCACGCAACCAGGCCAAGCAGAGGGGGCTACTGGGGCCAGGCTGAGCAGCGCCCCTCCCCTCCCCGCCCTGCCCAGCTGCCACCTCTCAAACCTCCCGCCACCTCCCACTTCCTAGGGACTGGCTCTGGGCAGAAGACGGAGTTTGTGGTCACCTAGCCCCATCTCCAGTGAGCTCCCAAATTCGTCTTTCTTTTTTCTTTTATTTTTAACCATTTGCCACCTGCAAATAGATTTTTTAAAGTGCTTTCCTTTTCAGCCAAAATATTAGGGTTCTTTTAAAAAGTCACCTCATTTTCCCTTTCCTTGCTTCTAAAAATGTGTGTCTCCAAAATCTCCAGCTGAGGACCTTGAGGTGTCTCACCAGAAACTAGTCAGAAACTGGAAATTCATAGAATGAGGGCCCAGGGCAGGAGCTCCATAAGGATCCAGGGGAGAGAAGTCACCCGGATGTCCCCTCCTGTCTCTGCTGTGCCCTCTGTGAGTGGGGGCACTGGAGGGCTCAGAGACAGAAATAAGTGTTAGATTTCAAAATTATAGCCCTCGAGGTACACAATCCATGACACAGTGGCCTGCCCTGGCTGGATGCGCATCTGTGCTGCCTCCCATGTGTTTAGTCACAGCCGCTCTCCTCACTTCCCACACTGTCTGCCCTGGCCCCACCTCGAGGGCCAGGGCCACACAGGGCAGAGAAGACCAGGTACCCTCACAGAGGACTCGAACCAATCCAGTTCCACTGTATACCCGCTGACTGTAGATCAAATGCCCAGCGTGACGGAGCACTTCCTCTCACTAACTGGGAAGCTGATGTCTCCAATCGATAACACAGGCTATAAACACCCTGCATTTTGAAATGATTTTTTAAAAACTTACTTTCCTGCCTTTTGTGTCCAAGCATCTGAAATCACTTTCCAGAGAGCCAAACACCCCGAGAGATGGAGGGGCAGCAATGGGCTTTCCTTGAGTGCAGATGACGACCTGAAGAATGAGGGAGCCTGAGCCACCAGGTCAGGGCGTCCATGCAGAAGGCCCAGGGACCCCAAGTCCACCAGGAACCAACCCTGCCGCTCACTGCCTCTTTGCAGAATGTTGGTGCTGATGGACAGGCGCATTTCTCCACCTGTGTCCCCCGAGGTGCCTGCAGGGCTAGGTGTAAAGAGGGAGGTCTGAAGAGTGGCATAGGGACCTCCTTCATCAGCCAGGAAAGCATTAGTTCAGCATTTTTCAACAGGCAGAAGGCTCTTCTGCTGGAGCACCAGCAACAATGCAGATTTGAAAAGCATGGTTCCAGATAACTCCAGAGGAGCCCTGCCTATCTGGTGACGGGTGCCTCCACAATGTGACCTGAACTGCAAGCCCCCAGAAGCCAGTGTGCAGAAGACAGGCACTCGTCCACCTGTTCCTTACTTGGTTGTGCAGTCTGGGTAAGCGGCTTCCCTCCCCAGCCCACACTGTATGCAGTTTGAATGCTTTCCCCTCGAGCCATACTACAGTCCCAGTGACACACCCAGGGTAGAACCCCAGGAGGGTCCCCCAGGCTAATCTCCTAGGCTAGACCCTCAGGTTAGACCCTGGGAAGGTCCTAGCTCCTACCCTGCTGAATTCACCGATTCATAACTGACTGTCCCCCTTTCTTCTAACCAGAATTTGTGGTGGTATGAACAAACTGCCCATGCCTCCACTGGGTCCCCAAACCCTGAAGCACCCTCCGAGGCCCATGGACTCTCCAGGCACAGGAATGACCCTCCACTCACTTCTTCAGGCACGCCCTGCCCTGTGCCCCTCTGGTGGCATCCTTCCTCCACCCCACCGGTGCCACGCAAGGGACCCTGTCCCTCCTGGCCCATTCACAACACGTCCTCTATGGCAACTCTCTGCTCCAGGAGCAAGGTCAGGTGACATGTGGCCCTCAAAGCCTGAAGTGTTTGCTCCCTACCCTGACAGAAAAGGTAACTTCTGTACTAAACCAAGTGCCAAGAGTAGCTGGCACTGTCTCCCCACAAAACTGTGTGTATCTAGTGGTGAAGTGCTACGATGCTCTTTCCATTTTCTCACCAGGTAAAGCACGGCACTCCGCACACCTCGGTAGTTTTATCCAAGGTCTCTTGAATGGGACACTCCCTAAAAACGGTTCACGAAGATACCAGGTGATAATGCCCATCCATGTCACCATTCCACAGTGCAGGTCCTTCACTGGAAAAGGGACAGAGCCACCAGACACTAGGAAGTGTTTTCCTTAACAATTTGCAGTGATTTTAATGCACACAGACTGTGGGAAAAAGTAAAAAAAAATCCACACCAAACACCACAAAGTAACTAGGTGCAACCGGAGCTGGGAATTCACAAACCTCACCCACAGTCCTCTCACTCAGTGTCACACAGCCCTGAAGGGGGCAGAATCGTCACTGTGGATGACTAAGAGCCATCAGCAACAATCAACAAAGGTGCCATGCACCGCGGCTGTCGAGGGAAAGAAGATCCCCTCAGTGTCTCTTAGACCTCAGGCACCACAGAAGCACAGGGAACTCCAAAGCAGACGCTGACAGAGTCAAGCACAGGACGTTCCTCTCCTCCCAGCTCCACTGACTCCTCCGCCAAAACCAGACAGGTCTGCCAGAGATGCTCGGGGCTGCTCTGCATGCAGACTTGCACCACCTCACGAGGCCGCTGCCCCGTAGCCCTCAGCCCCGTCACCTGTCCATCACTGCATCTGTCACTGCATCCAGTGAACAGAGCTGCTGGGAGATCCAGACAGAAGCAGACCACAGTGCGAACACAAAAGCTACACTGTCCAGCTTCTGAGCTCAACTTTGATTCCTGACAACACATCAAACTGACGAGTAAAGCTTAAAGTGGAGGAAAACGATGTAAATAGCACAGAGCTTTTTATCTTGTTAGTAAAACCCTTCGGGGAGAAATTAGAATCAATGAGACGGTCAGGTTCTCCAAGAAGGGTGGCAGGGACACACAAGGACAGAATGCCAGCTCCCCCCTGCCCACCTGCTGGCTGGCACAAGGGATCAGAGGGGCTAGGAGCCAGGGGACTCCCGAGCCTTGGACCAGACCTGATGCCTCGTCTCCTCAGGACACCTGTGGCTCCTCTATCTGGAGATCAAGCAGCACTTTCCATCCCAGGAAAACCTGAGACTTGGATCACATGCCTCCGGGCTCAGCAGCCTCCCTTAGAGCTTCTGAGTTCCCTCTTCCCCCACAGAGAAAGCAGAGATGCTGGGCAGCAGGGCTGCCTCCTCCCTTGGAGGAAGTTTCTATTTTTCACTGAAAATAGCCTTTTAAAGGTATTTTCGGCATATTTTATTAAACAAAGAAAAAGGTGACAGACTAACTGCCAGCTGTTTCCAAAGGCCTGGGAAGGCAAACACCTTCCCCATCATATGCACTCAGAGAGCAGCTCAGCAGAGGCAGCATTTTTACCCCATTCCCACTTTCGATAAAAACCCAGCTGTGATGCTTTGCTTCTGCAGTTGTTGGAAATGTTAAATACAGTGAGTTCTAAGTTAGGGTCTGGGTAGCTGATCCTGCTGCTATATTTTTCACAGCTGGACTTGCACTGGGCATCCAGCATGGTAGTGAGCACACATGAACAGCAGCTTGCCTCCCTCCTGGGTCCACACCTGGGCTCCGCCTCCTCCTGCCCCGTGGCCTCACAGGGCTTCTCAGCCTCTCTGTGCCTGGCTTCTGCACCTGCAGGTTGTGATGGCAATACCTGACTCTGGGGCTGATGTTGGGTTGCTAAGGAAAGTGCCCAGCGTGCAGTAAGCCCTCCACACACAAAATAGGAGGCTCAGTAATGACACTGTCAACACTACAAGCAACCCAAGGATGACAGGGCCTGCCCTCTTCCAAAGCTAAATTTAGCCCAGGAATGTAAAACACAGGCCACATGACACAGGGTTAAATACAAAACAGACGTCCTAGTGACTGAGGGACAAAACACTGCCCCGAAAGTGGTGTGAACACTCTCCTGACAGCCGAGGGCAGCCCCACCACACAGGGCACCGAGTAGCCAGGCAGGAGCCTGGGGGGGAGGGGGGAGCTCACAGCAGGGAGCAGTGTGTCCACACCGACAGACCAGATGCCTCTGAAAGCACAGAATGCCCTTAAATTACAAGACTCTGTGCCCCCCTCTGCTTCTGTGGTCCAGGGGACAACAACTAGATGATTAGTGCACCAAGCCCAGCTTATAAAAACATAATCAAAAACACTTCGTCTCCAAAACACATCTTTCTGCCAAGAACCCTTGCCTTATGAACGCAGATAACCCACACGCATCCTCAGCTGTCCTGTCCTGGTCCAGCCCAGGCTTCTCTGCCACAGGGGAAGGAAATTGAAGTCCTGGCCCCATGGTCCAGGGCCCCAGCCCAGCATTCTGTGATGTCCACCAGTGACACCTACAACTCAACACCTTCCTCCACTCACATAGATGTTTTGTCCTGAGATGGTTCTGTTAAACTGTCTTCAGATCAAAGATTAAAGACAAGGTTCTTTATCTAGGTTCAGCCCCAAAACAAATGCAACTTTCTCACTTTTCTCTCATGCCCAAACAATCCTATCTTCCATTGCTTTAAAAAAAGAAATACACACATACTCAAACTCCGCTTCACATGGGATTCTACTCACATCAATTGAGAAAGCACCGTCTACCTGCTACCACGTCCCTGCCAAATTATTCCACCACCCAGCCACTATAGGGGAAGATAAGCACTTTCAAATCATGACAGGGGAGAAATTCAAGTCACCAGGAGGACATGCCAGATGCAACCCAAAGTGCCCAGCAGGACCCCACCCTGTTCACATCTTGCCATCTCCATAGCAAAACTCAGCCCCAGCAAGGGGAAAAAACACACAAACTGGTGAGTGGTTTCCATATTTCAGTCAAACTGTTGGAGCTATAACATGGGCATATTCCCAGGCATCTACAATTCTTTTCACATTTGCAAGTGGAAATAAACAAAGAAATTTACTCTTTGTTGTTGATGAGGCCACTATTGCCTGCAACTGGCCTCACTGACAAACATTTGCCCAGTTTTCTGGACACTGCCTCACTGGGCTTGGCAAATGCCTTCTCAAGTGCATCACAGCGCTCCAGCTGAGCAACCCCAGGCAGAGTCCTGCCAGGGCAGGAACCTGTGCTGGAGGAAGCTTCTTCCTGGAGGTGGGTAGGGGGCAGCCACGCGGGGCTTGGAGGAAGCCCTGCTTGCTCTCCAGCAAGCATTTGGGGCCCCAGCACCCCAGAATGGAGTAGGGCCTAGGGCTGAGCACAGGTTCAGAGCCCCCACCCAGCTCACCCCACAGGAACTGGACCAGAACCCCTGGGTGAGGTGGAAGCAGCCAGGGCTCAAGAGGCCCTGGCTCTCTCAGTCCCAGACCACCTTGCTATGTCTCCATGCATTGCCTGAAAACCCACTGGTGTTTCATGCTGCTGGGCACCGCAGGTCTCCATGTGGAAAACGTATTTTCATGATCAGGGATCAGCACTTGCTCATTTGAATTGGGGGTGGCAGGAAAGGGACATGTTTAATGCTGGTTTGGCCAATCCAAGAAGCCTCTGAACTCCCAAGTGACAGAGAAATTCAGACCACCCTAGAAAGAGACAAGGATTTTACCCAAACAGGCAGGTATGAGGTCCTCACAAAACACAGGGACACACTCCACCCATGGGAGGTCCTGGGACACCAGGCAGCACCCAGAGCGCTACACGCATCATCACCTAACACCACTGTGGGCTGCTGTGTCTCTACTCCACAAGGAGAAAGCCCAAGGCAGCACACCCGGCCTGGGAAGCACAGGGACTCAGGCCTAGGGGACTCCAGCCCCCACATCCTCATGAGGACACGCCATGGCCCTGGGACACCCTGGAGGCCTACCTGGGCCCTGGGGCAGCTGTGTGCCCTCCATGGGCCTCCCTCTTACATGAGAAGGGTATAAATAATTCCTGTGCCACCTCGCTGCTGCCGGGATCAGATACTCACATTGGAAAGTCCTGAGATGGCATCATCTTGGTGTTGTGTTCACGGCTGCCCCACACATTTTCAGAATCAAAGAGTGAGTACGCAAGCAGTACAGGAAAGGATTCATTTCTTGGTTCTTTCATTTTTTCAAAGAAGCCAAAATCGGTTGTAAAGAGTGGGCATGATACTCAAATGTTCCAGTCCTGGCATTCACACAAAGGCACAGCACGCAGAAGGCCACCAGCACCTCCTCAGGCTCTGGTTTCTTGATCTTCAAAGTACAGGTGGACTGCTACCGGTATATGCACCTGGCTACAGGGTACAGCCCTGTTTCCGAAGTCACTCAGCAGCAAGGGAGGAGTCGCCTCTCTGGTTCCCTACACAGACTCACACTGCAAAGCACTCTGCCATTTACGAACACCAAGGCAGCATCTGGAAAAGCGCACAAGCCTGAAACTAACTCAGTCCACCATGGGCTCTGGATGCACCTCCTGAGAACCAGTGTACAGCAGACAAAGCTAACACAGCGTCAGTAATCAACCCAAAGGCATGGCCCGTTGCAAGTGCTGGGTGATGCTGCAGACAGCCCTTTAAATGTCTGGGGGTGGAGGGCACAGTTACCTGTTCTAGGGGCTCAGGAGAGAAGTCACCAGAAAGAGTATCTCAGGACATTGTCACATACAGTATATAGGGTAAGGTGCTCTGAGACCTGCTAGGAGATCCAAAGAGCAGTTCCACAATGACAAAGACACAAATGTCAAAACCCTTGGAAAATCCAGAATTAGGTTATTTGATGAAATAGCAGAATAAAAATTTAGTTAGTAAAATTTTATGTGATTTCAATGTGCACAAGACCTAAAAGGAACAGAGAATGTGCTCGCAGGGTAAACCTACTGCCTGCCTGCCATGAAAAAGGGGTGCAGGTCACAGAGAAATGGTCTTTAGAAAATGGCACAAAGGGACACAAACAACCACACAGGAAGCAAAGGCGGAGGGGGTCGGCCACTGGGGGCCATCAGCACCCACGGGCCTGGCCACAGCGGGAGGAGGAAGCGTGGGGGCTCAGAGGGTGGACACCCTGGTATGGATGGCAGGGGGAGGCAAGAAACTGACCTCCATTGAAGAGGAACCTGGCCAAAGGAGGTACCAGGTGTGGACGAGAGGTGTTCTGTGCTGCTGATTGGGGTGGTGGTGGTTGTGTGCATGTGTGTGCATTTGCGTGTGTGCGCAATCTTTCCTCTTACACAGCTAAATGGATTCAATCTTGGAACAGAAAAAAGGCACAGACGGAGAGGCTGGTGCAAACCTACATGAACGCCACAAGTTATCGCTCGGAACATTCCCACGCTCGTTTCCTAGTTTTGACAAACGTGCCACACTAACAGTGGGACATCAGCGTGAGGGTACACTGGGTGATGGAGCCCAAGAACTCATTTATGTCAACTTTCCCATAAACCTCAAACTATTCCAGAACAACAAGCTAATCTGTAAACTCTGAGAGGCCAGCCCAGCACTGAGAACCGAGCAGCTGGCGGGAACTGCCAGGAGGAGAAGCACAGAGCTGAGGACACAGTTTCCCCATCAGAGCATGGGCTGGCCAAGGCCACATGGCCACACTGCCCCATGATTGGTGGGGAGAGTCACCTGGCCCCACTGAGCCAGCTCATTGGATGCCTAACGGCCTATGGAGCCTGGGGCAATGAAGCTAGGGCCAATTGGACTGGCCCTTCTTGGAGGATCCCTGGGGCAGGAGGAGAAGCTGTGAACACAGAGTCCCAACCATGCGGGGAGGCAGAAGCAGAAGAGATGCCCAGGGTGGAATGGGGACAGGGGACAGCACACCCTGAGGCCTGACCTGCGCCTCCAACCAGCAGCCTTTAAGTACCTCAGGCCTCTACCTCTGCTAGGGCATCTTGGTTCTGAGGGAACAGGCACTCCCTCACCCTGGACTCTGGGTAATCTAGGAACAGGAAGTGGAACCTGGTCTTGTCCACAGCCCAGTCTCCCTGGTCAGTATTGCTGCCTTCCAGCTGCCCTATGTAGTCCAGACCCCCGAGATTAAAGGGGCCAAATCCCAGTTTACTCAGACTCTTATTCTGGTTAAAAATATGTGCACAATATTATTAAAGAAAAAACACATTTCTCTCTTCCAAACCCCCAACACAGAAACATCAACATTGATATCTTACGTGGAAGAGGAGGTCCATGGCCACCTTCTCAGGAGGTCTCTGAGAAGCCATCAGGTAAACTTCTCTATTAATTCAGTGGAGATGTACACACTCATTTCACTGTAACACAATTATTTTGCTCATTAAACATTTTGTGCTGCCAGGAACACCTATAAAATCTAATAAATGGTTTCCAGAACTACAAAACACATCAATTTAAAATGTTAATTAGATCTAAGTGAACAGGATAAGAGATGCAGCCCTGGGCCCAGAACACACACACACACCACACCGAGGGCCTGGGCTCCACACCCACAGAAAGCATCTGACACAGACCCAGGGAAAAGGTACCACACACCTACATTCCAGTTCCTTCACTGTCTTCCCTACAGACTGAGAGTCAGCATCAGCGTCCTCAGGAGAAAGAGGCATGCGTGGAGTGCATGCCTGTTGGTGCATCATGTTGGTGGGAAGGGAATTTCAAGCCAATATGCGTCTGATTTTCTCTGCACATGTATGGTAACTCACAGCAACTGCCGTCTCGGTACAAAGATGACACAAACTCCGAATTCTTAACAGACTACAGACAAGCAGTAGATACCTGTAAATACAGACACACACAGAACCAGAGACCCAGTGGGCTGTGAAACTCTGCCAACCAGCAAGAGGGCTGCACAGAACCAGCACCTGGGAGGCAGGGACCCCCCTAACCCTGGGGCCTGGCACTCAGCAAGGTCTTCACCCTGTGTAGGTCCCCAGGCCTATCCACAGAGCTCACCCCAGCTGTGTGTGCACCCTGGGCACTGGGCAGGGGCTGCAGACTGAGAACAGAGTTCACCACCCTCTGAGTGACCCTGGAAAGTCCCCAGAGTGAGGAACATGCAACTCTGTCCCTGGAGAGTCTGCCTGTGTGCCCAAGTTCCTGCTGGCTGGGAGAAGCAGACTGGGTGTCCAGGGCCTGGTGCAGCGTCAGTGCCCAGAAATATTTGTTTAACAAACAAGTAACAACCTCAAGTTGGAGCAGGACAAGCCTTAGAAAGCACCATCCCATCAACTGCCTACGATGGTAAGAGGGGTATGGAAAATCCAGTAACCTGAGGAAACCTGCCAAGACATGTGAACTGAAGTTTCTGGAAAAGCACCTTTGCCAAAATGCCACCGATATCAAATCTGTGACAGTCACAGAGTGCAGGAAGATACAGGCTCTGCAACAGCCAGGAAACTCCTTCATTATCAGTTAATCTATTGAAGTCTCTAAGTTAAACATACACACACACTTTCCATTTAAATAAAGTCCCACAGTTAAACACGTGTTGTGTTCGAACACACCGCCCAACTCTACTAATGCACAGGGCAACCCACGGCCCGACACTGGTGTAGAGCAATTCTATGCCTCAGAGGGAACAGGAGAGGGAATGGGCCAGTGACTGTGAGCCAGGAGCAGCAATGGAAAGGTCCCACAGCCGCCTTCCTCCCAAGGAACAGCCCCTCCAGTATCATCCACATTTTCCCCACCCTGAAAGCTGCCCTGAAATCAACTTCACACCAACAGATGGTGGTATGGATTTTACAAATATATCACACCTGCCTGCTAGTAAGTACAGTCACAACCCCAGTGGTGCTCGATCCTCAGAAACAGACCATCACAGCTGTCCCTACCATAGTCTGGACACGATATGAGTATGGTCCAGGGGTTCACACATTAAAATCCATACAAGAGAGTGGAGTCGTGTGACTGAATCCTGGTGGCTCTGTAAGGAGAGAGAGACCATACACACACACACACTCACTCCCAGTCTCTCGTGAGATCCCCAACTCATCCCTGGACTCTGACAACACCAGGTGAGGGCCTTGAAACTCACACTGTGAACAGAATGAATGCCTCTTCTCTAAGCTAGCTGGCCTCAGGTGCTGCACTACAGTGCTGCAGAGTGGACCGATGCACCCTCAGCTTGTCACCACATGGGAACTCACAGCTCACTGCCTGTGGACAATGCATTTGCAGAGGCCCTGGCTGTGCGGAGAACCGATATGCAGGCCGTGCTCTACTCTGTGAGAGCCCCATGTGGTAGATTCATGGCTGCCTGTCTCCGAGGCCACATGCCACAGATGACAACACAGGACCAGCTGAGCCACAAGGAGATGGTGACAGTTGGGTGTCGCTGAGGAGTCCTGGACACAGCAGAGGACACGGGAGGAGGATTAGCTACCATCACTTGTTTGCAAAGACCTGTCTCCTGCAGTCCCAAAACACACTGTCCTGAGAAACCAGATGTATTTTCAGGCTTCATTTCTGCAGTGAAGAAGGTGATGAGAAGGTTTACCATGAGCATGGCCTCTCACCAGCCAGGGCCGGAAGGAGGCGTCTCGCTTCTGACCCTCAAAAGAGGTCTTCAGCGCCAGCAGCCACGTTCAGCAGCCGGTGGCACAGACACCACACCTCCACAGTGTTCACGCAGGACCTAGAGTCAGGTCTTCCTATAAACGCTGAATGCCAGAATCGCATCAACACCTGCCCAGGGGCTCAGGACCCACACTCACTATTTTGACAGCTTTATCAATACACTATGAACTCAACCCACACATCAGGAAACTACTCTGCCTCTCTGATCCAAGGGAAGGACAAGAAAAATCTCAGAGCAGGGGCTCACTCCAGGCAGGAGCATTCCAGCCTCACCCCAGCTCCAGGACAGCCCAAGTAAAGGCATCGGTCCACAGCAGCTCTATTCCAGGCCACCAGAACACAGAAGCTCACCCAGCCCCCAATACTCACCAGAAGCCTAAGCCCCGTGACTGACCCAGCATGAACAGTGGAGTCCTGCTCACACGTTTAAGGGTGCAAAATCCTCCTTGATTAAAAACATAATAATGCCACCTCTAAACAACTCAGCCAGGGGTTGGAGCTCAGGGAGTCTTAATGACCAGGATGAGAACAGATATGTAAGGTCAGCCCACCTGCAGGCAGCCTGGGCCATGTCATGTGCAGGGACACTGAGTGTCTACATGTGCCTGCACTGCCTCATCCAAGGGCCCTTCCTGGGGCAACCCAGGCCTCGGGGAAGCAGGGACTTGGAAGCCTACATACTGAGGCTGAGTCACTGGGGGTGACAGCATCGATGGAAGCACAAAGCCACAGTTGCCCAGCTGGGCAAACACTCCAGGACTTCCAAAGGAGACCCATCCCAGGCCCACATCAACAATGTCCAGAACCCAGACAATGCAACTTCTGGAAGCCTGGAGGGTGAGGACACACGGGTGGGGACACTGCTGTCACCACCAGCTTCCTGGCCAGAAGTGGGCATCTCCACTTCAGAAAGCCCCTGCCTCCCCTCAGATAAACAATGTGCTGCAGCACCAGGGATGCCTGAGCCACCTGCCCCATGACGACCCCAACAACTCCCACACTAGGAAAATGGGAGCAGGTGTCCTCCCCTGGTCCGTGCATTTCCCGACTTCTGTCCCATCTCATCTCCCACAGGACAAAAGCCAACATGGGGGTCCCAGGTTCCACAAAGGCACCAGCTGAGCCCCATACAGGACCTTCTGCCCCGAACCAAGATGAGGCCAGGGCTAAACCAGGAAACGATACATGGCAGCCACAGTGTCTGCACTGTGATGTGTCTACACAGCACGTCTGATCAGCAAGCCTCTGTCTCTGATGGCCACACACTGGGTCTTAACAACGTTGAACCTTATTTCATTCTGCACCAGGCCCTAAAGACAGAGAGGGTCCTGCCCTCTAATGTCCACAGCACAGGCACCAGGGAGGCCAAAAGGAAGCACACCCGCAGGAACACAGCCAGCTTGGATCAGGAGGGAGCTTAATGCAGAATGGACCCAAGACACAAGTGGGCCCAGCTCAGGAGGAGAAATCATGTAACCTGGATGTCCTGCCATCTTGATGACAAGTTCACATGGTAGCAGCTGCCACAGATGCAGGTTCACCGCTGGCCCAGCCTCAGGAGCAGAGGGTCCCCAGCCAGCCATCACCTGGGCGAGTCCGGGGCCTCCTCTACCACAGCCTGAGAACCATGGCAAATCTCCTGCACTTTTGTGCCTTCATTGTTCCTTCCTCCGTCCAATCCGTCCAAATTCTTCAGCATGACTGCCTTTCCAAATCTCAACAAAAGTATGTTTTAAAAATCACTAAGGAGGGCCGGTGAGATGGCTCAGTGGCTTAAGCGCCTGCCCGGCAAGCGCAAGGGCCCGAGTTCGACTCCCGGAACCCACATACGAAAAAGGGGCCGGTGATATCGCTCAGCGGCACGGGCGTCTGCTGGCGTGCAAGGTCCTGAGGTCGACCCCCCAGTACCCACAAAAAAAAAAAAATCACTAAGGAGGCCGGAGGTGGTGGCACATGCCTGTAATCCCAGCACTTAGGAGGCTGAGGCAGGAGGACCACTGGAAGTTTGAGTCCAGTGTGGGCCACAAAGTGAGTTCAAGGCCAACCTGAACTGCACAGTGAAACCTTGTCTCAAAAAAAAAAAAAAAAAAAATCACCAAGGGAGTAGAGAAAATGCACAACCTTAGCATTTTCTCAGTAATGTGTTCTCAGTTACTCCTAACTTGCCCACATTAACATTGAAGATGGCTTTAATTTCTGTAATCGGAAGTGAACATGCTCTTCCAGCCTCACCCACAGAGAGCCAACAACACAGGGCAGAGGCTCGATGCTGCTTCTGTTCTCCCAAAGTGCTGCCTGGACAGCTGCACTCCACTCGATGGGGGACAGGTCCCCACAGCACTTCAGTAATGTCTCGTCTTCACAGCTGTCTCCATTTGCTGGGCCGGTATGTGCCAGTCAAAACTACCTCTTTGCTGGGCACAGTGGCACATACCTGTAATGCCTGCTACTTAGCAGGAGAATCTCGAGTTCAAGGCTAGTTGGGCAACACAGTGAGACCCTGTCCCAAAATAAAAGCCAGGAAGGCTGGGGAGAGGCTCAGTGGTAGGCACTTGCCCAGCACCACAGCACAAAGTACCCCCCAGAGTTCAGTGCAGACAGCGGCATCCATGGCTTTGTGCACGGTGTGGCTTGCACCAGGGTCTTGACCCAGTGAGGGACACAGCACGGGGTGCCCAGACCTCCGGAGGGGAGCATGCTGAGGTTCACTCCACAAGCTGACACTCGCTGAGACACAGCAACACAAGGCAGCCATGTGGGAGGAGGCCGGGCACCTGCCACCAGGCCTCACAGGGACAGGAGAGGACCCCCAGGTCCCCTGTGCCCCTCCAGGGGTGGCCCCATTAACTGAATTTCCAACCATGACCTGAAACCATGAAAGGCTAACTCTTAATTAAATAACACCACAGAAAGAGACGATAATCCCACAGCCTTAAGTAGAAATCTGGTAACATAAACAATAAAAGACAAAATCCAATTTCCAAGCAGTGAACCTTCAAGCCCTCCACTGTTGCCAGCAAATTAGCTTCTGTCTGCTTGGTATGAGGCCCTACAGGGCATCAAGCACCTGGACCTATGCCTTGAGACTCGAGCCTGGGATTATTTTCTTGCTGCCCCGTGCACATTGCTAACAGCAGCACTGTACAAAGGGTTTCCAGGCGCAACAAGAACAGAGCTGGCCAACTAGCCCACATGCCCCCACACTCGTCCAGCAGGGACCTAACAGGAAAAGGGGATGAAGCCACCTCCTGCCTCCTGCTGTCCGTCCACACACAGAGGACAGAGCAGGGACAGCTTTGCATCACGTTTCTAGAACAGTGAGCACTTTTCTAGGAGGGAAGGTGAAACCAGACACAGAGAAAACACAACCGGATCTTGTGTCCATCATGACAGCTGAAAACAGACTGTGGAGAGGATCAGCCAGGAGTAATGATTCCCGGGGGAGGTGGAGATAATCAGTGGAACTGAGAAATGCACTTGCTCTGGGTCTACACCTGCGTCTCAACACGAATTTTAGATACCATCCAGGCTCTGATTACATTAAGGTCAAGCCAGAATCCCCTTGGGGGCTTGAAGACCCCATGGCTGTGACCCCAGAAATTGGGAAGCACATTATGCTGGTTCCCTCAGGGGCATCAGGACCCGTCATGGCGCCTGAAATGTCTGATCCCTAAAGCTGAGCACCAGCAGCACCACCTTGCTGCTAAGCGCCTGTGCGGGTGAGTCCCACCAAGATGCCAGGCCTGTGACGCAGCCTGGGAGATGGGTGGAGAAGAACCTCATCAGTAACTTCACATCATGATCACACGCCGCCACACCGAGACTCAGGATGCAAGGAGCTAACCAGAATGCAGACAAAAACTCATTTAACCTGTTTCTTTCCACCTCTTGCAATACAGCTGCTAAAAATTACTTATGTGGCTTGAATTCCATCTCTATTGAACAGTGCTGCTTTAGAGTATAAAATTAGGAATTCAAGCCATTAAAAGATGGCTTATTTGAACACCTGTTAAGCCATTAGCTTTTTGTAAATGTTTCTGAAACATGCAGGCACAGATTTCCAGGGAGAGAAGAATTCTGTATTCAGTCTGTCTCCATGGCCACAAATGTTGAGCTGCACAAACATCTGGGTTCATTTTCATACCCCACGCAGATGGAGCGGGCCCAGGTGGCAGGGAGAGGCCAGGCAAGAAGGCTTCAGCTGCATCAGGGTGCCCAGGTCATGTCTCTGCAATGATCACCACAGTGTGGACCCCGCACCACAGACACACAGGGGCCTGCTAGCCTCTGTGCCGCAAGGCGATTCCTGCTGTGGTCCTCCTCTCCCCGAAGTGGGCAGCCTTGTTGGTTAGGCCCTGTGTTCCACACCAGGCTGTCCCACAACTGGCACAAGATTTTTACATTTGCAATATGGTAAAACATAGCATAAGATAAGATATTCTAATTTCTCTCCAGTTTAGGCAGCCTGGTGACACGCTGAGCCCCGAGAAGCTCAGAGTAGAAGGCTGACCCCACCTGCACCAGCTCTGCTCCAAGAATGAGCCCCGAAGCCCCACAGCAGGGATGGGAGACAGCACCAATCTTGCCTGGGCCCTGCAACACAGTGGGGGTCCGGGTTGGCAGAGGCCTCTGCAGAGCTGAGCCCCAGGCTGACAGAGACCAGGAAGTGACCTCGTAAGGGGCATGGAGCTTCCTGAGCTTCCAGGCATCAGTTGGGTCTGTGTCCAGCCGCCTAGGCCTGTGGTCCCAGTGACTGTCCTCAAATGCTCTTTCATTGTCATTGGCCTCCTCAGCCCCTTGGCCAGACGTCAGCTAGGCTCAAAGTCCCAGGGACCCCCCCCTCCAAGGCCACAGAGTCCCTCTGCCCTCTGATTCCCAAGGGTGCTCATTCCTGCTGGCCTTCGTTCCTGTGACTGTATCCCTCATGGTAGCTCTCACTCCCTGCTGGCCTACGCTGGGTCTCTGGAGCCTCACACCCCCATCTCCCAGCTCTGGTTCTGGGTTAAAGGTTTCTGCACTCTCCCCACACTATGTGCTCTCGGGACACCCCAAACTCTGGGTGTCTTCCAGACCCTGGCTTCTGCCCACGCAGGATGCCATCCACAAAGCCTGTCCCTGTGTGACAGGTGGGAGCCAGTCTGGATGGGGACTCATCAAGTCCCACAGGCTCAGAGGCGTGGCCAGTGGGGGACAGCATGGCACAGTCATGATGGATGAGCCCCAAAGTTCAGTTGGGACCCCAGGCAGGCATGAGTGTCTGCGCCAGGCCCCGTGGGGTCTGCTCTGAGTGTCTCTCACAACCTCCCCCGACCCAAGTATGGGTCCCTGTCTTCCTATTCCCTCCTCTCCCACCTCACTGTCCCTCCTCACCCTCCCAACATCCAGTCTGGTCCCTCAGGAGCCAGTCCCATCGCTCTTCCGAATCTCCTCACCCAACCCCAGCTCCATCCCAGGCTCCCACCTCCTCTCACAGCTGTCCCAAAGGATGTCCCATCCCTGTCTCCTGGAGGCACCGTTCTTCCCCCCTGCAGCCCCAGAGTGGATCAGAAAGCAGCTTCCTTCCTCTCTGCTCCAAGACAGTGGCTGGAAGCATCCAGACACCTGCATCTTGGAATTGCTGACGGTCACGCTTCAAAGTTTTCTGGAAGGAGGCAGGCAGGGGGGGTGCTATTCTGTCCCGGCCGAGCAATGTGGACCCTGGAGCCTGGCATGGGGTTTCCATGTGAACGGCAGCTCCAGCAGCCACTCAGCATGCCACCTGCACAGTGAAGGACGCCGGCCATGTGTACTTCACTGTCCGCCGGGTGGCCCAGACCCACTAAGAAGCTGACGCTAAGGTACGATCTCATGGTAATGAACAGAGGCTCCCATGATCCACGCTTGGTACAAAGACGAGGCCTGTCTGTCACCCACAGAGCAAGCCACGCTGTCCCGCTCAGTATTGATTCCAGGTCTCTCAAAGGTGATTTATGTGTCCGCTGTCCATCAGGTGACCTTTCTGGTGCATTTTCCTGTTCCAGACCTTTGGGCACCTGGTTCATCCGAATTTCTCCTCTAAGCATTAGGAGTTTAACGAGCCACTGTTCAGGTAAAAACGTTCTGCACGGGAGCCTGACCTGCTCATCTTGCACTGCATCCCTACCACGGATCAGTGCACGGGTATGTGTTTGTGTATAGAGGTGTGTTTACACACGACTTTATAACTTCATAAAGTACACCTTTATAATTATTCATCAGTTTTGCAATGGAAACCAATTAATGGAAGTTGGGGGAACCAGCTGACAGCTGCTAACCACTTGCCCCTCAGAAGACTTTGTACACAAGACAGCCAGACAGCAGCGTGGTAACTGGGGTCCAGGCTGGGGAGAAGCCCTTCTGGCCAGTCATCTGCTGCCCCAGGCCCTCCCATGGGGGTCTCCTCCCAGTCTCCTATGACAGGGACACAATGGTGTCCCTTCTTTCAGTGGATCTTGGCAGGCACTGAACTTCCGGAGTCCCCACAGCCCCCTGCACCACGTGCCTGCTGTCCATCTGCGCGGCGTCCATGGCAGTGCCCAGGGGACACATTTGCTGTAGCACCCACATGGGCTCACAGCCCCATCAATCACTGCCAGTAGTGCTGCCAAGAGCTCGCTGCAAGCTGCAATCGTGAGGGCTTCCTGAAGCCCCTTTATGTCTCTTGGACAAACTGGCAGATGCACAGCTCAAGCCATGTACAGACTTCTGCACGTGCAGGCTGGTCTTCCGGACAACGAAAGAGGGTTGAGTAATTGGCTCTGGGGAATATTACTGCTGACTGGTGCCATTCTGATGAGTAATAGAACCATTAGTTCACAGTAAAATACTCGATTATGTATAATTAAAGACGGCATTCGTCAGGCAGAAGCCCCAGCATTTAAAGACATGAAGGGATAATTTCCAACATTGGAAAGTGTGTTCACAGCTGAAAACACAGGACACAGTCAAGTCCCAAGTTAGAAGACTCAGTCATGGACAGACGGCCTGCTGGACATTTTAGTCTCAAGTATTTACAGTGACAGTGATGGTAGTTATTTTTTTTAAAAAGTATTTCAAGTGAATTCACAGCTGGTGTGACAATTCTGACGGGTGGATCTGCTGAAAAACCGAGCCTCATGTTTTATTTGTGGTGGGCTGGGCAGAACCCACTGAACACTGGGGTCTTCGTACCCTGCTTGCACTTTCTGGCTTCTCTGCCTCACTCCTCTCAATCATTCCCTGTTCCTCATTCCGAAGCTTGGATTGAAGACCTCGTCCTGGCTGGGCACCATGCCCGGCTCTGGGAAGGGGCAGTGGCCAAACCCTGCCAAGGAACTCATGGTGACAGGGG
The DNA here is from genome assembly GCA_028451465.1 of Erethizon dorsatum. Lineage (NCBI taxonomy): Eukaryota > Metazoa > Chordata > Mammalia > Rodentia > Erethizontidae > Erethizon > Erethizon dorsatum. The sequence goes on from CM051824.1 coordinate 420,963, forward strand.
AGGCCGCTGTCTTGGCCTGTGGTGCCGACTTCAGACTTCTGATCAGACCTTAGAACATCTCTGCCCCGCTGGGACCGGTGCTCCAGGAGACCTGCTGGCTCAGAGCTGAGAAGTCTTGGGTTTGGCTTGAGCTCGGCTCCATTTAATCAAGAGTCAAGTGTCTGGCATACAACTACAGTTGTTAACGACACTGCTATTAATAGTCATCTTGACAGTCATTTGCACTTCTGAACCTCCTCTCATCTTGGAGGTTACAATGCTTTCCACGCACCACAGACAAGTGGCTTCAAAGGACAGTGCAGGGCTCGCTCCCACTGCGAGGGCTGAGAGGGAGCCACTCAGTGGCAGGGGCCTCAGGACAGCCTGCTAGGGTGCGCAGGGCATGGTCCTCACCTGTGACTATCACTGGGGGCCAGTCCACAAAAGGTCACTGGCACCCTGTGAGCCAGGCTGGCTCCACAGGATGCAACCCAAGCTCCATCAAGTCACAGCGGAAAACGGTCCTTGGAAAACTTCAGATTCAACGGGCCCATTTTGTAATCATATATTTTTGTACTCTAATTGGACTTAATTTAGGTGCAAAAATAACAAGGCATTCTTTCGGCAATCATGCATTTTGTTTACCCTGGTGCAAGGTCAAAAGCATCTTCCAATGTGTGGCAGCTGTGCTCTTGGCTCTCCTGGGATCTTCCAAGACACAACATCTGTCCCTGTGCAGGGTCCCAGGTGACGGGCCTGTGTCGGTGCCCAGTGTCCCAGATGATGCTGACCCGGGGCTGAGCAGTGCTGGTACCAGGGTCCAGGAAGCAGGAGGAAGGAAGAGTCCCAAGGAGAGAACAGCAGGCGAGAAGCTGAGAGCACAGGAGGAACTGAACAAAGGTGGTCAGGGGCACAGAAGACTCTCAAGAACAGGGGCCAGCCAGGCAGATGGCGCAGGCTGGGATCTTGGCCAGTTTGTACGGCTCTAAGAAAACACCTGAAGCTGGAACTGTAAGGTGAGGGGGTTCGCTTAGCTCACCGTTCAGAGGCTGAAGCCAGGGTGCAGTGGCTGGGTCTGGCAAGGTCTCCTGCTGCACATCACAGGTCCCATGGTGCCACATGCCAGGGGCGCAGGTGAGGGTGTGAGGGGCTCACTTTATAACAACAGCCCTCACGGTGACCAGCCCAGTCTCCATAGCCCTGACCATACCTGACAAGGCCCTGGCTCCTGAAAGTGGTCCCTAGATCAGAACCAGGACACTGGGGACCTTCAGGGTCAGCTCTGGGCACAGCCCTCAGGGTCCACCCACATCCCCCTGTGTCTACCGGGCATGCACTCTCAGGACAGGTTCTGCTGCTCCTGCCGGTACCTGGGCCCCAAGCCGTGTATCCAGCTCTGCTGAGGTTCAGACAGTAAGGAGACAGATGTGGCCAGGTGTGCACAAGAGCCACCCACGGGGCAGGAGGCCAGTGGGGCATGGCTGGTGTATGTGAGGGCTAGGACCCTGTCCTCAACCCTTCTTGCCCTGTGGCTTGTCTCAGCCCCAGACGACTAGTATAGGCTGCCCATTCTCCCTTCTATGGGTTTAAAATTCAAAAAAGCAATTTTTCCCAGCATTGTGTCCCAAGCACAAAGCATGGCCCATTTCTCACAGGCACCTGTCCGGCCCCCTGCCACCTCTAAGTCCTTCCACACCAGGCATCAGCATCTGCAACCGGAGAAAATGGGGCATGGGGATGAACATGTGGACACCGTGGGGAAAGAGAAGTCTGCTTACTTCGTGACACAAGGTTCCACGGCTTTGTGGGTTCTGAAAAACAGCTTTTGTTACGTTTTCCAATTTACTTTCCCTAGCTGGTACTGAAGTATTACTGACAAATAAGAACCATGCACGTTCTGGCGAGCACCTCCTCCACCTCCCATCAGTGCTTCCTGTGTGCCGCGAGAACCCCAAGAGTGACCCCTTAGCAGACTTCAAGACACCCTGCTGTCAATGCAGTCACCCTGTACCCAGGGCTCCAGAGCTTACTCCTCTCGTGGTGACAGTCACACCTGTCACCCTCACCTCTCTGACTCCCGCCCAAGTCTCTGGCAGCCACGGTCCAATCTGTTCTGTGGACTCAACTTCCTAGGCTCCAAGCGAGTGGACAGTGTGGTCTTCGGGGGTCTTGTCCTCTAGCATGATGTCGCCTAGACTCACACATGCTGTCTCACACAGCAGGGCTTCCTCCTTTTTAAGGCTGAATAGTACTCCATTACAGGATGCTCCCGACCCACATTCCGCGGGGCCTCGCATCTTAACTACTGGGAACAGTGAACACCAGACTGCAGTATTTCATCCCGGTTCTGATTTCTCTGGAACCTAAGACAGTTTTTATGCAAACAACAGTCATGCAGCCTCATCTTCACGATATTTATTTAATGAGTTTCTTTAAATTGATTCACTTTTTATTTAACTTTTTTTCCAAATGAAATCAGCAACTGGGGCCAGGGAGATAGCTCCGCGGCACAGCGCCTGCCTGGCAAGCGCAAGGTCTTAAGTTTGATTCCCAGTACAAAAAAAAAAAAAAAATCAGCAACTGCTGTAAGGTTTTTTTTGTTTTTGTTTTTGTTTTTTTATGTGGGTACCAGGAGTCAAACTCAGGACCTCGCGCTTGCCAGCAGGCGCTTGTGCCACCGAGTGATATCACCAGCCCTTTTTTTCCTTTATGTGGGTTCCAGGAGTCAAACTCAGGACCTTGCGCTTGCCAGGCAGGCGCTTACGCCGCTGAGCTACCTCACCAGCCCTGCTGTAAGGTTTTTAAATGTGCCCTGCACATAAATTTCAGGAACCATTAAAATAAACACAAGTAGAATCATAAAACACCTTCCCAGGCCCGTCCTGCACGACCCACCCTGGGCCTCCGTGTCCCCGTCCCCACCAGAAGCACCCTCCCCACCCCCATGCCAGTCCCCTCTGGGATGCTGACTCCAAGTCCCTGACACTCAACCCTGTCATTTGGGACAACACACAAAAACCCAAAGGACATCACGTTAGTGAAATGAGCCAGGCACAGGGAGACAGACCATGTGACCTCACTTGAGAATCCAGAAGAATAGCACCATGGCCACGGGGTGGGGAGGCTAAGGGAGGGGCTGGAGGGGCCTTGGGTGTGAAGTCACAGGTGGATACAGGAATGACTGCTGGTGTTGGATTCCACAGCTGAGTACTGTGCTTAACAACAGTACATCGCATGTTTCAAAACAGCTACAGGAGGATTCTCAGTAGTCTCATCGCAAAGAAATCACGAGTGTTTCAGGTGATGGGCGTGCTGATTATCCTGATTCAATCATTACAGTGTAGTACGACATCACAACAGGTCCCATCAATGGGTACAGTTACTGCACGTCAATCAAAAATAAAACGAGAATGCAAAACCTCCAGGCTCCCCACACTCCACTCACTGACCTGTCCATGATGCCAGGCAGCATGAAGTCGTGGTTGAGCCTCCTCCAGCACAGGACACCCCTCCGGTTCGTGCACAGGCTGCCCAACAGTACCCCAAGCCCTGGAGCCCTGCCCGCCTTGGGGACTTGGCAGCCTCACCTTTGCAGCTGTGCCAGCAAGCAGGATGCTGGGGGAGCTAGGCAGGGGAGATAGGGGACACATCTGATGCAAGCCTGGGCAGACCACCCCAATGTGTGACGTGAAATCAGAACAGAACATCCATATGAGTTGGGGATTTCTGTTTGTTTTTGGTGCCTCTGGCTGGCATTCAGCCACCAAGCTACCTCCTCAAGCTACCTCCCCAGCTATGGGTGGATTTTTAAGAGAAAATACAAGACTGCAAGTAAACACCTGATCCCTAGAAGAACTTCAGGGAGAAGGGTAGGGGTGGCGAGCAGGGACAGCTGCCACAGACATGGAAGGCACAGTTTACAATCCCGGGGGAGGGACTGGGCATGAGGTCCAGTGAGAAACCAGCCCATCGCGCTGTCCAGGCAGCTCCAGGATTTCCAGAAGAGGACTCAGGAGGGCTGGGGAGGGGCAGGCAGAGCCAGGGCAAGTACAGAAGAGTCCAGGCAGTGCCTGGGGCTGAGGCAGCTGTGGGCAGAGCATACGGGAGAGCACAACGGTGGACAGCTGGCACCTGGCAGGACACAAGGTCCCAGCTAGGTTACATAGGGCTGTCCTCCCTTCAGCTTCCACCCTAGTCCACCCTCACCTTCCCCGCCTCCTGTCCAGACATGCTGTGACCCCAGCTGACAGGGCCTCTGCTGCCCCTAGAAGGAGCCTCTTGGGCTGAGGCCAGTCCTCTGCAGCCTTGAGCTCAGCCCCAGCCCTGGCACTGGGAAGGCAGCAGGTACCCAAGTGTACAGAGGCTCAGGGCCCTTCCCAGGGCTCTGTGTGCTGGAAGGCAGCATGTGTGGGCTGAGCCCCGATAGTCACTGAGGAGGTGAGGAAGAGGGACTGAGCAGGACGAGTCTCAGGCCCTCCTTTAAAGGACCGGCAGGGCAGGAGTACCAGAATAACACAGCCCAAGTGGGGTGGTAAAGAACACACAGACAGCTTGAGGAAACTACAGAGAGCCCAGAGCCACGTGGAAGACGGAAGGAAGAAAGGAAATTCTGCGTTCCGAGTTTTGGGCTGGACAAAGTCGACTCACCTGAGCCCAGGTGGGTCATGCGCTGCTCATCCCTAACCCAGATCCACACAGCAGCCTGGGGTAGACATGACAGGGCTCCTCAGTCCACAGGGCTTGACAAAAGGGAGCCACCAGGGCCACTCGTGGTGCTGATGGCCAAAGATGATGCAGAGACTAGTCTGGGCACACAGGAAGCATTATGATCCCCACACTTACACAGACTGGCTATTAACTCCATGCAGAAAGAAAAAAAAAATGTTCCATTTCCTGTAAAACCCAAACTTTAAAAAGCAACACTGCTAAAGTTTGGGGAAAGCAGAAAAGGAGCATTAACCTGTAGAGGCACCGCAGCAGAACACGGCTCGCATAGGCGAGCAAACCATGGTCAGTACAGCACAGCTGACCAGCCAGGTCCACGCCTGCAGCATTCAGAGAAGACCTAGGGGAGGACCGCGGCCTCCTGCCAGCCCATCCCCTCCTGGCCTTGCCCTTTGAGCTGTGTGCTGCTGTGCAGCTCTGTCAGGAAGCCTCTCCAGGTTTGTACCACAGCCACAGATGAGACAAACACTGCCTACTGCGAGTACAAACTCCCAGACGTCCAGCCGCCAGTACTGCCTCTGTGGCCTTGCCCAGCCACACAACCCAGATACCACCTGCTAGGCCCAGCATGCTCGCTGTAGGCAGATGGGTGCCTGGCAAGCATAGGGACCACAACAGTGGCCCACAGTCCCAACCCGCACCATCCTCCAGGAGGTTCCTGCAGAATCTAGGGTCTGTAACTTCCTTTGGATGTCGGGCAACAGCTTTAAATCCAGGAAAATATCTACTATTCTGCATAGGTCACAGCTTAGTTTGTTGGGTTGACGAACAGAAACTCCCAAGCCCATGACAACCACATTCCTGAAAGTAACGAAGGAAACAGATTCTGACACTGGGCATTTTCCCTGCTGTGACCTGGGGCACAGACAGCCCTGCCTGCCAGCCCCAGGGCAGCCTCTCCCGGGCCTGCACAGGGTCAGCACCACCATGAGCTGCCACACACACGTCTCCTCTGACCCATGGGGTGAAGGCACTCTGCACACGAGACCTAGAGCAGACAACCTGTCCCGGAAGTGGCCGCCGGGGCCCCTGTAGAGCTTTGCTCATATGCTTCAAGCTGAAGGGCAACAGTGAACAGCACAGCTTTGAAAGTGACAGCAGCTGCCCGCGAGAACCCAGGGTGACGATGAGATGCGCAGGCTCCCTCACCTATCCAAGCACCCTCCCCAGGATCTCTGGGCTCAACCAGTAAACAAGTAAAATACAGCCTCCCATCATCATGACTTACCCTAAGTGAAACATCCCAATGATTTTCACCTCAGGTGGTGCTGGGGCTGAAAGACAATTTCCCAACACCAAAGAAGCCCCTGACCTCCACGTTCCAGTGACCACAGTAAGGCTGGTGGCAGACACCTTCTCCACAAGGTACCATCTGCATGACCTTGCTGCAAGGGAACCAAGAAACCAGCAGCAAGTTTCCTTAGAAAGCTCACAGCTGTGAAAGAGACCCTCCCCAACACCTCCACATAGCTCCGTCCCACCTGGAAGGAGCAATGCAGGGAGGAGGTGTGCAAAGCCCTTGTCTGATCAATCAAGACACTGGAAGAAGAAACTGGGAGAGGTGGGAACCGGTTGCAAACCCAGGAAGCAACCAACCAACTTTCCTCATCAGAAATTCCCACCAGAGGGCTGAGGGGTACAGGGCTCAGGGGTAGAGCCCTTGCCTCCCATGTGTAGGGCCCAGGGTTCAATCCCTGGCACTGGAAAAAACATCCTGCCAGACAGAAGAGAGAGTAAGAAGATCCTGACATGTGCATCTCTGTAGCATTTCTGGCCACTTAACTAAGTGGGAAAGAATTACATTTCATTTCCAACAAAGAGCACTACAACTTCTATCCTCATACCCAAAACCCCCACCCCCAACTGGCATACCGGTGGGCTGCCTGGTGTGTAGCACTCCGAGGGACAGAGGAAAGAATGTACCTTTCCTCCCTGGACCCACCATTTTCTGGGTCCCCTTCCCTCTACACACAGTGAGGTCTCTCTGGCTCTCTGTATTTGCATTGCCCTTGGGGGAGCACATTTTTAAATTCCCTCTCTACTTTTATTGACCTGAACGCCTGTGGTGAATCCTAATTCCTCTAAACTCTGATGAACTCACATGAGTGATCCACACACATTCCATTAGGCAGAAATGCAAAAATCTTAAAGTCTCGTGTTTGCAGACAGCCACTGTGTCGTGAGCCAGTAAACGCACGTGAGGCAGAGGAGAGGAGCGTCTCTTCACAAGGCCCCTTTGAGTATCCAATGGACAGTGTCATCTGACCGTTCCTGACCCTTTGGGGCCTAAGCAGAGCGCGAAGGAGGCAGCACCTGCAGAGGAAACTGCCCAGGAGGCACTGACCCTCCAGCTGTGCCCCACAGCCTCACTGGTGGCCAAGGGAGGCCCATGACAGCGCAGCAGGATGGGTCACCGCACACTGCCACCACCTCTGGCTTGACATCCTGTTCTGTGAGGGTCAGTTAAAGCCCAGTACAACCTGTAGAGCACGCACATCTCACCCACCACATGTGAGGTCGCCTGAGCAAGGCGAAGGTCACAGAAACTGACGCTGGTCCTGCTAGAGGAGCTGTACAGAGCATCTGTGCTCGCGCAGGCCAGCGGCCCCAAAGAAAATGCCAGTGGAATTCTGTTTTGTTCCATCCCAAGAGCAGGTGGGCTCCAGGGTCTGCAGCAAAGGGGGGGGGGGCTCTGGACTGAGGAGGGGGCTGCTAGCCAGAGGAGACCTGGTGGGAGCAGCCACCCCACAAGAGCACTTCCTGTCCCCGCTGTGTCTCGAGCACTTTTGTTTTTCACTTTAACGATGCTTGTAAGATCAGGAGCACTGCCTCTGACAACAAAGACAAAACCTGGAGCAATTTAGCAGGTGAAACAGACTTAGCCACTGGGCTGGAACGTCCATAACCACCCCAAGATCTTGTCCCTGACACAGGCCAATACGTGTGGGGAGGACCCTACACTACCACGCCCCCACACCACGCACGCGCACAGATGTGCAAGTCTACATGACTGCATCACAACCCACATCACAACCCAACTCCCTTGAGCAGGGGCTCCGGGGTCAGCTGTGCTGTGCTCAGGACCCTGGTCAGGGATGAGGCTCCTATAACCCGGAGGCATGGGTGCCACTTAGCAAAAGAAGCTGCAGTCCAGCTGTCACCACTCGGTGACAGCCACCTCACGGAGCTGGAATGAGGAGCAAAGAAGGCTCTGACAGCCTGACTCAGCCCTTGGCCCACAAAAGACGTGACATGGAAGGTGTCAACAAATGGTAATTCAGGCTGGGCGCTAATGCTACCAGCTGAAATGTGATGTGCTCACAAGTCCAAAGGCACTGTCTCCACACTCGGAGCCTTCTGGAAAGGACACCCTACAGCTCCACTGTCACAGCACTGCCGTCCCCATGGGCCATCCAGTCCCCCACTGCTGGACTTTCCTCTGGAGCCCTTATTACACCCAAGACTGGTAGTCACATAGCAGGCAACACCGAGGCAGGGGCAGAGGTCACATCCTGCCTCAGGCACTTCCCAGCCCTCCAACTTGCTGGGACCTCAGCATGGTCACAACCCAGGCACACAGCGGGATGCTGTTAGCTCTGCAAAAGGCCACTGACGCCTGTGCCCCGCATGCAGCAGGTGCTCTGCAGCTGCTCACGGACGATCCCAACTGTTGCCATCAAAGCACAGGGCCATCTGCTTCCAAACACCACGATACCTCTGCCTGGACCCCAGCCAGTAAGCAGCCGGACCAAGCAGCACCCACTGCATCTCATGGACAGCTGTCCCTTCACAATGCCAAGGCGGCCCATCTTTACCAGGCATCCATTCTCCTTGTTCCCACCATGTTTATGCAAGTTGTCCTCATAACGTTAAAAATATACTTTAATTAAGTATTATGTAATCTAAGAAGCTGAGTGCTAAGAAAAAAAGAAAATGTTGCTCTTAGAAGACAGAGATTGGGGGGGCCGGTGAGATGGCTCAGCGGCTTAAGCACCTGCCCGGCAAGCGCGAGGGCCCGAGTTCGACTCCCAGAACCCACATACGAAAAAGGGGCCGGTGATATCGCTCAGCGGCACGGGCGCCTGCTGGCGCGCGAGGTCCTGAGGTCGACCCCCCGGTACCCACAAAAAAAAAAAAAAAAAAAAGAAGACAGAGATTGGGCCAGTGAGATAGCTCAGCGTCATAAGCGCCTGCCTGGCAAGCGCAAGGGCCCAAGTTCGACTCCCGGAACCCACATACAAAAAAAGGGCTGGTGATATCGCTCAGTGGCACAGGCGCCTGCTGGTGCGCAAGGTCCTGAGGTCGACCCCCGGTACCCACAAAAAAAAAAAAAAAAAAGAAGAAGACAGAGATAGCTCCTCAGAAAGACTCAACCAAGGCAGATTGCTTCAAAATGGTCAAATCGGGTGTGAACAAGAACATAAAACACAGCAGGGGAGGAATTATCTGCAATCCAGGGTGCACCCCTCAGAATTCCCTGGCCATCTCTGAGCTCCTACTCCATGAGAAGGAAAGAAATAGGCAGCAGTAAGTGGCAGCTGTGACTTGTTTACACCACACAACCTGGACTCAAAGTCCTGAGCCCTACATCCGAAGATCAAAGCATCACATACGTGAGTGTTTGTACAATGACGTACCCAACACACAATGTGCGATTCCCCCAGTGTAGTTCACTTTTTCCATGATTAGACCCTACTCCCACTGTCCTAGGGATACAGAAGAGATTTTCAAATGAGCCTGATCTAAGGGTATCCTTCGTACCTCACCGTACTCCACACCCAGCGGGTGTGGCTCAGTGGTGAGTGCCAGCCCGGCTCGTGCAAGCCCTGGGTTCCATCCTAGCACCACAAAGGGAAGAAAACAACCACAGTTCAAACAAAGCAGGGTTTAAAGCCTACCTTTACCAAAAGCAGCAGCCATGCTTTCTTTAGTTCCTTGATGTGTGCAAATGTCATCCTTGAAAACTTGCAGAGGTCTGGGCTGAGGCCAGTCTCTGCCCACAGTACCTCTAAAAGCAGAAGGTCTGGCCCAAAGGAGCCACTTAGTAAGTTCTGCATGTGCCCGAATACAAGCAAGGAGTGTTCAAAATCAAAACATCAGAAAAAAATTGGAATTGTCTTATATTTGAGTCCTTATAAATCTCCCACACTAAAAAGCAACCTTCAAGTTACTTGATGTAGAACCACAAAAAGCTTCAGCAGTCTCTTTTCTTGTCTGCTGTGGTGCTGGGGAGGGAACCTAGGGCCTCCTGCATGCTAAGCAAGTGCTCCCCACTGAGCTGCACCCCCAGCCCTCACAAAAATCCCTCTTAGCAAGGCAGATTGTCCTGAAACAGTTCCCTCTGCACATCTCTGGAGTGTTAAAGGGGTCTTTTCCAAAATCATGAAAAACATTAACAAGTAAGTTAGGCTGAGAAATTTAGCACACACTAGCAATTGCCATACTGGGCAGCACCACGAAAACAGGACTCTCAAAGGTCACTTTAGGAGCCACACATACAGTATTCGGCAAAGGCCAAGGCAGAGACCGGCAACCCTAGTGCCAGGCAAAGGGGACATGAACTTGGCCTAAAATGTCCAAGGGTGGCATCATCAATTGATTCCCAAACAGCCTCATCTTAAATGACTCCCATGAAAGTGGAGCTGAACAACTGTGCTGACCACCAGGCTGGTGGACTCCAGGTGCTGGTGAAACCAATGCAAGTGAAACCAGATAGAAGTGACAAATTTTACACACGACTAGTCCCACTGTGTAACCAACTTCACAAGGCAGACACGCTAGGAGCTATCTGTGTCTCTACAGAGCTATGAAGTTTACATATCCCAACTGGTGGGCTCAGCAGGTCTGAGGAGCTTCCCACCGGGAAAACAGGATCCTGCATGCTCGTGGTCACTCCCACTAGGGTGGATTCTGCTGAGTGGTGGGACGAGTGCCATCTATTAAGCAAGCAGTGGCACCAGAGACGGCTTGCAGGGAGTCAGCATAACACAGTGTGCAGCAAAATGCCAGACACCTGTCCAGATGCAATTTCTACCTGAAGTCCCTGTTTGCAGAAGTACAGGTGGCTTAATGGGACTCTAATCGGTCCCCTTCACCTTCCCATCCCACAGAAGATGCCCTTGACCTAGCACTGCTGCCCCAGCAGAGGCACAGTGCCCAGAACTCCTGGGTGACCAAGGAATCTAGGGATCAAGGGCCTGACAGTATTATAATTTCCTTCACCACTTCCTTCTCTCTGAAAATGATCAAAGTCAGTACTTGATTTGATTCAGACTCACCCCAGAAGCAGAACCTAATCCCTAGGAGGTGGCCTGTGGTGACAGACGGCTGTACGCAGCTGACAGAGCAAAAAGAGAGAACATGTGTTCTCAGGGTGCCCCAAAGCGCAGCAAGCCGTGAACACAACCTATGTGCACATTTAGAAAGCCATCCATAGTCTCAAAATCTAGACAGCCACACCTCAGTTCCCTGTCACTAAACTTGGTCGCTAAACCTTGTAAGTGCCCACTCCTGTGACAAGTTCTAAAGAATGCGACGATGCCAGAATTCCAGGTGCACCCCAAGTCTGTGCCTTTGGCATGGCAAAGGCCTCTTAACCTCCTGGCCACACACAGTTCCTCCAAGATCAACAGGGAAGACTTCTGTAAACACATGGCCCCCAAGGGGCCTAGATATTTGCCAGAAGCTGGGCGTGGTGGCACACACATGTAATCCTAGCACTGGGGAAGCTGAGGCAGGAGGATCACTATGAGTTTGAGGCCAGCCTGGACTACATAGTGAGTTCAAGGCTCCTGAATGACACAGCGAGACCCTGTCTCAAACACAGAAAAAAAAAACACAACCAGATTTGCCAGAAGCATAGCTCCAAAAATCACATAATTATTGTAGTAGGAGGCAACCTGCTCATTTTGCAAATAAAAATCTTTACATTAAAAGCAGCAAGAACAGGAAAGAAAAGTTTGCAGATCTCTAACTGGAGCATGTAGCTAGATTCAATCACAATGAAAACCAAAGGAAAAAATCTCCCCTCCAGCAGTGAGCCCAAGTAGGAATACTCCTTGCCCCTCTCAATCGTCCACTCTTTCCTGGCCCTGGGGAAAACCCAATTGAGAAAGTATGACCTTGGACCCAAGCTTACATCCAGGTGCCAGCTCCCCACCTCGGTGACATTCTGGGGCTGCATGGTTCAGATGCTCCCAGCCCTTCAGGACCTTGCATATTACATTAGGCACCAACTCCCTGCATGGTCGGGGTAGCCGAATATGGTTGTGCTTTGTAGCCGAACATGGTTGTGTTTTAAAGCAAATGATAATTCCAGCAGACCAACAACACATTTCTTTAACGTTTAACCGTGCCCTTCTCCATCAGAGAAGTCACAGAAAGAGGGTACTTCGTGTCTCACTTCAAGCAGCTCCCCGTGGGTGACCCCAGGTGACAGGGGGTGTGTGGTGACTGGAACAAGATTTGAAACCAGACCACCAAACCCTTCAAAGGAGGTCTGTCCACTAAAACAGAAGCAGCTACAGCTGGCCAATGCAGACGCACAAATAATAATCACGATCTGAAACAACAGCCCGTGGGACTGCAGCCCTGCCTGGGGGGGGGGGGGGGGGGAACAGTGGCTCCGCGATGACCTGCCAAGCCCAGAAGGGCTGGAGGCCTCCACATTAACTGTCCGCTCTCTAAACAGAGTAGCCTGCTCCCCGCAGGGCCCCCTCCCCTCTTCTCCCAGCCAGACACAAGGGCAGGGGCCCACGCCCTCTCCTGTGGCCATCGGAACCAGGGAAACGTCAAGCCCCAACTTTCCTCCAGGCCGTCTGAGGGGCACAAATGGAGAGTCTGGGGGTCCAGGGAAGAGGCTCTCTCTGGGGAGATGAAGGAGGATGCAAAGAGGCAAAGAAACAAGCCCAGAAAAGGAGGGGAAGTGCGGCTCACCAGGGACCAGGTAGCCAGGTACCCGGCCAGGGCAGCCCGAATGTGGGGCAGGAGCGGCCAGCCTTGCCGGGAGCTGGGGGTCCCGGGAGGAAAGCGAAGTTGGAGAAGAGGCGAAGAGGCCTGTGCGCCCCTCCCACGCCGGTACTTACCTTTGTCGTCGTCGCACTCCTGCCCGCGGCCGGCTCGCAGGGGGCACCGGGGGGAGCTGCGGGGCCGGGGGGTGCGGGCGGGCCGGGGCCGGGACCGCAGCCCGCGCGGGGCCGGCAGCGGAGGCCGTCTAGCAGACGCACGAGCAGGATATTGGCGGGCAGCTCGTCCACGCCGCAGCCCACCAAGATGCGGCACTCGGGGCAGCGCAGCTCGCGGCGCGAGCACACGATGCTCTCCAGGCACCGGCGACAGAAGGTGTGCTGGCAGGGCAGCACCTTGGCCGTGGTGTCCAGGCGCTCCAGGCACACGGCGCACTCCAGCAGGTCCAGCAGCGAGGACTCGTCCATGTCCGCGCGCGGCCCGTGACCGTCGCGCGCGCCCCGCGCCTCGGCGGCCACCCAGTCCTGGACGCGCACGGCCGGGTGCCCCAGCAGCGTGGGGAGCGCGGCGCCGCCTCCACTCCTCCTCCGCCTCTTCCTCCTCCTTTTCGGCGGGCGCAGCCCAGCGGCGACACCTGTCCCCGCGCTGCGCTCGGTGATGTCCCTGCGCGCTCGGCGGGCGGCCGGGTCCCAGCTGCGGCCGGCGGCGTGCGCGCTCCCCCGCGGCGCCCCCACGCGAGCCCTTCGGGGCCGCGGGCTCGTGCGCGAAGGCGCGCGCTCTCTCCTGCGCCCGGCCAAGGACTGTGCGCGCAGCTCGGCCCGCGCCCTCGAACCCCGCGCCGCGCGGGAAAGTTCGGGAGGCGCTGCCTCTACTGCGCTCCCTGACAGCACTGGCGAGCGGCTGGGGACCCGGCGATGCCCCGGCCTCCTCCTCTGACTCCACGGCAGCGCGAGCCCTGAGGCGGTGTGCGCACGTGATAGCGCGGGCGGGGGGGGTCCCCCGGGGACACGCACCCCCTCGAGGCGCGAGACGGCGCGCGCCGGGGTCGGAGAGCGCGAGCGCGCGGGCCTGGCGCGCATTCCCTGCCGCGCGCTGCCCCCTCGTGGCCGCCTCGAGGTCGCGATGTCCGCCCCCGCGGCTGGGTGTAAGGCGTCCTCCAAGCCTACTGTTTACAGGACAAGGGAAAAAGTAGTACGGTATTTGCTGAAGCGCAGATGCCAAGAGCGTGCCTGTGCGGCCTTCTGTTTAGTCCTCTGCACAGCCCTGTGCGAGAGTGATTTTTAACTTCATTTTACGCAGGAGAAAGTGAAGTTCAACTTTGGGACTGGACTTAAATTTTCCCAACCAAAACCTGATGTATGGCGACGCACTCCAGAGAGCAGCAACCGTCTGCGCGCTGGGCACAATCTTCCGTGCTGGGGCACTGACCAGCTCCCAGAGGTGCACATAGAGGTGAATGCTGGTGAACGACTGAAACACCATCTCTACCTCACGGCCACTGGGGATCTGGATGCAGATCTCAGTACCTCGATTCCACACATCCTGAGCTATCAGGTTGCGAGTCTCGGGTGCCCTGCCCCTCAGCAGTGCGTGGCTCTGTACTCAAAGCTGGTGGGTGGAGACTGCGAGTGCCCCGGGGCCTGGAGGAGGAATGTCCGGCCCAGGACACAGATGGACAGAGCAGCCGTGGCTCTCGGGAACCAAGAGGAAATAACAAAAGGGCCAGAGTGCTCTTCTAAGAACAGGGGACCAGCTGGACTGGACTAGCAAAGTCAAAGCTCGGGGCGTCCCGTTCTTCCTTCCTTACGTGATGATTAGTACCTTCACCTCCAGCACTCCTACCTGTGCTTGCGCCCACGTGGCAGGAAACCGGGGTAGAGTTCCACAAGCATGGCATCAGCTGCTGGAGAGGATCCTCCAATGCTATCACAGACTGGAAGTGTAAAAACCCTGCTGCCAGGGGACCAGGGGTGTGCACTGGCTCGGACCCATGGTTATCATGGATCAGTATGCACTGGCCACAGGAGCAGATCAAGTGAAACCTAGCTGCACCCTCAGGAATCACCCAAAAAATGACTGAGTTTCCAGAACAGGTGCCTTACTGGACAGGCCAGACAGCTGTTGCCCTTCAAGAGCCCAGAAACACATCTCTGCCTCTGCATCCCTCAGCCCAGGCAGGCTGAGCAAATGCTAGGCTGTGGAACCCAGCCCACCCTGCCCAGCTTCCTTGCTTCCACTGTAATCTTGCTACAACCCACCTCACAACCCTGCACCCAGGCCACACAGCCCAGGCGCACACAGAGGCTGGCAGGTCTCTGATTTAGTGTAGCACCCTGGCTGAGCCCACAGGGCGTGGTGGGGACAGCTGTGAGCCAGCCACCACTTACTGCCCTGAGGAAGTGCTGCCGGGGCTGTAGCATCTTCCCGCCAGTTACGGTTTGTATCTGGATGCTGCCTGAGAGCTTCATGCACTCATAGTGGGGCTGTGGGAAGCTGATTGAACCATGGGGCTCCTAGCTGACTTGCTGTTTGGAGGTGGGGCCTGGCGGAAAGAGGTGGGTCCCTGGGGCATGGCTTGGTGGGGTTTATCTCCCTCCCAGCTCCTCCCTTCACTCTCTGCTTCCTGGCATCCATGCAGGGAGCAGCTCTCCTCTGTCGTGTCCTCTGCCATGCTGTCCTGCCTTGGAGCCAGTGGACCATGGAATAAAACATAAGTCAGAATAAACCTCTCCTCCTTTAAATTCCAGATGTCAGGTGTTCTGTTCCAGCAAGAACAGTAACTAAGACATTGCCTTCCAGGAGAGTTGGAGGCCCTGCTTTTCACATGAGCTCTCCTGGTTCTCAATAGCCAGCAACCAGTTCAGTTCTCCAGAAAACACTATATTAGCTAAACAAAGTAGATGTGTGGCTAGATTGGCCAAAAGTCCACCAGTTTGCAATTTCTGGCTGAAGCAGCCAGGTGTAAGAGGATGTAGGGTGTGAACTCCATCCTGGAGGTATTGCAGGTGCAGTGCCATGTCACTGTGTTAATCTGCACACTTTCAGTAACCCAGTGATGCGGTAAGTCGGGGGTGGGGGGACCCCACTCAGCAGCCAAACACAGGAAAGAACTGAGGATTCAGTCAGCCACAGGGGTAACTGAGCCAGTGGATTCCTCGTGTGTGGGGCTGCCTGAAATGCAATGTACTCTCAGATGCCTTCCTGGAAGCTTGCGACTGGGATATGGAAGAAATAATCCCATTGTACCCTGGCCTCAAAAAGACCTCATTTGCAAAGTTACTTCCAACACTGGGCACCAAAATTGAGGACACAGTAGTGACGCTTCTGGAGGCCTTGTCCATGAAATTAGGATGGAGGAGCAGACAATGTCCACCCAGGGAAGAGAAAACTTAGAGGGAACAGCTCATGGCAGCTGTGGGTCAGGGTTTTGCCTGCCCCAGTATTTGAACTCCTTGGGGTTGTGACATGGAGCTCAGCCCGACCACAAGCACAGCCCCATCAGACATGCTCTGAGGGAGGAGAGGGGAGGCGGATGACCTGTGGGAGTCCCAGCCACCATGTAGGCAGCTATCAGTCCCCACTACTGGGGACCTTAGTGGGAGAGCACCCCTGGCATTTCGAGGTGGGTAGACCATTCTCACCAGGCAGCCCAGCATGGCCCAGTGGAGAGCCTGCCTGTGGCTACCTCCACTTTGGCCAAGCCTTTTGAGCCTATGGTCCCCTATTTTATTTAATTAGTACCTTTTTTGTTAAATCCACAAGAATCAGCTTCTGTTACTTGAAACCAGGAACTCTAGTTGATAAATTATTGATTACCAGTAAGGGATCCACAGAGGTCCTTGGGATAAGACAGCTGTCACCAAGCTGAGCAGACCATGGGGGCTCATAGCTGGCTTGCTATTAGGACCCTGATAATACAGAGGGGAACTAAGATGAACTGGAATCACAAGGGACAGCCTTCAGCTAAACCCAGAGAAGGGCAGCATTGGGAAGGAGGAGCCCCCTGTCCCAGAAGGAAAGTAAGCACAAGTCACACTGAGGGAGGGTCTCTTCCTCCTGCCTTTGTAGTGGACAGGTGGCACCTTGTTCTGGGGACCCTCCCTGTCCCCAGTCCTCATGCATTCACAGGCTGCCAGTCACAGCTCTGCATCAGTGTCCCCAGCAGACACCAAGGAGGCCTAGCTGGCTGATTGGAGTAGCGCACCCTGGAGGTGGCCAGATCAGGGACAGTAACATGGCAGAGCACCCATCAGCATTTGTCATGAGATTTGGGTCTAGATACAGATACTGGATTCAGGGACTTCAGTGAGTACCTGACCTGCATATGAAGAAGGCTTGCTGGAAGGGTGGGGGCACCCTCCCCTGTGGCAGGCACTGTCCTGGCCCGAGAATCAGCAGGGAGGGGTCAAGTGCCACCTCCAGGAGGTTTGGGAAAGTGCTCCCCTGAGGGGTAGAGGAGAATGTGGAGATCTCACCAGAGAGGACGCTCTGGAGCGTAGGAGAGAGGCAAGTGCCAGGCTGAAAAACAGAGGCTGGCCAGGGACTGGCAGGACCAGTGGGGAGAGTGAGCCACTGGTATATGGTGGAGAGCTGTGGACACGAGGTCTCCTCCAGGCCCTGTGCCTGCCATGTTTGGAGAAGGCTTCCCTAGGTGCCCTGAACATAGTCACTAGGTCCAGGAGAACTCTGATACGGGTGACACAGGACTCTGGAGCTGACAGGTTAAAAAATAGCACGGGATGACAGTGCAAATATAGTGTCACCAACATGTATACTCAAGTGAATTTTATATTATGTGGTATTTTACCACAACTTTTTAAAAAAACTATATAATAACAGGATATAAAGTCAAGTGCTAAGGATTTGGTTTCAGCAACGCCCATCGGAATTCATTCAACAACCGTAGTTTGAGCACCAGCAAGGTTCCAGCTCTTCCCTGCAACACCAGCACTCTAGAAGGGCAGGCAGGAGCAAGTGAGCTGAGTGGCTGTGGAGAAGACCTGGCTGTAGGCCAGGTGGAGCTGGTCCCACCCTCCACACAGCCCCAATCCCAGCACAATGGGTGGCTGAAAAGCCCTGGACTCAATGCCCAGTATTGGAAGAAGGCGGAGAAAGAGGAGGAAGGGAAGGAAAGGGAGGAGGAAGGAAGGGTATTACAGCGCCCCATCAGACAGGTGGGAAGAGGGAGTGACCTGCCCCAGGTCACCCCCAAGTGGTGGCCAGCATTTGCTTCTGGAGCCTGTTGTATGTGCACTGGCCTGGAGCTCACGAGGGAGACCAGAGGCAAAACACAGCCACAAGGCAGGAGGAGGGTTGAAGGAGAACACTACCACCCTGGAGAAGATGGACTGCTGGGCAGAGCCCTGGGGAGCACCACCCGCCAGGGAGGAAACAACTGCCAGCAATGGCCCAGGGTCATCAGGAGCCAAGGAGGGAGGTGAGAACTCAGCTCCCACCTGCTTAGCACCCAAGGAAAGATGGGTCAGAGGGTGCAGGCACCTTGGCCAGTCTGACACCTTGGGGATGGAACCCGGCTTGGGTACGTGCTGGGGGGCACTCACACTGAGCCTCAGGACAGCCGCACTTATGCCCACTGCCCCAAGCTACCACCTCCATGCAGCCCTTTCTGGTGTCCCTGCTGGGTAGAAGTAAGCCAGAGGGGGCACAGTGATCTGCAGAGATGCCACTCGGGAGCCCTGGCTGAAAGGACCCCCCCTGGGGGGGTACTGGCCCTGAGGGAGTCCCCTGTCCACCCCAGCCCCTGTGTGTGATGAGCCTGGCCTGGGTCCTCCTCCTCGACAGGAGCAGTGGGCAGGGCGACTACCACCGTGCTGGGACATGTGAGGACCCCGGCTGGCGGTCACCTTTCCACAGCCCCTCGGCAGCTCAGGTCAGCACCACAGGCTCCCAGACAGGTGTCTGGGCCTCTTGGAATTTGTTCGGGGGCTGGAGTGAATACTGGGGACGTTAAAAATGTTTTGGACATCAGCTTGATCAAATGGATGGGACGGGTCATTCAGTGATATCTCTTTCAGGACATAAAGATCTTAATAAACATTTAGAACTTATTCGACTCTAAAGCAATGTGCTCTGATGAAGTATCCCCTCCCTTCATTTCCAACTGCAGTTTCCATAGCGTTGTGACAAAAATATTTCAAATTCTTCTGGGGTATTAAAAATAATCCTGCAGTTGTCTATATTTTCTTGCACTGTCTTCAAAAGAATTACAATAAAGTCTTTCTTCCAGTTTGGAGACATAACACACTTTACTTTGGTTTGGCTCAAGATCTTGGAAAACTTGTATGCATAGTACAGTTATTGAGCTACAGCACTGCATTAGTAATACATTTAACACAATAAAGAAAATCCCTTATTTGAATTATAGTCATAAGCAGAATGAATAAAATTGAACATAAAAAGCTTTCAGAACAATCACAGCATAATTGATATTGAATAATATTTAATATTTGAATCCACACCTTGGCAGACCTACATCCTAAATCATCCAGGAGGAGATTGTCAATTACAAATAATACTGGAGTGCTTTCCAGAAAAATGTAAGACTTTTGTGAGCGATATGGAGTTAAAGTAGAATAATCAATCTAGAGGGAAAGAGTAATGGAATCTTTCACAGATAAGAAAGTATTGGCTCCTTCTGAGGGCAGATGAGAATTATGAATCTGACAAGGTTATTCACATTCTGAGCTGTGGTTAAACGTGGATCCAGCCACTGCACATACCTTGAGGACATCACAACCAGCAACCAGAGGGCTGAGGCTATCAGGAATTCAGAGCCTCCTGCATAGCCAGATTGCACTTTCCAGGAAAGCTTCATGCGGGCAGCAATGATGATCATCTAGAGCTGCAGGGAGACAGGGAGTGCCCTCCGCCTCCCCTGATGACAGTGGGCTTCATGCTAGGGCGCCGCCAATAGGAAAGTCCTTCTGGTGTCCACCTTCTGGGAAATTCACCCATTTTCCGATTTCTAAGCAACTAGAGTGAAGCAGACTGCTTGCGCATGTGGCTGCCTGAATGTTTTAAATTGTGACTTTTGTTTACTTGTTGCTAGCAGATCATCAGCATGCGTACTCTGGGGCCCGCTCCCTCTTGCACACTGAGGACAGGAGCCTCATGTGTACTCTGGGGCCTGCTCACTCTTACACAGCTGAGACAGGAGCCTGGTGTGAACTCTGAGACCTGCTCAGTCCTACACAACCACAAAAGGAGCCTGCTGTGAGCCCAGTTGCCTGCTCACTCTTACAGCACCAGAACAGGAGCTTGGTGTGAACTCTGCGGCCTGCTCACTTCTACGTGCCCAGAACAGGATCAGCACTTGGAGGGCTCCATCCCCTGACATCAAAATGCAATGCTGCAGTTGACTGGGCTGGGTGTGGCCCCAGATGTGGCCGCTTAGAGCACAGGGATTGAAAACACAGCCCATGATCTTTTGGGGGGAAAATGTCAAGTGTGCAACCTCCTCTGGCCATAGACTCGCCATGAAATGCCAAAGATGATAGAGCCCCAGGGTGGCTGTGGCAGGGGACAAAGCTCAGATTCAATCCTGCTCACGTCACTACCAGAGGCAACAGTGATCTCCTTTCCCTTTCAGTCCCAAGCTTGATGTAGTCACATCCTGATCCTCAAACATAGAGTGGTGCACCGGTGAGCGGTACCATTCCCAGCAGTTGGTGTGATGCAGCGTGCTTTTAACTGCCAACATGTATGAACCTTTGAAAACACAGAACTGCTTCTGCACAGTGCAGTCTGAGCCATGTGCGGCAGAGCTGAGCCCGTGTGTCAAAGGCAGATGAGGGAGATTCCATGTGAGGTGAAGGATGGTGGTGCATTGATAAAGAAAATAGAGCTCCCTGGCCCAGGCCTGGTGGGGTGCTAATCCAGACATAGAGCTACCTGGCCAGGCCCTGGGTGGCACATTGATTCAAGGATGGGGCTGCCACTCAAGCTGTCGTTGGCACATTGATCCAGACATAGAGCTGCCTGCCCAAGCATAGGGTGGCTCATTGATCCAAGGAGGGGGGTGCTGTCCAAGCTGTGGTTGATGCACTGATCCAGACATAGAGCTGCCTAGCCAGACCCTGGGTGGAGCATTGATCCAGAGGTGGAATTACCTGTCCATGTGCGGGATAGGGCATTGATCCAGAGGCAGAGATGCCTGGCCGAGCCCTGAGTCTTCATCATGAAGCATGCAAACAGCGCTGGACCCTCCTGCAGGCCCTGGCTTCTAGTCGCCAGTTGCTCACAGTGCTCTTGTTCTCAGTGACTGGACCCAAGCCTGTGTTCTGGTTCCCAGTGACTGAATGATCACCTGGGCTCTAGTTACCAGTCACTGAGCCCTGTGACTGGACCCTCTCCTGGGCTCTAGTTCCTCGTGACTCAGCCGTCTCATGGGTTCTAGCCACTGGTGATTGAACTGGCCTGTCTCTAGTTCCTGGTGACAGGACCATTACCCAAGCTCTGGTCCTGGTGACTGGACAATCTCCTGGCTCTAGTTTCAGGTGCCTAAACCCTTGCCCATGGGTCAGATCTTGGTGACTGGACCCTTACCTGTGCTCTGGTTCCAGGTCACTGGGTCCTTTCCTAGGCTCTAGCTTCTGGTGACTGTACAATCACCTGTGCTCCAGATCTTGGTGCCTGGCCCCTTCCGTGGGCTCTAGTTCCTGGCCACTAGGCAATCTCCCAAGCTCTGTGTCCCAGTGATCATACTGCTGATTATACCATTGGGCTCTGGTTCCTTATGTCTGGATTATAGCACAAACGCTACTCAGTGCTTTGGCCCTCACTTGTGCTTCAGTTCCCAGTGCCTGGACCCTTTCTCAGGCTCTAGTTCTCAGTTAGTGAACACTCACCTTGCTCTAGTTCCTGGCCACTGGGTCCTCTCCTGGGCTTTAGTTCCTAGTGACTGAACCCTCAACTGTGTACTAGTTCCCCATGACTGGACCCTTGCTTGTCCTCCACCTGTAGCAACTAGCCAACCCCATTTTCCATGACTTAACAAAATGAAAGTTGATTTCTGGCTCCTGGCCAGGGTGGATCCCAGCTATTGTGCAGGTACTCTGCAAGTGATGACCAAGGACCCACAGCCCGCCCTACAGTTTGGTTTATCAGCCTCTGCTCCATCCACAGTACTATGCACCTGACCATGGCAGCCTGCATGGCGCAAATCACTCCTATTCTCACCTATGTGTAAAAGAGTCACCTGATCTTGCCATGTAGGAAGGGGTGGACAGCTGCCTCCCAAAACAATCCCACACCCTTGAAGTAAGAACATGGGCTTTAGTGACTTCTGTTGCCTCTACCACAGTCAGATCACAGAGGAAACTCTTGCATTGGCAAGAGGTCGGGCCAATTTTTTCTATAACACTGAGTCTATACTTTTGGTAATAGAATATTTCAATTCTAAGCATTGCCAAGCAGGGTGTTTACAGGGTGCTTTCCTCTATTCCAGGTGCTATTTTGATGGGGGATAATACTGATCTGCCTGTGGCTTCAAATACTCTGGTCCTTTCTAAACACCAGGCATAGTGATCACAAGATGAAGCATGGCCATACTGGAAATCTGCTGCCTTCCAATGACAGTGAATGCCACCTGCTTGTATCCACCATCGCTTCAGTTTCCTCACTCTGTGCCCAGGAGCAGCTTCAGCACTCACCAGGGTATTGCCTCACGCAGGGAGGCAGGTAAGCAGGGAATCCTACTCCACGGGTACAGAAGGAAGATTCCCACGCCCTACCTGGTGACTGGGACTCATTTACAACCCACTATCTGCTGCTGCTGCACCAAATGCCCATGTGGGGGAGCCCAGCATCCCTGAGGAGACGTCAGCATTTCAGGCGAGGGACAACCTGGAGATGGAGGTGAGGCAGGTGAAGGGACAGGAGCCTCAAGGAAAGCCAGCCTGTGGCCAGTTCCTGTTTGCAGGGTCTGCTGTAATGAACAGTTGGCACAGAGCCCAAGGAAAGCGTGGTTTTAGAATCTATGAGTTCAACTTCTGGTAGTTGGAGCTGCAGAATTTGAAATCAAAGTTTCTTTTTATAAGGAGAAGAAAGTAAAGAAAATGTAAGAATCATTCCAAGACTATTGCCTCATGAAAATAAAATTGATTCAATGTCCTTTTAACGTCATCTAATTGCATCAGAATTAGTGCAGTTAAGTCTTAATCTATTGGTACAAGTTAAACATGATTTGTACCCACATTTATGAAGTCTTCTTGTACCTATAAAGTATGATGGGATGATGAGTATTCATATCATGTAATAGAAAACATAGTTTTATTAATCAGCAATGAGTCACATTTGAAGGAATCAATTGAATTTATCTCGAAAATCAATAAATAACTGGTCATTAAAAACATATTAGTGGGGCCGGTGAGATGGCTCAGCGGCTTAAGCGCCTGCCCGGCAAGCGCGAGGGCCCGAGTTCGACTCCCGGAACCCACATACGATAAAAGGGCCGGTGATATGGCTCAGCGGCACAGGCGCCTGCTGGCGCACGAGGTCCTGAGGTCGACCCCTCGGTACCCACAAACAAACAAACAAACAAACAAACATATTAGTGTTTTTGGCTATCCTGTTTCTGAGCGCCTTTAAGTAATCACTTGCCTGTACTTACCCAGGTTATCTATAATTAAATACAAAAACCAGTTTGAAATGCCATTAAGTTCCTGACTTAAATTCACACCCACAGTGAGATTCACAGTTAGAGCCCCACTTCAACTCTGTCTCCCCGTGTCACGAGGGGCATGGGCTTAATAAGGTCTCTTGGTTAACAGCAGTCTTGTCCACTCTTCCGTGATAAAGCAAGGAGCCTCCTCAGAAAAGTCCCTGTTTCCCAGTGGAACTGGGCGCGTGTGTTCACGCACTCATTCTGTCAGTCAGGCCTGTGCGAAGGATGCAGCTGTCACAGGACCAGACTGTCAGGCAAGGAGGCAGGCAATGCCCAGATGCCACGGGCACTGAGTGTGACATTATATCAAAGGGTCAGCAATAAACGGTGGTCTGGAAAACAATGGCATGCAGTAAAATCTGGACAGCATTCATGCCAAACAGCTGGAACTGTCCAACTGCCTCCAATAATGAAGACTGGACTTGCTACTAACCCTCCCTGCACACTGGAGAGTTGCAGTCCGCCTGAGTCTCACAGGTTTTTCTCCCTCCTGGATACTGCAGAGTTCCAGTCGCTCTGAGCCTCCTGGCTTCTCCTCCTCCCTGGACATTGCAGCAGTCTAGTCTGTGACTGTTAATCATGATATGTCAAGCTGAATGGATTAAGAAACACCTAGCAAATTAATAAAATACAGTGTCTGAGGATGAATGACATGTAGGCCACAAACTGAGGGGGAAACACCCACCCCAGATGTGGGTGGCACCAAGCAAAAGGTTTAGCTTGGAAGGAATAAAAGGGAGGGAAGATGGAAGTGTGCCTGTGGTTGGAAGCATGCCAGATCCACCATTGGCTTTGGACCTTGGTCTCCAGTTTCTTCAGCCTTCCGATGCAGACTTACATCAGCAGTTCTGCAGCAAGCTTCCAGGCCTTCAACCTTGGACAGGTGCTGCATCCTTGATGCTTCTTGTTCTGCAGCTTCTGGCTTCTTGTACTGAGCAGCTCCTGACTCTCCAGCTTGCAGACAGCCATTAAGGACTGACGGACTGACTCTCTCTCACCTCGGCTCTCACAGATAGCTCTGATCCTATCCCTTTCAAAATTATATGTATACATAATATTTACAAACATAATAAATACAAACAACTGAAACTGTCCAACTGCTTCCAATAATGAAGACTGACTTGCTACAATATTATATTATAAATATAAGTTATAATAATATTATATGTATAATTAATTCTGCTCACTGGAAAACTCTAATATAGACTAGGTGTGATTCTAGAGAGCTAGAATTCTAAGAATGGATTTTTCTAATCGGTTTAGTGGTTCCTGGAGTTGCCTGTCTCTAATTTGATGAGACCTAAAGTTGCCATGGTGTCTCCTGATAGTGTAGAGAGTACTGATACTCTATTGTATGATAGCTTCATGTACTATGTGGCATGGATCCATTTCATTATCCTAATTTGTCACTTGCAAGATGCAAAGAATTTAGTGACTCTATATGCGATACTTTTGAACATTTTTGGAAAAGTAAGAATATAATGATGTTAGATGGTTGCTCTTAGCATTTCTAGACAAACTACTAAAGGAAAGGAATGAGCTCCAGACACGCACAAACAGTTGAGGCTTCTAAGTGTGTTGACAAGATAATAAAGGAAAATAACAACCTGAAAAGTTGACATTCCCAGCCATAGACATGCATAAACAGTCCGAAGTCTTCCAAATTGTCCTGAAGGAGAATCTTCTCCCCTTTAGCCGTAGAACTGAAGTTGCTGAAAACCACACACAGCTCTCATAATGCAGTTGTTCTAATTACAGTGCAAATTTAATGCTCAGCCTTATAGGAAGTCTGCAGTTCAACTAAGGGTGCTCATTGGAAAGGAACAGGGTCCCATAAATTGGGGTGGAGATGTTTGGGAGGAGGCTGACAAGGCTGGGGATATTGAACTCCTAAATTCTAAGGGGACTGTTTTCCCAGAGGGAGCGATTACCCCACCCTCAGTAGCAGAGGCAGCCCCACCCCCACCACCTCTCCACTTTTGCCTGAGGAAACTAATCCCATGCCACCTATGAAAACAGGAAAGAACTTCCCTGATGCAGTCACCAAGCAAGACAATGCTGGGCTTCTCAGGACCCACCCTCACCACCACTTTGGACTCCAGGCCTCTAGACAGGCTCAGTGCTCAGAAGGCTCCTAAGGGCGAGGTAGCCAGCCTGACACGTGAGGAGATACAGCACACTCCAAAGGGGTTTCTTGAGTTTTCTCATTCTTACAAGCAGAGGTCTTGGGAATGGATTTTAAGACTGTGGGGTAATAGTAAATGAAACAAATCTGAATAAGGCGGAATTTCTTGGTATGCAATGAGTAAGTTGAGATTCTGGATTTAATGTCACAGCTCAGGAGTTAAAAAAGGGTGTTAATAGTTTGATTGGTTGGCTGAAATATGGACCAACTGATTACGGCCCCCAGTGAATGAGCCGGAGATGCCTGATATTCCCTCATTTACTGTCAATGAGGGTATTCAAAAGCCCAGAGAAATGGGAATAATGGAGTGGATTTGTCAGGTAAAACCTACTCCTCGAAATTGGAAGCGTTCAAAACAATGTACCTTCCACTAATACCTTATTAAGAAACAGATTTAGGAGGTGAGCGTAGCATCCTTGAAGCACTACATCATTGCTCTTCTCTGAGTGCCAGACCTTATGATGAGGATCACAGTCAATTAGGAAACTTAAATGTAATGAGCATAATTGGATTCCAGAGTAGCAGGCGCCAAGTGGCAGCCCTCGACCACCAAAGGCAAGGTGAGCATATGTCTAACTTACTTTCCTTGCTGCTGAGACACAATACCCAGCACCCACAAGTTAAAGGAGGAAAAATTTATTTTGCAATACAGTTTGTAAAGGTTTCAGTCCATAGTTGGCTGGATCCAAGGCAGAGTGCCATTGTAGAGGGCCATCACAGAGGAGAAACAGTCCGTGGCAAGGCAGGCAGAAGGCAGCAGCAGCAAGCCTGGCTTTCCCTTTTATCCCATCTAGGCTACAACCCTTTTGGTTAGTGCCACCCACACCCAGGGTGGGGCTTCTGTCTTCAGTAAATCCATTCAGCCACACCCAGAACTATGCTAATTCCAACCAGTGGGTTAATTTAGTAAAAACACCCTTAATCCCAGTATCACACATTTTAGATCCAGCAAGCTCTGAAAAGCCCCACCTATGAGTGCATAAGGCTCTTGTTAAACATCTAGGTATGAGCCATAACAGTGTACTTATAAAGGACAGCAGAGGCAAAGCAGTAAGTGATCTGACACATGTATACCTATGGCTTTGGCCAATTATTTATCATGTTTCCAGAAGTGAAATAGACAAGAAGCCTACTAAATCTTTACTGGATTTATATAAGCAAAAAACTCTTAGGGCAAATAAACAAAAATCTACCTCAAATCATAGCAACTGAGAATCATGGCCTCTCATTGATTCCCAGAATTAAACCAGTTTAAAATCCCAGAACCCTTTGAATGAAAGGGATGCCAGATCCCCTTGAAGGAGAAAGACCCTGGTGCATTACCAAAAAGTTATACTATAATCTTTCTCCCATTCTTTCCCAAAGGGACCTTTAACTAGGGTAACTATACACTGGGGAAAGGAAATGGTCATGCATTTTGAGGACTACGTTGGTTCTGAACTAATGATGACTGACTCCAGGAGATCTGAAATATCATTTTAGCCCTCCAGTAAGAGTAAGAGGCCTGTGGAGGTCAAGTGATCAATGGAATTTTAGCCAAGGTCCAAATCAGAGTGAGTCCATTGGGTTCCTGAATCTGTCCTACGGTTATTTCCCCAGTTGTAGAATGCATAAATATAATATACATAGTATTTGGCAGAATCCCTATATTAGTTCCCTAACCCATGGTGTGAAGACTATAATGGTGGGAAAAGCCAAATAGAAGCCACTCGAGTTGTCTCTACCCAGGAAAATAGTAAATCAAAAACAATATCACATCCCTGGAGGGATTGCAGACTGGTGTCACCAGCAAGAACTTGAAAGATGCAGGGGTGGTGGTCCCCACCACATCCCCATTTAACTCTTCTATTTGGCCTGTGCAAAAGATAGATGGATCTTGGAAAATGATGGTTGATCACAGTAAGTTTAATAAAGCGGTGACTCTAATTGCAACTGCTGTACCAGATGTGGTTTCCTTGCTTGAGCAGATCAACACATTTCCTAGTAACTGGTATATACCTATTGATTTGGCAAGTGACTTTTTCTCCATACCTATGCATAAAGCCCACCATAAGCAATTGTTTTTAGCTGGCAATACCAGCAGTACACCTTTATTGTCCTACCTGGAGGTTATATCAACTCTCCAGCCCTGTATCACAACTTAGTTTGCAGGAATCTTGATTGCCTTTCTTTCCATAAGGTATCACACTGGTCTACTACACTGATGATAAGAGATGGCAACCATCCTTGACTTGTTGATAAAGCATTTGTATATCAGAGGATGGGAAATAAATCTAACTAAAATTCAAGGGCCCTCTACCTCAGTAAAATTTCTAGGAGTCCAGTGGTGTGGAGTATGCAGAGATATCACTTCTAAGGTGAAGAATAAATTGTTGCATCTGACCCTTCTTACAACCAAAACAGAGGCACAAGGCCAAGAGGGCCTGTTTGGATTTTGGAGGCAACACATTCCTCACTTGGGTGCGTTACTCTGGCCCATTTACCATGTGTCTGACTTGAAAAGCTACTAGTTTTGAGTGGGGCTGGAACAAGAGAAGGCTTTACAACAGGTCCAGACTGATCTACAGGCTGCTCTGTCACTGGGGCCATATGATCCAGCAGATCCAGTGTGACTTGAGGTGTCTGTGGTGAGATAGGGCTGGTGTCTGGAGCCTCTGGCAGGCCCCATAAAAGGCCCTTAAGATTTTGGAGCAAGGCTCTACCCCCATCCGCAGACAGCTATTCTTCCTTTGAGAAACAGCTCCTGGCCTGCTACTGTGACTTAGTGGAAACTGAATACCTGACCATGGAATGCCAGTCTACCATGTTCCCTGAGCTGCCCATCATGAGCTGGGTATTATCTGACCCTCCAAGTCATAAAGTTGAGTGCACACAGCAACAGTCCTTCATTGAACAGAAGTGGTATATACAGGTTTGAACCAGAGCAGGTCCTGAAAGTACAAGCAAGTTATGTGAAGGAGTGGCCCCATGCCCATGGTTTCTACTCTGGCCATACTGCCTTCTCTCTCCCAGCAAGCACCTATATCCTAACGGAGTACACCCCATGATCATTTGACAAAGGAAGAGAAGACCAGAGCCTGGTTGAATGGTTCAGAACATTATGCAGGCACCACCTGAAAGTGGATAGCTGAGTACTACAGCCCCTTTCCAGGACATCTCTGAAGGACAGTTAGTGTGGGGTAAATCTTCACAGTGGACAGAGTTGCAGGTATTGCACCTAGTCACACATTTTGCTTGGAAGAAAAATGGCCAGATGTGTGACTATATACTGATTCATGGGCTGTAGCAAATGGTCTGGCTAGATGGCCAGTGACTTAGAAGGAACATGGCTGGAAAATTGGTGGAAAAGACATTTGGGAAAGAAGTATGTGGGTAGACTTCTCCATGTGGGCAAAGTATGTGAAGATATTTGGATCCCACGTAAGTGCTTACCAAAAGGTGACTTCAGCAGGAGAGGATCCAGTGGACAGGATGATCCTTTCTGTGGATAGCTGTCAGCCTCTTTCCTCAGCCATCCTTGTAATTGCCCAATGGGCTCATGAACAAAGTGGCCATGGTGGCAGTTATGGAAGTTATGCATGGGCACAGTAACATGGGCTTCCACTCACGTAGGCTGACCTAGCTACATCACTGCTGAATGCCCAGTCTCCCATCAGCAAATACCAACAATATGGCACCATTCCCAGGAGTGATCAGCCTGTGACCTGGTGACAGGTTGATTATATTGGACCACTTCCATCATGGACAGGGCAGTGCACTGTCCTTACTGGAATAGACACTTAATTCTGGGTATGGATCTGCCTTCCCTCCCCATAATGTTCCTCTCAAAACTGCCATCCATGGACTTATGGAATGTCTCATCTACCATCATAGTATTCCACACAACATTACTTCTGATGAAGGAATGCACTTCATGCCAAAGCAGCAGAACAATGGGCTCACACTTATGGAATCCACTGATCTTACCATATTACCCACCATCCAGAAGCAGTTTGACTGAACAAATGGTGGAATGGCCTTTTGAAGATGCGATCACAGCACCAACTGGGTGGCTGGGCTTGCAGGGCTGGGACAAGGTTCTCCAGAATGCTGTATATATTTTAATTCAGTGTCCATGTATGGTGCTGTGTCTCTCATAGTCAGAATTTAGGGGTCCAGGAATCAAGAGGTGATATTGGCAATGGTACGGCTCATCATTACCCTGGTAACCCATTAGCAACTACATTTTTCCTCCTGTTCCCACAACTTTATGCTCAGCTTGCTAAAAGTCTTAGCTCCAGAGGGGCAAAGGCTTTTACCAGAAGGCACAACAATGATTCCACTGAACTGCAAGGCTCCCCCTGGTCATTTTGGGCTCCTCATGCCTCTGAGTAAATAAGCTAAAAAAGAGAGTTATAGTGTTGGTTGGGGGCAATTGACCCAGACTACCAAAAGGAAATTGAACTTCTACTCCACAATGGAAGTAAGAAAGACAGTTTGGGGTGCAAGAGATGCTTTATGTCTTCTGTTATTAAGGTCGATGCGAAACTACAACAACCCCATCCAGGTAGGATGACAAATAGCCCAGAACCTTCAGGAATGAAGGTAAGAGTCACCCCATCAAGTAAAGAACAAAGGCCTCCTGAGGTACTTACTGAAGGCCACAGGAATACAGAATGAGTAGTAGAAGAAAGCAATAGCCGTCCTCACCAGCTATGACCAAATGACCAGTTACAGAAATGAAGGTTGAAATTGTCATGAGTATTTCTTTCCTATTTTGATAATATGCTTGGGCACATATACACATGTTAAGCAAGTACCTTTGTTTACTTCTTTGTAACATAACATCGATTGACTTAATATCCACACTTAAGTATTGTTAAATCTGCATTATAATACTTGAGTTATAGAATGTCAGGAGAAGAGGGAGCCTCACCCAAAGACAAACCCTGCCTTCTATTCGGGAGAGGAAACTTCATCTGTATGCATTTTCATCTGTACCCAGGATACTTGTATCATGTAGGCATAATTATGAACTTGATATTGTATGTGGAGATTAAGTGTGGTTTAAGAAGTTGTGTCTGGTTGTCAAGCTGACAAAGGATGGGTTATGACCATTAATCACGATATGTCAACTTGGATTAAGGAATTTATAGCAGATTAGCAAATCATAGTTCTGAATGTGTCTGTAGGTGATTGACATGTAGGCCAGCAAACTGAAGGAAGAAGACCCACCCCAGATGTGGGTGGCACAAAACAATAGGCTTGTATCCTGAAGGAAATAAAAAGGGAAAGAAAGAATTCACCCAAATTTGGAAGCGCTCCAGTTTTCATCATCACCTGTGGACAACAGTCTCCAGTTTCTTCGGTCTTCTAACACAGGCTCACACTGGTTACTGCAGTGAGCTCCAGGCCTTTGACCTTGGACTGGTGTGGTGTCTTTGATCCCCCTTGTTCCATAGCTTCCATCTACTTAGTCGGAGCAGAAACTGCTCCAGCCTTCCAGTGTGCAGACAGCCATTGTGGATTCTGCCACCTGTGATCTGGTAAGCCTACTTAATAAAACTTTTTACATAATTATACATATATTTTTTATTGATCCCATTCCCCTAGACAGCCCTACCTAATACACAGTCCATCTGAGCCTCCCAGCTTTCCTCCTCCCTGAACACTATAGAGCTCCAGTCTGTCTGAACCTCCTGACTCCTCTTCCCTGGACAATGCAAAGTTCCATTCTATCCGAACCTCCCAGCTCTTCCTCCCTCTGGAGAGTTCCAGGGTGTCAGATGAACTTCCTGGCTCTCCTCCCCTGTGACACTGGAGAGCTCCAGTCTGTTTGAGTCTCCTGGCTTCTCCTCCTTCCTGGACACTGGAAAGTTCCAGGTCTGCACCCTCAGGGCTTTCAAACATGGGATTTCCTGGACCAGTTTTGTAGATATCCCCACTAAGACAAGAGGAAAGTGGTAAAAGGAAGGCCAGGGAAGTTGAGTACAGACTCAGAGAAGAGCCTGGAAGAGATGAAGGAGAAGGTACCTGAGAAGTTGGGGGTGAAAAGCACACAGACATCAGGTATGTCTGGGACACTCATGGAATTTATGCTTTGTCCTGGTGGCTCTGCAGGGTCTGCGTACTGCAGTGGGAGTTCCACTTTCCAGAATTCCCTCTCCTGTGTTTTCCCAGGTGAGGCATGGCCAGAAAACATACAGGTGAGCCCTAGAAGGCAGAGTGCAGCAAGGCTGTGCTCTGAAGTACTGAGGGGAACTGGGGTCAGTTGCTGCTGCACACCCTGCACCTCTGCACTGGAGCAGCCACCTAGTCTCACCAAACCCTAGACCATGTGCACAGCTCTGTGTGGAAAGAAGGGCTCAAGTCCTTAAGTTTGGACTTAGAGAAGAGGATCAGACATGGCCTCCATTTGCCCTTACTCCCCTCTCCTGAAACTCAGCTTCCCTGTCTGACTGCTGCCCGCTGGTTTCTAGCCAGCACCAGAGGCTAAGGGCATCTGGTGTGGACTTCAGCATCTCCCAGAACTGCATGGGTCTGGTTCCAATGATCCATTCCTTATTCCATGCACTAAGAGTGGTTCCGCCTTCCCAGCAAACCCTGACTCATGCAATTGTCTCAGCACAATACCTAATGCTGCCCCTGCTGGTTCATGATAAGCTGTATGTTCACCTAAGTATAAATTGAAGGGAAAATGTGGAGGGATTGTAAAAATGGTTAGTGGATTCAATGTGCTTTTTACAGAACAAAAGAACCAAGCATTTACGATGACATCTCTTTCCCCTGTGGCTGAGATTCTTTGATTCAGACTTCCAAGGACTAAATCACTAGATCCATGGCTTTATAAGCACAAACTGTGCAGAGGAGAGAGTTATGGTGAGTAATATTTGAATGAAAGCAAAGAAAAGTAGAATGGACCAGTTCTGGCTGAAGATAAGCACATGGCAGAGACTCACTATCACTGCTGGATGCCAGAAGTTGTTGGAAGTTGGAGGCAGGGTACCACTGCAGGACCCACGCAAGAAATTGAGGGTGCACAGGTGAGAACACCTGGCTCACTTCACTTTGCTTTCTTCCTGGTTACTTTGTCTACCATCACTTGGAGACAAGATGTGGACCTGCCTCCACCCCTAGGATCAGCCTGAGAACGCATGTCTAGCCCAAGCCTCTCATGGCTCCTTTTGGCAGCTACAGGAAAATGGAGGAAACTGCCAGAACATCAACTATAAACAAGATACATGAGGGGAGGGCAAAGGATTAGGTAATTGTTTTCCCGAAAAAGTGGCTAATTTTGGAGGCGTATTTGACAATAAGAGAAAATGCTCCCCAGACTAGTAGCTATGAATTCCCAAGTGAGTTGCTCTATCAAGGGCACACTGGGAAATCAGGTTAGATGCATTGTGACTGCCATGGTGATTTTGTACATTTGTTGAGCCAAATTCATTGCTTGCTTACATTCCTAGCTCCTGGTTTGCAGGTCCTTCATCTGAAATGGGTGGTGCAGTGCCTCCCAAAGGCAGTTACTGCAAAGCCCAGATAAGGTGATGGATGTGAAGTGCTTGGAAGAGTATCAAGCAAATAGCAAGCTTTCAATACCTGTACCATCACGACTGTCAAACACTAGGGGTGGTGCTGAGGCTGGAGTGGAGCCTCCTGCAGGCTATTGCCATCACCACAGCTGACCTGGCCTCTGCGGGAGCAAACAGCTGGGCACTGGGTGCCTGAGCCTACATGGTGCTGCACACAGCTGTGCATGAATGTTAGCGTCCTCTTTAGTCATGCAACTCACTGTAATGCTGTTTTTCCAAGCTTTGGCTGTGTCCTGGCTGGCTCCTTCCCTTCAGGAAGAAGACCTGAGCATTTTATGAGATTCTTTGCTGCTTTTCAGTCTGCCCCTCTCCCTCATCAGGCTCCTTCCCAAACTCCTTTTCTGAGAATTAAGCAATGTGTTAAATGATTTACTGGAATACTTTGTTCTTTCAGCAAGTACTTAGTAGCTCACATTATTCTCTGCTTCTTACCAGATCTTCTGCAATGGAAAGTTCTTCCGCAACTAGGTGGAGGAGCACCTTACCTAACCCACTGACAGCCCTGGGCTGTCTGGTGTCCACATCACTCTCCCTTGTGGTCCCTGCAGGGCCCATTTGGACAGGTGGGAGGCTTTTGACAAAAGAGTTCTAGATCCTTAAGACTGTTATTTCTAACTACCGAAGTGTTATGTCAGGGGAGAAAAAAATGTAAGTGCTGTTCTCTCTTTAAGTTATCTAAGTATTTCAGGGTTAAAGGTTAAGAAAACCTTGGCAGAATTTTTCCTTTCAAGACACACTCTAAAATGCTTTTATTTTAGTTTGATTTTTTTGTCTCTCTTCCTTTTTATTTTTTGGAGAGGAATTCCTTTATAAATATGCACTGTGCCATTCCTGTGTTTTCAATTATTCTTACATACCTCAGATTTTTGCTGCCACTTTAGAAAATGAATGTGGAGATTTCACCTAGGTGTCTGAGGACTGGCAGGCACTCAGCCAGAGGCTGGATGGGCAGCCAGGATGTGCAGGCTCCCCACCTCTAAATGCATTTCCTTGGTCACTGTGAGATACAGAGCCGGGCTCCCTAGGGTCTAAAATGTGTGTCCCTGCATTTGGGACAATTCCATACTCAGGCACTGCCGTACTGCTCCTGTCTTCTCCTATGTCCACAGGGAGAGCTTCTCTGTTTGCTCTGCCCTTTCTCTTATCATCTTTTTTTTTTATACACAGGTACCGGGAGTCGAACTCAGGACCTCGCACTTGCCAGGAAGGCGCTTATGCCACTGAGCCATATCACCGGCCCTCTCTTATCATCTTGATTGTAGCCATTGGAGCATAAGAGTAGTTTTGTCATTAAGGTGCATAAATGTTACAGTATTACTATCGATAAATTATTAATTATAATTTTATGAGTTTTATTTTATTAAACAATGAGTACTTAACAGGAAAAATCACAAAAATAAAGTATTGAGTTTTTAATATTTATAGAGTGTTTATAAAAAAGCATCAAATTTTTCAACATCAAATGGTTTTTGGTGTACAAAGGCTCCAAAAGAACATCAGAAATAAATTCCCATATGAACTACAATGAAAATATCAATAGCACTCTACAAAAAAAAATCTTTCCCTCAATTATCACACCTAAGGCAGTCTGCACACATGACAGCAGCATGTTCCGTACACACGCATCACTCACACTGACAGCACATGCGTTTTGCTTTCCTGGCCTTTTTGTAGGACATACTTGTCTGGTCATCACTGGTCTTGCTGTTTTGCCAGGAGGTTCTTATTATATTGTAGAGTGTGTGGTTAACAGGAACGTAAAATATCAATGAAATAAATTATTAAATTCTTAATATATATCGTGTGTTTAGACTAGACATCAACATTTTCACATAAGATTTGTACTTCCTTACAAAACCTAAGAGATAATATCAGAAATAAATTCCTATATGAACTACAATGAAAATACCAATAGAACTCTACCAAGAAAATAATCTTTGCTGCAACTGTCATACCCAAGGCGGTCTTCAAGCATGACAATTGCATGTTCCATGTACATGTCTCACACTGACAGCACATGTGCTTAGCTTTCCTTTCCTATGTGGCAGTCTTGTCACTTCTCTTCTCTTCCTGTTTTGTCAGGAGCTTCCTACTATATTGTACAACATGCACTTAGCTGGGAAATAAGACATCAATAAAATAAAATGTCAAATATGTAATGAGTGCTTAGAATAGACATCAACATTTTCACATCAGCTGTTTACTTGCTTACAAAACCTAACAGAGGACATCAAAAATAAAAGCTATGTGAACTACAATGTAAACACAAACAAAAACCTACCACAGAAATAAGCTTTGCTTCAACTGTTACACCCAAAGCAGTCTTCACACTTGACAACTGCATGTTCCATACACAAGTGTCACTTGCACTGATAGTATGTATGTTTTGTTTTCCTGTACTTTCTTTATTTATGTATTTTTTTTTTTGTGGGTACCAGGGGGTTGACCTCAGGACCTCGCGCGCCAGCAGGCGCCCGTGCCACTGAGCGATATCACCGGCCCCTTTTTCGTATGTGGGTTCCGGGAGTCGAACTCGGGGCCTTGCACTTGCCGGGCAGGCGCTTAAGCCGCTGAGCCATCTCACCAGCCCATTTCCTGTACTTTCTTGTAGGGCACACTTGACATCTTTTTTGTTTTCCTGTTGTTGTAGTAGGTCTTTGTGATGTTATACCTGCCTATTCACCTGTCAGCTCACCAGTGTGCTGCACAATTTTTTTGTGTAGTTTCCTGGGCAAAAATATTTTGGTTTCCCTCTACTGTAAATGATCTCTTATGAGCTCCAGTTTCAATCCTCTAAGAAAATTTCTCCATGATATTTTGCACTTGTTATTTTCTTTGTAAACTATCAAACTATTTATGCCACACATGTTTAGGATTGAGTAAAACACAACCATTGGCCAGTGCTTTGTGTTTCAATCGTAGTTGCTGCATAACTCACCAACAACATCTACTCTATGTTTGCTTTTGTTGTAGAAAGTTTCCATCTCAGGCTTCTGCTTTGTCAAGGTTCCCCTATCAATATTTGCCTCATACTGAAATGTTGACCTCAGCAGTACCAGTTTGCTTTTCTTTGCCATATACGAGGCCAATGTTATATCTTTCTGAAATTCAAAGATTGAACTATACAATTCTCTGTTTTGAAATTGCAACATTTCATTTGGAATTTCTGATTTGTTCCTGAGTACAGTTCATGTGCTGGTCAACTTGTGCTCTGTTAGCAAATGTGACATC
Organism: Erethizon dorsatum; assembly: GCA_028451465.1. Taxonomy (NCBI): domain Eukaryota; kingdom Metazoa; phylum Chordata; class Mammalia; order Rodentia; family Erethizontidae; genus Erethizon; species Erethizon dorsatum. The sequence continues at coordinate 457,303 of CM051824.1, forward strand.
AATTGGAAATCGGTAAACCAATTATTGAATGTCACATTCAGATTAGTTTGGGAGATGGGAGCAACAAGTCTGTTCACAACATCAGTCAGTTTATTGCTATACAAATAAGGACCTAACTGATGGCTGAGTTCCAGGATAAATGTCTAAACCGAAAGCATAATAAGCCATCTACAAGGACATAAATTTTTATGCTTTTTTTTTGTGGGTACCGGGGGTCAACCTCAGGACCATGCGCGCCAGCAGGCACCCATGCTGCTGAGCGATATCACCGGCCCTTTTTTCATATGTGGGTTCCGGGAGTCGAACTCGAGCCCTCACACTTGCCAGGCAGGCGCTTATGCCGCTGAGCCATCTCATCGGCCCCTTTTATGCTATATTTTGATCCATTGATTTTCTATAATCAATTTTTGACATTCCTGCAATCACCATGAGAAATCTGTGCTAAGTACAGCAGATCTATGAATGCTTTCAGTTCAGCTAGTGAGGTGTCATAATAAATTTTTTAATATGGCTATTGGTGCATACAGAATGTTTTACTGTGCATTTCAAGCATCTTGTAGCATTTTGTCTGTTACAATTTCCAACATTGAATGGCAGTGCTGGCATTCTGTCCAATACCCTGCTAAGACCATCACTATATTTTCTGACCTAGTTCTAACATTGGATCATCCCATTTGGTTGCATGACCATTTTGCAACATTTGGACTAGTCCAATGTGTACTCACATTGCTGTTTTCTTCATCATCTGAATCAAGGAGGTCTGCATTCCCTGTGTCTTTATCAGTCAATTCTTGCTCCATTTCACTGTCATAGGAACTTGGGCTCTCATGGCCAATGTCAAAGTCATTATCATCATCATCATCATCATCATCCACCCACACCACTCTTCTGCTACAAACCATGTATTTTACCATAATAGATCATCTTCATCATCCATGCATGAGTGATTTGATGATTCACTTTTGACCCCCTCCAAAACTTGCAAATCTGGTTTTTCATGTGCCATTGTATTGAATTGGGCTACTTCTACCAGAAAAATCAAAAGAAAACTTTTTTTAACAAATCCTGAAATGGCATGGGTCTGTTGGACCTTCTGCGTTGCTCGGGTAAACATACGGAAAACCAGTTAGATGGAGCATTAAGGTGGGTCCAAATCCTGTTTTGACCATTTTGCAAATGTGCACAGTCCTTGCCATTCATCATACCAAGTGGGTAAACACACAGATTGCTTCCTGTATCCCTCAAGGAAAGGTACCGAGACATGCAGCCAGCTACAATAATGCTAAAGTACAAAGTTACAGTAGAAATTAAGGGATGGGTCCACTGGACCCAGGCTTCTGCCTGTAGGGTTAAAATCTCTCCTTCCTCCCTATATTCTCACTATTCTGCTTCTGTATCTTCTTTTTATATTTATGCTGTTGATGACTAGTATGGTGTTGAGTTAGTTCTCCTAAACTTTTATTTTTTGTCAAAGTAATGTATGCATAAGGTATTGACTAGGAATAAAATAAACCTTTAGAGAACAAGATAAATTACATTTATTTGGGGCTAATTAGGATTGAAAATATGCTCTGAAGTCTTACAAAAATCACGGCAGCTGTATTTACAGTTCTAAACTGCAAAGGCATTGGAAATTGCACCATTTGTCAGTAAGAAATTATGATTGTGCTGGCAGCAGTTAAGCTGTCAAGTAAGAAAAGAGCGGGGTGAGTTCTCAGTCTCTGGGTAGTTCGGGGAAGGGGTCCAGTACAGAAGATCAACAGAGGCTGGGAGACGATGTTTCAGGATTCAGTGGTTTGACCCAGTGCGAAGGTCAGCTTGAATGCTGGGGGCTGAGGGGGTGGATGTGCCTGCTGCTGTGTCTGAAAGCCAATGATCAAAGGCCTCTCCACTCTATTCTAAGTGTCCCAAACCAGTGCTACTCCATTGGTTTTCCTTGATAAGCAGAGACTGTACACAGAGCAGCATCCTGTGCCCAGGCCCTCCATGCCCAGGCCACATAGTTTCAGGGTCCGTTGCTGTCAATCTGCTGAGGGTTATTTTGCTTGGTTAGGGTGGAAATCACGGACTGGCAGTGCCTGCAGATCTGAATGCCAACAGCTCCCCACCCCTAGTGTTAGCTGCTCTCCTTGACGTTCTCCTAACAGCCAGAGCTGGCAGCTGCTCAGCGGGTTCTCCCACAGCTCCTGACAGTTTTCTGGCTGCTAACCATCCTCAGGGCTAGCAGCCCTTGGTACTACCAGCTCTTAGCAATCAGCTCAGCCTGGCTACTTGAGATGGAAATCCCAAACAGGCAAAATAAAACCACCTGAAAAGGCTTCGTTAGGACCTACACTGTGGGGTAAGGGGAACAGTGCATGGCTGGAGGTTTACCTGGACTGGGATGAGGAGGAGAGGCTGCCACAGCCGAAGTGAAGTCTTTTGCAAAAGTCATGGGGCATCTGCTGTAGCCACGCTGTCATATTGGCAGCCTGGCTGGACTGCCAAAGAAGTGGTGCCTGGCTGTGTTCCAGGGCAGCAGCTGCACCCGAGGGGCCAAGCATGGGGCAGGGGTGATTAGCCAGGCCACTGTCATCCACTGCCACCAGACCAGGAAGCTTCAGTTGTCCAAGATGGAAAGAGAAAAAAATAATCAAAAGTGCTTTGTGGAGAATGAGGCCCTCGTCTTTTTTTCTTTCCTTTTTTTTTTTTTTTATGTGGGTACCGGGAGTCGACCTCAGAACCTCGCACTTGCCAGCAAGTGCTTGTGCCACTGAGCGATATCACCGGCCCTTTTTTTCCCTTTATGTGGGTTCCGGAAGTCGAACTCAGGACCTCACGCTTGCCAGGCAGGCGCTTATGCCACTGAGCTATCTCACCAGCCCAGGCCCTCATCTTGTCTCACTACCAGAACTGGCTTGGCATCTACTCACTCCTCCTTACCTCTTTCAACACTGAGTCTTGACTCTGACACTGAGGAGGATCTGAACTAGCAACTTGGATCTAGTCCCCCTTTCTGCCACTCCTCATCTTCTCTTCTCCCATTGCAATATTTATTACTACTTTTTAGCTCTTTCTTATATATTTATTTTTATTTTTGATTGACATGTAATTGTACAGATTTATGGGGTACGGTATGCTGTTTTGATTTGTTTCCATCATATAATAATCAAATCAGAGTAATTAGCATACTAATAACCTTAAACACATATCATTTCTTTGAAGTGAGAACATTCAAAATCCTCTTTTGAAACACAAGGGGTGATCAAATTCTACTGTGGATCTTTAAATTAAAAAGTTGATTACGACAAGACACATTGCCATTAATCTTCCTCAGAGTACTCCCCCTTGCTTGGGACACACGTCCAGCTGCCCTTGCCACTTTCTGAAGCAGTTCTGAAAGTCTTCTTTCATGCGTACCTTTATGAGTCATGATCAAAAATTCAGTGAATGCTGCTACCCGGTGCCATCCAATGGAAAGGCAGCCTTGTAAAAACACTGTGGTATGTCTTCAACCACTTATGTACCAAATCTGGCACTGAGAAATTTCTGGCTCTTTCCCAAAATCAAATTGACCATGACAGGAAAACATCCTGAATCAATTCAGGACATCGAGGCAGCCATGACAGCACAACTAAAGACATGAAAGAGAGTGTCCAGAACTGCATCAGAAAGTGGCAAGAGTGATGGGCTAAGTGTGTTCCAAGTGATGAGAAGTATTTTGAGGGGGACTAATGGTAATGTATCTTTTACTGTAATAAGTTTTTTTTTTTTAATTTCAGCATTCACTATTCTTTCTGAATTGGTTAACTGGGTAACATTACTATATTGACTGAATCTTGACTTGTATTCCTAACAACACTGGCAGCATGGGAAAACTCCAGGCTTTGTAAACTGAGTATGTTAGCAGCTTTACCTTTATCTCGTACTTTCTTTGAACCATGAGTTTTGGGCTCAGCATTTTTTCCCAGAATATTTATTGTCTCCCTTTTTCTCACATTTTTGCCTTTATCATAACTCTAATTATTTTTCAGGCAGTCTATCATCAAATTTATTCTTCTGAATCCTTTCTTTGCCCCAAAGCTCTCCCTGTGAAGACTTCCCATCTCCTGCACCAATTTACCCTGACTTTCTCTCCAGACTGGTCCAACTGTCATCATCCTTGTTGGGGTTTCTTTTTTCAGTCCTCAGGATAGAACTGAAGCCCACTGAGCCACACTCCGAGATTTCTTGATCTTTCAATGCTCTTCTGGGGGTAAAGCCCTATTTTCTTCCTTGGCTTACTCCCTCCTTCTTCAAGAATTCCTAAGGAAGAATGCTTCTAAGCTCTGAAAGTGTAGTTAATCTCCCCTCAGACTTGGTAGGCTAAAGACCAGTTGGGGGCTTCCGGGTTCTGCAATGCAGTCATCTATTTTACCTGAAAACTCTCTGTCAGGTTCGACTCAGGCAGGACATTCCAGCACCCAACCTGTTTATCAGCAGTGGCATTGTTCCCAGAGAAAACCCAGCTCAGGGGCCGGTGAGATGGCTCAGCAGCTTAAGCGCCTGCCCGGCAAGCGCGAGGGCCCGAGTTCGACTCCTGGAACCCACATACGAAAAAGGGGCCAGTGATATCGCTCAGCGGCACGGGCGCCTGCTGGCGCGCGAGGTCCTGAGGTCGACCCCCCGGTACCCACAAAAAAAAAAAAAAGAAAAAGAAAACCCAGCTCAGCACTGATGCTGCTGCCCTTGGCAAACACCAGACAGGATGTCATAAAGAAAAGGTAAGACAGAGCATGTAATCTTCCAAACACCAGGACATCTGAAAACATCTCTACATTTACACCGGATGCCCCAAGGACTTTGACCACTGAGGCACCGGAGAACTCTGACCATGGATGTTTGCCCAGACCTAAGGTCCTTTGCCTGATCTCCTCACTTGACCCCCCTTATCCAAGCCCTATTAAAAGGCTCCATTTTTCTCTGTACCCCACAGATGGCCTTCTCACCCTCTGTCTGCCTGGACCCAGGCACAGTAAATTCCGTACCATGTTGGTTTTACACAAGCCTGGTAGTCTTTGCTGATCTCTGACTCATGCTGTTCCTTACACCCTCCTCCTATAAACTCCCAGGAAATCTGGATACAATAAACATTCTCAGATTCAGGAGAAAGAATGGAAACTGGAAACAAGTGTAGCAAGTGCATGACCTGCCTAGGGCACAGAGAGTCCTGGTGATCAGATGAGGACCACAGGTGGAGAGCGCTCAATACTTCACATAACAGAATGATAAACTGAATTGTAGGTAAGATGGGTAGGAAAGAGACAGAAAAATGGGCATTAAAGCTGAGAGAACACATATGTATACATGTGTGTATATATATATATAGCTTTACACCTTTTCCTGAACCCCTCAGAGGCTTGAGGTTGAGGCAGCCACGTAATGTCATCTCCAAGGAGCGACAAGTACCTCCAACAAGAGACAGCCACCGGCACATGCTTGCCTAGGGCACATGCCACTGGACTCCAGTAAGAATTTTCTAAAATTCTTGCTGAGCTGCAGCTGAGTGTGGGCTGCCCAGAACCTGGGAATTCAGGGGTGGGGAGGATCCAGCTGACTGAAGGATCCTCCTCCTGGTGCTCACATGGTAACCCAGTGTTTTAAGAAAGGGACGCTCTGGTGCAGCCACCAAGGGCAAGTCCTAGAATTGTCCAGGCTCTTGCTCTGTCCCCCACCAGAGCAAGAGGTCTGACCTCTCGGGCAGGGCAGCAACCGCCATGGTCCTTAGGACAGGTTGAAAGGACAGGAGTGCCCCACCACAACAGCATGTGCTAGGCCCAGAGCTGCAGCTGAGTGTCACATCCCAGAAGGGTGCAGCTCAAGCTGCAGAGGGGTCTCCACCAGAAGCAGGCCCACCTTCCCTACAACCATGAGCCAACAGGCCTTCAGGGAGAGGCCAGGTGTGGACAGAGACTCAGCAGACAGACCAAAAGCCGAGGGAAGAGCCAACGCAGAAAAGCTCAGAAGAGCCAGGCCCCCAGGAATCCAGGGTCTGGTGTGCACTGAGTGACCACAGGACCATAGACCCAGGCCACACAGCTCGTGCTCAGACAGCCTTGGTTCTCAGTTCAGCCAAATTTGGGGCCCTGAAGCAACTCACTGAATAAAAGTTTTGAAAAGTCAAATAAACAGAAATAAAACCCAGAAATAAAACAAACACAACAGAATTAAATTAAATTAAAAGCCAGGAACAGACAAGGATAGAACCCAAGCGAGGTGGTTGCGATGTGCCATGCCAATCAGATCCTGTAAGGAACAAAACGATGACTCCTTCAGAAGTCTGAAAATGTTTCATTGTCTCTTAGTGTCTAATACTGGCCATAAAGAGGCCATTCCTTTGTAAAGGACTAGTCCTGGTTATTGATTTGATGGCTCTTTTTCTTGCTAGAGGCTTTTAATAGCCTCTTCACCCTTAGTATTCTGAATATCCCATAATGCCTGGGTGCTGTGTGAATATGGGTCCTCCAACCCCACAGTTTCACTGCTAGGCATCAGCCCTGCAAGCCGCCCGTTAGTGGGCACCAAGACTAACGCAGTCATGATGATGTTTCTGTCTACAACCGACCACGTGCACCACAGTGATCCCAAAGGTTACAGTGGAGCTGAAAGGAAACTCCCGCTGCCTAGTGACTCCGTCATAGCCATGGTAATGACACGGCACAGGGCATCAGCCTTGTGTTTGTAGGTAAACAGGCCTACCATGCTGCCAGTTGTATAAATGTACACCACATACAATTCTGTACAATATGCATACCTGGTAATAATTTTTTAAAAACTATGTGGCTGGTTAATGTATTCATTGTACTATTCTTTTAATCAATATTTCAGATGTACTTCTACTTATATAAGAAAAAGTTCAGTGTAAAATCATCTACTGTGTTATAGCAGCAACCACCTCACACATCTTGCATTTTTTGGTTTCTTGAGTCCAACAAGACTATTCAAGTGTATATAAATTACTACTTTAATTTGAAAAAGATTTAATAAATCAATTTACAGAGTGAATCCCTCCTTACAAGCACCCAGAGGTCATTTGTTAGCATCAATATATTAGAAAACACCAACTTCACATCTTTGTTTGCTGGCATAAACTGTGAAAATCAATCAAGCTGGACCCAGGGAACACATTTCCAGGGGATTTTAATGCAGGGATATCTTAATACCGCCTACTGTTAGGTTTCATGGCTGTGAAATATACCTGAAAATAACAACTTAAAAGTTGGAAAGATGTATTTTGGCTCACTGTTTCAGAGGTTCCAGTCTATGGAGGGTTGGTTCCATTGCTTTTTGGCCTCTGGTTATGTGGCACATCGTGGTGGGAGCAAGTGATAGAGCAAAGCTCCTCGCTTCATGGCACCAGAAAGTCACAGAAAAAAAGAGGCCGGTCCAAATATCCCACACAAGGGCACACCCCAGTGACCTCACTTCCTCCCAGCAGGCCCACCTCCTAAAGGCTCCACCCCCTCCCAGTGATGACCCCACAGGCTGGGACCACACCTCCAACACATGGGGCTTTGGGAGACATTTCAGACCCAAATTACAACACCCACCTCTGCTGTTCTCAAAGAAACCAAGCTGATTTTTCCTGGAAATTTTCTCTTAATTTTGTTTTACCTCCTATTCTAATGGGGATTGCTTATTTCCTTCCCCATCCTGACCCCATCCAAGTCTCCTGAAATAAGGATTCTTATCCCTTTCTTATTTTCTCCTTGACGAATGTCTTGTTCCCCCTAAGTTGTTCCATCTCCCTCCTGGGCTTTCCTTCCCACACCCACGTAACTACCTTAGACCCCCTCCTGCCTGTGAGGGCTTCCCTGATTCACTGCAGAAATGTTGTGAACTCAGCTGTCACTTTCCATCCTTCGTTATGGACTCAGCCTGCCTCCTTTTCATTATAGTGCCCTCTTGGAACCTGGCATGGATACACCCTTTCTATCTCCACCACAGAATTACTTTCATTTCTTATTCTACTGAAGACAGGGATGTATCTGGCTTCCCACACTAAAACATTTATTCCTAGGTGATTTATTTAACCACATTTATATCATGTTTTGTTCTCAGGCTGCCTATGTTTTGAAACTTAAATTAGAATTCATGAATTCTCTCTTTTCCATAACACAATTTTAACTCAACTTTTTAGTCACTCAGTCTATTACTTCAATTTAATTCTTGGCCTTAGTTTTTACACTGTTTCCTAATCATGCTATTATACCCTAAGGAAGGATTTCTAAGTCTTGAACTGTGATCTGTTTTGGGTGGGGATGTTTGTTTCCCATTCCTCTGGTTTCCCCTGGGAGGAAATTTACGCCCCCACCCTTGTGTCTAGCTGATCCATGTTCTTCACCCCGAGACAGTGAGTGGTAGAGGGTGCAGTGTGCCCCAGACACCTGCTCTGACCAGACAGCTCCAGCTCTAGGAGGCAGTGGAAAGGAAGGTGCTAGCTCACCTGCTGCCACCATAGCTTTCCTCGGAGGAATCTCATCTCCATTTGCCTGCCTGCAAGACTGCATCTCAGCTGGCTCTGACCCTGGCTTTCAAGCCCAACAACCTTTAAACTCTTGTCCCTGTCCTTGCTCTCCTGATAAGATCTCCAAAATCAACCCACTTACTTTTATTCTTCATATGACACCTTAATCGGAGTCCAGTGGGCAAAGTCCTGCATTTCGAGAAGCTTCTCTCATCTTAATGCTTTTGGTGATAATATAATCGTAACAATAATGGGATTATAATCATGATAATAATAGCTAATATGTAGTGAGTACTAAATATACATGTACATGTAATGTGCTTTACCTTATACCATTTATCCTCAACACGTCCACTTACAAGATTTATTATATTTTCACTTAAACAATAAGAAAGATAGGTTTTGATGGTATCACCCAACTCAATCAGGACACAAATGGAGTGGCAGAAACTATACTCTAGGCCAGTGACACTCCGCTTGAAACTCTAGTCTCCTTGCTTCACAGACTTTTCACATGAGTGTGACAAAGACAACCCCCTCTGACCACCATACACCTTCACAGAGGCTGCCCCTCCTGACCCTCACGAGACTGGCCTCTCCTGACCCTCTCAGAGCCAGCTCCTCCTGACCTTCACACACCTCACAGAGGCTGCCCCTCCTGACCCTCACACACCTGACAGAGACACCTCCTCCTGACCCTCACACACCTCACAGAGGCTGCCCCTCCTGACCCTCACAGAGAGAGCTGCTCCTGACACTCACATACCCTCACAAGACTGTCCTCTCCTGACCCTCACGAGGCTGCCCTCCTGACCCTCACAGAGGCTGCCCCTCCTGACCCTCACAGAGCCAGCTCCTCCTGACCCTCACACACCTCACAGAGGCTGCCCCTCCTGACACTCAACACCCTCACAGAGAGAGCTGCTCCTGACACTCACATACCCTCACAAGACTGTCCTCTCCTGACCCTCACAGAGGCTGCCCCTCCTGACCCTCACACACACTCCTCTAGGCAGTTTCTCTCCCCCATCTCTGTTCTAACATACCCCTCACCAAGGTCTAGTAGGACAAAAGTTCTGGGAAGAAGAAAGATGTGGGAAGAGGAGTGCATCCAGGGGGACGGGCATGCAGGGCTCGGAGTAGGAGAGATTCTGGAAGAGGAGGGATTTGGGAAGAGTAGGAATCTGAGAGGGGAATGGACCACCTCCTTTTGTGCCTCAGGCAGTCTTGGGTCCAGCACCCTGTTGCCTGCTCCTTAATTTCCAGTGATGAAGTCCATTGGTAAACACTACTCCCCTAAAGCCTGAAAAGCCTCACAGGCCAAGGCACCCAAGTTCCTGCCTCAGGAAAGTAGCTGGAACAGTAGGTAAAACTGGGCTGATTACCAAGACAGCAGATACCAAAGGCTGGGAGAGATGGTATCAAAGGTGAGCTGAGGACAGCATCTACAGAGGACTCAGACTTCAGAGCTTCATACAGGTGTGTGAAGGAAGGGGAAAGCCTCAGTTTGACAAGCCTTGTATTGGTCATAATTCCATTGCTGGGACAAAATGCCTGATATACACAACACATACACAACTCAAATAAGAGAAGGTAATATGGCCCATGGTCCATGGCCAACTGGTTCCAAAGCAGGAACATGATGGTAGAAGGGTATGGCAGGAAAGCTATTCACCCTTGGCAGGTGGGAACAGAAGGGGATGGAGCTAGATTGTGTCCCCAAGACTTGCCCCATGACCCACCCAGGTTATGCCCTTTGTTTTACTAGTTCCCTAGACAGCTGTCAAACCAAATCATTTGACCATCAAGATTAACCACCCCAGGCCTCTATAAAGAAGAATCAGCAGGCATTGGCAACAGCTGAGCTGCGAATGGGCCATGTGACAGGAGGAAGGACCACTGGCCCCTTCACAGCATCCCCAGAAAGAGTCCCACAGCATTCAGACAGGCGCCCAGCTCCCAGAGGGTGAGGTCAACACAGCCACAGGCTCCTCCATTGCTACACACTGAATCTGAATCTCTGGGACTTCATGTGGGTCCTTGCTTTTCCCTCTGGAGCTATCAGTGTCCTCCCACCAGGACTGTTAACCAGCCACCGAATCTACAGCACCTCTTCTCCAGGCCACAAATGCCACAATCTGACCTTCACCAGCTTGCCCACACTCTACAATCCTGTGGAAAGGCTGTGGCCGGGGTTGAAGGAGGCCGATTCGACACTTCCAACTTCTACATACACAGGACGTGGGGTACAGGAGCGGTGTTCGTCCTCCACGGAAACAGCCAAGCTGAGCCTTCCCCCTGGACTCACACATCCCGGGCTCATTTTCTGAATCTAAGTGTGGGATTGTACATTCCTTTTGTTATTTAAGTTCCAAGGCACCAGAATGCCAAATCTTATGAAATTCTGATTTTATTATCCAGCTCGTAGGCCACCCCTCACAGACCTGTACTCACTGTATTTTCTAAAGCCTCTCGCCTGTGTCTTCCTTGAAGTATGTATCTCAGTGCAGACGGGACCGGTCAGTACCAGCCCTGGGCCCATCACCAGGGCCTCTACGCCAGCGGCCCCGGCCTGTGGCTGCATTTATCCCTCGCAACAACCACATGGCTGTTTTGCCCCAAAGGTGGTACAGAGAAGAAAATAGTTTAGTTTGGCTCCAATTGTCTGTTTAAAGCCACTCTTTAAACAGAAACTTTTCACTTTTTAGAGAACTCTAGAGCACTTTCTCTGTATTTCCATTAAAACTCATTTAACTCTACCTTGTGCTGAAGGCTCAGTTCACATTTAAAGATGAGGACTTGACCAAATCCAGCCTCCACCATCTACCAGTTTTTAATCACTCCAAGCTTCGGTTTCATCATGTCCAAAATGGGGATAACACAAGTGCCTTCCTTGCAGTGTGACCATAAGCCTAGATGAGAAAACATCAGCAGACACAAGCCTGCACAGACAGCTGACGTAGCTCTTTTCTTCCAAGCAGAGTGTAGCACAGCTTGGCCCAGCCCACCCGAACTGAGCTTTGATGGTGGGACCTGTGAAGCTGATTTGTAGCTTTGCAGCAGCAATCATGAAAACAGACCCAAACAGTGATGGTTGCCAGCCCAGCTATTGCTGAATCCCAGAGCCCAAGATGCAGTTTAGTATTAAATGAGATTAAATGAGATGGTTTTTGTTGTTGTTGTTATTAGCAGTATTTTTTGTTTGTTACTTCTGGCCAGTCCCCCAGAAATCAAGCCACTGATAAATTATGATTTGTCATAAATTACACCTTCATTGAAGAAATGTGTTGGTATCTATATCTTTGTGTGTGTGCATGTGTTCTCAGAGTATGTGTGTCTCCTTTGTCCTGTGTGTGTGTGTGTGCTCTCAGCATATCTATGTCTATGTCTCCTTTGTCATGTGTGTGTGTGTGTGTGTGTGTGTGCTCTCAGTGTATCTATGTATCCTTTGTCATGTATCTGTGTGTGTTCTCAGGGTATCTGTGTCTCCTTTGTCATGTGTGTGTGTGTCTGTGTGTTCTCAGGGTATTGTGTCTCCTTTGTCCTCTGTGTGTGTGTGTGCTCTCAGTGTATCTATGTATCCTTTGTCATGTATCTGTGTGTGTTCTCAGGGTATCTGTGTCTCCTTTGTCATGTGTGTGTGTGTCTGTGTGTTCTCAGGGTATCTGTCTCCTTTGTCCTCTGTGTGTGTTTATGTTCTCAGGATACCTGTGTCTCCTTTGTCCTGTGTGTGTGTGTGTGTGTGTGTGTGCGCGCGCACGTGCACGTGTGTGTTCCCAGGTACCTGCAGGAATTCTCAAGTTGTTTGTTCACCCGCCAAGCCCGTGCCCAGCTATCTGGTGGAGGCTGAGGACCTGCTCCCTGGTGCCATGTGAAAGGCCACAGGTGTTGCCAGCAGAGCCAATTCCCACTCTCTCCACCTGAAGGAGAGGCCACAGCAGAGGCAGGCCTTGCTGGTGTGGCCCCGAGTCCAGACACCCTCGCTCCTGAGAAGGAGAGGAAACCCAGGCCTGGGGTTGCTGAGGGCAAGGGCCAGGAAGTACTCACAGGTTTGACCTGAAATTTGAAGCCAGATCAAAAGACCGGGAGTGGGTGGCTCGAGCAAGCCTTTCCAGTGCCCGGGGACATACACGCACAGCTGGAAGTCCTCCAGGTCTCACTGGGGGCCCAGGGCCTGCAGGCACAAGGAAGGGGGTGCCAAGGCAGGTGGGCTGGGGGTGCAGGAGAGGAGGAGGGGACACCAGGAAGGGCTCTATCCCACAGCTGCAGGCCCAGCCCTCAGTCCATCCCAGCCATGCACGGGGCAGTGTGGGTGGTGCTGCCCACGACTGGCAGGCTCTATCTGCACAGGTGGTCGCCCTGAGGCAGACAAAGGCAAGAGGCTGCCAACACCACCACCTCCGCATCATCCTAGCGTGAGGCCCTGGAGCTTCTGACAGTCTTACACTGAGCTGGGGCTCGCGAGGGCCGCACAGGGATGGTAAGATGGTGGTAAGAGCTGGATGGTAAGAGGTGGGCCCTGCCCTGCCTCGGGGAGGTGTGGCCAGAGTGGGCTGTCAGGGGCCTCTGAGGTACAGGAGTCTTGGATTTCATCTGCGTGGGAGACCGGTGCATGGAAGGACGCACCTGCTACGCACACATACAGGGCCATGCCCGTCACCCATGTGGGTTCAGGGGCTCCCCAGCATGCTCTCATTTGGGGGCCCAGGTGCATCACTTCCCAAACACCCCTGTCCCCCATTCCCTCTGTCACTGAGGTGGAAACTCGACTGCCACAGCCGAAGGCCCCAGCTCCACTGGAGCAGGAATACGGCCTGGGCCCTTACCCCATCTGCACCTCCAGTCTCAGCAGGAGACACTCAGGGAGAAAGCTGGAGCTGGAAGAACATTTTTCTCCTTCACAATGCGAACAGAGAGCTTCCTTGTCCCTCAGGGAGCAGGAATGGAACAGATTGACCAGCATCCCTGCAACAAGGCAGGAACCCAGCACTGGAGGCTACAAAGAGCCCGGGGCTGCAAGGGTAATGGGGTGGGTGTTCTGGGGCCCCGACAAGGGAAGGGGCCACAGGCATGGTGGACATCTACCCCAATAGCCTGGGAGTCAGCCAGCTGATGCTGGGAACACGTCCCAGCCCCGGTCCGACCCTGCCCTGGCAAGGTATGACCTCTGCTAGACCTGACCAAAGGGAAATGAGTCAATGGCCACCAGACCTGAACCACTAGGTTCAGAGGGGAAGTCAGCTGTCCACAGCTGCCCACAGCTTGAACCCTTTTTCTTTTTTGAGACAGGGTCTCGCTAAGTTGCTAGAGTGGGTTCAAACTTTTGATCTTCCTGCCTCAGCCTCCCAGAGCACTGGACACAGAGCTGTGTGCCAGCCTGCACTGCTTTGACCACTTTTAAATGCCCTCAATTGTATGTTCCCCCACAGGATAAGCATCATAGAATCTCCTTTGTAGAAAACTCGTATTATCCAAACCTCCTCTGAACTGAGGGGTATTTTTAAATCATTGCACAGGCTATTGCCCTTACCAGCCATGATAGTATCAGCCAGAGCTTGAAATGTAGCTCCAGGGTTTAGGAGCTGATGGCCAGGGTCAGGTGTCCACACTCAGGCCTTGGAGCCAGGCACTGGAGAATGGGCCTGAATTGTACATTAGCTGGGCCCTGGTGCCGCTCCGTTGTCCCCAACTGTTCATCTCCTCCGTCCCCTCCCTTTCTGCCCCTTGGCCCCACACCACCAGCTGCTCCAGAGCCCCTGGTCCTGTGTCCCTCACCTGCTCTGTGAGCAGTGCGTGCACATACTGCAGCAGAGGCCAGGGAGCCTAGGGGACCTGCTGGCTTCTCTTCATGTCACCTCCTCCCTGCCCTGCCCTGGACCTTGTAGAAGTTGCAGGGAAAGGGTGGAGACCTGCAACCTGAGGGTTGGGACACTGTCAGGGTGCTCCCTGGCAGGTAGCCCTTGGCAGGAACTACAGGGGTCTGGGATTAACCCTGCTTCACGTCAGCTGCCCCTGTGGTCATCCCCCTTCCCACTGTAGCTAAGCAGCCACAAGACACCTGGGGTGGTTTGTGCCAGAGTGAGAAAGAGTGGGGCTTTGGGGGATACACCACCTGCCAGGGATAGGACAGGACAATACTCGTTTTTCTACCCTGACTAGCACGTAGCGAGCCCCAGCTTTTTGGCCATCAGGCTGGCCTGGGCTCCAGGAACCTCAACCCTGCAGAGCCCCAAGTTTTAGCTCTGGGCAGGAAAGATGCTCCCCACCCCTCCCTCCACACAGACACCCAAAAGCAGACATCACCATCGTCCTTGAAGAGCCACCGCCCCTCATCAGGAGTAGGGGGTGTGGGCTGGGCCAAGGGGCAGCCAGATGCACCAAAGCCATAAGAACACTTGGGGAATTAGCGGCTCTAGTCAGCACCCACAGGGCCCCCTCCACAGGCCAAGCCTGGCAGAGGGAACGGCTTGCGTCACAGACAGCCCAGCCCATGGGGCACCTCCCCTGCCACCTTGGGTCCTGCCGGGGAGTAAGCAGCAGACAGGACACACGGGCTCCTGAGGCTCCATGCTGTCCCCTTCCACATGGACCAGCCACAAAACCTGCCCCAGAAAGTGGCTCCCACAGCACTCGGCCCCCAAATCTGAAGACAGCTTCACCCCTCACCTGGGCGCTCTGCTTTCCACTCTGGAGTACGTGACATTAGACGCAATCATCCTGCTGCAGTGGACAATCGTGGACAGCACTGCCATCGTCACTAAGACCCTCTAGAAGTAATCTGAGGTGTCACGTTGTTATTTCCGTCACTGGAGGTGGAAACTGTTTCCCGTTACATTTTTCATACAGGGCCATAGATCAAATTAATAAACACACTGACCCCTTTCTTGTAAAAGAAATGGCTCTAGTTTAAAGAGTGAAAGTGGTGGATTTAGGGAGCACTGGAGACTGCTTGACGGGAACTAATTAGGCCTTATTATGTGTAATGATGTTCTCCTGAGTGGGGCCAGAAATGGCATCGGCAAACGACTTGCCCAAAACCCCAGGAACCAGATAATAAAATGCTCATTTCAAAGGATAACTGGGTGACATCAAAGATGCAGGAGGAAGTGCTTGATTTCTAATCAAAGATGAGAAATAGATTAAACCCAGGAGACTGCAAAGCAGGAATGTGGCAATTTCCCTCTCCTCATCAGAGCCTTCCCCCTCTGAGTGACTTTGAAGGACAACACTGAGCCCTGCTGTCCACATCACAGCCCCAGTTTTTACTTGATCCCTGGAGGGCAACACCCAAAGACTCCTATGGGGTTTGCTCTTTCACCCCCGGATCTACAGGCTCAGGGCACCAGGGCACCAGGCTCAGCTCAGTGCACAAGACCCTCACATCATGGGCTGGGGACCAAGGAAAGGTGTGAGGAAGAGAAGCAGGCAAGGGATGGCGATGCCCAGGGAGGTGGCCCTGCCTCTCTGCAGAAGACATGATTGTGCAGTCTGGGGTTGGTGCCCTGGTGTCTTCCAGTCACAGCCTCGACGGAACACCAGCTTTTCACACAGTCTCCCACTCAGCAGCTGTCTGTTGTTCATTTAATGATGCAGATTTAGCCTCCCTTATGCCCAGGCATAGTGCGGGGGACATAGGTCCAGCACTGCATGTGACCAAATCTCACATTTGGTGATGGAAGGTAAAGAGAGCCCAGGAGAAAATGCACTGAGACCAAAGAAAGATGACAGGGACGGGTGTGGGGACAGTCGGCTTGAAGTGGGTCTGGGGGACCCGTCTCTGAGCAGACCCTGGAGAGCCCTGGTACCCAGGACGGCATCTGGGTAGAAAGGACATGACGCCAACCAGGAGGGCGCTGCTCGCTGGGGTGGTGGGGACAGCAGGGGGAGGACACACAGCAGGCGCTGACACTGACCAGGAGCCAAGCTGATACACGGGCAGCTGGGGTCCTGAGCTGAGAGCCATTCAGAGCAGATGGTGGGAGAGTTCAGGCCTCATCCTGCCTAGCTCTGCTACCTGTCAGCTGTCCCCATGGGGACCATGACACCTGCTCTCTCCCTGGGCATGGCCGAGTCTGTTACTAAAGCTGGTGCGCAGAGTGGACTGAGGAGGGTGCCAGCACCGCACCAGCCCCTCACCAGGCCCTCAGGGGCCTGGGCCCCTGACAAGATAGGATAGGAAGACAGGACCAGGCCTTCTCAGCCACCCTCCCAGGCAGGTGAGGATGCTGTCCCCAGAACATCCCTGTCGAGGCAGCAGAAGCCAATGGATGGCAGCATGGGTTTGATGGAACAGGCCTGTGAGCAGGCGGCCTGACGTGGGACAGCACCTCGCCAGGTGGAGCAGCACTCAGCCCCACCGCCAAGACCCTATGTCCTGGGACAGCACCTCGCGGCCCAAAGCTGATGACCATGAAGGTGGAGGAGGAGGAGCAAGCAGAGCATTCACTGCCTGCGGGCCCCACAAGGAAAACGCAGATGGGCTGGGGCTGCTCACCTCTGGGCTCAAGATGAGCACCAGGCGGGAACTGGTGCTGGAGGGCCATCTGCTGACCACACGAGGAATGGACCATGTGCCTTTGCCCAGGCCAGTGGCCTGCGACTCCCCACAGCCCTCTGTCCGGCGAACACCAGCCAGAGCCGTCCATGGGGATACAACGGGAGCCACAGGAGTGTCACCAGCATCTCCTCTTCCATCTGCCCCTATCATCTCAAGCAGTTCAGAGTTAGCTCACTGCCAAGCACCCTGTCCAGAAATCTCAGTTACCCCAAAAGGATTTAGAAAAATCACAAATGTTTCATCGAGCAATTATTAAAGCACAAAGACACTGCTGTGTCTATCTAGTTGCCTGCTATTTTTCTTATCTTCTCTTTTGTAATTTGAGAAACATACTTTAATACAGCTTCCCCCAACCCAGGTTATTATTCTGTGGTTAAGATATACCAAACATTGTAAACCACACACTGTGTATGCCTCTTGCATGTGTGTGGACCACCAGTGTGGCTCAGTGCCCTTGGAGGGCAGGAGGAGGTGGGCACCTTGTCCTCCTGAGCGGTTTCCTTCAGATAGACATTTGGTCACTGTTTGGCATTGTGGGGAAGGGTGATGCTTCATACTGAGACAGAACAGCATCACAGAGCCCAAGGCTTTCTGCACAGAGGGTCGTTACCATGCTGGAGTCATTGTGAAACTGTTCTCTAACCAAAAGCCGGGATGGTGTGTGACACTTCTTGTAAGACCATAAGCCAGGGCAGACGAGAAAGATGGAAAACAGACTGATGGCCCCACACCGAGAGCAGAGACCAAGCCACTTATCTGTGAGCAGTGGGCACCCAGAGTGCAAGGTTCATCCCGGGGCCTGCACTGTGCAAGACAGAGATGGTCACAGAAATCTGTCCAAGATACCCCACCTTAATCCCCCTGTTGATCGTCCTCAGACAGAGAGACCCAGAGCTCTCAGCAATCAGTGTCCAAAGTCCTGAGAGAAACAAACAAGTATCCCTGTACCAGATGCAGGGGTAAAACAGCGTGGGCTCACAGGAGACAAATGCAGAAAGGCCAGAGCTGGACCGCTGCTTCCCGCTCTCTGGCCAAACTCGGAAGGTGTCTGGCGAGGAGGGAGGGGAAGCCACATCTCTTGTGGTGTGTATTCACGTCTGCAATCCTCCCCCTGCACCAAACCAGGCTCGCACAGCCCCCTTGGGTGGTGCGGAGAAACCTATCTCATTATTTGGTAGCAGTTCCAGTGTCTCTGTAAAGACTTTAAAACACTCTAAGAACTTTCCTAGCATTATGAAAACATGTACCTGTCTCATGGGATCCAAAATTCTAATATTTGAGTGTTGGATCCCGGGAGAAAGAATATCAGATGTATAGACCCTTAGAATCTTAGGTTTTGAAGAGTGTGTCTAATCTATACCAGAACTGTTCCCAGAAATATGTAAACCGCATATGTAATCTCAGATTTTCTAGTAATCACATTTAAAAAGTAAACAGAAACAGGTCAGATTAATTTAATGATGCTTTATTTAACCCAATATATCAAAGTGTTATTACATCAAAATGCAGTCAACGGAAAAACAAATTGATGTGTGTTACCTTTCACACACATCTTTGAAATCCAGTGTGTATTTTGTATTTATAGCACATCTCAAATTAGACTCATCAAATTTCAAAGAGCCTGAGATCTACAGAGACAGGCAGGGCTGGTAGCTGCAAAGCAGGTGGCCCACGTGTGCAACACACTCCCACAGACACATGCGAGTGTGCAGCCCAGGAGCGGGACAGACAGTGGAGACAAACACTGCAAACAACCACTGCGTCACTCAGCCCCACATTCTTGGGTATGCTGTTCATTCTAAGCAAATGAACAGTAGCTCCAAATAAGGAAACCTGCAGTTTTCATTGTATTTTTCTTTCTTTCTTTTTTAAATATTTTTGCACTTGTATGGTCCAGTGATTTTATTTATAAGCCCCATAAAACTAGGGGTATGGCATGGTGGTAGAGCACTTGCCTAGCATGTGTGAAGCCCTGGGTTTGATCCCCAACACAGCAAAACAAATTGAATAAATAAAACTCCCATGAATTCCCGTTACTTAAAAGCTTGACAAAGGTGGGAGGGAATTTCTCAAAGACAGTGAGGGCTCACTTGAGTGGCCAGATAAAGACAGGCTGACAACACTGATAGGAATAACTATGAAAAGCAATTTCACCAGGCCACATAGTGTCCATTAAACCAAGTCTCTGTCATGCCTCTGTCCTCAGAAGGGCATCAGCATGGGATCTCACGTGAGGGGACAATCTCTCCCCAAGGTACATCCTCAGAGCTCCCGGTGACACCCCAGAAAGAGTTCTCGGGACAGGGCAAGCCAGAGATCTTCCCTGGGAACTTGGACCCTATAGAGCCCACTGGCTGCTGTAAGGAAAACACACTGAAATCTATTTGAGTGCACTTCCTTGGCATGTGTCACGAGAGTTCAAGAGAGAGAAGAGACCAGTGAGAAGCAGGGCCAGGGACACCATGGAAAGAAAGGTAGCCGAGGTTCCGCCCTGCAGAAGAAAGCATCTCCTTGGGTCCCTTAGCCCAATGTGCCACCACCTCTGTGGTGCCCCAGCGAACTCTCTTGTTCCATGTACCTGGGACCATCCTGGAGTTTGCTTAGCAGGAAGCCGGTCTCCTAGAACCTCTCCAGATACTCATGCATTGTTGGGGCTGGTGTCACTTACAGTAGAGCACTTGCTCAGCATGCTCCAGGCCTGGAAACAATAAAAATTAAAACCTTCATTTGAAATTCTTGCCTTCTGGGTACTTTAGGAAACATTGCCTCCTTTCTTCCCTTCTTATTCACAAAGGGCACATTTAACACTGTGAACATAAAGATTCTTTTAAAAAGAAACAGAATTGTGAATGATCTAAAAGGAAAACATCATAAAATCTGGTGAGGAGATTTCTAAGATCTGGAAATGAAGTGATCATTTTCAGGTTCCTTGATTCCCTCTGGCAAGCTTTTGTGGTCCAGAACCGGACAAACGTAACTCATGCGAGGCTCTCTTGCTCCTGCTCTGTATGTGCTGATTTCTTCATTCTGTCTCAGCATGAGCACAGGGTGGGCTTATTAGAGAAGAGGTGGTCTGGGCAGTGAGACACAGAACGGCAGGCTCTGGAGGTTCACCTTCCAAAAAAGACTGATTTTACTTTTTACAATACTTTGAAGGGGGAAAGAAAGAGAACATGAATGGTCTCCGAGAAGACACCAAAGAGTAGAGTTTGGAGGCTCCAGGTGAGCCAGAAAAAGACCCAGGCCAGGGCACTCTGCTGTCTGGACCAGAGGGTGTGAAAGCTGTGTGGCATGGTCAGTGCCTGTTGTCAGGAAGGTGAGGCAGGCGAAGGCCCAGGATGGCGCATGTTTGCAGCTGCTGCCAGCTAATTTTCCAAGACCACATCAAATAACGGCCAAAGATGATTAAATGTCCCCATGATGTTATAAGTCATGTCTTTGGGGAGAGAGGCTGAGCCTAATATTTAATACCAAAGATATGATTAGACCCTGGAAAGTAAATAAATAAATCATGCCTAGGAAGAAAGAGCAAAAATATTGAGCTGCAGTACATTTATGGACAAAAGTAATGAACTGAATGCCTAGAAAATTAGATTACACAGAATTTCTAAGTATTTTATCGAATTCCTTTTCTTCATGCAAATTATTCAGCCTACAGATGATGTCTATAGAACTTTACATTTCAGGACATGAACTGCTGATTGGGTTGACATTGTGGCCTCAGAAGCAACCCCAGGAGGGTGGGATTTGGAGCAGGACTAGCACTGGCCCTGGGGTCACCCACCATGCAGTAACAGATTCAGGTGGGCAGAATGGCAGGAGCTGGGCTGTTCCATTGCAAAACAGAGCCATGTGGAGGTGGTGGAGCAGGAGCCTTCCCAGCAGCTGGGTCCAAGACTCACTGGAAAAGGGGATTGTTTTGATTTGGGTTTCCAAGCCCAGCAAGCCTCTGTTTCTCTGCAACCTAGAGCAATAACTCACATCCTAGAGGCTGGACTGCTGTGGCAGTAGGTACCACAGCATGACCATGTGCTGCAGTCCTGCTCCCAGGTCACCAAGTTCTACCAACATGGGGAAGGCCCCTCAAAAGCAGCCAACAGGGTGCACTGACCAACTGCCAGTGTCAACCTGGGAGTCCGTGGGCCCCTTGGAGCTGCTAAGAGATGCAGGATCTCAGGGCTCAGCTGCTCCACACCCAGGACCCCAGAGCTCAGCTGCTCCACACGAGGACCTCAAAGGTCAGCTAACCACAGACCCAGGACCCCGGAGCCCAGCTGACACAGACCCAGGACCCCGGAGCTCAGCTGACACAGACCCAGGGCCCCAGAGCTCAAGTGCTGCACACCAAGGACCTCAGAGGTCAACTAACCACAGACCCAGGACCCCAGAGCTCAGCTGACACAGACTCCAGACCCCAGAGCTCAGCTGCTCCATACCCCGAACCCAGAGCTCAGCTGCTCCACACCCAGGACACCAGAGCTCAGCTGACACAGACCCAGGGCCCCAGAGCTCAGCTGCTCCATACCCAAGACCCCAGAGCTCAGCTGACACAGACCCCAGACCCCAGAGTTCAGTTGCTCCATATCCAGAACCCCAGCGCTCAGCTGCTCCGGACACAGGACTCCAGAACTCAGCTGACACAGACCTTGGACCCCAGAGCTCAGCTGGTCTACACCCAGGACCCCAAAGCTCTGCTGCTCCCCACCCAGCACCCCAGAGCCCAGCTGATCACAGACTCAGGACCCCAGAGCTCACCTGCTCCACACTCAGGGCCTCAGAGCTCAGCTGACACAGACCCAGGACCCCAGAGATCAGCTGCTCCACACCCACGACCCCAGAGTGCTGCATCCAGTGCAGCTCTTGAGATTCCGGAGAGAGGACAGTGGAGGATGAAGAAATGGAGACAAGAATCAGAATGCAGAAAGCTAAAGTCAGGTGGAGCCCCCTCTCCTGATGGGAGAAAGGAATTGCCCAACGAATGTAGTGTGTTTATTTATACAATCAGCAGAAGGTTGATGTCAGGTGGAGCTCTTCTCCTTATAGGAGAAAGGACTGCCCAACAACTGCAGTGCATTTACTTATACAATCAGCAAAGGAGGCTGTTTACAAAGAATTTAAGGAGAGGGTGTGATCCGGCTCCCAACATCTCCCCACTTTCTGTTTTGTAGTTGAAAGCAATGGGTGGTGCATTGGAGTTGGAGGAGCTGTGTTTGGAGGACTCTGCGGAAGACCTTCTTTCTTGTGGAAGGCTTTTCTTTTCCTGTCTTCCCCAGGTGTCCTCAGCAAAGTTTCTTCCTGTGAAGGCCTTCTCCATCTTGAACACTTTCCACTCTAGTGGACTTACTCGTTTAGGCTAAAAATTCCTAGTCCAAGGATTTCAGTTCCCTGCATTCAGCAACTTAACTCTAAACAGCCTGTTAACCCATAATAGTAGTCAATCATCAGTGTAGCTGGAAATTGTCAGAAGGTGTGAGTTGAGTTTCTTTTATAGCTAGCATATTACTAGCTAACAATGCTATGTCATTGTTTTATACATCTGTGGTTATACTTTTCTGCTGGATGTTCAAGACCAAGTTAAAGTGGGAGCTGTATTAATTAAAATTAATTTCTTGCTATCTATCAAAGTCAGTTAAGTCTTCTCAGGATTTACCTTGGAACTGTGTACAGCACTTCTCAGTTCTTCTGTGAGTGTCAGCCATCTGGATGAGTCATGGCCATTGCTTGGCCAAGCTGCTTTCTGTGAAATCTTGGGAGACTTTTCTCTCCTGGTAACTCTCCTTAAACACACTATACACCGTTGATCTCCTACCTCTATGGTCCAACAATGTCCTTGGTCAGAAGATTGGGGACTCACCAAGTTGTAGGATGTCACAGCAGAGGTTCTCTTATGTCCTGGGTCCTCACTGACCTTGGAGTGCTCGGGGCAAAATATTGGCTGTCCTGCTAGCCCATCTATCTTTCTAGTTTTTGATCTCCAAACCTCAGTTGTTGAACATCCAGAAGAGAAGGTTAATGACATTACACTGTAATGGGAGTAGTGAGCTTAATTACTAAAAGTTTTATCTGAATATCAAGCACCTTGAAATACAAAGCATAGCCGGAGAACCATTATTTCCCACCAATCATGTATATTCCAATAGTTGAATCCCTGCGGAATGTTAACAGACAACAGCCATATAGTTTTACACAGAAAATTTGAAATCAAAAGCCATACATAGTATTTTAGCATGACAGTAATGATGACATTTTTGTAACATACTTAAATCTCCATCTTGATATAGAATAGCCTTTTTATTTTTCCTTTTTTTTTTTTTTTTGTGTATGTGTGGGTACCGGGGGTCGACCTCAGGACCTCGCGCACCAGGCGCCCATGCCGCTGAGCGATATCACCGGCCCTTTTTTCGTATGTGGGTTCTGGGAGTCGGACTCAGGCCCTCACGCTTGCCAGGAAGGCGCTTATGCCGCTGAGCTATCTCACTGGCCCTAGAATAGCCTTTTTAGTCAATCATCTCTATCTAGTATATAAGAAGCTCTCACCTAAATTGTTGTCATTTAATGTGATGTCATTGAAGAAATTTGTGATGTTGCCTGGACTGCTTAATGTCTAGGAATCTCTAAGTATAGTGGCACATACATAGCTTATACATCACATAAGTTTTTGTTAAATATATTATTATTGGGGCCGATGAGATGGCTCAGCGGCATAAGCGCCTGCCTGGCAAGCGCGAGGGCCCGAGTTCGACTCCCAGATCCTACATACAAAAAAAAGGGCCGGTGATATTGCTCAGCGGCATGGGCACCTGCTGGCATGCGAGGTCCTGAGGTTGACCCCTGGTACCCACAAAAAAATATATATATATATATTATTATTGACTGATGACTTCATGTTGGCTTGACATGAACCTCCTATCACAAGCAGCTGGAGCACAAGAGAAAGGCAAATGTCTGAATCTGAAAGAAAATGACTTTTACCATAAACAATCCCAGTTTTACATTTTGGAAGACCTATATATCCAGAAGGCATGAATACATTTAATACACCATGAGATTAATGGCAATCAATTATCATAGCCATATGAAAACCCTTGTTTCTTAATTTAGTTTTGTACCAGAGCATCTTTAAATCAGAAAACCCCACTGTCTTATTTCTAGAAAATTTAACCTTTTGACGATGACCAATGTAAACATGTCACAATAATATATTTTGAGCAACATTTTTGGGGTGTCTCCCATAAGGTTATGGAGATCACTGGAGCCTCCCATCAATGAACAAGGACTGGATAACTATCTCTAGGCAGCTGCTGCCTTATTCATCAACTGGAGTCTAATAGTTTCTCCCCACTCTAAGGGATTTTTTGTTTAATTATCTTAACAAATTTTTGATGACTTATGAGAACCCATTAATACTTAACACACTATTTTTGAACAATGAGAGACTCTCAAATCATAACACATAAACAATAATATGCATTACATTTATACAACCTATTTTAACATCATTTTGACCAGCTGGTAACCTGGGTGGAAGCACATCTTTAATTTATCTATAAGCCAAGTTAAATTACAGATGAATGCTTCAAAAATCCAAAAATGCAAAAAGATTAAAAAATTGTTGAGCTCAAATAAAATAGCTGTTTACAGATTGGACAGACAGACAGACAAATACACAGACAATCTGCTTACAAAATCAGAGTGCATTAAAATATATTTTTGGCCAAGATGAATTATAATAACTCTTACAATTTTAGAAGTTTGTAATTACAAATAGACAAGTCAGAATTTTTTTGTAGGTCAATTAGCAGATATCCCTTGCAAGATGAATTTGGAAGGAATAAAACCTTTAATCTATAATTTATACGTTTTTTGTATTTTATTTTGTCTTAATACTGGCAATTTCATGTCCCTTTTCTTTATGTAGCTTCCAGCTCAGTTATCTCCACGCAGTCTATCACCTACTCAGACCTTCTTTTCTTCTAACAGTGTTCCTTCTGTAAGATTTAATATAATTTGGGTTAATATTATCACTTATGTGGATTCCCTTTTTTGGTGCCTTTGATTTGTCTTTTGCTGGAGCTGAGACCTGCCCACTTACTCCTGGGTTGCTATGACTACACCCAAACAGTTCCCTGCTGGCAGGCGGTGCTGCAGTCATTTGTGATGTACAAGAAATGACCCTGTGTGCTCGCAGAGAAAGGGTGGGTGCCGGTGTGCACCAGGCTGATTGAGGCTCAGAAAAGGCAAGCCATGGCTGTCCATTGGCTCTGGGAGAAAGATGCAGTTGCCACTGGGTGCCCCAAGCCACGGTGCACAACCTGTATTCCCCACTGTGTCTGACACAACACAAAGCAGGCATCTGGGTACCTCTCACCTCCCTTGTCCAGGCCAGGCTCCAGGCTCAGTGGAATTCTTTGTTTCCTGCCAGCCCTTTGGCCCTGTTCCCTCCCCTGCCTGGAGGTCTGTGAGAAGTTGTGAGAGGAGCGAAAGCAGCAGTTTCTCTTAGTTAAATAACCCTTTAAAAATCTGTAGGGGTCTTGATAGTTTTGTGCTAATTTGTTTTTTCCCTAGCCTTGCTCTAAGCTGCTTTCCCACCTTCTCCCAAGTATGTAAATTTACAGTTCTTTCTTTTTGAAACCAAGGAGAGGTCTCATGAACAAACTCAAATTTAGCAAGCTGTGCAGTCTTAATGGCATCCCTCTAACCTTAAGCAAAGCTTTAAGCATTTCAATATACAAAGAACGAACTTTAGATCCTTTTGCTTTCAATAATGCAGCAATCATTTCTATGTGCAACTGTCACTCTCGTGAGCCTGTTTTTGCCCCATGTTTTACATCTGATGAAATCAATACACTTCTTTCCCTTTTGAGTGCACAACCTGAAGCGTGCTCTCACCTGAGAAATGATGTTTCCTCATACTCCGGTCCCTGTTTGGGTGCCAAAATGCTGCATCCAGCGCAGCTCTTGAGACTCCAGAGGGAGGACAGTGGAGGATGAAGAAATGAAGACAAGAATCAGAATGCAGAAAGCTGGGGTCAGGTGGAGCTCCCTCTCCTGATAGGGGAAAGGACTGCCCACAAACTGCAGCGTGTTTACTTATACAATCAGCATAGGAGGCTGTTTACAGAGATTTAAGGAGAGGGCAAGATCTGGCTCCCAACACCAGAGCTCAGCTGCTCAGAGACCCAGGACCCCAGAGCTCAGCTACTGCAGATTCTGTCCTCTGGGTCTCCTCTGTCCACACAAGACTGTGGAGTCCCCTTCACCAATCATCTAGGGGCCAATCTAAGGAAGTGTGTGGTACTCTGTGCCCCTCCAATTGGTTCAGCGTGGCACGGCCTTGCAGCCTGCTTTATTTCAAATAATGAAAAGCTATACATAGTCCTCATGGAGTTTTCACCTAATACCCAGACACCCATAATCTCACCACCACAAACCACCAAGTGTTTTAAATTTTGTTTTCATAGGATTAAGACAGGCACATCTACTGACCTAGGCCTACAGGAGGTGTCTCTTTTGTAGCGCTCTGGTCTTCATGGGACCTGACCCTGGTGGCAGGAAAGCCAGGGCCAGGGTGCTGAGGCCCTGGCACAGACTCTAGCCTTGGTGGTGAGCAGCTCCTCTCCAAGGTCCTCCTGTGTTTATTATTCTCCCCCAGCCAGGTTTTCAGTCCTGGATTTGGGAAGAGGCAGCCTCAGTTTTCCAGGATTTCCCAGCCTTTCCAGAACATGCCAGCAAAGGAGCCCAGGCCAGTGCACTGATCATCCCCTCCCCTTCTGGGGTTTTTCAGTCTTTATTTCTTTGCAGCTCCTTCCTGTGAGACGTCCTACTGCTTTCCCCATGTGGGAGCAGGGGTCGTCCTCCCCACCTGACCACCCCTCCATGCCTCTCTCACCTCCTCTTTGGCCCCTGTTAGAACTGCCCAGTGTCTTCACTGTGGGGAGGAGGTGAGGCTCTGATTCTGGTACCTAAAGGCCCCTCTTCCCCAGGGTGTCCTCCTGGCCTAGCTCTCCCAGGACCACGGTTGAAGAAGTACATGTGTTTCACAGCCACGGGCGATTACTCCTGTTGAACGTGAAGCACACTGTCTGGTACTCTTTGTCTCCTTCTGTAAGGCAGTTGCCCTCGGTATCTGTGGGACTGGTTCTGGGCCCCTGTGGACCCCCAACCCACAGCTGCTCAAGTCCCCTTGGAACATTTGCACATCCTCAGTACACTGTGAATCGTCTCGGACTGTTGACATTACCTGATACCATGCGGATGCTGTGCCAGTAGTTGTTACCCTCTGTTGCCAGGGAAGAATGACAAGAAAGCACCTGCACATACTAACGCAGATGCAGCCCTTGGACAGGAACGGCCAAGTGTACCTGAGAGCAGGACAGGGAGTGGAAGAAAACTGCATGCAAGTCTTCGTTCGGTTATAGTCTACCACTTCAGACTTGTGTAATGTTACAAATTTTTATTTTAACAGAAAAAGCCAGGAGAAGACAATTCTATAAATATTGTTTTTAATTTAAATGGTGATTTATTTTAATTTTATTCTTTAAAAATTTAGAATCATATTCTATTCTAATTAAACAATAATGAGAAATGATATCATGGATTTTTCCCCTTAATCACTTACTTGAGGATAAAATAATTCTATTTTTTGAATTATATGAAGGTCTTCTAAGCACAGTTCAAGTTTTCTTCACAAGAGCTAAACCCCACCTTTTATTTCTCCCTCTTGATTGCTTTTCCCACTGACCAGGAGACCTGCCTTGGGGATCCACCTGAAACATGCTGAGGTCTCTGGTCAGCCTTTCCCCACCACCCCACCACCATCCCACCCGTGCCCCACCAGTGGTAGGCATCCACTGCCTGGGCCTTCCTGGTGGCCCATCCACCAGGTGGCCCTTCCTGTCTGCCCGTCACCTCTCCAGAGCACTCCTGCCTTCCTCTCAGCCCCCCTTCTTGGGCAGGACCTTCGCCTTCAGCTGAGGGCCACCCCAGGCACTGACAACTTCCAGGGTCCCAGGGCTCATCCATGTCCCCTTCCAACGTCTGTCTTCCAGTGCCTGGTTTCAGCGGCATCTAAGTAGCTGTGCTTGTGGTGCTTATAAAATACATTCACATCGTAAAATAATCTTCTTTACTGAAGAGCCCTTACACAAACATGAGACTTTACTATAATCCCAGGTAAGCTAGTGAAGTTTACACTTGTATTAACTATTGTTTAAAAAAAAAAGTTGGCCAAGCAAATGAACAATGTAAACAGAGTTTTTTTAAAATGCTCACTCTCTTAATACATTTCATTAAAAAATTCAGAAATCAAAATTTACTTGCAAACCCCTCACTAAGTGCAAGCCACCCTTGGCTCCCTGTGAAGCCAGGAGGCCTCTCGCACCACCCCCTCTGGTCAGAGGGCCATCTCCCGGCCTCCTGCAGAGTGCCTGGGCAAGGTGCCACCTCATTTGCCTTGGCGGTGTCGTCCCCAGCCAGGGCCACTGTCAGCTTCCAGACAGATCAGAGAAAGGCCACCCCTCTGGGTGAGAAAGCCTCAGCTGAGCCATGCCAGATGGACACGAGCCATGTTCCAGTCCCCTTGGCCAGCAGCTCTCGTGAAGGGGTCAGCAGACAGCGGCCCTGCTCCCGTGCCCTGGCCTGGCCGAGCCAGCGTGCTTCGAGTGTGTGGACGGAGTTGTGATGAGTGATGTTCCTTGGAACCCTTCACTCAGCAACAGTTACTTAGTGTGTGGACCACAGAGCTGGGGGAGTTTCGTGGGCCATTCCCAGCTGTTTATCTCCAGCACTTGCATAAAAACTACTTTTCAAATATGTGTGTGATTACATCACACAGATAACACAGTAGAATTCATTTTTAACCTTGTTAAACTCACAGCAGAATTCAATTGTTGGTATTTTCATAGTCCATGAGATCTGAGAGTCATGTAAACTGACTGGCCATCGTCATCAGGATTTCCACTCACTGTAGACTGGACAAGCAGGACCAGCCCCCCTCCTGGGAAAGCTAAAAACCTCAATAAGCTACTTGTAGACTGCTTGGGGGCGCTGGAGAGTTAATGACAGAGATAAGGAGACCCAGGAGAAGCCAAAGTCCAGAGCTGTGGCCCCAGCCTTCAACACGGCATCTGCCTGGGGTCACTGGTAAGGAGAAAAGGAGAGGAAGGTAATGGTATTTCTCTGGGACCTGTGGGATGAGGGACACACTTCTGGCACCTTCCGAGGACTGAAATGTGGGGGGGGGGGCAAGGGAAGCCCGGAGAAGCAAGCGTGAGCTCACACAGACCCAGGGGTCCCAGAACACCTCCGTGCCTGTGGCAGGATCAGGGGGGCCCAGGGCAGTGCCCTGGAGACCCTGGCAGAGAAAGAAAGACAACCTCACAAGGCCACAAAGTGTCTCCACAAAAAAGAAAGTTGAAATACGCTATTCATAAAATCAAAACTGACCAAGTACATGAGAAGATTTGACACAAAAACATAAGAGCCAGAAAAATAATAAACAACAAAAATGCACACAGAGGGCCGGTGAGATGGCTCAGCAACGTAAGCACCTGCCTGGCAAGCATGAGGGCCCGAGTTCGACTCCCGGCACCCACATACGAAAAAAGGGCCCGTGATATCGCTCAGCGGCACAGGCACCTGCTGGCGCGTGAGGTCCTGAGGTCAACGCCCGATACCCACAAAAAAAAAAAAAAAAAAAAATGCACACAGAGTCTCTACACACAGGAATATTAAAAAACGACTTGAAAATAGTTATTCCCCTTCTTGGTTTCTTCCCAGAAAAATTAAAAGCATCATACCACAAGGATTTATGCGCACCCATGTTTATAGTAACACAGTTTATAATAGTTAAATCTTGGAAACAACCCAGTGCCCATCAACTGAGGAATGGATAAAAACGATGTGTTTTTTTATATAATGGAGTATTACTCAGCCATGAAGAAAGATGAAATTGAAACATTTATAGCTAAATGGACTATAAGACAATAATCGTAAGTGAAATAAATGAGACACACATAATTTACACATAATGTGTAAATGTCACATTATCTCTCTGGTGTGAGAAACTGAAAATGTAAATAAGAACAAAAATGTTCTTATTTTATAATAGATATTGTAAAATACGAAGAAATTGTTCAAAATGAAAAGGGAACTAGGGAGGGGAGGGGGAAAGGAAAGAAAGGAAAGAAAAAAATGGGAAAAGAAGGATAAAATGAAAAGAGTTTTGTGAATGGGGAGGGAAATGGGGTTTGAAAGGAGGAGACAGGAATGGGAAAAGAAAAAAAAGGAATCAAGATATATGTACAGATATAAATTCCCTATAATGAATGTGATCATAAGGTATACCTAAATTATACCAATAAACTTAAATAAACTAAAAAAGAAAACAAATGGAGAACAAAACCAAAGACAAATAGAAAAGAAACAAGAAATGGAGGCTCCAAGAGGGAAAAGCAGCTGAACCTATGTCCTAGGTTAAACTTTATGAATGAGTTTAACAAGAGGAAAAACAGCACTGAAGAAAGAATTGGTGAGCCAGAAAATAGATTAGAAGAAATTATGCAGAAAAACACATGGAGACAAAGAGTATGTGAAACAAGCAGGAAAGATAGTGAGCAAGCTGGAAGGTAGGGGAAGAAGAGTGTGAAGAGGAGAGAGAATGGGAAGAGAGAATGGCTAAGAATGTGTTAAAACTGATGAAAGATGTCATCTAAAAGTCAAGAAGCCTAAAAACCCGAAACGGTGAATACAAATACACACATTCACTTAGTATAAATGAGGCCACCTGGACAACTTAGTGAGACCTGCTTCAAAATAAAGTTTTTAAGGGGCCTGGATGTAACTCATGGTAGAGCACTTGCTAGTATATGAGTCCCAGGGTCCAATCCCCAGCACCAAAAGAAAAAAAAAATTCTTAAAATAGTCAGAGATACAACATAGATTGCAATCAATTACACACAATAAGACTTCTCAGCAGACATGAAATCCAGAATATGATAAAATAGTGTCTTCAGTGCTCTGAATAAAGCACCTGCCTTCCCTCACAGACTGGAAAGCATGTAATTTAATTGACATGGAACGCTCAAACCTGAGGCTGAAACCTGACCAGGGCATCATGAGAGAATAAAGTAAATCACCAGTTTCTCTCATGCACGTTGAATTAGAAACCCTGAACAATTGTAACTAAACTGAGTTCAGATAGATATAAAAATATATCACAACAAATTTGCATTTCCCCAGCAACACAAGATTTGTTTCACATTAGAAAAACATTCATCAAAATTTACCACGTTAACAGAATAAAGGAGAACAAGTATATAAATAGCTCAAATATGGAGAAGCATGATAAAATTTAAATTCCATTAATGACATGAAAACAACCTCTTAGCAACCTAGAAATAGAATGTTTTTATCAAATAAAGGGTTGTGAACATCACACTTGAGTCATGTGGAATTCTTTTCATCTGAAATAGGGATGGGGCAAGATATTACCCACCAGAGTCTCCATCGCACACTGCTCTGGACGGAGGAGTCCGAACGCTCGGCTGTGTGGAGTGAACAGGAATTGTCTTGGGCTGTATATAAATATAAGCATAGTTAATGTATATAAGCAACAAAACTATTTTAACTTATAAATAATTTTATGAAATAACAAGCCCAGTCTGATAATTAAATAAGAAAACTTACACATCTGCTTAATAACAATAAATACTAGTCTCCACAGGACACACATGTAGGTAGGTGGAAATATGATCATCATAATTGCTGTTTTGCTCGCCAAGTGACACGTAACATCTGACACTGTGTGGTGTGTGGAGGCGGACAGAGCGCTGCACTGCACCCCCCCATGCAGCCTTCGTTTGCACCTGAGCAATGCTTCGAAATCCAATCACAAAAAATGTTACTAAAAATCACATAACAATGCCAAAAGTTTACATTTACTGTGGGGCCACATTACTAGCTGTGCAGGGTGACACATAGCCCTCAGGCCGTGGGTTGGTCGTGCCCATTCTAGAGCTTTTAGCCAGCATTATATAGCAAAGAGAGACATGAGAGAGAGAGAGAGAGATCATTAACTGTGGGTGCTATAACTGTTTAAGTAGAAAATGCAAATATATGTGGAGATAAACTGTTAGAATCAATAACTGAGTTTAGCAAGGTTGCTGGATATACCACAAAAGTCAATATTTTTTAAAAAACATTAATTATATTTCTATGTACAAGTATATTACTAATGAAATGTGAGAAAAACATGAGATATAATAGTACAAGTTCTGAGATATAACAGCATCAAAAAATGTCTAGGAATAAACCTTACAGGAAATGTGTATAAATAAAAAGAGACACCACGTCTGTGGATAGGAAAATTCAGCGATGTGAAGAGAGCCATTCTCCTCAAATCAACCTGGAGTCAGAGTCACCCTGACAACAACAAAGGCCCAGCAGGTTTTAAAGATGTGCACTTTTACAAAGTGACTCCAAAATTCACAGAAAAGTACAAATACTGAAGAAGAACCGAGGTGGGTCAGTTCGTGCCATTGGGTATCGAGCTTAGTGTGAAGCTGAAAGTAACAGAGGCAGTGCGGCAGGATAGGGGACTAAAACCCAGGGAGCCGGACAGAGACATCAGGCACCATCACTCACGTGTGGACACTCGACGCACGACAAAGACGTAGGACAGAGGGGAAGAATTGTCTTCTTAGTCGATCGTACCGGGACAAGTTCCCATGTACAACCACGTGGGAAATAAGACTTGGCCTCTGTTTCATACCATATGCAAGAGTTGATTCCAGGAGCATTAGAGATCTAGCTGAGAAAGAAAAAAAAGAAAGGCTTTAGAAGATAATATATAGAAAATAATGACATGTTTTGGGGTTAGGGAAACAAATCTAACCTAAGGAAAGACTGACAAATTTGACTATGTTACAATTATGAATTTCAATTTATTAAAAGACCCCACTGGGTGAGAGGCAGGGCAAGCTGTGGGCAAAGACATTCGTGACATTATTACTGCACCAAGCTGGAGGTACACCTTAAATGCCTACAAGTTGTTAAGAAAAAGACGAATATGCCACTGAGGAAAGGGGAAAGACAGGAATTAGACACTGAACAAGAGGAAATCCAAATGGCCAACAAACATGAAAACATGCTAGTGGTATTAAGGTTCTCCAAAGAAACAGAACTGAGAGGTGTGTCTACGGAGAGAGGAGGATTTATTATAAAGAACTGGCTCACGGGACGGAGGTTGGGGGTCTGGTAAGTCTGAAATCTGTGAGGAGGGCTGGCTGGCCCAAGACCTCGGCGAGAGTCAGTGTTTCAGCCTTGAGTCTGATGAGCATCTGGAAGATGACCCTTTCCTTTGTGAGTAATCTCAGTCTTCACTTTCAGACCTTCGACTGATTGGATGTGGCCCCCCCACTCAGATTTCACATCAAAAAATCTTCACAGCAATGTCTGGACTGTTTTTCACCAAAGAACTGGATACCATTGCCTTGCCAATTTGATATACAAAATTAACCCTCACATGCAACCTCCCTAACAATGGAGAAATTCATACATGAGCTCCTGCCAACTTGTCACGACATTGACTGTCCAGGCCATCTCATTACGAGTAGTATTCCGTGGGGTGGTTCACCACATTTTGCTTAACCATTCCCCCACTGAAGGGTATCTTGGTTTTTTCCCATTTGAGCCACTACAGATAAAGCTATAGAACATTCATACGCAGGTGTTTCGATGTAAATCATCATTTCTCTGGGATAAGAGTGACTTTTATTTCTCAGGAGTACAACTGCTGGGTCATGAGGCAATTGCATGTTTAGTTTTATAAGAAACTGCCAAACTCTTTCCTGTGTGGCTTTACCACTTAAATTTCCTGCAGCAGATGTGAGAGACCCAGCTTACCCACAGCCTCGCAGCATTTAACGTGGTTGCTGTGCCCAGTGTGCAGGGATACCTGTATGTAATATGCATTTCTCTCATTACTAGTGATACTAAGTGTCTTTTCGTGTCTTATTGGCCACGCACACACCCTCTTCTGTGAAACCTCTGGTCATTCTTGTTTTCTGATTGGATCGTTTGCTGACTCACGAGTTTTGAGAGTTCCTCATTCTACATCCCAGCACTTTGTCAGATATGCAGTTTGTCAATATTCTCTTGGTCTAGCTTGCATTTTGGTCCTCTTCACAAGGTCTTCACAGGACAAAAGTTCTTAATGTTTAAAAGTCTGAGTCCATTGTAAGCTAATTTTTGTATAAGGTTTGAGATTAGGTCAAGGTTCATTTTTGCCTATGGGATTCCAATTTTTCGGAACCATTCATTGCAAAGGCTTTCCTTTTCTACAGAATTGCTTTCACGCCTTGGACAAAGATCAGCTGAGCATTTGTTCATCTGATTTGGCATCTCCTGTTCTGTCCCATTCCCTACATCTGTCCCTTTTCTCAGACCACACTCCCTTGATTACTGGGGGATTACAGGGTAAGATTATAGAGTAGAACAGTCTGCCCCCTCCTTCCTGGTTTGTGCTTCTTTTTCAAGACTGTTTTTGATATGTCCGCATGCAGGACAGACCATTGTAAGAACAGGGGGACAGCATTGGCCCCTGAAGTCAATGGTCACCATCTTTTATATCCTGTCTCGGTGTCAGACCCAGACCCTCTGAAGTTGTTCTGAGCTTGTCCCAGCCGTGATTGACGGTCAGACCCTGTTGTCCAGCCTCTTTGCCATGCCCTAATCTCCTGCCTCACTAGGACCTCATCTTTCCATAGAAATTGGGGGATAAGCCTGTCTATGACCAGGAAACAATTTGCTGGGATTTTAAAAGCCTTTTCATTAAACTTATTAATCAGTCTGGGGAGAGCTAAAACGTCCTTACGATGTTGACTTGTGCAATTCACAAACATGGTCTCTGCATTTAGAGCTGTCATAACTTCAGCATGCGGGTTCTGTACACATTCACACATTTTGTTAAATTTATACTAGAGCATGTCATTTTCTTTAGAACTATTATAAATGGTATGGTATTCAGGTAGGATAGAAGAAATAAAAAATGAGGTAGAAAAGAGACAAGGAAATTGAGATTTTGACACTGTACTTTAAAAAAAAAACTCCAGCTTCAAGACGCAAAACTTACTCAAATCTTTTTTCCCTTCCAGGAAACTCACTAAAATTTTCCTAAAGGACTTAAGGACACAGTAAGCCTGTAAATTTGGCTCTTAACCTGTCCTTTTCCCCTGTAAACTGTGCTTCCGCCATCCAAGAGAAGCAACAATTTAGTGGGCAGCAGATATCAACTTCAAACCCACGCAGTTGCCTTGCATCGTAACCTGAGAGACGGAGAGAGTGCACCTCCTGAATCACCCATCTTGAAGACACTGCCTCAAATGTCCCCAGCTCTGACTCGTAATACATCTCATTCCTCGGAGTGCCCGCACTCTGCTCTGGAGTGCATCCTATATCACTGTCTAATAAACTCTTCTCTTGCCTCTTCCTGACGTGTCCTGAAAATTTTTTCCTGCAACAAGAGTCAGTAAACCTGCAAGTGTATTTTAAAAGGTGGGATAAGTTTCTTATTTCAGCCTTAGACCCAACCTGGTAACAGTATTATTAATTTTAGTTTTGAAATATTCATTGTTAATACTAGATATGGAAATGTGATTTATTTTTGTGTGTTATTCTTGTATCCTCATATTACTTCTTGGATTTTTTTTGTTAATTCCTTGGAATTTTCTATGTAGAGAATGATGTCATTGGCAAATGAAGGCAGCATTTTCTTACTTCCCAATCTTTTTGTCTTTTTTTTTCCTTGACTTATTTCAGTGGCCAGAACTTCCAGCACCATGTGAATAAAAATAGTGAGTATTGAGGTAGGATAGAAGACAAGCAATATTGCTTGTCTTTGTGCCCATCTTAGGGGACGCGTTCGGTCTTCTCCATCAAGCCTGACGTCATGCACAGTATTCACAGATGCTGTTTATGAGCTGAGGAAGATCCCCTCCCCCTGCCCCATTCCCAGTTTGCTTGAGTTTTTATTGCGGATGGGTGTGGGGTTGTGTTAAATGATTTTCCTGCATCAAATGATATGATTGTTATCAGGCAGTGCAAGACAGAACTTTAACAGTTAGATTTGTTTTCTTTTAGAGATGAGCATCTTCAACACCTCTCCTCTCCTCAGCTCAAAAGCGGTGACAAAACATGCAGATGGTGACATCAGGGGCCTGGAGCCCAGTTTCCTCTGCACAAGAAGAGCACAGTGAGCTGAATGTGCTGGAAGCGATGAGGCTGGTGTGGAGATCTGCACTGTCCCTGTGCTCCCCACCCCGCTCCTTACTATACAGGACCCTCACCCACCTGTAATGAGGAGACGGTGATTGGAGGCAAATGGGCCCCTCCATCTCCTTGGAGCTAGCTTTAAATAAATCCTTTTCCCCTTTTTACCAAAATAAGTGGTCTCTATTGCTTTGGCCAGCAGTGAGCCTGAGTGGCCGGTGCCACAATCACTTTTCTTCTCTAGCAGGTTGACAGGAAGTGACATTGATTGACTTTGGAATATTGAACCAGCCTTGCAGACCTGCAATAAATTAAACCTTGTCATGATGTGAGATTCTTTTCATATGTTGCTGCATTTGATTTGCCAAAATTCAGCCCCACCTCAGTCATTCACGGAGCCAGCAGGGACACCTGCAGCCATCACGCTTCCCTGTCAGCTCCTGGAAAGAGCTATCCAGGGTTAGGGAGGCACCCAAGCTCTTGGCCCGTCGCAGGCAGAAGAGGAGACATCCTCGAGAACCACAGATTCTTCGTTGAGAACTTTGGTGTCTAAGTTTATGGAGGTGTAATCTGCAATTTTCTTTTTAACTTTTTTTCTTTTCTTTTTTTGTATGGTCTTTTTTCTGGTTTTGGTGTTAGGATAATACTATCTTCATAAAATGGGCTGAGAAATGTTCTTTTATTTCTTCTATTTCCTGGTATAAATTGTTTAAAATGCATATTTATTCTTCTTAAAATATTTCCATCTGAAGAATATGTTTACAGCCTTTAACTTACAATTTCAATAGTTGCAAAACTATTCAGATTACAGATCTATGTGATACCAGTGGAGTTTGGTAGTTTGTGTTTCCTGAAATTCAGCCCATTTCTTCAAGTTGGGGCCAAATTCTCCAAGTTTTCCTTGACCTGAGAATCTGTCTGACCCCATCCCTGCGGTTACCACACTGGACGCTTGGTTATGGCTCACGTTCTGTACCTTCCCCCTCACCTCCATGGTTTCATAGGAGAAACCCATGGTCATTCAAACAGATGGTTCTTTCAGTACTTTTCCTGATTTAGTTTTCAAATGTTTAGTTATACGCTTAGACGTTTGACAGTGCTTTGTTGTGCTGATCCCGCTTGGCTCTGCTCTGTGGGCTTGGAAGATCGGCTCCTGGTTGGTGCTGCTCCCCAACCCCAGCAAGCTCCTGTCCGCCCAGGCGTCCTGCTGGGCATGGCTGGCCAGGGCCAGGCCGGCTGGGGGCTCCGTCCAGGATCGCAGGAGCAATGGTTCTGGGCGCCTTGCGGGTCACACCTCAGGTCGCCCTCCTGCTCTCAGAGTCCCCTCACTCCGCTGTTGTGCTCTGTCCAGGGATTTGCAGCTGTGCTCTGGGAGGAGTGGGCCCTCTATCTCAGTGAACCACAGTCACACTCATGTCACACCTGAGTTTTAGTCACTTCCTGTGTGCTAGTTGTATCTCACTCTTAAGGGGGTAAAAGGCAAGACAGAAGATGGCATCGATCTTGGAAATGTTGAGGAATCCTGGCTTGGTGCAAATCATCCTGCGTGCTGACACACACAAAACCACCTTCCTCACAACACGCAGGTGCCAGCACACCACATAATGCATGTGCCAGTGCACCGCATTCTTTATGTATCACACATGTGTGCCAAGGCACTACATTCCTCACACATAACACTCATGCCAGTCCTAGATGGCCTTTCACAGAGCCAGAGTCAGGGAAGTCCTGTGGCAAGAACTGCTCACATCAGGTGCGCAGTCGCCCTGGGCCCTCTGCCTGAGAGCCGCCAAGTTCCAGACCACCCAACCCAGGCTCCCTCTGTCCCCTCTGTCTGGGAAGGTGCCCTCCACACTCTGTATTTCCTCCTGTGCCCTCGTCAGACCCTCCTGCCTGCACAGGCCTTTGGGTAATCACTGACAATTCCTGTTTGTGACGGTTGGCAGTGAGCTCTGTGCAGGGCAGAGGGCTGGCCTGGTCCCTGTGGTTCTTGAGGACATCTCCTGTGCTGTCTGTGACAGGCCAAGAGCTTGGGTGCCTCCCTAACCCTGGACAGCTCTTTCCAGGAGCTGACAGGGCAGTGTGATGGCTGCAGGTGTCCCTGCTGGCTCCGTGAGTGACTGAGCCAGGGCTGAATGGAGCTGTACGCCCGACTCCCAACCCCGCTGGGTGCCATGCACTGTACTCTGCTCCTGACCACGACTCTGCCTCCCTCTGTTCCCCACTCACGCTCCATTACCCGCCAACATTCCTGGTTCCTGCTTCCTTGTGCCAGTGCCCGTGGCTGCAGCTTCCTCCTCTGGGCCACCACTTGTACCACCTCTTGGAGACTTCTGTCAGGGCAGCAGTCCTGCCCCACTCATCTCAGGGCCTGTCTGGAAGGAGAGTCTTGGAAGGAGGAATGAGCTGGGCTGAGCTCATAGGGAAAGCAGTGCCACCCACAGTGGAAGGGCTGCACTCTACACCTAAGGGGGGGCCACCTAAGGGAGCACACAGCAGATGGAGGTCATCGTTCCCTCGAGGGACAGGCCACGCTGAGGCCTGATGGCCAGTCCACAGGAAATAAATTCCCATGGCTGACGTCCCAGGCTCAAGACAAGAGCTCAGAAGGGACTCAGTGCATCTGTCCCCAGCACGGGTCCCACACATAGCCTGCATTCGGGTCCAGGAAGCATCAGCTCCTGGCTACCTGTAGGGCCACTATGAGCTCCTGATGAGCCATGCGGTTCCTTTAAGCCCACAGAACTCACACAGCCAGCCTCGGAACCAGGTGATTGTTCATTAGCAGCTGCACCTGCAGCCCAAGGGAAGTTAATTTTCCATCCTGACCTGTGCGTTCCAGCCAGTGTCAGCTCTAATCAGTGCTGGAAGAGCCTCGGTGAAGTCTCACTTGAGCCACCTGCCCGAGCCAGAGGTAAAAGGTGACCCAGTGTGGCTGCCAGAGGCAGAAACATCGCCCAGACCTCTGCCCCAGCTGGAGAAGACCACACTCGGGCGGAGGCCTCCTGCAAGCCTGGGGTGGAGAACATAGCGAGTGTGTTCTTGTGGTGCAAAGGTTAGGGGCCTCTCCCACCTGTGGGACTGACTTCACCGCAAATCAGTTTCACCAGACGGGAGCCTCCCTGCAGCACAGACCCTGCTCCAGATAGGGTGCCTGAGGGCATGAAGGCGGGGCTGCTCTCACCCTTCCTTCTGTCCCATCTCACCTCTGCCTGCCACAGGAGGGGGGAGAAAAAGAGCTGTGCGGGGCTCCCCCCGACAATGCCTCAAAACGGAGCCAACAACACTGACGCCAAGGCGGACATAAAATGTTCACTGTTCCCCGGGACAGAGCGCTCAGAAGATCCTCAGTGTTCTCAACAAAATGGGGGAAGGTGGGCAGCACTCAAAACTGATGGGTGGTAATTATGCCCCGAGGAAGTCCCTAATGAACCTGAAAGCAAAGCTGAAGAAGGAGAAAGAGAAAGAAGATAAATTCAAAGTATTGTTTACATAACTTCAGGGGGTTTGAACACCACGAACTCACAGATCCTGAAACGTGAGGAAATGAGGAGGGAGGCTGAATGTTGAGAAATAGGGCTTTTGGCAGAAGGTCAAAGAGAGTGAACGGATGTGGGGGGTGAGGAGGGAGATGGGGGTGGGCCCGGCTTTCAGGTTAAAATAAATTTAGCAAAAATAAAAGCCTGATCTGCTGGAGGAACAGGCCATGAGAGTAGGGCTCTGCTCACAGGGCAGGGAGTCCTGTCTGCCCCGCAAGCACCCTGGGCAGAGCTCACACAGCCCGCCAGGTGCCCAGAGGCCGGCAGGCACCAGGCCGGCAGCACAGAGGTGACGCGGTTGCTGGGATCTGGGGTGCCATGCTCGTCCCCAGGATTCTTTCCAGGTTCTTGGTGTCCTGAACAAAGAATTGGACAAAACAAGTGCAAAAGGTAGCAAGGCTGCGCCGGTGAGATGGCTCAGCGGCATAAGCGCCTGCCTGGCAAGCGCGAGGTCCTGAGTTCAACTCCCGGTCCCCACAAAAAAAAAAAAAAGGTAGCAAGTCTTTACATTTATTAAAGGTAGGAAAGGAAATATGCTCTGCAGAGGAGTGTGGACCACTGAAAGAGCTAGACGTCAGAACTGGGCTGTCCTATCAAAACACCTGGTTAGTTTATCAGGAGAAGAACTGAAGAACAGGAGAACTAATTGGTCCCAGGTGCAGGGCTTGGGCTCTTGTGTCCTGGATCTGCATGATTGACAGGTCATGCCCACTTTCCCAGCCGGTAGGCCACGCTCTAATCTGCCACAATGCCCGTCTACCCCCAGTACCATGGGGCTGAGCTGCAGTGCAAAGAAACACCACAGGAAACACCAGAATTCAGCAGTGGGCATACAGACCAATGAGGGGCTGCCCTATACACCCAGGGCCCAGCCAAGGCAGGATCCAATGTGTCCCCCACATTCCCACATGAGGCCTGAATCCTGGACAGCAGCAGGGGGTCTTGGAGCACAGGTCACAAGGGCTCCATCACATCCCTCCTTCAGCCACAGGGGGACACAGCAGCATGCTGTCCTGAAGGAAAAGTCTCACCAGACACACCCACAACACCCTGATCTTGGACTAGTATTCACTACACACCCAGTGGTATTATATACACAATCACACCCAACAGGTCATGGCACACCTCTTAATTTAAAAATAACCCTTCCACTGACATTTTAAAAACAGGCTTTATTTATGTGAAATTTACTTAAAGTAGAAATTTATGGTGTTTTAATGATATAATTTGATTAGAGAAAGGGTGAGGCCTTGTGTTACTCAGCATTCCCTTACTGTAACAAAATACCCGAGATAAATCAACTTAAAATGAGAAAGGCTTGTTTGGCTCACATTTGGAGTTTTCAGTCTATGTGGCTTTGGGCCTGTGGTGAGGAACACACCATGGGGAGGGGGGGGAACAGAGTTCCTTACCTCACAGTGTCCAGGAAGAAAAAAGAGGGGAAAGGATGGGGTCCCAAGATCCCCTCCTAGGGTATCCCCCCAGTGACCTCGCTTCCTCTCTCTAGGCAACCCCCCATGACCTCACTTCCTGCCACTAGGTTCCACCTCCTGAAAGTTCATCACCTCCCAACAGTGCCACAGGATGGGGAGCAATTCCCTAAAGTATGGACCTTGGAGGACAGCAGACCTTCTGCAGGGAAATATGGGGCCAAAGCATGGAAGGCAGAACGTGCTCAGGAGACAGCCCTGCATCCCTGCTGCAGAGGAGGGCCTGGACAAGGAGGCTGGAAGCCTAAGCCCTGGAATCCTGCCGGCCTAAATCTACCTATGTACACAGGACGTGAGAAGACCCAGACAGACGTTAGAGCATAATGTTCTTTCTGAAGAGTGATGTCAAGGGGCGTAAGTCTAAGACGCCCTCACCCCCAGAGTGGCCTTCAGTCCATGCTCACCAGTGGACAAAGGAACCAGCCAATCAATCAATGAAGCCATGGAACTGGGGACACTGCCACATCAAGAGATGTTGAAAGCTCTTTAAAAGAAAGAGTCCAAACTTTGAGCAAGATTTGAGGCTGCCATGAGGTGGAGGACATGTCTGTCATGCATGGGTGACTCACATCCACTGTGAATCACATCCAGACCTCACCAGCTGACCCAGGGAACAAGGACAGAAGCAAGTGGGCAGAGACAGTGGGGGATGTGGCAGCGCAGGCCGGTCCTGCAGCTGCTCCAGCGAGGAAAGTAGACCCAGAAGGCAGAGCCAGGCCTGAGAGTGGAGGAGGCTGCACTTCCCTTGGGCTGCCTGAGGCTCAACTTCTGACCCACTGTCTCCCATGTGGGCCCAGGGACAGGCAGGCCGAACACCTTCACCTTTTGCACACCTGAGAGGACCCAGGATTCCTGTTTTCCTGGCAGGGCAGTGGCACCCATGAGCAGAGGTATCCATTTTGGCCACACAGGCCATGTTCCTGGAAACAGAGGGGCTGGTAGGGGTGGGGAGTTGAGGGACTTGGCAAAGGCCCAAGTATCCATCAAGAGAATAACAGCACTCCAGCCTCAGATTCAAACAGATCACCACAGCTAAAGTAGCTAAATTCACATATGTGTCCCCTGTTGACCTTCAGACCATCCAGGAGCCACAGGTGGACCTGCAGGGCCGCAGCCCTTTGGAGAGGAATGAGGAGGGAGGCTGGATTGATGGGTTAGGATCCACCTATGCCTTGGGTCCAGGGCCAAGGCTCTTCATGTGGGGACGGGGACTGAGCCTCTCCCCAGCTGTGCATCTGAGGGCCTCATTAGTGACCCTCTCTTGGGTGGTCCACACTGCTCTAACATAACACTGAGACTGGTGGCTTTAAAGAACAGAATGGAAAGCCAAGCTCAGGGCCTGGCACCTGGTGAGGGCCTTTCTGCTCCGTCACCCCACTGTGGAGGCAGAAGCAGAGGCAGAAGAGGGGAAACTGTGAGGGAGAGAGGCTGACCTGCTTGTGGTCCTGTGCCAACTCCTACCATGCGGAGTCTCTGGGAAAGCCTAGGGCTTGTCCTCACCTCAGCAGGGCGCGGGTCCCACCAGGCAAAGCCCAGCCCCCCTTGGAGTCAGAACCTGTGCAGGGTGGCTGGGAAGGGATGGGCAGGCTATGCAGGACACTGTTCTGGTCCTGTTCCTCATGGCCATGTGACCCCATGCTGCACCTTCACCCATGTCAGCCCACACAACCTGGGAAGTGTGATACCCTCCCAAGAAGGGAGCCCAGCCCTGGGTGCACAGCCAGCATGGAGTGGCCAAGCACAGAGCTCTTCTTTCTCCATTTTGAGCTCTGCAGCCTCCTTGGTCTCATGTTGCCCTCAAAAGAGGAAAATCATCTTGTCACCAAAGCCCAGGATTTTCTTGGA
Source organism: Erethizon dorsatum (assembly GCA_028451465.1). Taxonomy (NCBI): domain Eukaryota; kingdom Metazoa; phylum Chordata; class Mammalia; order Rodentia; family Erethizontidae; genus Erethizon; species Erethizon dorsatum. The sequence continues at coordinate 500,485 of CM051824.1, forward strand.
GCCTGTGAGGGCCAGGATGTCCAGCTCTGGCACAGGTCAGAGCACCCTCAAGGTGCCCACATGGGCCAGCAACATGGGCGAGAGCATGCACGGGGACAGACACTGAGGTGGAAACAGAAATGTGTATAATCTAGTGTGACTGAGAGAGCTGTGGTTCTGAGCTTCTGGGCATTCAGTGGCTTTTAATATTTTTTTAAGTGTCTGGCAGCTCTGAACTAGCAGTTGTTGAAATAAGGCTTTGAGAAGCAGCTCTTTGTTGAGCCCATTTGATCTTCTTCCCCACCTGAGGATGGTGAGACATACAGTAGCAAGGAGTGAAGTTTGGGGTGCTCTTCCTACCCAAGCATGTGGCCATGTAGTTCATCACACACTGAACAGGATCTTGGGTCCCTTGGGGCAGGGAGGGACCAGGTACAGCAGTACTTCAGATATGCTCTTCTAAAAGCAAAGAACGGCCATTTACAAAAACACAGAGGCATCCCCCAACAGTGCCAGTTCATCATAACTGCCAACCTGGCTGGACCACAGATGCCTGGAGAGGTGATGGATCATAGGAGCCCTGTGCTTCTCAGTGGATAAACCCACAGCGCCCATAGCTGAATATGCAGTTAGGAGGTAGGCCCCCTGAAGGTGGTCTCTAGGGCTGCCTTTGGAGGGTATGTCTCCCACCAGTGCTGTTTCCTGCTCTGCTTCCTGGCCACCATGAACTGAACAGCTTTGCTCTAGCAGGCCCTCCCACCATGATGCTCCTGCCTTGTGGCAGCGAACCATGGACTGAACCCTCTGAAACCATGAGCCAAATTAAACCCCTCCTCCTTTATGTTGGGCGCTGGGTATTTTGTTCCGGCAATGGGAAAACTGACCAACACAATAGTTTGACTCACAATTTGCCACAGTGGTGGAAAAGCAATATGCTCCCACTAGAAACCACCCATTGAATTTGGAATTTGGATCTTCCTTCAGGCAACACTCTCTCCATGCTGGGCAGCAAAGGCAGTGTCTAGGTAACTTCACAAGCATGAGGGAAACAACTGACACTCTACAGCATGTTGTGTGGCTGAGCCAGGGCATGCAGCAGGATAAAGGTGTTGAACGCATTGTTTACTTACAGTATTTCCAGCAGTTTACCAGGATGTGACCACACATCCAGCAGCCTCTCCTCTGAATTCCACATACTAAGTCCTCCTGAACTACTTTTCCAGATTTATTGAGTGCTGACTCGCCCCCTAGGCCCACCCTGTTGGCCGGCCAGTGTCAATGGGCCATCAGTGAGGGCTGAGGAACAGCAGCTGGGGCAGTTCTGGGCAGACTAGAACATGTGGTCCCATCCCCATGGAAAGCGAGAAGTCTGAGAAGGACCATGTGGCCTTCATGGTTTGCCACCAGATCTGAGCATGAACCTCCAGCTGGGCATCTTCCATTTTTTTATAGTGTACCTTCTGCAGAAAACATCTTGAGCTCCCAAAATATATGTCCCAATTTATAAATTATATTTGAGTTACTCTGCTGACACACTGTATGTGTTATAAATCACAAAAATAGTCTAGAAAAGAATAGAAATTCTACTCCTAGATATATAACCAAGAATGGAAAACAGGGACTCAAACAGATGGTTGTATGCCCACAATTATAGTAGCATCCACAAAGCTGTAACATTCCCAGCTGATGATGAGTAGACAAAGGTGGACTGTCCATCCACCTAATTATTCCGTCTTCAAAGAAGAGGGTTCCCGTGCATGCCACAGTGTGGATGAATCTCAAAATCCCAAGAAAACAAGCCAGTCACTCAAGACAAACACTGCATGAATCTATGTACACCAGCAACCTAGAACAGGTGAGTCACAGAGATGGAGGGAGAGCATTTCCAGGGCCTGGAGGGGGATGGGTCACTGCCCCCTGGGTGTAGTGGCCTCACTGGAGTGATGAGGATTTTGGAAACTGGTAGTATTACACACCGTAAATAGAATTAATGCCACGAATTGGACACTTGAAAGGGTTTAAGTAGCAAACTGTCTGCCACATGCACATATTTTGCCAGAGTGAAAGTCTGAAAGTAACAGGAACTTATAAATTTTAACATGTAAGATAAAGAATGGATCTAAATTGGCATTCTAGTGCTTTGCCCCCATTTCCTGGCTATGTGTCCTGGGAGGACAGAGGGTGGCTAGGCAGGCACGCCTTCAACCTCTGCACCCTCACTCTGGGTTCAGGACAGGGTCCAGGCATGAGGATTGACACGAGCAGGTGAGCTGCTGGTAATGGCATGTTCTGCAGTCAGGCTCCCCGGGAGGGGGAGTGCGGTCTATGACCGCCGGCATCACTGTCTTCCCTCAGGTTCACGGGTTACCGTCTCACTGTGGGACTCACGGAGTGCAGCCCATCGCCCGGGCATCTGGTGTCTGTGCTCTGTTTCTTCACACCCTTTGGAAGGGTGAGCTGGTGCCCTCAGTGTGTTACCAGGTTTTGGGGTGCTAGAGTCTCTCAGAGATGGTTTCTAGATTCTTCTTGTCTTGAACAAAGAATTCAACAAAACAAGAACAAAAAGTAGCAAGGTTTTATAGTTATTAAAAGTAGGAAAAGAAACAGGCTCTACAGAGCAAATTTGGGCCAAGGAAAAGTAGGAAAAAGTACACACTACAGTGTAAGCATAGACCACTGTGAAAGCAAGAACCCAACAGCCGGGGCCGGTGAGATGGCTCAGCGGCGTAAGCGCCTGCCCGGCAAGCGCGAGGGCCCGAGTTCAACTCCCAGAACCCACATACGAAAAAAGGGCCAGTGATATCGCTCAGTGGCACAGGCGCCTGCTGGCGCACGAGGTCCTGAGGTCGACCCCCGGTACCCACAAAAAAAAAAACAACAATAGCCAAGAGCTCGATGGCAAATGTCCCTCTGTATCTCCACTCCTCAGGCTGGCATCAAGTCCAGGCCCTCCTATCGAAAACTTGCTTGAATTCTTGAAAGGAATTGACGACAGCTGTCTCTGATTGGGTCCACTTCCAGGGCTTTGGAAACGGTTCTGCATACGTGTCCTGGGATTTTTTAATTGGCAGGTCACACCTATGTCCCCAGACAGCCTTGCCCCACCTGAATCTCCTGCTTCTGTGGGCTTCTCAGTGCCAAGACCACATTCTTTGTAGAAAACTGGCCCTGGAGACCATGGTGACAGCAACAAAAACAAAGGGACAAGCTCTGTAAACTGCAGCAGGCCAGGCCAGGGTTCCTTCCTGATATGACCCCAGCACCTGCTCTTTTAGAGTCAACCTGCAAATTTTTCAAACATTCCAAAGTTGCTATGTAAAGGAGACAGGATTCTTTGTTTTGTTTGGTACCAGGAATCGAACTCAGGACCTCACGCTAGCCACACAGGTGCTGTGCTGCTGAACCACACCCCCAGCCCTTTTTTTTTCTTTTTGAGACAGGATTCTTTGCAAGTTTTCATGAGCTTCTTAGAGACTTTCTTTGATATTATTATTTATAAGACACTGTTTACAAATTGCCCCAAGTTCATCATTTTACTGCATAAGAGTATAAACAAGGTTTTCGTACATTCATGATAACATCTATCTTATTATCTTCTTGAAGTCTACACTATCTTACCCAGAAATGAAAGCCAGGTCATAAAATATGGCCCGTTGTCTTTGAAGGCCAGAGCAGAACCACTGGGTAGAAACAGATTCCTACAGTCGCAGCCAACATAAGCAAAGAGGAAAGTGACAGACATCATCATAGCAGTGGCACAGCTCGACTCAGCAATTCAGTGCTCTTCCTTATCATTCCATGCATAGCGAATGCTTCCAGTTGTCCACAGTGAGCTTGTATTATTGTTGTAATTAGGAAAAGAGCAATTTTTCAAAATGGTCTACTTTTGTTGTCTAGGTTTTTGTTTATGTATAATTTAGGCACTGACATCTGCTATCCTTCGCTACTGGACAGCAGTTCCATGCACCCTCAGAATACACTGTGGTTCAGAACAGTGTTGCCAAAACTTCAGTCATCACAATATGGGTTTTGCTTCTGCTTAGTGAGGGGCAGAAGCACTTTGTGACTATTACAGAGGTTTCCATCATAAACAGTACTTTCAGGGCCATGCATGCAGCTCAGTGGCAGAACGCCTGCCTAGGATTGGTGAAGCCCAGGGTTCAATCCCTCACACTGCAAAACAAAACAAACAGTGATTTTAAAGGTTTTACATGGCAAAAGGGAGCATTTTGTGACCTGGTTGTGCTGGGATGCAGAGGACCCCACTTCTCCCTGGAGGCACAGGAGGGGTGGAGCCCCCAGCTCACCTTAGGGGCCCTGCTGCTCATGCGGGTGCTTGGAGCTGGGACACACGGCCCTGCCTGGAGCCCCTGTGCCATGGGGAAGTGCTCCCAGCCCACCCTACCTGCTGGCTGCACCATGGGTCCAGGCTGCAGGCTGGGGGCAATGACATAGGGCCCACTGACTGCCAGGTGAGGGAAGAAGCAGGGCTCTGGCTCTGGGCACATTTCCGAAAGCTCCAAGATTGTGTGAACTTCATGCAGGCTTCAGAGAATTGTGCAAAAGCACAGGCCGATGACAGTGCAGCTCCAGGCCCACTTGGCTCCAGCGTCCTTTCCAACCCCACAGTGCTTCTCCGTGCCTGGCGGACAAGGGACATGTCCTTGCAGAGCCTCTCTGCTTCAGGAAGGAGAGAGCCCCTAAAGCAACTGTGTGGATTTCCACATGCCCACTTGTCTGCTCCTGCCCTCCCTGATGAGTAGCCTCGGGCTCTGGGCACGTGGCTGTCATTGAGAACAGGCAGCCTGAGGTGGCCAAGCTCAGCCTGCCTCCCCTCTGCCCTCCTTGCTGCCTGACTCCGCCCACCCATGGCCTCTGAAACCTCTCCCCCAGACCTTGGTGTCCACAAGCTCCACCTGGGCCAGAACCCCCAGGAGGCCATGAGCCCTTGGCCAGTGCTTTCCACAGAGCCACTCTGGTGGCTGGTGCAGCTCACGGACACCAGCTACAAGCCACCAACATCCAGCATGCCATCATCAGGCCGTCTCCCTGGAACCCTGGCCCTCTGCACAGGTCCGCTTACCAGGTGTCTCCTCCTCTTCCTCCTCACTGGAGCTTGGGCAACATGGTTTCTACCTTCACAGAGAGGCCACACAGGTGCCCATGAGGCCTTCAAGGAGCCTATGGAGATTGGGAGGCTCAAGGTGGGTGTGTCACTCACCCCTGGGCTCCTCTCCTTAACCTCAACCTGCTCTTTCAGCCTTGGGGTGATTCTTGCCGTGATCTCCCAGTCGCTGTTTTCTGTTGCTGTAAAAAAATACCTGAGACCAGGTACTTTTAGAGACTAGAGGTCCAAGAGTATAGTCCCAACTTCTACCCAGCAATGAGGTGAGGGCCCCATGGTGCATCATGAGGTGGTGGACAGGGCTGGGGCCAGCTCAGGTCTCTCATCTTCTGAAGCCACTGGTGCTGTCATGGCCCCCAACTCTCACCTCACCATAGTCACTTCTAACGGCACCTACATGTGACTTTGGCGGTTCTGTTTCCAGTGTGAATTGTGGGGTTAGAATTCACACTGGAATTCACAGCATTTCCTCAAGCACCTATGCTTGGGTACCAGACAAATCGCTGCTTGTTTAAAGGAGGGAAATTTGCAGAGGTTTCAGCCCAGTCAGCGGGCTCCATTCCCTAGGCCAGAGTCAAGGCTGACACATCATGGTGGAGGGTGGGGAAGAACAGCTGCTCCCCTCACGGCAGCCACAATCAGAGAGGGATGCAGGGAGGGAGAGAGAGAGGTCCCGACCTTAACTGTTAGGACAAATGTGCTTACTGCTGGGTCATTAACACTAACCACCGTCACCTCAGGAATCCCACAGCTTACCTGTGTGGGACCAGGCTCCCTGACCTCCTGCATCCTTACTTCTCCACATACCACTTCCTTGTCACTAGACGATGCTGATAACCACTGTTGGGTTTCTCCTTCTGTCTGGAGAAACACGGCTGTTAAACTGCAGCGTTTTCTCGCTACCATCTGTGGTGGAGGCCACCTGCGACTCTCGTTCACATTGGAATCCACAGCTCCACACTGTACGTCTTTGACTCCACTGGTAGGAGCTCGATCCCTTTCACTGCCCCTGCAGGTGCTGCTGTAGAAAATTCCACCCTGACTTCCTCTGTTGTGAACCAGGGGAAGGGTTGTCTCTGCTCCTGCCTCAGCTTGCCTCAAGGTTCCCTTAATGGCCAATCTTCAACAGTGCTGGCAACCATCTCTGCTGTTTACTCTGCTGTTTGCTGCTCTGGGCCTTTTTGTTGTTCCACGCCCCCAGCAGAGCCCCTCCTGGTACTGACAGAGAGGAAGTCGTGAAAGAAAATGAACAAACAGAAGAAAGGCAGTACAAAAAGCATGTTCTGAAAGGCCCTCTGTCCAAACACGGCCATGCCTTTCCCCTCACTGCCCCACGCTCAGCCCTCCTTGGCAAGGCACCTCCGCTGGCTCCAAGCAGTCGCCCTCCACTCAGTTCCAGGACACAGACCCTGTCAGTGTGGAGTTTGATGATTTCAAAGCTATTCCTTATGAAGAACCCCATAAATGCAAAGTTTGAAAGAAACCAAACACAGCAACAAAACCCAGGCCTCCAGAGTAGGCTCACTCCTAAGTTATTTTCCTTTTATTATCATGTGAACTGAATGAGCCAGAGGCACTTAGTTTATTTCCCATATAGTTAGGAGGCAGATGGCTGGACAGACAGATGGACAGAAAGATAGACATTTTTATGAGTCAGCAGGAGCCTGAGCAGGAATTGAGTATTGGGAAGCCAGTGAGCTGAACTTCTCAGCCATCCAATCTCTCCAGGTAGAATGAAACGAAAAGGCATGTGGCTTGATCTGACCTAGCAAAGGCCCTTCCAAGACAACATGGAAGTGGTGTTCACTCCCTGAGGAAGGGGAAATGAGAGGTGATTTCCCTAGAAGAGCTGCCCTGGCTTGCAGAGTGGACAGGGCAGCAGACACAGTGGCTTGCCACTGAATAGAATTCCCACACTGTTGTGGACTGAGTGTTCATGTGCCTCCAAATCCATGTGTCGAAGTCCTGACCTTAGGAGGCGGGGCCTTTGGAAGAAAGCCAATGTAGATAAGGTTACGACCTCCTGGGAAAATACCATGATAATGGCCCAAAGCAAGAGAGGCGTGGCATTTGGGAGCAAGTGCAGGATTGTAGCCTGGGCCAAGGGCTGGACTGACGTCCCGCAACCGACTCCATGAGGCCGCACAGATCAAGGGCGGGCTTAGGATTTGGGCTAGGGGCCTCCGCATGTGAGGTGGGGACCACACACTGAGCACTTTCATTCAGCAACAGGGCAGCACACTGTCATTCCCCAAGCAGAACAGTGCTGCTGGTGACCACACATAATGAGACACCGCACTTGTTAACATCAGAGCATCAAAGTAGTGACCGCACTGCCTGTGGCACCTTCACATGACCTTCTAGGAAATGACTGAGAGCTGCCATGTGCGGGTCCAGGCTGACCTGTAACACCCTTGTTCTCTGTGCTCAGGACAGAGGCGGAAACATGCATCCCTGGTGTGTGGAGGGCCCTTGGTGGAGTGGCATCATGGAGAGTGAGCTCCAGCTCCACAGGAGAATGGATGAAGGCTTTGTTGCAGAGGAGCCCAGAGGTGGAGACAACAGGACAGTGCCTTCTGCAACCTGTGGGTGCTAGCACCGCAGGAACGGGAAAACAAAACAAAACAAACTGAGCAACAACAAACCCCAGGTATCACACTTGGAGTCAGCCCATGACCAGGCCTGTCCTGTCCAACACAGGGGCAGGGTCACTCTGTGCCCCCCAGCCCCTTCCTCTGGCCCGGCCCCTCCACCAGAGACAACTGTGGGCTGGCCCACCTCCCAGGGCCGCTGGCTTCCAGCCCTCCTGACTCAGCCCTTGCTGCAAAGCTGCCTGCACCCTGAGGTGTTCCAGAAACGTCCCTCCACAGCATGGCACTCACCACAAAGCACACTGGCAGGAGCATCCCATGCAGGGCCTGTCCTCCCCAGGATCGTGCCAGGTGCAGCTCCATTCTCCTGGGACCATCCTGGGTGCAGCTCTGTCCTCCCAGAACCATCCTGGGTGCAGCTCCATCCCGGGTTGGATGCTTCTTGCTTGCTGTAGATTCTTTACTCTGATGCCCATGACACTGCCTGCTCCTCTGGGTTTTCTTACCTGAGCCCCTCATGCAGCAGTGCAACTGCTGCACACCTTGCTGATTGTGAGAAGGCCAGGTTGGCTGCTCCTTACCCTTCCTCTTCCCACAAGGGTACTGTCCTCCAGGATCCTCTCACAGCAGAACAGTGAGGGTGTCAGGGCTCCCACCTAAGGTCTGGCTATCTGGGTTTTGAGTCCCAGCTCTGCTCCTTATGTGTGGGTGCTTGGGGTGCCTTACTTACCCTCTCTGTGCCTATAACATAGGGTGTATGATGTCTCCTAGGTCATCCTGGGGATTACAAGGTATGCAAAGCACCTAGTGCCAGCTTTGGAAAGCACTGGCCATGCTGGACACTGCTATTCTGGGTCACTTGTCATCATTATCACCTCTCCTGCCAAGCTGACTCAGTTTCCCCGCCCCATAAGCCACCCTATATCCAATGGGTGCAACCTGACCCACCTTGTGCTTCATGGGACTTTATCTCCTCTCTCCTCTGACTTGGAGCCTTTTGTATCCAAACTCACCTTGGCCTGCTCAGCTCAGTCTCTATTTAATCTGCCCTCTACCCTGACTCCAGTGATGCCCACAGGCGAGGCATTCCCAGGACACCCTGGGCCAGTGAAGCTGAACATTGTAGAGACCAAGGAGCCAAACTGCACCCCAAAAGCTACTTACTTATCACAAAGTGCCAACACTGCAATTAAACCTGAATACTGACATTTTAGTTTAGGGAGAAAAAAAAAAACTGTTATCCAGTACTCAGTGCTGGAGCTCCTTGGCTTGCATGCCAACTGTTGTAGTCAGGGTTTGCGAGGGAAACGATTTAATACAGGACATATAATTTATAGGGTTATTTATATTAATCACCCAAGGAGTCAAATACAAAAGTACAGGAAATCTGTCCACACACTAAAGGCCCAAAGAATCCAGCTGAGGGCCTGGATCCCACAGCAATGTCCTGCACAAATCCAGCTGAAGACCTAGAGCCCACGACAATGTCTCATGCAAGTCTGTTTCATGGATCTGTGCTGGGAAGGCCCAAAGGTCAGTGGAGGAAGCTAGGAAGTCTGTGCCAGTGAGCTGAAGGCTCTGTGCCCGCAGGCTGAGGGATCTGCACTGGAGCCAGGAAGAGACGCTCAAAATAAGGAGCAGAGCTCCCCTGAAAAGTACCACGGCCATCCTCAGCGACAGCAAGATCCCAAGCTCCTCAGACGATAACAGCCAAGCTCCTATCAGGAAAGCCAGCGTGACAAGCTCCTCCAGGAGAATCAACAACAGCACCTCTTCCTCTCCAGTTCTCCTTTTTATGTTGTTGGCAACAATCCTCAGGTGGGCCCTCCACACCCAGCACCACGCTGATTCAGCTCAGCTGGGTGTTACAAATTGACCACCAGTTGTCAATCCACCACATCAACCGAGAGGCCTCTGTGTGTCCGCTGCAGCACACATGCCATAGGTTGGACCTGGGCCCAAGTCCTTGTCCTGCAGGTTCTTAGGGCTAGAGTTAGATTTAGGGTGGGAGTCAAGGTCAGAGTCAGGGTCAGGATTAGGAGTTAGGTTAGGGTTAGAGTTAGAGTTAGGATCATTGTTGGGGATGGGGGTCAGGGTTGGGGTTAGGATTAGGGTAAGGGGTTAGGGGTCATGGTTGGAGTTAGGGTTTAAGTATTAAGTTTATGATTAACAATTAGGTGTTAGGGTTAGTGTTGGGTTGGGGTTAGGGTTAGGTGTTAGGGCTAGGGTTGGGGTTAAGGTTAAGGTTGGGTTTAAGTGTTAGAGTTAGGGTTTGTGTTAAGTTTAGGGTTAGGGTTGGTGTTAGTGTGAACTTCTACACTCCAGCTTCATGCTCCTGGAAGCAGTTTCTGTTAAAAATTCTGATCCTAGAAGCAGAAAGCTTGCAGATGGTCTTTGAGAGCAGGTCACCATTTACCAGGCACCTCTGATGGCCCCCGACTGTAAAGTCCCTACATAATAGAAAATTACCACAAGAAAGTATAACAAGGTTATACCAAAAATGGACAAAACTTGCTGTGCTGTTCCTTTGCAATTGCTATGTATTCTTGTTCTCTGGTCAACTTGTGGGAAACTAAAACAATTGAAATTATGTAACCATAGCCAAAACAGTTGCTTTCTGTTCCAATCAGGATATGGTTGTTTGCTTTAAATTCCTTGTGCTGCGATGACTCGGTGCTGATCTGTGAGCTCCCTGCACGGAGTGCACAGGTCAGTCAGCTGGCCAGCTTAATAAAGGCTCATCAAAATTCTAGATTGGCTGCCTGGCTTTCTATTATGAGTTTGAACCCATATTTTGAGGTCCCACCGAGATACCAATTTATGGGAACAATAGAGGCCAGATCGTGTTGAAACATTAAGTTCTACTTCCTCAGGGGGACCCTCTGAGAAGACATTCCTCGCCCCCAAGGAGCTTACTGTTTCAAAGCAAAACTAAATTTAGTCCAGATGCCCATTGGAACTGAGCCATCAGGATTCTTACTGGTAGGACTGCTTTTGTTCAGTGGGGTGCCCCTTGGGAGTCTTTGGAGGAGTTGGACGCAACATTATCCCCGAGACTCAGCCCTTACCCATGACGGTGGTTAAGTGGCATCAGGTTTTGTCAGTCTGGTTTCTTGTCTTGTTTTGTCTGTTGTTTTTGTTCCTTGTAATCGGTCAGTCTGCTTCAGCTTCATTGTCGCCCTTGCAATGTATTCTTACCCATTTTCAGGACTTCAGGAGACGAGCTACTGACTATGGGGAGATTGTTCACCCTGGCAAGCTCCGAGCCTACTGTGAACTTGAATGGCCATCTTTCCAAGGTGTCCACTGGCCTCCGGAAGGCTCTTTTAATCTGTCTTTACTCCAACAGGTCTGTCAAGTCATTTTTGGGTCACCTGGCCACCCGGATCAAATTCCCTACATTCAGATTTGGATTGATTTAGTTTCCAACCCACCTAAATGGGTCAAGACATGCCAACCATCAAGTCGATCCTCAACTCAGGTTGTAGCTGTCGCCATGCCCTGAGGGCAAAAGAGGCAACCAACTCATCAAAACCCTCCCGTCTTATCTTTACCGCCTGATTCCTCCCTGACACTCTATCCCTGGCCCTCTCCCTATCGCCCACCACCCACCAAGCCTGATTCCTCCTTAGACCCCAATCCCTCCTCAGTTGTGAGTCCACCCCACACCCGAAGCAGTCGCACTTTCACTACCTCTCCTGACTCCTCTTCTGGAGTGGCCGCTTCAGTGCCCCTTCTCCCATTGAGAAAACCACCCGAGTTGAAGAAAACCCATACCCTTTCATGGTATATGTCCCCTTCTCAACTAGTGACCTGTATAACTGGACACTCATCGGCTCACCTGGGACGGCTGCCAACAACTGCTTCAGACCCTGTTTACTTTGGAGGAACGTGAACGCATCCGAGTCCTAGGACACAAACTTGTTCTAGGACTGGATGGCCATCTGACTCCAGATCAAGCCTACATTGACCTTGTTTTCCCCTCCACTCACCCCTCGTGGGACCCCAATGATGATAGATGTAGGGAGGCTCTCAATCAATATCGCCAGACTCTCCTGAGGTAAGTCAGGGCCCTGATGAGGCTCCGTCAGCCTACTTAGAGTGCCTCCTAGAGGCTTACCACATATATACACCTATTGACCCAGAGGCACCAAAAAACAGATGCACCTTAAATATCGCACTTGTTTCTCAGTCGGCCCCAGATGTTAAAAAAAAAAAAAAAAAAAAAGATTTAATAATTGAAAAGACGCCCAAGATCTAAATAAATGCATGGCAAAAGTCCTCATTGCTTTAGGAGAAAAACAAAAAGGACCTAACCAGAAGCAACAGACTTCCCAAGCAAAAGTCAGAAAATTCCTTGGGGCACTTAGTTATTGCCAGCTGTGGATCCCTGGATTTGCTGAGCTGGCCCAACCCCTTTATGCCTCCACGGGAAGAAATCAAACTGAGGGACTTAACTGGACTAAATTAAAAGAACAAGCCTTTCAAAAGCTAAAAGAGGCCCTATCCTTGGCCCCCGCCTTAGCTTTACCTGACCTGCCCAAGCCTTTCCAGCTACATATGGCTGAGTCCCGAGGGATTACAAAAGGTGTAATGACTCAATATCTGGGCCCTTGGAAGGGACCTGTGGCCTCCCTCTCCAAGCAGCTAGACACTATGGCTGCTGGATGGCCAACATGTCTGAGAGCCATAGCTGCTACTGCACTATTGGTCAAAGAAGCCACAAAATTGACTTTTGGACAACATCTTCAAGTTATTGCCCCCCATGGAGTAGAGGCTCTCTTAAAAAGTCCCCCCGATCGATGGCTTTCAAATGCCAGAATTGTCCAATATCAGGTGCTTTTATTGGACCCAGACCGCATTGAGTTCTTGACAATTTCAGCCTTAAATCCAGCCACCCTGTTACAGGATGATGACCCTGAGCAGCCCTTACATGATTGCCAAGACGTCCTAGACACGACTTCCTGCCTCCAACCGGACTTGACTGATGTCCCGATTGCCAGCCCAGAAGCCACCTTTTCACTGACAGGAGCAGCTATCTACATGAGGGAACCAGAGTAGCTGGAGCTGCTGTGACCATGGAAACGGAGGTAATATGGGTGAGTCTCCTTCCTTTTGCCCTTCTCTGTGTCCATTGTACCCCTTACTTGTTGGGGATCACCCCTTTGAAGCTATATACAGGCAACCTCCTCCACTGGTCCCCAAAATACATGATGCTCAACTGGCCTCCCTGACTAACAGGGAACTTATTAAGTCCCCACAGGTACTCCAGCCTCTCCTCCAGACCACCCACCGTCTAGTCCAACAACAACAAGCGGTTCCTGAGAGACTGGACAATCCTCCTGCAGCTGCACCAGGGTCTCAAGTGTGGATAAAAAAAGAGAGACTCTTCTTCCCTAGAAGCCCGTTAGGACGGACCATACACGGCGATACTGAGCACCCCCACAGCAGGTTACAGGAAAAAGCCACTAGATTTTATGTTCAGTTACCTAAATAGAACAAATCCCAACATGACGAGGGACTGCTGGCTATGCCTTGCCCCTTCACCCCCTTACGTGGGAATAGGAGCCAATTTATCTGTTGGTACTGGTATCACGCAAATCAAAAATAACTCTCAAGTCACAACAAACTCGTCCTTCTGGTGGGGACAAAAGCCTATCTTAACTCTGGGAGACCTACAAGGACAAGGTACTTGCATAAAGACTGAGTCCTATAACCTACAAGCTTCCCCCTATGCTGATGTCTGTGCTAATGTGATTGAGATTAAAAACAAAACCTATTCTCCTAGCCTGCACCTTGAAGCTCCTTCTGGATCCTGGTTTGCTTGTACTGATGAAATAACACCTTGTATGTTTTATCATCATGCTGTGTCAGGTCCACCCAAGTTATATATTCTGAGCCACATTTTTCCCAAGTGTACTATTTTTCTGGGGAGGGAGAAAATTTACACTTAGAATTTGCTAATTCAATCAGGGCAAAGAGGACAAGTCCTGTCCTCATCCCGGTCCTCTTAGAAATTGGCCTGACATGTTCCACTGCTTTAGAAACATCAGCCCTTGTACTGACAGACAAAAGCTATAAAGATCTAAGCCAACAGATCAAGATTTAGCAACTCTAAAAAATCATTTAATAAGCTAGTGCAATCTTTAGGGTCAATAGCTAAAATGGTGTTACAAAATAAAGAGTTTCAATTTGCTATTCCTAAAGCAGGTTTACCTCTTGCTTTAGGAGAAACATGTTGTTTTTATACAAATCACTCTGGAGTGATTAGAGAGAGTTTAAGTCAACTCAAAAGGAGACTACCAGACAGAATAGAACAAAGAAAACAGGATCAAAGCTGGTATGAGGGACTATACCATGTCATCTTGGTTAACCACCTTGCTGTCAGCCATTGCTGGCCCACTGGTGTTATTGCTACTAGGTGTAACAATAGGACCATGTGTTATAAATTGTCTTATAAATTACATACAAAAACGTATCCAAGCTGTAAAAATGTTGATTCTCAAGGCTCATTACAGTCCTTTACCAGATGAGACAGAAGATGAGGAAACAATTATTGTATTTCCCAGTAAAACCAGTGGGGAATGTGATGGCCCCCATTACTGTAAAGTCCCTACATAATAGAAAATTACCACGAGAAAGTATAACAAGGTTACTTACCAAAAATGGACAAAACTTGCTGTGCTGTTCCTATGCAATTGCTTCTTGTTCTCTGGTCAACTTGTGGGAAACTAAAACAGTTGAAACTATGTAACCGTAGCTAAAACAGTGAAACTATGTGAGCATAGCCAAAACAGGTAAAACTATGTGACTGTAGCCAAAACAGATGAAACTATGTGACTGTAGCCAAAACAGGTGAAACTATGTAACCATAGCCAAAACAGTTGCTTTCTGTTCCAATCAGGATATGGTTGTTTGCTTTAAATTCCTTGTGCTGCGATGACTTGGTGCTGATCTGTGAGCTCCCTGCATGGAGTGCACAGGTCAGTCAGCTGGCCAGCTTAATAAAGGCTCATCAAAATTCTAGATTGGCTGCCTGGCTTTCTATTATGAGTTTAAACCCATAACAGCACTGATCTGGGCAAAAGAGTGTAGGTGTGAAAGGGGCAAAGGCACTCTGGTGCCACAGGAACTGAGAACCATCCCTTCTTTCCACAGTCCCATGTTGAACCCTTAGCTTGCCCCTGAGGGAATGTCAGAAATCCAAATTGCAGGTGATCTTTGATCTTTGTGGTTCAATTATTTCTCAACTGTACAACTGCACAAAAGTAATATACATTAAGTAGAAATCATATGTTGACTGTACATTAATAGTGAGTGTTCCTGACAAGATAGCATGTGTTACAGTCATATCAAGCATGGTGGCGAGCTTTTGTTCCAGATTTAAGTCCCAGTAGTAGTCAGGTCTCACAATGAAGCAGATGCCTAATCTCCGATCAGGACCAGAATCGCATTGCTCAGTGAGAAGTTGGGAAATTCACCTCAGTAGTTCACCTTCAATAGACCATGTTGTAGTCAGGGTTCACAAAGAAATAGATTTAATATAGGACACATGATTTATATTTATTATTTTATAATATTCACCCAAAAAATCAAATGCAGAAGAGTGCAGTAAATTTGTCCATGCACTAGAGACCCAAGGAATCCAGCTGAGGGCCTGGATCCCACAGCAGTGTCCTCCATGAGTCCAGCTAAAGGCCTAGAGCCCATGGCAATGTCTCATGCAAGTCTGTATCAAGGATCTGCACTGGGAAGGCCCAAAGGTCAATGGTGGAAGCTAGAAAGTCTGCGCCATCAGGATGAAGGATCTGTGTCAGCAGGCTGAGGGATCTGCACTGGAGCCAGGAAGCGATGCAAGGACCAGAGCTCCCCCGAAAAGTACCACAGCCATCCTCAGCGACAACGAGGTCCCAAGCTCCTCCAACGATGAGAACAGCCAAGCTCATATCAGGAAAGCCAGTGTGACAAGCTTCTCCAGGAGAACGAACAGCACACCATCTTCCCCTCCAGTTCTGTTTTTATGCTGTTGGCAACAATCCTCAGGTGGGCCCTCCACACCCAGCACCACGCTGACTCAGAGCTGGGTGTTACAAGTCGACCATTAGCTCATCCACCACAGATCAGGTCCTTCCATGCTGAGCTTCCATGTCAGTGCTCAATCCATCAGTCACCTTAGATCTAGACATGAGTTTACAGGATGAATTGGGTGGTGTGACAGAGATGACACAATTGCTAACTAACAGGATGATTAGTTAATGCTGCTTAGCATTACGCCAAACTCCAGCCCGACCTGTGTATACAGCTGATACTCCGTAACTATAGGCTCTGAATCTCCAGATTCAGCCAACCACAGACTGAAAATATTCTTTAAAAACTGAACACATACAGAATTTTTCCTACCATTACCCCCCAAACAATACAGTGCTACAACTACTTACCTGGCATGTACAGTGTATCGGGTATTACGAGTCCCTGAGAGGTGACCTAAGTATACAGGAGGGCATGTGGGTGCTCTGTGCAAACACCTCACTGTTGTGTAAGCAGAGCCTGAGCGCCTCTGGGTCAAGTATGTGCAGGAGGCCTGGGACCAGTCTACAATGACACCAGGGATGCTGTTCGTCTCCTTTAGCACTCACCAGGATCCCATGAGTGGGGACTTTACATCCCATGTGTCAGAGAAGGGTTGGCCAGTTCTCCAGAGGCTCTGCTCGGGAGGACAGCCCGTCTGCACCAAGGCCGCTCCAAACAACCATGCTTCTGTGGTAATCAATTTTAAACTCTGGAGTCACTTGGGAAATAAGTACATAAAATGGTGAGCTTACAGGCAAAAACTCACTCCAAAAAGCAGCATGACCTGAGCCCATCACCTTTGGATTGGAGCCTGGGGGGAGCAGGCTGGGTTGTGGTACTGGCGAGGCTGGGTGTGGGCTCAGGCCGGGTTGTGGTACTGTTGGGGCCAGACTGTGTGGGGGACTCAGTCTCCGCCTGGCACCTGTATGGCAAGGGCAACAACTGCCTGCCCGGGGCCTGATCCAATCCAGGGACTTTCCATGTTTGCTTGGGCCACATAGATTATTTGCCAATATTTAAAAATGGGAAAGATCCTCATTTTCTAAGAATCCATCCTTTTCAGTCACTGTTGCAGGTCTGGGCTACACTCCAGCAGCAGTTGGCATGTTTGCCTGCCCTACCCCATGCACCACAACCAGAGCTGGGCTGAAGGTCCACAAGTCCAAGACTTGAAGTTTTGGAGACTGTGGAGGAGAGGGAGAGGCAGGAAGACAAGGAGCAGAAGGAGGCCAGGAGAAACCCCCATCTCCAAGAGGGCCCTGCCCAAGCCAGGGACAGGGAGGAGGAGTGTGTTTCAGGAAAGCGCAGTGGCCTGGGAAGGATGAGTTTGGTGTGTGTAGATTCTGCCCTCTGAGATGCCCATGAGCTGGCAAATGCTCAGTGGAGCAGAGTCAAGGCTGGAAGGATGAGTTTGGGCTAAAGAGGAGATGGGAGGACATTGGGCCAAGAGCAGGTCCTGGAGGCAGCACAAGGAGGGACAGGTGGAGAACTGCATCACTGAGAGACCAAGAGGGAGCCCAGGATCACAGAAGGCCAAGAAGTTAGGTTTCACACAGCATGAGAGATCTGGGCTCAGCTGGCTCTGGGAGAAGAAAGATGGAATGGTGTCTGTTAGCTTTGGGGATTAGGAGGTCCCTGGTGACCTGGGCAGGAGCAGCTCAGAAAGCTCAGGGACAGACGCAGGACACTTCCTTGTAGATTCAGTATGACCCTGTGGAAGGCACAGTCAGCATTCAGATGTGCACGTGGTGACTCGCAGAGGCTAGTGTGGCAGCTAGTGTGCCCCACAAGGTTCAGGCCCCAGGCCATGCCCAGCCAGCCACCCTGCCTCTGCACGTGTTGGGGGACAGACGCTGTCATGAAGGTGAAGACTGTGCTCTGGCCTCTCCTAACCCTTGCAACATGACACTTGTTCATGGAGGCCACCTCGGTGTTCAAACCAGTGGACAGGAGCTGCGCACATCCTGTTGACACAGAAAGAAGAGCTCAGGAATGTTTGAGACAGAGACAATTTAGGCATTCACAGGTCATTTCCTTTCCTGGACACCAAGAACCCTGCCTGCCCTGCCCAGCTGTGATCACACTGGGGATATGGAAGAGGCTTTGGCCAGTAGTGACGTGCTCCACTACCCAGGGTTACTCCAGAACGTCCTGGGTCCCCAGCTGTTATAGTTTGTGTCTAGATGTCCCCCCAAAGCCTCATGCTGTCATGGGGGCGGCTTCTAGAGTTTGTGACTGATTCATGGTCCAATGCTGGGATTATGGGTGTGAGTGCAACACCCACCCTGGGGCAGGTAGCCTGCCTACAATATAAGGGAGGGAAGGAGGCTTGCTCTCTTACTCCTCCCTTTTTGCTCCTGTTGCTTTTTCTGTCTTCCACTGCCATGAACTGTTGCCCCTGTGCCACATCACCCTGCCTCGGAGCCAGCCGACCACGGACTGAAACGTCCACAAACTATGAGCTAAATAAACCTTTCCTTCTTTAATTTTGGGCATTTTGTCGGGTATTTTGTCCCAGCAAGAGAGAAAAGTAACCAAGACACCAGCTGAGGCTCTGCTCTTGTCTCTCGGGAAGAAAGGTCTCGGGATGGTGTGGCACAGATAGACGGAGCTGGAGAACCAATCCAGAAAGTGGGCAAGAGATGGACTGTTCTCATGTCGTCCACCAAGAGGTCAGGGGCCGTGTGCCACTGCAGTACCCACGGGGAGACGTGGTGGGAAAGAACTAAATGGACAACGGGGCAGATGCGAGCTCAGCTCTGAGCCCACAGGAGGGGGCAGCAAGAAATCACGGGGAAGATGACAGGGACAGTTCAGAAACTGTGCTGCAACAGTGTAAAACATTTCAGCAGACTTCAGTGTGAGTCAATTAGACCAGTTTTTACCTTGTAGCAGAACTCCTGGGGGGAGGAGCAAACCTGCAGGTTAAATGGGGTTTATACGCTATTTGTTCCTGTGCCTTAGATACTAGAAATTGACCTAAGAGGAACATTTCACATTCCCTCTGCCCCCAGGGAATCCCTGGGACACCACCGGGCCTGTGTGCCCCTCTGGGGACCCTTGGCACGGATGTTAATGGACCTGCATAAGAGGGCCAGGGTCCCCATCAGGGTTGGCATCGGGAGCTTTCCTGTCCTTCAAGCGTCCCCGAGGAATGTGGTTGGAAGTCACTGCTTGCAGGAGCGGGCAGAGGAGGGCCTGTCCGTCTCTCTGTCCAGCCCCATGTAGGGTTGTGAGAACCCGTGTTGGACTTGGACCCACGTCCCCCCGTAATGTAAGGATTCCTGTACCGTGGGTCTCACCCACACCCAGTATCTGTGCGACCCGCTCCCCTCCTGAGTCAGGCTCTGCAGTCGGCACCACTGGCTTTACATGGGCTGGATCCTTCGGCCCTCAAGTGTCACTTAGGCAGCAGGAGACCCTCAAGCTTTTCTTATGTTCCCAGATCACAGTCTATTCATTCTCCCAACACTTCAGGCTCTTGAGGAACCATTTTATACTACGAGTGACACCCCAGTAAAATTAATAAGAACGCTAAGATCACCATGACAGTGACACTCTTAAATCTTGCCTAGAAAAGTAAATTGCATGTTATGGCTTGGGAGTCTGTCACCGCCACAGGTGCTGAGACTTAATCCCCCAAGTCACATGTTAACCCTACGTGGGGCTGGACCTGTGACAGCGAGTGCATGCTGATGAGGTTCCCAGAATGGGACCCCAGGGTGCACCAGTGGCTCTATGAAAAGCAGAGGACAGCCCTAGCCAGTACCCTTGCTCCATATGCCCCAGGACATCTGCACTTGCATGGGACTCCACGAGAGCTTCTCCACTAGCAAGCGACCCCCAGGGCTGAGCAGACTCTGGCCTTTGGCCTCCAGATTCATGGGCTTACAGCTCCCCAGTGAGCTGCTGGACTTCCATATTCAGCTGTGGAGACCAAGACATCACTTACCACCTGTTTTCAGAGTGAACGGCCACAGAAGTTAACCAGCTTCTTAATTCGAAGGCTGAGAGCCGGGGTTACCCTGTCCCCAGAGGGGGTGTGTGACTCAGGAAGGCGTGGCAGCCGCACAGGGTCAAAGCCCCTCCACCCCCACTCCCCTTTCTCCACACTCCCCATGTTCCTCAGCCAGCTCTGAGGCTGTACCTGTATCCAGCTTCAGGGGACACTGAGGGAGGCGGCCAGGTCCCCACACAGTCAGGGACACCACTGCTGAAACTGACATCTCTGCCCAAATTGGGTGCTCATTAGCATGCCCCTCTGCTGTCAGCGGCCTGGTTCTGACCACGGCTTTGGGCACTGTGGACAGTGAGCTCATTTCCAGGTTGGATGTGGTGCGAGGGGGAGCTCACACCCTCTTAGCACACATTTGCCCTTGCACATGGATGGTTCTGCCTCACAGATGAACTGCACAGTGCTCTGTCTGATGTGAATTTAAAATCCATTAATTGCTAATATTAAACACACCCTCCAGGCAGCTCAGGTTATAGGTCTGTGCTGTGGACTGTGTTCCGGTGCCAGCACCTGCTGATAGCAGCATGTTAACCCAAGAACCACTAACCTGCTGCCTCAAGCTGTGATTCATGGCAGAAATACGCACTTGTCCATGGAAGAATGGCTGTGCTAGTGTTGGACTGAAGACGTCAGTATTCCGCATTTCTAAACTCGGTTTTCCCCTCTGGAGCTGTGCATTGCTTGTAATACACTCCTGACTTCCTTTATTAAGAACATAGTGATGGCCGCTCTCAAGCCAAGCGATAATATTACAGGTTGTAAAAAAGATTTAGGGTCTCACCTATGCTCTGTGCATGCCCAGCGCAACTCGTGGTGAGGATCAATTCTAAATAACATTTACTGCTTCCATAATGGAGGCGGGCAGCCCATCAACGACAGCTAGAAGCAGAGGGTGGAGGGACTGGTGGAGTTTGCCTTTCCCTCCACAAGGCCCCTGGCCTGGAGCACTTTGCCCTCCAGGAAGGAGACTTAATTATGTTTCTTTTTCTTTCTTGAGGCAGGACCTCACTGTGTTGTCCAGGCTAGTTTAAAACTCAGGGGCTCAAAAAATCCTCCTGGGCCGGTGAGACGGCTCAGCGGCGTAAGCGCCTGCCTTGCAAGCGCGAAGGCCCGAGTTCGACTCCCGGAACCCACATACGAAAAAGGGGCCGGTGATATCGCTCAGCGGCACGGGTGCCTGTTGGCGCGCGAGGTCCTGAGGTCGTCCCCCCGGTACCCACAAAAAAAAAAAAAAAAAAAAAAATCCTCCTGCCTCAGCCTTCTGAGTAGCTGGGACTATACGTGTGTGCCAGCCAAACACTTCATGTGACCAGAGTCATTATGGACTCTGTTGCTGGTCCAAGTGGCATGTACGATAAACCATTCCACCGTAGGACTCCTGGACATGTACACAGTGCTGTGCTCTGAGTGTTTGTGTCCCAGTGGGCTGGTACTAGGAGGTGGGGCTTTAGGAGGCTCTGGTCACTGAATCAGAGCCTCAGGAATGGAAGAGCAAGGGACACGGGCAGCTGCTTCACCCCTCCTCGCGTGAGCCAGGAGGAGGATCCTGGCCAGACTTGATCCTGCCAGGGCCCCTGGACTCAGGTGGGGGCCTCCCTCGGAGGCCTCCAGCACTTGGAGAAATAAACACTTGCTATTTAAATCACACAGCCTACAGTGTTTTCGTTTTAACAGCCTGAGCTCAGGCAGTGTCTCATTCACTTTCTCACTGCTGAGACAAAAAACCTGACACCCAGAACCTAAAGGAGCAGAGGTTTATTTTGCCTGACAGTTCAGAAGTTTCAGTCCATCCTCAGCAGGTGTTACACAGAGAAACAGCCCAGCAGAAGGGCCTGGCGGAGGACAGCTGCTCACTTCATGGCGTCCAGGAAGCACAGAAAGAGAGAAGGGAGGAACGGGAGAGAGATGGCCGCTTCCAGCCATGCCCCCGGCCCTGCCTCTTCCTGCCAGGCTCTGCCTCCTGACGGCAGCCAGCTTTGAGCCCCAAGGTTCACCCAGAGCCCTGCCTTGAGTACATGAGGCTCTTGGGAGACCCCCCACATATTAATCATGACAGGCAGGAGGCTAAGGGAAACCAGGTTGTAGCTCTTTAGCCAGCAATGGGGAGTCAGTGTGGCAAAGGCTCATTAATAACTAAATGCAGGCCCTCAGTCTCCAGTGGGACAGAGCCGCCTTTGTCCTCTGCCTTTGTCCTCCGACCTGGGCTTGTTAACCGTCCCCTTGACATCTCATCCCCTGGCCCCGCTGGCCTAGATGAGAGGCTCAGTCTGCAAACACTGTCCCTGGCCTCCCTCGCCCCTGTCGGCAGGGTGGGGGCGTTGTCTCAGGAGACCCGTGTGCTGGTCCCCAGCTTGGCCCAGCAGGCTCAGCCCTTTGAGCCCAGCCCCCACCAGGGGGCCACACGGGTCCTCCCGGGCTCCCTGGCTCTCCTGGCCTTGCTTCCCACAGGGCCTTTGCACAGGTTCCTCGTTCCTCCTGGAACACTGCACACATTTTGAGGGTGCCCTGCACATCAGAGCTGACCCCCAGCCTCCTCGAGGCAGACCGCTCTCACCAGTGCACCAGGCTCATCCCGCCTCGCTCCACTCTGGGGTTGAGGCATCTGTACATCCCAGCCCTGGAAAGAGGGGTTCCCAGACGTCAAATCCCAGGTGTGTTTTCCTGTTGCTCCTGCCTCAGAGCTGAAGTAGGTGTGGGCAGGGGAGAGCAGAGCGCACACGTCCCCAGAACTGAACTGGGGGCAGATGTGGCTCCTCGGGGAGCAGAGGGGCTTGCTGGGCCTCCAGGAGCCTGCTCTCCATGCGGCAGCGCAGGGCCAAGTCTCCGGAAAAACAGCCCCCACTTGGGGCAGAGTCAAAGCTGGGATGGCTGGATTCTAGATAGCTTAGTGGGTGTCCCAAGCACCCACCCTAGGCGTGATGAAAGCACCCACCCTGGGTGTGATAAAAGTACCCTCAGATACCCACCGCTGCCCCCTCATGGGAGCAGCACCATTCCCGGTAACGGCAAGCTGGCTTGCCAAGAACGTCAGGGGCCACCAGGAAGGAGCTTGCTCTGTCAGAGGTTGGCTGTGACATCACCTTTCACAGTAAGGAAACAGCAGGATGCTACTGCCAGTGCCAGTCATACACACGCACCCTCTACCCGTGGCTACCGCGCCATGGCCACAGGTGGACTCTGTGTTTATTGATCACTTGATGGCTCACTGAATGCCGAGCAGTGTGAGTGCGAGGCCAGGTGTGACCAGCGAGACGCACTCAGCACGCATTCACTGAATGAACAAACACAGGAACGCACTCGCTTAGAGCACTATTTGCGTGGAGCATGTGGGTGTCAGGCTTTCCTGCCTGCTCGCCCAATGTGAGATGAGTAATTAAGACTCAGGTTCTAAATAATGATGAGCAGGATATCAGTTTTACCCACTGGAGACCCTCTGATTTGCTAGGCCGTTCCCACCCTGTGAGCATTTCCTACAGGCGTAGGAGCTGCAGCATCCGGGCACTGTGAACCCTGTCATGGCCCACTGTGGCTCACGGCAGCTCCATGTCTGTGCACACGTGGAGACGGCGACGGTGAGTCACAAGCATCCAGTCTGCAGCCATACACACCACCCCGCCCCTCGAGGTGCACTGCCCAACTGCTGGCTGCAGTCTCGGGTTCTGCTATGCACAACCTTCCACTACTTCAGCCCAGGTCATTCGGAAAATGTAACACAGAAAATCATGATTCTCCAAAGCTCTGGAACCTTAAATGACCAAGATAAGTAACAACCTATTTCTTCCTCTTAATCAACTAAATTAATCTGTACACTCCTTTTTATTTATGTATGATATCTGAAAACTTCACATATAATTGCCCAAAACCTAGCTTAATGGCATGTTTTGGGTTTTTCAAACAGGAAAAAAAACTGCTTTGGGAGCTGGGCATGGTGGTGCACACCTGTAATCCCAGCACTCAGGAGGCTGAGGCAGAAGGAGTGCCATGAGTTCGAGGCCAGCCTGGGCTACATAGTGAGTTCAAGTCCAGCCTGAACTACATAGTGAGACCCTATTTCAAAAAAACAAAAACAAGCAAACAAACAAAAACTGCTTTTGTTTCTATTACATATCCATATTTTGCACATATGCTGAATTTTTCTCTTTCCTTCCCTCTCTCTTTTGGCAATGCCAGTGTCATGTATTTCTCTTCAGTAAATTTAAAATCATTTAATTTCCAATAGAAAAAAGAGCGACCCTTAAAGCAATCCCCGCCCTCAGGCTCACTTGTCAAAATGAGCTTACCAATGGTCAAATGTGCAGTAGAGCTCCGCCCAGAGCCTTTCCCTCATTTCCCCAGGTTCCTACTCTGATAGTCTCCATGATTCTAATTTATCACAAGCCCTCGGTGTGGGTTTCATGTGGGCAGTGCCGACAAGACCTGAAGACTCAAGTTAAAAACCTAAATTGTCTGGATGCAGCATCCACACTGGCCAGCCCAGGACGCCAGGCTGTCTCAGCCTGTCCAGAGCACGTTCGACTCCAGGCTGGATCCTTGCCGGGTCCCAGGTTCCTGCTTCTGTTTCTCTCCTGAGCTCTTCACTGTTTTGTGTGTGAAGTCAGTCACCCATGGGCCCCAAGGCAGAGAGGCAAGATGGAAAAAGAGGAGGACATGGAGCTCAGGCCTCAGGAGCTTCTTGTTCCTGTATTTGAAGTGTGTAGGGGAAGGAGAATCCATTCTTTTAAAGCAATTTTTCCCCAGTTTAATTTTTGAGAAATAATAGACAAGCATCTTTAAAAATGATTCTAATTTTACCTTGTCATAGTGTTTGGCACAGGATATTTGGTTATTGGCTGATATGGAGTTTACACACCAAACTGATGGGGCACAGAAGGTTGTCTGGAGTCCTGCGGGGTGCGTTCACGTCCCTGGAGTGCTGTGGGGTGTGTACACTTCCCCGGAGTTGTGTGGGGTGCATACACTTACCCAGAGTCCTGTGGGGTGCGACACTTCCCTGGAGTCATGTGGGGTGTATACCTCCCTGGAGTCATTTGAAGGGTCTGTATTTCCCTGCTATTCAGGAGTATGGCAGTGGGGTGAGGTGTGGGGACAGGAAGTGAGGAGGTGACTGGGAGCCCACGGTACTTTTGTGGCAGGCAGCATGGGAATTGCACACACAGGTTCTACAGTCAGGAGGTAGAATTGCCCCCAGTGCCCAGGCCTGTGGCTCCTCTGTGGGGGGTCCCTTGTGAACCAGTTCTGATTAATGATATTTTGATGCTAATTTTGCTTTTAGTGCTCCTGTGCCCAAGGCTGACTGTGTTGATGGCAGCCGACCCCCACGCACCCTCCTGGAGAAATCAATGCTTCTTCACATTCCCGGCGCTTCAGGGCAGGAAGCAGGGAGAGCCAGGTGCGTGGGGCGGGCGCAGACGCGGGCTGACAGAGCCAGGCACTCCTGCAATGTCACGAGTGCCACGAGTGCCCTCTAGGTGGTGCAGCTGAGCCTGCAGCGGGGAAACCCCTGGGGACAGAGCTTGCAACTTGCAGACAGGACAGGGAGCAGTCGAGAAGAGTTCCCGGTGCCCTTTAAAGCAGAGCAGTGGTGGGCTGAGGCACAGCTGTGCTGCCCTGGTCCCTGGCACCCGCTGCCCTGGGACGCAGAGCACCTGCTAGGGAGAGCTGTGGAGTGGAGACCCCGCCTGGCCCACACTGGTGCTGCCAGCCGTCTGCCAGGCCGGGAAGCTGCCCTTGCACCGGACCAGGTAAGCCCGGGTCCTGTCCTCTGAGTTTCCAGACTCTGGCTGCGGACGAGCCCAGGTGCATTTTTCAAATGCACGTCATGTTTTGCTGCGTTCGGACAAGCTTTAGTGACTGTGCGTGCGCCACCCGTTCTCAGACCTGGGTTGCTCCTTTGTTTTTGGGAAAACACCAGAAATCCCAGCTTGCTGTCGGTTGCATGTTTGGTTAGGAAGCCCCGCTCTGTGTGTGCTCTGCAGGCTGTGGGATTTGTGCCTGGATGCTGGAAAAGTGCAGGTCTCTGGTTTGCCTGAGTCTGGATCCCCGGGAATGTGAAAAGTGGTTGGGGCTTCAGCCAGGGGGCTCAGGTCGAGCTCGAGATGATGCCATGGCCCCACAGTGGGGAGCAGAGGCAGTGGGGTGAGGCCTTCATTTCCACTCAGAGGTCCCCTCCATGTTGGGACGGGTACAGGGAGAGCAGCCTTGGCATCCCCCGGTGTGGTGTTCGAGTGCTTTCTCCCTGCTGCGCTGCCTGGATCAGCATCTGGAGGGGAGCTCAAATCCCCGCTGGAACCGGGTGCCAGAGGAGCAGAGCAGAGCCCGCCAGCCAGAGGTGGGGACATGGTCTCAGGGACACACTGGAGAGGGAAGAGGGCAGGGCCAGCTCCTGCCCAGATTTCCAGTGGCTGCTCTGCAGGTCTGAGTGGCACCTGGAGACCTTTTCAAACCACGAGTGAGCGTATAAAGAGGTGCAAAGCCATGCAGGTGCCTGAGACAGAGCTCCTCCTGCCTGGCTTGAGGCTTTGGGATTCCCAGATCAGAGCCACTTATAACCTTCGTAGACACATTTCAACAGAGCCACTGGGAAGGGGGGCCTTGTCTCCGGAGTCCGGAGCTGACTGCCACGCACCCTGTACCTCTGGAGGAGGCAGGGCGGGGATCTGTGGCCCCATCCCCAGGGGATCTGGGCTGTGCAGGATGGCAATGTCCCTCTGTGACAGCAGTCGGAAGACAGGATAAAATGTCCCTGACATGTTTGCTGATTGCTCTCTGGCCACTGCCTGATATCCTACCATGCAAGCAGGATTTTCATGTTGTTGAACAGACACACAGAGGGTTCCTAACTCTGATGATTCATGATGTTTTGACTTCACATGGGGTGGAAGCCGGCTGCGTTCAGTAGAAACCATTCTTAGGGTGTTTAGTCCTGACCCTTCCTGGGCTGGTAATGTGGATCTGACCACCCTGGGCAGCTGGGCAGGGTGCACAGCCCTGGGGAACAGCGAGGCCCCGGGCACATGCTGCTGAGCCTGGCATCTGGCTGGCTCTTTGACTTATGACGTTTGCAGCTTGCCATGAGTTATGGGGATGGCTCTGTTGTAGGTGGAGGAGTGCCTGTGTCTGAAGTGCAGAGGCGGCAAGGCTCCGTCTTCTTTCCTAAGTGTCTCCTGTCCCCGAGCCCAGCATGGAGCCTGCCACTGGGAGGCGCTCAGTGAGGGCAGGGCTGTCCACCCACATCACAGGGTGCAAAGCGAGTGCTTCCTTTAACTCTGGAGGGTCTGCTAGGGGAAGCTCCCTGTGTCCTGTGGACCATGGACCAGCCAGGTCAGCTAACGTTCCTTTCTGGGCCAAGGGAGAGAGCTTGGTGGTTTCCAAAGAATGGAATCCGTTCTCATGGAAAGACCCAGGAGCTCTACTTCAAAGGCTCAGGAAACCTGAAATTCAGACCTGGGAGCGGTGATGGTGGCATCCTGGCAGCCAGCCCTGGGTGGCTGGGCCTCCCGCACCCTCAGCAGCTCCCCCACAGCCCCACAATTATCTCAGACGACACCTGCCTCAGTGCACCTTTGATGCTGTTTGAGCCCTGCCTGGCTGATTCCACCCACCCAGGCATCATTAATTAGCCCCAATTAAGCTCACTTAGCACATTAGATCAATTAGGAAACAAAAGCTCCACCAGCCCTGCCCCGTCCGCCCTTCCCCGCGGTGTCCTGGATGCGAGCCCCCGAGTTCGCCTATTGCAGCAGGACTTGCACTTGCTCTCTGAGATTACTGCTCTCCTTAGACACAAAGCAAGGAAGGAAAGCTGCCGTCTGCTCACCTAGCCTCGGCCACACTCACCGGAGCACTGCTGTGCTCATCTCCTGCTTTCCCAAAGAAGAGACTGAGGGTCAGAGGGGCCCTGACTTATGCAGGCTCATAGTCAACAACGACTGGGAGCACACTGGTAACTTGTAGCTGGGGCCGGGACCGGAGTCTGGGTCCTCAGCCTCGCATGCCTGCCCAAGTGACCTCCCCAGTGTGCCTCAGTTCCCCCGGTAATGTCAGCACTGGATGCTGTGCATACACTCACCTCCTTTCCCCCTCAGAGGCAAGGCCTCAAGAGGAAACAATCTAAGTTTTGTTCCCAAGTCTCTGATAAAGGTTGGTGAGAGGAAAGAGTTTGCAGCTTTTACACAATGAGAAAGCTGTCAAGTGTAGGCAAGCTCACACTGTTCCATCTAACACCGTTAAGGAACTGAGAGGATTGTTTAGAATGGCTTTCAGGACCCAGGAGTCCTAGCCACCCCCTTGTCTGTGGGGAGCCAGGGGCGTGACCCCAGGATGGGGCCCTTGCTTGCAGCACAGCTAAGGGAAAGCTGAGCCCTGGGGCTCTGCAGAGGTGGGCAGATTCATCAGTGTTTAGGGACCCTGCAGCCTGAGGGCTCTTCCGCCTGTACCACTGACAGATCCCATTCAGCGGCTAGAGGTGAGCCCAACACAGAATAGGGTGTCAGTCCCCTGACAGTAACAGAGGTGACGATAATGCCAGCACCATAATCCTGACAGAAAGCACTTTCTTAGTGCAGGAGAAAGATGTGCAAACAAGACTGCAGATGAAAACGGGAGGTCCCTGGACGACTGCCGGACCATTCCCAAACCTCTTCTCTTCACATCTCCGTGGTGCCACATTTGCAATTCCTTCTTTCCCAGCCTGCACACACAGAAATGAGGAGGGAGGGTCTCAGGGGGGCTCACCACACCTCTCCTTTAACAAGTCTTCTCTGAACATCAGCAGTGTGCCGGCACCTGACTGATGCCGTGATGTATCATGATGATACAGCAGTGCCCTGAAGACAAGAGATAAGGTCCCTGTGCTTGAGGAGCTTAGATTCTATGGTGAGGAGAGAAACCGTGACACAAGACACACACCTAACTTCACCAAGAGAGACATAAGCAGGGCAAGCAGAGAGAGAGAGCCCAGGCGGGAGGGCCACTCAGGGAAATAATACGGGTGAATCCCTCAACTGAGTCAGGGAGTGAACCAAGGGATGCAAGAGCGGGGCCCTGAGCAGGGAGCTTGAGATGCTCCTGTGCCGCCACCAAGTCGATGGTGAGAGTGGAGGGACAGAGGAAAGACTGGAGAGGACAGGAGAGAGGAGGGGAGGCAGGAACCACATCCATCGGGGCCAGGGGCCAAGGGAGGAGACTGGGAGCAGATAAAGTGATGCACAGGGCTGAAGTTCAGCCAGGTCTGCTCCCAGACAGTGTCAGCTGGGGCAGTCCGTGCCCACGCCACGCCATGCCATAGCTTACCCATACCACACTACCATCCACCACACACAGCACACCACGCCTCACCGCACCACGCCTCACCGCACCACGCCTCATCGGCGGCCGCGTCTTGAGTATCAGCCATCAGTGTGTGGGATACATGGTGCCTGCTCTGGAGGTCAGAACAGGCAGCAGGAGACATTAGCAGTGCCGAGGTTCC
Source organism: Erethizon dorsatum (assembly GCA_028451465.1). Taxonomy (NCBI): domain Eukaryota; kingdom Metazoa; phylum Chordata; class Mammalia; order Rodentia; family Erethizontidae; genus Erethizon; species Erethizon dorsatum. Next base: position 529,734 of record CM051824.1, read on the forward strand.
CCGTCCACCCACATCTGCCCTTCGGGCAGTGAACACACAGAAGAGGGACTGTTTCTGAGAGAACCTTCAGAGACCTTGACATGAAACACACACTGCCATCTCCAAAAGTGCAGAGCCCTATTCTCAAGTCTAAATAAGTTACGCAGGAGAGAAACCGCCTCAGACTCTCGAGGTGACCTGGTGGCCTCCACCTGCAGGGGTGCAGGGTGTTCTCTGGGCTTCCTGGCAGGAGAGGCTGTTGCTAAAGTCTCCCACCCCTGGGAGGAAAGTGTGTCGGAGCGCACATCTGGGAGCTGGCCACGTGGACCCTCCTCTCAGGCAGCCGCTCTCGGAGCAGCGTGACGGAGGTAGCAGGCGTGAAGGTGCCGGCTGGGGTTCGTGGACAGCACAAATCCACTGTACACGTACATTTGCGAGTGGTTTCCTACTACTGAGACTCTCAGGCAGCACTTCCACTGTGTAGGACTCCTCTGAATCCAGCCCACATTGGAGAGATCTGGCCAGACACCTTTCCTCGCGTGCTGCACACGTGGCGCACCTGCTGGGGCCAGTCCTGCTCCTGCGGCCACTCCTCGCTCTGTGGACAGGACAGCGAGGCAGGGTCGCTCCAGCACTGAGCACCCTGGGTTGAACACCTGAAGGACAGGAGGCCTCGCTGTGCCCAGAACACTGCCAGCTGCTTCCACCCGAGGTTCCCACGTGGAACTCACCCCACACGGACCACCCACAGCACAGGCCAACTTCCACACTGGCAAGGGAATGTTATCCTGATGCTTATCACAGAGGCTGCTTTTGAAGGCAAATATTTAATTTGTGAAGATTGCAAAACTAAGACAGTAGACTGCCGAGCCCCTCCTGTGTTTATGAGCAAGCAGAGTTCAGACGCTGGCAGTGCAGCAGCCCCTGTCCCCAGGCCTGGCCATGTGTCTCCTGCACATAGGTGACACAGAAGCAGGGGCCCAGGCACAACCTCAGTGGGCAGCGTCCTTTCCAAGGGTCCCAAAGAGGGCCCCGCCCGCCTCCCTGCTTCTCATCAGGTGAGCTCAGGACAGTGGTCTGCGGTGGCTGCCGCTCCTGGAGACGTCTGTCAGGCTAGAGGAACGGAAGTCCTGGCCCATCCCCGTGGCTCCGTGTGGACAGGCAGCAGCACCCTCACTGACAGAAGCACTGACTCGTGGGAGGAGAGGAGACGGGAGGGAGGGGAAGGCGCTGTCTGCTCGCTGCCCCCATCCCTTCAGAACCACCTCCCAGACACAGTCCACCCTAATACTCCACAGTTAAAGATCGCTAAAACTACCGTTAGAAACCAGCACGGGGATTCTTCCCCCATGCTGAGAGCCCCAGTGTCCGTTAGGAGAATCTGCGTTGCCAGGACACAAGCCATGGAGCCCTGCTTAGAAACATACTGAGACCCGGGGTCCTTTAAAATCTGACAAACCAGGCCGGTGATATAGCTCAGTGGCATAAGCACCTGCCTGGCAAGCGCGAGGTCCTGAGTTTGACTCCCGGTACCTGCATATTAACAAAAAAAAAAAAAAAAACTGACAAACCTGCCAATGTGCAGACAACAGAATTTAGGATAACCCTGACCCTGACCCTAACCTTAACACTGACCCTAACCCTAACCCTGACCCTGACCCTGACCCTAATCCTGACCCTGACCCTAACCTTAACCCTGACCCTAACCTTAACCTTAATCCTAACCCTGACCCTGACCCTAATCCTGACCCTGATCCTAATCTTGACTCTGACCCTAACCTTAATCCTAACCCTGACCCTGACCCTAACCCAACCCTGCCCCAACCCCAACCCCGACCCCAACCCTGACCACGGCAGAGTTCAGACTGTGCTTCATGGAAGACCTGGCCTCCTAAGAAGTCAGTGGCTGTGGGAGCCGTGGGGCAGGCGGGGGCTCCGGGCTGGACACGTCCCACCCTTAGAACTCTCCCCTACGCCCACTCAGGCCCTCCGGGCCAGCCAGGCTATGATGGCTCCAACAGGTCACCTAGCTGCTCTGAGGTAGGCACAGCCTGGGCCTTGTTCATGGCTCAGGATTTTCCACATGAGCTTTGCATTTCATTAGGCTTCACGAGAGCCCTGTCCACCTAATAAGACAATGCTGGTGGGAAACCACAGAGAGGTGACAGGGGTACCAAGCCTGGACAGGTTCACCCTTGAAACCTCACATGCACTGCTGGGCCCCTCTGCACCCCGAGGAGGACAGGTGTCCCTCCAGCTCCCATAGCCATAGCGGGAGGACAGGACTCCAGGGGCTGCCTCGCTTCTAGAGAAAGATGCTCAGATGGGGGGCTCCCCAGGGCCTAAGGGAAAGGCACAGGGCAGCTCTGAGGGCTGGAAGCAGACCTGGCAGGGCCTTGAGCTGTTCACCGTGGCTTTACCCATTCTGGGATGTGGGGTACAGCACCGTCAGTGCACGGGCACCCTCTCTCCCAGATGGGAAGCAGGGTGCTTCAGGCTCCTGCAGACACCCCCCCACCAAAGCATCAGTGTTCTTCACTTTCTCTCTTCCCAGTCCCAGGAACCAGGGGAAGTGGCTGACCTGGGGCCGAGAGGGGGAAACACAGGCACAAAAAAATTATAAATAAGTAACAATTTGAATAACAAGGAAATGTAGTATTAAATTGTAAGGCAGAGTTTAAAATAGTGTGTGTTCTCATTGATGTAACTGATGGAAGGAAGGAAGGAAGGAAGGAAGGAAGGAAGGAAGGAAGGAAGGAAGGAAGGGAGGGAGGGAGGGAGGGAGGGAGGGAGGAAGGAAGGAAGGGAGGGATGGAGGGAGGGAGGGAGGAAGATCTCTCCAGATAGTGTCATGCTTGGTGCTCGAGGAGACACATCATGCTCATCCTGTGAGTGTGGCCTGGCACAGGGACTTCCATCCACAGGGCGCACTTTGAGGGCAGCAGCTCTCCTGCGGGGACACCTGACAGTCACTGCTGGGTCTGAGGGGTCAAGGACAACAGCCAGCATGAGGCCTGTCAATGGGGGGACCTGGGGCATGGCGAGAGGAGAGCTGCCTCCGGGGCCTTGCAAACCCTAACCCTGCTGACCCCCAGAGAAACGCACGGCAACTCCCACACCCTTGAGGAGATTCTGCCGCGCGCTGGAGCAGCGCTCCTCCCAGTGGTCAAAGCCACTGAAGCGAGGAGAGTCAGAAACTGTCCACAAACACATCAGTAACGTATCAGTATCGGTGCCTCAGAGAGATACTCGTATGACTGAGGAAGGCCTTGGCAGGAGGACCTGGGTGTGAGGTATGTGGGGTGTGACACGCTCACCACACTAAGGAAGGTCTTGGGTGTGAGGTATGTAGGTGTGACACTCGTACACACTGAGGAAGGCCTTGGCAGGACCTGGGTGTGGGGTTCATAGGTGTGACACACTCACCACACTGAGGAAGGTCTTGGGTGAGGTATGTGGGGTGTGACACACTCACCACACTGAGGAAGGCCTTAGCAGGACTTGGGTGTGGGGTTCATAGGTGTGACACGCTCACCACACTGAGGAAGGTCTTGGGTGTGAGGTATGTAGGTGTGACACTCGTACACACTGAGGAAGGCCTTGGCAGGAGGACCTGGGTGTGGGGTGTATGAGGTGTGACACGCTCACCACACTGAGGAAGGCCTTGGCAGGAGGACCTGGGTGTGAGGTATGTGGGGTGTGACATGCTCACCACACTGAGGAAGGTCGTGGGTGAGGTATGTAGGTGTGACACTCGTACACACTGAGGAAGGCCTTGGCAGGAGGACCTGGGTGTGGGGTGTATGAGGTGTGACACACTCACCACGCTGAGGGAGGACTTAGCAGGACCTGGGTGTGGAGGACATGGGCGCTCCAGCCTGTCTGCCATTCTACAACTCTGGAGCTTGGAGTAGAAACTTCCTCTCCGGCTGCTTCCTCTTTGCCCGGCTCTCTCCATGTCCGCAGACCCCATCCCGCAGCACGAGACAGCTGGCTCTTCCCTCTCCCTGGGGCCTCAGTGTACAGAACAAAGGGAACAATATCTCCTTTTCATGGTGTCAGGATAAAAATACCATTTGTAAAGCAGGTACCAGGATGTCCAATATGGAATCTACAATATGCAGGACCTTCTGCTACTAGTATTCCCAGGGAGAGTGGATGGACAGGAAGGTCTCATTCTCCCACAGGTGGAAGGTTGAACAGGGATGACGCTCTCAGCTGCCAACTTAGTTGAAAACTTTGTGCTAAAAATGTCCCGTGAAGCTAATGTTGAATCGCAAAAAGGTGAGCCAGTCGTGTAAAACTAACGGCCAGAGGGGCACCGAAGAGCTGAATGTCGATGGCCCTGGAGAATTCCGATGATGTGTTTTTACCGTGAGACGGAGGCCAAGCTTGCAGTTCCAGCAGACAACTGCCAGGACTTGTGGAGCTCCAAACTGCGGTCCCTGTGTGTGGTGCGGACCCTCAGTCTTGCTCTTCTAGAAAGTGCTTTTCTCCTTCTGTCCCCCCAGCTCCTGGAAGGCACCAGGAAGAGGGCATGAGGAGATCTAGAGCCATAATTGTAGGCTGGGAAGAAGGTGTGAGAGTTCCAGAGCCCAGCTAGCAGGATAGGAAGCTAGCATGGAAGTTCTAGAGCCAGGCTTGCTGACTGGGACTGTTCCAGCACAGCCAGTTCCAGCCCATGATACCTCAGGCCCTCCCAAGCATGGGAGACCAGGCCACGGAGGCTGTGGAGATGCAGGCCTGCTGGACCCAGGCCCTGACAGCCGCATCCTGTCTGCTCATGACCCCCCACTGCACTGCAGAGCCTGCTCAGCTCTGACTCCTGTCCTCACACAGTGCAGGCTCACCAGCATCTGGTGAGATGTCCTTAAAAGAAATGCTTAGCACTCGGCTTGTTCTGGGTGTGCCCTGCCCAGAAAGCTCTGAAGCCCTGAAAGTTCAAGAAGGCACAGGGCAGAACCCAGCTGCCTCAGCGGTGATGGGTGGAACAGGGAAGGAGAGAGCTGTGCTGCGGGAGACACACCCTTCCTCTTCCAGCCTCAGCATCTGGTGACAAATTGGCTGAGGGTGGTTTGCTCATTTGTTGTTGAAATTGCCTAGGCAAGTTCTCACTCCAGCACGGTCACAGCCACAAGACAGCTGGGAGGTGCCCCGTTTCAGACCCTGTGCTGCCTCCACCCCACCCCGAGACAGGCTTCCTGCCCTGACCCAGGTGCGTGCAGCTCTAGGGCTGCCTTGGCCTGCAGTAGCCTGGCCTGGCCCTGCCCCGCGCACCCGTGGCCAGCAGGGCTGGAGAGGGCAGGGGTGGAATGTTGGCACAGCAGCCTGCCAGCAGGGCTGGGTGGATGCCTGCAGGCCTGGGAGAGGAGTGGGGACCGCAGTGTGACCACGTGGGCTTGGCCTGGGCCACCACACTGTGCCTGCACCTGCCCAGTGTTTTGCTTTCATTGTCATCATCTGGTTCAGATCCTCAGCTTCTCAGGAACTGGGGCCAGCGAGTCTATCGCAGTTCTTCAGCTTCTGTGCCCTGGGCACAGCTGGAAGAGATGACAGAAAGGTGCCTGAGCCATATGTGGCCGTGCAGTGAGGACCTGACAAGCAGCAGCTAAGACAATGATCGTGTGTGACTCTCTCCCAGGCGAGGGTTGGGAACCAGGGCGTGGCGAGAGTGTGGTTCTGGTCCAGGCCCAGGCAGCACAGCAGACCACATCCAGGTGGCACCGGGGGCCTCTCCATGGCTGCTCCAACGTCCCCATGTTGAGCCAGCAGGAAGCTGCACACCTTTCTGACCCATCTCCAGCTGCACATGGCCCGCCTGCTCGTTTTGTCACAGGGGTCACCTCTGTCCATTCACCCTGGGAGGCAGTGTCAAAGGATTTGTGCATGTATTTTAAGCCGTCACACCTGACTTCTCACCCGGCTGGTCTTCTGTGTGACCTTTGAAAAATCGCTTCCAATTTCCAGCCTCAGTTGTTCTGTAAACTGAAGGATGGGATCTCCAAGGCCTCCCTCAGCCTCAGCCCTATCCAGGAGTCTGTTTACTACCTACTCAGTTTTCTCCACTCCCTGGGAGCTGCTAGAAACCTTGTGCCTGCCAGCTCCCAGCCTGGTTCGATGGCTCCCAAGCGGACCCCAGGCCCCGTTTCACATCACCCAGTGCCTTAGGCAGAGCCGCCAGGAACTGTGTGAGAGGCCGATGCGCTGTGGTGCAGCACGAGACTGCATTTCTAACAGATTCTCGGTGATGTCGGCCTTCCTTCCACGCTACCCTGTAAAGATTGAACCTCCAGGTGCTGCAGAAGTAGAGGCAGTGCGGCCTTGCTAGAGCAAGGAGTCCAGGCAAGGAGGGAAGGTGAAGTGTTGAACCTCAAATGGGAAGCAGGGGCTGAGACAGAGGACAGGGCCATGTCCTCCTCCATGCTGTCCACTTCTGCCATGACCACAGCCCCGTCCTGTCCACCTCCCTCCATGACCACAGCCCCGTCCTGTCCACCTCCATCCCTGACCCAGTCTGCCTCATCCCTGTAGCAGGAGCTGCAGGAATCAGGGGAGGCGTTGCTGTGACCCGTGGGGTCTGTCACAGGTCACTTGTCTTGCTGAATGGTGGCTACTTCTCAGAGATCTGTCGTCTGCATGTGCTCCGTCCTGCAGTCTCCCAAGCCTGCTTCTACTGGTGCTGCCCACAGACCACGGTGCTTTCCGCAGCCCTTCTCAGGAAGCGAGGCTCAGGCTCATGGGAACTGCCGCACAGTCTCCTGTCCTGGTGCTTGCTTTCTACCTTTTGGATCTCTGGTTTCCCCAGAGGGCCCTCATCCTGCCCCTGAGCAGGGGGGATGCTGGCAGCCCCAGACCTAGATCTCGACCCTCACCCTACCATGGTCTTTCTTCAGGCCCTGGGTCGTGCTGCCGCCTCCTTCCCAGCTCCTACCCCACTCCCCTACGCCCCACAGAAGGTCCTGGTTCCAGGGTGATGCAGTGCCGTTCTGCCTGGGGCTCCTCTGCAGCACGGCCACTGGTGTGTTAACATTTAGAATTTTGTCCCTTTGGAGACCAAGTGCTTCTCCAAGCCCCAGGACGGACAGAAGGTCAGAGGTCAGGCAAGGTCAGGTTCAAGGCCTGGAGGGGTAACATCTCCCTCTCCCCCACCTCTGCTCCCTGCTATCCAAGGCCCCCGACACCTGCACGTGTGCGCTGGAGACCTGGGGCACAGGAGGCCCCTTCATCACCCCGGAGCTTACTGAATGAGGCTTCCTTCCTTTCTCCGGAGGTTGGTCTGTGGAGCAGGCAGTGTAAGCCTCCTCTTCCTTGTCAGCCTGAGTCTCCCCTGAGTCCCCCACAGAGCCAAGGCCCAGGCTGGCCCAGCCCGTGCCAGGGGGCCCTTGCCTGCCTCCATGGCTCTGCACCCCTCTTCCATGCGTCAGAGCCCATGTGTCTTCCTGACCCAATGCTGGATTCCCCTGGGCACCTCCCTGGGCCCACCCAGCTCTTCTTTGACAGCCTCCACCTCATCCCATGCCAGCCTGGCATCCACACGCAGCTTTGTGTCTGTTTCTGACCAGCACGGGCTTCCTGGTCTTCAGGTCTTCTGTACTTCTTTCAGCAGGGAGCAGTGGTATGCAGTCACAGGCACTGAATAAGTATCTTTCCTTTAAATAACTGAGGGTAAAATTCCTGTATTGAATCAAGAGCTACTTTGAGAAAAAACGGGAATAAAAGCTTAGGTGAAATGGATCACCTGCTTTACAGCCCTCCACGTCACCTCCGTGTCTTTGCCCCCATTCGTACCCCATACCCCTGGCCCCGGGTGGCCTGGGTGTCTTGGCCTCTGACGCATGAGCACAGCGTGGCTCCCTGGCTGCTCTCTCCTTGCTGGGACACAGCGTCGTCCTCAGTCCCATCACAGGTCACACAAATCAATAGCAAACAGGAGACGACTGGGAAGTGGGTAGTTTCAGGTGGTCTTCGATTGCACATCTGAGGAAGGGTAGGTGGGGTGGGCAGCCAAGGGGAAGACACACTTGGGAGTCCTGCAGGTCTGTGCTCCCCATCCCAGCAACGAAGGGCCTGGCCCTGGGACGGGCTTGCTCCTCAAAGCCAGGGGCTGGGCCCAGGCAAGGTCACAGCAGCCCACAGGGCTTCTCCTGGGGACTGCCTCTTTGGATCCAGTTTCCAAGGTGCTAAGACCACGATGGTCCCGCACCATGAACTGTGTGTGAGATGGGTTCCTTGCTTTGTCTGAGGTCAAGGAGGGTGCTGGGGATGGCCACGCTGCACCAGGTGCATCTGAGTAGTCACATGCATAGAGGGAGTTTCAGAAGCAGGGCTGGTATAGCAAGCCTGCTCAGGGTCCCAACAGCAATGGACTTGTCTAGAACCATCCTCAAGATTGTCTATTCTACAAGGACAAAATCTGCAAGCCAACCTGTGGTTCTGAGGCCAATAATCTGCATGCGATCAAGTGGAGCCCCGGTGCACCCCGAGAGCAGATCACCAGGCTGTCTGGGTCCAGGGAGGCAGCTTCCTTTCCAAGGGGCTTCTTTGCCAGCACTGCATGGGATTTGGACCAGAGTTTCAGCCCAGGTGGCCCGGAGCAACAAGGATGAGTTCCGTGCACAACGGTGGAGCTCGGGCCTTTCTGGCGGCCAAGAGGACAGGAGACATCACACCCCAGAGAGAACGCCATCCAGCCCCTCTGAGGTGCGTGGAGGCCCCGTCCAGTTCAGCAGCCCAAAGCCCAGGCAGCGAGGCTGGGCCAGCTCCTCATGAGTGCATCAGAGGAGAAAACCCCACCACGAACCCTGCAAAGGTTTAGCAATCACAGGGACCTGGCACCACCAGTGAATAGAATCAATTGTTTTGTCTGAACCTCGTTCTGGTGGATTTTTTGTGTGTGTTTGTAATGTGCATCACAGAGCCACACACAGGTTTAAAGACTACCGCAGTGCTCAAAAATGTTTGTGTGCTGTTAGGGACACATGGCCAGGAAAAGAGGGAACCAGGCTGGGAGAGCAGTGGGCTGATCCAAACCGTCTCAAGCTCACTGTGCCTTGGAGCCATGGGAACCTAGTTAAAGTCAGGCTCCATGGAGCAGGTAGGGCCCCCTCCCTGTGCCCCTGCGCCCCATATTCCTCACTCCCCATCTTCCCTGTGCTCCGGCCGCCCTCTCTGTCTCTGCCAAGCTGGATTTGACAGGTCTTAGACTCCATAATCCCCAGGGATTCCACTTTTTGTCTCTGTGAAGTCCCTGCTCTCAGTAACATTGTATCATGAAGAGGCACTTACCTTGCTGGGGTCTTACTTTCCTTTTAAAAATATCCACCATGAATCCCTCAAACAAACAGAAACCCACCATCTAGTTTTATCCAAGATAGTGTTCCCAGAACCCTTGAGTGTAAAGGTAGCAGGGTCTGTGTTGTGAAGGAGTACTGAAGTGAAGACAGGGTCCTACTCACCTCACTTTCTACAAAGCACGTGCTCCCAGGCCCAGGAGGCCCCTGCTCCCTTCAGGGCTTACAGCCCTCTCAGTCAGCAAGTCCCACATGGCACCCAGGACTGTGGTAAATGTCTGATGACGAACAGGGTGATGTGTTAAGGCTGACTCCTCAGCTCAGAGCTGAGGCCTTGGCCCAGTTCCTTCTCTGACCTGCAGCCTTAGGGAGAATATGGACAGTCAAAGCCAAAGAAAAGTGCAGCTTTGATAGTTGTCATTTCGGTTTTTTTCTGTTTTTCAAACTCAAATACAAACCCACAGCTGATTTTCACAGGGTCTTGATCACAAAAGCATAAGATTGCAATCTTCAGGGGTAAACTCTGGTGACAGGGGCCCACTCTGCACCCCTTTGCTTTGACTACCACATTTGCGGACTTCTTTGTTCTATGAAGCCATGTCCTACAGTGTCCTGGCTGTGTCCCATGTTGGAAGACAGAGGTCCAGGGACAGAGGTCCACAGGCGCCCAGCACCCTGGGTCCAAGGAGAGCAGTCTTTCTTCCCTGAGCTTACCTCTTGGTGGTTCCTGGTCTCCTGCCATGGGGACCCCATCCCCAAGCTCAGAAGATGGCAGACATGTACCCCAGGACCTTTCTCCATGGACAGAGCCCCACAGCCAAACTCGTCTCAGCAACTCCATGGCAAATGTGGTAGGGCTGTTCTGGGGATCAGTAGGGTCCCTTGCTAGCTGGACAGTTAGAGGTGACGCCTCCTCTAGGTTTCCCCTAGGTTTGGGGCAAGAGCACAGCCTATAGCTGAGACCAAAGGCTCCCTGTTTGGAACCCATTACCTACACCTGAGCCTAATGAGCCATCACCTATGAGGTCCCTGGGCCCCAAAAGTCACCCCAAGTGCTCGACCCATGATGATCCACCAGCACCACTGCACTTCTTAAAGCTTTGGAGTAGCCTCCTGCCAGTCTTAGTAAGTGAGAAATCTTTCACCTAAAGCCCACGTGTTAATTGCAAAGATTAAGATTATTTGGTTAAAACATGCAGATGCTCCTGGGTTACAGCAGGGTTACGTCCTGATACGCCCATCAGGAGTTGAAAATATCATAAGTCGAAAAGCTCTGAATCCACATAAGCTGCGCAGCACACTGGTTCAGCTGCACGGGGCACAGTGGGTGACCACTGCATTCTAATGACCGTAGGGCTGGGGGCTGCTGCTGGCACTGAGAGAGGGCAGGCCACACAGTGCCAGCCCAGAACATGATGCAAAGAGTGCTTCTCCTTGATGTCCAGCCCTTCTGCACCATCGTCCAAGTCCAAACTCAGCAGCTGAACCAAGTAAGCTGAGGACCATCGGTATCAATCATGGAAATGGCAAAGGCAGAGCTTGACTAGCTGATAAAGGGATACATGAATACATCTTTGAGTTCTTGAAATTTAATATAGGAGATGGCAGGGGCGGGGAAAGTGGTAAAGATGAGAGGATTGCTTCAAAGTTAGCCTGATCAAAACTCCTTGATGTGCTAATAGCTTTCTTGTCAGGAGTTCAGAGCTATAAACTGCATTAGATCCAAGGAAATGGTGATGTCAGATGTTTTTATGGTGCCTGTTAAGAGCCCAGGTTAGAAGGGGAAGGTGTCACTCACAGATAAGGGAATTGGACTTGGATTTTATAACCAAATTTAATTAGCTCTGATTTGAGGTTGATAGTAGCTGGTTTTTCCAGTTTCAGAAATGCATCTTTCCCTGCAGGAGAGGGGGACAGAGGAAATGGTGGGGAGTGAATCCTTTCATGTCCAAGGCCCCCATCCTGGTTCCCCTGTGATGTGGTAAAACCTGGCCTCCCTCTCCTCCCTGCCAGGCACAGAGCAGCCATACCTCCCCAACCCACCACCTTCCCCAAACCCACGAAGCCAGGGCTTTCCCCACACAGCCAGCAGATGGGAAGGAGAGGCGTTCAGTGCCCAAAGGAGAGAGGAGACCTGAGGCCGCAGCCCTGGAGGGAAGTCCTCTGCGTAGGACCTTCCGAGGATCTCCTGTGGAAACCTTCTCTCGCCAGGAGCCCTGTGCCGGAGGAAAGTGAGTGTTTGTTGTCCTTCAAAGATACGATCATAAGCGTTGGGACTCAGGAAAAACACCACACACACACACACACACACACACACACACTCATTTCCTGACATGGTACAATTTAAAAATGGGGGATCATTAGGTAATGAGTTTCTTAAATAGGCAGGTCCTGTTACTGAAGATACAGTTCCATTGGGGTTATTTTAAATGTTCCTACAGTTAAGCTGAGCTGCACGGGATTCCACTAAGTTAGAAGGAAGGGACTGTGCCTCGTCCTGATGCACGGTTGTGAGGTGGACATGGCCCATCGGGGCGTGGGTTTGCTGCAAGTGCAGCGGGTGTGTGCTGGCGAGTAGCCCCAGGTCTTGGGAGATGACCTCCTGGTATCCGGCCCTGGACGGCCTGGGCTCCCCGTGCTTCTGCTCTCGTTCTGTAGGGAACTACATGCAGAAACCCGGCTCTCGGAGGAGCCTCTTCCCCGACGAAAGCGATCCCCGCTGTCTGTGGGCTTTCTTCTCCCAGAACACCTGCTTCCTGTTTCCCCTATGTTGGGGTCCGACTCCATCCTTCCCTCTGAGTTCCAGAGTGGCTGCTCTGAGCAGGAGCATCAGGTGACCAGGGCTCCACACCAGTCCAGCCTCAGGGCTCAGGAAAGTCCTGGGCTCTCGGACCTCAGTTTCCCCAGGAGAAAATGCAGAGTATGGCCCATCTAGACAATCTGGCTGTTTTTAATTAGAATATTGGAGAGAAGGGAGGGGTCTGAAAGACCCTTTGTGCGGTCCACTCTGGTGTCCACCAGCTACTGCCCCCATTCTATTTAAATTAATTAAAATCCTTAATAGGAGAAAGTGCCTCTGTTCACATGCTTGACATTCACAGATAGAGGGCCTTGCCCTGGGCATGCTGGGGCCTGAATGAGGAAGCCTATCGGAGAGGCCACTGACCCCAGCTGAGGCTGGGGCTGAGCTGGGCTGGGCCGGGCCGGGCCAGGCTGGGCTGGGCTGACCTGGGGCTGGGCTGGGCTGGGGACCGGATTTTGTTCTCCCCATGTTTGTTGCTGTGGCAATCACTGGGTGTACAGCCCAGCACCTGGGGCTGGCAAGCCCTTTCCTAGCACTCCTGGGTGGCTTCCCATTGCCCTATAGTGACATTAGGATGCCCCCCTCAACTGGAAGTGTTTTGATTGAAGTCTTTCATTCAGCGTCCCTCTGCCAGACTGGGCAGGGTGTGCAGGTGGTCGCCAGCCTGGGGTGGGACCTTGGCCTTTTTCACCTCTCACTGGTCATATCCCAGCCTCTTCGATCCTCAGCTCCTTCCTTCTTAGCTGGGATGGACTCGGGTCTGGTGTGTGCTAGATCAGCACTGCGCCATGGAGTCCACTCCACCCATCCTCCTCATCTTCAGCTGGGAGATGGCAAAACCTTCCATTCGCGAGACTTTCATGAGAATGGGCTTTTGTTAAAATGTCTACATGCTCTGCCAAATACAGCACTGTAATGAAATACTCAGTGAGCTGTTATGAAGTCGCAAAGCCCCCAGGAAAGCGGGCGGGGACTCCTAGAGGACCATGCGTTCCCCATCAGATGTCTGCAGCTCCCCCAGATCTCCACCCTAGGGAGATCTCCCCAGGATTTCTTCCCACCCTTGTATTCTGAGAGGGTTCAGGGAGAGACCTCGAGAGTGAGCGTCCCACAGCTGCAGCGCCCCACGCCTCCTGAACACAGTTGGAGTTTTCTTACGAAGCGTCGCTTGGCAGCGGAGTCGTACCAGCCACGCTGCCCTGGACACACTGCGCGCTGCTCCCAGAGGACAGTAAGGCCTGGGCTCCATGGGCACGGGAGCCTCGGGCCTGCCCTGTCGCTGCTCCACTTCTCACCGAGGAGGGCCGGGACCTTGCCAGCACTGTTCACTCTGACCACGGAGCTGCAGAAGAGGCCATTCGGTGACTGTTCATGGGACACAGCTTTGTCCTGCAGGATCACCCTGAGCAGAAGGGCAAACGCGATGTTAGCTCATCAAACTCCAGCTAAGAGGTGGCACTGACAGAGGCATGGAGGACTGCGTCCTTCTCTGCGTCCCCTCTGCTCCTGGTCCCCAGTACACATCCTGACCACAAAGGCACTTGGCATCCAGGAACAAGGACAAGGACCCCGCTGTCCAAGGCAGGTCCCCTTGGGTCTGCCTCTGTCTGAGGGGTGCATGGGGTGCTCAAGAGAGGCCACCAGGAGGGGCCAGCTGGAGTGGGACACAGGATCCCTGAGGACCTAGCTGGTGGAGGCCACTGACCTGAGCTGCAGGGGTGTCGCTGGTGGCATTCCCATCCCTGATTCTGTTTCTCTGTCCTTTCATGACAAGTCATGTTCTTTCTTCTTCTCTGTGGGCCTTCAGACCCCAGGTAGGGGCCTGAGGCTCCATGGCAGTGGCTGTCCCACCATCTGCCTCTGCTCTTAGTAGTAGCCGTCATGCTATTAGTAGATACCACTTTTATCATCAGGAAAGCATGGGAAAAGCATCAGTGATAAAGCCATGTGAGGACACCGTCCACCTCTGTCCTCTGGCCAGGCACAAGCAGGAGGGGCCCCACCAGGCTCTTCACACCCCAGCTTGTTCTCTCCTACTGGGTGGCCTGGACTGGTATTCCGGAGGAACCCCCTGGTCAGCTAATAACCAAATTATGACCATAGCAATCGTCCACTAATACTTTGAGGCCCTGGGGGGAGCACTGTCTCCTGGGAGAGCGTGAATTGTGTGCTAGAAATGCCCGGTTGGCACCATGGGTTGTTGACAGCCCGAAGGACCTGGGGCTACCGGGATCCCCAGCCCTTATCTGGGTTTTCAACAGCAGCTAGCACAGTGCCACAGTCCTGTGCTGGCCCCACACTGTGCCCTCCCCAGAAGGCTCCATTGCTCAAACACCCATGGCCTTCCTTGTTGCCCGTGACATCGAGGCAGTGGGCCAGGACAGTGCCTCACCAAGTGGAACAGGAGGACAGTGTCGCTGGGAGGGTGGGCCCTGGCTTGTCGGCCTCTGGTTTCCCCTAGATGTGTGTGGGGGGGATGTGTCGGTGCCTTCAAAGGGCCCAGTTTCTGTGGTGGGGACCATGGAGCAGCCAGTCTCCAAGGACACAGCTCCTTCGGATGACACTGCTCTTGGGGTGCTGGGGGCCCTGCCACGTCTGTCCAGGTTGAGCCCCCGACTATCTCGGGGCAGCCAGGTCAGATGCTGGCCTGGCCTAGGCCCAGGGCTGTGCTGGGCACAGCCGCCCCTCAGCCCTTCTGTAGCTGCAGGAACCTAATTTGGGCACAAGTCCAGAACACGCAGGAGGGCCAAGCATGGAGGCACTGTTTTGTCCAGGGAGGACCCTGGATTGGGTAGGTGCATGGAGACCCCACATTGCACACTATTCCTGCCTAGGAACATGACACCATGGCTCCCCTCCCCTCGGGGACCCACTGACGTTCCAGGAGGACACTTAGGCTCTGCACTTGGGTCTCTCCTCCTGGTGCTTTCCCAAGGCATCATCTGCTTTGCAGATGCTGAGGACCTTGCTCTCTTTGGGGGGGGGTCTCACTCTCAGGGAAGATGCAGCTCTGACGTGGGACGGCCACTCCCCCACCGGGCTGAGGGGATCCCTGTGTCCCAGACACAGTGTCCCCTCCCTGCCATCCTAAGGCAGGCCTGGCCAGCCTCGCTTTGGTCGCTGGGTCGACTGCCTGCTTCCCGCGCACCCCGCTGGGACTCAGCCGCCAGCGCTTATCGCAGGAGTCATGGAAGCCAGAGAGCTCATGCCTTTGGAGCTCGATCTTTGAAACAAGCACAGCGCCCATCGTTTCTCGGTGGAGCTGGTTCCGGCCACATCAGCCACCAGGGCTTGCTTGGACAGTGGCTTCCTGCAATGTGGCCGCAGCGCCCAGATACCCCATGGACTGTGGCCTGCAGAGCCTGAACAGCACCTGTCCCGGCCGGTCCTTCCTGGCACCTAAAGGCCCAGACCATACACAACCAGAACCTTGCTCTTGGGCCCAGGCTCCTCGGCCATGCTGACTCTGGGACTGCACAAAGCCGACACCAGTGACCCAAAAGCAAAACTCAGCCTCTTCCTGCAGAGTGCTGGGTTGCCACAGAGCTGTCCCCGGGGGCCTCCAGCTGCCCCTGCCCTTTTGATCTCTGCCTCCACCCTCTCCCTCTGCCCTGCCCTTTGTGCTCTGCCCCTGCCTCACCCTCTGCCTCGCCTTTTGTCCTCCACCCACCCCTGGCCTAAGCAGCCCTGAGCTTCCCACCTCAGCCACAGAGGGCACGTGCCCATCCCCTTGCCCTGCTGAGGGAAGGGTGCTGCGTGGCTGTTAATGAAAGTGACACAACCGCTTTGCGTTCATCCTGGATTATGCGGTTGTTAGGCGCAGCACCACCGCCAGCAGCCAGTCTGCGGTTGATTTGGAAACAGGCGAGTCCCAACAGTGAGCTTCAGGAAAGGTGTCAGGTATAAATCTGGTCTTCAAACAGTGGGCACATTCCACACTTCAGAGCCGATGCGATGCTCTGAATGAGGCCCTTCTCTCTATCCCCTTTCTTTTCCCAGCTGGAACGGGATGAAAGGCCGGGGGTGTGCGCTCGTTTAGTCTGATAATGAGGGTGAGGCTTGCGGGCATGGTAATTTGGCAGCTTTGGTACTTCCTGTAACAGTTTTACTTTTTTTTTTTAATCCAAGGACTGCTTAAAGACAAACATTTTTTGTTAAACTGCTAGTAGTCCGTTTTCTGCAGGAACCGTGCAATTCATCTTGTTTATATTAAAGAGGCAGGTTGTCTTTGTCAGCTTTCCTGAGCTATAATTAATGAGGATCAAAACGTTACCAAAACATAATATTTAGATTAACGCAATGAGGCTGGGCAAACGCTGTATCAATCAGAGGAGTAACAGGGAAAAAAACATCCCTTCCTTTGGAGAAACTCACTTCTTAGAAGCCAGATCACAGGCGGCTCCCTCCTTGCTCATGGGGCAGCTGGTGATGGAGGGGGCTTGGACATCAAATGCTGTACAAAGCCCATCGATTTCGCCAGCAGCGCAGCTGGGGGCCCTTGGCCAAGTCTGTCCAGGTGAGGCTGTGCAATCAGAGCACAGGCCCCAGGGTCGCGGCGGGGCAGGAGGCTCAGGCCACAGAACCTGCCAACACCCCCCACACACCAGGTGCCAAGCCAGCCTGGGCTGCTTGCCCTGGAGCCCTCAGTTCGAAGCTTGTCACCAGAAGCCAGAATCTAGGGCTGGGGTGTGGCTCAGCATTTCCACTGCCAGCACTCAAAATTTATTAAAAAAAAAAAAAATTCAGCACAGAGCCAGTGAGCAAGAGCAGCCAGACCACAGCATCTGCCAGGCCATGGCTTCCCTGAGAGGTCACAGGGGTCATCTGCCCACAAAGGTGCCAGGGCCTTCCCTCCTGCCAGATGCCAGGGAAGCAGCCTCTGGGTGCCCGGCAGCTGAGGGCAGGACGAGCACACACCTGTGCCCGCGAACCTTTCCGCCAGCCTCACAGCCCTGAGGTCCTAGGTGCAGATGTCCAGGATGAGGAGGAAACTGCAGATCACATCACCGACCACAGATCTCCAGCAGACTCCGGAGGTGCAGGGAGAGGGCCCAGCAGGCAGAGGAGCTACAGCGGGAGACGGCATCCGCAAACAGCATGCAGAGGAGCCCCAGGACCCCACGCTGGGCGAGGTGCGAGGCCATGGTGGCTGTGACCCCAGATAGGCAGGCAAGTACCAGAGCCTGCTGCTCCAGATGAGGGCATCACGGCCCCAAAGTGCTCTTGTCTGCAGCCAGGCCTCACAGGACACCCAGGCATCGTCTTAGCCTCCAGCTAAAACAGTATTTACCACCATGAACGTCGGGAGCCAACCCAAAGGTCACCATCAGGTTGCCTGGTTTAGCCATGGTCTCCTGTGTAATGGGAGACTTTGGATCATTAAGGATCATCACCTCAGAGTGACTACGGCCACAGGGAGGAAACAGCAGACCACCGGGAGTAGGTGCACGACCACGCAAACCCCTTGTGAAAGACTCATGTGTCTGAACAAACAAACTGAAAGGAAATGCAGCACACTGGACAGCTGTGGTTTAATTCCCCTTTTTGTTTTATTTTCCAGTTCCTGAAAACTTGGAAAATAAACACATCACCCTGCACACACACCCGGTGCCATAGTGAGCACTCTCTAGCTGTCGTCAGGTGTAACCTGCAGGCCCTGAGCACGTGCTGCTGTGTAATGAGACAACCAGGGCACAGAGCTGACTCCATGACTTGCCCAGAGCCACTTAGCTACTGAGGGGGCCAGGATGATTTCACTGTCGTGGGTGCTGGGGACCAAGCCCAGGGCCATGTACATACTAGGCATGCACTCTACCACCAAGCCACATCCCTGGCCCTCAAGCCAGACTTGAGCCCAGGACACTGATGTCAGGGTGCTGTTCCTAGAATCATCTGACAGTGCCAACATTAAAACTAGTTGTGAGTGCCTCCCTGGAGGAGATGCCCCAACCACTTACAACATAGTACTAATTTCTGTATAACACCATCTCCTGCTGAGTGATGGCTGAGTCGACATCACTGAGAAACAGGGTGGAGAGGAGCAGGCCGGAATGGCCCAGGTGTGGACAGGGGTCATGGCTGAGAAGGGAAGGTGTGGAGCACAGAGGCTGCTGGGATGGGGGAGGGACAGGGCCCACGAGAGGGTGACCTGGCTGCAGAAGTCCCTGAAAGTCCCCTGGGTCATGACCACTCCAGTGCTAAACACCCCAGGGGACAAACCACAGCTGTCTCCCAGATGCCATTCACGGCCCTGCCTGGCACCCACCCTGCCGTGGGTCTCCAAAGGGGAGGTGGCCCCGACGCAGAGCTCTTGGCACAGAAGTGCAGCCTGCTGGGTCCAGAGGGCTCTCTGAGGGTTTGGGTGGAGGGGTGGTCAGGCTGGCCAGGGCGACCAAGGAGACGCAGAAAGAAGGGCAAGCAGTCTGTGCGTGCTGGGTCCTCAAGCCTTATCGCACCTCCAGGAGAAACCTGACAATGGTTAGGGTCTCGCTGAGCTCTTCTGCCCGTTGTCCAGTGCCCAGTCCCTCCTGCACCTGCCCTACCCACTGCCTCACTGTTACCAGGACTTGATGGATGATGTTTCAGGAGAGTGACTTTGGGTCTCACTGTAGGAGACAGGTGGGAATGCTAAGGGCCTAGCACGTGGGGGGCAAGGGAAGCAGAAAGAAAGTGAAGGCTGGGGGCCACGCCATAGGGAGCACTTGGCATTGCATGGACAGCACAGGACGTGGCTCCTAAGACAGAGAAAGTCGAGCCATTCATAGGCCCCATGAGGCCGGGGGGAGGGTGCACCACTGACACCTGGGGGCAGTTTTTGGAATTGGGGGCTGACAACATCTAGAAACTGTGGAAGTATACCAGAGATGAAGGGAACCCCAGACACTTGCAGGAAACTTCTGTCGAGCCTGGGCCGAACTCAGCACAGCCTGGATAGAGCCCATGGCTCAGGGGATGGATGGATCCCGGGGCTCCCAGGCTGGATGGATCCCTGGGCTCCTGGGCCGGGTGGATCCCAGGGCTCACAGCCCGGGTGGATCCTGGGGCTTCCAGGCCGGATGGATCCTGGGGCTCACAGGCTGGATGGATCCCGGGGCTCATGGGGTAGACAAAACCTCGGGGTGGAAAGGATGGACAAATTCACAGCTCATGGGACAGGCAGACCCTGGGGTTGTGGGGTGGGCAGAGCCTGGGATCACAGGCAGGAAGCTCTGAAGGGCTGCCTAACCTGTGTGCGGAGCCCCCACTGAGTCCTGTGGGATACGACTGAGACCCGAAAGCCTGAGCTATGGGAAGAAGTTTGCAACGTTAGGACAAAAGGCAACTACCAAAACATCAGCCCTAATGAAAAACGAAGCCAAGCCTGACCAGTTCACATGATTTAGCACCTGCCAGAGTAAAACTGAAAGCTCTTAATGTGGGTCCCCTGCAAAGCACCATTATGATGTCCTGCACACAGAGAGCATCACCTGACCTAGGAAGAAGGGGAAAATAGGACCCACAGCCCTCTCCAAACAGAGCAGTTTGTAGAAATGGACTCAGATAACCCAGATGTTGGAATCAACAAAGATTTTAGAACAACTACTTTTAATATCTTCAAGGACTTACATGGGACATTGAACATAATGAGCGATCAGATGAGAATCTCAGCAAAGAAAGTGAAGGTATTTTTTAAAAAGAAACTTCTAGCACTGGCAAATATCTGAAATGAAAAATTCTCCAGAAAGGTTTAACCACACTGTGGAGATTGGAAGAACTGATGTTGGCTTCACTTAAGTCATATGAAGAAGAAAAAAATCTTTTAAATATTTTTATCATGTCCTTCATTTTGTTCAGAAACCTCTCCATCTCCTCCCTGTTTCCTTAATGGAAACAAAACCCTGATGGCCACAGCCTTTTGTAGTCAAACCCCAAACAACCTCCCATCCCTGTAGCCAACCCTCAGCCCAGGCCATTTCTACAAACCCACTGAACTGCCCAGTGCCACCCTGCACCTCCCTGCCTCAGCCCTGATCCAAAGCTCTTTTATCCCAGTCCCTAGGGCGATGTCAAAAGTCCTTTGCCCACAGCACCGTCCCCAGGGTACCCAGCTAGAGTGTGGTATCACCCTCTGGGTCTCACCCAACAGAGAAAACAAAGCGACAAGGACGCTCGATGCCGCACTCCTCTCCAGTCCTGCTCGTGGTTGTCTGTCTGTCCAAGCCCTGAGGCTTGCTTACCTGACTCACCTGTGCAACAAGTGTGAGGGCTGCGGTCAGCTCCGCCTCTGGGCTCAGCATGTTCCTGCGTATGCTGCGCTGGCCTCCCCACAGGGTTGCCTGCTGGGGCTCAGATGTTCTGCCCCAAGAGCCCTGTCATGGCTTGTGTCTAGATGTCCTTCCAAAGCCTCATGCAGTCATGGGTGGGGCTTTTCAGAGGGGGCTGCACCTAGAATGTGTGGTGCTGGGATCAAGGGTGTGTGATTACTGAATCAGTCCACTGATTGCTCTGGCATAGTTCTGGGTGTGGATAATGTGAAGGCCCTCCTTGGGTCTGGTGCTGCCCCTGCAGAAGTGGGTATCCTGGATAGAACACAGTGGACCTTTGACTTACGAACTCAATTCATTCCTGACAGCTGCTTGTAACTCAAATTGTCGACTGAAGGCTCAGGCTCCTCTATATGGCCTTCAAAGTCTCTCTCCTGTAACAGGCAGATCTCAGTGTCCTTAGAAAGACATGGGCCCAGGACTTCTCTACTAACCCCACACAGGAAAGGATGTTGCCATGTTCCTTCCAGAACTCTGTAAGGGCTAAATCTGTACCTGAGACCATCTGGAAGCACAAGGGGCTGGCATTCCAGTCATAACTTAAGACTTTGGTCATAAGTTAAAACTAAAATTCCGGTCATAACCCAAGTTGTTTGCATGTTGGCCCGGTCATAACTTGAGGGTCCACTGTATAAGGGACAGAAAGGGCTGCTGTTGTTGGTTGCTGCTTCTTCACTACTTTGTTGCTTTGCTACCTTCTGCCCACCATGAGCAGTTTTTCTTCTGTGATGGCCCTGCCTTGAGCCAGCCAACTGTGAAATGAAGTCTCTACAAACTGTGAGCTAAATAAACCTTTCCTCCTGTAACTTTGGGTGTTGGGTATTGTGTCTCAGCAATGAGAAAAGTAAGACAGGCCCCTTGAGGCACAGTGCCCAGCAGAGGCCACGAGGGTACCACCTGATCTCTTCCTGGGTCCCTTTACCCTGGCCCAATCTCCAGTCCTCCGGAGGACGTGTCCCTGACAATCAACCCTCTTGAAGAACCTCAGGAGACCAGCCAGTGGCCTTGGTGACCTCGAAGCACCTTTGGTCTGGTTGAGATGTGGTATTCTGAGGTCAGCATCCTCTCACATCTGCTGCTAAGGTCCCTAAATCTTGGGCTGTGTGTCACCATGTCAGCTTAGCCCCTTTTTGGGGTTCGGGGAGAAATGAGGACATCTATGCTGCATGCAGCATGGGGCTGGAAGGCGGCAGAAGTCTCGCGGGCTCTGTGGATGGAAGACTGGGTCTTACAACCCCGACCTGTCCTCCAACCTCGAACAGCTCTGTGGCAAGAGGAGCAATCTCATTCCAGTGCTGAAAGAAAAGGTTTTTTTGTGATGACAAACCACATGTTGGCTTGGAGGCTGGTTTCCAAGAGCAACAGCACCAGGAAGGCTATGTGGCCATAAAGAAATCAGACACACTAGGCGTGACCCTCAGAACAGCTGCAAGCATGGGGTGACCAGACTGTGTCCCCTATTAGCCAGAGAGCAAGACTGTCAGAGGGGTGTGTGTGTGTGTGTGAGTCTTTGCAGCTTCTCCAGCAAAGAAGAACCCAGAATTATTGAAAGGAGCCCTGTGAGCAGCTGCACTCTATAAACCTGACCTCTGGATGTCGCTTAGGTGGAGCACTGGCCTAGCAGGGGTAAGAGCCTGGATCTAATCCCCAGCATAGCCTGAAAACAAACAAACAAACAAACAGAAAACTACGCATCTTCAAATAACACCCTCTAAAACGATTTACTTTTTAGCAGGTGCAATAGAGCTTTGGCCCAAGGGCCAGCTTTGTAGGATGCCTGCTGCCCCAGTGCTCCGGTCCTGGTCCCAGGGTTTCTCCATCCCCAGCCTCATGGTGCACACAAAGGGTATGGAGTGCACACAGGTGTGTGTCACGCACTGTCACCTGCATGGCATGTGATGCTACTGGCCTGCATGCTCACCCCAGTATGGTGCATCCAGGAGTCTCTGGTGAGGGGAGGGGGCATCATTCTTGGGCCGTGGGGGTGGCCAGGGGGAGGGCCAGTGTCCTCACAGACACAGAGCGAGCATGTGACGTCCCCCGGGTGGCTGCCAGTGCTGTGCAGAGAATCGCAGAGGAACACGTGCTTGGATGAGTGCTTTCAGCAGAGGAAGCCAAAGGAGCAGCGTCCACCCAGGCCTCATCCCTCTCTGTCTCCTTCTCTGGCTTCCACCATGGGGAGCGACGTCCCTCAGCCCGACACCCGGGTCCACCGTGCGGCACACGGGTCCTGGTGTCCTCCCTGGTCAGGGATGAGTAAAGCCCAGTTGCGTACACAGATTTCACCGCATTGGTCCATTTGGGATCTGTGACCTTTTGAGATAAATGTATCCCAAATGTGTTTTAAAGGCAGGCTGTGTGCTCACTTCCCAGTCATTCCTGTCCCCTCTTCCTGACATTCAGGACATTGACAGCACAAGTAGTGCAAATCTTGCTCGTGGGGCCAGAACTCGGCTTGGCTCCGTTAGGCTCAGAAACATGACCGCTTCTGGGCCTTCATAAATTAATGGGTCTCAGGGCTTTCAGGTTTTCATGAAGTAATTTTAGTACCAGCATCATCCAGTTGCAAATACTTTGGCATAACACAGGGCTCTTGGCATGGAAATGAGGAAATAATGGCATTCTGGGTGCGTCATGAAATACCTCATAAACGGGCCTTTCCATGATGCGTGGCTGGGTTGCTGGTGGGACACCGGCTAGCACTGGCATGGACAGAGTGTCCTCGCTCCCTGCACTGCAGGTTGAGCTGCCCAGAACCCACAGCACACGAGCCACGGCCACAGCCTCCACATAGCCAGGGTCAGACGCCTACAGAGAGTGCACTTTCCTATCACCACCTGGTGTGACAGGGTGACCACACCACAGCCTTGTCACCTCCTGCCATGCAGGGCTGGACAGTGGCTGGACAGCACCGAGTGGTACTTCCTGTGTCACTGTCACCACAAGCCTCCCCCCCAACACAGCCACTGGGCGCTGCCCTCTGGCTCTCCAAGGGAGGGAGCCACTGTGGGCAGGGAGCAGCCACACTCAGGACAGGCTCCGGCACGTGCTGCCCAGGGCAGCTTGGACCCAGCCCAGCACATGGAGACACTGCCTGCAGGCCTCTGAGGACACACCACCGTCTTTTTCTTAAACCTTCTTAGTTCTAGGTGCACATAATCCTTACATGTATTTTCAGGGCACGAGTGACATTTCAGTACATGGATACCACATGTAATGGTCAGCCAGCAACTGGCAAAGCCGTCCCCCAGACAGTCCCCATCCCTGTCTGTTGGGGACATCTGAGGGCTTGCTAGCTTTCAGTGTTCACTTGCTAGGCATTGTTGACCCTACCGTGCTGCAGAAAACCAGCAGCTGGTCCTCCCACACCAGGGTTCCGATCATCCAACCATCCATCTGTGGGCTTGGCCTGCCTGCTACCCGGTGCTTTTTTACAAAGTGTGTTTAAGACTTCAGCTTCTCCGCATGGAAGAAAGGCACAGGGCTGTAAATACCCTAAAAGTAGGGTGCAATTGCAACACAACCGTCCATGCAAAATGAACTATGTGAGAAGAAGGAAGCCAGGAGATTCTGCTTGCCACCCTGAGGTCCAGCTCAGATGGGTGTGAACAGCCCCCATTCCTCCGGGTCCCACAGACCCTGGGACCCAGGACAGATTGTCTGGCACGTCCGGCCAAGCCTGCAGGTGCCTTGTGAGGCTCGGCTGTGCAGGGTCTTGTGGCACTGGGCTTAGAGAGAGAACGTGCTTTCAAACTGGCAGAACGAGGCTCCAAGTCTGACAGGAAGGAAGGACCCAAATTTATGAGCTCCTTGCTTCAAGCTGGGACTTGCATTCAAGGGAAGAAAACAAAGTCCTCTGTGAAGGGGTATTCGGGTTATTTATAGCTCTGTACCCTCTGGGTCACCTGTCTGAGGACACAGCAGCGTGCAGGGGAGGGGGCCCTGGACAGGAGTGGGGGCCCACCCTTCCCTCACTCCCTCCTCTAGTGAACAACACGCAGGCCTGCAGAGCCACGTTGGAGGAGAGGAGACGCCGGCGCCCAGCACAAGGGCTCTGATCACCCAGGCCCAACCCTGCCATCCTGTGGCTTCTCGGGGTTCCCCACACTGTGCCGCAGGAGGGCAGGGGGGAGGCTGAGCCCAGGCACCAAGCTGCCCACCTCCCTGGCTCTCGGCAGCTCTGGGCCCCCTCTCCAGGGCTGTGTAGGAGGCAGAGCCTGAGCAAATCTGGGTCAGTTCCTCAGCCCTGTGTGACCCAGCTGGGTCACTCAGCCTTTCTGCTTAACAGGGTGGCGAGTGCCTTCTGGGGCCTTTCAGGCATTGAGCAAGAGGCCCGTGTGTGCCATCCACAGGCCAAGGGGCTCTGCATCTGCCTGCAACAACCCCAACTCCCCTGCAAACACCATGTGGGGACGTGCTGTGTGCCCCAGTGAGGCTGCTGCCTTGCACAGGACAGTCCCCAGGCACAAGGTCAGCCACAGACCAACACCCAGGTTTATTCCTAGGTGGAAAAGGCAGAGGCCCCTGCCCACAGGGAGTGAGGCCCAGGAACTGCGACTCCTGGGGGCCCATGATGCACAGCTTCTGCATCCTGGGGCCGGCACCATGGTGGGGAAGATACGTATGATGGCAGCAGGCCATTTCGCATGCACGCCACATGGGTCCTCCCAAAGTGATTGTGGGAAGCGTCCACTGTGGCCGGCTCTGGGCAGACACCGCCGTTCTTCTCCCCTTCGGGCTCCCCTCTGTCCGCACTCAGCAGGGTGGGAAGGGCACATGCTCCACGTGGTCCCTCGGGACTTCTAGGCAACGTGTCCATGTCAGCCGCCTGTGGGGGCTGGGTCCCCGCAGGCTTCAGAGGTTGGGGAGGCGGCAGTGAGGGGCTGGGAGTTTGCAGCAGGCCTGGTGACAGTGGAAAGCATCACGCGGGCTCCTCAGCCTACAGAGCGGCCACAGACACAGCCAGTCTCCCTGGCCCCACCTGTAGCACTGTGAGGCCAGAGAACAACCGAAACCACCTTCAAAATGTCGTCTTAGCAGAAGCCAAAGTGGATAAACACAAGGCAAGCGGAGGAACACTGACCTCTGTTAAAACACTGGACGCTACTCGGCAGTAGAGGGAATGCGTGCCCGGCCTCACAGCAAGAGAGCCGTGGGCATGGCACCCTGTGACCGAGGACACCAGGGAGGGCCAGGGACAGCAAAACCTGCTTCGATCTGCAGTGGTAAAACCTGGAGCCGCAACGGCAGGGTGGGTGGATGGCAAAGGGGAGTGGGGGGCACATGGAGGGGACGAGGCGTCTGCTGGGGCTGGGCCAGTGTCACCGCTCGGAGTCGTCAGCTTGAGCATGAGAGTCTGGATTCACTGTGCGGTTGCTGCATCCCCGCGGAGCCAACTGCTTCTTCACCTCTCTTAGCCATGAGATATAATTAGAATATGAAAACACGTGCCCTCGTCTGCACTTTGAGGCCCACGAGACCAAGAAGGTGGCCACCCTGCCCTGCACCACACCCCAGTAGGGCAGCTGCGTCCCTGGGGCCCTCTGGGGCTGTGTCATCTGCCGTGGTACGCAGGAGTCACACTTTGTGCAGAAGCAGCAGCTCCCCGGGCGCCAGGTGATGATGGTACTCTGGTCGGTGTAAGGATGCGCGGGGGCCTGGCTTCCTGCCCCCTCTTAACCCATGCCGGCCCCTCCTTTCCCACAGACTCCAGACCTCCTGTCTGCCCTCCTCTCAGTGCTGGAACAGTCTTCCTGGCCACCCGGGGTGAGGTCTCCCCATACGGGCACCCGACACTCCTTCCCTTCTCTGGTTTACCCCCCTCTGTCCTGGGTGCACGGAATGTCGAGGCATCTGCAGGGTGGGGGTTGTGTTGATTTGTGTTCATGTTGGTGTTGAGTAGGTGCTCAGTAGACACTGCACATGTACATGGACAGACGGATGGATGGATGGGTGGGACTTGAACTTGCAATCCTCCTGCCTCAGCCTCCCTCAGTCCTGAGATTATAGGCCTGTACCACCACATCTGGTTCCCTGGCTCTTTTAAACCCTTTTGTGACGATGCTCAAAGCTGGTGCTCTGCGGTCAGGCATTTACACGTCAGCTCTGCTTTCCATCCTGGGATTGGAGGGGAAACTCTGCCCCAGAAGGTGCCTGGCCTCATGCCCTGGGCCCTCAGGCAGGACCGGGTGGCCTCACCTGCAGCCAGAGCACCTGGGGATGGGACAGGGAGAACCCTGCTCAGTCATGGCAGGTGTGGGCTGGGAGAGACAGCGAGACAGATGGGAGGAAGCAGTGGAGAGGGCTGGGTTCATCATCGCTCAAGATCTAGCATTAATTAGCATTCTCCCGGGGTCATAAATCACAGCCTGGCAACCTCTCCAGCTGCTGTGACAGTGACCTGCAGCCTCTGTCACAGTGGGGGAGGGGCCTCCTGAGGAGCCTGGAGGCCTGGGGTGGGGCAAGGAGGCCACCAGCAGCCTCCCTCGGGCTGCTCCAGGAGCAGAGCCAAGAGGCCGGGGAGGGAGGCTGGGCAGAGGCCCAGGCCCGAGGCTGCCTCCCTCACACAGAGCTGCTGCCTCCTCCACCAGGGGCCTGGGCCTTCCCTCCAGCCCGGGGCAGCTCCAGTCTGCACCTCGCCTCCAGCCCCCAGCCCCCACCCAGCATTGCCTCCTTGGAAGTGAACCACTCTGCCAGGTCACGGGCAGCCTCTGCCCAGGTGTTGAGGCAGGGACAGTAGCCATCTGGAGGTCACGGGTCCCTGCAGGCCCCACGCACTCCCCAGGCATCCCCTACAGTCCCCCCTCTTCCAGGCAGGACACAGTTTCACAGGCTGTGATGAGGGTGCCCCTGGGCGCGGTACACCGGGTTCACCTCCAGCACCTGAGTCCTTGCGGACCCCATGCAGACTCTGGAGCCCCTGTGTGGGACGCAGGGATCCTTCTGAATCCCCAACCCTCTGGGGAGCAATGACAGAGTGGTATGGACACTGCCACACTGTTGCTGTGCTCAGCCCTGGGCACAGACACTCAGGGCCAAGCCTTCCCAACCCTGAGCACCCCAGGGCCCTGTGACCCCCCAGACTCTACGAACATGGTCCCTTGATGCCTCTGTGGCATGCCCTCCCTTGCTCTCCAGGTGGATGGGCAAGGACTCCGTCCTTCGACCCAGGCTCTGCTCAGTGGGTCAATGCTGGTCTCCGGCCTGCTATACAGGGGTTGGGGGTAGGGTGAGTGACCAGGCCAGGCCAGGCTGGCGGTGACAGCTCTGTCGCCAGGTTGGAGCACTGGGCCTCCTTCCTGCCCCCTCCTACAGGTGCTGGCCAGGACCCAGCCCACAGGACACAGAGGCAGCAAATCCTCCAATCCCAGCTGCACGACCTGGCCAGTCCAGGCCACAGGGTCGGCCTGTCACTTGTCCCCCATGCCTCGTTCCTAACATATAGAAGGGACAGTCACTGGGGCCACCTCACCTGGGCCAGGTCGCTGAGGGTAGGCACCCTGTGGACTTCCTGTGTGGGAGCCCAGAGCTGGTGGACAATTGTGGACAGGCGGGAACAGCAGGTGTGCCGGGCCCTCGGCCCCAGCCCCTAGGTCTGTGCTGTCTCCTGAGGCCTCAGAGCTGCTGGCCTCTACCGAGAAAGACAGCAGGGGCCACCCAGTGTCCATGGCCCACGAGGCAGGGCATGACCTGGATCCCTCGCCAGGTTGAGCAGCAGCCTCAGCTGCATGTGGATGCGAGGAAACATGGGTGCCTCCCGTCCCCACCACCTCTTAGTCACGGCTCCCGCTGTGTGCCCTTGGCTGGTCAGGGGCTGCTCTGGCCTCCGGGGTCTCAGTGGCACAGGCAGCAAGCTCCTGAGCTCTTTTGCTTCTCTCCACTTCGGGACCAGTTTTCCTCTCAATGTGAACCAGGCTCCTGAATTGGCCCTGGGGGCTTGGCCTCCTCTCTGCAATGCTGGCGAAGGGCACAAGGTTGGTCTTGGGGTTCAGGCCTGGGCTCAGCTGGATGCATCCCTCCCTGGCTATCGCAGGAGGCCCCTGGCCTCTGGTGGGTTTTGTGACAGCAGCTGGGCCAGGGCCACTGTGCTGACAACTGTGTCTTTCAGGTGCTGTCCCGGGAGAGCATGGCGCATCGCTGGTGGACGCCCTGGCTGCCTGTCCTTGTGGTAAGCAGCCCTGGTGCCCGCTCATGTGAACCCACTCGCCCAGGCCACACCCTCCACCCACAGGGCCCTGGGTGCCAGTCCTCAGCCTCAGCCTCCCCGCAGTGAGGTGGG
The DNA here is from genome assembly GCA_028451465.1 of Erethizon dorsatum. Lineage (NCBI taxonomy): Eukaryota > Metazoa > Chordata > Mammalia > Rodentia > Erethizontidae > Erethizon > Erethizon dorsatum. Next base: position 558,387 of record CM051824.1, read on the forward strand.
AGCCCCAGTGTTCCAGCCCGTAGAGCTTTGGACACTGCCTGGCCCAGGCAGGCCTCATCCAACTGGGAGCCCCAGCCAGGCCCAGGGCAGGCACAGCTGCCCACAGCCCAGGACCTGTGTGCCGAGCCTTGTCTTCCAAGCCCCTCCTGGGCAAGGATGGGGACACACATGACAGTGACCTATGTTCCAGGCGCCTGCTTTTTAGAGGCTTGGGAGCAGGAGCACCTGGTCATGACCTGGGGACAAAGTGTGGGCACAGAGAACCTGAGGCAGATGGACCACATGGGCCTGGATAGAGGGCAGGGTGGAGTGGTTTGGGTGGGGTGCTGGAGGGAGGTGGGTGGCCATGCCTGCTGACAGCCTGTGTGTGCCGGGCGTGGCACTAGTGTAGCTGCAGGGTCACGGCGTATGTCTTGGGGTGTGGCACCACAGCGGCTTCACTTGGTGCAGGTGTCACTGGTGTGCTTGGCCAGCGCAGAGTACTCCAGCTGTGGCGAGGATGAGTTCTACAACCAGACCACCGGGCTGTGCCAGCTGTGCCCACCCTGTGGGCCGGGCGAGGAGCCCTACATGGTAAGGGCAGTTCAGTGTGGGCGAGTGCCTGCCGTGGGGCTGAGCACTGAGCACTTGCTCACAGACCCCTGCTCCCTGTGCCTGGGGGACCCCTTACTGCTCTGACTCAAGGGCATTAGGCCTTCGGGGTTGGGAGCAGCAGCACTTTCAGCCCTGAGCGCCCACCTTCCTCCTCTGTGGTAAGGCACAGCCTTCGGGGCTCAGGGTCCAGGAGGGGCTGAGTAAGTGGGTGCCAGAGTGGCCTGTGGCTGGGACCAGGAGGCTGCCCTGGGATGGGACAGGTACGGAGCTGGGTCTCTGCCCTGGCTGTCAAGGTCCCCATGCTCCTCACTCACCACCCCAACCACTTCTCGACCAGTCCTGTGGCTATGGCACCAAGGACGAGGACTACGGCTGTGTGCCCTGCCCCGCTGAGAAGTTCTCCAAAGGGGGCTACCAGATCTGCAGGCGCCACAAGGACTGCGAGGGCTTCTTCCGGGCCACGGTGCTGACGCCAGGGGACATGGAGAATGACGCTGAGTGCGGGCCGTGCCTCCCTGGGTAAGTGCAGCCCTGCGGGTGCCTGGAGCAATATGGATGGTGTGGCAGTGTGGTGCCTGTTGTGTCCCACATGGGGCAGTGTCCAATCACAAGGGTGTCACTGTGCCGCGAAAGGCAGCACCAGGTGACTGCCCACATGAAGCCACCTGGCCGAGCGCTCACAGTAAGACAACAGATGTGGAACACTTCGGAGGGGAAAGCTAAACTTCTATATGAAGTTAATGTTTGGTTTTTGTAATTTTCTGGGAAACCTGAGGGTAAAAACTGCTAATGAAAATGTTTCCATCATGCAATGCCTACAATCATACCACACTGGGGCTATGTATTGGAAGTCTTCTGAACTGCAATTAGCCTGGAAGGCATGAAGAGTAAATCATCCTCTTTCCAAGCAGCACACATTGGCAAATTCTGCCTGGAACGAAGAAAACACAGCCTGAGCTGCTGTGAATACTAAGCCACCACTGCTGCTGCCTCCTACTAACGCTTTGCAGGTGCAGGTGTGCTGGTGGGGTAGGAGGCAAGGATAGAGGTAATGGAGGTGGGAATTATGGTGATGGAGATGATGATAGAGGTGGGAGTGGAGATGAGCAGAGATGGTGGAGATGGAGGTGAGGGAGGTGGGGATGATGGTGATGGAGGTAATGATATAGGTAGGGATGATGATGATGATGGAGGAATGACTGGAGGTGTGGATGATGGGGTTGGAGGTGGTGATGGAAATGGGGATGACAGTGATGGAGGTGATGATGATGATGGAGGTGATGGAGATGTTAATGATGGTGTGGAGGTGGTGATGATGGGGTGGAGGTGATAGAGGTGGTGATGATGGTGATGGAGGTGGTGATAATGGGGGTTGAGGTGATGGAGGTGTTGGTGATGGTGATGAAGGTGGTGATGATGCTGATAATGGGGGTAGAGATGATGGAGGTGTTGGTGATGGAGGTGTTGATGGTGATGGAGGTGGTGATGATGGGGATGGAGGTGTTGATGATGGGGATGGAGGTGGTGGTGATGGTGATGGAAGTGTTGATGGTGATGGAGGTGGTGGTGATGGTAATGGAAGTGTTGGTGATGGAGGTGGTGATGATGGTGATGAAAGTGTTGATGGTGATGGAAGTGTTGATGGTGATGGAGGTGGTGATGATGGTGATGGAGGTGGTGATAATGGGGATGAAGGTGGTGGTGATGGGGATGGAGGTGGTGATGATGGGGATGGATATGTTGATGATGGGGATGGGGGTTGTGATGATGGGGATGGAGGTGGTGATGATGGGGGTAGAGGTGATGGAGGTGGTGATGATGGGGGTAGAGGTGATAGAGGTGGTGATGATGGGGATGGAGGGGATGGAGGTGGTGATGATGTGGATGGAGATGATGGAGGTGATGGAGTGATGGAGGTGTGATGGTGGAGGTAACACAGAGGGGATGGTAGTGATGAGTGATGTGGCTAGCTGTGGTCATGGCACAGCGGTGTTTTGAACAGCACACTACCCTTCACAGTGTGCTTGTACAGATGTTGCCTCCCTGGGTCACTGTGTTGACTTCAGAGGAAGAAAATAAGAAGATATATTCAAAGGCAGGCATTAAGCAGGATCCTAGAAGGAAGTACATTAGAAAGACTCACCAGGGCCGGTGAGATGGCTCAGCGGCTTAAGCGCCTGCCCGGCAAGCGCGAGGGCCCGAGTCCGACTCCCGGAACCCACATACGAAAAAGGGGCCGGTGATATCGCTCAGCGGCACGGGTGCCTGTTGGCGTGCGAGGTCCTGAGGTCAACCCCCCGGTACCCACAAAAAAAAAAAAAAGAAAGAAAGACTCACCAACTTAAAAATAGATAGAAAGTGAACTAACCCTTTGCAATGAAGACATACAAGAGGTGATCAAAAAAACAGTGTGTGTTTAAATTTCTAAAAATGTATTACAGTAAAAGATGTACTGCCACAAATCTCCCTCAAAACCCTCCACCTTGCTTTGAACACACTTATCCCAACATTTTTACCACTTTGTGAAGCAGTTCTGGAAGTCCTCTTTCATGAGTGTCTTTACAAGGTGTGATCAAAAACATGGTGAATGCTGCTGCCACATGCCATCAGTAGAAAGGCAGGTTGGTAAGAACATGACTGTGTCCTCGATCACCCATCTTATTCACTGGTCCCATGCAACTTCTGGTTCTTCCCCAAAGACAAAATGACCATGAAAGGTCAATGCTATGAATCGATTCAGGACATCAAGGCAGCCACGACAGCACAACAAAAGACACTCAGGAAAGAACCTTCCAGAGAGGGAGAATTTTGAGGGGAATTAATGGCAATGTGTCTTTTACAGTAATCATTTTTTTTTTATTTAAAGACACACTGTATTTTTCTATTACACCTTGCACATTTTAAAACTTGGTCCAGTTTTGTCACTAAGAAGCATCCCCTTCCCTGGTGTCCACCACCAGCCCTCTGCTGGTGACCGCCCCATTTTCTGTCTCAGCTCAGGCCTACCTCCTGAGCCACAGACTCAGATGTCCAGCTATCTGTGGGCACCGTTGCGTCTCTGATACAAGTGTGATCCACACATGTCTGACAAGTGAGTTCACAGAGTAGGAGAACCTTATCCCAGAGCCTTACTTTGCAGTATGCAGAAAAAAGCAGAGAGCTATAAAAACAGGGAAGTTACACCAGGCATGGTGGCACACGCCTGTAATCCCAGCACTCAGGAGGCTGAAGCAGGAGGATTACTTCAAGGTTGAGGCCAGCCTGGACTACATAGTTCAAGGCCAGCCTGGACTACACAGTGAGACCCTGTCCCAAAAAAGGAAAAAAAAAAAACCACAAAAAAAAAAACCAGGAAGGCTAAGGGACTATTCTCTTAGAGAATTGTGATAAGAGTAGAAGCTTTGTCACTGAAGGATTTAGTTCAGTTGCTGCAGCTCTGAGCCCCAGTCAGGACAGAGCAGCCCCACCACCCAGGAGCCCCCAGGAAATGGCTCTGTGCAGACCTGTGTGGCTCCTGAATGACAGACATTCAGCAGACCTTGACAACAGACACTGGAATCCGTCTCTGAGCCACAGACGCACTTCCTGAGTTTCATCTTGATTGATTCACTCACTGATTTTATTGGTGCAAATATAAGATCCATGAAAGAAAGACAGAGCTCTGAGAATTACGTGCAGGAAAGACGCACTGTGCTCATCTGGAAGGAGATGAACCCTGTTTACAACACCTGAATGTATCCCCAGAGCCTGACACACACCCTCAGTAACATAAGAGCCTCAGTGTTCAGTCCTGTGAACCTTCAGCTCCAAGAGACCAGGTGGGCAGCAGGGCTGAGGGCAGGCACACACCCCTCTGCTGACTGCATCAGAGGGGAGCCACCACTGCAGGCACAATGTCCCGGACACCCAGGGAGCCCTCGTCTCCTGCACAGACAGGGGGCCCGGGGTTCTGGGAGACTGCTGGAGGGAGGTTGGGTCAAGAAACAAGGCAGAGTTCTCTGAGGGGGACACTGAGCCAAGCTCATGGGCCTGAAGCCTGGCTGTCCCTGACGGTGGGAAGAGGCTGGGGACAGGCAGGCCCGATGGAAGTTGGCCCTGGAGACAAGCTGCAGCTTGCGGCTGCCTCGAAGGACCCAGGCCAAGAAGGTCAGTACGGCTCTTTCTGGCTGTCTCTCTGTCTCCTGGCACAGCAGCCAGCTGGTCCTCACTTTCTGCAGGCCTCCCACCCCGCACCAGGGGCATGTGGTGTCCCAGTGCTGCCCCATGGATGTGGCCACTGCTCTGCTGGCTCACTCACGGGCCCTCCAGGAGCTTTCTGTTTAAATCAATCCCTCCTGTCCCACAGTGAGCTCCAGGCCCAATGGGCAGCACCTGAGGGCTCTGTGTCTCAGGGAGGATGGTGGGGTGTTTTGGCAAGGGGCCTCACAAGCTCCATGAAAGGCTGTTTTCATCCCGAATCCCCGCAGTCACCACACTGCTGCAATACAGATCAGCTCTGTCTTCCAACCCAGGTTGCACCGGCCTCCCCTGTGGTTTGGCAGGCTGGCTGCTCATTCTTTGCCTCTACACTGCTGTGCTGAGTCCCGTGGCAGAGGCAGAGCTTAACAGTGGGGGGGGGGTGTCCTGTGGGAGGGGAAGGTGTGGGAGGATGGGACAAGAGGAGATCTGACCTCCCCAGGGCACAGACAGGAGGCTCCGCCTGTTCCCTGGGCCTGGCTCTACCTGGAGCCCAGAATCCCTCCCAGCATCCCGCTGCCATCCGCAAGGCTAATAAAGCAGAGACTAGAAAGCAACACAGAAAGTTCAGTGTGTGCAGGGGTGTTGCCCTCTCCTGCACTGGGATCAGGGAAGGCGTCAGGCCCAGCTCCTTTCATTTAAGTGGCCTCTCATTATGTGGCAAATGGCTTGTTTATGGGGCCAAGGTAGAAGCCTGAGCTGGTGGAGGGAAGGAGCTGGGCCTGAGAGGAGGCGCCCTGCATGGGGGCGGCCTGCAGGGACCGGTGTGGCCATGGACTGGTGACCGCGGAAAGCAGGGCTGCGGTGACCAAGTGCCCTCTTCTGTACAACTGTGCAGCCACTGCACAGCGGACTTTCACGTAGGGGCCTGCACTCATGAGCTACTGGCTGCCTTTCAGGCGGCCTGGACAGTCAGCTGTGCTCACAGCTGGCCAGCTCCCCTCAGGTCATCTGCAGCCTCACAGGTGGTCTGGGGGACCAGGTCCTCGACTCGTGGGCAGTGCTGTGGGCAGTGCTGCTGACAGTCTGGGGCTACAACTCTGCAGAGGCGACCCTGAAGGGCGTTCCTCCTCCAGATGCCCATGTGGCGACACCCAGACATTCTGGGGGTGATGCCCATGAAGACAGCGACACGCACTAACAGACCCCTCAGGGCCAGAACCAAAAGACAGGGGGTTGAGGAGAGGGCCAATACTGGAAAAAGAATGTCCGCTCAGGACACAAAACCCCATGGAAACTCAGGGCCTGGGGCTGCCGGCTGCGCGTGACCCACGCCTGGCTCTGATTCCTGCCAGGTGCCACCGCGGCCCCTCATCTATCTGCTGTCTTTCTTGTCCCTGCAGCTACTACATGTTGGAAAACAGACCCAGGAACATCTACGGCCTGGTCTGCTACTCCTGCCTCCTGGCGCCCCCCAACACCAAAGAATGTGAGTGCTGCCGCGCTGGGGAAGAGGTCGATTTCGGGGAGGCGGGGACCGGGGAAGGGAGCCTGCCACAGCAGGCGGGCTCCTCCCCTGTGCTTGCCTTGGGTGCCTGAGGCCCTGGGTTCTGTCCCCGGCGCCCCAAAATAAAATAAGCCCAACCCTGCCCGTCTCCTGGAGAAGCAAAGGGTCACTGATGCAAAGGTATTCCGCGACGCGAAAGGCGAGTTAAGTTCCCGCCCGCGTTTGTAATCACACGAGGCCGAGAGAAGCAGAGATGGCAGAGGACGAATCCAGGACCCCGGCATGCCGGGGGACCCCGCTCTGCCCCCCACGGCTCCCCAGGTCGCCCGCGATCGCTTACGCTGCTGGGAGCAGAGGGGGCGGTGTCCACGGGGCGGGAGGGGAAGCCGCGCCAAGCCGTGGGCGGAGAGGAGCCTTGTGGGCGGGGCTTGGACTGAGCGGGGCGGGGCCTTGTTAGGGCGGGGCCGAGTCCGCGCAAGCGCAGAGCAGCAGTGGAGAACGTTCCGCGCTTCCGCGCCCCGCGGGCGCTCCGTCTTCTCGCGGGATCTGGACCGACTCCTGCAGGAGGCTCTGACGTGTGGACTAACATGGGCAGACGCTGGCACCACGGCCTGCTGGGACAGCTTCTGCCCGCCGACCCAGGAAGGAGACCCCACAGGGCCAACTAGGGAGCTAGCGCAGCCTCTCCATCTCTTGAGGAAGACCCGGACCGAGGCGTCGGGACACCGGCGTGGGGCCGCAGGACTGGAGTCATGCCCCCCCCCGGTCGCCGGACCGCCACCCACGGCCCCACCTCAGGACCAGGAAGGTGGCCGAGGTCCCGGGGCAGCTGGTGACCGTGGCAGAGGCAGCCCAGGGAGGCCGGCGAGGACACCCAGCCGCTGTGAGCGCGTCGTGCGTGCACGTGGTGCGGATGTGACACCGTCCAAAAATGAACCCCCGCTTCCAGGGCTGCCTGGTGTTGACAGGAGGCCCGGTGGACCTGCCACTGCCTGATCTCACCTGATTTCCGTGTGTCTGTCAGACTGCGAGGCTGTGGGCGCCTTGTAGCTGCCTCAGTTTGCTTTTCTCCACACGACTGAGAAAGCACGGGCTCGGTACTTTAGAGGGTTGGCACTGCTGGTGTGCAGTTCTCGATGCTGGAAATAGGAGACAGGTGTGCCGAGTCGCCTCCTAGCCTCACCCTTCCCCACCCGGCCACTGTGTCCCCATGAATCCTGTTAGGCTGAAGGGAGATGTAAAACCCTCTGGCTACCGATCAGTCAAACCCAAGAGCAGGATGCACCAGTTGGCTAAGCATTCTGGCTTTCTGTCCCCAGCTGTTCTGAGGGCGCCCGTGTGACAGGCAGCAGCCAGAGCACCATGCAGAGGAGCCACACAGGAAGAGCTTTCATCATGCCTGTCTGCTCCCGGGAAAGCCCCCTGTGTGGCTTCACAGGTCACTGTGAAGACAGGAGGGGCGCAGTGGGCGGTGTGTTGGAAGTGCCCATGCCAGTGTTGAGACATGTCACAATCTGGGAGCCAACATGAGGAATTATGACACCAGGGAAGCGCTGAGCTGGACCTGCAGCTGGCCGCTGGCCACTGTCCTGCATCGTTGTGGGTTTCTGTCACCTGTTGGTGACCAGGACCTAGAGTCCAGTCAGACTGACTTGTGCCAGGTGTTTCCCTGGACACAGTGCGATGCCAGAGACCGCAGGTGGGGTCTGCACAGCTGTCTCTGAGAAGCGAGGTCCAGACCCTAAGCACTGCTTGTCGCCAGGGACTTTTAAGAAGTGGATTCTGAGGCAGCCGGTCTGGATGGGCCCAGGCTCACCCACTTCCAGCAGCCCAGACGGTCTGACCACCTGCTTCTGAGCCAGGATCCACAGCCAGGGGGCACGAAGCCCAAGGGCAGCCCCACTCACGGTTCCAGAACACACCGTGAAGGTCAGGCCCATCACAGCTCCACAGCACCTGAGTAGAGGCACAACTCCTCTAGGCTGGTGCTTATGGCTTACAGCCACACAGGCCTCAGGGCTCATCCTATCCTGCATGGATATGGACCCGAGTGGAGGGCGAGGACCCAAGTGGGCCATGTGGACCTGAGCAGAGAGCATGCCCATCTCCCGGGTCTGTGGTCTTCATTGGCCTCCATCGAAGCCAGGCCCCAGGGACGTCTTGCACAGAAACCTGTCCATCCCTGCTGGAGGGGGACCCACTGGCACCACCTGGGCTGCCAGTGTGGTGCTTGCCCACCTCAGACCTTGTGGACATGACCCAGGACTTTGTCGGGTGGGGCATGCATGCTGGCCCAGGGACCTGCAGAAGTGCCAGCCTGGGCGGACTGGGGGGCTCAGCAGCCACCACCAGCCATTTGTCCATGACCACAGCTGGTGACAGGGCCAGTGGTGTGGGAGCCAGAACAACTCCGACCTCTGACCCCAAAGCCTGTGCACTCTGATCCCACAGGCTGGCTTCACCCAGACTTCTGACTTGCCACATCTGTTCAGCATGGCACAGTGACATGGTGTGTCACAGCTGCATATTCATGCTGTGCAGTTCTGTCCTGGGTCTTCAGGGATCCTGTGTAACGACATCAGGGAGGTTTCCAGGGACCGGCTTGGACCACACCCTCGCCACACCTTCCAGCCACACCCCGTGCTGCCCCACGGACCGCTGTTCTCCCTAATAACATGACTATGGTGACAGGGGCCACAGGGGACCTCACAGCGCAGAAGTCAGCCTGGTGGCCTGGGACAGCAGGCCCCTCCTGTGTTCTTACCCATTCTCTTGCACTCAGAGGGCAAGTTGAGTTGGGGACAAAACAAACCATATAAGCTGCACGCTGAGCTTATAGCATGGCTATGCCTGGCAGGGCACCCTGGCATGGCTCAGGCAGGTGTGGGCATAGCTGAAACCCACAGGTCCTTCTGACCTGCTTTGGGGCTCCGGAAGGCGTCTCCTTCCTGCAGATTCTTGGGGGCCAAAGGCCGCAGGAAGGGAATGCAGAGACAGAAGGGACCATTCTGTCCCTGGACGTGCAGCTGGGAGGCCTGGCAGAATCTGCCTCCCCCTCCTGCCCATAGTGCCCACCTTCCACCAGGCTGTGCCCAGGGCATGGTGTCCCTCTGGGCAGGAAGCACTTGCTGGGCTAGGCTGTGCAGGGGATGATGCTGGGGCCCTGGGTAGAGGCAGGCTGTCCCTGGAGGCCATGTTGCGGAGGGACAGTGTCCCTGACCAGCGGCGAGCTGCACATGCCGTGTGGGATGTCACCATGTAGCAGCCTCTCTAGACCACAGGCCTGGGCATATCTGTGTCCCTGTCTCTAACTGTCACCCACCATGCTTACAAGCCCTGGCAGGAAGGGACTAGAAGGGACGAGAATGACGAAGGTCTACAGACACAGCACACACTTCTCATGAGGATGTCTGAGCCCCTTCCAGACAGATCCATTTCCTTTCAATGTCCTGTTGGCTCTAGAATGGGAAATTGGGTTCTGCTTGAATTGGGCCACGAGCCCCTCTTGCTCCCTGCTGCTGGTGCCTGATCAGCAGCTCCCAACATAACACAGGGGGCAGCAAAGGTGCCACAGCCTTGGTGGCTGCACTGCTGGGCCAGGTATGGAGGCTCAACTGGAAAAGCAGAGCTTGGCTGAGGTGGGAGGAGCTTCCAGTTACCCTCAGCTTGCAGTAAGCAGGAGGCATTTCTCACAGCCTGACTGGCAGCTCAGTCCCCAGCCCTGAGCAACAGCATCTCAGCCACCCTGCAGTTCTGCATCCTGTCTGTCTGTCTTAGAGAGGCGGCTGTAGGGCGTGGCTGGCAGGTGGTCCTATGGTGCTCACTACGTGGAGGATGCAGGTGTGGGTCACTCAGTGGCTTCCACCCCGGCTGGCTGTGTCCCTGCTCCGAAGCCTCCCTGAGCCAGGCGCGGGCCTGTGCTGCCCAGATCCTTCTCCTGAAGACAACGGTTTGCTGGCGGGTTGTGTCTCAGACACCTGGTGTTGGCACCACTGGCTGCGCAGTACGAGATCGGGGGCAGAGAGTGCCGACCTCTGGGAGCCACGCTCTGGTCCCAGGCCCATGGGCTGCCTTTCAGTAATGCAAGCCCACTCACGTTTATCTCCAGAAGTGGCACAGATGAAAGAGCAAGGGAAGGAGACACTGGAACCATGCAGGCCTGCGCTCACCACTGAGCCGCACCCCAGCCGTTGTCCTGTTTATTCACCCCGGAAGGAGGAAGCCTGCCATCCTGTCGTCTTTCTTGTTCGCTGAAGCCGACTGCTCGCTCCTTAGGGGTTTATGAGATGGCAGAACCAGCCTCTGTTTCCTCCCTGCTAAGCGAGCTTTTCCACGAGGGAGTTCATGAGTCACAGCTAACGGTGAAGGCCTGGCCCATCCCTGTCCTTGGATGACTTGATCTCAGCTACTCTGGAAATGTATTTTAGAAAAAACCCACAGGGAAATACATCAAAGTCAGCATTAGATGGGAAGGCCATGGGTAGGTCTTCGCCTCTTCTGTTCTTTCTTCCAGATTTTTAATAATGAGAGAGATGTTTTTATGAGTAGGAAACGTATTAAGAGCACATCCATGCTCTTTGTATGTGAAACATCAATCAAGCACTATTTCACCCCAGGAATCCTTTCACAGACACACGCTTTCCTCCTCTGGATGGGTTGCACACAGCCTGCCCCAGTCTCTGGGAAACCGAGCTGGTGACCCACAAACCCAACTTCAGCAGTGTTACCAGGGTCCCCCTCCCCCTCCCTCCTTTCTTCTCATCTCTATTTAAAGAGCAAGAACCCTATGAGATCAGAATACTCTTTAGGGAACACTAAGCCCTAATGTGTTTCCTGGGGCCTGCAGCTTGCCCTGCCTGCCACAGTGGTGTCTTCCCATTCACCTGAGGCCACTGTGTTCTCCCCACAGGTGCAGGAGTCTCCTCAGGGGTCTCTGCCAACTCTCCCCGTACCTCTGGGGGCAGCACCCTGCCCCCCTCCCAGCACGCCCACAAAGGTGAGGCACACCTGGCCAGGTGAGGGCAGCTGTGGCTCAGGGGCTCGGCGGGAGGGACCTGTGGGATGTTCATGCCACTGCCCCTCATGCCAGCAGAGCTCTCAAGCCAAGGACACCTGGCCACTGCCCTGATCATTGCTATGTCCACCATCTTCATCATGGCTGTGGCCATCGTCCTCATCATCATGTTCTACATCATGAAGACCCGGCCCTCTGCCCCAGGTGACAGCCCCCATCCTGTCCTCCCTCTGGACACTCATCCCTGGCCTGGGGACAGCCTGGCTGCTGACCCACGCCCTCTCTCCATGCAGCCTGCTGCAGCAGCCTCCCAGGGAAGAGCGTGGACGCCCCTGCAAGCCAGGACGTGGAGAAGAAGGAGGCCCCAGGTCTGTTCCTGGGGCCGAGACCTCGAGCTGTTCTACACTGGGTTGGGGGACAGTGGCCAGGGATACCAAGCCAAGGACAGTCCGCTGACCTTCCCGCCCCACTCCTGTCCTCTGTAGATGGTGTGGTGATCTTCTCCGAGAAAGATGAGTTTGAGAAGCTGACGGCGACCCCAGCAAAGACCACCAAGAGGTATGAGGCTGGTGGCCCAGCAGGGACTCAACACTGGGTCCCTGGGGAGCTGCTTCTCCATCATGACGTGCAGGTCTCCATGAATCTCCCCTGCATCCCAGGAGCTGTCATTCCCCAAGGTAGACAAGGAGCCCAGCTGAGGGTGGGCAGCTGGGGACTTGAGAGGAGTACAAGCATATTCTATACCTGAAGGCAGGAAGGCCCTGGGGTTTTGTTCCCGCCCATGCTCTGAGGCCTGGGGGACAGGATCTGGGGTACTCAGCCTGTGGCTTCACGGGGACAGCATGATTTCCGAACTTGATGACTCTTGAGAGGCTCTGAGGCTTAGGAGGAGGCTGTGGCTGGCTTTGCTTCAGGGCTTAAGAGTCCTGTGCCTTGCGGCTCCAGGGCTGCAGCCCAGTTACTGGCAAATTTGATCCTTAGCAAAATCAGTCTGCAGCCAACCGCAGGAAGTCAGCAGGAACTTAACACCCATGGGACACTCTGGGCCTCAGGCGGCAGTCCCTGTGCCCACTGGCATCCTTGATGGCCCTGCACTTACACCTGGCCTCTGGGGCCTGGGCTCTACACACAGCACCCTTGATTACTCTAGAAAACCACCTGGTTTGCAGCCTCGCCTGCTCATTACCATAACATCGTGGCCAGGGTCAAACATGCAACCCAGCACCCATTCTGTGGCCCTTTGCCCAGCATCCACCCTGGCCAGGCGGGGGAGAGGTGAGCAAGCGCCTTCTGACCTCAGTGTCTCCACAACGCCTCAAGAGTCCCAGGTACTGCAGGTCACCCCGAAAAGGATGGTGGAAGGAACAGGGGGCAGCAATATGTTCTCCCACCTCACACCCCACTCAGAGTCACAAGGCACACAGGGACACTGAGAAACATGTCACAGCATCTGCCTATCCACATGGAGCCGCAGGTCACCCCGAGACATGTCACAGCACCCAGCTGGTCGCCCCTGGGACGGATGTGGGGGTCACACCAGGAAAGGTCACTGTGCCCAGCTATCACCCCCACAGAGCCCAGCAGGGCTGCAGCTGCCCCATGTGGTCAACGTGCACCCCTCTTGTCCCCAGCGAGAACGATGCCTCATCGGAGAATGAGCAGCTGCTGAGCCGGAGTGTGGACAGTGACGAGGAGCAGGCGCCTGACAAGCAGGGCTCCCCAGAGCTGTGTCTGCTGTCGCTGGTGCACCTGGCCCGGGAGAAGCCAGCGCCCAGCAGCAAGTCGGCTGGGGTGAGGCCCCAGCAGTGTCTGCAGTGTCTCCTCAGTGCCCTCTGTGGGATAAGGTCCAGGACCGGGTGCTCCTCCTGTCCTGAGGGCAGGGACTGTCTCCTTCCATATGCTGCCTCATAGATGAAAATGGAAAATAAGAAATGCCAGAGAATAGAAAAAACCTCTGTGACACTGATGTGTGGTTCTGCACACATGTACACTGTGCACGTGTGAACACACACAAAATACACACACAGTCAGCCCTTTGTGTCTGCAGGTTCCAGAGTGATAGGTTCAACCAACCCCAGACAGAAAATAGAACAAGCAAGCCTGCATGTGTTCTAGGCACAGACTTTTCCTCGTTATTCCCTACACGCTGTAGCTGAACAGCTCTCGGCACAGCATTTGCACCATGTTCTGGAAGTAACCTAGAGTGGTGGACAGTGTACGGGGGCTGTGCATAGGTTCTGTGTGAACATCGGGTCCTTCTACACAGGAAACTAGGTGTCAGGTTCTAGAGCCAGTTCCAGGAGCCCAGGAACAACTGCACACACATCTTCTGCAAACTTCTTTGCACATTTCTTTCACACTGAAACAGGCTCACTTACATACATTGTCTGAGGGTTTTATATCAGAGGAGGCAGCCCTGGCCCATGTGCCCTGTGCATGGGCTCTGGGACCAGCTATGCTTTCATGCGCCTCAGCAGCCCAGCCAAGCATGGCAGCTGGGGAGAAGCCTACCTGGGTCTGGGTCCAGCTGGTCCTGTTGGGGCATCATGTGACTTCTGTACAAGGCCATATTCGCAGGGACCTTGAGGGGCATGGTTGTCATAGAGGCCGTGGGATGGGGTTCCTCAGCCAGGGACTCTCAGTGCCCATTCTTGCCCCAGGGAGGAGAGATCGCTTGGCTCTGCCCTTGGCCAGCTGAGTCTTACCTTTGGTCACCCTGTCCAGTGCAGATGAGAGGACCGATGGTGCCAGCTGGGACCCCAAGGGAACCTCCTCCCTCCTGCAGGCCAGTGTGTGAGGACCAGCTGCAGGGCCCCACTCTCGGGCCAGGCCTCCCCTGGCCAGGGCAGAGGTGGAAGCAGGTGAACACTCAACTCTTTTACAGATCCAAAGCCGAAGGAAGAAGATCCTGGACGTGTATGCCAATGTGTGCGGCGTTGTGGAAGGTGAGTATGCCAGGGCCATGCAGAGGACACTGCCTGACATTCCAAGGGCCTGTGCCTGTCTGAACCAACTTCAGGTGTGAAGGCAGAGGCCCCACCCAGCGTTCCCGGCACCCCTCCCCCACAGGACAGGAAATTTCAGTGCCTGACAAGGGCATGGGAGCCTGATGGCAGATCCAGGCAGTTCTGACACCTGTGCCCACTGGCCTGGTCATTTATCCAGTAGAGTCAGTCCCTGAGCAGCAGGACATGTCCTGGGAAACACACACATGGGCGATGTCACCCACGACAGATCTCATGGGGCCACAGTATTTGCAGCTTGGTGCTAACAGGCACCATGGTGCAGCGCGTGCTTGTCCCTAGCAGTCCCTCACCCCTTCTTGACAGTGCTGGCCCAGGGCTCCCACCTCCTACCACAGCTGCCTCTCTGGTGTAATGGACGCACCAGGTGCAGGCAGGTGAGTGGCCAGAGTGAAGACGGCCTCAATCCTGAGCTGAGGCAGCATTTGTCCCTGAGTGGCCCTCATTCCCGAGGGTGAACCCCTCACTTCCAAGGCCAGGTCCCCCACACTCACCTGGCAGGGAGGCAGGAGGGGAGCAGGGCACCCTGGTACTCACGGCCTCGGGGATCTGGCGAGGGTTCTAGGGCACCTGCCGGACGCAGGATCTCCCGACTCACCCCTGGTCCTGCCAGGGCTGCCTGTGCAGTGTGATCTAGGGGCTGTGCTGCAGTGCCAAGCTCTCTGTGCCGAGGATGGCCTGGCCTCAGGAGCCCCAAGCACTGATGATTGGTCATGCTCTCCAGGCCTCAGCCCCACGGAGCTGCCCTTCGACTGCCTGGAGAAGACGAGCCGCATGCTTAGCTCCACGTACAACTCCGAGAAGGCCGTGGTGAAGACCTGGCGCCACCTGGCAGAGAGCTTCGGGTTGAAGCGGGACGAGATCGGGGGCATGACGGATGGCATGCAGCTCTTTGACCGCATCAGCACGGCGGGCTACAGCATCCCCGAGCTGCTCACCAAGCTGGTGCAGATTGAGCGGCTGGACGCCGTGGAGTCACTGTGTGCAGACATTGTGGAGTGGGCTGGGGTCGCACCGCCTGCCTCCCCATCCCCGGCTGCTGCGTCCTGAGGGCACCTGGGATGTCCTATCCTCTTTGTAGGAGCTGGGATCTCTGGGCCTTTGCAGCTGCAGAATCCAGGCTTCTGCTGGGTCACCGTGCACCTTACAGGAAGCAGCCCTGCCTCCTGTCCTGCCCAGGGTGAAGGCTGAGCAACGCTCCAGCCCCTGGCCTCCTGAGCACAGGGCTTTTATCCACTGACCGCTACGGATTCACCCGATGGATGCCAGGGACCGAGAAGCCAGACCCTGCAGAGCGAAGGGTCTCTAAGGAGGGGAGGCTCAGCAGGAGGCAGAGATGGCTGTGCAACACCTTGCTGGGGGCCAAGGAGCAGCGTGAGGGGGGGGGGCCACAGATGTGTTCAAGTCCTGAGAGGGCACGAGGGCTGTCTGGGTGATGAAGGTGGCGGCCATGTGGCAAACCCGTCAGGACGCAGTGTCCCGAGCTCCCTGGAGGGAGCCTGGCTGCGTGCTGCTGTCACCCACACACAAGGCCTGTGTGTCCTGCAGCCAGACGTGTGTGGCATCCAGCTCCACTGACGTGCAAGTCCCAGGCCTGAGACACTGGTGAATGGTCTGTCGGTCCTCAGGCAGATGCCAGTGTCCCGGGACACATGTGTCAGGCCGTGCTTCTGCTTGACAGAGATCTGAGAGGGGGCGGGAGGCTCCTTCGAGCTCCATCAGCCCCATGCTAGACGGCGCGGTGTCAGAGTGGCTGAGGCTGGTAGCCCAAGGGTTTCAGACTCAGCCTGGGTTGGTGTCCCAGTCCCTTCCTCCCCTCCTTGGCCCTACAGAGCTTGGCCTTTGATGCTGCAGTCAGGAAAATGAGTGTTGGGTGAGCCGGAGAAAGCAGCAGATGCTGCAGGAAAAAGAAGCCCAGGGGCTCCATGCAGTGAGCACAGTGCAGGCCAGCAAGAAAATGCAAGACAGAACACAGCTGGCCTCTTCCCAGGACCCGCAGCTGTGAGGACGGAGCTGATGCATGGCACAGCTCATGCAGATCCACGCCACTGCACTGATTGCTGAGTGAAAACCAGTCCTGACCTAGAGATGATTTCATAATTCCAAGTACCACGAGTGAAATGCATGGGGCTCTGCTACACAAGCAGCAGCCTCCCACCATGGGGCACAGGGGACACCGAAGGGACGGTGCTCAGGCCTGGACAGTTAATGTCATCACCGATCATCCTGCTGTGGCTGTGTTCCAAAACCCATTCAGCTCATCCTGCGATCTGCAAGCTAAGGGCTCCACATCAACAGATAGTCGTCCTTCTAGTTCCCCTTGGGAGCCCTGCAGCGCCCCTGGTGGTAGTGGTGAGTCATCACTCCACCTGTGATTAGGCCGTACAGGTCACAGGTGAGCAGTGTGCAGGGGGCAGGGCGGGGCCATCACCCCATCAGGCTCCATCCGAGCTTGCATGGGCCTCAGCCACTGCTCTGGGAGCCCTGCTGCCATGTCGTTTACTTACCTGAAAACACCCAAGGAAGGCTTGCGCCACTGGTATTCTGAACTACTGAGTCTGACCTTGAAGGCCTCCTCTGGGCTGCTTGGTGTGAGACAGTCACTACTTTGCAGCACTGAAACGCGTTCAGGAAGCACTTAGGGCCAGGCCAGGGCCCTTAGCGAGTGAAGTCTTAATTGTGAATATGTCTACTTGATTCTGTACGTAATTTATTATATTTTATAATCTCAGTAAACACACGAATGAAACATTGCCGTGTGAGCTGTGTCCATGCGCGTGTGCCTGTGTGCAGTGGGTGCTGGGTGGAGACGAAGGCAGGCTGCCTGCCAGGTATGATCAGACTGCAGGATCAGCCACCATAAAGGAAGCACCTGACACATGGCCCAGGCCACTCCCTCTGCCGAAGCAAGTATTGCAGAATCATAAATACCACCCAGGGCAATGCTTCCAGGCTGCACTGCCTGCATTGTTAGTTCATGAAGCAATGTACCACACAGCTAGTGCTGTGTAACAAAACTGCCCCCAAATCCAGTGGCATGCAGCGGTCATTTCTTACCTAGCTCAGAGGCCAGCATGGGTGAGTAGGTCCTCAGACCTTGGCCTCTGCCTACAGGGAGACCTTATGGGGTAGCTCTGACTGCTCATCCCACGTCCTCCCACAGTCAGTGAGCCAGAGAATGTTCTCACTGGGACAGGGCCGAGGGCAGACACCCAGAGCCCGGGGTTGGGGGGAGGGCTTCCCCCCTCCACATGGTCAAGCAGCCATAAGTAAGGACCTGGGAATGACTGTTGGTCAGCTGGTGTCACTGCAACAGTGCCAGAGGTGTCAGCATTTAGAGAGAGGTCTGTCATGGCTCATGGTCTCAGAAGTCGTGGTAAGGCCCATCGGCCCCTGTGCTTGGCCTGTGGCTGAGGCTGTGGCCAGGCTGCAGGCCCTGGCGGAGCATGGGACACAACTGTCACCTTGTGGCTAAGGAGCAAAAGCGAGGAGGTCCCAGTCCTCTGAGCACAGATTGGCCAGATATATGTGACCATCATTAGAGTGTCACCGAGGGCCTCTGATTTGTGGTGTTTCAGTCATTAGTGTCACAGGGAGCAGGTCCTCTCCCCCAAGAGTCCTCTGTGCATAGGCTAGGTCACATGTGTGATGACACACGTGCACAGGTCCTCTACCCTCAGAGTCCTCAGGCACAGGCTGGGCTGATGCATGACGACACGTGACCATTACAGTGTCACACAGAGCAGGTGCTCTGTCCTCAGAGTCCCCCATGCACAGGCTGGGCTGATGTGTGGTGGTGTATTTCTACCATTATGGTGTATCAGAGCAGGTCCTGTGTGCATCCTCTTCTCCCACCCCTGACAAACCTTGGCCTTGTTACTGTTTAGCCTCCTGCAGTACTGGTGGAGTTGGGAGTGTCCAGCACTAGCCTTGTGGGGCGTCTCTCAGTAATGTGCATTTAAGTTTCCCCCATGTCCTTCATTTCATTGAACAGAGGTGCCATGGTTTACTTATCCATTCACCTGCTGTTAGAGGGTCCTGGCTGCAGAACAGGCTATGATCCATTCTATTCTCAATTAACTCTAATCCCATGTTTATTTCTGAATATTTTTTGTAAGCTGTTTCCTTGCTTTTCGTAGATTATCATGATCTTTTTTTATTCTGATCAAATTCTTTTCCCAAAATCATTACTGACTCATCAGCCTATAGTTTGGATTTTTGAGAGGGGTCTTGTTATGCTGTTCAGGCTCGCCTCCGACTCTGGGCTGCCACAGCCTCCCGAGGAGCTGGGACCACAGTGCAGCTCAGTGCAGCTTGATTGTATGGACCGGTCCCAGCTGGTTGGGTCCCGTGTTGGCGGGAAGTGAGCAGCAACCAGGAGTCTCTCAAAACGCTTCAGCTGTATCCTAGCCAAAGGATTTGGGAGGTGTGGCTTGCTGGCTAAATCTGCCTAGAGTGCACTGCTCAGTTCGATTTTGTCAGTTCACAGGTGCTGGCTGTCATTTTAAACTGCTAGGGCCAACATTATCCTGCTAGGAGTTGCACTTGAAAAAGTCTGACCAGCAGTAAGTACAAAGCTTAAAAATATTATGCAGAACAAAATTAATAGTAATATGACAAACCAGCTTTATATTTATATATTGGTTTTGAATCATGAACCCAAGTCTGAAGGCAACCAGGTAAACAAATTAAGTGATTGCAGGGGATTGAGGGTGACCCTCTGCAGCTAGATATTAGAGGAAACTAGGAGAATTCAACATCTGGTTCAGATTACAGATTGAAAAAAAAAAAAGACAATGGGCAGGGCACAATCTAGTAACAGGTGTAGTATAGGTTTTCTTTTGAAAACACATTTTTAAAAAAAATTTATACTTGTCCTATTTTTAGCAACTATAACCAAAATAAGACCAATCTGTACAATGAGTTGAGGCTCACTGAACCTGGCCTGATGATTTAACACATGCAGCAAGAACAGTGACTATCCCTCAAGGCTGGGAAGGAAACCAAGGCAGACTGGTGTTTCTGCTCGCAACACCCCTATTATTTTGACCTTACAAGACTTTTCTTCAAATGAAAAAAATGACTTTTCATTTTTTAAGCCAAAAAATAAACTTTTTTGCATCTCTCTTCTACTTACTGATTTCTTTATGTGCTTCTTTCTAAACCCACATTTTGAAACAACCTTTATATAACCTTTGAATTAGACCAGTCTTTTTCTTAAAAGCATGCCATCTTGTTTTTTTATAATTTTTAAACCAAAATACATCTTTTGGCACTATCTGTACAGGATTACAGATGTTAATTAGAATTTCTTTAAATAGCCTTGATTTTTAGCAAAAACTTAGGGAGTAAGCAATTTTGAATTGTCTTTCACATACCAATATTTTATAATACAAATTTCTTAATTTTTGAAACTTATCTTTTCATAGTTATTCGGTGTATGTGTGTATGTAAAGTCTGTAATATGTGTATGTCATATATACATAGTTCGTAATGAAAGGCCAAAAGTAAACGAAGATTTTAATTACCAAATAATTTTGTATATATAAACTTTTATGTCATCTTATTTTTAACAATTATTTTGGATTCCTTATGAAAATTTTATGATCTAGTAGACAATGTTAGCCATTGTTTTATTTTACTTTTTTTTAATGTGGGTACCGGGAGTCAAACTCAAGACCTCATGCTTGCCAAGCAGGCGCTTATGCCACTGAGCCATCTCACCAGCCCTGTCTTATGTTTTTGACAAGTCAGGCAAATATTTACAGTATCACAGAAGCCAAGAAACTCAGGATAAGAGTTACGTGTGCTTTTCCCTCTTACTCCTGTGACAGAAGCACCATGCAATCCATCTTCGCTACGGGCTCTGCTCTTGGGCGAGATTTGCGTTTTAAGGCCTCAAATCGTTTCGCAGAAATGAGCACAAACCGTCCTCACCAGAAAACCCAGATGAAAAATGCACACTGACAATTCTGCAGACATTTGTACTTTTATTTCATGAGCAACTTAACCAAGTCATGTAAATCTGAAAGCATTTAGGGTTACTTCCTATTTTTCTGGGAGAAAGTCTGATTTCTAAAAGCATTTCTTCTCTGTAAGGTCAAGTCTTTCCACAGGTACCAACAGGACAGCTGTTTAGGATGAAAACTCTCTAAAAAGTAACACTTTTAGATGCAAAAACCCAAATCACCAAAGAAACACCTGCTTTACTTGTACTCGCAGCCAGCAAGCTTCGATGGCCCCTAGACACCCGCAGTGTCCCTGGGATGGTGTAAAGCAGCTGCTCTCCTCAAGACCAAAGTCCCTGGTTGGTCCAGGAGGGCGACGACGGCAGCAAAGGTTCTGACAGCTGAGCTTTCCTTGACAAACCACACAGAGGCAGGAGCGAGGGAAACGGGCACTGCTTCCAGGAGGCCGCCAATCACAAAAAATGGGCACCTGGGACCAAATTTACAGGTGTCACAGTTCAAGGAACTGGTTTTTACAAATGTTTTCTTTCCTGTCAACCCAAATCTAGAGGGAAAAGGAGAGGAGGGAGGAAGGCAGGAAACCTATACTTCCTTCTCCTTTTCTTAACCAGGCTGTTAAGACAGCGATGAGAAGACGTGGCCTGGGTGAGATCAGCCGCGCTCATGGGCACGGGAGTGCGTGAGAAAGCGAAGACCCCAGAGCAGTGGGTCAGGCTCCCAGGCACACAAACAGCGCACAGGAGGACCCCGAGTTAATCCCGGGGTGTCTAGTCACAAGGCAGCAGGAGCAGGCGCTGACTGGTGATGAAAGGACAGCTGGATCCAAAATACACTTTTGACAAAGTTGTTCAAGTGACCGGCTCAGATGGCCAAAGTTTTACCAACGCCTTGCAGAACAGACTTTAATATTTCATTTGTCCTTGGTACACAATCTCCAGACCAAATCCTAGGTGACGCAGTTTCACAGCAGTTTTAGAAATGAACAGCACCCCGCCACACCCTTTTCAGTGTCAGATGCGTTGTTGCTTCAGGTGTGTTTACCCTTCACACAGGACTGGCAGACCGACTAGAATCCGTAAGAAAAACAATCTCCAAGCAAGCTTTGGACACAGTTACACCATCCCTGGTTTGTTTCAGTTTGTAAGAGAAGGGTTCTGACTTATCTGGAAATGGCTTAAACATTTTATGAATATCTACTGTTTATTAACTTAGCAGTACTGAGGAGTGATCAGGGCCTTTGCACTGAGCTACATCCCCAGCCCTTTTTTTATATTTTTATTTTGAGACAGGGCCTTGCTAAGTTGCCAAGTTGCATAGGCTGGGCTCAAATTTATAATCCTCCTGCCTCAGCCTCCCAGCTGTGCACCACCATGCCAGGCACTTAGCAAAAAGATTTTTGAAGCTAGTTTTAAGTAGATTATTTTATAAAACACAATATTAAAAATTCATTAAAAATTTTAAGCTATCTACATTCACCAAATTTATTTTTAGCAACTGTTTGAAATGGCCTTTAAACAAAACTAATCATTTAAAGAATTCAGAAAATGCCATTCCAAAATATGTCTCTTTGACATAAATATTCTTTTCAGCTCAAAGGAGTCGAGCAGCAGGAAGAGGAGGAAAGTTCTATTTTCTCTCCTTTCATCTAAAGAAAGAACACACATTTTTCTTTACTGGTGACAGCTCTGATGAGGCACCAAGAGCCCTAAATGAACCTTGCTTCATTAGTTTTAGTTTCTTGCCTCTAAAAGCCTGAAGCTGTTTCCCTTTATAGATGTGGCTTTTTTCTAAAGAGTTCTAAAATAGCTAATGTCAGAAAGGTGTGTTCTGAGGCTGATGTAGTGCAGCGCACAGGGTTCCCAACCCAGCTTGCATCCTGGTTAGATTACCGACTCCAGGTGCCCACTGAGGAGATAGCAGAGTGCGCGTCTCTAAGGGCCTGGATTCAGCATGAGTATCTTTAAAGCAGGCCTGCTCTACCTGAGGGCTTCGCTTTTATAATTATTTCTCTGGGGTTTTTTTCTTTCGGAGTGGGCACCCAAAAGAAAAGAAAAACATTCGAAGAAAGCTGGGAGGAGAGAGGGCGCGTGAGGCCTCTGCGAGCTGTTCCTTACATTCAGGGCATCCCACTCTGCCTGCTCAGCTCCTAGCCAGCCTCCTCATTCCAGTCCTAACAAAAATAAGACGGCAAAGCTTGAGTGATTCCTCTGAACTCTCCTTCGTGCCTGGTTGTCCACTGGTTTACAGATGCGTAAGAATGAACCAGAATGCTTGAACACACAGCCAGCTGGCGCCCATGAAGGATGGAGTCTGAACATGGCTTGGACTTTGAAAATCCTGTTCCACTTTTTTATTTTAAGAGTACGAAAATTTATTGGAGAAAAGGAATGGAGAATAGGAATAGCTCCTGAGAGACAGGAGGGGTCCCAAACGACTTGCTCCTGTTCCACTTTCTACTCACTCCTTCAAAGCAAAAGAAAATTCCATAAACTCTGTCACAGAATCGAAGCCTGGGCACAAGACTCTGTCCCAACGGGGTGCCGCACGGGATGCTTCTGTTACTTGGTGGACTGCCTTCACCCTAGGTGTCCGGCCCTGAGCGAGTTCTCCCTGTGCCCAGAGGGAGTCGTGTCTGCCTGTGCCCCAGACAGGACACTTTGTTTTTGGGGACTCAGGCCCCTTGGACACGGTGGTGACTGTCCTAATGGCTTTGGGCTGCCTGGCCTGGGCCCACCAATGTGTGTTTATTTTTGCTCTCAAAAAGGTGTTCAGAAACCAGCAGGGATGAAAAAAGTTAAGAGTTAAATATAATTTACAGATGTGTGTAAGCAACCAAAAACGAAGCCAAGGGTACCCACCAGAAAGAACTGTGTCACCCCAGAAAGGGCTTTCCAGGCATGACAGAGTCTCTCAGTCCCAGGAAGGATGCGAGATCCTTTACTACGGCAGCCTCACCCAAATCAGATCCCAAATGGGTCAGAACTCAACCGAAAGGGAGGACAGCAAGCCGCAGGAGATCCACTGAGGCAAAGGGGACTCGGGGGCGGCAGCAGAGGGGCTCAGATGGGTGCCGCACTCGGGTCCAGGGGCTGCTAGCCCTCTTGGAGTGAGCTTGCTTCAGACCCCACTTCCGACACCAAATCATGT
The DNA here is from genome assembly GCA_028451465.1 of Erethizon dorsatum. Taxonomy (NCBI): domain Eukaryota; kingdom Metazoa; phylum Chordata; class Mammalia; order Rodentia; family Erethizontidae; genus Erethizon; species Erethizon dorsatum. The sequence continues at coordinate 581,817 of CM051824.1, forward strand.
CGACCAAAATTCTCCACAGAGCGGCTCTCAATAAAGACAGACAGAGTCTATTCAGGAACAGGATTGTAATCTGGGATAGTGTGCTGTGACAGATGATAGACATACCTGGGGAGGCTGAGTCAAGAAGACTTTTGTTTTTTGAGACAGGGTCTCACTATGTAGTTCAGGTTGGATGTAGCCCAGGCTGGCTTCAAAGTCACAGTGATCCTCCTGCCTCAGCCTCACAAATGCTGGGATTACAGGTGTGTACCACCATGCCGGGCCAAAAGGAAACTGTTAAAGGCAAATGGAGAAAGGTTCTGCATGTTGTTCTGAAACTGCCTTTGGTATCAGGGTGAAGAGTCACTTTCTTGGGTCAACGCCTTCACAGAAGTAATTGCTGCATGGTTGCAAGGCTGTGGCTGCAGAGTCCTTGTCACGGGAACCAACAACGACAGGACAGGTGGGTGTTTCAGGGCCCTCTGTTGTTCCAATGAGCAGCTGGTCTCTGTCACTCTGCCACTTTAGAGCAAGCCTTGCAGCGAGGCAGCGCTGCCCTTCAGCGGGCTGGGTCCTCTTCCTCCAGGTCTTGCGTCTCCATTCACCCGGCAGCATCAGTTTGTCAATACCCACAAAATAACTTCCTGCAGTTCTGACTGGGATTAGATTGAATCCTCCAGGTCAGCTGGGAAGAATTGCCATTTTGATAATACAGAAGAGCTTTCCGCTTACCTAAATATTCTTTGACTTCACTGGTTTTCCTTTTATGGAACTTTTACACATTTTGCTGGATTTATACATAAATACTTCATTTTGGGGAGTTAATGTGTTTTTAATTTCAAATCCCAGTTGCTCACTGTTGACCTACAGGGACATGACTGACTTTTGCACATTCACCTTATACCCTGGCAACCCTTCTCTAATTGCTTAATTCCAAGGAGGGTTTTTTCTGCTGTTGCTGATTCTTTCAGGATCCTTTTTAAAAGACAACAGTTACCTGGGAACAAAACCATTCTATTTCATCTTTCCCAGTCAGCTTAGTGAGTCAGCCAGGACTTTCAGTGTGGCGCTGCTCCTTGCCTGGCTCCTATCTTTGTGGAAAACTTCCAGTGACTCACCACTGAGGGTCATTTATCTAGTGGTTTTCTGTAGAAGTTCTTCACAGAGCTGAAGTTCTCCTCTATTGCTAGGTTACACACAGTTTTTATCATGAATGGCTGCTGGATTTTTCAAAAAATTTTTTTCTGAATCTGTTGATACGATCACGTGACCTTTATTCTTCACCTTGTAACATGTATGCTCACATTAACTGAGTTTTCAGTGCTGATCCAGCCGTGTTTCCTGGGGGGACCCACCGGTCACGGTGTGTGTTGTGACATGAAGACCACCGCTTAGGGACACGTGCTGTAGCCGGGCTGCAGCTCTAGGCAGGGCACGTGCTTGGCATGGGTGAGGCTCTGGCTCGGATCCTCAGCACCACAAAAGGAAAAAAGAGCCTTAGAAAATACATACTTTTGCCTCCACGTGGAGGATTCTACTATATTATGAAAACATGGTTTATCTGTTCCCTCATAAGCACCAATTCTACTCCAAATAATCACATAATTTTAAGAAAGAATTTTCCTAAGATACTTTTATAAAAAGTAATGCCAGTGTCATAAATTCTAGAAATGCCATCTTGTACATTCATATTACCTTAAAAAATATTTCAAAAAGTCCATAGCATTTACCAAGTTGATTTCATTTACCAAGTTGAAAAAAATCTTCCTAGTTATCTGTCATAAATGATGTTACTGGTAACTTGCTAAAATTTCAGCTACTTTGATTTTTCTCTTTTACAGATAAGCAACAGGTATGTACCACAGACATAAACAAGCCAGTCTAATGGCCTGTGCTGGAGGCCAGGCAGCTGCCTTTCATCAAACCCAAATTGAACAGCGTGGAGTTCAGGTTGATGCAGAGGAAGGCGTGCTCGGGATGCGTCGTCCTCTGTAACTCTTGAAGCATCAGGTGAACGGTAAAAAGTTCAAAGAGCTTCTTGTTACTCCTGTAGGAGAGCGAGTATATTATTTCATTGCACACACTTAAGAGATCCACCTACTGACCTTGAGAGGTCACTCACGAGTAAGTGGAGGAATTAGCATTTCTTTCTTTCTACGAACAGTGGAGAAAATGGCTGACTGAAGGGTTCAGGTGTGGACACAAATCAGTTTCCATGAGAGGCTGGGTGGAAAAGCACTGAAGTAAAAGTCGGCATTCTGCAGTCTTGAAGACTGCACCTACTCACTGCTGGGGATGAGGAATCTTCCTCATCTAGAAAGAGAGGGAGACGGGGGGGGGGGGGGGAGACGGGGAGGGAGACAGGGGGAGACGGGGGAGGCGGGGGGGAGATGGGGAGGGAGATGGGGAGGGAGACGGGGGAGACGGGGGGGGGGGGAAACGGGGGGGGAGACAGAGAGGAGGAGGGGGAGGAGGGGGAAGAAGGGGAAGAGGGGGAAGAGGGGAAGAGGGGAAGAGGGGAAGAAGGGGAGGAGGGGGAGGAGGGGGAGGGGGATTCTCAAAAGAAAACCCAAATCAGTGGAAGGAAGCCCCTAAGTGCCCTAAATAAACCCAGGGACTAAAATCATATAAAATTGCTTTGCTGGCTTTGTTCTCACCCCCAACTTCCTTCAGCACATTAATGAGGAATTATAAGACATCATCCTTCTGAGTTTTACACGTGGCACTAGAGAACGCCAGTGTGTGGTGACCCACCCTGCTACTGTCGCTCAGTTGGTAAACTCTGGTTTTAGGGCCCTGGACCAGCATGTAATAAATAGTCTCTGGGTTCGATCCCCGCACCGCAAAAAGCAGCAGCCAGCTCTTAGCTTTATACACCATTGTACACTATCTACTGTTAGACACTGGTCTCAGATAAGCATCGATACTCATGAGTCTTAATTTTCTGTATCTGTAGATTAGAAATTCTGATTTCACAGTCAAGGTTGAGCTAGTTTGGAATTCATTAAGCCCTAAATGACCACAGTAAGATATGTATCAATAAAAATGTTAGCGATGAGAAACTCTTACTTGATTTTGGAAAGCTTCTGTAGAATGATACTGAGCTTTTCTAGGATATGAAGATCAAGCTTAGGGGTTCGAAGCAGCACAGAACAAGCACGAAAAAACAAAGAGTTGCTGCAGGATTCCAGGAAAGGCTGCAGGGCTTCTGCAAAACAAACCACCGAGCTTTAAGTCAGGAGCAGCTGCGAGGGAGTTCAAACAAAACCACAACCCACAGGCGGTTTACAAATATGACCCGGAGTTTCATTCTTTCGTACTTAAATTTTGGGGGGATATCATCATTTGAAAAATTAAAACATCCACCGGCTTTCAGTGGCTATCACAAAGGAAAGAGATTATTTTCGCTAATGTCGAATGTTTACTAGACAAAATTCAGCAGAAATCCTTTTGATTTGTGGAGATGGAAGGGGTTCTAGGGTGGAGGAGATGAGGAGAGGAAGAGAAGGGGATGTAAAAGGGATTGAAGTGCAATACGCGTATGTACCAGTTTCCCACGATAGATGTCGTCACTATGTATTGCACACACATACTAACAAAATTCTTTAAATCCCAAGTTTGAAAAAAAGAGAGTCTGAAAGTCATTTCTTTCCTTTTTTTTTTTTTTTTTTTTGAGACAGGGTCTCACTATGCAGTTCAGGCTGGCCTTGAGTCACTAGCCCAGGCTGGCCTCTAACTTGCAGCGATCCTCCTACCTCTACCTCCCAAGTTGTGGGATTACAGGTGTGCACCACCAAGCCCAGTATGAAAGTCATTTCTTTAATAAGCTCATAACTAAGCTCAGTTTAGATAACTGGCAATAAGAAATTTTTTGCAGATGAAACACAAAACAAAACTCTGTAAATTTAGAGATTTTTAAAAAACAAAAAATTTAAAATTTAAAACAATTTTTAAAACTAATAATTAAGACCAGGCATGGTAGCGCATGTCTGTAATCCCAGCACTCAGGAGGCTGAGAAAGGAGGATCGCTGCAAGGCCAGCCTGAACTGCATAGTGAGACCCTGTCTCAAAAAGACAAAAAAAAAAAAAAAAAAAAAAGACAAAAAAACCCCTAATAATTAAAATTAAAAGGCAAAGTCCTAGAAAACAGAACAAGCAAAACAAAAGATATATGCCAAGCTTAGAAGGGGAGGGGTGTTCCTTTTTAATATATCTGCCATAAGACTGATACAATTACTCTAAAAGAGCTCTTATAAATCAATTTTACAATTTGCACCTAGTATTTTTAGTAATTAAAAAAGCACACAAAAAAATTTTACAGTAGAATAGTCAAAATAATCTCAGTAAGAATAAAATAATTGGAATTTGTCAATTTTTTTACTAAAGTTCTTAATAGCACATATATCCTTTGATTTAGCTTTTCTGCCCCCAAGAATGTCCATGTATGCGCACAGAGGTTTATGAATATGAATTATAGTTTAAAAGCCCTGTTAGAGTTGTTGTGTTTACTACAAAATAACATATAAAAATGCTTTTAAAGGTGTGAGTCACTAGTACTGACTGTTAGAGAGAAACCTGCAAAGAAAAACCTCAGAAAAATACTAAATCGTGGCCTTGTGAATGCTTTAACTCTTGTGAAAAGCTTCTGGAAAAGTCAAGAGGCTCCCACCAGGAACACGGGCCTTGTTCCAACACGGATGAAGTCACGTTGCCTCCAAAGACACAAAGACGCCGAGCTCTGCTGCTTTGTCACCCACATGCGCAGCCCGCAGGGTGCAGCGAGCAGAGTTCAGCTTGGACCTGGTGGCGCCCGCTGCAGTCAGCCAGCTCCCCACGCCCTTCCCCCAGGACGGCCTCGCCGACCCTGGACCAGAACCGCTGAACCTGTGGCCGCAACCGACCGATCCTCAAAGCTGTTTCTCGGGACTCGGTCACAGCAACGGAGGGCTGACCAACACAGCTGCAAAACCCAAACTCACGCTGGGCGTGGCGCCTGCCCAGCAGTGCACCGGAGACTGCGAGGCCCACTCTGTGCGCACAACCACCAGCCTGGGAGGAGACGAATGCACCCGCTCCTCCACAGCTGCGGCCCGAGTGTGGCCTCCAGCTCACCAAGTCACAAACATGTGCCACGAGTCACGAGCTGTGTACCTCAGTCACACACTCTTTTTTTTTGTTTTTTGAGTCAGGGTCATGTGCAGTTTACAATGATCTTGAACTCTTAAACTATGTACCCCAGGCTGGCCACAAACTCGAGGCAATCCTCCTGCCTCAGCCTCCCGAGTGCTGGGATTATAGGTGTGTGACACCATGTTCAGCTAACAGAGTTCTTAAAGATTGAAAACTTAGGTTATAGATACAGTATACAATATACAAGCAGAATTAGAAATATACTGACTGAAATTTCAAGCTGCTTCATTAATTATATAATTTCTTATTTTGTATTCTGAGACACGTGATCCATGTGAATTATATGGAAGAGAGTTTACTATGGTACGGCCAACAGAACTGAAATCAGAAGGACAGAACACCTGTAAGGCATAATCGATCACTGGGGATTTTAGCATACCTAACAGACTTTAGATTTGAGCATACTTTACAGATTTTAGCATACCACACGATTATTTCTCATAAAAGCCTAAAAGCACACAAGAAAGTTACGTTCACTTGTGTACAGACTACAAAAACAAGAAAGTGTACTTTAAGTTAATCGTGTCTTAGCTGAACAACACACACACACTTGAAGATTACAGAAAGTACTGAATAGTTTAATCTCCAGTACTGCAAGAAAAAATGAAATAAAATAGTAAACACTGCCAAATAAAAGTGAACGTCCTTGCATGACCTCTGTAAGGGAAAAAAGCTAGAACTTTTTTCAGAGATCTGAATGTGTCAGCACCTTTAGGCAGCGACATCGGTCAAGGTCTCTTAGACTTGAGATCCCATCTCTTCCTGAAAGCTGTGAAACAAGCGAAATAGAAGCTCTGGGATCCTGGTATGAGTTAGGCTATAAGGTTAAAACACTGCAGTTTTAGCTTTTTTTTTAGTACTACAATATTCAAATCAATTTCATTTCTTAAGCTCACAAAAATTTCAATTTGAATGAACTTGGTGTCACGGACTAAGTGTGTCCTCTCAAAACCTGCTTGTTCTTTGGGTGACAGGTCACAATGCCAGAACCTCACCCATGGACTGAATGTGGTCTCTCCCCAAATGCTATGCTAGAACCCCACCCAGGACGGAGTGAAGAGGTGGGACCTCTAGGGGTGATTCGGTGACCACCGAAGGGTGCGGGGCTCAGCTGTCTCCTGACTTCTCTGAAACAGAAGAGACAGTACAGCAAGTCCCCAAGCCATCCTAACCCAGTGTTGGGTGGGCACTGCAGGCGCCAACATTCCGCGCATGAGGGCCCCTTGGACTGGAGGGGGGGCGGTGCACAGTGGGGGAGCCACTAAGAGACCACGAAAAATTAATAACTCAAACAGAGATGCCACAGCAAGCCTATGCTTGAGAATGAGTACAACTGCATGTAAAAAGAGAAAATAAAACTAACATGAAGCAAATGTGCAAATTGTGGTCACAAGACAGAATTCAAAAATATCAACTGCAACAATGTAACTTCCAAGTGAGAAAGGGCAGAAGAGGGGACACAAAGGCAGCAGTGCTGGAGTCTCACATTCTCACCTAGGAGTCAGACAACGCTGTCTAAACTGAGGGAGTTTTATATAGAAAAGGACACCAAAGCGGCTACAGTGGGAATCCGGGGGTGGGGGCTCTCTGACTCTCTAGGCCGCAGTGAATGCCTGAGGACAGCAATGCCCCCTCGCCAAGCTCAACACACGCACACAGGACGTCCCAGCCTGTCCCGCCGGGGGCTCCCGAGGACACGCGGCTCAGGTGTAAGAAGTTCACGGAATGTGTATTAGGGCACCACCAAAAAAAGGGGAAACAGTTTTTAATCTCATTTCTGAACAGAAGGAAGCTAGTGTGAAAATTCATTTTTTTCCTGTGAAATGCATTTCATTAAATGATGTATATTAAACATCTGTTTTTACCCGTCTATCCATTTATCCATCTTTTCCCCCCGAACACAGCCGTAGAATGATGTCTGCAACCGTGCTCACCTAGTGCTAATGACAATCCTTTCCAAATAATGAAGTTTGTGGGTTTTTAAAAAAAACTTATGACTTCTACACTTTTCTCTTTCAATTTTTTTTAGTTCCAAAAGTTTATTAATATTCAATTATTAAGTTTTATTTTTAGTTAAGTAATAATTGTGTGTCGCACCCGTCAGTTTTCTCGTGACTGAGACAAGATACCCGACACCCTTGACTCAAAGGACAGGAGGGCCGCTCTCGCTCAGTTTCGGAGGGCCGCTCCCAGGCCGGGCTCCCAGCAAGCGTGCGGTGGAAGGGCCCGGCCCAGCCGGGAGGCAGAGCCGGGGAAAGCCAGAGAGGAGGGCGCCAGGGACAGAGGCCGCAATGCTGGACACGACCCTGTCTGCCCACATGGGCCGCTGCCCAGGCCACTGTCTCGGAGCTGTCCCCGTTCTCCTCCTAGCAGCTTCGCGGCTTCAGGGGTTGTGTTCAAGTCTTTGCACCCGAGTTGATTCCTGTGGCGGGGTGAGACAGGAGCCAGTGTCGTTCTTCTGCATCTGCAGATTTAGATTCCCCAGCACCACTCACTGAAGAAACTGTCCTTTCCCACCGTGTTGTTGTGGCACCACTGTCAAAGAATCAATTATCAAGGTGCTAGGTTCGAGTCCCAGCCCCTAAATAAATAAACAAATCCATGCATGTGCGGGGCTTTTTCTGGTTGCTCTCCTATCCCACCGTGCTGTTCCATCAGCACCGTGCCATTAATTACCACAGCCTTGTGTGATGCTTCCGAATCCAGCAGTCTGGTGCTGACAGCTCTGCTCCTGCCCGGAGGGCTCTGGCTCCACAGGAGCCTCGGGACGTTTTCCCTCCTCTGTGAGGAACCACGAGGGACCCTGACAAGGCTCCCATGAGTCTGCAGGGTACTTTGGGCAGCCTGGATGCTTCAGTGGTACCAACTCTTCTCACTCAGGAACACGAGGTATCTTCACTTATTTGTCTGTTTATTCAATTTCTCTGTACTGTTTATTCAATAACTGTACATTATTTTGTACAGTTTTTGTACAGTTTTCAGTACAGTAGTCTTTTACCTACTTGGCTAAATTTACTAAAGTTTATTTGTTTGATGCTACTATGTAAATGGGATTGTTTTCTTAATTTCTTTTTCGTAAAGCTCCTTTTTCAAATAGTTAGTTTATAGAAATGCTACTGAGTTTTATAAGTTGATTTGGTATCCTGTGACTTCACTGAATCTCCTTACCAGTTCTAACTGGGATATGGGCCTGTAGTTTTCAGTTTCTCAGTTAAATGTGTGTGACACAGACTTTGCCATTTAAAGTACACTGTTCAACAGTGCTAAGTGCGTTCGCCCTTTCATGTGGCCTCGCCCCCACCCAGCCCCAGAACCTTTTCACCCTTTCAGACTGCAACTATCCTCAGGGAGAACATGGCTCCTCCTTCCTTGCCCACGCACCTCCCTTCCGCAAACATGGATGCACACGCTGGCCCTTTATGTCTGCTGTTTAACTTAGCACAGTGCCTTCGAGCCGTGCATCAGTTTCATTCCTTTCTAAAAGCTGCATAATAACCCACTGTGTGTGTTTCACACACCACATTCTCTCTTGTTTTTTTTGGTGCCAGGAATCAAACTCAGGACCTTGCGATTGCCAGGCAGGCGCTATGCCGCTGAGCTATGTCCCTGGCCCACACTATTTCTTGTTGCTATCAAGATTCTGTCTCTCATGTCTGACAGACTGAGGGTCACGTTCCTTGGAAGTCAAGTTAGTCTGCAGTTACTGTGCGATGGGCCAGGGTCCGGGGCACCCTAGTCAGCCATCTCACTGATGTCCATGTTTGTTGCTTTTAAAGTAAAAGGGAGATGGCCAGAAACGGGGGTAGCCGTGGATATGGGAAGACGGTCTGGGGAAGGAGGGAGCAGAAGGAAAGGGAGTAAAAATGACCAGGATTCAGCATGTATATTACCAATTCCCCAGGAAAAATATAAGTATTATGTGACACAAACATGTACTAATAAAAAATAAAATGAGTATATAAATATTTTTTAAAGTATTTTCTTTAAGAAGACAGATTTTTAGAAAATAAAAATAAAACCCATTCCAAGTATGACATAAAGTCTGTTTTTGCTTCAGTCTGGATTGTACCGGAAAGTCCAACATACAGTGCCTTAAATAGGAAAAGATGTTTTTTATCACTGGAGAATGGGCACTTCCTAGAAATGGTCCAGGTACAAGGACAATGGCATCGCAAACTTGAGTTCTCTGCTTCTGCCACGACAGCCTCAGTTCCTCTTCATGTGTAACTGCCTCATGGTCAAACGCTCTGGACAACAGAGCAACAAGGGGAGGTCCAGGAGCATGTGCCAGTCATGTCTGCTCCCTAGGAGACGAGGGTCTTATGGTGTCCAGGCCAGCTCCAAACTCTTGGGCTCAAAAGATCCTCCTGTCTTAGTGTCCTGAGTAGCTGGGACCACAGACACATGCCACCATATCAGCTTCCCCTTTTATAAGAAAGACAAAAGCTTTCCTAAAAACTCTCAGCAGACTTCTGACCTGCACCCTACAGACCACGGGCACTTGGCCGCTCCTGTAGCAAGGAGGCCTGGGGAGGTCTTCGGGGTCGATGCCTCGGAGGACAGGGTGGGAGGGCCCAGCCCCGGCTCTGCTGCAGTCTCTGCTTCAATTACTACCTGAGATAATCTCCATGCTTTTTTTTGAGTCACGGTATTTGACATAAATTCCATTTCTTCAGCTTGGTGGAGGGCATTTCCATCTTCAGTTTGAGAAAGATTACCTGAACGCATAATCAGTCTCAGCTACGGTCACTTTCAGTAGGAAGTAAAAGGGGGCTGGGAACTCCCTACTTCCCCACAACTCAATGCTCAATGCGAACAGAATGCAGGGGGTGTGGACCCGGAAAACGACTGAAAGAGAGTCACTGAACTTGCTCGCTCGAGAGGATCCTTATCTGAGCACTGCCCACGTTTCCTGAGCATGTCCTGTCAGCGAGTCAGCACTCCCTGTGGTAAGGACCCTGTCCACACTTGGCCATCAGCTGTCGCTAACAAGAACACTTTATGCTGTTGAAATGCTCAGAATCCAAGTCTGTATCTCTCAAATACCAGCTATTTTAATCTTTTCAGAATTCGAAGGCAAGAAGTAATCAGAATAAAATCATATTTAAAAAAACCTTCCTCAATTCTGATATTAACATGCTATCACATGGGACCGATGTCTTATTTTTAGACAGCCAGGCTTTTATTTCTAGTTCTGATGACTCAAAAGCTACAAATAGAAAAAACCAAAAACTTCAGTTTCCCATGCCTCAAACTGAATAAGAGTCAATGAATATTAAAAAAACAAAAAGTGACAGTACGAAGGGTCATGCAGGTGCTCTCTAAACCCTGACTGCAAACGCACGTCCCGGCCGTTGTCAAGCCTTCCTGCCTCCTCTCTGGAGAAGACGGCAGGGCTGGGGCCCTGGGGCAGCTCTGCACAGGACCGTGGTCCTCACGGGACTCTCTGGCACAGCTCCCAGCCTGCCACTCTCCCAGGTCCACGCCCGTCCCCCCTCCATGTCTCCATTTCTGGGAACCCCTGATGTTTCCCTTCCGTTCTCTAACCTGAGGCATGACAAATGCACCCCACTTCCAACTCTGGAAACCCTCCCTGCAGGGGAAGCTTCTCTTCTCCACTCTTCTTTCCTAAAAGACTGTGTGTTTATTCTCCCCCACTGCATGGCCCTAGCAATGTGACAGTACCCAAATCACTTCCTCAGGGTCAACGGCTCCCCACCTATCAGATAAAAAGTAAACAGCAGGGCACTTCTCAACCCCGGGAGTCCTTTTATCAGTACTGTATGACTCCCCTTTATCATCCTGACGTATTCCTAAGCAACAGAAGCTAGTCACACTTACTTTCTGTCAGCACAATCCCCTATGTATAGCACGAAGAACAAATGACAAGAAAATGGTTTTGAACACAGTAATATTATCTCAGCCTGTCCACATCAGTTCACTGTGTGACACAATGAAGGTGCCAGACCTTGCACCTGTCCGCAGAATCCCCAGGACACCACAGGGTTGCACGACCCATAAGGACTGACAGACGCACCCTAAATGAGGGGAAAACCTGAAAGGCCAGGGTGGTGGGCTGGATAAGAAGCCCCCAACGCCCACATCCTCATCACTGGACCTGCATTACCATATGTGCCGAAAGTTGTGCTGATGAGCCAACACTACAGATCTCGAGATGGGGAGACTGTCCTGCCCCATCTGCCTGTGCCCAACACAGTCACAATGTCCTTATTCACAAAGAGAGCAGAAGGATGTTGGCAAGAGTCCTGGACTCTCCTGACTCCAAACGGTGACTCAACAGTTATCCATTCAATCCGCTTTGTGGAAACCCTGATACCTCAGGAGGCTCCTGCATCCCAGCTGGGTGTAAACTCAGATGCCTGGGAAATCCAGTGCAGCTCCCAGCGTCTCCCCAGGGAGAGAGGGAGGGAAGGAGGGAGAGGCGCGTGTGTGTCCAGGTCCCAGCTTTCCTAGAGACCAGCTGGAGAACTAGATCCAGGCTGACAGGATCCAGGAACTCCGGCTGCCCCTGTGACTTGGGCAGTCAGTCCCAGGGCCACCCGCCCCCGCCCAGCAGAGCCCCACCCTACCCTGGGCAGGGCGAGAGGGCTCGTGCTGCAGGACCAGCGGTGCTTTCCCTGGTCTTAGAGCGGTGAGAGGACCCAGCACACTCTAGCCTTCAGGGCCACCACGAGAAGCAATCAGGGGGGCTGAAGGGAGAGTCAAGGGTGACGGATGGGCATGCTTGTCACCCAAGGCGTGCACCTGCAGAGTCCCTGGTGGTGAGTGGACCAGGAGTGTCCCAGGAGAGACAGTCGGCGGCATGGCCACTCTAACACGCAGGCAGTCAAGAAGGATGAAAAGAGCCAGATATTTCCCCAAAGAAGGAAAATAGCCACCAGAAGTGACTCTAAGGGAATGGAAATGTATGATCTATCTGACAGAACTCAAAATAACCACTTCCAAATAAGTTCTGCATGGACAAGCTGACCTCTGCACAAAGTCACTCACAGAAGCCCTGAATAGCAGAGAGCAAGAGCAATCAAATGTCCATCAAGGTCAGTCTGGTTAAACAAATGGCCTTTAACCGAAGACATTATGTACTGGTATGAGAAGATCTTCAAGCTGTAGTACGAACAGTAACACACCATGCTACAATTCTTACAGAAAGGAAGAAATGACCGCAAAAGAGAGAGACAGGTGCCCACCAGGAAGAGGAAGGAGGACTTTTCCCTTTTGCACCTTTGAAATTATGAGCTATGTGAATGGGTTACCTTTTTTTTTTTTTTTTTTTTTGTTAGTATCAGGATAGAACTCACGATCTCATGCTTGCCAGGTAGGTGCTGCGCCACTGAACTATATTCCCGGACCTGGGTTACTTTTTTAAAGGTACACGTAATTTTGTTTTAAAAAATACTTAAATAGCTGGGTGTAGTGGCACACGCCTGTAATCCCAGCACTTGGGAGGCTGAGGCAGGAGGATTGCTGCGAGTTTGAGGCCAGCCTGGGCTACAAAGTGACTTCAAGGCCAGGCTGAACTGCATAGTAAAACCCTGTCGCAAAAAGATCAAAAACAAAACAAAAGAAACAAACAAAAACCCTTAAATAGCCAGAGAACTCTAATTGTTTTGAAAATATAAAACAATGTATCCATCATCTACATTTAAGTATTTGACTTCTCAGTTTTTCTTACCACACTAATTGGCACATGCAGCTTTACTTCCTGTCACACTCAAGGTGCGTCTAGTTTTGTTTATTCCACTAGACATCAGAAAACGTTTCATGACAGGCTGGGACACAACCCACCCCGGCCATGTGGCTCCCAGCAGAGCTGCAGACTAGCATGCGTGGACATGGACTCACGTAAGTGACCGCGAGGTCTCGGGCCCTCTTGGAGACCTAGGGCTAGGCGGGCTGCGTGGGGCGCTCTGCGCCCCATGCCACACGTCTGGGTGGCCAGCCAAGTGCTTCTCAAGCACTCTTCTGTGCTGGGACTGGGGTTGATGCTTCAATTTTCTTACTGAATTTCATAAAAACTTCACACAAGATTCAATCATTAAAAATTATAATAAATGATGGTATAGGAATATAGAGCCATATTAAGCAACAATTAAAAATAAAAGCTATGCAGCAATATTAAAATTTTCTCATAATATCACATCCAACAAACAAGAGTAGAAAGGAAAAGATTAAGGTGTTCACTGTACAAAGCCCCGTCTTCTCCCACTATTCTCAATCTCTCTGCTTTGGCCCCAGCAGCATCCCCACAGCTCCCAGAAAACACCACGCCCCCACCTGCCTCAGCTCCAGTGTCAACTGCCATTATGCTCTCAAAGCAATGCTGCACGGTCCTCAACTGCAAAACTCAACTGTCCCACTGTGTCTCAAGGAAATTCCTCCCTGTGGAACTCCACGCTGAGCAAACAAGACGCGTGTGCTCAGACGCAGGACTGAAGCAGCCGGTGCGCAGGGCCGCAGCTGTGCTGGAAGACACGCACCTCTGCAACTCCGCGGACGCCGCCCTGGCCTCAGCTCGCTGACAGCAGGAGCATCACAGGACGGTACAGGAATCGATGAACTGCAAGAGGAGAAGACACGATGGTGCCCAGACAGAGGAAAATTAACTGCCAATGAGAAAAGGCCCCACTCTGGAGGGCGTGTTCAGCAGGCAGCTCTGGACCTGCAGAACCGGTCCACAGTCTATGAGTCTTTGTATCTGCAACTTCATTACATTTCCTTGGCCACACTCACAGATGGAATTTTAACAGAAGAACTCAAGCGTGTTTCCCTGTAATATCACCTTAGGTTTTTGTTCTTTTTCCTTTCTTTTTTTTTTTTTTCATTTTGATATTTTAAACACATAAACTGCCTGTTGCAAGTCTGTGTACATATACTAGGATCCAACCACGTTATAAGAAAAGAAAAAGCTAACCACCACCACCAAACCATTCATGCTGCAACAATAGGAAGCAAATATGCACAGGAATACGTGAGCTGATCCTCGAATTTGCTTTTCTGGGATTTCCTTTTAAAATTGGAAATAAAAATTGCACCATTTTGGTGTCTACCACGATGTTCTGACACATATTGGGATGGCTTATCATTTTCTCTGGTGGAACAGTAACTCTCAAGTGTATGATACACTACCGCTAACTACAGTCACAGTTCTGGGCGGTGTTACTCACAGACCTCCTGAACTTATTCCTCCCACCTGAAACTTGGTATTTTTTGACAAACATTTTCCTAATGTCCCCATTCTTTGCCACTTTGTAGTTTTCTAAATTTATTATTTTTATAGTTAAAAAAAACCCTACTTTTTAGAAAAGCCTGCAAAATGTACTCAAACGCACTGTCGCCGTTTACTTTAAACAGCACCTCTTACCCAGACAATTCAGTTTCTAGGCAACAGGAGAGAATAAACTAAAGAACACAAACATAAATCCCTCTATTTAAATTAAGTCTGACAAGAAAAGGAAAGTAATAAAGTAAGACTCAGATTCTTACCCAACTCAACCCAGATAAGTGCCTTACAGCTTTCAGCCACTGATGGAGAGAAAGAAACCACAGTCAGTTTCTAAAAGCAACGCCACTGAATTATGACATGATGTATACCACACCGAAAACAGAGACCAGCACAAGCCTGCAATCTAAGAAAATAAGGCTCATAACATGTGTCTCGAGATGAATCAAGATGCAGATCTTAATTTACTCGAAGAAATGCATCTGAGCAGCTTTCAAAGTGCAGCAGCGGAGCAGATGGATGCAGAAGCAGAAAGGATCGCTCTGCCAGCCACAGAGGCCGCAGGGTGACACGCACTGGGGTGGCAGCCACCTCACTCAGGACCCCGGGGAGAGACTAATGGTTTTACTCCACCATGCACCACAAAATACCATTAAAAAGTAGTAAAAAAGTGAAAAAAAAATACAAAACACCAGTCTAAACATTTGGTTATTATTAGATGTAAATGAGAGACCCCACAGGCGTCCCAACGTTCACCCCACAGGGTCGGCACAAGGCCAGGAGGGGCACCACACCACCCAAAACAAGCTGTATGGGGGTTCATCCCCCAGCCTTGTCCTGAATCTTAAAGAATCTTAAATTAAACAGTGAAGAGTTTCCGATCTCAAACCAATCTGAACAAAATGAAAAACCGACAGCTGAGGAAGTGTTCGCTCTGAGAGTGATCCATCCCTTCACAGCACGTCCTGAGGACCAGCTCCAGGCACAGGACCCGCAGCTGGAACACAGGGGAACATGTCACGCAGATTCACAGCTTCCAGTTGGATGCCAGAGGGCGCCCGGCCCGGCCTTCCCATCACTGCCGCTTGGGACTTCGCCCTGTTCCCTCTGCCGCAGTCTGGGGCAAAGGTGGACAAATGCAGAAGCCCCGCTACCCACAGCCGAACCTAACACAGATTCTCCAAGTGTGCACAGCGGAGCCAGAGTCCCTGCACTCAGCACCTCAATCGTGTCATTAAGGTATACAGTGGCACCTGGGTTCACAAACTTGATTCTTTCCATGATTCTGGTTGCAAATCAAGTTGGACGAGAACTGGATGGTTAGGTTCAATAGTGACCTTATGGGGAAATTTAATTTGTTCTCATCTAGTTAGTACAGTCTGTAACCAGAATCATGGAGAGAACTGAGTTTGTGAACTGAGGTACCACTGTATTTAGTTTTCCTTCAACTACATGGAGAATAATTTTTGCTAGCATATTCAGAAAGATTTGCTTCTGTCAGACATTTGTGTCTGGTAGGATTTTTGTTTTTCTCATTAAAATAGCAAATTTCTAAAGAACAAGATGGAAACCTGGTCACTTAAACGAGGAATCTTTAAATGTTTTGTTCTACTCCTCCCCTTATTAACTGAGGTACCAAGCTCCAAATCCCTCACCTATGCAGCCAGACACGATGTGAACCACCATGTGAACTGCCAGTCCAAAAGCTGAATACATTGATAAAGCAGGAGACAACGTCTGATATGTGGAGGAGAAAAAACCAACCTGGAAAACCTAGTCACAGAGCTACGGCAGACTGAGCCTTAAGTCCAGAGTTGGAGACCTCGCTTTACCACCTCAGTCCGCCCTCTGTCCAGCTGTGAGATTCCTAGGAAACCTAATTTTTCTAGGCCTCAGTTTCCCTATGAGGCCTCCTGCACAGGATGTTTATAGAGAGCCCTCCCGGTCCTCAACGCGGTCCGGGAAGTTTATATCTGTAATCCCATGGAAAAGTCATTGGAATTCTAGAGATTTAATTCCAATCTACCACTTCCAGTGCAACCCACAGCGAGAATAAAGACACTAAGGCATATTTATAGTTGTGGGGAGCCAAGGGGTCCTAAGTCCAGCCAAGATGGTGGCTACTGGAACAAAGGCCTCGACCGAGGGCCGAACCCAGATTTTATTAATTCTGAAGGAGGGGAGTGGCTCGGGGATGAGTGACTGTGAGAGTGGCAGGAAGTACGCCTGAAATCACCTATGCAAATGCAGAAGGAAGGACATGCAGAAGGAGTAATCTGCATAACACAATTCAAGATAGTATCTAATGTTTTGGGGTCGGTGCTTCAGCTCTGATGTATAATCTTTTCTGCCCTGGGAAGTCATAGCCTCTTTCTCGAGGCTCGATCCCAGCCGACAGCGTGGAGCACGGCTCTCCATCCTGCCAGGCTCAACCATGTATTGGGAGCAAAGGGGCGGGGAAACACAGGCCTGTCGCTTTGCTTCAAAGACTACACATCAGGACCTCGGCTGGACGTACTGCATTGCCTAAAGCCAATTAAAGAGATAAGGAAAAGTCCTAGCTAGCTCTGTACATATCAATAGGTGGAATTAGGGCCAGGTTCAGCCAAGATGGAGATAGTTGCTCTTCTCTCAAGGACGGCCGTCCAGGTGGTCCCCGCAGATGTTGAGAAAGAAAATCAACACCGCAGAGAGAAGTGAGCTGAGGATGTGACCTCAGCCCCAGAGGCACCTCACCAGCAGCACGCCGCACTCTGCACCAAGCCCGCTGGCACCGACTGCCAAGTGCGACAGAGGCTTTCCACTCAGGTGTCTGCCGCTGCAGGAACCTTTTATTTTGAGAAGTTTTGCAGTGGGGAGAGGAACAGAGAGGAGAGAAGACTACAAATGAAAAAGAATTATGCAAGCAACAGGGCGATGTGCTCCAAGCGAGGGTGGAAGAGCACCACAACGGCAGCTTCCTGTGCAACCAAGAACCGCTCACAGCAAGTGAAAAGAACTCACCACACCAACACAAATGCCAAGAAGAAAAAGTCCCACAGGCCCCAGACATCACAAGATGAGCTGAAGAGATTAGCCCCGTACACAGCACAAGTGTCTCCAAAAGAAAGTACGGGTGGAGAGGCAACACTAGGACATGTCTGTGTCACCACTGTCACTCGGGCGGAAATGTATTAAGTGCCCCCACTCCCTCGAGCAAACTGGGAGCATCCGGGGGCAGAGGAGGACAGAAAGAGGCTCAGCAGGCCCCTGCAGTGCACTCAAGTAGCAGAGACCACAGCACACTTAGAGATGTCATGAACAACTCAACATCACGACTGCGAAGTACTTTTAAGCATTTGATAAAAAGCTGTAGTGTCGGACACGGGGCATTACACACTCCGACCAGGTGAGGACAAGAAAATCACCCCACTTTCACTTCCTCACACCATCGAAACTTAAGAACTTACTGGACTCTACCGTCATCTGCAGCAAACTGTCGATGACGTTGGAGAGGAGGCCCTTGCTGGATATTCGCAGATGCCCTAGAATCACCGGAACTGCTTGATACTCCAGAAACAAGGCTTTCCCTTCATCTGTCTTCAAGTCCAAGCAAAGAGAGTCAAACGCCTGGGCCAGGTAATCAGCTGGAAAACAAGGGGAAGCCACCTGTGTGTCAGTGATCGGTGCGGTATCAGAAACAGGTGGAGAACATTGTCACTGAGTCAAAATCAAGGAAAGGAAATATTCACAGCAGGAAGTGCTGGCTAAGCCTAGATCCATTCCCCTAAGTTGTCAGAACCCAGATGGGAAGGGGAGAGGCACCACACTATGATGGAGTAGATCCCATTTAGAATTTCTGTATTTCAGCACTAAAATAACTAAGTTCATTTCTTCTATCAACAAAATGATTAACATGAAATACCATGAGTGGTATTTTACGTATTTGATAACTATATGCTTCCGAATATGAAAACAGCATCTAAGATTGTATTTTTTGTTATTGCTTTTTTTTTTTTTTTTTTTTTTAATGTGGGTACCAGGAGTCAACCTTAGGATCTCACGCTTGCCAGCAGGCACTTGTGCCGCTGAGCGATATCACCAGCCCTTTTTTTTTCCTTTATGTGGGTACCGGGAGTCGAACTCAGGAACTTGCGCTTGCCAGGCAGGCACTTATGCCACTGAGCCATCTCACTGGCCCTGCTGCTTTTTAAATACATATCTACTTTACAACATAACTTTATACAAACTTACTAATAAGTGGTTTTAAGCAAGGATTTCCATCTCATACTAAAGAGGAAACGTCAGACTACTCGGAGACGACCACAGGAGACGGGAGGTACTCTGGTGCGCTCGTTCTGTGACACACCTGTTCTTAAGGGTGGAGCAAGGCTTTTGGAAGGACAGTGCATGACAGCACCTGCCGGGTCAGCCCCCTGGAACTCTCTCATGATGCTCCACAGGTGATGAGGAGGCTCAAAGTCAGGACCGAGTCACTGATATGAGCAGAATCCCCGTCACCGCGCCATCAGCCATCTGCCAAGCCGCCCCGTCACTAATGTCACTGTCACTGTTGCAGAGCAGCCGAAGCTTGTGCTCTGGAATGTAAAACCTCCCTCCAATTCCCATCCCAGGGATAAAACACTGTCCCTGCCGAGTGCTGCCCCAGAAAAGGTCTGGGCACACCTGAAGGTGTGCTGGAGTCCCACCGCCCTCGGCCTGAAGCTATGTTGACACAAACATTAAGGAAATGGTTAAAATGAGACACTGATGGTAACTGGTGGGACATCAGAATGAAGGGACTGTGAAGTAAGACCTGCACTTATGGCCCATGTACAGTCACTCCACTGTCACATTTGGTAGAACCTGGTTCACGGAGCACTAACGTTACCACACTTAGTTCCATAATTAAAAATAAACACTGCAAATGTGCAACACTAGTCATTTGAGAGATGCAAATCAAAACAACACTGAGATTCCATCTCACCCCAGAAAGAATGGCTATTACCAAGAAATCAACTAATAACAAATGCTGGAGGGGCTGTGGGGAAAAAGAAACCCTTCTCCACTGTTGGTGGGAGTGTCAACTGGTGCAGCCACTGTGGAAATCAGTGTGGAGATTCCTCAAAAAACTAGGACTGGAGGTCTCATTCAACCCAGCAATTAACCTTCTGGGTATCATCCCAGAAGAATTAAAAACATCATACCACAGCAACACATGTGCACCCATGTTTATAGCAGCACAATTTGTTATAGCCAGATCTTGGAAACAACCCAAATGCCCATCAACCGAGGAATGGATAAAAAAGATGTGGTATTTTTATACAATGGAGTACTACTCAGCCATAAAGAAAGATAAACTGGAGACGTTTATAGGTAAATGGATGCAACTGGAGACCATATTCATAAGTGAAATAAACCGGACGCATATGTGTAAACATCGTATTGTCTCCCTAGTGTGAGAAACTAAAAGAGTAAATAAGATCCAAAATGTACAATAGATATGGTAAAACAGGAAGAAACTGTTCAAAAGGGAAGAGAAACTGGGATGGGAGACTGGAGAAAAGAAGGGAAAAGCCAAAAAAAAAAAATATATGTATGTATATAAAAGATAGTTAAGTTAGATATACTACTAATTTCTCTTAGTTCATTGAAAAGAAAGGTTTGTGCTAATATTGTTTGGACAACTGAATGCTGATCTCTTGTACCCTGAGTAACTAAAGATAACAATACGTAATGTATTAACAATTGTTACCCTATTATGTTGTTTTGAAATTTTGTTCAATTTTTTTCTCTTTAAAATAAAAAAATAGGGCCGGTGAGATGGCTCAGCAGCGTAGGCGCCTGCCTGGCAAGCGCGAGGGCCCAAGTTCGACTCCCGGTACCCACATATGAAAAAAGGGCCAGTGATATCGCTCAGTGGCATGGGCGCCTGCTGGCGCGCGAGATCCTGAGGTTGACCCCCGGTACCCACAAAAAAAATAAATAAAATAAAATAAAAATAAACACTGCAAATGTGTATTAAGTTAAGCAAAGTTGCTAGCATGTGTTCAGACTTGGCTTACTTAGAAATACACCTTTCTTTGTTTGTTATTTAAGCCAGGTGTGGTGGTGCACACCTGTAATCCCAGAACTCTGGGAAGCTGAAGCAGAAAGGCTGCAAGTTCGAGTAAAACTTAGTGAGACCTGTCTCAAAAAAGGCTGGGAATGTGGCCCACTGCAAAGGCCCTGGGCTCAAACCCCACTACTACATTTATTTATTTTATTTTATTTTATTAGCAACAACACAAGTAAAAAACTAGAAGATGAATCCTGAACTTTTTACAGAAACAAAAGTTTTATCACAGCACCATCTAATGTATCTGATACAAATTACTTCTTATTAATATATATCATTGGCAAGGTTTTAGGTTGAATAGTTTTTTAAATTTGCAAGCTTACAATAGTGTCCTTTAATAGTTTTTGGTTATTTTTGAAAAAGTGATCTTATCTTTCAGAGATAAATCAAATATGTCATTTTAATTTTTCTAATAGTGAAATTTAAAAAAAAATAAGATCAATTTAACTTCTAAAAGGATATTTTAAATGTGATTAATTATAACCAAAACTTACTTCTTGTCATAAATATGCTACTTTACTGGGTCTTAAGGTCCTGACATTTAAATGTATCCTTTTTATTCTTTACTAAAAGCCAATCTACTGATCTTAATCGGTATGAAACAGAGCTTTCCATTACTTCATCTACATGGCAGATTTGAGGGATGATCATTCTCTCTGCCCCTGGAGCCTGGGCTCACCCACAGCTGGCTTAAATGTGCAGCGGGACCAGCCTGCGGACAGAAGCCTGTGGTCGGGAGGCCGTGTGGTCAGGGAGGCCATGTGGTCGGGAGGCCACTTGGTCGGGAGCCCGTGTGGTAGGGAGGCCGCGTGGTAGGGAGGCCACGTGGTCGGGGAGCCCGTGGTCAGGGAGGCCGCGTGGTTGGGAGGCCGCGTGGTCGGGAGGCCGTGTGGTCAGGGAGCCTGTGTGGTCGGGAGCCCGGGTGGTCAAGGAGCCCGTGTGGTCAGGGAGCCCATGGTCGGGAGCCCGTGTGGTCGGGAGCCCGTGTGTTCAGGGAGCCCGTGTGGTCAGGAGCCCGCGTGGTCAGGAGCCCGTGTGGTCAGGCAGCCCGCGGTCAGGAGCCTATGGTCAGAAGCCGGTAGTCAGGAGCTCCGTGCCCACCCAGCCTGTGCCCGTGGAAGACAGGCCAGCCACAAACAGCCTGGCTAACAGCTCCCCAACGAATTGTAAGGTAGTATATAAAATGCTTGTGGTTCTAGAATTTTTAATTGTTTGGTGGCTTATCATACAGCAATAGACAGCTACTGCAGACCTTAATTAACAGATACTAATTTCAGTCCTAACTCTTAAGTTAGGTTATGAACAATAATGTCTACTGATGATGACAGCAGCTAGCTTATTAAGACTTACTATATGCCAGATTTCTGCAAAACCTTTATATGAATTCTCTCGTTTAATCCTCAAAAAGCAAAACTGGGGTAGAAACAACAAAGTGCTCTGCCCAGAGCCACAAGGCTTGTGGTAAAGCTGAGTGAAATGTTAGTTTTGAACTACAGAGTTGAAGTTCTTAACTATTACACTGTATTGGCTTCCTACAAATCAAAGTGTCCTGACGTCTGAGAACATTTCTCGAGGCTGAAGCCCACGTATATACCTTAAAAACACATAAATCTTTGTAAGTTGAGGGCCAACTGCCAAGTAGGGCAGGGCAGAATTAGTTATATTCACACATTTATAAAAAGCAGAATATACTTAATTACACATAGAAGAAACCTGTCCCTAAACCAAGTAACTTCATTGGCTAAGATCCCTACGGCCTCTTTCCACAATTGCCTCACAATTTAACTCATGGATCAGTGTGTATACTAACCCCTCACGTAACGCCCACATCAGCCCACTGACAATGTTGACAGCACGGACACTATGCTGTGCCCAGGAGCACTGTGGTGGGCCTGGGTCCACCGCGCCCGCCTCTGTGAAGACAGCCTCCCCTCCTCTGGGGACAGATCTGAGCAGGCCTAGCATGGGGGCTCACGACACCAGCTTTGCTACTGCCAGTTCTTTCCCCTCATTATAAACTGCACCTGAACGCTGTGAACTTCTTCCTTTTAACTTCCTTGCAATAAATTCCATTAAAGGCTATGATGCACTCTGGTGGTGGCCGTGAGCAGAACGCACTTCAGAAAGGACTGTAATTCACGGCACAGCAACAGCCGCGTTCTTGGCCACCCCCACAAGCAGGACGAACAACTACACCGACAGCATTCAGCTGCAGACTAGCATCGATTGTGTATTCACGCACTGAGGTGGAAGGTAATACAACGGTGTGTATTTCTAAATATGATAAAATTAATTAGTCTGGTTTTTCAATTTCTATTTCATATTCTGAATTTAAAATTACATTTTAAGATGTAAGCACTTTTCAGAAATAACCAACACAAAAACATCTCACTAAAGCCCTTTAGAAGTTGTCTATCTTCTCGTGGAAGCTTTTCTCAAAAGGCTACAGAGCTGGGCATAGTGGTGCACGCCTGTAATCCCAGTACTCGGGAGACTGAGGCAGGAGGATATAGCCAGGAGTTAAAGGCCACCCTTGGCTACACAGCAAGTTCAAGGTCAGCCTGGACTACATAGCAAGACCCTATCTCAAAAAATCAAAAACAAAACAACAACAAAAAAGGCTACAGGATAGAGAAATATTTAAACTGGTTTTGTAAAAAGGCATCTCTGGGAGCTGGACATGGTGATGCACATCTGCAGTTCCAACACTCTGGAAAGCTGAGGCAGGAGGATCACAAATTCCAGTCTAGCTGGGCAACTTAGCAAGACCCTGTCCCAAAGAATAAAAAAAGGCTGGAGATGTAGCTGAGTACAAAGGCTCTGGTTCAATCCCCATTAATACAAGACACACATACACACACGCACACACACACACACAAAGGTATCGTTGGCTGAAAAAAAATTTTAAATTTTTAAACATTAAAATAACTGAGGAGGGCCAGTGAGATGGCTCAGCGGTGTAAGTGCCTGCCTGGCAAGCGTGAGGGCCGGAGTTCGACTCCTGGAACCCACATACGAAAAAAGGGCCGGTGATATCGCTCAGCAGCACGGGCGCCCGCTGGCGCGCGAGGTCCTGAGGTCGACCGCCGGCACCCATAAAAATAAAATAAAATAAAATAACTGAAGAATTGGACAAAAAATAAATGAGATGGTCATAAAGTGAGTAGGATGAGAAAAGGATACCACGTGACCTCTGGGTGAAGACTATTACCAATGATCACACAAAGTCTAGGGATT
This sequence comes from Erethizon dorsatum, assembly GCA_028451465.1. Lineage (NCBI taxonomy): Eukaryota > Metazoa > Chordata > Mammalia > Rodentia > Erethizontidae > Erethizon > Erethizon dorsatum. Next base: position 605,562 of record CM051824.1, read on the forward strand.
GACCTTGGATGAGGTCAGTCCCCGTAATCCAGTCACACTTGGGGCCCCACCTCCAAGCACTGATGCAGCTGAGATCAGCCCTCAATACCAGAGTCTTTAGGGCACTTCATAAGTTATAGACTAAGCAGGAAATTCAGGAAGCACAACAGGTACTATTTAACTAAATAAAATTTAAAACATTAGTCTGGCAAAACCAACCACAAATGTGACACACTGGAAAAATTTGTATCAAATATGAGAGACAGAGGATCTACCTTTTTAAGAAATAACAAAAAAGAGAAATCATCCAATACAAAAAAGACTGAATATATAAACAGAAAATTTACATTAGAGAAAATGCAAATCACACATAAAAAATATGAGAACATGGTCAAGCTTGACAGATAAACATGATGTGAATAAAAATCATATAAACATGTTTTTACTTGGGGAGATTAAAATAGCAATAACACTGAGATCTGGAATGGGTGTTGATACAGCTGCAAGGATACAATAGCTACAATCTTTTTGAGAAAGAATTTGGAAATGTCTGTTAAAATACAGCTGGGTGTGATGGCGCACACTGAAGCAGGAAGATCGAAGTGAGTTTGAGACCATCCTGGGCTACATAGTGAGTTCAAGGCTAGCCTGAACCACATAGCGAGACCCTGTCTCAAAAAAAAAAAACATAAATAAATAATAAATAAGATTAAAATGCACATGGTCTTTCATATATCTAAACTTGGTAAATTTACTGTAATGTAAAAAGTTCCGATACATCACATAAATCTCAGAAAATGTGTCATTATCTGTAGTGGCAAAAGTAGGAACCAAGGAGCACGGTTAAATACCGGGTGGCCAAGAAGTAAACGAAGCCAAAGAGAATCAAGAAGCATCTATATGTATGGTCCTGGAAGTTAAATGAAATAAATTTGTAATTAAAAGACAAAGCGCGTAAGTGTGAGTACAGCACACAGATGTGTCTTAAGACCCAGAGGAAGCAGCAGAGGACGTAAATTAGGCTGCTAATTACATTACCTCAGGGACTCCTAGAGAGTAGTGCATGCTTTTCCTCTTCATTCATAAGTAACAGCATTAAGTCTCATTAGTACACGTGTGTACAATGTTTTTTAGCTTTAGCAAAGTCTAACCACATAAACAACTTACACATTTAAAGTACACATTGGAGAGTTTTCACGCCTGTGAATCTGTACCCATAACCACCCCCAAAACTTCTGCATGCCTTCTATGAGCTCTCCCTCCAATACCACCCCGCCCCTGCATCATTTAAGGGTTCTGGCATTATGGGCTAAGTGCATTTCCTGCCATTATAGGCTATTTTGCTTTCTGCCCTTTGGAGGTTATCTTGCATTTTCTAGAATTTCATATAAATGCAGTCACAGTCAAAGCGCACTGCTTATGCAGTGCTGTCACCTGACACCCACACTGCGACCGATGTCTGTGCTGCTGCACGTCGTCAACCGTTCCTTCCTGTTGCCGAATAGTACCTGCTGTGTGGCTCCAACACCCTTTGTTGTCCACCACTTTCCAATGGACGTTTTGGTTGTCTGGGCTGAACAGAGCTGCTGGGAACAAGCTGTGAACAAGTCTTTCTTTATGCACATGCTTTTTGTTTCCCTTGGGAAACACACACACACACACACACACACACACACACACACACACACACAGGCGTGAAATGCATGAGCAGGTCTCCACATGCACGCTTGCCATTCAAGAAGCTGCTGACTGTCCTGTAAGGCATCTTGATGTCTCACAACCCGCCCCAGTGAGGAGGAGTCCGGGGGCTCCGCCTCACGGCCAACGGGGAGTCACCCCGCACTTCAGCCTGCCACTTCCTGAGGAGCAGCAGTGCTGAACACTTCAGGAGCGTGTCTACTCTCCACAAGTGTCTTCCATGAGGGCTCTGTCAATTCCCCCTCCCTTTTACTGGGTTCTTCTGAGTTGTAGGAATCTCTCACATTCTAAACATAAGCCTTTTCTCGGATACACAATTTGCAAGTAATTTCTCACAGTCTAAGACTTGAATTTTCATTTTTATAAAAATGTCTTAAAAAATCAAAATTTTAAATTTTGATGAAGTCCAGTTTATTTTTTTCTAGTCACAATAACTGTGCTCTATTTCAGAAAAATTTGCCAAATCCAAGGTCATTAAATAGTCTTGGATGTTTACTTAGAGGTTTTATAGTGTCTACGCATGTTCATAGACTACTTGGAGATAATTTTTGTATGTGTTGTAAGAGTTGAGGATCCTTTTATTTTCTTCCTGCATCTGGATGCACCACTAAGCCAGCATCATTTGGGAAAAGGAATATCCTTTCCCTACTGAATTGTCTGGGGACCTCGCTGAGAATAAGCTGGCCACCATTTTTGGACTCTCCAGCCTGCGCCACTGAGGTCTATCTTCACATCAAGAACAAACTATTCTGAAGGCAGGTAGTGTGTCACACAATCAAAATGTGGGTTTTTTTTCTCCCCCCAAAGTTATTTTGGGTATTCTAAGTCCTCTACACTTCTATGTGAACTTTTATATCAGCTTATCGATTTCTACCTAAGAAACTGATCAGAAATTGATCAACTTATCAGTTTTTACACTAACCCTAATGTGATTCTGATTGGGATTGCTTTGAATCTGCAGATCAATTTGAGGAGAACTGGCACCTTAACAATATTGAGTCTTCTGACCCATGAACAAGCCATCTGCCCATTTGTTTTGTTCCTCCTGGGCTGGGGACATAGCTCAGTGGCAAAGCATTTGCCTGGCACGCACAAGGCCCCAGGTTCCGGCCCCAGCACTGCAAACATAAATAAATGAAAGAGACTCGTTCAGGTACTCTTCAACTTCTCTAACCGATTTTATAGCTTTCGATGTACAAATCTACAACTTTTTTTATCTTTCTCTCCCACGTGTTTATATCTAATTATTTTATATTTAATTCTGGAAGAGTTTCCATAGAATGCTTAGTAGAATTCACTAGAAAAACCGTATGATCCTGTAGTTTTCCCAGACAGAGCTTTGTAACTATAAATACAATTTCTGCAACAGACATAAGCATGTTCAAGTTATAAATAAGATCGGATATTTTAATTCTTTCTAATAATGTACCCATTCCTCTCAATTGTTAAATGTATTGAGCTGTTCCAAATTCATTTTCTTTTCTTTTTTTGTTTTTTGAAACAGGGTCTCAACATGTAGTTCAGGCTGGCCTTGAATTCACTATGTAGCCCAGGCTGGCCTTGAACTCTCACAGCAATTCTCCTGCCTCAGCCACCACACACAGCATCCATTTCCTTTTGAATGCCTGCAAGAACATATTGATCGCCCTCTTTCATTTCTCATATTGATAATTTGTCTTTATTTTTTCTTTTCCTCTGCCTGGACAGAGGCTTATCAATTTAAGAGTTGTGACAAAAACATACCGTGAATGTTTACATTTTAAAAAATTTTTTACAGTAAAAGATACAATGTCATTAATCCCCCTCACTTCGAACACACTTATTTCATCACTCTTGTCCCACCTTCTGAAGCAGTTCTGGCAGTCTTCTTTCATGTGCATATTTGTGATTACAAAAGAAAAAAGATGAATATTGCTGCCAAGTCCCATCTAATGGAAAGACAGGCTCATTAAAACACTACAGTGTGTCCTCATCCACTTTATTCACCGGGTCTGACACATGTGTCTTCTGGCTCTTCCTCAAAGTCAAAATGACCATGAAAGAGAAATATTTTGGATCAATTCAGGACACTGAGGCAGCCATGACAGTGTAAGTAGACACTCTAGAAAGAGGACTTCCACAGCTGCTTCAGAAAGGGGTAAGAGCTATGGGATAAATGTGTTTGAAGTGAGGAGGATTAATGCAATGTGTCGTTTACTATTATTAAAAAAAAACATGCACTGTATCTTTTAGTCATACCTAGTATCAATCTTCTCAATGACCGGTGTTTTGGTTTTCACTGATTTTTTTTTTCCCTCTATGATTCTTCACTTTTTTCCAGTTCTTTTCTTGTGTTCATTATGATCTTCCAACTTAATATGGATTTAATTTGCTTTTTTCTTCTTTGTCATTCAGTGCCATCAATTTCTGTTTGAGCATTATCTGCATTTCACAGATTTTTTTTATATGTTGTCTTCATTTTCATTTGGCTCAACATAATCTCATTTTTCTTTTGATTTCTTCTTTGACCCATGGGTTATGCAGAAGTGTGTTATTTAGTTTCCAAATATTTGGAGATTTCCCAGAAAGCTTTCTGTTATTTATTTCTAACTTAATTCCATTCCAGAGCATATACTTCATATTACTTGAAATCTCCAATCTGCTAAGATTTCTTTTATGGACAAACGTATGGCCTAACTGTGTGCGCTTAGAAAGGATGTGTGTTGTGTTGTTGGCAGGCAGATTCTCCTATTAACACATGAAGCTGGTTGACAGCATTGCTCGCATTTCCTCTTTACTTTCTGCCTATTTATTCTGCAAATTACTCAGGAATGTGAAATTTCTGACCAAAATTATGGACTTGTCTATTTCTTTTTTCAGTTTCATCATTTCAACTTCATGTTATTAGGTACATAAAGGATCATGATGTTCTCTTGACAAAATGGCCACTTAATCATTATGAAATAACCCTCTTTGTCTTACAGTCTTTGTCTAAAATTTACTTTGTCTAATATTAGTATAGTGACTTTCCTTTCTTTTTATTAGTATTAATAGAGCATATCCTTTTCCATTCATTTACTTCTAACCAATTTGTCTTTACATTTATTTTATTATTTTTTTGTATGTGTGAGTACCGGGGGTTGACCTCAGGACCTTGTGCACCAGCAGGCGCTTGTGCCACTGAGCAATATCACTGAACCTTTTTTCGTATGTGGGTACCGGGAGTCGAACTCAGGCCCTTGCGCTTGCCAGGCAGAACTTACACTTGCAGGCTTACACCACTGAACTATCTCACCAGCCCTGTCTTTACATTTAAAATGGGTTTCTTGTAGGCAGCATTTAGTTGGATCATCCAATCAGACAAGTTCTGCCTTTCAACTAAGGCATTTATTATCCCTCTGTTGTCATACTAACTACACCTTTTTCTTTTATAGAGATCAGCATGTCCACTACTCTACTGCACAAGAATGGTGGCAGAGGACACCTGATTCCCTCCTGCTTTATTTCTCCATCTCAAACAAGTATCCTTTATTGCATTTTTTGACTCTCTATCAAGAATGAATATTACATTTTATCAAATGACATTGTAATATATGCTGATTACAATTTTGAATATTTTTCTTAAATGATCAATGGCTTTTTCTGGTACTAATGTGACTTTGAATTGCTGATAACAACCATATTAGATCTCTGTGCATTTGTACTTTTTAAAAAATGTGTGGCTATGAACTACTGGCAAAACCCCTACTTATGCATGCGTTTGTGTGTATGAACACAGAAACTTCTGGATAGGCCAGGCACGGTGGACACGCCAGTAATTCCAGCAGTGTGGGAGGCTGTGGTGAGAGGGCCACAAGTTTGAGGCCAGCTTCGGCAACCTAGCGAGACTGTCCCAAAATTTAAAAAAAGAAAAAAAAATTTTTTTTTTCTGAGATAGGTGTGTGGTGACTTTATTTTGGGCTAACAGCGCCTTTTCATAAATGACCTTTCAGACAGTTACTACCCAGTCTATTACTACAATCTTGAGAACCATAAGCATGAAGAAGAATAACCAAGAAGGCAGAATTATGGTTTGCTTTTCACCAGTGCCATGTCATCAGCAGTAACTAAATAGAACGTTCTTTAAAGAAAGTAGTCAAATTATTGTCATGTATATATATGTATTTTATTCTTGAGACAGGGTCTCACTATGTAGTTCAGACTAGCCTTTCACTCACTGCATAGGCCAACCTGGCCTCAAACTCATGGCAATCCTCCTGTTTCAGCCTCCTGAGTGCTGAGATTACAGTGGTGTGCCACCATGCTCAGCTTTACTTTTTCTTTTTTTTTTGTGGGTACTGGGGGTCGACCTCAGGACCTCGCGTGCCAGCAGGCGCCTGTGCCGCTGAGCGATATCACCGGCCCTTTTTTCATATGTGGGTTCTGGGAGTCGAACTCGGGTCTTTGTGCTTGCCAGGCAGGCACGTACGCTGCTGAGCCATCTCACTGGCCCCTCAGCTTTACTTTAAAAAGTAGCTTTTTACTACTACTTACTACTTAAAAAGCAAAATAAAATAAAAAATCATTCTGAGTCATGTAATTTAGCAAATGGAAGATATAAAAATGGCATATTTATTGGTTGACTATACCAGTATAACTCACTTGAACTAAAACTGTCACAGAAAGATAAACTAGTTATAGCTACATATTAAAAATATATTAATTATCGTGAACTATGGTTCAAGCATTCCTTCTAATTGATTCATTTCCTTATTTCCTCTTGTAGGCCAAGCACTATGCTAAGTTAAATGTTAAACAAGTTCTTCTCCTCAGTAAACATCAACTAGTGCAGGGCTGACAAACTTTTTTGGTAAAGGGCCAGATAGTAATTTCATAGGCTTTGGAGCCACACAGTCTCTGCTGCTAATACGCAACTCCATGGTAAGGCAAAAAGAGTCAGAGACAATACTACATACCAAATGAGCACAGCTGTGGCAGGAGAATTTATTTACAAAACAGCAGGTAGGCTGAATATGCTCCACGGGCCACAATCTGCCAAGCCATTCTCTAGTGGAAAACCATAAAATCAACAGAAATTTCACTTTACACGTCAAATGCAAGGAGAGTGGTAACAAAGCAAAGCAAAGCAAAGCAAGGCAAGGCAAAGCAAAGCAAAGCAAAGCAAAGCAAAGCAAGGCAAAGCAAACCAAGGCAAAGCAAAGCAAAGCAAACCAAAGCAAAGCAAAGTCTGTGCCGAGAACACGAGCCCGATCAGCCACAGCTTCCGGGAGGGGCCAGCACCCACCCAGACCTTACTGTCTCAAAATTCACATCACAGAATGACTCAGGACCTTATTCAGGAAATGTGGAACATTCTCAACTGGAAAAGAACTGCTCTCTATATAGTACTCTCTGAGCTACTCCCCCAAGATTATTCTACAAGCACACCTGAAAACTTACCTTGAGTGACTGTTTTGAGAACAATGAGGGTTGATAAAAATCGCAATGGCAAATTCGAACTCTTAAAAAAAGCAGCTGTCTTTGGTTTATTCTCCACAGAATGCTCTGAAGAATGATCCTGAACTCCTTTAATTACCACACCTTTAAATATGTCTTCACCCAATCGCCGCAATGTTGATGTCATGGTTGAATGCTGCTAAAAAACAAAGGTACAAGCTTAGTGTATCTTTATGCATGTTCAGAAAATACCTATTTTAAATACCACTATCAAATATGCGAACTAAAAGTGAGTTTTTGTCAAAATGATAATATGAACTGGAAGACTGGAACATGACAATTTGATAACGTTTAAAAAATGAAGTACTGGCCGGTGAGATGGCTCAGCGGCGTAAGCGACTGCCCGGCAAGCACGAGGGCCCGAGTTCGACTCCCGGAACCCACATACGAAAAAAGGGCCGGTGATATCGCTCAGCGGCACGGGCGCCTGCTGGTGCGCGAGGTCCTGAGGTCGACCCCCGGTACCCACAAAAAAAAATAATAATAATAAAATAAAATAAAAATAAAAAAATAAAAAATGAAGTATGACTGGATTTTCTAAAACAGTAAGAACCGCAGATTGCGCTCTATTTCTGGCATAGAGCAACACTGGCCAGCCACGCTCAGCTGGCCACTGGAAGCCAGCGGGTCAGGTGAGGCTCACTGTGCCAGCAGTAAGCGGCCAGCAGAGCCTCCTGCTTCTGCCACTGACCACCAGTGTCCCTAGTAACTCAGAACTCTTAAAAGAGCTCAAAAGAACAAAATACTAGTTAGAAGGCCAGAGGATTCCAATGGAGAATAAACTGAAACAAGAAAGCAGGCAAAACACACGCCTCTGGCGGGCAGACCACCCGGAACTCTGAGACCCAGGACAGCCGGGTCCGGGTGCGCAGGTGCACACGCACCTTTGGCGGGCGGAGCAATCAGCAAGACCAGCAATGTGAAGCATCTGATGCAGCTGCGAGGAGCCAGCAGCAGAACTCTGTAGAACTCCACCAACAGAAGACCAGTCCCACCCCCACCCTGAGGCCAAGATCAGCTCCATACCCAGCACAATTCCCACAGCAAACTTGGCTGGAGTACACAGCACATTTCTGGGATCTGACATGGACACTGTCACAGAACTGTAAACAACAGAGGTACTTTACTACTTTTATCCTCCGTTGTTTGTCTGATTGGCTATCCCTTTCCTGTCTGGTTGGTTGTTGTCTTGTTTTGTTTTGTATTTTGTGGTTATTTTTGTTTTGGAGCTTTTTCTTTTTTTCTTTCCCCTTTCTCTGGTCTCCTTTTTTTCTTTCCTTTCTCCTTTTGTTTTTCATTCTTCTCTTTCTTTTTTTCCACTGTTTAAGTTTCTTACCTTTCTTTTTTTTTTGTGGGTACTGGGGGTCGACCTCAGGACCTCGCACGCCAGCAGGCACCCGAGCTACTGAGCGATATCACCGGCCCTTTTTTCGTATGTGGGTTCCGGGAATCGAACTCGGGCCCTTGCGCTTGCCAGGCAGGCGCTTACACCGCTGAGCCATCTCACCGGCCCTCTTACCTTTCTTTTTCATTTTCTCCTATTGCTCATCTTTCTCTCTTTCCTCAGCTACTTTTTGAATTTAAACTTTCAAGTGAGTAAACACTGTCTCTGCCCTTTCTGCTCACTCCTTTGCCTTCCACTTCATTCTTTCCCTCCTCTGTCCTCCAGTTTCCCAAAACTCAGGTGATCCACCCTTTGACTTCCAGCCTTGACTCTACTACATTTGACCTCATTCATCATTTATCCCGTCCCCTATGCATCTTAACCCCCTCACCCCCTGTAGATGGGTAAAATCACTCCACTAAAGGGAAAATCACTGCACACCAGTACATGGTATATGTTTGATTTTGTTATATAACTTTAGAGTTTGCTTCTGTGGTTGGAGGTAGCAGGTTACTGGTTACCATACTTTGTCAGTAGTTAAGCTTAACTTGAAACTATTGTTAATACTAACTGTACTACTTTAGCCAGGATGTCATACATGTTATAATCAGTTTTTCTCCCTTGTATGAAAACACTGTGATTGTATGGGGTCATAATCACCACCACAGCTCAATACCAAAGGATTGGGTGCTGAGCCAAACAGTAACTTTGCATCCTTTACAAATTGGGAAGGTAGGTTCTTGAGATAGCTATAAAGAACCACCTACATTGATAAGCTATCTATCATAAGAAATCAGCAAGCATCAACATAGAAAACAAAATAAAATAAAAAAGAGAAAATAGAAAATGACAAGATGCAGAAGTAAAATGCAACCCTAGACTCCCAGCCCACCCAGGACAAGCCTGGAACTCAATGAGATAGATGAAATTGGAAGTCAAACACTGGAACTTTCTGAAATGATAGCAACAGAAGTGAAAAAAACAAGTGGAAAAGGCTATAAAGAAAATAATCTCTCAGGTACAAAAAGAAATGATGCTTCAAATCAAAGATATTAGAGAAGATACAGATAAAGGAATAGATGAGCTTAGAGAACTGATGGAAACAAAAAATGCCCAACATAGGAAAGCAATGGAATCCATGAAACAGATCCAAACAGAAATCCAAGAGATTAAAACCTCCACTGAAAGTGTATGCAACAGATTGAACAAAGGAGAGGACAGAATTTCAGATCTTGAAGACAGAACTGCAGCTGGTGATCACGAAAAGAAAGGCATCTTAAAAACAAAAATCAATCCAACAGCTACAAGATGAAGCAAAGAAGAATAACATAAGATTGACTGGGGTCAGTGAGAAAGCTGGAGACAGTGCAAATGCCATAAAAGAACTCTTCACAGAAATAATGGCAGAAAACTTCCCAAGCATGGGTAAAGAATTTCACATACAAATAAAGGAAGCATACAGAACTCCAAACAGCCATGGCCAAAATAAAACTACACCAAGACATATAATAATCAGGATTCCAGAAATTCAGCACAAGAACAGAATATTAAAAGCAGCTAGAGAAAAGAAACAGATCACCTATAAAGGAAAACCCATCAGAATCACAGCAGACTTCTCAACACAAACCCTCAAGTCAAGAAGAGCTTGCAGGGCCGGTGATATAGCTCAGCGGCATAAGCGCCTGCCTGGCAAGCGCGAGGTCCTGGAGTTTGACTCCCAGTACCCGCATATAAAAAAAAAAAAAAAAAAAAGGAAGAGCTTGCAGTGAAATATTTCAAGTCCTGAAAGAAAACAACTTCCAATCCAGACTGATGTACCCTGCAAAACTATCTTCAAAATTAATGGAGAAATAAGATACTTCCATGACAAAGAACAACAGAGGAAACTCATGACCACCAAACCAATCCTACAAAGAGTACTGAAAGATATTCTAGATAGAGATAAAAATGACAACAATTCCAAGAACAACAACAGAAAGAAACCACCAGGCAGAGCAAGCAATTAAACAGAGGGGAAAAGCAGGGAACCAACAGTGGGAAAATATCATGATGAAGATAAGCCAATACGTTATTAGTTATAACCATCAATGTAAATGTCCTCAATTCACCAAACAAAAGAAACAGACTGGCGGAATGGATCAAGAAACAAGATCCAATGATACTCTGTATACAAGAAACACATTTAATTAAAAAAGAAATTCGTAGACTGAAAGTCGAAGGATGGAGAACAATTTTCCATGCAACCAGAACCCAGAAAAAAGCAGAGGTAGCTATTCTGTTCGCAGACAATGTGAACTTCAAACCAATGATCAAAAGAGATAAAGAAGGTCACTACATACTTGTTAGGGGAAAACTTCAAGAGGAAGAGATAACAATCATAAATATGTTCGCACCAAATATGGGAGCACCCAACTATATAAGGCAATTATTAATAGACATGAAAAATCAAATAAGCAATAACACAATTGTAACATGAGACCTTAATACCCTATTGTCACAAAGAGATAGTTCAACTAGACAACAACTCAGCAAAGAAATATCAGAACTGAACCAAACCTGTGAACAAATGGACTTAGTAGATGTTTACAGAGTGTTCCACCCAACATCATCAGAATACACATTCTCCTCAGCTGCACATGGGATGTTCTCTAAAACAGACCATATACTAGCCCACAGAACACGCTTAAGTAAATGCAAAGGAACTGAAATTGTCCCATGCATACTATCCGACCATAGTTCAATGAAATTAGAAATTAATGGCAAAAGAAATCGCAAAAACTCCATAAACACATGGAAATTAAATAACACCCTCCTAAACAACCAATGGGTCACAGATGAAATTAAGGAAGAAATTAAACCATATCTACAACTAAATGAGAATGTAGATACAGGGCCAGTAAGATAGCTCAGCAGCATAAGCACCTGCCTGGCAAGCGTGAGGTCCTGAGTTCGACTCCCAATACCCACATATGAAAAAAGGGCCGGTGATATCGCTCAGCAGCACGGGCACCTGCTGGCGTGCAAGGTCCTGAGTTTGACACCCGGTACCCACAAAAAAAAAAAAAAAAAAAAAAGAATGTAGATATGACATACTGGAACTTATAGGACACACTGAAAGCAGTCCTAAGAGGGAAATTTACAGCAGTGAATTCTCACATCAGGAAAACAGAACGAGTACAAATAAACAACCTAATGTTGCAAAATCAAGCTTCTAGAAGAAAAGCAAGACAAGCCCAAAGCCCATACAAGGGAGGAAATTATAAAGATCAGAGCAGAAATTAATGCAATGGAGACTAAGAAAACAATACAAAGAATTAATGAATCAAAGAGCTGGTTCTTTGAAAGAATAAATAAAAATGATCAACCCTTAGCCAACCTAATAAAAAATACGAAAGAAAGACTCAAATTCATTCATTGAGGAATGAAAAGCGTGAAATCATTACAGATCCTGTGGAAATTCAGAAGATCATCAATACCTACTTTGAAAATCTTTATTCTTATAGGATGGAAAACACAGAAGAAATGGACAGATTCCTGGAGATGTATGAATTATCAAAGCTGAATCAAGAAGATACAAAAATTCTGAATAACCCAATATCAGTTAATGAAATTGAAAACATCATAAAAACCTACCAACAAAGAAAAGCCCAGGTCCTGATGGATTGAAAGCTGAATTCCACAAGAAATTTAAAGATTTAATGCCAATACTCCTCAAACTCTTTAATGAAATTCAAAGAGAACCAATACTCCCTAACTCATTCCTGGAGGCAAGTATTACCCTGATACCAAACTAGAGAAAGACCCAACCCAAAGAGAGAACTACAGGCCAAACTCCCTAACAGGAGAGAGTAGGCGGAAATCTTGAAGACACAGGGTTAGGCAGAGAGTTCACGAACAAAACACAAACTACATGGGAAGCACTTCAAAGAATCAACAACTGGGGATCTCATCTTATTAAAAAGTTTTTCCACATCAAAAGAAATCACCAACAGAGTGAAAAGACAACCAAGAGCGGGAAAAAATTTTAGCCAACTGTCCCTCACACAAAGGACTTCTATCTAGAACATATAAAGAATGGAGGGCTGGCGAGATGGCTCAGCAGCACAAGCGCGTGCCTGGCAAGTGCGAGGTCCTCAGTTCAACTCCCAGTACCCACATACGAAGAAAGGGCCGGTGATATCGCTCAGCAGCACAGGCGCCTAGTGGCGCGCGAGGTCCTGAGTTTGACCCCTGGTACCCACAAAAAAAAAAAAAAAAAAAGAATTGAAAAAAATCAGAACCCCCAAATTCAAAGACCCAATCCAAAAATGGGCATCTGATATGAATATGCACTTCTCAGATGAAGAAATACAAATAACAAATAAATACATGAAAAAATGTTCAACATCACTGGTCATTCAAGAGATGCAAATTAAAAAAACACTGAGATTCCATCTCACCCCAAAAAGAATGGCTATCATCAAGAAATCAACCCATAACAAATGCTGGAGGGGCTGTGGGGAAAAAGGAACCCTTTTCCACTGTTGGTGGGAGTGTAGACTGGGGCAATCATTGTCGAAATCAGTGTAGAGATTCCTCAAAACACTAGGATTGGAGGTCCCATTCGACCCAGCTATTCCCCCTTCTGGGTATTTTCCCAGAAGAATTGAAAACATCATACCACAGTGATACATGTGCACCCATGTTTATAGCAGCAAAATTTGTAATAGCTAAATCTTGGAAACAACTCAAACACCCATCAACCGAGGAATGGATAAAAAAGATGTGATATTTTTACATAATGGAGTACTACTCAGCTATAAAGAAACATAAACTTGAAGCTTTTGTACATAAATGGATGCAACTACAGACCATACTCATAAGTGAAATAAATCAAACTCACATGTGTAAATATCGTATTGTCTCCCTAGTGTAAGAAGCTGAAAGAGTAAGTAAGATCCAAAATGTACAACAGATATTGGGAAATGGGAAGAAACTTCAAAAGGAAAGAGAAACTGGGATGGGGGAAAGGAGAAAAGAAGGAAGGGAAAAGGGAAAAAAAAAAAAAAAAAAAAAAAATATATATATATATATATATATACACACAAGATACTTATACTACTCATTTCTATTAGTTCATTGAAAAGAAAGGTTTGTGCCTATATTGTTTGATCAATTTTTCATACCTTTATCTTTGTAATATAAGTAACTACTTTGAAGATAACTATAGGCAATGTATTAACCATTGTTACTCTATCATCTTGTTTTGAAATTTTGTATCATTGTTTTTATTGTTTTTTTCTCTTTAAAATAAAAAAAAAAGAAAAAAGAAAAAAAAAAGCGGGCAAAACAAGTAACAGCACAGAACAACCTCTAGAATAACAGGATCACCAGGCGTGGTGGGGCACATCTGTTGTCCCAGCACTTGGGAGTCAGAGGCAGAAGGATCACTGTGAGTTTGAGGCCAGCCTGGGCTACACAGTGAATTCAAGGCCAGCATGGACTATGTAATGAGACCCTGTCTCAAAAAATAAAATAACAGAGGACCTTGAGGTTTTCCACACCTCCACTGAGTCAAATGAAAGGGAAGCATTTCAAACGGCAGGTCTAGAGATAACAGAAAGTGTCCTTTGCTGTGACCCAATTCTTCAGATCTCTGTTACTGACTGTTGTGGTTTTGTGAGCAAATGTTCTAATGCAGCACTGGTCCTGCAACGTGGATAGGCTCTAGCTTCTAAGTTTCTAAACCTAAAGTTAGAAATAAATACACTGAGATTTTGTGGGTCACAAAGGCCAGTGACTGGGTGAGGAAAGGCATAAGTAGTGCCTCACTTAAACAGTCAATAGGCGTTAGTATCATTAGGAAGGGTAAATGGTAGTGGCAAATTACTTCTAATGCTTCCTACTGCTTTTATAATATTTTTAATTTTAAAAATATGTATGTGGATACTACTTCTCTTTAATTGAAAAAGAGGAAAAAGGGGGCTGGTGAGATGGCTCAGCGGCGTAAGCGCCTGCCTAGCAAGCGCGAGGGCCCGAGTTCGACTCCCGGAACCCACATACGAAAAAAGGGCCGGTGATATCGCTCAGCGGCACGGGCGCCTGCTGGCATGTGAGGTCCTGAGGTCGACCCCCGGTATCCACAAAAAAGAAAAAAAAAAAAAAGAAAAAGAGGAAAAAACGTTACAAAAATCGTATTTTTGGCCCACTGTTCCTGCGTGTTCAGAGAGCCCCAGGCATGCTTGGATAATAAAACCCCTTGCCCTTTGCATGAGAGAATGCTTCTTGGAGTCTTCCTTCACGCGGCGGGCGTCCCTACCCTAACATTTTGGAGGCCCCAGCGAGATCGGGGATTGCCCCCTGCGTCGGAAGACCTCAACAGCTGCCTCTCGGGGTTGTGCTCTGTGGATTCATCACTCGAGAGTCAAAAAGTGGGCCCCTGGGGAGTCAGCGCCACCACCTGTGCCAGGGACCTGCTCACTGCGTCGCTCTCAAAGACTCCAGCAGAGGCCAACTGCGACTGGGCCCACGTCATGACTCCTGTTACTGTCCTGTTTCCAGCTCTGCCGCTGTTTCTTCTGCTACCCCTGGGGAAAGCCAGTTCGCAGATAAGAACAATTGGCCCCGACAGATTTGGGGAACATCTCTGCAATTATACAGTTAAATGCCTGCAGGTTGACTCTATTAGACTTAAGCAGGCTGTGATGACATCACAACGTATCCCCTGTGACCAGCAGACTGTTGTCTTTGTAATCCCCATGTGCTACTTTTGGAACCCCCACTGGTGACGGGACAAAAGGCCCACAGACTTCTTCCCTGCGTGTGAAGTCCAGAAAAAGGCAATTAGCAAAGAAAGTTCAGACATAGACCTGGTAACTTTTGGGCTATATATGTGCCCAAAAGTAAAAGGAGAAAGCTGTGACAATGAAAGGGCAGCATACTGCCCACACTGGGGTTATGAAACCATAGGGCTCTGGGGGAGCTGATTTAGCGGGGCCCCAGTGTCACGAGACCCAGATCCTCTGACCCATTGGTGGGCCCAAAATGATAAATACATCCAAGTGTATAGAAAAAAGTGAAAAGGCTGCAAAACTGGGTACTCGGGTCGGTTTTGTTTATAGGTCAGGATTATCCTCAAGGATGTCTATGATTCAATCTGGGCAACAGGGCTTAATTGGGGAGTCCATATGAGGTTACAAAAGATAGGGGCGTGGACAGATCCAGGGATCTTTATCTGCATATCAAGGGTAAAGATGATGCCCCAAAAACCTGCTGCCCCTTTCCCTGCTCTTTTTGGTGAGTTACATCGCCCTGAGAGTTCCAAGCCAAAGGTGCTACCCAAGACCCTTTCAAAAGGTAATGTCTCAAACCTGGAAATTGTTCGAGCCAACACAGACAAGGTAAACATACAATCTGAGATTCAATGAGACTCTACCTACCGGGCACCACCAGGATCCTGGTTTTTCTGTCCAAATGGACTGTTAAGTGTCTAGATCATAGGCAAAAGTTTACACAGACAGGCCCCTGCCTTTTAACAATGCTTGTCCCCCCGAGTAACAGCTCTCCAAGGAGATCTTGGGCTCCGAAGTCTGCCTGCCAACCATCAGGCACAATATAAACAAGAGGCAATTGTGTCGGTGCTAGTCGGGGCGAGCATAGCTGGAGCTCTTGGAATGGATGCAAGAGCAATAGCCCATTCAGAAACGGGCCTCCAGAGGCTCGACAGAATAACCCACAGCATAAAATAAAGTGTGGCAGGGGTATGAAATGTGGTTAAACAATTACATGACCAGCTAAACTCCCTGGCAGAAGTGGTCCTGCAAAACAAGAGAGGTCTTAACCTGCTCTTTATAAAACAAGGGGGACTCAGGACCGCTCTGGGAGAGGAACATTGCTTCTATACAAATAATCCAGGGGTCATCATAAAAACCTTAGACAAGTTAGAACGGGAGGCCAAAGAATGAAAAAGAACATATTACAATAATCAAGGGTGGTATGAGACACTGCTTAATTAGAACCCTGGACTGGCCTCCATTATTGTCGGGATCACAGGGCACTCCGATCTCTAAGATTAGAGATTTACAAAACAAAAAGGGGGGAATGTAAGAGGAATTTTCCCTTCTGGGAATGCACAATCCATGCTGTCCTCCTCCTCCCAATGTTAGGGGAATTAAGCTGTTGCAATCTATTTTTTTTTTTTTTTTTTTTTTGTGGGTACCGGGGGGTCGACCTCAGGACCTCGCGCGCCAACAGGCGCCCGTGCCACTGAGCGATATCACCGGCCCCTTTTTCGTATGTGGGATCCGGGAGTCGAACTCGGGCCCTCGCGCTTGCCGGGCAGGCGCTTAAGCCGCTGAGCCATCTCACCGGCCCTAAGCTGTTACAATCTAAAGTTGCTAAATTAGATAAACCCCCGGAACAGAGCTGACCACCGACCAGGGGACTAGATTACAAGATAATGGCTATCCCATGGCTAAGGAATTTGCAGAATGTGCTGTTCCGGACCAGCTGCTGTCCAAATTAGGAAACATCCTCCCCTGCTCCGTCGGCCAGCCTAAAAACTCCCGTATGAGTGTGTTCTCCCAATGAATGTAAAAAACTGTTTAAACTAACCAATGCCATCTGCTTCTGTAACCGCGCTTGCAAACACCCCTCCTCCCTTTGTTCTATAGACATATAAGCCCTACACAGACAAACCTCGTGGCCCACTGTTCCTGCGTGTTCAGGGAGCCCCAGGCATGCTTGGATAATAAAACCCCTTGCCCTTTGCAAAAAAAAAAAAAAAAAAAAAAAAAAAAATCGTATTTTTAATTAAAGAAATTTTTTTTTTATTTTTTGTGGGTACCGGGGGTCGACCTCAGGACCTCGTGTGCCAGCAGGCACCCATGCCGCTGAGCGATATCACCGGCCCGTTTTTCGTATATGAGTTCCGGGAGTCGAACTCAGGACGTCGTGCTTGCCAGGCAGGTGCTTATGCCACTGAGCTATCTCCCCGGCCGCCTGTATTTTTATTTTGGCTGAGAGTTCGCCAAAGGATACAGAAACCAATCTGAACTCAAAATGTTTAGTTTTCGATCTAAAACTACTCACCATACCAAGAACCAGAAGATCTCAAACTAAATTTAAAAAGACAATCAGTAGCTGTCAATATTAATATGACAAAATGTTAGAATTATTTGACAAAGAAATTTAAACCCCAATAAAATGAGCAATTATAAACACTTTTAGAAAATCTCTCATAAAAATCAAGTCTTACCAAAGAAAACATAGAAGAACCAAATAGAAAGTTTAGTACTGGAAATACCACTGAAAAGGAGATAACTCAGTGCGCAGCCTCAACAGCAGAATGGAGGAGCCAGAGAAAAGAATCCCTACCCGGAAATAAATGACAGAACACAGCCAGTCGAATGATCGAGAGAAACTGGGAACCACCAACAGCAGCAACAAACAGAACTTCATGGAACCTCAAGACTTCAACATGCAATAAGCACATCACTGGGGTCCCCAAAGGGAGGAAGATCAGGCAGAAAATTCCAAGGAATCTTTAATAAATTTACAGAACTATTACAGGAAAGGTCATAGGATAAAAAAAAATTTTAAAAATCAATTCTAATTCTGTATACTATCAATGAACACGTGGATACAAAAATTTTAAAAACAGTATCAATTAAAATCACATAAAAAATTAAACAGCTGAGGGCTGGTGAGATGGCTCAGTGGCATACGCACCTACCTGGGAAGCACAAGGGCCTGAGTTCGACTCCCGGAACCCACATACGATAAAAGGGCCGGTGATATCGCTCAGCGGCACGGGCGCCTGCTGGCGCGCGAGGTCCTGAGGTCGACCCCTGGTGCCCACACACAAAAAAAATAAATAAATAAATAAAAAATTAAACAGCTGAAAAGTTTTTTAAATGCACAGGAATTCATGTAAAAAACTATATGACAATGGTGAAAGGAATCAAAGTTTTAAACAAAGGGAGAGACGGTTCTGTGCTGATGAACTGGAAGACTAATAAACTAAAGATCTCAATTCTTCTCTAACAGATACAGGTTTAAGGCGATGCTAATCAAAATCCCAGCGACACCAGAGAGCACATTCAGAGGGGAAATGTGTGTGTGTGGACACGCGTGTACAGACTGACATTACACAGAGCACCACCTGCAGCTTAATTCCTTGCTGCCCTTACCTGCACCCCTGCATCCAGCTGCCTGAGGGACCAGTAGATGAACCTGATGAGCGGCTCGTGGAGCCGGGCGCTCACCAGCGGCAGACACTGCAGCTGCTCTGTCAGCATAGGCAAGAGCTACAGACAGAAGAGGGGAAACATCAACGCAAGGCATTTTCGGACATCTGAAACCCACTCCAACCGTGTTCTAAAGAGTAATGACAAAGAGAAAGAGGCATTCTCTAACAAAACCTCTCCTAAACCACATGTAATGCAACACGGCAGTCCTGATCTGAAAGTTTACATACGTGTTTCCTTCTATCCAGCCACAGCACATTAAGAACTGAGATCAATCTACACAGAGGCTCTCAAAAGCTTCAAGGATCAAATAAATAATCATTAAAAGTGACAACCTAGGCCGGGTGTGGTGGCACATGCCTGTAATCCCAGCACTGGGAGGCTGAGGCAGCAGGATTGCTCTGAGTGTGAGGCCAGCCTGGACTACAAAGTGAGTTCAAGCCAGCCTGAACTGCACAGAAGACCTTGCCTCAAGAAGACCAAAAAATAAAAAAAATAAAAAAGACAACCTAAATCTATATTCATTACCATGGCATATTCTGGGATGAAAAAAGCAGGTGACAACAGAGCAAGTATAATAAAGATCCCAACTTATACATATATGTTAGTGTCAATTTGTAAAACTAATTTTTAAAAAATTAAAAAATGTTAATGAGCTTTGCTTCCACAGCCAAAGGCCCTGAGTGACACATGCGGCCTTCAGAGCCTAGGCGCTGGCTCAGCTCTCGGCAGCACAGGGGCCTCAGTCTCCACACACGGGACAGAATTCCACCAGCAGCCCAAGCCAGCACAGGGTCCTCCACCAGCCTCCAGAAGGGCATGGGTCTGAGGGCATTGGGACTCTGGCTAGCTGAGACCCTCATCAGACCCCTGCCCGGAGAGCGACACATAATCAGTGTGCTGTGCAAATACTGCACACCTCTGGCTGGCTGCATCCTCTAGCCACCAATGGTGACCATTTCTTTTGACTCCCTCTGGTTTAAAGACTGGTGTGATTACTGGGCCCACCCAGAAAATCCTGGATTATCTCCCTGTTTTAAAGTTAGCAATTTTAATTCCTTTTGCCATATAACACAACACTGACAGGTTCCCAGGGTAAGGCTGTTACTCTACCTGCTACAAAAGGCATTAAAAGAGCCAGGTATGGTGGTGCACGTCTATACTCCCAGCACTCGGGAGGCTGAGGCAGGAGGATCACTAAGAGTTCAAGGCCAACCTGGGCTACAAAGTGAGTTCAAGGCCAGCCTGGACTGCATAGTGAGACCCTGCCTCAAAAAACCAAAAAAAAAAAAAAAAAAAAAAAAAAAAGGCATTAAAAGAAACACTGATTAAGGATGAAAACTGGGAATAATACACTCAAAATACTGGCCTATATTTAATAACCATGAAATCATTCCTGAAATTGGGTGAAAACAAACAAAAAACTTTAATGTCTTTTCTTCAAAGTTTTCCTGTATTGTCTGTGGACTATAACTATCAATTTCTAAAAACCTTTTATATTAACTAGAAATCACAAAGACCAACAATCACATTAATGCCTATAACTTGATAAGTTATTTCTCTTTGATAAAGTATCAGAAGTCCCTTGAAAATAGACCTTTTACACCTTCATGCTAAAAGACTATGTTTCATACCCTAAAGTTATGTGGAGGAATTGTCCACATGTCTATGTATTTTTACTTTAATATACAATTATGTCACCACTTTTAGAGTATGTTGTTAGTGTGTTAGCTCTAGTTTTAAAAAAATAAGCCAGTGAGATAGCTCAGCGGCATAAGCGCCTGCCTGGCAAGCGCAAAGTCCTGAGTTTGACTCCTGGTACCCACATCATAAAGGAAAAAAAATGGCCGGTGATATTGCTCAGCGCGTTTGCTGGCAAGTGCGAGGTCCTGAGGTCGACTCCTGGAATCCACATAAAAATAAATAAATAAATAAATTACTACCATTTTAAGAAAAATATAAGTATGAACTAATAGGATCCAAAATTTATCTTTTTAAAAGTGACTACTGATATGCCCAACTTCCTCCCCCAAAATCTTTCATTTATAAAACCTTCCAGAGGTTTTCCCTTTAATCTTCAAGTATCCTGTATCATACGTTTTGAATTTACAAACAAACCTTTACACACTTCTCTTGAATATCACTTTTCTGAGAAGCAGCTCTGAGTAGCTGCCTTTCACCATCCATGTCAGAGTCCTCATGTTTCACTTTGCTGAGGTGATGGTCCGAAATCCAGTCCATGAGGACAGTTAAAAGTTCATATACCTGCCCATTAAGTGGTACCTATGTGTCAAAATTTAAATCAAACATTTATTTCAGTTCACGACCTCATAAAAGTTCAAAGGCAAGCCTTAAAATTTGTTAAGTTGATTACAGAGTAATTCATCGAGAGTGCTCTTAGCTTATTTCACATATGTGTAAGGACGGAGATTCCCCAAACAAGCAAAAGAAATTCCAAATCACATGTCCCCAATTAATATTAGAAACACTAAATGCTAGGTAAGAAAAGGCAGAAACTTATCATAATAAACTGAAAGAACTACATATTAGTAAAATAAAAAACTTTCAAGAAGTTCTTTACCCAAGACTAATAAGACAGAAAAGTAAAATTGGCTTTAACTCAACAATATGAAATCATCAAATCTAAGAGTCTAATAAATTTAAACGTGTCCAAGGCTAAAGAATTTCCACTCTCAGATTTCATACTTTTCCTCCCACACAGTAGTTATTTTCTTTGTTTTTACAGTACAACCTTCTATATACATAAAAATTCTTTTCTGGAAACCCTATTCTCTGTAAGCCTAACAAACTAGTAGGGAAACGATCAAGAACAAAATGCGTAAGTAACTTATAAATGTGCCGAGAGTGACTTTAGTATTCCTTTGTAAAATTTATTACACAAAATGGAGTCATTCCTGTCACACCACTCTACAGTGGAGTTGAGGGTCCAGGGAAAGAGGGGAGCTGAAGCACAAGTACCCGCTCCAGGAACTGTTTCACAGAACCGGCCCAACAGAACCGCCTGCCCTGTCCTGACCATTTCCACTCAGCTGCTGATGGCAGAACCGCCCACTGCGACCCTCAGCCAGCTTCACACAGGGACTGTCGCCACCTGCCAGCGCTGACGGTGCCCATGAACTTCCATTCAAAAATAACGTGCGCAGACATCTCCATCCTGTAAGACTCCCGAGCCTTCCTTCATCCTCCGGGTGCAGCAAGAGCCACGCCAGCCTGTGCACGTCTGTCCTGGACTGCAATCTATTCTTTGTTCCCAAACAGGACATTACTATGTTGGAGATACAGCTCTAGACTCTTGTTTGACACCTTTGAAACACACTGTTGATCAATTCAATTCAATGTTTTTCATTTCTCATATATCTACCTTAAGCTGGGAATGATGCTAGATTTAATTACCCTTTTTAAGCTATGCAAAGAGGGAGAAATATAAAAGCAAATTAGTAAAAATGCAACTAAGAAGAATCACAAAAACAGAACCAGGTGACTAAAAACAGAGTAACAGTAGTTATCACATTATTCTGACAAGAATAATTTGAAACCTTCTCAAGTTTTTTCTAATAGAAAAAAGGAGAAACTGCCTTTAGATGAAATTTCAATTACCTTGAGTACCTGAGTATAAAATCTCCACATTTTCCATTTATTTTACAAAACGAACTAGAGCTTATCATGGTAGCACACGCCTGTAATCCCAGGTACTTGCAACACTGAGGTAGGAGGATCACAAGTTCAAGGCAAGCCTTGGCAATTTAGGGAGACACTGTCTCAAAAAATGAAAAAGGGTTGGGATGCTGCTCAGTGGTATAACACTTGCCTAGCATGTGTAAGTCTTGGGTTCACTCCACACTACCACAAGGGAAAAAATGCACTAGAAAGTTTATCAAAGTGATTAATGCCTACAATGAGTTACTACCATGTATCCATTAAGAAGGGTCAAAATAAAAAGACTAAAACACCAAACACCAAATATTGGTAAGGCTGTGGGGCAACCAGAACTTTCGTGGCTAGATGTACATGGTTTGGATATGAAATGATATTTTCTTATAAATATACATCTACCTGATCACCAAGAAATTCCAGTCCTGGAATATCCAAGAAGAATGAAAACACGTGCCCCAAAACCCTGTATGTGAGTATTTATAGCAGCTTTTTTCGCAGCAGACAAAAACAAGAATCGTACAGGTACCCATCAACAGAACAGCTGATAGATGAACTGTGATACATTCATACAATGGGATATGGAGTCATACAAAGGAACAAGCTACTGACAAACCCACTGTTATGCTGACAAAAGGAAACCTTGGCCAAATGAGCACGCACCGTACAATTCCACTGACTGAAACTATGAAACAAGCGAAGCTGCTTCTCACAGGCGGGACCAGGAAAGGGCACAGAGGAACCTGCTTAGGTGATGCGAACACTTCACTGAATGTTACACGAGTTTGTCAACACTGATCAAACACCGACTCAGGACCTCTGCATTATATTACTGTACGTAATTTACATTTCGAGTTTTAAAATTCTTAGGAAAAAATATCAGGGGTCAATTCAGGGGTGGATTGCAGTCTTGACAAAAAAACAACAACAAACACTTGCAGAATGTGAACCACACCCAATAACCAACTGCGACCCGGTGAGGGACCTGTCCATGTCACCGTGCCTGAACACGGCTGAAATGTTCTGGTACATCTGAAATACTCTACAGCTATTTCTCTGTAAAAGAATTACTATGGTGATCCCTTTCATACCAAAAAGAATGTTCACTAAATGAAAGAACAAAAGAAAACTTCCTGGCTGTCCACTGGAAAAATCTTCAGTCATATCATACCTTAAAAGTTTTCACAGCTGGTACTTTTTCTTGCTTTAAGCTTTTCATTTCATGAGCAGTGTGGGAATTTCCTTTCAATCTCTGTATTGTCATAAATTCATACTTCCTCTGCAATGGAACACATCCACAAATTAAAGAACAATCACACAGAAAGTAAGCAAACCCTACGGCAATCATGCCAAAATGCACTTAGAACAGGCAACGCACCTGTAAGTTATCTAAGCGGGCTTGGACTCTCTTAGCCTGAATTTCCATCTTCTTGTTTTCTTCACATACTTCATTTAACTGAAGAAGGGAAAAGTTAGCAATTTCAATATAATACTTAAACTGAGCACATGGAGGGCTTCTCCATCTCCTGCCCTCATCTGGTCTACTTAACCACGTATGCGACAAAACAGAGGCAGCATTCAGGACTGAAACAGATCACAGCTAACAATCACTGCGTTCCCCTAAAACATTACTAGTGCCTAAGAAAGCTTACTTCATTCTATGAAAAATCTGCGAGACTCTTGACCTCTTAAAAGCATAAACTTTAGTTTATTTCCAAGTACTTTATTTCCAAGTACAATTTTTATTGAACTGTAACATACATAAAGAAAAGGGTGGGCCGGTGAGATGGCTCAGCGGCGTAAGTGCCTGCCTTGCAAGCGTGAGGGCCCGAGTTCGACTCCCGGAACCCACATACGAAAAAGGGGCCGGTGATATCGCTCAGTGGCACGGGTGCCTGTTGGCGCGCGAGGTCCTGAGGTCGTCCCCCTGGTACCCACCAAAAAAAAAAAAAAAAAAAAAAAAAAAAAAAAAAAGAAAAGGGTACAAATCACATCTGCAGCGCAATGAGCTATTACTCAGATTGTGAGATTTATACAAATAATGGGAAGTATGACTTCTTCACAATATCGAGTCTTCCCACCCATGAACGTAACACGCCCTTCAACTGATTTATTTATTTTGGCAACAGTGGGGACTGAACCTGGAGTCTTCCTGTTGAGCTTCATAAACCCTAGCCCTTTTATTTTCTTTTGAGACATAGTCTTTGTAAGTCACTAGATTACCCAAGGCACGTCTTGAACTTGCGATCCTCCTGCCTCAGCTTCCCAGAGTGCTAAGATTACTTGCACGTGGGTCAGACAGGAACCGAGTACAACTGAGGCCTGGCTTCACGTCCCAGAGGGTCAATTTGCCTCTCATCTGCCTGCTCCTGAAGGCAACCCTGCTCCTGCCAACGACTCTGTGTGTTCTCTAGAATGCCATCCCTCTGATGTACTCTGAACATTAACCCTGGTCTCCTCAGCAAGGCAAGTCTTAACATGCAAAGCTTTTGTTATTATTATTATTAAGGTATACTTACATCCAGTGCTATCATAAATTACTATGTAAGACAGTCACAGAAACACCTTTCACTGGGCCATTTCTAAGTGTGCACATTCGTCACATCAGAAGCTGGCAAGCTGCAGCTGCAGCACAGCCACACACACTGCCCATAGCTGCCACACACCACAAAGGCAGAGCTCTGGTCCTTACAGACAAAGATTGCTGGTCGCTGACCTATCCTAAACAAAGGACCCATTCATTAAAAAAGCATTCTGCTACTCAGCACCAAGAAGTTTCCCCCAACTCAGTTTGGATACACTAGCACCTAAATCCAATTACCAGTGGATCCAGTCATAAATAATCCACACGTCCACCCAATCACCGCTCAGTCACACAAGCACTAGAGAGACAAGGACGGGAAACAGCAGCACACTCAGCCCAGCTAGTAAAGAAACCCTTGCAGGCGGTGCTCGGCAGAGATGGTGACTGTTGCAGTCAGGGTTTACAAGGGAAACAATTTAATACAGGACACATAATTTATAGGGTTATTTTTATAATATTCACCCAGAGTCAAATACAAAAGAGTGCAGGAGATCTGTCCACACACTAGAGACCCAGAGAATCCCGCTGAGGGCCTGGATTCCACAGCAAAGTCCTGCACGGGTCCAGCTGAAGACCTAGAGCCCATGGCAATGCCCCCCACGAGTCCAACAGGAGGCCTAGAGCCCACGACAATGTCTCATGCAAGTCTGTTTCAAGGATCTGCGCTGGGAAGGCCCAAAAGTCAGTGGTGGAAGCTAGAAAGTCTGCACCGGTGGGATGAAGGATCTGTGCCCGCAGGCTGAGGGATCTGCACTGGAGCCAGGAAGCGACGCTCAAAGGAAGGACCAGAGCTCCCCAAAGAGAACCGCAGCCATCCTCAGCGACAGTGAGGACCTGGGCTCCTCTGACTATGAGAACAGCTGAGTTCATATCAGGAAAGCCAGTGTGACAAGCTTCTCCAGGAGAACCAACAGCACACCATCTTCCCCTCCAGTTCTCCTTTCATGCTGTTGGCAACAATCCTCAGGTGGGCCCTCCACACCCAGCACCACGCTGACTCAGAGCTGGGTGTTACAAGTCGACCATCAGTTCATCCACTGCAGCAATGGCAACAGTCATCCCTCCAGGAGAGAAGCAGGCTCCCTAAGAGACAACCTCCCCTGAAGACCACTTGTGGGTCAGAAAGACTCAGGGAGCCCAGAGCAGAGCACGGAAGGAGCACGGAACTGGGTACCTCTGCCAGGGCAGAAGGCTGCAACAAGTGTTCCCCAGGAATCAAAGCAGAACAATGGGAGCACAGCTGGCCAGGGAACCCCAGGGGGCAACTTCTGAGAGTCTAAGCCTAACTGCATTAAAATCTGTCAGTCCCATGCTTTTAAAAAGTGATTGTGTTTACCTCGATTTCTGTCTAAAAGCATCTTCTGCTCACAATTAAATACACAGTCATCACACACAATCATTCTCCTATCTCTCACCAACCTTCATTTTTTTCCACAGAGAAGGGGAAAAAAAACGACATAACAACAAAAAAGCCTATCATCCCATCACTCTGGAAGCCAGAGGCAAGAGGATGACGAGTTCAAGGCCAGCCTGGAACATAGCAAGACGCTGTCTCAAAACAACAAAATACTCTTTTATGTAGTTTTAGTATTAGGTGTTGACCTAAATGATACCACGTATATAAATAATTATTATAGTGCAATGTGACGCAGGTCTCTGCCCCTGAAACTATGAGCAATGTGAAGCTGCGAGTCTGGTGGTGTTCAGCACAGAGCAGACACATGGAAAACAGATGAATGTTGAACAGGTGGTGTTAGCAGCAGTTACAGCAGTAAGTATTAAAGACAGAAATCAGTGCTAAAAGTTTCTTAGTTCCAAGGCTTTTCTTTTGCTTCTTTGTTATCTATAACACTACCATTTCATTATCTATAATGTTAGTTTTTTAAAAAATTTCTGAGCATGGTGCAGTGCCTGTAGTCCCAGCTACCAGGGAGGCTGAGGCAGGAGGACAGAGAACAGAGAGTTCAAGAGTAGTCTGGGCAATATAATAAGACCCCTGCCTCAAGACATACTCACTTAGTCACTCACTTAAACTGCCAAACATCTCAGTTGTTTGCTAATACAGAAGAAGCAGCAAGACCTTAAGGATGTTTTATTTATATTTGCAAGTATTTTATAGTAAAGGTAACAAATTTAATCAAAATTTTCTCTAGCTGAGATGTTTTAAAATGACTTACGTTAAATATAAAATATAATCCTTAGTCTTATAGTCCAATATATAGTAAAGTAGGATTCACCTGTTTTTTTAAGTTATCATTCAATTCTTTCAGTGCATCAAAAGATGACCTCAGTCTCTTGCTTTCTTTATTTCTCTCCTTAAGAACTTCAGTTAAGTGTTCAACTTCTGCACTGTGTTGCTAGGAGGAAAAAAAACTACACATTTAAAAATTAGGTAAGGATCCCATTAGTAATATTATTGCACATAAGTTAATTAAAAAGTAGAACACCTTCAACCACAAAAACTCTTATCAGTGTGTTTAAGCACAGGTGACTAATGCGGCAAATAATTTACAAAAATTATGTAATCAACCAGAGTAATAAGAAAACATCAACAGCTTTTGGGAAAAAAGCTCAGGCATATTATCATACAAATTAAGTCTACTTTTCACTTCTGCTCAGAAAAATCCACCCAAACATAGTCACTGAAATATTTTCTACTTTACATCAAGGAATAATAAAACAAGGAAACATTTCTGATCCTTTTCAAGACACTTATAAGCTATTCACAGCTTTACAGATTAAAATGTAAGGTTCACATCACCTTTGAACATACTATAAATAGTCCACAGATAGAACTAATTTCTTATTCTCATAACGTAGCTAAAAGTCTGATGCCAGCTTTACACCTCAAAAAATATTAAATATATACAAAAATTCCTCTGAGCCCCCAACAATTTGACTGTCTCCTTAACAGGTTTCAGAAATGATTCAAACCAACCTGTCCTCTAATTACATTTAAATGGGACAGTATGTCAGATTTAAGATATGGATACTTACTAGTCAAGAATAAGATTAGCTTGAGAGATCTGAGAATCTAAGCATTCTTTCCTTAGCCTGTGAAAAACTCCGATCTGAAAACTACAGCTCTACGTGATTCTATTACTGTAGTAAATGCTTCCATAGTAACCTACAGTACCATTACAGACACAGGTATTTAAGGTTACTTCAATGTCCCTGCTGTCTAATTGTTCCACATCTAAAGATACTGAAACTTACAACATGAGTTCCATTCCCAGCAAGGCAGGATAAACCCACTCCCCTCTATCTTGTCTAAAAACCCTAACAGCAAATCAAAGCCCAACAGCAATCACTTGACGCCCGGAAAAGCAGAAGGGAGTGAAGTCCAGAGAAGTCCTTAGGGGTGCCCTTCCCCGTGCTTCTGTCTTTCCTTTTCTCCTGACGCTCTGCTCCAGGGTGGAGAAGCAGAGAGAGAAGCAGAGCGAAACCTTCC
This sequence comes from Erethizon dorsatum, assembly GCA_028451465.1. NCBI lineage: Eukaryota > Metazoa > Chordata > Mammalia > Rodentia > Erethizontidae > Erethizon > Erethizon dorsatum. The sequence continues at coordinate 634,031 of CM051824.1, forward strand.
ATTTGCACTGGGGGATACAGACAGTCTTCCCTACGGGAGACCCAGAGGAGGGCCCGAGAGCCCAAGGGCGGGGACCTGGGAGAGGACACCCAGGAAGAGCCCCCCTTTGCCCTGCCACTGCCCCCCAGCCAGGTGGAGGCTGGAGAAACCCAGAGGCTTGATCTCGGGCTGACCGAGAGGCTGTGCACAAGACAACCCCAAAGGCTCTGCAGCTGATCTGGGGGACCCTGCTGCCACAGAGGGGCAGGGACGAGGGCCTCCCCTCAGACAGCTGGAGAAATGGCTTAAAAACAAACATTCTCCAGAGACATGAGATCTACACAACGATACCCAAAAGGTTCAAATACAATCCTAAAACTGCTGGACAAACAAAATACAACAAATTCTCAAGAAAAAAGGCCATCAACAGACATCAGTCTGAGAAGACCAGACGCTGGGCTTCTACCTCTGCTGCATGAGGTAAATTCAGTGTGAAAGCAAATGTGAAGACACCAATTCTTAGGAGAAAAACAAAACCAAAACTTTTAAAGAACAGAATTTAAAATTTTAGAACTTCATCAGAAATAATAAATCCACTCAATGGGATCAATATCCACGTGGACATGAAAAGAAAGAGTGAACCTAAAGAGAGATCAATGGAAATTATCTAATCAGAAGAGAAAGATGAGAAAACAGGAACAGAACCTCAGAAATCTTTTGGTAACAAAAATCACTGGAGACCCAGGAGAGGAGAAAGCAAGTAGAGCAGAAAAAAATACTGAAAGAAATGTTAGCTGAAAATTCCCCAAATTTGGCAAATGGTTAAATTCTTACCTTCAAGAAGCACACAGCCTTTGAATTAGAAAAACTCGAAGTAGTCAAGATAGATAGTCAATGATCCACCTACATGACATCCTGGCAAAGGCAGAGCACAGGCACAGATAGATCAGAGTTGCCGAGGGCTGCGGATGACTACAGAGGAGCCAGGACCACTCTAGCCCAAGAACGGTAGTGACTACACAGCTGTCTGCAGGTTCAAAACGTACAGAAACATACAGCAAACAGGATGACTTTCACCCTGTTTAAGTTCCAAGTACGGTCACTATCTTTTGATATGAAGCACAGAAAGTATGCATTACCACCTATGTAATATCCTCCCCAAAGTATTTCAACTGAGCATCAGCGTCAGGAAACGATCAGGCCAACCCAGCACGTGACCTGCTTTCCAAGACTGCAGAGCTGGACTCTTCAAACAACAAAAATGGTGATGCTGAGCACTCTGAGTTTAAAGAAACCAAAAGATTCACCCACCAAATGCGTTTTGTCTAGTTCCCTGCTCAGAAAATAAAGCAAAACAAAAAAGCAGCAGACGACACCCCGGAGGCCACGCAGGGCAGGGATTGGGCTGCGTCTCCAGCACGGGCTCTGGGCTGACCGCGGGACGGGGAACACCCTGCTCCTAGCACACATCTGCCACCATGGCCTCAGCACAGCAGGGATTTGCAGGGCTGCACGAGGTGAGGACGACGGGAAGGGGAAATGAGCAACTGTGGCAAAATGTTAAGAATTAGTGAATCTCAGGAAAGAAAGAGAAATTGCAATACTCTAAAATCAAAGGCTACAGTTACCTCCTTCATAATCTGAAATCTTGTGAGAACCTCCTCCTCAACACCTTTAATTTTATTCAAGGCATCTTCGTGTCTGAAAAGCAGCTGTTCTCTCTCGGCTAAAAAGCGTTCTCGCTTCTGGAGCTCTTCAGCGAAGTTCTGCTGCGCCGCGCTCTCGCACTGCACCAAAACGCCAGGTGTAAGCGTGTTAAGGGCTCTCACACTCGCCGCACGCCACCTTTTACCCAACAGACACCACGCGGTTTTCAGAAACACACTTCCGGTACCTAAAGCAAGCCGCGTTACGGTGGGGTTAGACCAGTGCAGCAAACAGTATGTGTGTGAGGGTGAGGCACTGGGCTGAGTCTTCAGGAGAGCCGGAGCTGTGGGTCCAAATGCATCGGCACCGTGCAGAACTAGCTCTGACCAGCTCAAATGCTTTGCTCCACTTCACCTGCAGGTCCGGCACTTGCCTCCGCCCTCCAATCCCTCAGCCTTGCTATCACCCAGACTAAGGCACTGACCACTTTCTCTGCTCCTGACAACAGAGAAACACCCAGAGAAACGGCACGTGCCATGAAACGAGGGACCCTGAGACTCACGCCCTCAATCCTCGACTGAGTTCCCTACGCAGCCCAGAAATCCTCAGCATTTCCAGTCAGCCTTCTCCCCATTCTCCGAGAATGTGTATGGATCGTAGTATTTATTGCTCAGCATGTACTGACACGTGATCCCACACAAATGAACCTTTAAAGTACCATGCTAAGTGAAAGGAGCCAGTACCAAAGGCCACATAACAGCATTCCATTTGCATGAAACCCCAGGACAGACCAATCTGCTAGGATGAGGGGAGTCGAGGAAAATGAGAGACCATTAATGGGAAAGGGCACCTTCAGGGATGATGATATACTCTAAAACTGGCTGTGATGGCAGCACAACTCTGAGACTATATTAAAAATAATTTAATTTTACACTAAAAACTAATGAGTCATGAGTATAAAAGCAAAGAATGAACCCTCTCTTCCTCCAGTTTTTGATTTCAACAAAATCACCACCATTTATCCAACTGCCCCCAAATACACTTCCGTTCTGCCATCAACCCGCCCTGCCCCGGCCACGCAGAGCCGGAGCCCCAGCCCCGCACCCTCCTCACCCTCCAGACCCCGCCCTTCTGTGAGCTGAAACCCAGGCCCCACCATGGCCTCACCCCTCTCCAAGCTCCAGACCCACCGAGTGCGTGCAGAGCTCCAGGCTGGATACTGCGTGGCCGCCATGCCCTGTGCTAAAGGCTTGGTCACAGCAGCTTTCCACTGCCCCGTAAGACCCAAACCAACAGGCAAATGACAGGGACTGAGACCTCCAAGACTGCGAGCCCAAATAAACTTTTGTTATTCCTTTTCTTTGGTCTGAGGGGAGGTGTGGGTGAGAGATGAGGGTCTCCCTATGTTGCCCAGACTGGTCCTGAGCTCATGGACTCAGTGATCCTCCTGCCTCTGCCTTCCAAGCAGCTGGCACTAAAGGTGCACACTGCTGTGCCTGCCCAACCTTCCGTCTTCCTAAGCTGACTGGCTCACGGGCATTTTTCTGAACAGGAACTGTGTGTTACACTTCCTTCTGTGCCCCCAGTGGACACCTGACAAATACATAAAGTACGTCCTTAGAAACAAAGCCCAAAGGTAACGTAAGTCAGCGTGCAGAGGCGAATGCTGGTGAGAGCTGACAGCAGACTTCTCACGTGCAGTATTCAGAACAATGAACCCAGAACGCCTGCCTCAAACAGCACCTTTATCAGCAGGGTTTGCTCACTACCGGAGGAGGGGATGAGGAGAAGCATAAACAGGACCGTCTGAGCTCAGACACACCCACAAACGGAAACACCACTGCTCCACGTTTCCCTTCAACAGTTCACCACGACTGGAGTTGGTTCCCTTCTGACCGTGCCCCAATTATCTGAATAATTAAAATGAAACAGCTGTAATCAAATCTTGCTAACGCTTGGTGCTTGGAACATGAATCCTTCTGAATTCTCACTACGGGATTCTGAACATGATTCTTACCTGCAGCTTCAGGTGTATCTGAAGTAACTCGTCATATATCTGATTTATCTGAGGAGGAAGTAAACCCTGCTTGTGTGACACTCTCGAGTCTGGACAGCCAGCACGTCGCAGAGGGGAGTCTCTGGTGTCGCCACCCCACTCAGCACGAGGTCCTGAGGCCACGTTTGCCGGCAGGGTGACTGTAAAAGTTTTAAATATTCTCAGACACAGCCATCGTCAGGAGGGGCTGCTGCAACATGAACTACAGTTTTGCTAGAAAGTCCTGAAAGAGAACACTGCGGCAAAACTGGTGAAAGGGTAACATTTAGAACACCAGAAGTACACAGAAATGCACCGTACTCTTTTCTGCAGATGTGAAATAATTTCAAACTTAATTCTTTTAAAGTGCATAAAACCACTTGTGTATTAACTGCCCAGGCCCAGAAATGGACAGTTGCCTTAGAACCCCCAAACTAACCACCCACCAACTGCGGTGCTAGTCACTGCTTTTCTTTCTAGTTTCTACTGTTCATATTTGAAAAGTCTTCATTTGTTTTGCCTTTCTTATATGTCTGTAATTATATAATTTCTATAACCTAGTTTTTTTGTTTTGTTTTTTGGTATTTTGAGACAGGGTCTCACTTTGCAGTTCAGACTGGCCTCAAACTCACAGAAATCCTCCTGCCTCAGCCTCCCAAGTGCTGGTATAGCCTGTTTTAAATACTAACATGGCCTTTGAATCTAGCCATGCTGACCCCAAGACAGGCTGGCCAACTTCCCCACTCCATCCTGTTTTGCAAACAGGTGACAACACTCTCCCTGACCATAGCGGCCACCGGGTCACCGGGCTCCCAGCACACAGGCCCAGAGCTGCTCTGGAGACACAGCTGGAGGCAAAAGCACTGCTCAGCTGGACTGGTGGTGCCACGCTGGGCCCGCAGTGGTGCAGTGAAGAGTGGGTTGCTCTTGGCTCAAGACTCTGTGCCCTCAGGTTCACTTCTGCTCAGAGTAAGAGTTCAAAATCCTCACGGTAGTTCTGAGTGGCATTAGCCTCTTGGGAACCCCAGCCAGGGGATGGGAGGGGGTACTCTACTCCGAATCTCAGACAGAAACTAAAGGAGCCATAAATAAAAATATGGGTTCTTTTTCTTTTGGTTTTTTGAGACATGGTCTCACTTTGTAATTCAGGTTGGCCTTGAACTCACTATGAAGCCCAGGCTGGCCTCAAACCAGCCTCAAATCAGCAGTGATCCTCCTGCCTCAGCCTCCTGAGTGTTAAGATCATAGATGTGAGCTACCATTCTCAGCTATAAATTAAAAAAAAAAAAAAAAATTTCACTTCAGTTTAGCAAATAACTAAAAGTGAAAAGAGACAAACCCAATTCCTGGCTTGCCTTCTTAGGTCCCTGCCTCCTCAGCCGCTGGCCTGAGCATCTGTACTATTTTGGTCAACTTTTGAACATACCCAGCTTTTTAAATAGTTTATCCTGTTTTCCATGGGAAAATCCTGCACGTAATGGAAAGCACAGGTTCAGGCTGAATTGATTTTCATCATCCTCAAATGCTGACATCAGTGTGAGAAGGGGTGGGGTGACAGCGCCTTGGATGCAGCCAGGGGGCAGAGGTGCCTGTGCTGACTGCCGCCTCCTCTGAAATCCTGGCAAAGCTGAAATGCAGCCAGGGACACAGAGAGGCATTTACAGCTCAGTGCTGAGAAAGGCATCCCGTATGTAATCTGGAGTCTCAAAATGCTACGGTTACTCAACTACGATCATGGCCTCACTTTCCACCAAACATCAAGATGAAAAAAAAGTGAAGGCATTCTATAGTATTCACATAATTATGAACTTACTCTGGTAAGTTTCGTGAATACAGGCATGCAGTTGGAAGATAATCAAGTCTACTTTTCTCTTCTCCTTTAGTTTAATAACAAGCACAGAAGCCACCAGCGCACAGTGTGTAGCACTGGGATGTGGCCCAAGTGAGTGCTGGCCTAGGCCAGGCCTGGTGCCGTCCCCAGAGGCAAAGGGGAAAAGCATCAGAACACAGACACACACAGATGCCGGGGACAGGCATTATTACTAGGAGTAAGCTTTTGCGCTATACTGGACAAAAGGACTACTTCAGTGAATATTTAGTTTACCTTTTTCTACTTCTTTGAAGGACTGCTTGGTCATTTTTGAGGTATTAACTCTATGATCATTTTCAATTAACTCTTCCTCTGTTTCCTGTTTCTTCAAACCATGAAAAGAATCCAGTTCGCCATCTAGCCTTTAAAAATAAATTCTTATCACAGAAATCAGGTTTACTATAGCATTTGAAAAACATGAAACTGCTTTTCAAACATTACCAGCATGACAAATAAGAAAAAATTAAAAAGTAAACACTTTTTAAAATGTTAAAAACATAGGAAAGGTAAAAATGTAAAAACCAAAGGCCACAGGCCAGTGAGATGGTTCAGTGGTATAAGTGCCTGCCTGGCAAGTGCAAGGTCCTGAGTTTGACCCCCGGTACCTACACAAAAAAAAAAACAAAAACCAAAGCCATTGAGCCTGTTAACCTATTACCATATCTTTCAACATTTTTTGCACATTAAATTAAGTAAGGTATGCAGTAAAACTATACACATCTGAAAAATGCTCTGCAGCTGCCAAACTTTCTCTGGATGCCCAGCAATTCAGTGAGACAGATGTAACAGGTACGGCTGTCCACACTCTTAACTGAAGAATTCATGAGGGCACTGAGGCAAGGAAGTCAATGGACAGGAGACAAAAGCAGGGAAAGAGGAGGGCACAACTACCACACATGATGTCCCCTCGCAAGAGATCACCTCATAGCTGAAACCTGGAGAACGGCCCTGCTCAAAGGAATGTAATGCAAGGTGCATAGGTAATTTAAAATTTTCTGGTAGCACATTAAAAACATAACAGAGGCAAAACTTTAACATGTATTTAACCCTATACATCTAAAATGTTCCTACTTCAACAGATAACATAAAAAATAGTTACGAAGATATTTATGTTCTCTTTACCACGCTAAGTCTCTACAGCGCGTCAATGCAGACCAGCCCCTCCGGTACACGAGGCCTGAAGCCCCTGTGCCATGCCGAGGGTGTGCTCTCAGCCTAGCTCAAAGCCAAGAGCGCAGGAGACTGTCCCATGCCACCAAATCTTTCACAGTACTGAACTTCCAAGTTATAATTTGGAGTTACACAAAAATCTTTTACAAAAATGGAAAAATGATTAAGCTAGCAGTTAAACATAGGAAAATAATTTCCATAAACTCATAGTTATTACTTAAAAGTGATTTCACATTCCCTACTGTACAACCTCGCTCGTGTCCATGTCTCAAATCTAGACCATTTTGTGAATGCCAAATGAAACAGTAATAACAATAATGATCATGTGCCAGGTGTGGTGGTACACGCCTCTAATCCCAGCACTCAGGAGGCTGAGGCAGGAGGATTGCCCTGAGTTCAAGGCCCGCCTGAGTTGCACAGTGAGACCCTGTCTCAAAAAAAAATAATGATCATGCTTCACATCTGAGGGCTTTACTATGTACCTAGCACATTTCCAAATGTTCTACGTGAACTGATTCATTAAGAGGTAATTTGTTTAAAAAATTCAAGCTCCCGAATATCATTAAATTAACAGTATAGATACTGTATTTTAACTGTCTTTTTTCTCTCCACAATTTTGTCAACACTTTATTTTGTATGTGCAAACATCCACATGGTCTTACATTACTTTAAAACGTTTTCCTCTTCTTGATACCCACAGCATTCCTTCTGCCACACATTGTCATCACACAATATTCAATTTAAAATTGTATTTCATTCTAGCTTCCTTGTTTTTATACTTTTTACCTAGAGTAAACACATCTCATGTGGCCAGCACTATATCACACGTATTTTGCAGTGTCCATTTCCCCAACTACACAATATGCGGGCCTTATGCACTACAGACATACAACAGACACCATGCTGAATGTCACTGCCCAAAAAGCCTGTATGCGGTTTTTTTTTTTTTTTTCTTTTTAATAAAAGAAAGCAGGGCCTTCATGAGTCCTTGATGAATAACTATAAAAACTTAATACATGGTCTCAACTACTTGGCAGGCTCCACGCTGCTCATATTCCTTCTCGAGGAAAAGCAAATACGTGAACATCTGCCCTTTTCCTTTTCTCAGTTTCTTCAGACACTGAGGGAAGCGTTAATGGAGAGTACTCAGGATACTTTACCGATTCACATCCAAGTGTCTGAATGAAGTACAAAAAGGCATCACACAATGCTTCCTTTCCTCAGAATAACATCTTAATGATGAACTGACTTTATCTCCAGAGCAGTAGATATCCACATCATCTGCAAGGAAAAAGGACTGATGTAAGACACAGATATCTCACTCTAGCCTCATGCAGGTGACTCCAAAATTGCTGAACTGTTTTTATCTGCAGCTCTCCCTAATGCAAGCTTACAGAAAACAGCTTCAAATCTCCCATTTACACAGTACTTTAATGATTACAGAATCTTCTCCACTTCCTTGTATGGTCCTAGCGACCACCTGTCAAGGAAGTAAGCAGCACTGATGCCTTTAACCTAGTCCCAACAGGTTAGGAACTTAAAAGCCAGAGAACTGAAGTAAGTATTTTCCAAGTAACACAAATAGCACAGCAGGCACACTGCTTGGAAATTTAGAATCCAGGTTAACCTTCAGAATCCAGCCTTCTTTCCTCCTAATAGCATACCTCACTGGTCCTCAAATGTCTGTTTAATACACGGACAGTGTCTCTGAATCCAGTGAATAAAAGGAGAATTTCTATTATAAAATCTCAGATATTCTGTTAAAATGACTCTTCCTCTAATAGTCACTTTACCCCCTCAGAAATTTAATGGGGCTCCACTTCATAGTTTTGGGTTGTTTCTTTTTTCTTTTTATAAACTAAGTTTCAGGACAAATTTCAAACTAAAGTATAATTTTAATTTAATATTTTTCTAAATTCAATATCTGGAATTCTTTTTCATACTTGAGGAATGTTTCAGAAGAATATTTTTTCAATGAACTCACTCTGACTAGAAACAAAATAGATCTATTGACCCAATTAGGGTAGTTGGTATCACCCACCAAAGCAAATATCAATAAACAATTTACGTTTCACAAAAATTCAAACCGAAATGCAAAGAAAACAATAAAATAACCTAATCAACAACCTGATAAACTTTAAAGATAATTACTTCTGGAAGGCTGAGGCAGGAGGATGGCAAGTTCAAGCCTAGCATGGGCAACTTAGCAAGACCCTGTCTCAAAGGGGATGTAATTCTGTGAGAAGGCCCTGGATTCAATTCCCAGTATCACCAAAATAAATAAATAAATGAATAAATTAACAACAAATAAAACTGTTTCTGTTGCAATTCTCCCATAGTTTAATGATTATAAGGAAAGTTAATAAATCAGCAGACTAATGATTAACATATACATTACTACAGCTATGTACCTCGGCTGCACGTTACATTTCAGCCGATCCAATCCCATTGTATAATTATCTTTTCCAAATGTTTGATATATTCCTCCTCCACTGTAGTTACTATGTTAGTAATTCAGAAAAGTCCATGCCTAAAAAATAGCAATGAGTTTTCTGTACCCAATACAGTCAATTTAGTTTTTTCCCGTTCAAAGGCAGACATAAGTGAAAATACCAAAAAGTTTAAAAACCGCAGTATTTCATTTTTGAATGCTCCCTACTCATGGAGTAGCTATCATCTCTCTCTTCCCCATTTTCTCCACCTTCAAGTAAATCATCTCTTTAAAAAAAAAAAATTTTTTTTAAAAACCTCAGTTAAAATTCTTAAAGACATGTTATTTACCCCAGACATCATAGTTACCACTAATTCACTACCAGATTGGAAGAACCCTAGTTAACACAAGATATGGAGCACTAACTTTCAGTACAAACATCTACAAAACTCTTTTAAATCTGTTTACAAACACTCAAATTACACAAAATATTCTATTGGCTTACCTGAGTAGGTCAGAGATCTTCTCTTACACTGAGCCTGATCAAAATCTGAAAAGTCACACTAAAAAAAAAAAAATTATGCAATTTATACAGTGAGAATGAGCTTACCGTCTTAAAACATCCCTAACAAATCGTGATCATTACCAAGGCGAACCTGCGAAGGTTACCGTGGAGAACCCTAGCGGACACCCTAAGCAGCTGCCGCCCCCGACCGCGAGGCGGCGCACACCCGCTCCGGGCCGTGCCCGCGGCGACTGCCCGGCCCCGGCCTCCCGCTTTCGAAAGCTCGGGGCGGGGAGGACAGAGGCAAGCAGGGCGGGCGATGCACCTGCTCCGCGCCCGGCCTGCGGGGAAGCGAGACCCCAGGACGCGGAGTCGCGGGGACACGGCAGGACCCACGGCGGGCGCCGAGCGCGCCCGAGCCCTCGCGACCGTGAGGAAACCGAACGACCGCGCAGCGACGAGTCGGCCAGAGGGGCGAAGCCGCTCTGCCGCGCTGCTCGGGGCGACGGGCCACAGCTCGCCCGGCCGGCCTCACCTCGCCGGCGCTGCTGCCCCTCAGCCCGTAGCGGCTCTTCAGACGCTCCACTAGCAAATCCTGCCCAGGCGGCTTCACGACGCGCGGCTCCATGCTCGTCGCGGCTCCGCGATCTCCCCAGGAACCGCGTTCAAACCGGCGCGGGGGCCGGGCAGCGTCGTGACGCAGGGCTCCGTCCCCCCCGGTACGCTGGGCGGGGCGAGACGCCAGGACGGAACTCCGCAGCGCGTGCGCGCCTTGACGCACGGCCCCGCCCCGAGGGTAAACTGGGCTATGGGCGGGGCTCGCAGGGCACAGGTGCGTCGTGACGCATTAAATCCCGCCCCTCTGGGGTACGAGGAGCTGTGGGCGAAGCCAGCGCGGCGCAGGCACGGCGGAGCCTTCAGGCTCCACTGGAAAGCGACGGGCGCCACCTAGCCCCTGACCGGTCTGTGGTCCTCGCGTTGGGGGTATTTTGAGTTTACGACAGGTGACTCAGTGATCACTAGTAATGCATCCGCCGTAGAACCTGACGGAGCAGGCTTAGGATATGTCTACGCTCACCTAAACACCCGTCTTCACCGCAGGTGGCCTTTCCTACGGGGACCGCCACACAGACCAGACCAGGCGAGGGGCACCTCCACTTTTCCCCGCCTGAGCAGATTTCCTCTGGGTTTGACCCCCAGCACAAAAACAAAACAACGAAACAGCTTTCCCAGTGCAGAGCTCTCCGTAGGCACTCAATCTTTACTGGGTTATCAACCTAAATACAGACAGTAAGCAGAGACAGACTGAGGAGAATAGCTGTAAATTGTGGCTGTCCGGTGAGTATGGATTTTTTTTTCCCTAGACAGGGTCTCGCTGTGTAGCCCAGGCTGGCCTCGAACTCACGGCGATCCTCCTGCCTCAGCCTCCCGAGGGCTGGGATTACAGGCGTGCACCACCACACCCAGCTATCTGGATTATTTTTAAAGCCCGAATTGTAGATCAGTTCAGCAAATTAGTTATTATCTAAAACTTAAAACCAATACTTTTATCCATAAAGTATTACTTAAAATGTATAAATGAGGGCCAGTGAGATAGCGGCAAGCGCGAGGTCTGGAGTTCGACCCCGGTACCCACATAAAGGAAAAAAAGGGCCGGTGATATCGCTCAGCGACACAAGTGCTTGCTGGCAAGCCTGAGGTCCTGAGGTCGACTCCCGGTACCCACATTAAAAAAAAAAAAAAAAGTATAAATGAGTTTAAGCAGATTTTAATGAGACAATATAAAATTCAGCCAGTTTGAAAAAAGTACATATCAACATGGGTTTATAAGTAGCACACGGAAATCACAAAGTTCTTTCCTGACATGTGACACAAAGGCATTTTTATAAATGCCTCAAGCCACTTCTAAGCATCTTTGGGATACTAATGGAAAAGTCAGTTTAATTGATTTTGTTAAATTTTTTGGTAAAGTTTTTTTTTTTTTTTTTTTTTTTTTTGTGGGTACCGGGGAGACGACCTCAGGACCTCGCGCGCCAACAGGCACCCGTGCCGCTGAGCGATATCACCGGCCCCTTTTTCGTATGTGGGATCCGGGAGTCGAACTCGGGCCTTCGCGCTTGCAAGGCAGGCGCTTAAGCCGCTGAGCCGTCTCACCGGCCCTTTGGTAAAGTTTTTAAAGCTTTTGAGTTCATAACTAATGCTTTATTAAGATAGCATCTCTTGAAAAGTATTTGCATTTACTTAAATTCATGATAATGGCATGAACAGTCTCAGCTGAAAATTTACATTTTTTACATCAATTACACAGGTTTCCAAAGAAGTCAATTCTAAATATTAAATGTGGCCGGGGATGTAGCTCAGTGGCACAGCTCCTGCCCGGCAAGCGCACAGCCCTGAGTTCAATTCCCAATACCAAAAGAAAAAAAGAAAAAAAAAAAAAAAAAAAAAAAAGTAAATGTGCAATATAGGTGATCCACAGTTCTCTAAGGTTCAAGTGATGCAAGTGACAGTAGGTTTCTTTGTAGCAATGTCCCTGCCTCATCACTCTGGGTGTTGAACAGATGCTGTACTCAGCAACACAGGATACCCTACTTCCAAAATCACCACTTGAGGGAGTAAACTTCACCGCCTTTCTTCACTAGACAAAAGGAGGTATTTTCACCAGCAAGGACACAGAGGGTAGCAGGGAGTCAATATTCATGAGTAGAATGTACAAAATTGTGCGTTCCAGCTAGATTCCTTGAAGTTCAACATGATAAAAACCTCATCAGTTCGCCTGACTTTTGGCAGAAGCTACTTCCAAATACATTTTCAGTGTGTATCAACCTTGTGAAAATCGTGTGGCAGTTTAATTTTGCTGACCTTTAACTGTCCTCCTTACTAGAGTGAACAGACAACTAGATGCACAAGTAACAAACTTTTAAATGTTATGCGGTTACCAATTGTCACTTTATTTCTGCTACAAAATTCACCAGATAAAAGTACTGCAACAATCTAATATAAAGCAAATCTTTAACCCAAGAACATGGTATAGACCTTTTAAAAATATCCATACTTTATCACCGCAACTGCAAGGAGAAGTCCAATTCTATCATCAAGACCAAGCTGAAGTTTCTGAGGTAGTAGAGACAGATAACAAAAAAGTTAATGAGAAAAAAACAAAAAACCCCACAAAACTAAGGAGAAGTCATCCAGTTTTTAAAAACTATCTTCAAAGGGTACAGGAAGCTACATATTTTAAGAAAGAAGGTACTCCACTTAAAAGTTAATTTGAGTTATACAGGGGGTGTAAAGATTATACAGAAGAGCACTTTGGTTAACTGTCTACCTTCTGTGGCTCTATCCATGAGCCTGTGCAAAAACAAGCACATCAGCACATCAACAGTTAAGATCACCAATATACGTACTTCAGATCTAAAATTAAATTATCTGAGTTGTGGTCCCTATATTCAAATAAGTATATCCATGCAGGAAGTCCAGACATCTTAAAAGGAATTAAAAATTAAATTGCATATATCATATTCCTTCAATAGTTTGCGAAGGTCTATTGCTTTTAACAAGATTAGAATTATTCCAATTTAATATAGATATGTCAGGAGTACATAAACACGAGTACACCTGAAATACATGTGTTTAAACTTTTATTTCACACCATGCAAGATCAATTATAACACATTAAAAAGTGACAACAGCTATAAGCTGCAATTTTACATTTATACATTGGAAACGTCCATTTTCCAAAGCTGAACACAATTACCATATTGTCTGTAACAGGTAAGCTTCAATTCGACTGCTTATACAAATAAAATTTACTATGAAAAACAATAATTCTATAGCTGTCCACATTCTGTGATACTAATTCTTCGACTAACAGAACCTTTGGGAGAACCAAAGGATTCAATCTTTTTCACAGTATCCATGCCATCCTTAACAAACCCAAATACTACATGTTTGAAGTCCAAATGTTCTGCCTTTTTCAGTGTTATAAAAAACTGAGAATTATTTGTATCCCGGCCTCGATTGGCCATGGATAACAAGCCAGGGCCAGTGTGCTTCACATTGAAGTTTTCATCTTCAAATCTATCTCCATAAATGGACTTTCCTCCTGTCCCGTCATGTTTGGTGATATCTCCTCCCTGGAAAAGAAATTTTTTCAATCAATAGCAGTCCTAAATAATACATTAAAATACACACAGAAATCATCACAGCAGGATAAATCCTAAACACCTAGCTTCCTTAAGAATCCAATTTGGAGGAAAAGAAATGAGATTTGAAAAATAAATACACACTTTTGAGAAAAGATAGAAAATAAAAAGGGCGGGTATGGTGGCACATGCCTGTAATCCCAGCACTTGGGAGGCTGAGATGGGAGGATCACTGTGAGTTCAAGGCCTGCCTGGACTACATAGCAAGACCTTGTCTCAAAAAATAACATAACATAACATAACATAACATAACATAACATAACATAACATAACATAACATAACATAAAATAAAATGGTCTTTCCTCCCCCTTCGGTTTCTGGCAGGTTCCACCATGTATTAGAAATGCAGACCCTTCTGGTATGAAAGTTTAGGACCAGAGTAGGAAGTTGAGTGTGGCGGCAACCATTGAGCAGGAAACCTACAGAAATCTCAAGACAGCTACAGGATGGAGTCAAGAAGAAATGCTCCAATTTCCTAAGTTAGTGTGGCGTATCTTCTAGAACTTCTGCTGTGACCATTAATACTTACTTGACAAACAAAATCTGGAATTACTCTGTGAAAAATGGAGTTCTTGAAGCCGAAGCCTTTCTCTCCAGTGCACAGTGCTCTGAAGTTCTCAGCAGTCTGAGGAACGATGTTTGAAAATAACTCCATGGTTACCCTTCCTAGAGGTTCCCCATCTGCACAAACATCAAAGAACACCACGGGGTTTGTCTCCTTTGACAGTTCTGCTGCCAGTGACACTCGTCCTTTCTGAAGTTTCAATAAATTCTGCTGACATTCTTCAAATTTCTTCTTAAAACACTCAGCCATTTCTTTTGTTTTAAACCTCACTGCAAGCTGTTCCACTTTTGCTTCACCATCTATTGAAAGAAAAAAAATGACCTTAATATTAAAATAACTTATAAATTGTGTTACATTTGTTACAGGTTTTAGAAAAGTCAAATGAATGGAAAATAGTAGCATTAACAGGTAGCAACTCACCTGCATAATCGGAGGCAGTCCAAACTAAAGCGTTATTCGAAACATTTAAGGGTTTTAACTCCATTGTTTTAGTAATAACATGGTTTGCACACACTTTGAAGACCTGGTCTCTTCTCATCAGGATCCGGTAGTAATTCTTCATTGTGTGCCAGAGAATCTTAATATCCCCCACACCACGCTCCTTCCACTGACTGACATCTCGATCCCATCGATAAAGTTTGGCTCGCTCTTTAAACAAAATTTCTTCATCTTCTTCTCCAGATTTTACTTCCACCTATCAACAGATGATTATTCTTAACTGCTGCTTGTAATAGATATTGTAGCACATCCCCCATATCTAAATTCTCTAACATATTTTCTTTGTAATGACATTAACAGATTTTTTAGTATGAAAACTGATGATAAAATCCTGAGACTGGGAACACACCTGATTTGGTGGAGGCAGTAAAGACCTACTTTATCTTTACATGGTTTGCTACTATGTAGCACCCACTCTCTTCTTGGAAATTAAATGCCTGCCTTTCTAGGTCAGAAGAAGTTTCAAAAAGTGCTGGTTCTTGAAAAGATATATTAAACACTGACAGAATGAAAAATGACAAAAATAATTTTTGTGAAAAAACAGTCTTATTAAAAAAAAAGTAAAGGTGACTGCTTATTGCAAAGTCTTTTGCCAAGAATGAGAACTTATTTTGGTCTCCAGAATTATGAAAACAAACATGATATTTTAACATATGAAAAATTCATTTCTTCCCAACAATTGCACAGGTGAGTACGGAACCTTCAGAGCAGGGCTGCAGGTGCAGCTCAGGGGTAGAGCCCCTGTCCAGCATGCACATGGACCTGGATTCATCCCTACCCCAGCACATACAGGCTTCTGTCTGAAAGAAACAATGTATCTACTTAACAAGCCAGGCTAACTTTTAAACTTCAACTGAAAAATATGCTATGAGTAAAATTTTCATCTCTTGACATTTACCTCTGGCAATGACACTATTGGTTCAAAATGGATATCTTCACTATGAACTACTTCTTCATCACTACCGTCCTCATCTTCACCAACTTTACGGCTTGACTGTGTTCCAAACACAGCTGCTCCAGTATTCGCCCACTGGAAATTTTTATCTGTTAAATAAAATTTGGATATTTAAACAGTGGAATCTATTTTTATTAATTGTTTATCCAGCTTAGATTACTTTATCAATGTATCTAATCAACAATGAGATACGATACACATTAAAAATGTTCAAAATAATAATGTGGTAACTTCAGTTCCTATATATAGGAATAAAGCCAACTGTAGGAGATTTATAGTTTCAAATACTATTTCAAACCATATAACAAACAAAATGAGTTCATCTAAAGCTAAATAAAAAATACAAAGTTCAGACAAAAAAAAAAAAAAGCTGCTCTGATGAAAAGCCAAGCAAACAATTTCTGTCAAACCTTAAGAACAAAATACTAAAAAAAAAAAAAAAAAAAAAAAAAAAAAAAAAAAAAGGCAGGTGAGTGGTCTAACTGAAAAGGGTGACAGTGCAGCAGGGAGAACGCAGGGGTCAGGCTCCCTCCTGATACTGCAGGATGGTTACATGAGGAGTGCACAGTCTGAACTGTAATTCTCATTTGGTGTTGTTTTACAGATAATTGTACCCATATGTGATCAAAATGTCTTAAAAACAGAAACACCACTGGTAAGATGAAAAAGTACACCAATGATATTATAGTCCTAATACTGAAATCCAAATCATCTTCTAAAAAGTCTTAATGTATAGTTAACAATGTTAGGGCCGGTGAGATGGCTCAGAGGCTTAAGTGCCTGCTCGGCAAGCACGAGGGCCCGAGTTCGACTCCCGGATCCCACATACGAAAAAGGGGCCGGTGATATCGCTCAGCGGCACGGGTGCCTGTTGGCGCACGAGGTCCTGAGGTCGACCCCCCAGTACCCACAAAAAAAAAAAAAAAAAACAATGTTAATAAAGTTAGATATATTCCAAAACTGAGAGATAATTTAGTGTAATTAAGAGAAATGCAAAACTAAGAGAAAATTCTTACTGTTATATTAATAATGAAATGTAGAAGAACTTCATTATTTAAGCACTAAACAAATGGAAGGAAGGCTGATTTATTTAGTTATAACACTGAAACAAAAGACTGGTTTTTTTCGTTGCATTAAAATCTCTCCTCTTGATCTTACCTTTGGAACCAAAAGCAAAGTCCCCAGAATTACTAGAAGCCAGGTCTGCAAATGACAGCCCTGTACCACATCCGAATCCGAATGAAACTGTTTTGCTTTCTGCTGGCAAAAGAAAAAGAACTACTTACTATTTCATTTAACATATATGGAACATCAAAGCTTTACCCAGGACCCAGAAAAAATAGACTTTCTACACTACTAGATGAGGGGGTTTAGCGTCTACACTCTGGTAAGTTACTATTAACGCTACAATTACTCCTCCTAATGAATTCCGTAATACCAAATGCATGCCAGAGGTCAGTGAGATGCAAAGTTAGCTACGCTAAGCTGGATATAAAACTATACAGCTTCTACTGTGTAGTCTTTTACATCTTAAAACAAGCAATCAAAAGCAGGATTTTATGAAATATCTATATAAAAATGTTCCATGTTCTATATTATAAATAAGCTCATAAAAATCAAATGTCTCATTATTCTTGGTCATCAGAAGTTTGGGAGTCTTGTCTGAATTTTACCCAGGTTTAGCCGCATGATCTCTGAAATGGCTGTGCCTTAGTTCATTCATCTGAGAACACAGAGGTTTTTACCTGTGAAGTGACTTGTCTCTTCTAGCAAATTAAAACTAAAGCACCTAAAAATGTACCACTTGTGACTTATTTTGAACCTAAGAAAAGGTAATGTAGACACAATGCAATGTATAAAGCAAAACAATTTACAGATACTTCCTCTATATCAAAAAAAATGGAAATGGAAAATCAGGAAGAGAGCAGCATTAAATATATTAGTTACTCTAAGTAAATACTTAGTTTAGCAACCCATCTGTGAGACATTTAAACCCTTACTGCAGTATTTCTACTTCATATGTAACTAAAACATTCTGACTCTGTGTGAATGATAACATAATTAATTCAAGTAAGGTTCTAATAAAAACACTGGCACAAAGAGAATTACCCAGTAAGCAAACCATTGTCTTTTATACCCAGATAGGTCAGAGTCACACTGCTTTCAATTCCCTGATAACCACAACCCTAACTGTGGAATCCCCAGCCACTGCCTCCTGGCAGACAGTGATTTTCCTGACCATCACTCGTATCTTAGGCCTGCTGTTTTCAGGCCTAGCATGGTGGAGTACCCTGCAATCCCAGCACCCAGGAAGCTAAGGCAAGAAGACAGCAAATCTGAGGCCAGCCTGGGTAACTTAGTGAGACCCTGTCTCAAAAAATAAGAAGGGTTTGCCTGGGCATGGTGACACACACCTGTAATCCCTGTAATCCCAGCACTCGCGAGGCCTGAGGCAAGAGAATCACCACAAGTTTGAGGCCAGCCTGGGGCACACAGTGAGTTCAAGGTTGGTCTGAACTACATAGCATGATCCTTCTTATCTCAAAAAACAAAACAAACAAAAAAAGGGACTAGAAATGGCACTCAGTGATAGAAGACCTGCCCAGTATGTGTAAGACCCTGGGTTCAATCCCCAGTGCCACAAAAGTCATCATCGTCTTGTTTTCAAGTGAGTTTCTAGGATGTACATTTAGAAGTTTATCTTCGGGTCCATCTTCTCAAACTTACAGCTGTGTCTGATGTAATGAATGATAAAATACATAGAGCAACTTTTACCTTGACCTGCAGATTCTGTGTCAGCTTCTGTTCTAGCAGACAAGTCCACAGGCTTGTCCACAGTTCCAGACGAAACAGGTAATGAAGTGGTGGCTTTGGTGACAGGATCTGGTGCAGCCAGTGTGGTTCCGGCTGAACATATACCATCAGCTGAACTGGTTACAGCCTCCCTCTGGGACTTCTACAAAGAGGTGACCAGATACTACGCTGTTAAGTACTGACTGACAAAAAGGAGGACATAACCCTCTTCAGAAGATACTAAGGGTGTGGACTTCCAGATGATAAATATATTTCACTCTATCATTCCCGTCTAAAACGCCTGGACTGAAACATACAGGGCAGTGGTGGTGAACCTATGGCATATGTGTTGTTTTTCTTTTAAAACAAAAGTTGTTACTGTATGAATTGTTTTTTCTAAACTAAAACCTCAGTATTCAGGTTTAACTGGGGTGTTGGCACTCTCCAATAAATAAGTGGGTTTTGGGTTGCAGTCTGGATGCTCATCTCTAAAAGGTTCACCATCACTGATGCAGGGCAACTGTAATAAGGCCCTGACAGGAGGATGAACAATGAACAGGTTCATTTGAGTTACAGGCAGCCAGGAGAAGAGACAGCCGTGAGGATGTCAGAAGATGCCTTACTCTCAGCTGCTCAGCTCAGCTTACCAGGTCTGCACAGTGCCCAGGCACCCAGTTGCATCCATCTCTCTATTTATCTGCACACACTCTCAGTAGTCCACAGCCCCTAGCCAGCCCCACTCTCGTGGCAGTCTGGATTTACACGGTAGTAAGGCGCACAAGAGTGGCCACGTGCCAGTATCAACCTTGGGTATATAAGTTATTTATTGAGACTGTGAGGCGGACCTGAGCTGGAGTCCTACTGACTCAGGACTTGGGTCCCCTGGAAACCAACCTCCAATGCATGGCCTGAACTACAGAGTAGCTGCCCTGGGCTTCGCTTTTCCCTAAAGACACACACTACTAAAAGTCACTCAAAGGACATATTTTGAATGACATCCTAAATAGTGCTTCTATGTATTTTGAAATTCTTAAGAAAACTCCAGACTAGTATAGTTCCACCACTATCAATCATTAAGGAGAAATGGCTCCAATTTGAGATAATACCGCTCAGCAAATACACACGAAACGTTTCTCAATCCAATTATGATGCCACCATTAACTCTTATATAGAAGGCAAAGATGATACCAGAAAACTATAGACCAATATCCCTGATGAATACAAATCCACAGGTTGTGACAAAACGTATGCAAATTGATCCCAATATCATGAGCAAGGGAGATTTATCCCAGGTTTGCAATTGGTTTTCTGAACATTGAAAAAAATCATTATCACTCACAGATTTATGATCACAAAATATTTGACAATATTCTCTATTTAAAACAAAAACTGAACTGTGGGTGATGGTATGTGTGGCAATATATAATCTTAATGTTCCATACAAAGAGCTTCTTGGTACCTGCAGAGAATCCTGGTTAGTAGGGTGTGGTGGCGCGTGCTTATCATCTCAGCACTTAGGAGGCTGAGGCAGGAGGAATGCCATGAGTTTGAGGACAGCCTGGGCTACATACATAGTGAGTTCAAAGCCAGCCTGAACTATATAGCAAGACCCTGTCTCAAAAAAACAGGACAGGACAAGACAGGACAGGACAGGACAGGACAGGACAGGACAGGAAAGAGAAAAAACGGAAAAAAAGGAATTCTGGTCAGTTTGACTGGGATCATCTTAAATCTGCAGCTCCGTCTGGGGAAATGTCACCCACTAGCTATGTGGAGTGTTCCACTTACCTGATCATCTTCTCTACCTGACAGCCACAACCTGTTACTGCCATGTCATGAGAACGTGCCAGCAGAAACGAGGGTGGCAGTCTCACCTGGGCTTCCTGCGCCTCCTGGAGCTCAGCCTCAAAGTCTTCCCCATTTCCATTGTCCTCCTCAGTATCACTGCAGACTCCACAAAAAAAAGTTGGTGGAAGCTTTAATGTATCTGCTTTTGCCTTCTCTTCAACTGTTGGCTTCTTTTCCCAAACAATAACACACTCTTTCTCATTATCTGAAAAATCCATACAACACAAGCAAAAGAGAAAATCAGACGGCATCTAACCGCTCAAGAATCCTCAGTACATTCCACAAACCCAGATAACAAGGCCCGCGCATGCTCATGGAGACCAGGACCACGAAAAGGCCAAAATGCTGTTCCCCCAGTACTAGTTTTAATTATTTTCTTTCAGTTATCATGAATGCATTACATAAATAAAATCAATGATGACAGAAATGATCAAACCACGTGGTTCCTTTTAATAGATTTGTTTAAAACATTGTCCACTGCCATTTAAACCTAACATACCTGCTAGATTTTCTTCCAATGGCCTAAATTTTTCTGAATCATCCAGATAGAGTTTTCCATTTAGTTTCTTGACAGCCGTTTCAAAATCTTCATCTTAAAGTACAATTGATAATATTAGAAAAAAGAATTTCTAGTCAAATTCTGAGGGCTTTCTAGCGGCCGACCCAGGATCATCTCCAACTTCCGCCTCCCTGTCCACACACAGCTCTGTCCTGCCCACCCAAGCCCAGCAGTCCCCTCCATGAGGGGCTCTGCTCATGTACGCTCATGCCTGGCCCCTACACCACTGCCCACCTGATCCCACTGGGACTATTTCTGAGCATGTAAACACCCACTACAGCACACAAAGTTCTCCATCATCAGAAGCCTGTCTGCCTTCTGTTTCTCTCCTAAACCTCCAGGACTTCTTGAAAATGATGATTACTTTCAATTCCCTCAAAACACCTGCCTAGCACATGACCACCATCCAAAAAGTGCTTGTGTAATGAATGCCATCCTTCTGATCATCACACCCAGTGGCTATTTACATGTATACACTTCGGGCAAATGTCTACCTGTAAGGATATCTTTGAGAAGTCTTAAAAGTAAGATTTTAAATTAAACCACAGTCCAGTTACTGAAATTAATAGGAACAAAATGCTTTTAAAATACAAAGGATTGGGCCAGTGAGATAGCTCAGTGGCATAAGCGCCTGCCCGGCAAGTGCGAGGCCCTGAGTTCGACTCCCGGAACCCACATACGAAAAAAGGGCCAGTGATATCGCTCAGTGGCATGGGCACCTGCTGATGCGTGAGGTCATGAGTTCGACCCCCAGTACCCACAAAAAACAAAAAAAAAAACAAAACAAAAAAAAACAAAGGATTTACCATCTTCCTCATCTTCACTAACATAATCTGGTCTATTCTTGTAGCAGAAGAAGGTGGGAGGAAGCTGGAGCTCGGCTGCCAGGGCTCTTTGCTCAGCAGTGGGGGTCTGTTCATACACAATGACAACCTCGTCATCAGAAGCAGCAGCTTCAGCTGTTTTCTTCTCCTCTGCTGTAACACAAGTCAAAAACAGAAACTAATAAGGACTAAGTGTTAAGCAACCATCAATATTCTGACTGAAAATCAAAGACCATAGCACTTGTCTACAGGTTATGACAACACAATGTCAAAAAAACACATACTCTGGTGCAGCCCATGAGCTCTGATAATCAGAATTAGAATTAGCAGACGGATTTACTGTTCTACCCACAAAACTCTTAGAGAAGAATCTACTTAAAACTAAAAATATTCTTTTACTTACTAGTTGTTAAAAACAATTACTAATTTACATAATTTAAAAAGTGGTGCCATAATCATATTTGGCATGTGAAACAATAATTCAGCAAAATATCCATGCACTTATAACTGAAAAAAATTCTTAAAGAAATTATAAGCAAATATTAGCATACATTTGAAACTAACCCAAGGCCAAACTTGATTAGTTCCTAAGTTAACAGATACTAATGATGGCAGGTAATTAGAGTTGCATTCAGTTTTGCATATTTCCAAGCATGCTGCTAGATAAAATTAAATAATAATTATCATCCTATGACAAAAGAATCTAAGAAAATTTCTATGGCTGAAAACATCCCTCTCCACTCTCCACCAATGAAAGGGCAAAAACTCGAGGAGGAGAAAATGAATAGTATATGCAATCTGTTATGGTCCATAAAGAATTCTCGGTTAAAGGAACTGACAAAGCAAGTCCATCCTAAAGCATTCCATATACCCACTGCTGCCAGAGAAACATTCTGCAGTGTAAACATACATACTGGATTCTGAAGACTTGGAGTGAAAAAAAATGACGTGAAATATTTTACTAATTTTTTATACTGAGTAGATGTTAATATGGTATTTCGCGTATATGGGTTAAATAAAATACACTATCAGGATTTCTTCTGCTCTCAATTTTTTTAATCACCCATTTTAGATTTTATTTTCATGTAGCTAGCTACCAGAAAGTATAAAATGATATACACAGATCAGATCTTATTTCTACCGGGTGGCACTGCTATACAGAACTTCTGCAAAGTTAAACTTGCTCCTCTCCATTACAAAAATGAGTGCCAATTTCCTAGGACTATAAAATACATATTCTTGTTCCAGCTCTACCATTAGCTGGTAAAGAGGCAATGGGTAAAGTCAGCCTGCCTTGCTGGACCTTAGTTTACTTCTGTCTCAAGTCTTCATTACTAAGACCTGTATAAGGTTCTGTCCTGCTACAGCATGTTGGTAATCCTGCTCTTAGGCCAGATTCTTAAGCTAGAGCCCATTGAGACTGTACACGAGTACAGTATACGTCCACTTTCCTAGAAGCATCAGAGATTCTAAGAGCTGCCTTAGCTCTTAACAGCTGGCATGCTTTAGGAACGAAGGCCCCAGGAACAGGGACAGTCGCTCTGTCACTGCACTTCTCTGGCATGCTCAGGATGTGCTACTGACAGTGACAGTGAATACCCGCTTCCCAACTCTGCTCCTGAAGGTCTGTCTCCAACAGACCCTATCGTCCTGTTGTTCCAGTCCAGCAGCAACACTTCCACCAATTATCTGTGCTACATATGTGATATACAACAAAACAGTGGCTGTTAAAACGAGGTCCACTTTCAAATACAGTATGTTCCTACACCGCATACAAACAAAAATGAATTCCTAAAGGGACATATATTGTATACATGCTGCTGCCACAGCACTTGAATGCTGATGGGCACCAGTGGCTAAAGACAAAGGCTGGACAAAACACAGATTCTTCATTAAGCAGTGCTGACAATAGAGCAATAAAGTACAATAATGCAGCAAAAAAAGAATGCAATAAGAAAACATAGCTAGCATACAGGTAAGTTTGAAAAGCAGCATTAAGGGTGTGACACCACCAGTCAGAAGGTACTTTGTTTAAAAGACATTCTTTACCATGCATGCTGCAGTGTTAAGCACTGAATTTCATACAGCCATGGTCACTCTGCTGGAGACTACGAGCTGTGTCAGCACACACGGAGAGCATGAACTCTATACCTGTGCTCTCGGGCTGGGAGGAGGGGGTGCTGGTCCAAAAGGCCATTGGATTAGATTTAAAAAGGCTAAAATTAAACCCTACAAAATAAAGAATATTTCTGAACATCTTGGGAAACAAAATGAGTATGGTTTAAAATATAAACGGCAAGAGTCCTCAATTTATACCAACACAGTTTCTTATGTGTTCATTTATGTCACTGCTTTCATTCTTTGCTCATTTAATAAACAGTGGCAAGACTAACCCATGCAATGAGCAAACATCTTAGTACCACCATACACTGTAAATAACAAGAAGATATCAACAACCATGAAGAATGAACACTTTCTTAAAAGGCTCAAACTGGGTGTGGAGACACATGCCTACAATCCCTGCTACTCGGGAGGCTAAGGCTGGGCAACTTAGCGAGACCCTGCCTCAAAATAAAAATAAGAAGGACTGGGGATGCAGCTCAGTGCTTCCTGGATTCAATCCCCAGTACCACCCTCCAAAAAAGACTCACTCATGCTCATGGTTTATGTCCATCTTTATACTCTACTGGGTTCTTTCTGCTTGCTCACGTATGACTTAAGTATATTCTAGTTACTGAGACCTCTTAACTAACCCACAATCTGTTACTGTTTGAATAGTCACAGGTGAAATTACTTAGGGAGAAAAAAGTCTGCTCATTTTTTGGGTGTTCACAAAGCAGAATTTATGATCCAACTATGACTAAAACATTAGTATCCCACAAACAGTCTGCATTAAGATGAACATTAAAACAAAGAGGTTGGGGCCGGTGAGATGGCTCAGCGGCTTAAGCGCCTGCCTGGCAAGCGCGAGGGCCCGAGTTTGACTCCCGGAACCCACATATGAAAAAGGGGCCGGTGATATCGCTCAGCGGCACGGGCGCCTGCTGGCGCACGAGGTCCTGAGGTCGACCCCCCGGTACCCACAAAAGCAAAACAAAACAAAGAGGTTGTACTTAACTGTGAAGACAAAGCACGGAAAATGGAAACAAAGCTTTTGTAAATGGGGAAGGGAGAAGGGGTTGAAGGGAGGGTGTGGGAATGGGGAAGAAAAGGATTAAGTTGTATCATGTACAGGTACAAATTCTCTATGATGAATGTGATCATTACGTGTACCTAAAATGTACCAATAAAATTTGACTGAAAAAAAAGACGGAGCACTTACCCTTAGCAGGTGCGGTAAACGCGTAATTAGCGGGAGACTCCTCCTGTGGGAAGGCATTGAAGAGACTCTTGACTCCTCCATCTGAAGACTGTCTGCGGCCAGCACCCTGTGACGGCTCACGCTCCCCAGGCTCCACTTGTCTTTCGGGTCCACTATGCACCTCTGAACTAGTCTCTCTGTTGTTATTTTTCAAAGGTGCATTAAAACTAAATCCGAACAAAGACCCAGTGGCCGAACTGTTGCCAAACGTGAATGGTTTCGATTTTTCACTACTAAAAATGCTCTTCACAGACTCTGAACCAAATACAAACTTGGGGGGCGAAACTACTGCTTTCGTTGTGGTTTCAGATGCACCAGGCGCCTCTCTGACCTCAGAAGCTGCATCTGCCACATCGGCGCCTGGAATCACATCTGTCCTCTCTCTTGTGGTTTCCTCTAACACAGCTACAGCGATTTTGCCACAAGGTGACTCTCTGGGTGTGCTTGAACGAGAAACATGAGGTGTTATCAAACAATCTTTTTCTTGCGCTGCTTTTGCTTCATCAAAAATTTTCTTAAATGAGTCTGCAACATCTTGTAGTTTAAAACGGACAGCTAAATGTTCTACTTTTCTTTCTCCATCTGCAAAATCACACGCAGTCCACACCCACACTCTTTCTGTCCCTTTCATGGTTTGCAGAGTCATGTCTGGAGTTACCCTGTGATTGGCACAGAGTTTCAACACCTGGTCTCTCCTCATCACTATGCGAACCTGCTTATTATCGTAATTCTGTAAGATCTTTATGTCACCAATGCCCCTTTCTTTCCACTGGCCGACATCTTTATCATATCTATAGAGTTTTGCTCTGTGACTAAAAACAACTTGTTCGTTCTCCTCCCCACTGGACACTTCAACTAGATCAGGTAAGGGTACAACAGGCTCAAAGTACTGCCCATCTCTCTCCTCTTCCTGAGTCACATCTGATTCTTCGTCAGTGCCCACCGAAGCCCCACTATGGTTCAACTTAGCAGGAGATTTAGATGGGCTCAGCGCAGATTTGAAACTGAAGTTGAACCCAGTGGTGGACTCCCCAAAGCGGAAGAGGTTCTTCCTTACTGGGCTGCTGGCCAGCGGTGAGGTGTGAACAGAACTGCTGCTGACGCTGTCGTCCAGAGCCTCTTCCCGCAGGTCGTAGTTGTCCCACTCCAGCGAGGGCCCCTGGTTCTCCGGGCTGCGCCTGACCCCTGTGTCTGCAGCACTGGCAGCATTTGCAGCTGGGCCACTGTTCTCCTCATCCACAACCTTCGTTTGGTCGTTCGTCAAAAACGTCTTGAAATCTTTCAGTCCGCTCTTCATTTCCTCAGCTCTCTGTATCAACTTGGCAGCTCTGCCAGTATCTACAAGTTTATGGGGAGTCTGCAGAGGAATGTCTAAGAGAAGTCGCTGGCACTCCTCGAACTTCTGCTTGAACTCCTCAGCCAGTTCTGGTGTTTTGAATTTTGCTGCCAGCTGCTCCAGCTTGGCATCGCCGTCAGAGAAGTCGCTAGCCAGCCACATCCACGCTCTGTCTGAGCCAGACAGGGGCTTGAGGTTCATGGTGGTCGTTATCCAGTGATTGGCACACACTTTCAGAACCTGTTCTCTTCGCATCAGCATCCTCAGTTTGCCATTGACTTCATTTTTGAGAATTTTTAAGTTCCCCAAACCTCTTTCTTTCCACTGACTTATCTCAGCATCAAACCTGAATAACTTCACCCGCTGTGAGTACAGAACCTTCTCATCTTCCTCGCCTGTTACCAGTTCCACCTTCTCAGGCATCTGCACGACGGGTTCAAAATGGATGTCGTCGTTGTCCTCAGTCTTGTAGGCGTCATCATCTTTCTCCACATCGGCACAGGTGCTGGCCTTCTCGGATGTTTTACTACTTTGTGATGAGAATAACTTTTCTCCGGCACCTGAAAATCCCTTGAAATTAGGGTCTTTCTTTCCAAACTGAAATCCTTCTCCTGAAGTTGACTTTGCAAGATCTGCAAAGGTAAAAGTGCCACTTGTTTGCCCAAAAATTACACCAGTCCCATTCTTCTGGCTACTAACATCCTGAGCCTGGGAACCCGTGTCGTTTTCAAGGTGCTTTTCATTCTTCTCTTGATTCCCTTGTTCCTGAATGCCAAATTTAAACCCATCAGCAGACGCAGGAAAGGAAAAACTAAATTCTTCTTTTATTGACTTAAATTCTGTATTAGAAGAACCCTGAAATGTAAATGAAGGGGTATTTTCTTGATCCACATGCCCAAACTTAAATCCTTGCTCTGTAATGCCAAATTTAAAAGTTTTTTCTGGAAAGTCACTTTTAAACCCTGCTCCCACCCGACTTCCAGAAGACTCACTGAGCTTTGTTTCTGCGCCCTCTGTGAAAGCTGAAGGAGCTTCTGCAGCGGGTTTTTGAGTAGGTTCACAAGCATCGCAAGCCACGCATTTTGAGGAAGAGCTCTCATTTTGTACCGGGCCAACACTACAATCCCCCTGCCCCTTTTTGGTGAACACTCCTTCAAATCCATCCTCTGGAGCCTTGTCTGTGTCTGCAGAGGTAGGCACTGGAATGGCAGGGGCCGGCTGACTCTGTTTACCTGGATTCTGACAAGCAACACACTGGGTAGCACTTGCTTCATTTCGAACTAAGCACTCACTGCAATCCCACTGCCCTTCCTTCTTTGTGAACACTCCCTCAAACCCACTCTTTGGAGCCTTGCTTATCGCTGAAGATCCAAACTTGAAAGAGGCAGGAGCTGGAACAGCAGAAGCAGATGGACTTGGCTTGGCTGGATTCTGACAAGCCACACATTTTGCAGCATTTGCTTCATTCCGGACTAAGCACTCACTGCAATCCCACTGGCCTTCCTTCTTAGCAAACATGTCCTCAAATCCACTCTTTGGAGTCTCACTCATCTCCGAAGCACCAAACTTAAGGGCGCCAGGTGCTGGCACAGAAGTAGTGGGAAGACTCTTTCTTGGGTTCTGACAAGCCACACATTTCGCAGCACCTCCCTCATTTCGCACCAAGCACACACTACAATCCCACTGTCCTTCCTTTGCAGAGAACACAGACTTGAAATCACTGCTGGCAGACTTTGGAAGATCTCCCTGGCCAAATTTAAAAGAAGTCTGCACAAATGAAGATGCACTTTTGTTAGGAGATTTTGTACTCTGGCATGCAATGCACCTAGACGCAGTAGGTTCATTTCTTACTGAACAAGTACTGCAATCCCAGTGACCTCCTTTCTTCGGAGTCATCAATGTAAATCTGTCTTGAACACGTTCTGGACTGCTTTTGGGACGAGAACCAGCTTCCACTAATGGCGGGCCTCGAAGCTCTTTACTGCTTGGGTTTAGGTTTTGGCATGATACACACTTCTTAGCACTGGCAGCATTCTTCAACGAGCAGCTGCTACAATGCCACCAAGATCCTTCTTTCTTTGGAAACTGAAATTCAAAATTCCTATTTCCAGCATCAGATTTACAAACATCCTTGTTATCATGACTTGTGGGTTCTTTTATGATTCTGATGGTCTGGTTTGGTGCTACAGTGACATTTGTTCCTGCTGCTTTTAAAATACTTTGGGCCTCTTCAAACTTGCACTTAAAAAGTGTAGCTTCATCAGGAGTTTTAAACCTAATAGCTAGCTGTTCTGGTTTTGGCAACTCATCTGCATAATCAAGGGCGTGCCATACAAAAGATCGGTCTGATCCTGCATTTGGTGTCAGTTTCATATCTGGACTGATGTAATGATTGGCACAGATTTTCAATACTTGCTCTCGTCTCATTAGAAGGCGAATTTTACCAGATGTTTTATGCCTTAGTATTTTCACATTGCCAACCCCACGTTCCTTCCATTCTTTGCATTCTCCATCAAAACGGAACAATTTTGCACGATTGCAAAAGAATTCTTCTTCATCTTCCTCGCCTGTTTTCACTTCAATCTTATCAGGAAGAGGTACCACAGGCTCAAAGTGAGGGCCATCATCATCATCATCCCCGTGGGCACTTCCCCCATCTGTTTCATGATTCTTACTTGCCAGCTCTGGAGCAGGTGTTCCAAATACAGATTTTCCAGGCCCATGGAAAGTAAACATATCATCACTTCGGCGAAAACCAGGATTCTTTTGCTGACTTGGGCCCATATTTTCTGTAAATGAGATTCCAGACACATTTTTGCTTCCAAAATTGAATGTATTTCGAGGACCAATGGTTTGACCAGGAACTGGTTTTGGTCCACTATAGCCATCTCTTTGCAAAGGTTTATCTGAAGTTAGGAGACCTAAAAGGCTTTCACTGTTATTGTAAGCTGTAGAAGGGGGGTGTGTTACAACTTGCGGTGAAGAAAATGTGAAGTCACCATCATTCGATTTGAAATTTGAGTTAAATTTGAAAGGAGTTGGCTGTGTAGTATGAGCAGGTGTTGACAAAGATGGCCTTATTCCTTCACCAGGCATGGGCTGAATAAAATTTGGTTTTCCAAATTCTATAACCTTAGACTCTGCAGATCTTGACGCATGAGCTCCGACTGGAGGTTTTGTAAAATAACCTGGTTCTGGCAAAGGTGGATTTGTGCTTGCCTGCTGAACATTGTAATTAAAGTAATCATCACCCCTGGGCGACAGAATTCCTGTTGCAGGAGACTCAAAACGCAGCGGAGGACCATACATCTCCTGAGAGAACATACAAGCAGATGAGCTTTGCACCGGTGGTGTGTGCATCTGTTGTGAGTAGGCATAAATATGCTGCTGGGGCGGAAGCCTGTTCATGCCATAAACTGGACCCTAAAAGAAAAAGTTAACACAGGTTGTGGACTGTCTGCAGGATGAGAGAAAACTAGACAGACATCAACTCTCACAAACTTACACGAGTATCATGAGGTAAAGAGTATCACTGTGGTACAGACATACCCACTCATTAAGAAAAGGCACCTTACTACATACAGAGCTACTCGCATATGCGTATGCCAGGCGTACAGTGAAAATTAACTCACACGGCATCTTAAAAGTCTACATCTACAAAAAATAATTACCTTCTTACCTTCTTCTAACCCTATGAATTAAGGCATCACTATTATCTTCATTCTACATATGAGGCAGATGAGGAACAAAGAAGGTAAGAAACTTGCCCAAGGTCACATTAAGCAGAAGAGCAAGGGTCTAAATGTGCCCCAACCCTCTGTCAAAGTCCTCACATTCCACTACAGTTGTAATATCAGATCTTAATCCAGAGTTATGCAACCACATCAGCCTGCAAGTACTTACCACACAGTGGTTCGGCAAGGACATTCTCATCCTACTTCTGTCAAACGGAATGAAGGACCAAACACCACCACCACTCCCATTTAAAAAATATTCTAAATGTTCACACTTATCATTATCACAACGTAGGAAGGTGACTATAAGTAAGTATAACTTGTTATCTGGAAAGAAATTTAAAATGTCTGTATCTTAAGGGATATATAAGTTTTAATATTGAACTACTACCCTGAATTTCTTTAAAGAAGCCTAAGTAATTAAAAAGGAAACAGTTGCAAATGTATAAATTATTCCTTTGTTACCTTTGTGGGAGTAACATTAGCTGCTGGTCTGAGAAGATACTGGGAATTATATGCTGGTGACTGACTATAATATACTGAAGGGCCGGTAGTTGCAACTAAAAAAAAAAAAAGGGGGGGGAGCACTGTTAAAATCTATACCACAGTAAAAAGACTATCTAGGCAAGAACTATAAATACAAAGGTAAAGAAATCAATGAAAGATTTAACTACTTAGATTTTCAATTTTCTATATATCAAAAAAATGCCATACATGACAGACTAGGAAAACTGCTAAATACGACAGAATAAGAACAGCACTGCCACAGTTAAGAAGGGTGCTTAATGAGCACCCAGAAAGAAGCTGAGAAGAATGCAGATGCTCCATTTCCTAAGGTCAGTAGGCTGTAAAAGCAGTCATCAGACTGTCAACATTAGAGATACTGGAAATACAAAGTCACACAGGAGGACTCAGGGATCAAAACTGCATCTGATGATCTCAGGGCCATGTTACGGAAGTGAGTGAGCCTCAAAAGTCTCAAGTGACAAGATTACATTTTGGAAACCCACGTTGAGAATGTTCAGGTAAAACTCACTGGACAAATTTATGAAAAAGATTTCACAAGCAACATAAAATGTGTTCCTTAAAAACAACGAAGCTGGGTGTGGTGGTGAATGCCTGTAATCCCACCACTAAGCAGACTGAGGCAGGAGAATCACTGCGAGTTCAAGGCCAGTCAGAACTACATAGTGAGACCCTGTCTCACAAAACCAAAAAAAACAACAAAAAAAACTGACCCATGTAAAAACACTCATGCTGGTATACAAACTATTTGCTTCATTTGCTTTAAGTTTTACTGGGAAACCAAACAGAAAGGTACCCCATATTAACAGCAAACCTACAGTCCTGCGCTTGATCTGTCTTAACACAGAATTCCAGGAAACAAAATAAAGATCTTTCATGTCTGTATATGAAAAAACTGGAATTTTTTGACCCAACAGGTGCCAAGTAATTGATTCTGAAAAAGCACTGAAAATGCCCTAGAAAAGCCTAAGCAGAAACCCACATCTGAATGTACAAACAGAATGAACTTCCGGAAGACAGTCGTTTTGGAACCACTCTGAAGAGGAAGTAGGCACGGAACACAGAACAAACTGATAGACATGAGACAAGAATCTTAGGATTATAGGTTAACTAGGATTTTATCAATGACTAGCAACTCAATGAGAACAAAAAATAGAAGGATCACTTAAACCTACTAACAATAATCTAAAGGCTGGGCGTGGTGGCGCACACTAATCCCAGCACTCAGGAAGATGAGGCAGGAAGATTGCCACGAGTTTAAGGCCAGCCAGGGCTACATAGTGAGTGCAGGACCAGCCTGAACTACATAGCAAGACTCTGTCTCAAAAAACCAAAATAACAAAACAAAACAATCTACTAAAAACAACTATTACAGAATAGACAATTTAGGAAAAAATGTAAGTGACTATGAAGTACTGAACATACCTTATTTAAAAAAAAAAAAAATTAAAAACCGGTATCATTTTGCTTGTACAAATCAGCAAAGGTTTTCGGATACTGGTGACAGTCAACACAGGCAGGAGTGCAAAGATGGGACCGGATACTCATGGTTAAAAGAACCAATAACCATAGGAATGTGTGTAGAGCATGACGTTTAATACCCATCACAAACTAGAAACATACATAAGGCAACACAATTGGCAGTGCTTCCACATGAAGGGATACCACATACTCATTCACTGAATTTTCAAAGATTTCTTAATCTAAAACCTACTCAGAACTTAAAGTAACATTTTTAAAGTAGCCCAATTCATCTATATACAATGTAATAATAACCTCACAAAAAATACTTTGTGTTCTCACAAAAAAAAAAGAAAAGAAAGAACCAGAACCAGAAGGCAATGCTCCAGAATTGTTAATGCAAGTCTACATGATGGGAAGGCAATTAGTTTTAAGTTTTCTTTACACTGTTAAAGTTTCCTATCTTGGCACATTCTTTACTTTTATTAAAGGAAAAAGTTTATAAACACCAGAACAGAAATCAGGAGACCTGGGCTCCTCTTTCTGCGCTCTGTGGCCCTGTCAGTGAGGGAGGCTGTAAAATGAGGATGTGCTGTTTCTTCAACATTTCATCAGGTCACTGCAAGAATGAAACGAGATAATATGGATGTTGTGCTTATTAGACCATAAGATCTCTACGCCTGTACAGAGAAGAAATGGAACCTGAAACCCACAAGGTGGCAAATGGCTGGCTGCTAGGAGCCCTGAAGAAGCCTGAGAGAAGGTCAGCCAACCTCCATCCTCGCTCACACTGCTCTAGACGACGCCAGGGGCTGTAAGGGAGCAGAACCGGGGCTCTAAGCATCTCCTACACACATCCACAGGGTGACAGTAGTAAGTCTGACATCACCAAGATTCTCTGCCATGTGCCTGCACTGAAAAAACCTGGTTATAAGAGGACAGTGGTGTTACCTTCAATACAGTCCCATGTACCATATCACAGAAATGTGCTATTCTGATCTAGCCTCATTTTAGATCTGTCCTGGGTTAAAAGCAGAGAAAAACAGACTACCACAGGTCAAACATCTCTTTTCCAAATACTTGGGACCCGAAGTATTTCAGATTTTAAAATATTTCCATGTATCTAATGAGATGTCTTGGGGAGGAGTTCCAAGTAAACATCGAATTCGTACATTTTTCATGCACACTTTAAACACAGACTAAAAAGAAATTCTACACAATATTTTTAGCGTACACAGATTCTGAGTGTCATCTGTCACATCAGATCAGATGGAGGATTTTCTACGGATGGCATCACATCAGATTTCAGATTTGCCGAACGCTTAACCGGTACCATTTCAGGAGTCTGTCTCATGTTTAAAAAAAAAAAATCCCATTTTTAACATCTCTGCCTCTAGGCAGCAATGTATCATCCTCGCAAGTGGCCTTTAAGAATAGCACTGTTTGAATCCCAGCTCTATCTATAACTAGCTGGACAAAAACTGCCTTTTAAACCCATTTCCTCATCTATATAATAGGATTTAATAATGGTATGACCACCCGGAGTTACTGTAATTAAATAAAACTTCCTACACAAAGCACTTTTGCACATAGCCACAGGAAGCACTGTTAACAGGCTTGGCCCATGAGCTGTCTACCACATAATATAGTAAATGCCAGCCTCTACCCGCCACCTACCTACATACACACAGGCTCACAGCACTCTCATGAGACGAGTACGAGGGCTGCATTCAGGGAGGTTAACTTACACAGCTGCAGAACAACTGAAAAACACAGTATGGTCTAACTCCAAACCCTTGTCCTAGTACAGTCATGATATTTCAAATAAATGAGATTTCCTATTTATGACCTGCCTTCCTATATATAGAGTCAAAATAACTACCTAGAAGTTTAAGCTCTTAATTAGGCATATCTTACTGCATAACGTAATGTTATAGTCATTAATGTTTCTCAACTTCAGGAATAATCCCACCTCAAACTCAGCTATCTAAGATATACATTAGGGAGTTCCTTCAGTCTCTCTCTTTTTTTTTTTTAATGCGGGTACCGGGAGTCAACCTCAGGACCTCGCGCTTGCCAGCAAGTGCTTGTGCCACTGAGCGATATCACCGGCCCTTTTTTTCCTTTATGTGGGTTCCGGGAGTCGAACTCAGGACCTCACGCTTGCCAGGCAGGTGCTTATGCCACTGAGCTATCTCACCAGCCCCTCCTTCAATCTTAATACATATAGGATCAGATAAAGCCTGTTTTCTTAACACTTGGAGTTTTAAATTCTCAGTTACACCAAATAGCTTAAGTAACATAAGAAGACATATCAACACACATATAAATAAATAAATACAGACAACTCATCTATTTAAATAGCGGGGGCGGGGGGAGACACTGGTATAGTTCAGAGGTAGAGTCAGGCCCTGGATTTGACTCCCAGTTTCCCAGTACAAGAAAAGAGGCAGGGGCATGTGCACATGCGTGTGTGTGTTCATGCATGCCTGCGTGTGACTTTAGTAAAATCTGGGGATTATCCAGTTGCCAACTCACCTGTGAGTGGAGACCCATGATAAGTCTGTGATCCTTGATACCCATCAGGCATTGGGTCTGGCCCATAATTCTCTGCAGGCCAGTGATGTGGGGATGCTGAATTACTGCTATTTAGTTTAAGTTCCTGCATTTCTTTCTATTGGAGGAAAAAAAAACATAATTTTAAACAATGAATTATGCCAAACCAGAAACAGTGCCAAGGCAAACTTAAAATACGTTTTGTTTTGTTTCATTTTGTTTTGTTTTTTGAGACCAGGTCTTACTATGCAATTCAGGCTGGCCTTGAACTCGCTATGTAGCCCAAACTGGCCTCTGACTCATGGCAATCCTCCGGCCTCAGCCTCCTGAGTGCTGGGATTACAGGCGTGTGCCACCATACCCAGGCAATTTAATGATGGCTTAAGAGATTTTATTTTTCAGTGAAATCTGGGTATCAAAAACATGAATAACTAAATCTTGGAGGCAGCCTATATGTCCATCAATAGATGAATGGATAAAGAAAGTACAGTATTTATACATAATGGAGTACTATTCTGCCATAGGAAGGATAAACTCAAGTCATTATAGGAAAATGAATGCACTTTGAGATCGCAATGTTAAATGAAGTAAATCGCAAGCTTAAATATTGCATGGTCTCTCTTACATGAGATACCCAATCTATATAAAGTACAAAATAAAAGAGACGATAGGAAAAAAGAGAAAAAAGTTATTGTAATTCAGCATGGACAATGTATCTAAAAGTGTACCTTGATTTAGTGTAATTGTCTTATGTGTTTTGTATGTTTTTTGGCCTGTTAGTCTGGAAGTTAAGCTGTGTTTATGATTAAAAAAAGAAGAACATGATTCTCCCAGCACTCAGGAAGCCGAGGCAGAAAGACTGCCATGGGTTCAAGGCCAGCCTGGGATACACAGTGAGCTGAAGATCAGCCTGAACTACACAGCACTGCCACCCCCCCGCCAAAGAAAAGCACAATCCTTTGTTAATTTGCTCACTCTAACGCTAAACTAGAGAACCTCCTAATGATCTCATTTCCATTCTACACTTGCCAACATTAATCTTCCTGAAGTTCAACTGCTCAAAATCCAAGACCTACAAATTAAACCTCTCGTGACATTCATGATCCTTCGGTCCAGTCTGCTGTCCACACTACTACATTCTTCACGCCGCCGGGACTACTCGAAATTCAAAAACCATCTCTCAATTCTTACCCAGACGCGCTGAAACAGACTACTACTAATTCTCAGGTCATGGTAAATGCTCCACCAACAAAGGAAAAACAACTAACATTTGCTCAGAGTTTATCAAGTACAGAGTGATCGAAACACGTGGTGAATATTTAAATTATTACAGTAAGATATAATACTCCCTTGCCACACTTCAAACACATCTGCCCATCGTTCCTGCCATGTTCTGAAGCAGTTCTGGACGTCTTCCATCATCAGTGTCTAATGTAACTATGATGCCAGCTATGTTTTCTGCTGCTTTATAGACAACTACATGGGAACATGGGAACCCAGCCCCATAACCTAAAAAATGTCACCTTACAAAATAGGCACAAATCAAGAAGTTGTTTCTTTTTCCAAAAACACAAAAACTAAAAATAAACTGAGGTGCTATCAGAACACAGGTCAGTTTTGAAAACAGTCCCAAACTCCTCTGTATCAACCCAGCCACCTGAGCAGTTATAACAAGTGAGGTCAGAAATAGACCCCAATATCTGCTTTCTCCTAGAAGTGTTTCAAACAGAACTTTCCTGGAAGCCATAACTCTGTCAATGTTCAAGCTCAAAAACTCCCTCCTCAACCCTCAACTGGGCCAGATACTGCATGTCCAAGACCGAGAAGCCAGGGGACCTGACTGGGAAACATGGCAGTCACTGCTGACATCTGCCCACAGTTCTGATCCTGCAATCCCGGATGCAATCATCCTTTTCAAATTCAAAGAACCAGAAAGTGTGATGGGAAATGGATTCAGCAATCCTCACTTTGCAAAGAAGAAATCAGACAAGAGTGAGAAATGGTAACAGATCCAAGATCGGTTATCTGTGGCATAGTCCATACCAGCACCAGCTTCGCAGGCCCACAGCCTGAGATCCACTACACTTCCACAGAAACCTGTCCTGCATGCCTGAGTCCTGTATGCAAAGTCAAGGTTGTACATGACATCACAAACCATACTGCACGAAACTAATATATAAAATGTCTGTACAAACTCAAAACTTTCTACTCCAAATGGTTGCTTCAAAGTCACACACTGCTGACTGCAATGTTATCACCACATATCAAAATTTCCTTGATGTCACTTCTGAAGTTTGGGTTTTTGTCCAATGAGCATGAAAAAAGCTACTTGCACTGTACTTCTAATTTCAAAGAGGTAAAGCCCCTCTAAGCACTGACATAATTAAGTCAAAATCATATGAAAGTATTAAAAATACTTTTTCAAAGCTTTTTCATTGCTTACTTTGCAATTCTTACTTATAAATCTGACCCACACCTTTTCTACAGGCAATGGGAGAAATACACCCGTAAAGTAAGGTATGCTAAGTATTACCTTGGTAGTTCAATGGGATCACCTGGGAACCACCTGTACCAGAATCATGTCTCTGAATAAAAGTCTCTATTTTTACAGGGCTCACGTTTTGTGGAAGAGGTAGATACGTAAGAAATTTCAAAGATGTGGTAAGGATCAAGAAAGAGGTATGTAAAACATGGTACGACTCTGTACTAGTGCATACAACAAGGGGACATTCTGACCAACTTCAGAAAGTGCGGAAGTGGTGCAGGAAGAAATCCTGAATGAGGTACATTTAAAGAAATTAAGTGGTTTACCTTAATGGCCTCTACTTGTTGGCAGATCATTTTCAGCAAAGAATTTTGATCTTCTGCCCATCGAGGTGGTGTTTTGGGAGAATACTAAAAATATAGTAGCAACCATAATAAATAACCACAAAATAGTGCTTAAAACATTTAAAAAAGAAATATATTCCACAATGGAATGCTTCATTGCTTTCCTACTTACCATATAACTCTTGCTTGGTGACAGAGAATACGTGGTGGGAGATGGTGCAGAATGTTTGATCTCTGGGTCTGCACTTCGCAAACTCCCATTCTTACAGAGTGGACCTCCTTCACTACAGTCCTCTAGGTCCTGCATGACGGAGTTAAGCATATCCTTCACTGACTCCAGGGACACTGGCAGCTAAAGCAAAGGCATTAACCAAGGAGTTTAGCTTACAAAAATACCAGAAAAAAACCTCTAAAACAAATAAAGATTTGATATTAATCTGCCAACATTCTTCTCATTTCCTAATAAGCACTTTATACTTTAAGTAGTAATACACGTTGCGGTATCATATAACCTAAAGTTGCAACCAGAATTAAGAATGAATTAATTCACCAGAATCGTGGAAAGAATTAAGTTCATGAACCAAAGTACCACTAATAGCAGAGAGATGTGGAGTTGGGAAGTTTTCCCATATGAATAGGTTACTGGCTTTTCTAACTGATGCTCAATGGAGATATACAGATGCTGGGATGCATAAATCTCAATGTAACGGCAACAACATAAATTAACCAATAAAATACTCAGCAGGAAGGTAGAACCTAACTCAAGGCCATACTGACAGTCTCACACTGATGACAGCTGGGAAACAAGATGGCCCACAGCAGGTGATGAGGATGAGAAGAGATGCTCTCAAGCTATCAGCAACTTTCCATTTCAGAAAAGTTCATTATGAACCAGGCCCCGGGCCGGTGAGATGGCTCAGCGGCGTAAGCGCCTACCTGGCAAGCGCGAGGGCCCGAGTTCGACTCCCGGAACCCACATACGAAAAAAGGGGCCGGTGATATCGCTCAGCGGTATGGGCACCTGCTGGCGCGCGAGGTCCTGAGGTCGACCCCTGGTACCCACAAAAAAAAACAAAACAAAAAAAAAAAGAACCAGGCCTGAAGTTACAATATTTGTTTTGGTCACACTGCCAAAATAACAAAATTTTAAAATGTATACCTTAGAAACCTTTTGTTTTTGGTGGTGCTGGAGATCAAATCCAGGGTCTGTGTATAGTAACCAAGCACTCTACCACTGAGCTATATTCACAGACTAGAAACCTTTTCTAATACCACAAGTATTTTTGTTAACAGTGCACACCCAGATTACCAAGCTTTTAAAAAGACAGCATCGGCTGGGTGTGGTGGTGCTCTCCTATAAAACCAGCACTCAGGAGGCTGACACAGGAGAATCGCCACAAGTCTGAGGCCAGCCTGGGCTACACCGCGAGTCCCAGGCCAGTCTGAACTACCATGGTGAGACCCCCATCTCAAAAAATAAAACTGAAACCAAAAAGAAAAAGACAGCAGAACTAAGATAAAACAAAAAGACTAAGAGCATTTACACACACACACACACACACACACACACACACACACACACACACACAGCCTTCTGTACATAAACAACAGCATACTACTCAGTGATTCTGGAATTATAAAAATACAAAGCCAAAGCAAAAAAAAATTCATCACCAGTATGAATGATCCTAAGTGACAGACAACCACCTGCAACTTACTTTCTGGACCACTGATGGATTTGAATCACTGTTGTCCAAAATCTTTATTAGGTAGTCCCTGCTCTTTCTCAGATAATTTTTGCATTCTTCTTGTTCTTCAGGAGAAAGGGCATCATTTTCAATGTCTTCTGCTTTCCTGTGGAAAATCTAAACAAAGAGTACTTTTATGAAACAATTCAGTTTTTAAAACAAAAGTTTCTTAATCCAAGCACCACACCTACTTACCAGTGCAAGATTCCAATAAGAAACAACACTTTTAATAGATTCAAAAACAGTCAGAGCATCTTCTATATTTCCATTAACTGCCTCAAATATAGCAAAACTGATGTGTGCCTCTTCTTCATATTCAGCAGTTTCAGAGACCTAAACACATTAAGCAGTTTTTAGTCAAACCACTTCTACTCATAATATCGAACCCGAGATTTTCCAAATACTACATAATCTGATAAGATTCACATCTCATTACTCTTTGCCATATCTGTTATCAGCTAATGCATTTAGAAAGCAACACTGACCATAAACAGCAAGGCAACTTATTTAAAGAATCAACATTTTTATTGCTTTGTTATAAATTAATTCAGAAGAGGATTTTCTATTACCTGAATGTCCACACTATGAAAATGTAAAAACAGAGGATCAATAGGTTCGGGAATACTGTTCTTCTTTTTGATTATCTTCAACAATGGTAAAACTTTCTTCCAATAATGAACACTTCTGCCTATGTAGTCCCGTTGATCATAAAAAGAATTAAGACTGCTGCCCTAAAATAGAAAGTGAGAGGCTACAACCTTAAGGAACACTCATGATCACATCTAACAATTCGTTTACAAATGGTAGGAATAACTCATTAAATTTTCTAGTCAAAACCAAAAAAGCACTCTCAAGTCTGTTTGACTTCCCAAATCCTGGAGTAATGAACCACCTCAATACAAGAGAGTAAGCTTTTAAATACTTTCAATAACACTGTAGTGCCTCAGTTCACAAACTCAATTCTCTCTGTGATTCTGGTCACGAACCAAACTGGGTGAGAACCGAATCAAATTTCCCCGTAAGGTCAACACTGAACCCGACCACTGATTTGACTCGGATCTTATCCAACTTGGTTTGCGGGCAGAACTGTGGGAAGAATCAAGTTCGTGAGTGGAGGAACCACTGTACTGCCTTTATCAGGCAGCCCATGCTATTTTTATTTTATTTTGCTACTTTTAAAAGTTGCCATTTTTAGATGCCCAAAGCCTGCTCCTCTGCAAGTGTTATAGCTTAAGCAAAGAGCTAACCACCTGCATCTCTCTTTTTTTTTTTTTTTTGGTGGGTACTGGGGTCGACCTCAGGACCTCGCGCGCCAGCAGGTGCCCGTGCCGCTGAGTGATATCACCGGCTCTTTTTTTTTCTGTATGTGGGTTCCGGGAGTCGAACTCGGGCCCTCATGCTTGCCGGGCAGGCGCTTACGCCACTGAGCCATCTCACCGGCCCCATGCATCTAATTCTGACACAGAAAAGATATCAAGTATTTAGGGAGACCTGTAATGTCCTTACCTAAAAGGCCTTATGCCACCCAACATATTAAAAATTTTTCAGGCTGGACAATAATTATTTAACTAATTATTAACATCTGTAACAGCTCCTACCTATAAACTGTACTGGACATCATTCTTCTTAAGTGCTTATAGTTAACTTCATTAACTCTATGGCAAAATTTAAAAACACATTTCAGCAGCTAATGTGAAAAGCTGCTACTGTTTCAGTTCAAGGTTTTCAAAAATTAAGGCACTGTTCTTTTAAGAAGTGTAATTCAATGAACTCACCGTTTTCAGGAGGTATCTTGCCCAGTGCACAAGCATAGCAGGCTGAAGTCCATGTTTTTCCTGGCCCCGTAGGGTGATTAGTTCATGCTGAACTAAAAGTCGCAATTTTGCTGCAGTTCCAGGTCTAAAAAAAGTTGTATTCAATAGAATTTCTTTAAAGATGTACAATTCCACAATCACACCTACACTGTCACATGACAAAGTAAATCTTGTTATTTCCCTCCTCCCCCAGTACTGGCGATTATACCCAAGGCCTTCATACTGACCTGTATTCCCAGCCCTTTTCATTTTTATTTTTCACAGGGTTTTGCTAAATTGGCCAGACTGGGTTCAACTTTGCAGTCCTCCTGTCTCAGCCTCCCAGCTGCTAGGAGTGCAGGCATTCGCCACCACACCCAGTACCAAGTTACACCCTGGTGGACCTAGAGAGCGAGTGAGGCTGTCCCTGTTCGCTACTCACGCTGCCTTTCTGTGAATGAGAGCAGAAACAGCATCCCACCACGATTTCTGCTTCTCTGCACAGAGCTGCTTGCACACGGCAAGTGGCAGGCACAGTGGGTAGTAGTGGCTGCGGTGGGAGTAGTGCTTTTCCTTTAACTGTAAGTGGCTGGTATATATGACTCCAAGCAGAAACACCTGTTGCATTTAAAGAAAACTTCATTTAAGTTAGAAAATACATTAAACCAAACTCAGTAATTAGCTTGTTGGAATGTTCACTTACCTCAAGATCTAAAATACATATTGATTCAGGTGCATTTGTTTCAAGCTTTGATGTCTCCTGAGGCAAATGATGAAAAAGCTGCTTTAGCCACTTTCGAAATGCAGGTACGGCAGGCAGTGAATTCCACTGTAAGCCCAGCCAGGTCAGGTGCTGGAGGCTTCCATTATGGGCTCGAATGGCGCCTGAAATGAAGGGGAGACTTGGCTTGAGGGTTTGGGAATTACTCTGTGCCATCAGTCCTGACAGAATACATAAGCAATCAGCTTACATAAAATTATCAAATAATTATCAATTCCTTCTACACATTAGAATGGGGGAAACTAGGATAAGTATAATCTTAAGTTCTTATTAAATGCAGTCACCCCTTATAACTAGAAATTTTAACAGTTGTGAATAAGTCCTTTCCTAGGCCATCTAAAAAAAGTGAGACTCACTAAAACTCAGTAAGACAAGTCTGCTAACACAGATCAAATAAAGAATGTACACTTAAAAAGAAATCTTAATGGATTTTCCTTTCAGCAAAGAGTCATTAGAACAATGGGCTACCAATGCATTAGTTTATTATTGAAGAGATTGTTCCTTCTTCTACAAGAAATCCAATACTGAAAAGTTTATGGGCTTCTAGAAGCGTAAAGAGGTACGATCTTTTTGGCAGTTTAGCAATTTGCAAGAGATTTAAAAATGGTCATCTCCTTTGCCTCAGTTTTTAGGAATTCCACTGTGGGAATAATTTAAAAGTCCTGACTTACGAACATTTGAGTTGCTAACTTTTACAGGTGTATTGTGTAAGACTCACTTCGTTGGCTTGCAAATGAATTCGACTAACAAACAGTCCTCCCAGAACGGAACTCGTTTGAAGACTTACTGTATCACTGGTACTCCTCGTTTAATGACCTGTTTAATGACTGCTCGGATTTATGACTGCGGCACGCTGTTCAGATTTACAACACACAACTCGGACTTGCAATCTGTCCTTTCTTTGGTACAGTTCTGTACATCTTATTTCTTAACCCTCAATGTTTTTTGTACAGTACACCTTATTTACATAGTACTGTAAGTTTTGTTGATTGTATGGTACTATAGTTTTATGTTCTGTTATACATTACAGTACTGCATGTAAGGTACGCAAATAAAAGCAGTCATCAAGTTGGAGCTTCCTTTGACCATTTCTTTGTTCTAAATATTGTAACGCACGTATTATATACAATTCCTCATTTACCAACCAATTCATTTAATGACCTAGTCACAGGACCGCAGCCCAGTCATTAAACAAGGAATGTCTTACTTTTAATAGTGAAAAAACTGAAAATAATTTGAATGCCCAACAAAAGCAAGCTGCAAACAAATTACAGCTGATTCATAAAAAAGACATTGCCATTAGAAGTTATAGTTTTAATATAGATTCTATTGTATTAATATACTTTTAATGAAAGATAATAGTATATATATTCATATATATATAAACACACATTAAGTATGCACAGATGCACATATATTACACATTTTACTACCCCCTCAAATTTTACCCCCACCTGAAAGGAATACAGGAAGATATTAAGCCATTATTCCTGGGGAATGAGATTATGGGTAACGTATTTTCCTAAAATAAAAGAATTAAAGTATGGAGTATTTCTGCTGAGAGACGTGACTTACCAATATCATATCTAGCCAATTCATCAGGCCCCGGTGCTCGCACATCGATGTACCCAATGTCATCACTAACGAGGAAAGAGTTCTCCTTAGGAGACTTAGAAAACAGAGCATCGTAGAGAGCAGCCTGCCCACATTTATTGGCAAAAGATTCCACAATCTCCTTTATAAGATTCGGCTTGCCACGACTTAAGTTTAGCAACATGTGCCCTAAAAAAAAAAAAATTAAGTTATTTCCATCATTTTATGATAAGCAGATTGCAGTTACTCACATTTGTTTCATGTATATACCCAAGCAGGAAATAACATAATTATCTCAGACCTCACTCTCCAACCCTGAACCCCAACACGACAACAAAAATGGTGCTTATGTAGAAATGAACAGAGTACAGCTTGAACAGCACCTGTGTCTACCTAAAAGAGAAACGTGAATGGAAAATGCCAGAAGTATTTGCATTTTAGAAAACTGTAGGTTTTAAGCAGCCATCAGACAGTAGCAGGACGAAGCTCTAATTCTCTGATTTGATACACTGACTTTGTGTGTGTGTGTGTGTGTGGGTACCAGGGATTGATCTCAGGACCTCGCACGCCAGCAGGTGCCCGTGCGGCTGAGCAATATCACCGGCCCTTTTTTCATATGTGGGTTCCGGAAGTCGAACTCAGGACCTCGCGCTTGCCAGGCAGGCACTTATGCCGCTGAGCTATCTCACCGGCCTGATACACTGACTTCTAAACCTGGCTGACCAGAATGCTCCTTTAAAAAGCTTTTAAGCTGGGCATGGTGGTGCTCACCTGTAATCCCAGCACTTGGGAGGCTGAGACAGGAGGATCGCTGAGAGCTCGAGGCCAGCCTGGGCTACAAAGTGAGTTCAAGGC
Source organism: Erethizon dorsatum (assembly GCA_028451465.1). Classification (NCBI taxonomy): domain Eukaryota; kingdom Metazoa; phylum Chordata; class Mammalia; order Rodentia; family Erethizontidae; genus Erethizon; species Erethizon dorsatum. Next base: position 678,488 of record CM051824.1, read on the forward strand.
CAGCCTGAACTTCATAGTGAAATCCCATCTCAAATAAATGAATAAATAAATAAATAGCTTTTAAGAAGTACTTATTTCCAGACCTCACTCCGAGATGTTTCTTAATTATGTAAGTTTGGGGTGACAAATCTCTTTTAAAAGCACTCCTTGGATAAATAAAGTACTTATAACTGCTAATGGGCACTAGGCTGTGAGGACGGGGTGCGCGACTGGTGTGTGAACTATATCTCAAGCTGTTCAAACACACACATTCTCCTTGGGGTTAATTCTGCCAGTCAGTCAGGTTTGACTACCACCAGACTATTACTGTCTTAGTAAACTGAATGCCCAGATCAAAGACCACAAACAGCTGATTTTACTAAGTGTGATACCGTGCCAAATGTGCTGGCTGTGCAAAGACAGAAGACATAAAAGGAGAAAAGAGAAAAAGAAGTCACTCCAAGGACTAACTCCCTCCAAGAGTGGGCCATGAGACAGGCGCAGCAGGCACTGGCAGCCTCAGGAGAGACCGCAACTCACAGCAACTTGGACTTAACACCACTTCCTGCTCTTCATGAAGTTCACCACATTACACCAAAACACTCCCCAGAGAGAATTATGCCTCTTTAGGTTACTACTTCATTCCCTGGCCTCCCCTGAAGATCCTGCTTTAGCAAAAGCTCAGGCAGCACGTGCAGCCCCACAGGCACTATCCCAAGCTGCCAGGCTGAGACTACATTCACAATTCTCAGCATCTGAGAGGACGTATGCACAGTGGCTTCTTTCTCAGCTTCTTAGGACACAGATGCGGCTCCGTGTTTATATTGCCCACAGCACTATTTTATAAGCAGCTGGTGTTAAATGGTTGGCAAATGAGTAACACTACTCAGTTCAGGAAGTGCTCTCAAATACTTAGGGTGTGGACTCTACTAGCTACATAAAGAAAGAGTTAAGGAGTTATTTCCACCCAAGAGCAAACAATATCAAGTATTTGTTCCTTTTAAAGACTGTACCATTTCTTCTCATCCCTTCTGTACCTCTTTGCCCTTACCTAATACACCAAAAAGAAACAATCATGACAGATTATCTCCTACACAGAAAGATTGTTAACATTAAGATGTGCTCTAATAATTGTGCTCTAATCATTCTCCTTTATTCTCTTTTAAATTAAATCAATTAAAACATTACTATTACCTGATTGGCTCAAACGATCATGTGCCATCACTTCCAGTAGATTTTGCCCAGCTTCTCCTTTTATTAATTTAATCTTTGGTCTTGGAACCTGATAATTTCAGAATCAAAAATCTTAATTCAGTGGTACCCAAATTTCTTTTTTCCCCCCAAATTTCTAATAGATATTCCTATTACATATTTTTGATAATAAAGTTAACTAATAATTGATTGGAAAAACACTGCAAACAAATGGGAACCAAGGAACTCAATCTAGAAAGTATGAATAAAAAGAGCATTTTTTTCCAGTACTGAGATTGAGCCTAGGGCTTTTGGACTGAGCTACATTCCCAGCCTCTTAAGAAGTATTTTATTTTGGTATCTAGGCTTGCACTTCTGATCCTCCTGCCTCAGTCTCCCAGCATTTTATAGTGGTGGTACTGGGGTGCTAGAGAACAAACCCAGGGCCCCATGCATGCTAAGCAGTCAGTCTATCACTGAGCTACGCCCTCACCCCCTCTCATAACTTGAAGTACTGGTGGAAATATAACTTGGTATAATCCCTGTAAGGCAGGAAATTTGCAAGAGCTCTAATATTTACAAAAGCTTACATATATTGTACTTTGAACTTCCAATTCTTTCCGGGATTTAGCCTACTTATCAATTTCCACATGTGAAAACAGCACAAGGTTGGTTGCTGAATTATTTGATGCAGAAAAGCAAACAGTAAAAGCAACCTAACTAATGCCTTAGTTTTAAAGCCCTGGCTTTAAAAGTAACTCAACAAGAAACAAATGTACATAGTACAATGAAATAACACCCAAACAGCAAAAGAATGAGAATGCTCTTTATGTATTAGTATGGAAAGAGTGGAAAGATACAGTTCATAGAAATAAACAGAATGTTCAAAATGTTTTCTATTTTTTTCAAAGGAGAAGGGATGTGTGTGTTGTGCTAGTAGATACACAAAACTTTTCTTGTGCTGGGAATATAAATTATCTTGAAGAATCACAAGAAAGGAGAAACAGTTTTTCCAGGGTAGAGATTACAAAATGAAGGTAAAAAGTTTTCACAATATACTCTTAAACTGGGTGTGGTGGGGTACCCATGTAACCCCAGGCCTCAGGAGGTTGAGGCAGGAGTTTAAGACAAGCTTGGGCTACATAGTGAGTTCAAGGCCAGCTTGGACTACATAGTGAGACCCTGTCTCAAAAAAAAAAAAACAAACACTTTGTGGGGCATAGTGGCACGCGCCTGTAATCCCAGCACTTAGGCAGAAGGATTACTATGAGTTGGAGGCCAGCCTGGGCTACACAGTGAAACTCTGTCTAAAAACAAAACAAAACAAAACAAAACAAAACAAAACAAAACAAAACTACCTGCACACAATGTACTCTTACACATCACTAGAATGTAGAACCATGTAATATAATTAGTTTTCCAAAGATACTAATATTTCTCTTTTCTTTTTAGACAAGGTCTCACTATGTAGCCCAGGCTGGCCTTGAACTCGAAGCAAACCTCCCCTCCTGCTTTAGCCTCCCCAGTGCTGGGATTATAGGCATGCACCACCATGCTTGGCTAAGACACTAATTTTTTATAATAAGTAGAACACAGACAGGTGTGGTGGCACACGCCTATAATCCCAGCACTCAGGAGGCTGACCCAGGAGGATTGCTGTGAGTTTGAGGCCAGCCTGGGCTATGAGGCGAGTTCAAGCCAGCCTGAAATGCATAGCGAGACCCTGTCTCAAAAAGACAAAAAAAAAAACAAAAAAACCTAAAAACTTTTGTTTCTGAATTTCAAAAACATTAGTTTGACTTATCCTTTTACCTGCAATTTTTCTAAACACATCACTTTGTCATATTGAGAACAGCATACAAAATAAGAAAACACATGAAATGATTACGTTTTCAAACTGACTTCCATTCATGTATCTGATTGTTTTTACAGAATTATTCAACACCTAAATTTGTGAGCAGGTAACTAATTATGAATCACTCAGTCTAAGCATTTCCAAGTCCTCTCATCTTAACTAAAAATAGGGCTCAAGGGACTGTGAGATGCCTGCTGAAGTGAGGTCTACTGAGGGAACCACACAGCACCCCCGACAGGGGTCTGCAAGTGCTACCACAAAGGAGTTCACCAGCCCCAACTCCACATCTAACAAACGTCAGCTAACAACCTTCCTTTTATGCTTAGGCTGCACCATGAGTTTAGGACCAGCCTGATCTACTTAACAACAACAACAACAAAACTTCCATTACTTGAGAATTCCTATAAAAAGCAAGAAGCTTCTAAGGTTCATGTAGATCAGTGGCCCTCCGTGACTTTACTAATTTTCACTATTAAATGGATTCCTGTGAAGTGTGGCGAAGTGGCACAGCCTGTCCTGCCTGGGAGGCAGAAGGACCAAATCCGAGCCCAACCTGGAAAGGCAAATCTGTGACGTAGTGAGATTCTGACTTGAAACCAAGCAACCAAATAAGTAAATACATGAGGCTGGGGAGGTAGCCCAGCGTGAAGGCCTCGAGCTCAAGCCCCAGTACCACGTTCCTGTGAATCTAAAAAGTTCTCCTGAGCAGGTAACAGCACAGGACACTGTGATGCTGAATAGTGACGGTGCTTTAGAGAGGATCCAATACGAGCCAGAAGGGTTTCTGTGGGAATTAATGAACCCTTTCTTGTTCCTCCTCCAAGCAAAAAAAAGTCATTCTTTAAAGCTAAGAATCATTTTTCTAAGTCTGCTTAATGCTTTTTTGGAAGACTGCTTATTTCTTTTCACTTCAGAAGTAATACAAGAGGGGCCAGGGATATAGCTCAGTGGCACAAGCATCTGCCTGGCAAGCGCAAGGTCCTGAGTTAGATTCCTAGTACCAAAAAAAAAAAAAAAAAAAAAGGTAATATAAGAGAGATGGAGGGAGTAGGAAGAGGAAGGGAACTAAAAAAAAATAAAATGTGTTATGTACATGTACCAACCCCTCTACAGTGAATGTAGTCATTATGTACCGCAAACACTAATAAAAATTTGAAAAGCCGGGTGTGGTGGTGTACGCCTACAATCCCAGCACTCAGGAGGCTGAGGCAGGAGGCTCACCGTGAGTTCAAGGCCAGCCTGGTTCCATAGTGGGTTCGAGGCCAGCCTGAACTACCTAGAGAGACCCTATCTCAAAAAAAAAAAAAAAAAAAGCACTGGAAAAGGGGTATGAGTCAGCGCCCCATCACCTAATAACAAGGGTTAAGATTCTGTCCTATTTTCCACCTGCCACAGTCTTTGTACAGGAAAGGCTTTGTTTTCAAAGATGAACACAGCTGGGTGCGGTGGCAAACACCTGTAATCCCAGCACTTGGGAGGCTGAGGCAGGAGGATCACTGTGAGTTTGAGGCCAGCCAGGGCTACATAGCGAGACCCTGCTCAAAAAAAAAAAAAAAAAAAAAAAAAAATGAACACAATGTCACCATCATATTCATGTTACAAAGAGGTTATATATATTTGTGTGTTTTCATGTGTAGTTTAAAGTAATACCTTAATCATATCCCACAAAATGTGCTTACTGTCTTTGTCATATATACATTTTTTAATTAACTTTTATCTATACTTGAAATTATGTCTTTATTATTATGTTCCCAGCAATGGCAAAGTAAAAAGATCAAACTCTTGGGGCCGGTGAGATGGCTCAGCGGTGTAAGCGCCTGCCTTGCAAGTGCGAGGGCCCGAGTTCGACTCCCGGATCCCACATATGAAAAAGGGGCCGGTGATATCGCTCAGCGGCACGGGTGCCTGTTGGTGCACGAGGTCCTGAGGTCGACCCCCCGGTACCCACAAAAAAAAAAAAAAAAAAAAAAAGATCAAACTCTTCCAACTGGTCTTTAAGTTATAGTAATACACACTGCTACATACCTGTTTCACCAGCCTTGCCAGTATTGCGTACTCCTTGTTATTTATTTATTTTTAATTAATTTTTTTTTCCTATATGTGGGTACCAGGAGTCAAACTCATGACCTCACACTTGCCAGGCAGGCGCTTATGCCGCTGAGCTATATCACCGGCCCCTCCTTGTTATTTTTAACCTATCAACTTGACTTTCATTTTAACTTTAATTCTACAGACTTCCTCATATATTCCCATTACGTACCGGAGCACACCTCCATGTGAACATGACAACTCTTGGTGGAATGTCACCTGTAACTGAAATGGAAAAGGCTCACCTGAAACGCTATGAGATAGCACAACATAGCCAGCTCAGAGAGAGCTCGCCACTGGATGTCACTGTGCTGACCCATCTTCAACAGCAGGGAGCCAGCGTGCAGGTAGAAGTGTCCTTTCACTTCTTGGAAGACAACCGACAGCTCATCATTTCCACCCACCGAAGGCTTCACACACTGAAGGACACTATCGAAACTGCAATATTAAAGAAGTCACACAGTAGTCAACACTTACTGCCTCATGAAAAATCGGTTTCATACAGTCAACTAAAACAAAGCTTTTTTCAAGATTCATCTTCTACACTCGAAGTCCTATTAATTCTTTATTCTCTATTTCATCATTTATGAACCATTTAGTGCTCATTTTTATCCTGCATACTTCCTATACTTCCACCTCTAGAATTTCTTATTCCAAAATAGTCATTTCCTGCCCTCCAATCATACAAAAGATAAAAACAATACAAATCAAGACAGTACAGATAGTAAGTAATTTGTATAAATTAGGGTCAAGTCAGAAAACTTTTACAGTTTCTTCTTGATCCATATGGCTTCATTAATGAAGTGAAAGCTGAAATTTCTCAAATTGCACATGCCATTTCCAAAGTATAGTAAATAACTGAAAGATATTTGAGTATCGGTATAAATGCTCTTCCTACTGTAGAGATAAGTATAGAGTTAAATTATATTTCTTCCCATTATTTGTAATCTATATTTTAGTGTTTCTAAATCCTCACGATCCTCAGAATCTTCACTTTGTAAGAAAAGCAAAAACAAATACAAAGCAGCTTATAATAAAGCTTATAAACTAGCTTATAATAAAGCAATCAGAGCAACAGGGATTCCTTCTAACAAGTGAATCTGGGAATCTCTGGGGGTTCTCAAAGACCTTCAAAAGACCCACACGGCCCCACTGATTTTCACAGTAATACTGTCACTTTTGTTTTTTTTCAGAAACTCTTATTTTCTCACGTATGTGTAACTGAACTTGCCAGAGGCTTCAAGACATGTAATAGTTCAAGAGAATGAATAAAGGTGATGAGAATCCAGCTGAGTTCCATGAACCCAGCCACTAAAGAGATTATAAAAATACTAAATAGTGCACTTCCCTCATTTCTTTTTTTGTTGTTTTGGAAAATAACTACCCTTCACAAAAATGTTATTGTTAGTGTGTAATGGGTTTCTACTTTTTAATGAACTAAGCGTTTTTTTAATTTCTCAGTTTTAATTTCTAGTATGATAACTACTAATAGTAATAACCCATGAAAAACAGATCTTTAGGGATCTTCAAAGGATATAAGAGGATCTTATGACCAAAAGCTTTGATATACAAACCACACAAAATAAAACATGCTAAGTATTTTATCATCTGAAAGTTTGAGTTACTTCTTTTGAACACTGCCCTTACCCTACATCATCAGGAAACTAAGTATTTTTTCAAAACCACTACCTAATCCTACAACACTTCAGTGAAGTACTGTGAAACAAACGAACGGTGTAAACCATGGATCAGTAGAACATTTCTAAGGGTCAGATGATCTGGCTCTGCAGGCCGCGGTCGCTGTCACGGCCACTCAACTGCTCTTGCAGTGTGTAAACAGCCACCACCACTTCTCCACAGAGACCCAGGCTGCCAAGGACCCTCGAGTCCCAAGACAGGCAGCAGGCCACAGATGGCCATGAGTGTTCATCAGCCCTGCTCCAAGCTCACACCCTTGTCCAAGTCAAAGTGGTGTTTTTTGTTTGATGGAATTCATTTCCATAAAATAGAGTACTGGTTCCCAAAATCAAAATTCCAGAAAAAAGAAAATTCATACCTTATGTTTATTTTGTTTCTCAGCCAAAAGTGTTTCCTGAAATACTAGTGACACTAAGTGCTTACACCTGTACATCTGAACCTAGCCTCCGATAAGAGATGAAGAACTGTTACCTGATTTTCACTCAAAGTTATCCTTTTTTAAAAAAATAAAACAAAATGTGGCTGGGTGTGGTGGTGCCCACCTGTAATCCCAGCACTCGGGAGGCTGAGGCAGGAGAATCACTGTGAGTTCAAGGACAGCTTGGGCTACACAGTGAGTCCAAGGTCGGCCTGAACTACATAGTGAGACCCTGTCTCAAAACAAACAAAAAAACCCCCAAAATAAAAAATAAAATGTGGTATAACAGAATATTCATTTTAATGCCTGACTTTTTATTAAGCACACCAAAACGGATCATTTATCTATAAAGCTAATTTAAATCAAACTAAACTAAGAGTTCTCTGAAAATTAAAGTCACATGAAACTTTATTACAACATCCTAATAGAAGTAAAATACAATTCCCTTCAAGTGTTTCATTGTATTAACTGTAACTTCCGGGTACATTATAGAAATAATGATGCTGTAAGTAAGTTTAGACCAAATAACCCATCACTGCAAAAAGGAAACCTGCGATTTGTGCTGCTGCCCCTCCCCCTCTCCCCGCCCACGCACCTCTCCAGCAGCTCCCTGACCTCCTGCTCGTCTCGGGTGGAAAGCGTGAGGAGCACCAGGCTAGTGTGGGCCAGGAGCAGGTCCTTACTGACTGCTCGCCGGTCGCCTTTGTCAGACTCCAAGCATTGTAAAGATTCCAGATATTCCTATTTTGTGGAAAGAACACTAAGTTACAAAACTATCAAATTTTGAGAAAATGGGTATTTTATCCCAACAAATTTCTTGGACCACTCCTACCACAGTTCTAAAACTACATTGGTTTTTTTTATCAGCCTTAAAATAAAAATACCAAAAATATGAATATATTTGTCATGCCATCTCCTCAATCTATCCATTACAACTTGAAATTATCTGGCACAGTTTCATTTTATAGTCACGTTACACGAATGAGAGAAGCTCAAGAGCTGGACAGCGCTGTACGGCAGCACACATACTGTGCCCAGCAGCCTTCACCTACCTTAAGGGTCTGCACAACACACGAATTCCACTCCAGATTTGTACGCAAAGCTGTATGCTTCTCAGCCCCACGGCAGTGGGCCACAGCATCCTTTAATCTCTTATTTGAACGATACAGCTCCACTAGCCGGATATTCATGTAGATGTCATCAGGTCTTAAATAAAGTTCTGACTGAATCAAGTCAAAAAGTTTATTCCATCCATCTTCACCTTTACAATCTAAAAGCTGTTCCTATTTGGGAGGGAAAAAAAACAAAACACATTAATTTAGAGCAGTGATGGCAAACCTTTTAGAGCTTTCAATGATACTAACAGCCTGTTGCTGCATGCGTGCCATAGGTCCACCGCCACTGATTTAGAGTAACCTCTGCACAATGTTAAACAAGATGCAGTCCATTCCCAACATCATTGTGACTAGCTTTAGGAAGGTGGCACCACGAGTACCACTCTTCTTACCTCAGACGCCCCTTTAGTGTTGCTCCCACAAGCTGAGCCCCAAGAACTGGAAGCGGAGAGAAGCATATGCAGGATCCTGCAGTAGCTGTGGCTGCCCACATTCGCTTGAGACAAGACCACACTGCTCCTGTCCCAGGCGCCCACACCTCGATCCCCACCAGAAGCTCAGGCCTCCTGTCAGTCTGTGTCATCTTCAAATCCCTCTGTATCTCTCTGAACCTAACTCAGTCCCTCAGTCCGGAGGCTAGAAACTATTCTGTCATCTCCATCATCTTCTCAAAGCACTGCTTCACCTCCTGCCTTAGCTGTCACGATCGCCCCACCACCTCTGCCTTAACAGCTGCTCTTCTCACCTGCGAACACAGAGATGGGGCCTGTATCCTACTTGCTCCTCACTGCCACCTCTCCCCTCCCAACATGCCTTGTACGAACCTTTCTGGGGGCAACTGGGATAAATCACTGCATCTCCAACAACCAGCACTGGGATTAGCAATCAAGACATACAAGACACGTAACAGCTTAGCCACTCAGTTCATTCACCACTTCCTATCCAGTGACCTGACCCTTCACTCCAACCTCATCCTCGTCCACCCACCCAACACTGACACTGGTCTTAGAAACCTGTGTTTTGTTCACCCACCCCTCTTATTCTTCCACCTCCTTGGGAACTCTGTGCCCTCTACATACACTCTCCTCTTATCACATGAAAATACCCCTTCAAGCACATGCCAAGTTCTAATTATCCATAACAAATTCACACTTTACATCTCTGTCAAGCTGAAATGCAATGATCCTTAGTAGTCATGATTACCACTTGCTTGGTGATTCTGTCAATCAATTCCCTCCACCTTCCCTTAGAAAAACCCACTAGCTCTCTTCTCTGGGCCTGCACACTAACAGCTGAACTGGGTAGTATAAGGAATAACGGGAAAGCTCAAACCCCAGGTTGATCTCATTTTCATTATCTAAAACACAGACTCGTTCTGCCTGGAGCAAAATACTACTTTACTTCCAACCTCACTTTCTCCATTCCCGGGAATGATCACTTTGTACCTCCACATCCCGCACCGTCCTTCACCCTCACTTTCCACTTACAACCTCAACTCGTCCTTCCTGGAAGAAACGGGCATATATGCCCTTCTCCCTGAGCTGCTGCACTGATCCGCACCCTGTGGTCTCTGCCTAGAGAGGCCAAGCCCCAGTAGTGCTCGGCACTTCATTCCTTCTGCCCCCTGGATCATTCCATAAACTCAGACTTGGCCTCTCCACACCTACAAGAGAAGCACTGGCCTCATTCACATGTTAAAATATTTTTTAAAAAAGAACACCACCATTATGAACTGTGTTTCAAAACAAAACCTTTTAAAAATTCATCAGAAACATGTAAGACAGTGGGGTAAACAGATAAAAACAATACACATTTGTGATTCATTCATTACTCTCCAGGTATGTAACAATGTACGTCTTCCTTACACTTTTAACACTGTATAATAATATACATTTCAAATGGATGCCAAGCACATCTAGAAAGACCTTCTCCAGAAGTTTCTTGGTAAACCATATTTTACTGACAAATGCATAATGATGAGCAACAATTTCCAAAATTTTTAGTAATTAGTTCCAACTTAAGTCTTCTATCATTTGTTTCATAACCTCTTTGTCCCATGAGACAATCCTTTCTACTTTTAGAGTTACTAGAAGACTTTATAATAACCCTAAAATTACCTGTAGGTAATTTTCACCTAATAAAGAAAAAGCTTTCTACCAGACAGAGCTTAATTTAAACCTTAGCTCCATCACTGGCTGCAAAACTGCAAAACCTCTTAAGTACTACTGTAAAGGAGTAACTGAGTTATCCCTTGTAAAGCATATCAGTGCCCAATAAAGATGCTCAGAAAGGTTTTAAAGAGATCTATTTTTGTTTTTTGAGACAGGGTCCCACTAGGTGTGTGTAGACCAGGTTGGTCTGGAACTCGTAATTCTCCTGCCGCAGCTACTAACGGCTGGAATTCAAGGTGTGAACCATTACATTGAGCTTAAAAAAAATATTTTAAAGGAATATTTTTAAAGCAAACACAAATACACACTCCTCAGTGCTGGGTTTGCTAATGAAAAACTTCAACTCCAAATATTAGAAATGGTTGTGTCTTAGTTTTCTCCTTTTATACGTTTTGTTTAATTTGGCTTTTTACCTTTAACTTATAAACTTCAGGATTTCCGGGGAAAAGTTTTGCTGCTTTTTCAACCCAGTATTTTGCTCTTCCATCAGTAACATCATTTTTACACAGCAACTCTGCAATCTTCAACACAAGATCTTTTTGTGTTGGGTTTAAATCCACTGAACGCTAATTTGGGAAAAAAATTTAAAAATAAAAATTGTATTAGAGTCATACAACGGTTAAAAAACCATCACTGCAGCCATTAAAAATTCTATTTCTAGATGACAATATGTTTATTCAAAGTTAAAATTAAATGATCCTGGAATGTTATGGAAATCTATGAAGTGAAAATTATAATTGTAATTAAGTGAATGCAAACAACACACAAGAACAGCATCTCTGACCATGTCGGACTTAAATTTCAGGTGTTAAAGTACAGTGTACTGTGGGCCAAATCTTAAATGCTTTCCAAGCTGAATCATGCAATGCTTGTTTCATGACATCCATACAATACACCTAAATTATTCATTACACGAATCAATTTGGCATCATGTGTCTGGCTGTACAAAGGTTCTCTTTTAATCCAACAATTACCTTATAACATTCAACAGCTTTGTCAGCATTTTCCTCTGCTTCATAAAGAAGACCCAAAAACCTGTGACCTTTGGGGTCCCGCTCTTGCACGTTAATATATGAAGATACGTATCTGTTTTTAAATAGTAATACAAAAACAATCTTAGATTATAAAATACAACTATTTAAATGCTGCATCCTAACCAAAGTAACCATTAAACTAATCGTTATTGTTATTCAATTACTGACTACCATCATTAAAGCAGAATATTCAGATGACTCAACAGTACTCAGAAAAAAACAGATCATTGTTAAAACACAAACACAGCACTGACAACATACTCATTTTGCCATTAAATGCAACACCCGCCAAATGCTTTCCTAGTGCTACCTATACAAAGAAACAAACATATAGTGTTTTTTCTTCTTGATCATATTTGCCTATTTTGCATATAAAAATGACTATATTTTTAAAGTTACCATAATGCTAAAAACTAAAGATAACAATTTCCCAAATGACATCTAATATATCGTTACCCTTTAAACAAAAAACAATCATTCATAACTACTGTACTCAGCTAAACTTGAACAGAAGAGAAATTACGAACTCTACTACCAAATAGTAATTTCTACACACACACACACACACACACACACACGTTTGTTTGTTTTTGAGACACGTCCTCCAGGCTGGACTCTAACTCATGATCCTCCTGCCTCAGGGATTATAGGAGTGGATCACTATGATCAGGGTAATTCCCATTTCTTTAATTGAATAACAACTAAAAATAACTGTCTTCCAGGTTCAGTAACAATGTTATCATAAGAGAAATTAGACCAAAACTAAGGAGGAAAAGTCTCACATTAACAAGGAACAAAGGTCAGTAGCCCCATTACTCCTAGTCAGGTAAGGTGCTGCTGTTTTCCTCTCTTACTAGCATTCCATCTCTTCCCAGCACACACCTCCTTACTCCTCTCTGGCTTTATTTTTATTTTTATTTTTATTTTCCCTCTCTGGCTTTAAACTGTGCCATGCCAGGAAATCACAATCTCTAAGGTTCTTCTCCTATAGTGCCACAGCCCCAGAACATATAACCTACTGAGTCCATTAAAGATCTTCTACGGTTCGGTGACTGTGTACACCTGTAATCCCAGCTACTGGGGAGCCTGAGGGAGATCACAAGTTCAAGGCCAGCCTGGGAAACTTAGCAAGACCCTTCCAAAACGGTTGAGAAGGTAGCTCAGTGGTAGTGTTTATCTAGTGTGGCAAGGACCTAGGTCAGTGATAGACCTTTTAGCGCTTTCAATGATACAAACTGTCCACTGCAGCACACGTGCCACAGGTTCACCACCACTGTTCTAGGTTCAATCGGTGTGTGTGTTTTACACAAACTACTCTCCTGTTTTAATTTTGTACTCACTTTTCTTTTCCAGCTAACTAAAGTTCCAGAGATCTAACCAGAAAGAAATTCAAATATAGATCTTTCATTTCATTCTAACCCAGGGCCACTTTTAGAACCCAAATAAAAACAAACAGCAGCCTGCAAGCAGGACACATTCTAGGCTCAACACCAGTCTGAGGTGACGAATCCCTCGTTCCCGGATACACACAGGCAAAAGCAGCTCGTTCTCCAGCAGTTCTTCCTACTGCGAACAACACAAGGAAAAGCAGTGATTTTTGAAAACTAACCATGTTCAAAGTTTGGCACTTACTTTTTAGCAAGATCATATTCTTTAGCTTCATAATACAGCCTCGCAAAATAAAATCCTTTCAATGATTTCTAAAAAATAAAAAAAAAAAGTTTTACTTTTCATACTTTCAAATATTGTACTTAACAAGGTTAAGTGTTCACACAGATTGTAAAAAAAAACTGCTTGAAAAATGTGTATTCTAAAAATCATGAGTCCATGTTTAAAATTCCTAGCATAAAACAAAATGAATTTCAAAACAGCAGGACAATCAGACATCAGAAGTACTTGGAAACTTTAGAAACCATGGAAACCTTAAAAACCATGTTGTACCTTAAAAAAAAAAATGTGCTGGCCAGCTCTCTCAGTTTACAGATGAGTAAACAAAAACCAACATTTCTGGGGGAGGCAAGGTATACCAGAAACCCCGCTTCTCCTACAATATGTCAGCCCTTACGGGGAAGAATAAGCAAGTGCTTCAGAGCCACTAAGGCACTGTAGAGTCCCAGCCAGGTACCACTCTCTACAGCTCAGCACTTCACACTCATGGAATGAAAAGGCAGTAATAAAAACAATTCTTCAGGGAAGAAACCAAGTCCACACCGTGGCTCTTTATCTCCATAAACTCCAAACCAGAATACAAGTTCACACAAGTTAAGTCCATAATGTGATCAAGAGGATACAGCTATCAAATATTTTTTGATGATTACCCAAAGACAGGGAAAAAAATCAGTATACTGAGTTAAAAAGTAGTCTGAAGAGTAGGATGTTTTCAACTGTACGTTTTAGACTAGGCATATATGAAACTGGCAATTACCACTGAACTATGGAATTATATTTAAGAATTCTTCTGTAGCTGAGCAGTGGCACACTCCTATAATCCCAGCACTCGGGAGGCTGAGGAGGAAGGACTGCTTTGAGTTCAATGCCAGCCTGTGCTACACAGAGAGTTCAGGGACAGGGACAGCCTGAACTACAAAGTGAGACCCTGTCTCAAAAAAAAAAAGAAACGTAGTCTTTTTCTTAAGACCCACAAAATTTAGGGTTTGTTCACTGGGTCTATAATGCAGCAGGCACTGTCTGAGGCACCAGGGCACCAGCAATAAACCCTAAGCCTCCATGTGTCCCAAAGCCTGTCTATTAGGTACAAAGCAAGCAGTTATCCTTATTGGAGCGGGAGAGAGGTGCTGCAGTATAGTATTTCATCAATCACTGACGGTATTTCACATTTTAACAAATCTAAAGCCAAGTATTCACTTCCCAAATCGTGAGCATTCTACCACTGTGCCCGTTTACTTGAGAAAATGCTGAGGCACGGACAATGGTGTCTTGGTCTCTACAGGAGACAGAGGGTCATCGGGAAAGGTCTCATCATGGAGGGGACACTGGACCAGAAACTTTATTCAAAGTGGTTTCCAGGGCAGACTACACAGCAGATGAACTGTGATAATCCCCATTGTTTATAGATTTGCTTCCATTTTTCCTTCTTAGGAAACTACAGTAAATACTCCTAAATCACACCATCTTTAGGAAACACTCTTCCCACAAATTCCTATATACCACGCTGTTTGTGAGAGGCTCTTCCTTCCCTTACACTGACTTCCCCACGAGTCAGTCCTAAGCCCTCTTCCTCTCACACTGAACCTCTGTATGACTACTGACTATATGCGGTGTCATCCAAAAATACAGTGAATGTTTAAGTTGGCCTTTTTTTTTTTTTTTTTCCCTTTGGCTACAGTAAAAGACACCTCATTACCATTCTGGAAGTCCTCTTTGGTTGCATTGTCGTGGATGCCTCAATGTCCTGAGTTGATTCAGACTATTTACCTTTCATTTTCAAGTCATTTTAACTTGAGGAAGAGCAAGAAGTTGTATGGTGCCAGAGCCAGTGAATAAGGTGGGTGAAGACACACCATATCCTTTATGAACCTGCCTTTCCGTTGTATGGCAATCAGCAGCAGCATTCACTGCATTTTTGATCACTCCTCATAAAGACACAAAAGAGTTCAGAACTGCTTCAGAAATTGGTAAGAAGGGAATAAGTTTTCAAAGCAAGGAGTGTTGGAGAGGGATTAACGGCAATGTCTTTTACAGTAATAATTCACTGCACATTTTGATCATGCAGCATATGCTGTCTCTCAACATACATCTTTGGCTCTCAACTCCCTTAAGCTCTAAACTCATCTGCAAAATATTATTAACAAAATCTGGTATTCTAGACCTGTATCTCAATTCATCCGCTCTTCTACTACAGTGCTGCGAAAGTCCAAGCCTGCTATGATTTAGTAGTTCTCTGGGACTACTAAAAAGGCTAATCTCTCCGGTGAGATAGCTCCGCAACATAAGCGCCTGCCTGGCAAGCGTGAGGTCCTGAGTTCGACTCCCGGAACCCACATACGAAAAAAAGGGCCGGTGATATCGCTCAACAGCACGGGCACCTGCTGGCGCGAAAGCTGCTGAGGTCGACGCCCGGTACCCACACACAAAAAAGGCTAATCCCTTCCTATTTGTTCTGTATACTTTTCCTCCCACCCAATCCATTCACTGGAGAGGGCAACACTAAAACTCAAGTCAAACCATATCATGCCTTCTTTCCCATTATACTTTGAAAATACTCAAATTTCTACCAAAAAAAAAAAAAAATAGCAGGACATGGCACCTGCCTACTTTTGCAACTGCACTTCTTCTGCTCTTTGCGTATAATATATACTTCAGCCAGTGACTAAAACCAAGATGTACCTTTCCAACTTGTACAGACCCAGGAGCCCACCTGTTCATTTAAAACAAAGGCCAACAGCAGGTAACGACATGATGTAATTTCTGTATTCTAAATGTTAAGAGTGAAGAAATTCAGCACAGGTAGGGAAACAGGAAAGAAACTATGAATCTCTCAACATTGTAGCTGCACTGTGGTTGAACTCTGTAAGTTCTAGCCACAGTCATTTGCTAAGGAAAAAAAATACAAGCAGAGAGACCACTCACATACAAATGGTCGATAAGATATGAAAAGATGCTCAACATTAGTCATTAAGAAAATGCGAATCGGGCCGGTGAGATGGCTCAGCGGCGTAAGCGCCTGCCTTGCAAGCGCGAGGGCCCGAGTTCGACTCCCGGAACCCACATACGAAAAAGGGGCCGGTGATATCGCTCAGTGGCACGGGTGCCTGTTGGCGCGCGAGGTCCTGAGGTCGTCCCCCTGGTACCCACAAAAAAAAAAAAAAAAAAAAAAAAAAAAAAGAAAATGCGAATCAAAACCAGCAGTCTCACCAGCTGGGCATGGTGACACATGCCTATAATCCCAGCACTTGGGAGGCTGAGGCCCACAGGGAGCTTAAGTCCAGCCTTGGCTACACAGTGAGTTCAGGTCAGCCAGAACTGCACAGCGAGCCCCTGTCTCAAAAAACCAAAACAAAATAAAGCAAAAGAAAACAAAAACAAAAAAACCCCCAGCAGTCTCCATTTCACATCTATTAGGATGGCTACAATTTTTTTAAAAATGGGGACTAGGGATATAGCTTAGTTGAAACAGCACTTGACTAGCAAGTGCAAGGCCCTGGGTTAGATTCCCAGTATCACAAAAAAACAAAACAAAACCAGAAAATAAGTGTTGACAAGAATATGGAGAAACTGGCACCCTGTAAAATGCTGGCAAGAATGTAAAACAGTGTGATCACTACGGAAAACAGTTTAACAGTTTGGCGATTCCTCGAGAAACTAAACCTAACCCTAAACCATAGAGCCTAACAATTCCACTTCTAGGTATAAACCTAGGGAACTGAGAGCAGGCACTCAGATAATTGCATGCAGTGTTCACTGCAGTATTCATACGCAAAACACAGAAACAACCAAACCAGGCATGGTGCCTCACACCGGTAACCCCAAGAGTGTGGCAAGTTCAAGCTCAGCCTGGGCCACTCTGCCACTCAGGGAGACCATGTCTCAAAATAAAAACTAAAAAGGACTAGGCAGGGCATGGTGGCGCACACCTGTAATCCCAGCACTCAGGAGGCTGAGGCAGGAGTATTGCCATGAATTTGAGGCCAGCTTGGGCTACATACTGAGTTCAAGTCCAGCCTGAACTACACAGCAAGACCTTGTCTAAAAAAAACAAAAGCAAAACAAAGACACAAATAAGGACTAGGGATGTGGCTCAGTGCAAAGGCCCCAATACCACAAATAAGAAAAAACCAAACACCAGGCGTCCATCAACAGACGATTAAAGGTGGTACATGCACAGGTTATACACATATGCAGTGGACTACTATTCAGTCATAAAAAGGAGTATGTTCTTACACACTAAGACAGCCAGGAGTGGTGGTGCACGCCTGTAATCCCAGCACTCAGGAGGCTGAGGCAGGAGGACTGCCATGAGTCTGAGGCCAGCCTGGACTACACAGTTGAGTCTAGGCCAGTCTAAACTAGAGAGAGAGATCCTGTCTCAAAAACAAAAACACTTACATACTAAAACATAAATGAATCTTTAAAATACGCTAAATGAAATGAGCCACACACAAAAAGACAAATATGGTACTACGTGAACTATCTAGAATAGACAAATTTATAAAAGATACAAAGTAGAAGAAAGAGTACTCTGGCTGGGGGAAGAAGGACCTGTGTCATTATTGCTTAATGGTTACAGAATTTGTCTGGAGTGATGAAACAATCTTGGAAATAACGGTAATGCTTAAACAACATTTTGAACGTGAAGTAATGTCACCAAAGAACAATTAAACTGGTTAAAATTGTATTAAAAGTCCTCCTCCACATACACATTCATAGATTCAATTAATCAGGGATCAAAAACACTCAGAAAAAGGGCACCTGCACGGAACGTTACAGACGTTCCCTGGGGTCGGTACTAAGCGCAGTCTAACAGACGCACACACAGCGTTTACTAGGCGTCAGACAGTACTAGTTTAGAATCCCTAATTCAAATGCTTGGGATAAGAAGTGTTTTGGGGTCTTTCAGATTTTGGAATTTTTACATACACATAACGAGGTATCTTGAGGACAGGGCCCAAATTTAAACAGAAATTTAGCTGGGTGTAGTGGTGCACACCTGCAATCTCAGCACTTGGGAGGCTGAGGCAGGAGAATTGCTGTGAGTTCGAGGCCAGCCTGAACTACATAGCAAGACCCTGTCTTAATAAATAAATAAGTAAATATAAAATAAACAAATATATTGCTATGTCACGTGTACCACATATACACAGCCTGCAAGTAGTAATACACTGTTTTCAGGACACCTGCATTTTGACTGTGACCCATCACAAGAGGTCAGGTGTGGGGTTTCCCACAAGCACTGTTTCAGAGTCTGGAGCAGTCTGTATTTTGGAACGAGGGATGCTCGACCTGCAAAAGTTATCCAGAGAAGACTTCCAGCACAACAGAAGACGTGCGTAGGTAGTACACACAGCCAACACGTTTAATGTGAGAGACTTGGGAATTTATTCATTTTGGTATAGCAGGATCCAAAATCAATCTCCCATGGATATCAAGGAACAACTCTATATTTTTCTAGAATTTAAAAAGTTAATAATACACAAGAAAATACCAAATTGCACACTTTTATAGATGATTTGAGGCTCTGAGTTTGCTCTCTAGCACTGCAAAAAAAAAGTGAATTGCATGGTATGTGACTCAGTAAAGCTATTTAAAAAAAAAAAGAATCTCTAATTTTATCAAAATAGTGATGCTCAGGAAACTATGCAAAGTGATCTTACTGTTCCTGTACGTCCTTCACTGGGTATACCTAATACTGAAGAACTTCAGGCAGTCTTACACTTCACTTAGCCTCCTGGATAAACCCTTGAGAAAATAGGTCAAGAAGGACCAAACGACCGAGCGTGGTGGTGCTTGCCTGTAATACCAACACTCAGGAGGCTGAGGCAGGAGGACTGTTGTGAGTTCAAGGCCAATCTGAACTACATAGTGAGACCCGGTCTCAAAAATAAATAAATAAATAAATAAAAGAACTAAACAGCAATTAATTGTAAATACTTAAAAGCAAAGAATGAAATATACAAGAAACGGGTACAGTCTCCCACCCCTTCCCAGAGTAAACTCACAAATTTAAAAGATGTCAGAGGAAGAATGTGACAAAAATAGTAATGCACACAGCCATGATGGTGGAAAGGAAGAGACTTTAGTTTGTTTCACCTTTTTTTTGTGTGTGGGTACCGGGGGTCAAACTCAGGACCTCACACTTGCCAGGCAGGCGCTTATGCCGCTGAGCTATCTCACCAGCCTGTTTCACCATTTTTTAATAAAGAGATTCTCACAGTACACTGTCAACACATAACAGAAAAATAATTCTATTACCTACTTCACTCCCAACTGTCTTATTTGAGAAGTCTATCTTAAGATAACTAAACAGCCAGTATTAGAAGCACAGAATTTGGGAAAACTGGATTATCATCTTTTGCCTCCAACTTGCTCATGTGTGAGGGCGAGTGCTTTGTTAACTGCGGCCACAAAGCAGGAAGAAGCACAGCTAACATTAAGCGGCAGGGCAACCCTCTACAGCTAATGCTCTTTTCCCTGACACCAGAGGCTACTCTAAGCAAATACCCGAATCCAAAAGCCATAAAGAATCAAGAACCAACGTAGAGCTGAGAATAGGAACACTCAAGCCGTAAGAGGTGCCACCACACCCCCATCTTGCAGTCACTGACACCCCTCTCCTGCAGCAGCATACCCTCCAGGAGCTGCAGCACAAAGAGCCTGTCCTCTGTACGGATCAGTTCCAAACCTGCAGCACACAGGGAGACAAAAGTCTAGACGCTGAGCTGTGAGTTCCCCAACCTCTTCCTCTGGAAGATAAGGGTAAGGAAAATGCTCCAAAGGTAGAACAGAGGAAAATGAGAACGGATAAGAAAATGCTGGAGAATCAAGCCAGAAGGTCCAACTTTCAGTTATCAGAAACATCAGAAAGATAATAGAAGAAAAAGGGAAATGGTCAGACAAATGAGAAACATCCTTTAACTGTAAATAAGGAAATTCCCAAAAATGCATAAATTACCAAGAACAAAAATCACAGACTTTTAACACTAAAAGTACTAGAAAAATGGAGCAATGCTCTCAAACTGAGGAAAAAAGTATTTTGAACCCAGAATTTTATAACCAAACTATTAAAGTAAGAATGCTTTTCAGACAAACAATATTTTAAAACTCTCATCCATTCCTTCTCAAAGCAAATGAGACTGTACTACACCAAAAACAAAGTAAATCAAGTGAAATGAGATTCAAGAATCAGCATCAGCCGGTGGTGCCCACCAATAATCTCAACACTTGGAGAGGCTGAGGCAGGATTGCAAATTCAAGCCCAGCCTCAGCAACTTAACTTAGTCGAGATCCTGTCTCAAAATTTAAAAAGGCTGGAGATGTAGCTCCGTCAGTGCAAAGGACCTGAGTTCAATCCCCAGTACTGGAGAAGGAAAAAAAAGAAAAAGAAAGAAAAGAAAAAAGAGAGCAGAAGCGAGCAAGTGCCAGCTACTAGCCAGCCAGCCAGCCAGCCTAACACAGAAAAGATGATAATGGGAAGTCCTAGGAACACTATGTGTAGCAAAGAAAAAAGTCCCCAGATGCAGATTCTTTAAAAAAAAAAGGAGGCCAGGAGTGGTAGCACACGCCTGTAATCCCAGCACTCGCTGAAGCAGAGACAGGAGTAACACTGCGAGTTTGAGGTCAGCCTGGGCTACACAGTGAATTCAAGGCCAGTCGTGAGAGAGACCCTGTCTCAAAAAAACCACAAAACAAAATAAAACAAAACAAAAGGCTAGTTACTGTGCTACAGGCTTGTAATCCTAGCTTCTCAGAAAGCTGAGGCAAGAAGACCCCTTGAGCCCAGAAGATGGGAGGCCAGCCCAGACATCACAGCAAGAACTCGTCTATAAAAAAAAAAAAAACTCTTTAATTGAAATTGATGGGATTGGGCCGGTGAGATGGCTCAGCGGCGTAAGCGCCTGCCTGGCAAGCGCGAGGGCCCGAGTTCGACTCCCAGAACCCACATACGAAAAAAGGGCCAGTGATATCGCTCAGCAGCACAGGCGCCTGCTGTCGCGAGAGGTCCTGAGTTCGACCTCCTACCCACAAAAAAAAAAAAAAAAAAAAAAAGAAATTGATGGGATTATGTGACCTGTTTGAGCACACTTCATGATATAAATTGCTGAGTTTGAATGAAAAATTCATAGTACATCATAAACAAATAAAAAAGCAATTATTAATTCAAAAAAAATACACAAAGGTAACTCAAATGCAAAAACATTTATCTTTTTAACATAAATGCTAAGTATTCAGTTAACCAAAACTTGTCATAGTACTGGCAGAATGAAGAGGAAACAAATCCTATAAAGTTGCTGAGGTGCATAAGTAGAAATCGTCTCAACCAGAGGAGATGAACATGAAATAAGAGAACTATGTATGTTTCTCAGACGTATCAGGTAGCAATGTAGATGCTAGAATAACTAGGAGGGCTAAGCAGCCTCTAAGGAGTAGGAATTAGGTACAGGATGAGAAGCCAACTAGACAAAACCCAAGAAAACTAAACAGTAACATCTGGAATCAAAAAATATAAAGAATAATGCTTTTGCTAAAGACAAAAGCAAATGATAGAAAAATGGCAAAACACGGAGATGAACAAAGGAGAACAGAATGGAAGACAGGGAAGACAAGAGATTCTGAACACATGGACACTCCAGAATTCAGATATCCTAGCAAGCATGGCCAGTTCATGGCTGCCTGGCTTTGCCAACCTGGGAAAGTACTCATCTCTTTCTATTCCTCACAGCTGCTGCCTCTGCCTCCACTCCCATCTCCCTGCCAAGAATTCAAAGCATCTTATCTTGTCATTCACCCGGAACTAACTACATGGATCAGCTCCACGTGTTCAAAGAATATACCACCGAAAATCACCAGGTTCTAAGGTAAATGATTTTATCTTATTTAAAGAAAAAATAACAGCTTTTAAGCTTCACACGTGGCTATTATAACCAATCCCAAAAAATTTTGCCTCTAACCACTTTATTCGATGGAAAATATATGAGACTGAAGGAACACTCTTGTCTGTCTAAAGGTCTCCATTAAGAATCTTATGAAAGGGCCGGTGAGATGGCTCAGTGGCTTAAGCGCCTGCCCAGCAAGCGCGAGGGCCCGAGTTCGACTCCCGGATCCCACATACGAAAAAGGGGCCGGTGATATCGCTCAGTGACACGGGCGCCTGCTGGCGTGCGAGGTCCTGAGGTCGTCCCCCCGGTACCCACAAAAAAAAAAAAAAAAAAAAAAAAAGAATCTTATGAAAGGGCCGGTGAGATGGCTCAGAGGCTTAAGCGCCTGCCCGGCAAGCGCGAGGGCCCGAGTTCGACTCCCGGAACCCACATACGAAAAAGGGGCCGGTGATATCGCTCAGCGGCACGGGCGCCTGCTGGCACACGAGGTCCTGAGGTCGACCCCCCGGTACCCACAAAAAAAAAAAAAAAAAAAAAGAATCTTATGAAAGCTCTTAATCTGCTCTAAAAAATATAAAAATCGTATCAATTTCAAGAGTTATAAAAACCCCAGTAGGGTTCTGCTTTAGACTGTCACCACATTCATATTTATGACCAGGCCCGCAGTTTGAAATCACTATCTGTGTGTAAGCACTTACTTCTCCACGCCTGCGGAATGGGCTGTGGCCCACCCACCGCCACTAAGAAACCCAGTCTGACCAGTCAAAATCTTGCCGAGGACCTATCTGACCTGGGACGAGCACTTTTTATCTCTGCAGGTCTCAACAGCCACAGGGTTGTGAGTGCCCAAAACGAAATAACCTTTCGGTAGTTACGGTAAAAAGGCACAACTGTGCTGCTATTAGTTCATGGTTTTTTTTTTTTTTTTCTTTTTTTAAATTCCTCGCCGATGTTTATCGTTCCAAGCCTTTGCCTTTAACGTACCCTGAGTGATAACATCTGAACGCAATGACCCGTCGCCCCTATTTATTTAGCGCTCGCTAATCCATGAGGCACCCTACTCCTACTGTACTAACGACACGGCTCCGCTTGCTGACGACCAGCTCACTTGTACCGAGTTCCACTTTGTAACCGGCAGAGCAACGATGATTCACCCGCAGGAAAACGGACTCACGACCTGCACAGTCCACCTTAATACCTTTTCCTCACTCTCCAATCACTTGTCCCGTTGAAGCCAAAGTGTACATGCAGCTCATCACTGACCTTAAGGAGGAAAAGCACCCTAAGAGCGTGTTACGGAAAAAGTTAAAAATCCCAAAACACGGCAACAACGGCCTGTTGAAAAATTTAAATTCCTGAGCTTACGCTTTTAAGTTAGAAAAAATAAAAAAGCAAATAACTGCAGATCTCAAGACGTATCGGGTGAGGAATGCGCGGGACAGCGCCTTCATAAAGGCACAGCGACAGGCGCCCCTATACAAGCCCCCCGGGTCCCGACGCGCCCACTGGGCCCCGAGGCGGCGGCCTCCTCCGCGGCTCCGGGGACGGAAGGACCAGCCGCACGCCGCCTACACCCCGGAACGAGGCCCGAGGCCCGAGGCCCGCGGCGCGGAGCGCCATCGTCGCGCCAACGGCCGGACCGCCCAGCACGCCAGGAGCGGCGCCGGCCCATGACGCCGGCCACGACGCCGGGCAGGCCGCGTGCGGGCCTCACCTCGCGCGGCGACGGCGCGGCCTCCAGCACCGAGGCGATGTACCGGTCCACGTCCTCCTTGCTGCGCCGCATCGCGCCGCCAGGACCCAGGCGCCCAGGCCGGGGCTCGCACCTTTAGCGACTCCAGGAGCTGCGCGCCCGACACCGGTGACGCAGCGCCGCTGCCGGTGAAGACGCCGTGCGTCGTGCGTGTGCGTCGCGCGTGCTGCGTCAGCACTGTGCGCCGCTCCGCTCCGCCCCTCATCTGCCGCGCGCCCTTCCAAGCGTGGCGCGGGTGAAGACCGCCTCAGGGAGCGCTTGGCGGCGGGTGGGGCTGACTGTCCTGCTGGGCTCAGAGTGCGGGTGCTTCGCGCCGGGCGACGTCTTGGAGCGGCCATCAGACATCTAGGCAGAGCGCGCTGCAGAGCCGCCTACCCAGAGGCGGCTGGCCGGGTCCCCTGCGCCGCTTGCGGAGAGAGCGCTGGAAAGTTCTGCTCCTGCGGAGAAGCCGAGAAGCGTGGTCAGAAAGTAGGCCGGGAACGCTGCGCTCGACGGTCGCGAGCGTGCGTGCAGGTATATATGTACACGTGCTTACACATGCGTGTATGTGTCAGTAGCAGCAGAGCAGCGAACCAAAATATTAACAGTGATAGTCAAAATTGCGGAGCCGGGGATATAGCTCAGCGGCACAAGCGCCTGCCTGGCAAGCTCAAGGTCCTGAGTTCGATTCTCGATACCAAAAAAAAAAAGATTTTTATGTATTTTCCAACTCTTCAAAAATGTTTCCTGTGGGAACTTAAAGAATCTTAGTTTAAAACAAGGTTTATAAAATGTTTTCAGTAGTAGGGACGTTTCAGACTTTAAAAGGTCACGTTTGTGCATGTAGCAGTGTTGTGTAAATTTCCCAGAGAAAATAAAATCAGTGTCTCCCTCTGCGCTGAGAGGAGATGGACAGTCGGACCAAAGAACAACTCAGGCAAGTCCAGCTTGGCAAGTAAATGAGTTTGTCAGGCTCATTTAGAGAGAGCAGTGGACAGCTTGTGGGCTGTGGCACTACCGAAGTCACCAAGCCCCCTGTGCTAGGCTGCTGGTTTTATAGAACGCTAATTGTAACAGCGAAAGCAAGAAGGGTCCTTGGGGAAAAGGGTGTACTCCACGCCCAGCCCAGCCCTGTTGGGGAAACTCCACTGGTCCCAGTAAGTGCTACGTGGTGGCGACCTTGTGCTGCAGCCTGGCAGCAGCCTCAGCACCGGCCGGGCCCGCTGGAGCTAAACGGAGGACGCTAGAGTGGAGTTTCCTTGGCCAGCACTGGGAGAGCAGTTCTCAGTGCATTGCACGTTATCCAGCACCCACAGTCTCAGCCCCTTTCCTGCGGCGCCCTCCTTGGAAGAGGTGTGATCTCTGAGTGAGGGCTGGGCACTGCGCTCTTCTGCCACAGCACCAGACGCCCACTCCTACACCAACACCAACGCCAACCAAGAGTCCATGTCCCCAGTTAAGTGTGCACAGATCAGGATTGATTTATGTTTTCTCACTTCTGTTACTTAAAGGAGGGACCCATCAGAGTTCTGAGGTCCCCATAAAGTTATTGCAGTTTTGGGGGTACAACGGCAGCACATTCCAGGATATGCCCATTTAACTGGAGAGGGGAAGTTCACTACACACCGGAAGTTGGACCTGGTTGCCGTTGTGGTCACTGCCCAGTGCAAGAAGGTTCCCTTGGCTGTGGCTGGCACAGCAGTAATCTGTGGACACAGACAAATGTTTAGATGGCAGTTTCACTGGGGCATCATAACCATTCATCAGAATAACAGCAGTGGTTTTCAAAGCCGCTGGGGCCTATGACTTCCCTGGCGGCAGGTCTTTGTCCTGGCTTGCAATACAAATGTGGGTTCCCTTCCTTGGAGCAGGCAAAAAGTCCAGTGGGAAAGTGTTTGGTTGTGTCTGGACCAGATATGCCACTTTTGCAGTCTGATTTTGTGCCACCCCAGACAGGGGCTTGGCCCATTGAATATGCTGGTTTACTGTCACTAAAGCAGATCCAGTGATGGATTCTGCCTGCAGCGGTGCTTTACTTAGGGTCAGGGTTGCTGATCCTGTGCCATATACCTGGCTTCTACCCATTTCCATGATCAGAACCAGAGCCTCACTGAAACTCTCTGCTCAGGTGTTTCTGCCGTGGCCCTCAATTGTAACCCTCAAGACTCCTGGTAACCCTGCAACAAAAGGGCAGTGGAGTGTCGAGGCACATAACTGTTTACCCTGCCCTGTTAGTATTTTAGCTTGTTCAAGAGCCTCCTGACAGGAAGCTGAGGCAGATGATCACTGCAAGTTTGAGGCCAGCCTGGGCTACATAGCAAAACACTGACTCAAAAAAGGGGGGGGGCCTCTTGAGTTCTGTCCTATCCTATGTGGTTCCCCTTTTTATAGAGGGCAGGCAGCTTGAGCATGGCAGGGTATGAAAATGCGCCACTGCCCCAAGAGTCCTCAGAACCCCTGTAACTGCTCTGTGTTCATTGGTACAGGCTGCTACAGAATTTTCTCGATGACCTTCTCGGGCATCATGCACGTCTCACCCAGGCAGAAGACTTGCAAAACTTCACCACTGTGTCAGGCCCTTGCACCTTTGGAGAGGAGAATTTCTCCTAGGACACCTACTCCTTTGGGTGTCCTTGAATATTCTCCAGATATTTTCTAAATCTGAAAGACACCCAGAGGTTAGGATGAAACTGTCTACGGTATATAATGAAACAGCTTTATAGTGGGTGGGCAGGATAACAAGTTGCGGTCCTGGGCCACCATCCCATGGCACACAGTAGAATTGTGCATGTAGCCCTGGGAGAGTACTTGAAAGGTCCAGTCCAGGTGAATGCCAGCTGGTCCTGGGACTCGGCAGCT
Source organism: Erethizon dorsatum (assembly GCA_028451465.1). Lineage (NCBI taxonomy): Eukaryota > Metazoa > Chordata > Mammalia > Rodentia > Erethizontidae > Erethizon > Erethizon dorsatum. The sequence goes on from CM051824.1 coordinate 705,181, forward strand.
AAGGAGTACTAAAAGCATCTGCAACAACACTGCATGATAGGATCCATAGCCCACATCATATAATATATAATATATATAATTTTTGGAAAAGAATCATTTCATAATTAAATTGTGAGTAGGGCTTGTCAAAGCCTAGTGCCTTGCCATGCCGGCCAGCTACACTATTTGGGAACATAATTGCATGTGCTTCCAGTCACAGTTGAGGTTGCAGTGGTCCCATGATGCTGTGACACCCCAGGGCAAGACTGCATCAGCTGAAGACATCCTGGTTCCTTGAGACCCAGTAGTAATAAGGTTTCACCTTGAGGAAAGGAAAAACTCCTTAACCTGCCATCTCTCCCCACCATCCGCCACTGCCCTCTGAGTCATCCAGTTGTACACACCCAGTAAGTAGTGGCTGGCTCGGAGTGTCTTCATCTCTGCCCATCCTGAGGCACTGACCTCCCAGCCACCCTGTCATGCATTACTAAATTTGTCTCTGTTTCTTATTTCATCCTTTTGCTGTACCCCTCATACAGGCAGTTGGGGATCTTGGCCAGGACCCTGATACATGGTGCCTGAACAGTCAGGAGAGCCGTGTTGGACAAAGGGGCGTGGATCAGGGGTACCACTTTATTCAACACTGTGATCCACAGTCATTTTCCATGAGCCATCAGCTTATTTACTGGTCACATCTGACTGCTGAAGGTGTGTGCTGAGCAGACACATCGTTCATGCCCCTCTAGCATTCTGTGCTGTTGGGTATTAACCACTCGGTGCAGGGCAGACAGCTCCTCTGGCTCTCTGCCTGCTCAGCTGCCCATCACAGCCTTTGCTGTCCATGCTCAATGTGGCTCCAGCACCACACCCAGCCCTACGGTGAGTTCGGGCTCTACCTGTGAATATCTCAAGTCCTGGGATTTCTGATGACAGATCGATCCAGCTCAGGTTTATTCAGGACAAACCTATGATTTTGCCACAATTCTTTGTGATCATTATCAGCAGGAACTTTAGCATAAGAACACTTCCTTCCAACCCCCTGGTTCTAGTTGCCTTTTGGTAGGGCTGACACAAGTGACACTGTTGTGATATTCACAACTCATGCTTTCTTTGTAGTCCCCTCCTGTCCTTGTGAGAGTTTCTCTGGAGGCTTCCTGATCATTGTTCCCATTGCCCCTCGTCGCCAGAATGCTGTTTCAGATGTTGGTCTTGTCTGGTTCCACGTTGGCAGGGAGGGATGATGATCGAGAGTCAGGGCCAGAGCCCCTGTAGCCACATTTGAGCAATGAGGTTTAGAAGAAAGAGCTCTTAGGCCTGACAAAACCAACAACAGCAAAAACTTAGAACAGCCAAACAAAAATTTCCTTTCATAAGCCTCATCCTCCACAAAACTTTCTTGACTTACTTGGACTTCTAGATTTGTCCCCATCTTTTCTTTTCCCATTGTGGGTAGGACAAAAATCTTAGCACGCACAATCCTTCCTTACCAAGAACCTGTCCTCATACCCATAATGTTTGTACAGCTTCTTCCTCCTGCTGGTCTCTTCTATAATGAGCCCTGTACCAGCATGGATTTTAAAGTCGTCCTGGTACATTTTCTTTTTTTTTTTTGGTGGGTACCGGGGGTCGACCTCAGGACCTCGCGCGCCAGCAGGCGCCCGTGCCGCTGAGCGATATCACCGGCCCCTTTTTCGTATGTGGGATCCGGGAGTCGAACTCGGGCCCTCGCGCTTGCCAGGCAGGCGCTTACGCCACTGAGCCGTCTCACCGGCCCGTGGTACATTTTCTTTGGTCTCAGAGTTAACTCACAGATGTTTACATTCAAATTAGGACTGGCTGGATAACAGAATCCCATGTAACCTTGAATAACAGAAGTATCTTAGTACAGCAGAAAGAAGAGCAAGTTAACCCTGCAATTGCAGTTGAAGAGCTATCCCAGTGCTGTTCTCAAGGAATGTTGTAGGCATGTGTGTCAACTGGACAAAATGAGCAACTCAAACTGGAATCCGGAAGTGCACTGACCCTGTGGGCTTTCGTTGGTCCTGGAAGGCTGCTTCCCTCCCTTGGCACTGGAGGCAGAAGTTGGCCTCAGCCTCACTGCCCACCAGGCCCGGGGCAGCTGTGCATAGCCCCAAAGCAGCTTCTCCCACCTGACATCCATCTGTGCAGCCTGCCCTGTCCCACCCGGCTCAGGCATCACCCTTCCCCGGAGCACAGTCTAGTGGCCCTGACCCTCCAACATCTCCACTTTCCTGCAGTGTTTACCCCAGCACTGGCACCTTCCTGGGTTTGTCCCAGTCTTCTGCACTTGCGGACTTGGGCTTGGAGCTCACATCCCCACTGCTGCCCTGAGGAGGGTCCGCCTCCTGGCTGCCGTGGTCTTACACAACATTTTTTTCCACTAAACTGTATTGCTCCTTAACAAATCACATTATTTCCACCAGTCCTTGGGTCGCTTCCAAGGCACCCCATACTCACATGGTGGTTCCCAGACACCCATAAAATGCCCACTTCTCTCCACAGGGAGGCAGATGGCCACCTCAGGATCTCCTGGGCAGACACCGCCTCAGTAGCTCATATTACCGCCACAGCAGGGCCAAACCACGGTGGCAACAGCTGTCCTGCATCCTGTCCCATAGGACTACTTTCAGGGTTGCAGAATGCTCTCCAGCCCATTAGGTGTCTTCTGGGCGTCTCCATTCTGGCATGGTGGGCCACAGTCATCTGAGAGCCGTGTCTCCCCATTCCACACAGATAAGGAGGCAACCCTGGGATCTCCCTGGGGACGCTTTCCCGACTCATCTTTGGGTTTGTTGGGTCTCTGTGCAGGCACCAGATGTTGCATGCATTTCCTGGAGAGGCTCACAAGAGGCATCTGCTTCCAAACTGAGGGGCCGACAGTTCAAAGAACGACTGGGACAAGTGTGGCTTGTCGAGTAACTTGAGCTTAGCATCACTTATGGAGCGCTGGATGACTTGCGAGCTACAGCATCACCAAGGTCGCCAAGCCTCCCGTGCGAGGCTATTGGTTTTATAGGGCGCTAATTAAAACAGCAAATGCAAGATGGGCCCTCGGGAAAAGTGTGTGTTCCACTCCCAGCCCATCCTTACTAGGAAGCGCTGGGCTCGGCCAGTGCCGTCCAGCCACAGAGATGGGGCCCTGTGCTGCAGCCTGGCTGCTGCAAGATGAAGGTGCTCTGCCTAGGGTGCAGAGGACAATGTGCACAAGTAGGGTTTTAATTATGTGGGAAAAATCAAAGTATGTTGATCTTTTTGACTGGAAATAGAGGATGTTATGGCCATAAGTAATTTTCATTCATTTTGGTTTTTCTGTATTTTCCAAATTGTCTACAGTGAACAAGCATTGCCTTTATATTTTTTGTTTTATTTTTGTGAGACAGGGTCTCACTATGTATTCCAGGCTGGCCTTTAACTCACTGTGCAGCCCAGGCTGGCCTCGAACTCGGGACTCTCTTGCCTCAGTCTCCCGAGTGCTGGGATTACAGGTGTGCGCCACCATTCCCGGCAATCATTGCCTTTACAAAGAAGAAAAAAACAGCATTCTTGTTTGGCTTTATTTCAGTCACATTGGATGTGAATAAGAGAAAGAAAACATTCTGAGATTACGAGTATGACTGAAATGACAGAACTAATATTAACAGAAATAGCATGTAAAGAATCTGGCTGGGGAGGAGCCTCCCGGGGTACTTTATTTCGGTCTCTTGAGATGCCATTCATATGACCACGTGAGGATGGCGCTGAAGGGGAAGAGGGGGAGGACAAAGCCCCCGGCAGACATGGAAGTCACGCCCTTCAGGCCCTAGGTGCAGCTGGGGCTTTGGCGTGGACAGTGAATGAGTGGCAGCGGCCCTCGCTAAGGAGGAAGCCCTGACTGTCAAAGGCTCTTCTCTCAGAGCTTCCACCCATGGGTTCATTTAGCCAGTGCCTCCCTGCTCCTGTAAACTGCTGTTCCTCTGCTGTTACAGCAGAGGGAGCCCAGGAGACAGCAGTACAGCGGCCTGCCCAAGCGCTTCTCCCTGCTAAGAGAAGACGCCTCCAGTCTGCTGTAGGAAGATGCTGAGAAGGTTGGGCCAAAGGAGCATCTCCTTGGAGCACTCAGAATTCTTTCGGAACTTGAGGTATAGCTTGGTGGCAGAGCACTTGCCTAGCATGTACATGGTCCTGGCTTCCATCGCTAGCACCAAACAAAAAAGGTACACAGCTCAGATTTCTGCATTAATCAGGAATTTCCACCTGTTTCATCTCACAATTTTAGTCAAGTATAACGTCTCCACTGAGATACTGAAAATGCTGCTTAGTGGCTGTTCGATAAGACAGTGATGGCCCCTGGCTCAGGACTTCCACCTTTATGGTGGTGCAAAGCAGTGCACATTCAGAAGAAGTCCGGCCACTCGTCTCGTTTGGAACGTTGATCCCTCCGCAGCTGGCATGTGAGCTAGGATGCTGCCAGCCGCTGCAGGCTGCTGTCAGGTTTGAGCATTGTAAGGTGGGCCAGGCTAAGCTGCAAGGTTCCTGGGAGCGGGGTTTTGCATGCATTTTTTTACTTAGGATATTCTAGTTTATTGGGATGTAATCCCACTGCAAGTCATGAAATTTCTATGTTCCTATCATTTTACAAATACGTTTTCAGCTTTACTGAGGTATAGTTGAGAAATTAAAACATATTCACAATGTACAACATGAGGTTTTGACAGATGTATATACATTGTGAGATGATTACCATAATCAAGCTAATAAACACGGCCATAACCTCACGTAGCTATGCTTTGCTGGGAGTGAGAACATTTAAAATGTGTCAGCAGTTTCTAAGACTATATTATTCACTGTAGTCACCATGCTGTGCAGTAGGTCTCAGAATGGATTCACTTTTTATTAGTCTGTGTTTGCAATACATAATGATTACACCCATTGTAGGAAGTTGGTGCCTGTGCACAGCACATCTTAATTCTTTTTACATCCCTTCTCCTCCTCCTCCACCTCCTCCTCCTCTTCCTCCTCTTCCTTTCCTTTTTTTTTTTTTTTTTCTTTGTGGGTACCGGGGTCAACCTCAGGACCTCGTGCGCCAGCAGGCGCCCGTGCCGCTGAGTGATATCACCGGCCCTTTTTCCGTATGTGGGTTCCGGGAGTCGAACTCAGGCCCTCGCGCTTGCCAGGCAGGCGCTTACGCTGCTGAGCCATCTCACCGGCCCTCCTCTATCTCTTGATCCCCTTCCTATTTGCAGAAGGTCTATCGCCCTGTTTCCTATTATCTATCTTCTATTTTGCTGTTTAATTTATTTATACTTTGGGTTTCTCATACAAGAGAAACCATACGATATTGAAGCTTGTGTGTCTGATTTACTTCATTTAACATTATGGTCTCAAGATGCATCCATTTTCCTACAAATGATTCAAGTTTATCCTTCTTTATGGCAGAGTAGTACTCCATTGCATGTAAATACATTTCCTTTATCTATTCATCTGTTGATGGACATATAGACTGCTTCCAAGATCTAGCTATTATGAATTGTGCTGCTATGAACACGGGTGTGCATGCATCTATGTGATATGATGTCTTTAACTCTTGCGGGAAGATACCTAGAAGGGGAATAGCTGGGTCAAATGGAATTTCTAGTTTTAGTTTTTTGCAGAATTTCCAAACTGATGTGCGTAATGTTTGTAACAGTTTACAGTTCTACCAACAATGTAGAAGTCAGAACATAATAAATTTAACTGGAACCACACCTCCGAGCAACATCTCTTGTTCCCTCTACCACCATCAGCAGCTGCTGGCGACTACCATTGTACTCTCTGCTGCTGTGTGTTTGACTTTAGGGTCCATAAATGAGACCACGCAGTACTTGTCCTTCTGTTTCTGGCTTATTTTATTTAGCATAATATCCTCCAAGTTCATCTGTGTTGTCACAAAGGACAAGGTTTCCTTCTTTTCCAAAGCTGAATGGTATTGCATTGCGCGCGCGCATGCATGCGCATGCCACGTCTGATTTCATCAGCCAGTCAGTAATCAGTTCCTGCCCTGGGTCTAGTGGATATGCTGCAGTTAACGCGGGAGCGCACGTACACCGTCCACATCCGACTCCCTCTCCTCTGGACGTATACCCAGAAGTGGGGTTGAAGGGCATCACGGAAATCCTACTCTTCATTTTTGAGGACCTTTCATGCTGTTTTCCATGTTGTACTAATTTACATTCCCACCATCCATGTGCAAGTGTCCCTTTTGTCTGTACTTGCAACAATACTCGCTACTTTTTGTCTTTTTGATAAAAACCATTCTAGCAGGTGTAGAATGAGTCCTCACTGTGGTTTTGATTTGCATTTCTCTGATGATTTAGGATGCTATTTTTATGTCTGTTGGTCATTCGTATATCTTTAGAGAAATGTCTGTTCAGGTCTTTTGCCCGTGCATTAATTTGGTGGTTCTCTTGCTTTTGAGTTGAGTTCCATGTGTATTTTGGATACTAGCCCCTTATTATATGTATGATTGGAAATACTCTCTCACCTTCTGTAGTTGATTATTTTCTTTGCAGAAACTGTTTAGTTTGGTGCAATCCCATTGGTCTGTTTTTGCTTTTGTTGCCTGTAATTTTGGGGTCATCTCAAAAAAGTCACTGCCCAGACTAATGTCAAAAAGCATTGCACTTTTTCATGTTTTCATCTAGTAGTTTCTCATTTTCAGGACTTACGTGGTGTAAGACTTAAATCATTTTGAGTTGATGTTTGTATATAGTGTGACATGAAATTTAGCTTTGCATGTGGGTTTCAGGTTTTTCCAAGATGCTGCTGTTTTTTTGTGCAAGGCCGGCCTAGGCAAGGAGTGAGACAACCCTAGCTTCAAAAACAGGCAGGCAAGCAGGCAGACACAGACAGACAGACAGACGGACGCCAAGCGCTTCCGCTTTAATTCCGCCTCCGAAAGCTCCGCTACTGTTCGGCCAGTCCCGGCGCCCGCACCACTCAGGGCGAGGCCGCCCCGCCCCCGCGAGGCCGCGGAGGGAGAACCCGGCGCGGGCGGCTCCTCGCTGTAAGAGCGGCGTCTGGGGGAGGGGAGCCGGGCGCCTCGGACGCTGCAGAGAGCAGCAGCTGCTGCTAAGAGAAGTTTCAGGCTTAGCTCCTGAGTTCACTTTGAAAGAAAGAGCTCCGGCAAAGGAGGGATGAGCTAGGAAGGAAACAGGCACAACGTGAATACTTGATTTTCAGTAGCAAAAATGAGTAAACAGTCACAGAAAAACTGCACTTTGGAGGTGTACTGTGGTACAGATTTTAAGATAGGTACGGATTCAGACAACCGCTACCACAGGCATGGGACAACCCCGGGGCCCGGAAGTGCGTGCCTGTCCTGCTGCCCTCCAGCACGCCACACGGGGACGCAGGCACTGTGCAACTTTGCCACGCACGATGCCCGGGAAGTCTTCGGAATTCCGCGGGTAGCAGCGGTTTGTGTGTCATTGCCGAGTAACAGTCCCTAGTATGATGTACTTCTGCTTAGCCACTCACCACTTGTGGGACATCTGGGTTTTTACTACTTTTTGGTGGTTATGGATAGAACTGCTATGAAAATTTGTATGAGTTTTTTTCTGTTTTCTCCATACCCCTGGGGATTGAGCCCGGGTCCTCATGCATACCGAGCACAGACAAACGCATGCTCTACGCGAGCTACACCCCTGTTCCCTCTGCCTTTGCAGTCATACCAGGGTCTGACCGTTTCAGCTCTACTTGCTGAAAAGGTTATTCTTTCTCCATTAATTGCTGCAAGTTCGAGGCTAGTCTGGGCTACATAGTTAATTCAAGGCCAGCCTGCACTACATAGTGATACCCTGCCTCAAAAACAAAACAAAACCAAAACCAAAAAACAGGAAAAAACCCAAAATCAAGAATATTTCCTCATTGTATAACAAAAGTATTATCCTAATTCCGGAGCCAGAAAGACAACAAAAACTACAGACCAATATCCTTTGTAGACACGGTTGAAAAAGTCCCCAACAAAATGTTGCGAACTAAACCCAGGAGCACCTACAGCCGGCTCCACTCCATGACCCAGTAGGGTGAGCTCCGTCTCCTGAAACGTCACTAAGCGGAACGCTACAGTCCATTTGCGGCTGTTCCTGCCGTGCTGCGGAGTGAAGCCAGGCTCCTGTGCCAGGCTTGTGCCCCAACACTGAGCTGCACTCCCGCCCCGAGCTCTGTGAGGCATGTGAGGTACCCAGGTGGGTTCAAGGCAGCAGCTCCACCACTCTGCAGCCGCTGGCGAGTTCAGTTCTGACCCACTGTGGCCGCCGTGGCCCGCTGGGGATGGGCGTGTGCACGTGTCCTCTGCAGCCCAGCTCTCCTCGGTGTGCACCGCACACACCTTCCCTGGGCACGGCACAGGCTGCGCTGACCTCATGCCACCCTCGGGGAGGCCAACCTGGGGCCATCGGGGCGCAAGGAGCCCTCCAAGTGCCGCAGCTCTCCCGCTTGCAGCACCTGCCTCTAGAGGCTGCCCAGAGTCCCACGAGGCCAGCAGCCCAGTGGGAGTCCCTGGCCTGTCCTCCTCCTGGTCACAGTGCAGGAGCCTCCAGCCCTGAGGGAGGGGTCAGGGCTGTGTTTCCTCAGTTTCCCACTCTGGGCTGGAGCTGCAGTGCAATAGCTTTGTTCTATGCGCACCTTCAGCAAAATTCACGTGCTGAGGTAGCTGCCCACGTCCATGCTGTCCAGCTCAGTTGGGAGAGGCGCTGCGTTCCTTACTCTTGCCTGCCTGAAATGGGAATCTGATCAATCTTAATAAAGCACCTGAAGGTGAACCTAACAGGATGATTACTCAGGAGAGTGGCAGGACTGAGGAAGGTGGTCTGCAGTACCCTGTGCATGCAGGGTGAATGGAGGAGACGGGAAGCGCACGCTCAGGACGCACCAGGGACGCCGCTGCAAGTGCCTGACCACACCCGCCGCCCAGCTCCCCTCCCTGCTGACCTCCCGGGCCCCTCTCAGTGCTCCCTGCAAGCCCAAGCCTCGCTCTTGCCCAGGTGCAGGCCTCATGTGCACTATGGCCTTGCTTACTCTGGGCCACCCAGGACCTGCAGCCCGAGCCCAGGCCTCCTTTGTCCCACGCCTAGGAAGAGCCGACCATTTGGTGAAGATGCAGAGATCTGAGCTGGGAAAGGAACCTGGTGCATTAGTAAGAGCGGGCCTCGGCCCTCAACAGGGAACACGAGTGCATCAGGACAGGGACCCTGTGCACGCCACACCGTGCACGTGGTGGGGCGGCCACACTCAGGTCCTGGGTCTTGGGTTCTTCACGTTCCCATCACTCTAGTGTTCTGTTCCTTGGGTGTTTGGTCCTACAGTGTCATCGTCCCCTCCCTGTACCCACGGTCTTGCTGCCACCTGTGGCCAACTGCAGTCTGAAATTACTAAGTGGGAAATTCCAGAGATAGGTACTTCCCGAATTCCGGTTCCACAGAGCTCTGACCAGGTGATGCCGTCTCTCGGGCCACTCCTCCCAGTCTGGAACACGGATCTTCCCTGCCCTCCTGGCTGACAGACCCAGGGTCCTGGCGTCCCAGGGCTCGTGTTCAGTGAACCCTCACTTCCCTGCAGCCCAGCAAGAGTGGCAATGCTAAAGGGGCACCGGCATGAACGTGGACCAATGGTGACCTCATCGCCCTCCCTCACGGAGAGAGCCGTGTCCCGCAGTGCCCGTCTCATCTCACACCACCTCCTTCCTGTGGCTGGGAGGGTTTGGGTGGACGGTGAGGGGTCAACAGCACCACCGTCAGCTGCTTCGGCCTGGGACATGGCCTGTCACCACTGTCCCCAAAGCTAGGGTGCCCGGAAGGACTGAGACGAGAAGTGTGCAGAGGACCCTGGGGGCCACCCAGCTCCATGAAAGCAGTGCCTGGGCGGGCGTGGGCACCATCCCAATGCCCCACACACTCCTCAGGGCGTGAATCTTGTATTACATACCATGCCAAGACCTGAAAAACTGACGAGCGTGGTGGCGCGTGCCCATTATCTCAGCACTGGGAGGCTGAGGCAGGAAGATCCTTGTGAGGTCGAGGGCAGCCTGGGCTACACAGTGAGTTCAAGGCCAGCCTGAACTGCATAGCGAGACCCATCTCAAAAAACAAAAAATGACCAAAAAAGGCAGCAAGACATCACCACCACTCCAGACGGCATGGAGACCTGGCTCCTACTCAGGAACTGGCTCGTTTTCTTTCATTCACATACATGGATGTTCTGTTATACTGCGGGAATGTTTTCATCTACATACTCTTCATATACAGAGCGCTCCAATTAAATGACACACAGCAGCTTATTATTGATAGTTACCAACATTTATTAGGCACCAAAAGTATACTGCAATGGCTGCTGTAGAGAAAACACAATTATTGGCAAGTTCCCTGACACTAAAGGAACACACAGTGGGCTATAAGCCAACCTCATCATTTCCTTCACTGAGAAATGGCTACTTTGGCAAATACGGATGAGGCAAAATGACCTAACCAGGTGCAGTGGCTTTGAACACGACCCAAGGAAGAGTTCACCTGCATCTGTTATCCTATGACACAGGTCTGCTGAGGAAAAAGCGCGCTCGGAAATCCGTAGGCAGTGGGTGAGTTCCGATGGCCGCATAGGACTCTGCGGCCTGCTGCCCAAACTCTTCAGCAGGGGAAGGCCGGGGAACGAGAACCGCTGGGCCTGTCTCCCAGCGCATTCAACTCCTCAGCGTCTTCCTGCTTCCACACATGCGAGCTCGGCGGTGCCCACCACGGAAGAACAGATGGTGTTTCTAGCTAAGCTGCCTGTCGGCTGGGGCCTGGCGAGCTGACCTCTGGGAAACGTTAATTCATAGGAAAGGGCCGCTGCAGGGCCTCTGGCTGCAGGAGGGGCCCGGCCACGCACCACGAGAGCAAAGGAGGTCGTGCGGGTCACGCAGCCTTGGGAACAGGAGCGAAGGCAGTGCATGCTTCTCTGCTCCAAGTCTCTGGTGTGGGCTTCGCGGGAACTCAGCAGCCACACCCTGCCTACAAAACCCTTCCCCTCTCGCTGGGACGCACAGGATCGTATTAACGAACACTCTCAGGCCTTCGTTGCTGGCCACTGTGAGCTGACAAAGGCACACGGGGGGATTGATTCTTACTGTCGACGCACAGACCGTTTTCAACTACCAAGCACACAGTCTCAAACTATACAGTGATTATTTTCAATCATGTATAATTCTTTTAACTCTAAAGAAACACTAAAACTGTCCATAAATTATCCGAAAACGATTTATTCTACAATGTGCATGATCAAGTTTTCAGAATTCATGCACTGAAGTATTTTAGTGGAGCATCCTGAGATATTCTTTATGGTAAAACAATATGTCAGAAATTTTTAAAAAACCAGTCACTTTCCTCTCAGAAATCTATTTGGCAACTTTATTTTATTTATTTTATTTTATTTTTGTGGGTACCGGGGGTCGACCTCAGGACCTCGTGCGCCAGCAGGCGCCCGTGCCGCTGAGCGATATCACCGGCCCCTTTTTCGTATGTGGGTTCCGGGAGTCGAACTCGGGCCCTCGCGCTTGCCGGGCAGGCGCTTATGCCGCTGAGCCGTCTCACTGGCCAGCAACTTTCTTTTTAAACGATAACACAGCAACAGTAACATTTAAAAAATGTTCTTAAAGCTTTATGTAACAAGTTTACCCAGAAAGAATGGCCCAGGTACTTCAGGATAAAACTTTTTATAAAATAAGATAATCCACTAATTTTGACCTAAAATCGATATTAAAACCACCCTCTTCCAATTTAAAGATACCATGTATACCTCCTATTTGCAATAAATAAAATCCAATTAACTAAGAGATTTGAAAAGGAAAACCTCGAACACATGTAAACATATTCTCTTCTAATAAGATGGCAGGAATTAATTTCAATAGGCTTCCCAAAAAGGTGAAAAGTTTTTTAAAATGTAATTAATCTATAGTAGATAAATTTGACTTTACTGATCTCAGTCAATGCACTTCTTTGCAGTCAGTATTATGTGAAACAGCCAGAAGTCCTGAATAAGGTGTGTATCCTTCTGAGGCAAGGCAAGTCTGATTATGTATAAAGCATAGAGATTAGCACAGCTACAAAGGCAGTATGACTAATACATACAAATCCACTTTTTAAAGTGATACATTCCAAGCTATATAAAATTTAATTCATGTCCCATTCAAAGACTACATTAAGCTTAAAAGCATAGTTGCTGTATTATAGTTAAAAATACTTCATTTTCCCAATAATGTAAAAGAATGCTGTATTTTTATTTTTTAAATTTTTTATTTTATTTTTTGGGAGTATCAGGAATATAACTCAGGACCTCATGCTTGTCAGGCAGGCGCTGCGCCACTGAGCTAAATCCCTGGCCCTAAGAATGCTGTATTTTTAGATACTTAGTATGTTTTAAACAAAATTTAAAAAGACATACTATTGGCTAGCTACCATTACTGTGTTCAGTAACTGTAGGAAGAAGTTCACAAAGGGAACACGATAAAAACTAAGCACAATAATTACTGCATTTAACAAAAAATAAAATCAAATAGTTCTGAATACACTTGTCTTGTAGTGATGTTGTCATTTTATAACTACTAGTTTGGTTTGTTTTTACCCCTGTATCTTTCCCAAAAATAACGAGAAATGATTTTCTTTGAATACAAAGTAAAATGACGTTTACGCTTAAAAAAAAAATCTGTCAGGTAAAAGCTGACTCTTTCAACTTTGAAAAGTTTTGGGGCTTTTAAATTTTCTTAATGAGAAAAAGGAGATAAAACCATTCCTCACTCTCAACTGCTTTGAGATGCAGCTTTGATAAGGGTGGCTCAAGGCAAGTAATGGTGGTAATCTGTTATCTTTGCATAGAAGAGAAAAATAAAATAAAGAAGTTATTTCCTGCCTAAAGTCTCAGCTAACTTCTTAAGTCTTTTCTTCAGCTCCAATGGAAATTTCTCATAGCACTTCTTACAGACGGGCTTCATGTCAAACTCCACAAATTTATTCCTAAAGACAATAATTATAAAAATGAATTAGTGGAAATGTATTCAACGTAGACATATAAATAAAAGGAAGTAATTTTGCTGAACCACATAAACACACTGCATGGTGACATACGTTTGTGTTAGTAAAGAACTGTAATTCTAACCTCAATTCTTAAGAGGTAAATGTAACAAATTCACAGTATCAGTTGAAAAACTTGTCCATGTAAATTGTTCCTGTACATCTACTTGAGTAGCACAGAATGTATATTCCATTTTATTCAGTGATTAAATAAATAGGAAATCTAATGTAAATGTAATTTAGGTAAGTGAAGTGAACATTTTAAAGTACCATGAGAATACCTTAATAACTTTATGTGGGTACCAGGAGTCAACCTCAGGACCTCACGCTTGCCAGCAGGCGCTTGTGCCGCTGAGCGATATCACTGGCCCTTTTTTTTTTTTTTTTCCCTTTATGTGGGTTCCGGGAGTCGAACTCAGGACCTTGCGCTTGCCAGGCAGGCGCTTATGCTGCTAAGCTATCTCACTGGCCCAGAATAACTTTATTTAAAGCAAGAATTATTTTCTGTAATGTGAATGATTTATTTAGTGGAGGCAAAATGATCTTAGTATTTTAGATTTAGGCAGCTATAAGGTTTCATCTTTCTCAATATAAAATGGTTTTTCTTTTACCCCCTAAACACAAACAAAACAAAAACACATCTTAACATGTTGATGACGGAGCCAGGATTCACATATCTTTTTTTTTTGGTGATAGGATCTCACTATGCAGTTCAGGCTGGGCTTCAACTCACTGGGTAGCCCAGGCTGGCCTCCAACTTGCAGCCATCGTCCTGCCTCAGCCTCCTGAGTGCTGGGGTTATGGGCATGCGCCACCCCACCTGGCATCACATGTCTTACTGCCAGGCAGTTCTGACCCACTGCTGTTACATGCATGACTGTCTGTCCCATCAGGTGCCACCTGATGGGACAGTGACACATGTGCCACTGGAGTGAGTTAAACACTCCCTGCCCCTCGTGGTGTTGGGGTTCAGCCCAGGACCTGGCACACCAGGAAAGTGTGCTGCCACTAAGCCACACCTCCAGCCCCCATTAAGTCTTTTAAAAAAATTACCTTAAATCATAAATGGGTTAAATGGTAAGGGAGACACAGGTATTTTACAACTGTCAGCTGTATGTAGAACTTAATTCTTCTTTTAAAACCTCAGGCAATACATATTATGAATTTATTTGTAAACAGTCCTGGACAGGACTTTTTTTTTTGGCACTGGGAATCGAACTCAGGACCTTGCGCTCGCCAGACAGGCGCTGTGTCGCTGAGCTATATCCTTGGCCCCAGCTTTTTTTTTTGGACACAGGGTCCCATTATGTTAGCCTTGAACTCATGGTGATCCCCCTGCCTCAGGCTCCCAAGTGCTGGGATTACAGGCATGCGCTACCACGCCCAGTCCCAGACAGGACGACTTTCACACGGCCTCCTGAGCACAGACAATGCATTTCCAGTACACAAGTGCAGCCGCTTAGTACAACTGGAATCCAGGCTCTTTAACTTTGAGTTGAGTAAATACACAACTTTAGAACTTGTTCATCTGCTGTGAAATTATACCTGGGAAGCTTTTGTGGATCAAGTTAGTGGTACATGGTCACCTCTGATGAGAATTATAAAACCTGGTATAATTTTTCATTCATTTTTGTTTGTATGTATGTATGTATTTATTTTTGAGATAGGGTCTAGCTTTGTAGTTCAGGCTAGCTTTGAACTCATTATGCAGCCCACCCAGGCTGGCCTCGAACTCTTGGTAATCCTCCTGCCTCAGCCTCCCAAGTGCTGGGATTACAGGTGTGCACCACCATGCCCAGCTCCTCTTCATTCATTTTAAAGTACACTAGACTTTGCTTTGAGGTAATTTTAAAGAGCAATTTTAGGCCGGGTGTGGTGGCTCATGTCTGTAATTCCAGCTCTGAGAGGCTGAGACAGGAGGATCACTGTGAGTTCGAGGGCAACCTGGGCTACAAACCAAGTTCAAGGCCAGCCTGAACTGCACAGTGAAACCCTGTCTCAAAAAGATAAAAAAAAAAAAAAAAAAAAAGAGCAATGTTAACAACAAAGCTAATTCCTAAGCATGTATTTAAAATGAAAATTTTCCTTTTAGAATACCCTACTTGGAATTATTCTCCAGCTGTTTTTCACAGAGAAACTGATACTGACAGTCCCTCAAATGTTGCAGTCCAGCTGGAAATCAAATGCTTCCTAGGGCGGTCCGATTATTTAAATAGCAAAACTAAGTTTACAATTCCTCTCAAAGTCTTCTTACAACAAAAACTACAGAAGCTGCCATCTTTTCAAAGTTTAAATATTATTCCTGCTTTTAGAAAGACTACTTAGCAAGTATTCCAACATTTTAAATTTATATTTGCCTCTTACTTCCTCTACATAAGGAAACATGAAAACGAAAATAATAAAAACATTTTAGAGCTCGGACACAGTGATAACCACGAGGTATAAAATGAAACAGTCATGGCGGTAATTAAACAGAACGTCAAAGATTGAAACACTTCCCACCAAATCAGGAAGGGAAGAGCCCAAAGTCACTCAGAAACAGGAAGTATGGCATCCTGTGAGGCACACGTGGGGCACCTGGGCAGTGGGTGTCTCACCAGGAAAATCGACTTTGCTTAGACGTGAAAGGTGCTGAGAAATTGGAACACATGTGGTTTAAAAAAATGTCAAATATATAGAATTCTCAATTAAATGATTTTAGGCAAACAAACCGCAGACCAGGATCTTGGAGCTTTAGTTCTTAGACAAAAGTCCTTTAAAACTCCCCACCGTGTACTGAAAGGAAAGACTCCTCTGCCACACTGATTTAGCAGAGGCGAGCGAGTCTGTGGCTGAGGACAGGAAACGTGTGCGCACCACCCGCAGGAGGTGTGGGCCTCATTAGGCTCTGCACTGTCATAATCCAGCAGAAGCAGCAACGCTGTGAGGGATACATGCTGTATTTCAATTTCTGACGGTCACAAAGGCATGCCAAGAAGGAAAACAGGTAAAAGCAAAAGACAGAGCAAAGACAAACTCTGCAAGGACTGACCAAAGAAGAAAGTAGTGCAAACGGTGACCGAAGAGACAGAGAGGTTTACAGACAGACTGGCTTTTTCTTTTTCTGCTTGTCCTTATCCTTCGCTTCTCTCTCCCGTTTGGCCAGTCGTCTCTTAAATTCTTCTGGCATTTTCTCATAACAGTGTTTGCAGACTGGTTTTAGATCGATTTCAACAAACTTATCCCTTTGAGCAGGACAAGAAGGAACAGAAGAAAGAACAGGGGACAATTAAAGGAAGAACCCTTACTTTTGGAAGACCTCAACAGGAAGAAGAAATAAGGGTCTAATAGTCTGTTCAAACATTCTAGGACCTTAATGTCGCTGAGTCCTCAGCCCGAGGATCCACAGGACAGCAGCGCGCGGACTTACTTGAGTGTCAGCTTGGTGTGGCAGGTGGAGCAGGCAAAGCAGTTCACGCACCAGGCCTTGTTAAGGGCGGAGACCACTGGGGAGGAAAGAGACTGGTCACAGGGACGCGTGCCCGGGGGCCAGGAGGCTGCCTTCCCAGCTCTGCGGTGAACCGAGGCTGCTCCCAGGGCACCCAGGGGAGGGACGCCACAATCTCTCTCTCGAAGACGAGCTCAGTGCCATTAAGTGAAGTGCTCAGAACCGACCCGCTGCACTCACTCACCGAGGCTGTAGTTTTCACATTCTCTATACAAGCACGGAAAGCAAGCACTGAGGTCCTCCATGGAGGAAGATTATCAACGCCCTCTTCGCTCTTGAAAGCTAACTTTTCCCTTTCCTTAGGACTCTGTGACGCAAGGACTGTGCCCTCTCGGCCCATGGACAAGGTGGCAAGCACACTCACATCCTGTCCAGCATGTCCACGGCCCAGCCTTCTGGACCCAGCGGCTATTTCTGTTTCTCCTGCTGTTGATCCCTCAAAGAAAAATGGCCCAGGACAGTGACAGTGGACCTTTTAGAGCTTTCAGTGATACAAACAGCCTGCTGCAGCATGCGTGCCACAGGTTCACCACCACTAGCCTAGGAGAAATAATTTTTAAAAATTCGGACACAGGGCCAGTGAGATGGCTCAGCAGCATAAGCGCCTGCCTGGCAAGCATGAGGTCCTGAGTTTGACTCCTGGAACCCACATATGAAAAAAGGGCCAGTGATACCGCTCAGCAGCACGGGTGCCTGCTGGCACGCAAGGTCCTGAGTTCAACCCCCAGTACCCAAAAAAAAAAAAAAAATCGGACATAAACTTTTTGCCTATAAGGAGTCTCTCTGCCAACACTGACAATAAGAGAACGCTTCCTGCACCTGGCGGCCGGCTGCCTCACACGAGCGGGAGGTTACTCTCACGGCCCTGGATCGGTCTCCTAAGCTTGCTCCCACACACTGCATGGGACCCTCTTCCGCGACGCCTTCCCTGAGCCCATGAGGTCTGCCCAGAACCATGAGGCGGGCTGAACGCAGGATTGTTCAGGCCTGCCAGGACGTCCCCAGCAGACCTGTGCTGTGACTGCAAACACAGCTGCTTCCCCTCTGCCGGGACCCAGCCCTGCCTCAGGCTGCACGGTGTTCCTGCAGGGGTCGCACTCCTGACCACCACAGCTTCCGAAACCGGGAACCAGCCCCATGGCTGGGCTGACAACACCACAGCAGCCTAAAGCACCCGCCTCAGGAGTCACACACCCGGCTCCGCAGCAGCAACCTCTCCTGCTGTCCCTCACTGGGGAAACAGACCGGAGAGAGAAAAGGGCAGCCGATAACGCGCTCATCCCACACAACGGCAGCAACAGTCCCCCTCCTGGTTCACACGACCACTGGCGTCTGTCGAGACGGTGTCGCGCAGGGCCGCAGACACTCACCATCGCCTTCTATGACACGGTTGCAGTGGAAACAAACATCTCCAAACAGCTGAAAAGAAAGAGCAGTGGCAGAAGGTCAGGTGTGCTGGAATTGGACTCGAACATTCAGCACTCAGGACGCTTCAGTTCTTTCTGGCACTCAGAGACAAGGAGCTGACTGCGGAAATCCACACCACGCCCAGAGAAAACGAATGCAAGGCCACTGGCTTCCTTACAACGAAATGGTTTACTTTCCGTTACCTAGCATGACCGAGCAGGGCACCGCCTTCAGCCAGAGTGGGCAAGGCTCGTCATGCTGCCCGGCGAGCGCTGGGCAGAGGGGCAGGTCGTTGCCCACCGCCTGCCTGTCAGACACAGGGCAACTGCACTTCCAGTGCTGACATCAGCTGGTCAGCACCGGGCACAGAGTGTCCCGAGGAGAGGCCACACTCTAGCACCCCAATCTGGTCACAAGGACACAGCCAGTGAGCTCGAGTGAGGCGCAGTCTATCTACAC
This sequence comes from Erethizon dorsatum, assembly GCA_028451465.1. Taxonomy (NCBI): domain Eukaryota; kingdom Metazoa; phylum Chordata; class Mammalia; order Rodentia; family Erethizontidae; genus Erethizon; species Erethizon dorsatum. The sequence continues at coordinate 723,592 of CM051824.1, forward strand.
CCTGGAAATACTCCAGCTCTGAGGAGCTGAAGGAACCTGACAGCCTAGGCTAGATCCAGGCTTGGAATAGAAAAAAACTGCTCCACGGACATTATCTGGCCAAGTGACAAAACTAAAGTAAATGGATTAAAGTACTGTGACAGCACCAATGCCCATGGTTATGTAAGAGTTCTATCCTTCGGAAATAGACATTCAAGTTTTTAGGGGTGAAGGACCATTCTGAACTTACTGTCAAATGCTTATTATAAAAAAAGTGTGTGTTCTGCATCTATGCATCCAAGTATTGGCAGATTAAGAAGTCCGTGTCTATGTAAGGGTGTGATTTGCACAGCATGATCCAGCACATGCAAATGACACGGGAAACGGTGAGTTTGAGTAGAAGGTTCACGGGGATCTTTATGTTTTTACTTCACAACTTATCTGAGGCTAAAATTATTTCTCAAATAAAAAGTTAAAAACAAATCTCTGTAGACCAGTGTACCTTTCCAACAAATGTCCTGGTAGCTAAGATAGTGCCGAGCATAAATCGACAAACGGAACCCTGGCGTCGGTACCTGGTTGTAGTGGGTCTCACAGTATGCCAGACCCTTCCGCTCATAATGGCGATGTCCAAGAAACGGCTTCTCACACTTGGCACAAACAAAATGCTGGGAAAAAATTGATAAGGTCACTTACTGCCTGCCACATTTTATCCATCTACGGAAGTAACCCCAGAGTGACCTCTCTTCAGAGAAGACACGTGAGTCTTCGCTAGGCTGTGCCAGGGTGTGACCCTTCCTGACAGCACTGCTGGGAGTGGCGCTGGGCACCCGAGGAGCGTCCGCCGTGGGGCTGCCGCTGCACCTGGAGCACAGCACTTCTCGGCGCAAGGAGATCGAAGAACAAGTCATACATCACGGCCTTACTGACAAACCAAGCAGCAGTGCGCGTTCGGGATTCTTAACGTGTACACCACCAGCCACCTCTCAAGCGCCCACATCCACCCCTTAGGACCCAACCTGCTGGCCACCTCGCGCCCCTCGGCACTCACCTCCACGTGCCACTGCTTGCCCATAGCGTTCACCACGCGCCCCTCAATGGGCCGGCGGCAAGCCCCACAGATGGGCACCCCCATCTTGTCATGGCACGGCAAGCAGTAGAGCTCCCCCTTCAGCTCCCGGGCGTCGGCAGTCAGCTCTTTCCTGTGCAGAAGGAGGCTGCTGAGCACCGCTGCCAGGAGTGGCAGCCAGCGTGGACAGCGTGCTTGCGGCCTGGAAGAGGTCACTGTAACGAGGTATGACTTCTGCCTGCTAAACGTATGCTATAAAACTCTTCTCCTAATCCTTTACCTGCTGCCTCTCCTCCCTCCCTACTGCAATTCAGCATGTACGCTCCTATTAACTACAGTGAGGAGTCTTCTCCACCACGTTTTTATACTAGACGCCAGAGTCACAATGTCTATAGCTTGTTTTCAAACTGTTCTGTGGAAAACGATGTGTGAGCTACTGCATGTACTGAGCACGCACGTATGCGCATGTGCTCGTGCACACACACTCGCAGAGCGAAGGGAGAGCCCACGGCACTGAGCACAGCTGCCCTAGCACGGTGGGCAGGCTGTGCCCAAGGCCAGGACACAGCTGAGCATCCTGTCCCTTCCTGACCTCCCACAAGTCTATGAAACGGCTTCTCACACTTGGCACAAACAAAATGCTGGGAAAAAATTGATAAGGTCACTTACTGCCTGCCACATTTTATCCATCTACGGAAGTAACCCCAGAGTGACCTCTCTTCAGAGAAGACACGTGAGTCTTTGCTAGGCTGTGCCAGGGTGTGACCCTTCCTGACAGCACTGCTGGGAGTGCTGAGATTTCCCACCCTGAATGCTGCAGAGAGAAAATTTGTTCTTCGGGAGTAGCAGAAGCCCCACACCATGCAGTGACAGGGAGTGGACATGGTACCCGCAGTTGGCACAGTTGAAGTGGTCGGGATGGTACGGGTCGTTCTTGAAGACCAGGGGCTGCTCATCAATGATGGCGTGGCACTTCTGGCAGATGTACTTCCCTAGGCCTCGGGCTTTCTCTCGATTGTGACAGGGGCGACACAAGTGTCTAAGCAGGGCAAAATGGAAATTCAGTCTTAAATTCTTTCTAATCATTAAAAAGAAACATGCTTCTCATATCTCTAAAAATAAAGAAACCATGTTTTGCAAAAATCTCTCCTGTGCTTAACAGTGGAATCAAGCTACAGATCGATGTTCAACACACTCCCTCCACACACAGGTCCCCCGGGGGAAACAGGGCCAGGGACGAGCCCCAGGGCACTGGGTTCCCTCAGTCGGCAGGGAAAATGCAGGTGGCCTTGTGACAGTGCCTCAGCCACCCAGTCCCACAGAAGGCGCACTCCTAACTCCCACCTGCCAGCATTCTTCACGAAGCCGATGTCCGCCAGTACCTCCTGGCAGAGGTCACAGCAGAAGCACTCGGGATGCCAGCTATTGTTCATGGCTTTGATGACGCGGCCGATGATGAATTCACCTGTGGGAAGGAAACAAAGCAGGTCCAGCGTGGCACCTTCTATGCTAAAGCAAACATGGAAAAAACTGAGAAGAGGTGTTCACACCTTTTCCCACAAAGGCGGACTGCTACATGGTACCACCCATAGTAGGCAAACACAGAAAACATGGCCTTTATTTTACGAGAGTCCTTGGGTTTGGTCCTGGAACCATATTTTTGGGCCGTTTTTATCACGTTTGAATCTGGCTTTCCTTTTAATGTCCTGGGCGCTCTTGATGTCCTTTTTTTTTTTTTTTTTTTGGTGGGTACCGGGGTCAACCTCAGGACCTCACGCGCCAGCAGGCGCCTGTGCCGCTGAGCGGTATCACTGGCCCTTTTTTCGTATATGGGTTCCAGGAGTCGAACTCGGGCCCTCACGCTTGCCAGGTAGGCACATACGCTGCTGAGCCATCTCACGGGCCCACTTGATGTCTTCTGGATATTTTTGGGCATCGCTGACATAGACAACTGAAATTCACAGCATATTTTCTCTTCTTCATTGTCTTCCTTTCTTTGGTTTTATTAGTTTTGGTGCTGGGGACTGAACCCAGGGCCTGGTAAGTACCTGCACCACCCACTGAGCTAACTGATGTCCCTACAGCACATTTTCTTATACTCTGTAGTTAACTTCCTCCTTCAATACACCTTTACCACATTCAGCTCAGGTTCACCACTCCCTAGCAACCATCTGGCAGACTGCTGGCAACCAGTGAGATGACCCCTGTGGGCGACTGGAGAGCATCGTCCACACAGAGCACCCCCTTGACAAGCGGACAGCTCCAGCTAGTCCTGAAAAACACCTGCTCCACTGTCCATGAAGACCAGTTTTCTCCAGGACTGCACATTTTCCAGTTGCTGTACGTTAAAAATAGGGAAGGGGGCAGATAAAGTACTTCTCGTGATATTCATGAGTATCAAAACCCAGTTTTCCCATTGGCACTGTAATATTTTAAACAGCTTAGGCAATTTGGAACTTGCTTTTTACATTTGGCAGTAAAACTTACCGCACTGGTGGCAGCAAGGAGCAAAGAGCATCTGGAAATCATGTTCACAATACTTCCTGCCTTCAAACTGGAAGAGAAGGGGTGCAAGAGTTGCATGCAGACGTCTAGGACAGCGGTTGGAAGTCAGAGCCCTGCCCTAAGAGCTCAGGGCTCTAAGCGGGGAACAGGTAGGACCTTTTGCAAACCGTCCTGCTAGTGTGGAAAAACAGACGGCACCGAGCCAGGACACAGGGCCCTGAGCATGGCTGCCCTCGGCCTGGGCTTACTTGTGTTTCTGCTCACACATTACCCTTCCAAATCGGGTCAAAGCTACAGACCCCTTGGCCCAGAAAATATGCACATGTGGACCAACGGCCTTCCACATTTTTTTGTCCAAACACAGACTTTTTCACTGTATATGTAAATATTTACAAAGGGTAAATATTTTAGCATATTTTTATTTTTATTTTATTTTTTTATTTTTTATTTTTTTGTGGGTACCAGGAGTTGACCTCAGGACCTCGCATGCCAGCAGGCGCCCGTGCCGCTGAGTGATATCACCGGCCCTTTTTTCATATGTGGGTTCCGGGAGTTGAACTCGGGCCCTCGCACTTGCCAGGCAGGCGCTTACGCCGCTGAGCCATCTCACTGGCCCCCTAGCATATTTTTAATACTAATGTCTGGAAATGCTTCAAACCCATTCAAATCCATCAACAGAGGGTGTGCTGGCAAGCACACATTGCCACAGCTGCTCAGGAAGCTGAGGTGGGAGGTTCCGCTGAGCCTGCCTGGGCAACACACGGCCCATTTCAAAACAAAACAAGGAAATGAAAAAACACTCATTTTAGCAGCTGGAAAGTGCGTAGCCCTCATTTTTCTTCTTGAACTGTTTTCATTTCATTCACTCCAGATTTATTCTCATGTATTTCTTATACTCTAAGCAATCATGATCACCCTACTACACCCTGTAGTTAAGATTTATACATGACATGAAACTTTTATGTCTCGTGCTAAAAACAGCTCCAATAGGAGCAGCAGCATTCAACATTAATTCCAGCTCTCTACCTTCAGGGGGTTGCTTCTCTTTTTAAAAGTGGTTGGGTAATCTTTCATATTAAGTCACGGGAATCTTACAATACTGTCTCCTCTTGAAACTTCGAGCTCCTCACAATTTATATGCCAGAAGTTGTGTATTACTTGACTACGAAAATCCATTTTTAATGTGTTAGTTGTCAATCCAATTTCTCCGTGATGGCTGTGGATACAGTCTGCACACTTTGGTGAATACGCCCACCACAACTCAAATTGTTAGTTTTCACTGTCCAATCGGCCCAAGTTGACTTTTTTTCTGCCAGAAAGTTTTACTTCCTTTTTTTTTTTTTTTTTGAGACAGGGTCTTGCTAGGTAGTGCAGGCTGGCCTCAAACTCAAGGTGCTCCTCCTGCCTCAGCTTCCCAAGTGCTGGTATTACAGAATTAACTCTCATATATTTGATACAGTGGTGCCTTGGTTCACGAACTTAATTCTTTCCACAGTTCTGGTCACAAACCGAATTGGATGAGAACCAAATCTAATTTCCCTATGAGGTCACTGTTGAAACTAACATTGAACCAAACCAGTGAATTTGATTTGGTATGTGCACAAATAGGATGTTTAGCATTTACTATTAATTAAACTCAGAAATCAAGAATAAAAACTCAATTCCAGGGCCGGTGAGATGGCTCAGTGGCGTAAGCGCCTGCCTTGCAAGCGCAAGGGCCCGAGTTCGACTCCCGGATCCCACATACGAAAAAGGGGCCGGTGATATCGCTCAGTGGCACGGGTGCCTGTTGGCGCACGAGGTCCTGAGGTCGACCCCCCGGTACCCACAAAAAAAAAAAAAAAAACTCAATTCCAGGGCTGGTCAGATAGCTCAGCGGCACAAGCGCCTGTCCGGCAAGCGCGAGGTCCTGAGTTCGACTCCCGGAACCCACATAAAGGAAAAAAAAGGGCCAGTGGTATCGCTCAGTGGCATAAGCGCTTGCTGGCAAGCACGAGGTCCTGAGGTCGACTCCCGGTACCCACATAAAAACAAAAAAAACGAAAAAGAAAAAAAACAAAAAAACCCCTCAATTCCATTAATTTAGTTAGAAGTGATCAAGTTTTACTACGTTGAATAAGATGATGTACGTTGGTAAGAAAAAGATATAGACAGGTTAAAACAAAACGAAGCTAGTACAGCAGTTAACACACATACAGTGTCTGTCAGCAGAATGTAAAGAATGAAAGTAAACACTATATAAAATGACATAAAATTAGGACTCATTGTGACTCGAGTAATTTTTTGAAGTACTGGGAATTGAATCGAGGGCCTTGCATATGTTAGGTAAGCACCCCAGCAATGAGCTACACCCCGGCCCCTGAGCAGAACTTTTTAAAATCTGATTTAAAATAGGAAGGCTGCCGGGCGTGGTGGTACACACTTACAATCCCAGCACTTGGGGGGCTAAGGCAGGAGGACTGCCATGAGTTCGAGGCCAGCCTGAACTACAGTGCAAGACCTTGTGCTCAGGAAGAAAAAAAGAAAAGGAAGGCCAAGGCAGAAGGACGAGCGAGCACGGCCAGGCAGCCTGTGTCCCCACGTGGCCCCTAGGGCCTGCTCCCCTCTCACCCCGCACTGCTTTGCTCACAGGGTTCTTCCTTAAAAAGGGTGAGTTCTCTTGAAATTAGGGGATGGAAAGGGCAAAACCCCATAGCCCCCAAACTGACCACATCCCTGAATACAGAATGTCCAGCACGGTCTCCAAAGCCAAGCACACAGGAGGTTCCCTGAGAGAAGTCCCCACAGAGGCCCTGCAGCAGGTATCTCAGAGCAAGTCATCGCAACAGGAGTTCAGGCTCCTTTGTACTGTCAGGCAAACTGAAAAGGGTTCTGGAGCGGAGCCCCTTGAGTTCCGTGAAGCCAGGAAACAGACTCCACACCATAAATCCTGGCAGTCAGGCTGCAATTGGCCCCATAGCTGATGATCTCATTCCAACCCAAGGGCAAACGTGATTCCTACTGTTTGCCAAGAGCTGCTCTGAAGCAGGTGGGTGCAGGAAGTGCCCACTGCTATGCCCACCTCCCTGGGTCCACAAAATAAGCGGAGTGCTGAGCGTGCTTTGCCAGTCTTCTTGCCATTAAACCACTTATTAGAAAAGAGTCTTTCCTGTTAGTCATCCTGTGATGGGAAAAGGGACACATCCAGGAAACCCAAACAAGGATGCTCTAAGGCAGCACAATGCCCGAGACCCCTGGCTCTAGGCTCAGATGATACAGACCTGACATTCTTCTGAACGGCTGGTTCTATTTCACTTTGGGAAAAAGGAAGGTCCTTTACTGGAGACAATCAAGGGCCACAAAGGCAGACCTGTGAGCCACCACAGCTAAATGGGCACCTTGCCAGGGAACGGCAGGTGGCCAGCTTCCCAATCCCACCGCTGAGCAGTCACTTGACAGGTCATTCGTCCTGCACACTGGACAGATTCTTCTTTCAGCATCACTACAATCCCACATGTCGAGGTCAGCAATCACAGACAAGGCACCCATTTACACAGTCAGTGTTTCTTGTCTGGAGACACTGAGAACCTCCACACGCTACTGAAATGGCTCTGTAAGCTGTAACCACTCCTGGGACCAGGACACAGTGTGGTCCACACAGCATGCCACCTCCTGCAGGTGTCTATGAATACCTAGCAGATGAATTCCAGCACATGGGCGCCTAAGGCAGAAGGACAGCAAGTTCAAGAGTGAGACCCTGTCTCAAAAAAGAAAATTAAAAGAAAATCCAGTGACTGAACGAAGGAGTGTTGATGGCTACACATAGAAGAGAAAGTCATCTGTCAGAATTAAGAAATGTCTGAGAGCCACCGCAGAGAACACAGCCTCTGGAGCTGGCAGACCTGAGACAGCACTGCCTTAATGAGCAGTCACCAGAGGCCTGGGCTATGTGACCTGAAACACAGCACCAGCTTGCAGGGCTCACATGGCAACCAACGAAGAGTAGCAGGAGTTCGCAGCTCACAGGGCATAGCGGCTGGCTCACGTCAAGGCTTTACTGGGCAGTTCTTTCAGGAATAAACATGAACACAGCTCACAGGTGCAGTAAAGTGAGCAACTGTCCCAAACTTACGTACAGAGTCCAGTGTTCCAGGGAAGCACAGGAACCCACCTCAATGGTAACTTGGGGGGACAACTTTGTGATGCAGGGGATGGAACCCAGGGCCTCATACATACTAGCAGGTGAGCGCTCCCCACTGAGCCACACTCAGCCCTATGATGCAAGACTAAATCAGGGCCATCACATTTCACATGGAGAATGAACCAGGGAAGTGAGGCTCCCACTTCCAGATACACCTGAAAAGGCAGGTTGTTTTCTGGAGGCCTTGGAGAGTTTTCTCTAGTCCCATCCAATCAAAAGGAAAGTTCTCTTCTCTAGGACAGGGGCACCCAATCCCTGGGCCTGACTGGGACAGTCCATGGCTTGTCAGGTACCAGGCTGACCAGTGGAGGTGAGGAGTGAAGCTTCACCTGTACTGGCTGCCACTCCCCATCGCTCATGTTTCGGCTGAGCTCCGCCTCCAGTCAGATCAGCAGGGCAGTAGATTCTCAAAGGAGCAGGGACCTTGTGGTGAACTTCACAAGTGAGGGATCTGGGTTGCTTGCTCCTATGAGAATCCAGGGTCCAATGATCTGGAGCTGAGGCAGTGATGCTAGCCCTGGGGAGCCACTGCAAATACAGATGAACATTAACAGAGAGGTCTGATGGCACAGACCAGAATAAATCAGTTGCTTGGAGACTCCTATCAAAGCCCTATCAGTGAGAGGCAAGTGACAGTTAAGCTGCCTTAGTGCCTTTATAGTGAGTTGATGTCCTTCAATTGTACAGGTGCATCTGGTTGTAGACATGATTTCTCCTAATCTTGTGAAGTGGGGTTTTCTGCAGTGACAGCAATCAAAGTGAGATTACTGAGTAGACTGGACTTAAGCAACACACTTTGGGGGTCACTGTCTCCTATCACATCCAGACAGGATCATCCAGTATGCAGGAAGACAAGCTCAGGGGTCCCACTGATCCTACATTATGGTGAGTTGTATAATTACTTCATTACATATTATAGTATAATAATAGAAATAAAATGAACAATGAATGTAATGTGCTTGAATCATCCCCAAACCACCCCTCTCCCCCACTCATGGAGAAAGTATCTTTCATGGAAACTGGTCCCTGATGCTAAAATGCTTGGGGACTGCTGCTCGAGAGCAGGTTTATGATTCTGTGGTCTGGAAAAGTAAATTAATCACAAACACTGTAGCTAAAATAGCAATCTTCCTTCAGGCCCTGAGAATTTAAGCTGGGCAACACCCAGAGTAGCCCACATCTTCTGGAACGACCCCAGGCGGTATTTATAGTCACAGCCCAGGGGAGAGAAGGTGGCTGGAGGACAGGGTGAGTCAGCATCACCCTGCTCTGTGTGCAGCTGCCCTTGAGGCAGAAGCAGGGTCAGCAGTGAAATGCCCAAACCCAGCACCTGTACACGTGCAGGGGAGGGATGGGGAGCCAAGGCAGGGGCTGGAAGAGTGCCTGCTGTTCCCTGGAGCTCTTCTCTGTGCTCCCTACGCGCACTTGCTGTTACAGTGATGCATTGAACCGCGCGTCTGAGAGAAGCCCATGGGTTACCATACAGAACCCAGGGCCCCGGCGCAGCGATCACTTTCAATCACACAGAAGTGTACTGAGGCTGCTCCAACCTCTGAGCACAAGGACTTAGAGGAGAAAGGTCAGGGAGGGGTCAGGGAGAGGAGGGTGGAGACCAGCGCTCCCCGAGCCCTGTGCAGACACTGACCACCAGCTGGGTGTTTCCACAGAAGGGAGAGGAGGGCATGTCCAGGGGACACTTCCAGCTCCATGCCTCCCCAGGCTCAGTGTGGTCCAGGCCCACGTCTGCCTTGTACAGTGGCTCCCAAGGGTTCAACTAGAGGAGTCTGAGTGGCCCCACATGAACTCTGCAGATCTGCACCTGTGACCACCTCTCAGTCACAGCGACTCCTGGGTCACGGTCTCCCCAGTGAGGGATGGCCATGGTCACTGTCTCCTTTACCTGTGTCTGTCCGGTCTGCTGATGTGGCCCCCAGATCTGTGGCTCCCCTAATTATGGGGAATGCTGTCCATTAAAGACCCTGAGTCACAGCAGTGTCACCTCTTTTGTTACCACCTGCAGCTGGGCCTCGGTCTGACCCCCAGCACCAGGTCTGTGACCAGAAGCGATGCCCTCCTGGCCCAAGGGCCTCCTCCCCTCCTCCGCACAGTGCAGCCGCAGTTCACACCCTGGGCCCCACTGAAGCCCCACCCGAGGCGGACTTGCAGGTGAGGAGGAAGGTGCCTTGACAACCCACCTCGTAGAAGAGCCCCTCAGGGAAGGGCTGGAAGCACTGGGCACATACGAAGCAGGGCTCATGGTATAGTTCGCCATTGCTGTTCACGATCTTCTCAGCGGGCGCAAAGCCCCCCCTGCACCGCTCACAGGTGGCACTGGCCAGGGCATTGGCCATGTTGCTGCAACACAAAAAGACAGCAGGTCAGAGGTGGTCAGCTCAATCACACAAGGCCCCAAGGAGTATGTCTGTGTGGTCCCAAGCTCGTATTGGATCTACAAAGCCCAGAGAGTCCAACAGCCCATCTCGTTGCCTGGGCATCTTAGGTCCAGAAAGAGCCTCCTACTTTGACAGCTCCTGTCTTTTTTTTTTTTTTTTTTTTTGTGGGTACCGGGAATTGAACTCAGGAGCTGGAGTTTGCCAGGCAGGCACTGCGCTGCTGAGCTACATCCCCGGCCCCGACTGTCTTTAAACTGGCATTCTTCTGGTTATATATCCTAGGAGCGGATGCTTACTGTGTCAGGCACTAGGGGCAGAGATGAAAGCAGAGATGCTCTCAGCCCAGCACAGTGGGATGTGTCTGAAATCCTAGCCACTTAGGAGGCTTAGGCAGGAGGAGGAAGAAGGAAGGAGGAGGAGGAGGAGGGGGGGAGGAAGAAGGGGGGAGGAGGAGGAGAGGGAGGAGGGGAAGAGGGGAGGAGGAGAAGGAAGAGAAAGAAGAGGAGGAGGAGGAGAAGGAAGAGAAAGAAGAGGAGGAGGAGGGGGAGGAGGGGAAGAGGGGAGGAGGAGGAAAGAAGAAGGAAGAGAAGGAAGAGAAAGAGGAGAAGGAGGAGGAGGGGAGGAGGGGAAGGGGTAGGAGGAAGAGGAGGAGGGGAGGAGGAGGGGAGGAGGAGGGGAGGAGGAGGGGAGGAGGAGGGGAGGAGGGGGGAGGAGAGGGAGGAGGGGGGAGGAGAGGGAGGAGGGGCGGAGGAGATACTCCTAAGGAATTCAACCTTACAGCACAGCTTGTTAGGTAGTTTAGTTAAAGTACCTACAAGACAACATTTCAAAGCCAATTTCTTTCCCCTTTGAGAACAAAAGCCAAACCGCATGGCAATGGAAGGTTGGGTCCCAGCCTAAACACAGCATCCCCTTGACTGGGTCTGTTGCTCACCTCCTAACCCTCACCAGGATGCCCTGTCCTAATAGCTGACTGATGAGACACACTGAACATGGATACTGTCACAATGTCTCTTAAAGTCTGAGATTTCACATTCTGAAGCTCATTTTACAGTTGGTAGAACAGAGGCTCTCACCCAACATCACAGAGCTACTGAGTTCATGGAGCAGAATCCAGGTCCCTTGCTTGTAAAACGACAGAGTCCATCACCACAGATCCCACCACTGATGCCCAGCATGGGGAGGACATGGCAGAGACACAGCACCCTTTATAGTTTGGGAGAATAAAGCCAGGCAGGAAGTGACCATTGCCAAGCCCAGTGACCATGGCAACTCCTTCATCAGCGATCCTGCTGCACCTCAGGACACGGGAGGGACTCAGCAAGTGACCCGAACCCCTGAAACATCTGTGGCCTAGAAGAACAGGGCAGCATGGCTGTAGCAGGCACAGGGCTGCGTGAGGACAGTTTCCAAAAGCCCTAGCGACAGGGATGGTGCCTTGTGCTGAGCAGTCACCAGCCATGCTGCCCTTTCTAAGCACAAGCTCCATCTGCGTCGCCGGTCCCAGCACAGCACTGGCCTCCTAGATACTTCCTGGATCCACTGGGGAATGTTGCCTCCATATCCTCCAGAGTCCTCACTATGACCCTCAAGGCAGATGGGCCGAAGTCTCCACTTACAGACAAGGTAACTACCAGCCATCTGTTTCCATGTTCTGCTATTTCCTGAGCAAGCGCGGTGACACCTGCCTTCTTCCCTCAAATGTTCAAAGAATAGCAACCCCACTCCATAGCCTTGCTGTAAGGAACTCCATGCAGAAATCCCAGGTTAATAATCTCACCAATCAAAACTCAACTTTATTTAATAGGCTTTAATACAGAATTAAAATGCCACCAAAGAAAGAAAGGAAAGTAGCAGCCAGCCTCACAGGTGGCCAAATGTGTCCTAAGGCTCACAGTAGAACAAAGTCTCCACTTCGTCATTTCAGAATTACTGTGACATGGGAAAGCAGGTGACCTTTCCTTTGACGAAGATGAACTGTGGCCATTTCAGCAGAGCCCGGAGAGCTTCATACTCTTCCCTTCTCCTGACCCAAACCCAAGAATCCCGAGTGGAAAGGTACAGTGAGCTCCACGCCTGCCCAGTAATTCTCACAACTGCTTTGTGGATGAAATTTAAAAAGCATAAAACACCACTTTGGAAACCAGACGACACTACTAACATATACGGCACTAACATTCCAAGTCCTCTCAAAAGATTCACCACATTTCAGTGATCTTAATGGACTCCAGAACAGCTGGAGAAGAACACTGCGGCTCGTCCCGATCATGCCCACCTACATCCACGAAACAGAGTGTACAGGTCACCATCGCCCTTGCAGGGCCAGAAGGTCCTCTCTGCCCGAAAACACCCCACAGGGACCGCTTCTGTCTCCGTCTGAACGACACGCTGCAACAGGGGGAGACAGGGACAGACATGGGCAAGTGCCATGTATTAAAACCAGCATTAGTAAGATTCGCAAACTGTAAAACAATGCCATTCTTCCCTCTAAGCCGTTTTCGTTTTGGAAAATAATTTTTCATAAAACATTAATATTACCACTTACTAATCTTAATAACATTTAATGTGTTTACTGTTGCTTCTGCTGGTAAATAAAATAACGGCTCTCTGGGGAGGGGGTGAGGAGGTCCCAGATCCAAATGCTATTGCCACCGAATGCTTTATTCCTCCTCACCACGCAGCTGACTGTTTACATTCAAGTTCCAGCACTCAAGGCGCATTACAGAAACAAGCACAGACTTATTTCCCTCGCACAGGAAAATTAATCTGGTCTGGAGATAACATGCACAGAGGGGGAAAAGGGAAACAGAAGCCACCTTGTTGTCCGACTGGCCCCTCCCAGTGTCCTTTCCTCTCCTGTCCTAGCCTGGAACTGTGCATGTTTCTACAGCTGACTCTTTATTTAAACACTACCTATGACAGAAGTTACTTTTTAAAAGTCCTGAATGACAGTTATAGATGTCATTAGATTATAATTAACTGGCTAATTTTTCATAAAAAAGATTTTCTCTAAAAAGTTTTGATGGCAAGAACACATATGGGGGCCGGTGAGATAGCTCAGCGGCATAAGCGCCTGCCTGGCAAGCACGAGGTCCTGAGTTCGACTTCCAGTACCCACATAAAGGAAAAAAAGGGCTGGTGATATCGCTCAGCGGCACAAGCACTTGCTGACAAGGGTGAGGTCCTCAGGTCGACTCCCGGTATCCACATTAAAAAAACAAAAAACAAAACAAAACAAAAAACACATATGGGTTGGAAGGGACAGTTATGGGAGCCCGACTTTCTGACCTGCTCCCACACTCGCACACCTGGTCCCAGGCTGCCATGGCCCAAACATCACTGTTACCATGGGAACCATCTTTCTCCCACAGCACAGCTGTGTGCAAAATCCAAGGCTGATCCCAAGAGTTCACTGAGCAATTGAAAACTGATAGATTAATTCCCCAGCAAAAATGTTTACCTTTACAAATTAAAATCTCAGTGTTTCATCCAGCCTGCTCTTAACCTTGAAAGTGTTAGAGTCCGTTTTCCTATTACAGATCCCACAGCCTTACCCTCCTCCTCACATCATGAGGCAGTGGCTGGGGTCACCAGCCTAAGGGCTCCCCCTCTTCCCAGTCTCTGTCCTCCACTAGGACCTGCTGCCTCACGACCCTGGAAAAGTCCCCTGGAACTGGAATAAACTGCTATCGTCTGGGTAACTGGGGAGACTCACAATTTTGCGTAGAAATCACAAAATTCCTTGTAGACTTTTACGTCACTGTGCCTGCGCTGCAATCTGGACACAGCTCTGTCATCTCCATCAGCCTGGTGGACACCATCTGGGACCGTCCAAGGGGTCTCCTCACTCTCGGGGATGGTGCTGGGGTGCGTTCGCTCCAAGAAGGCCATTTGGGAGCCGGGGCACAGGAGATCAGAACAGACGGCAGGGCAGGATCCAGGCCTCCGCCTCTAGCCGGTCATGGCCCGCTCCCACACCCAGCAGCTGGCTGGCGTCCCGGCAGGGGAGGCACCGTGTCCAGAGGGCCCGGGGCTTCCTGAGGCTCTAGAAAACCTTCCCCAGCCTCCCTCATGGACTATGGCCATAAACTCTACTGCAGGGACATAAGGCTGGTTCCCATGTCTCCAGGAGAAAAAGGCCCCCGTGTGCCCTGGTATTTGTTAGGGTCAGGCTGGCACCATGCTCCCCACTGTGCAGTGCAGACTCCCTGGAGAGCGTGCAGGACACCCCTCAAGCTCCCACGAAGGTACACTGCCAGCACCCCTGCAGTGGCACCCACAACCCTGCGTATGACTGCCAGCTGTGCCTGGGAATCTGTGAATTCATCGGTTCCAACAGTCTTCTGGTTTTCCTTTGTCTGCTCTTGTTTTGAGATGTTGTCTCACTGTGCTGCCAAGGCCAGCCTTGACCTGCCACGGTCGGCTGGGGTGATAGCTGTACCCACTCAGCCAGCCTTGGCTTTAGGTATTACCATACATAAAATCCTACTGTCTACAAATAGGGATAATATGACCTCCTCCCTTCCTATTTGGATGCCCTTAAACAGAATTCTTAAACAGAAGTCACCTCAACATGAACTGCTTTTATGATCAGAGATATGATATACCAGGAAAATATTTTAAAACTGCTTAACCCTTTAGTTTGACAGCATTTATAAGGGGTAAGATAGATTTGTGGCTTTGTCTTTGTTTACACTTTTCCCCAACTCATCCTTTCCTCTTTTCTTTTGCATCACCTAGAAAAATACCTTAAGCTGGGAGCCAGAGTTACTGAAGGAAGGAAAGACAGGCATGGACGAGCAAGGTCGCTTCTATCACACAACTCCATCCTGGCAGCCTCTTATAGGGATCAGAGGGCCCACCAGTTGATTCTTGGCGTAAGTATTACAGGACAAACAAATGCTCCATGCCTTACATGGTTAACTTACTGAAATAATGAAAGAACTAAAGTGGGGGCTCAGAGCCAGCTGGGAGGCTCAGATACAGCCCCCCCTCCATGAGGAGAGTGCAGAAGCTCCTGGCCTTCAGGAGCTGGTGATGGCACAAACGCCTGCCTTCAGCAGCTCTTCTGGGAAGGGCTATGCCTTCTTACAAAGCAAATGCTCACTCACCTTTCACCATGGTTTACATCACCACGAACACAGAAAACTACCATGTGCTCATGACACAACAGAACCCAGAGAGCACCTAAGAACTGCATGGCCCCTCGTCCAGACTGGACCGGAACTTGCGATCCTCCTGCCTCAACCTCTCAGAGTGCTGGGATCACAGGTTCATGCCACCCACCACACCCAGCTCCCCATCAGCAGAAAACACTACAAATCTGTTGAATGAATAAACAGGGGACTCTAACCACAGCCTTCCCTTCTATGAGTAGACAGTGTGGTCAGGGAAGTAATACGTAGATACACACGGTTTCTGCTGTGTGTAACTATAAAAAGCAGATTTCTGACTCGGCACCAGGGTTGCATGAATAAGGTGGTTCACATGTCCCAAGTGCTCCAAATTTGGGTCAGCAACCACGTGGCTGCTGAGCAGTAAGGTGGCATCACCTTCCCAAAATACTATGCAAGCAGCCAGCCAGGTCTCAGGTTTAGCTTCCACAAAGCAGAGCTAAAAGAAACGTGTGATTTTTCCAAAGAGGAAAGAGAAGTTAAGCGAAAGTCAGATAAATGCTTTGCATGAGTTACTTTTAAACTGTCCTGGGCACTTAGGAAATGCCAGTGACCCTTCTGGACTATGACTGCCACCTTCATCACGAAGGCGAAGGCCGGAGCAAAACGCCTGGAGGCTGTGCCTCAGGAACACCAGAAGCCCGGGTGTGAAGTGAGAGGCAACAGGCTGCTCTGGCTGAGTCAGGGGTGGCCCACGCCCACGGCTTCTTCCCGAGAGGCTCCGCAGTCCTGTCAACCCTCTGCACCACGACCAATTTGGGTTTGGGGGATCCCCTTGGACAAGTCTAAACTCCAGGGATCCCTGGGATCCACAGAGAGCAGATTTCTCTTCATAAGCTCATCGTTTTTCAATTCTTTACCATGTGCCGACTAGAGGCAGCACAGGGAGAGCTGGCCTACTCCAGTGTCCCCCAGGGGCCGGGACAGGGCTTCAGAGCCAGCCCCATTCTGACTCACACAGCCAGGGATAAATAATCTACTCTGACGTATCACGCCAAACACTGTGGCTGTTTCCAGGAGCTCAAACAGGACGGTCTGGATAGAACCAGGAGCGCTGCCGAAATTTAAAAAGTAGCTTTTTATATGGTGGTGCTGGGTTACACCTAGGGCCTCGTGCAGGATAGGCCAGTGTGCTACTACTGAGCCACACCCCAGCCCTACAAAGCAGCCTGAACAGTTTTTGTTTTTTGAGACGGGGTCTCACTCTGTAGCTCAGGATGGCCTTGAACTCACTATGCAGCCCATGCTGGCCTTGAACTTGTGGTGATCCTCCTGCCTCAGAATTCCGAATGCTGGTGTCACAAGCCTGTGCCATCATGCCCAGCGTTTTATTTTGTATTATTTATTTTTGTGGTTCTGGGGATTGAACCCAGGGGCTCTGCACTGAGCCACAACCACCTTTTTTTTTTTTTTTTTTTTTTTGAGACAGGGTCTCATCAAGTCATTAAGTTACCCAGGCTTGGTCTGATCTTAGGATCTTCTTGCCTCAGCCTCCCAGATTGCTAGGATTACAAGACTGAGGCCAATCAGCCCTGGGCAATTTAGCACAGGGCTGGGGATGTGGCTCAGTGCTCGAGTTCAATTACATACATTCTCTCAATTAGCCATGACTGAATCATGTGCACACCTACTTGATACTAATTATCTGTAGGGTTATCTGAAGCCAAGTTGTTTATTTTGACCAATTATCTCTAATGCATGGGACTCTAACATAGTTGGCCCTCCATCCATACATTAAGGCAGTCTTAGAAAAAAAAAAAAAAAAACAAAAAACTGCATCTGCTGAGTGTGGTGGTGCATGTCTATAATCCCAGCCACTTGGGAAAGCTGAGGCAGAAGGATCACAAGTTCAAGGCCAGCATGGGCTGCTTAGTGAGACCCTGCCTCCCTTTAACCCTGCCACCTGGAAGGCTGAGGTAAAAGGATCACTGTGAGTTTGAAGCTAACCTGGGATACTTAACAACACCGTTTCAAAATACCAAAATAAATTAAATAAGAATTAAATTAAATTAAAAAATAAACACGGCTCAGGGATGCTCCTTGAGTTTAATCTGCAGAAGAGAAAAAACAAAACAAAACACGAATCCTGCATCTGTACCGAGCACGTACAGATTCTTGACATCATTCTCTAAACGATACAGCAGAACAACGAGTAAGTAATTCACATAGGATTTAAGGCACACGGAGGATGGACACAGGTTATATTGAAATACTATTCTGGATAAGGGCCTTGAGCACCCATGGACCCGGGGGTTCCTTGGGTGTGTGAGCACTGTCTCCGCAGCAGCCGCCCCCCACCATGCCGAGATCAACGTACAGGAAGTGGGGTGTGAGTAAATGCTCTATTCATTCCCAAACAGATCTGCATAAGCAACGTCTATGCCTCAACTTGGCAAGAACTGCTAGAGTGGAGCTTCTCCAGCTGCCATCAAAGGCTTGTGTCCTATGGGGTGTTCCCCTTGTTGTTGAGAATGTCTGGTTAAATTAGCTTCTGGAGAAGTGAGCTATTTTCACTGTAACTTTCCCACTCAAATGGAAAATTTAATCTATTTTCCCCAGACTACTAACAGGGAAAAAATCCTGACTTGCAGTAAAGATAGTGGACTGGAAAGTTCTTCCCTATGTCCTAGCTTCCACTGTAAACATTCTGTGAGAACAGACCAAGGTCAGCTAGAAAAGGACAGGACTGTAATTAATGTGCCATTCTTCCTGGTCTGCTACATTGTTTCCTAACTCGATTGCATGGCACCAAAAAAAAAAAAAAAAAAAAAAAAAATCAAGACTAGAGTGAGAAATAAGGCACACAGTTTCTCAAATAGCTGAAAATGAAAATTCACACCTGTGCATGTTTATACTAGTAAGCAGGGCAGAATGGTACAGAGATAACTGAGGAGACCAAATGAAAGAATATATGTGCATCCCCAAGACTATTCCAAAGCCCAGTGATCACAGTGAGCTTCATTTTGAGCTAAAATGCTGCCTGAGCTTTATTTTGGGCTCAGGTAAGGTTGTTTTCAACTTATCATTTGCAAGAATGTCTCCCTGAAACAAAATTTATCTGAAAGTAAGACATTCTCTGTGGTGTCAGGAGGAGCTGGAGAAATGCCTCCCTCCCCTCATGAGGAAAACGTGTGGGATGCTGTCCAACGGAGGATGAAACCTCCAGGAGGCCAGGGAGGAGACCCACACTGAGGCTCAAAGCCGACAATTCACACATGGTGATCCTCGCACAGGTCAAGCCAAGAAGCCCGCTCTGGGGTCTGAGGCCCAAGGGGGTGGCACCTGCAGAGGGGAAGGTGGGCCCTCAGTACTGGCCCGCACCCACGAGGATCCCGAGACACGGGCAGGTCCTGAACATGCTTCACAGCTCCGGCCAGGCTCTGCCCACAACAGGCACAAATGACCGCAAAGCAACAGTCCAGCTACTCAGCTGAAACCAATTCCACGAGTACGGAAGGGCGCCTTAGGGGCTGTTTCTCTGGCAGCATTTCTCTCCACCTGGAGGATCTCTAGAAGTCTCTCAACATGCCAAACAACAAAACCCACGCTCTGAGGAGCTGAGCACGTCAAGGACACAGAGCTTGGAGACAGAGGAGGAGAGAGCCCCCCAAAAAGTTCACACAGCATTTTAGCCCTTCACCACGCTCTCTGACATCACCAGCTCTGCTTTACCCAGAGACCGTCTGGCTGAGGTGCAGAGAAAAAGCAACAGCAATGGACATGCGTGACACCGGCCCTACACACAGACAGCAGAGCCGCCTCGCTGCCTGCCCCAGCCACCAGGCCTTTACACACACACAAGTGACCAGCACAGGAAGCAAGGTACAAGACCAGACTCGAAAGCAGCAGAATGGGCCGCAAAAGGCACGACTACGGCCTGATGGCACCGCGCGCCCACGACTGCGGATGTGTGCATGGGGGGACAGAATCCCGAGCCCATTCGTCCCTTCCGTTAGCTGAATCTGCTGCCGGCATCACCCACGGTGTTGTTACAGGAGACAGGGCGTGGCAAAGCTGGCTGGGGAGATGAGCAAGGACCCCGCGTGTGTAACTTCTCCGGAGCTCCCACCAGATACAGACGGCATAAAAAGAAGACTGGCCCTCACGCAAAGCCACTATCCTGCCTGAGTTTCCACCACAGCCATGCCGCGTTTCTCCGACGGGGTGTGCACTTTTATGTTTGCTTTTACTTGCTTTATCTTTTTTTTTTTAATTTTTTTTCAAAGACAACAAGTAAACATTCTCATGTATTAACAAACTCAAGCATTAGAGAATGTACAAATACCTTTTGGAGAAAAATATTACTCAGTATAAGATTAAGCCATGTAAAAGCTAGGTAAAAATAGAAGACTAAGGAATGGAATAGTCACAGTGAAATTGCATTTTCATACTAGGGAGACAATACGATGTTTACAAATGTGCATCCGGTTTATTTCGCTTGTATTTTCTCGAGTGCATCCATTTACCTATAAGTTTCCAGTTTATCTTTCTTTATGGCTGAGTAGTACTCCATTGTACAG
Organism: Erethizon dorsatum; assembly: GCA_028451465.1. NCBI lineage: Eukaryota > Metazoa > Chordata > Mammalia > Rodentia > Erethizontidae > Erethizon > Erethizon dorsatum. The sequence goes on from CM051824.1 coordinate 743,412, forward strand.
AAACACCACATCTCTTTTATCCATAACTCGGTTAATGGGCACTTGGGTTGTTTCCACGATCTAGCTATTACAAATTGTGTTGCTATAAACATGGGTGCACATATATCGCTGTGGTACGATGTTTTTAATTCTTCTGGGAAGATACCCAGAAGGGGAATAGCTGGGTCAAATGGGACCTCCAACCCTAGTTTTTTGAGGAATCTCCACACTGACTTCCACAGTGGCTGTACCAGTCGACACTCCCACCAACAGTGGAGAAGGGTTCCTTTTTCCCCACAGCCCCTCCAGCATTTGTTATTAGTTGACTTCTTGATAATAGCCATTCTTTCTGGGGTGAGATGGAATCTCAGTGTTGTTTTATTTGCATCTCTCAAATGACTAGTGATGAACATTTTTTCATATATTTGCCATTTGTATTTATTCATCTGAGAAGTGTTTATTCATCTCAGATGCCCATTTTTGGATTGGGTCTTTAAATTTGGGAGGTCTGATTTTTTTGAGTTCTTTGTATGTTCTTGATAGTAATCCTTTGTCTGAGGAACAGCTGGCAAACATTTTTTCCCACGTTCTGGGTTGTCTCTTCACTCTGCTGGTGGTTTCTCTTGCTGTGCAAAAGCTTTTTAATAAGATGAGATCCCAGTTGTTGATTTTTTGTGATACTTCCAGTGCGATGGGGGTTTTATTCATAAAGTCTTTGCCTACACCAATGTCTTCAAGAGTTTTACCTATTCTATTTTCCAGCAGATTTAATGTTTCTGTTTTAATATTTAGTTCTTTGATCCATTTTGAATTTAGTTTAGTGCACGGCACTTAATCTTCGGCATGTGTAGAGCCAATTTTTCCAGCACCATTTATTAAAGAGGCTATGTTTCTTCCAGTGAATGTGTTTGGCACCTTTGTCAAAGATAAGGTGACTTAGTATGTCTGGAGTTGTTTCTGCATCTTCTAATCTATTCCATTGATCTTCGGGTCTTTTTTTTTTTTTTTTTTGCCAATACCACGCTGTTTTTATCACAGTAGCTTTATAGTATAATTTCAAATCAGGGATTGTGATGCCCCTGCCTTGCTTTTGTTGCCCAGAATTGCCTTTGCTATTCTAGGTCTCTTCTGGTTCCAGATGAATTTTAGGATTGTTTTCTCTAATTCTGTGAGATATGTTGTTGGAATTTTGATCAGAATTGCATTAAATCTGTATAACAGTTTTGGAAGTATGGCCATTTTCACTATATTGGTTCTTCCGACACAAGAGCAAGGGATATCTTTCCATTTTCTGATATCCTCTTCAATCTCCTTTTTCAGAGTACTGTAGTTTTCAGTGTAGAGGTCTTTTACTTCCTTTGTGAAATTGATTCCTAGGTATTTCATTTTTTTAGATGTGATTGTGAAAGGTGTTGTTTCCCTAATTTCTCTCTCAGTGACTTTGTTATTGGTGTACAGGAAGGCTATTGATTTTTGAGTGTTGACTTTGTATCCAGCTATACTACTGAATTTGCTTATTAAATCTAGCAATTTTTTAGTGGAGTTTTTGGGGTCTTCTACGTAGAGTATCATGTCGTCTGCAAATAATGATAATTTAACTTCTTCCTTTCCAATCATAATTCCTTTTATTTCTTTCTCTTGTCTAATTGCTCTAGCTAAAGTTTCCAGGACTATGTTGAATAAGAGTAGGGACAGTGGACATCCTTGTCTTGTTCCTGATTTTAGAGAGAAGGCTTTCAGTTTTTGTCCATTTAGTATGATATTGGCTGTTGGTTTGTCATAGATAGCTTTTATCAGATTGAGATAAAGACCATCTATTCCAATTTTCTGTAGGGTTTTTATCGTGAATGGGTGCTGGACTTTGTCAAAAGCTTTTTCTGCATCTATTGAGATGATCATATGATTTTTGTCCTTGGTTCTGTTAATATGGTGTATTACATTTATTGATTTATGTATTTTAAACCATCCCTGCATCCCTGGGATGAATCCAACTTGGTCATGGTGTATAATCTTCTTGATGATTTGCTGCATTCTGTTTGCCAGTATCTTATTGAGGATTTTTGCATCTATGTTCATTAGGGAGATTGGTCTGTAGTTCTCTTTCTTAGTTGGGTCCTTCTCTGGTTTTAGTATCAGGGTAATGCTTGCTTCCAGGAATAAATTTGGGAGTATTGCTTCCCTTTCAATTTCATTAAAGAGTTTGAGAAGTAGTGGTGTTAGGTCTTCTCTAAATTTCTTGTAGAATTCAGCAGTGAATCCATCAGGGCCTTGGCTTTTCTTTGTGCGGAGGTTTTTAATTACATCTTCGATTTCATTGATTGTTATTGGTTTATTTAGGATTTTTATATCTTCTTGGTTGAGCTCTGGTAATTCATATGTATCTAGGAATCTGTCCATTTCTTCTGCATTTTCCATCTTATTAGAATACAAGTTTTCAAAGTAGGTATAGATGATCTTCTGGATTTCTGCAGGGTCCGATGTGGTATCACCCTTTTCATTCTTAATTGCATGGATTTGAGTACTTTCTTTCCTTTTTTTAGTAAGGTTGGATAAGGGTTTGTTGATTTTATTTAATCTTTCAAAGAACCAACTCTTTGATTCGTTGATTCTTTGTATTGTTTTTTTAGCCTCCAATACGTTAATTTCTGCTCTGATCTTTATAATTTCCTCCCTTGTACGAGCTTTTGGCTTAGCCTGCTCTTCTTTTTCTAGAAGTTTGAGGTTCACCATTAGGTTGTTTATTTGTGCTTGCTCTGTTTTCCTGATATAGGAATTTAACGCTATAAATTTCCCTCTTAGGACTGCTTTCATTGTATCCCATAAGTTCCGGTATGTTGTACTGTCATTATCATTCAGTTGCAGAAACTGTCTAATTTCTTCTTTAATTTCATCTGTGACCCATTGGTTGTTCTGTAGGGTGCTATTTAATTTCCATGTGTTTAGCAAATTCTGTGGTTTCTTTTGCCATTGATTTCCAATTTCATTGCACTATGGTCTGATAATATACATGGGATAATTTCAATTCCTTTGCATTTACTTAAGCAGGTTCTATGAGCTAGTATGTGGTCTATTTTGGAGAACGTCCCATGTGCAGCTGAGAAGAATGTGTATTCTGATGCTGTGGGGTGGAACACTCTGTAGACATCTACTAAGTCCATTTGTTCCAAAGTTTGGTTCAGTTCTAATATTTCATTGTTGATTTTTTGTCTAGTTGATCTTTCTTTTTGTGACAGTGGAGTATTGAGATCCCCCAATACAACTGTATTAGTGCTTATTTGATTTTTCATGTCCATTAATATTTGTTTTATATAGTTGGGTGCACTGGTATTTGTTGCATATATATTTACGATTGTTATCTCTTCCTCTTGGACTGTTCCCTTTACAAGGATGTAGTGACCTTCTTTATCTCTCTTAATCAGTCTTGGCTTGAAATTCACTTTGTCTGCAAAAAGAATAGCTACCCCTGCTTTTTTCTGGGTTCCTGTCGCATGGAGTATTGTTTTCCATCCTTTGACTTTCAGTCTATGAATTTCTTTTTGAATTAAATGTGTTTCTTGTATACAGCATATTGTTGGATCTTGCTTCTTGATCCAATTTGCCAGTCTGTGTCTTTTGATTGGTGAATTGAGACCATTAACATTAATGGTTACAACTGATACGTATTGACTTATCCTTGTCATGTTATTTTCTTGTTGGCTTCCCCTCTTTTAATTTTTATTTTTCCCTCCCTTTCTTTAATCATTTGCTCTGCCTGGTGAATTCCTTCTGTTGGGGTTTCTGGAGTTGTAGTCCTTGTTATCCCTTTCTAGAATGTCCTTCAAAACATTTTGGAGTGCTGGTTTGGTGGTTATAAATTTTCTCAGATGCTCTTTGTCATGGAAGTATTTTATTTCTCAATTGTAGGGAGCGATGAGACAATTTCACGGTTGCCTCCCCCTCCTGAGGGCATCCGGTGCGCCAGCCTACATCTCCCATGATCCTCTCCAGCCTAATCCGGAAATGATGACGACCTATCCGCGCTCACTACATTCCCGGTGAGATGAGAGCTTCCGCCCCCGTTTCTATAAGTGCCTTAGACACTTCCTCAATAAATGAGACTTGACTGGAACCCTTCATCTTGTCTCCGTTTCTCTCTCCTCTTGCCCTGTCCCCCCATCCCGTTTGTCCTCCAGGTGGGACCCACGAGTTGATCCGCGGGCCGGATCACTCCAGCAGTTTTGAAAGATAGTTTTGCATCAATCTAGGTTGAAGATTATTTTCCTTTAGAACTTGAAATACATCATTCCAAGCTCCTCTTGACTTGAGGGTTTGTGCTGAAAAGTCTGCTGTGATTCTGATGGGCTTTCCTTCATAGGTGATTTGTTTTTCTCTAATAGCTTTTAAGATTCTGCTCTTATGTTGAATTTCTGGAATCTTGACTATGATATGTCTGGCTGAAGATTTTTTTTGATCGTGGCTAATTGGAGTTCTATAAGCCTCACTTATCTGAATGTCAAATTCTTTTTCTCTACTAGGGAAATTTTCTGTGATAATGTCTGTGAACAGTGTTCTGATGTCATTTATGCTATCTCCTTCTTTTTCATTGACTCCAATCAATCTTAAGTTATTCTTCTTTGCATCATCTAGCAGCTGCTGGATTGATTTTTCATTGTCCCTTGCTATTTTTAAGAATTCTTTCTTTTCATGATCACTAATTGCAAGCCTGTCTTCTATATCTGAGATCCTGTCCTCACATTGGCTTAATCTGCTACAAATACTTTCAATGGAATTTTTGTTCTCCTGGATATCTGCTTGAATCTGCTCTATGGAGTCCATTTCTTTCCTATGCTGAGCATTCATGGCTTCCATCATTTTCTTAAGCTCATCTATTTTTTTGTCTGTGTCTGCTCTAGCGTCCTTAAGCATGGTCTTCATTGTGGACATTATCTCTGCAGTTATCTGAGAAATTATTTCTGATTTAAATTTTTCCAGAGCCTCATTCAACTGCTTTGTTGTTATCACTTCAGAGATGTCAGGTGGGTGGCTTTCGGTTTGTCCCACCTCACTGCCCCCTGGGTTTGCCTTTGGTGAACTGGATGTGTGGGGTTGCATCTTGTTTAAGTGTCGTCTCATTCTTTTCTTTCTTTAGTTTAATTCCTGGGTTGCTGTTTGTAAGTTGCCTGTGGTAGGTTGCTTTATTGCTAGTATTTCAAACTCTTAGGAGATGGCTACTTCTCTGAGGTATCTTCCAGGTGTAGCTTATTTTTGGGTTTTGAGCCTGCTGCAATATCCTACCTCTTCAATTTGTTGGAGATAAGAAGTTGCTGCCTGTTTGGCCCAGTCCTTGGTTCTCTGGTTCTGTGCCACAGTATTTTCTGTGATCCTTAGACAATCTCAGTCTTGGAATACCAGGAAGAAAAGCGCCAGTCAGTGTGTCCCTCTCAGCTGGTGCTTCTCTGTACCGCAGTGTCTCACGTTACTCCGTGGAGGTTCCCACTGGAGCCGTGGATGGAGTGGCGGCCGCCCTGAATTCTGAGCTCAGCTGCTGCCCCACACCACAATGGCGCCCAGCTAGTGGCTCTCTTGCGTGCCTGATGGCTGGGTGTCAGCACTCACCCCCAGTCAGTGTGTCCTTCACGGCCGCTGCTTCTCTGTTCGGCGGCGTCTCGCGTTCCTCCCCAGAGGTCCCTGCTGGAGCCGTGGGTGGAGTGGCGGCCGCCCTGAGTTTCCAGTTCAGATGCTGCCCCCCCCACAATGGCGCCTGGCTAGTCGCTCTCTCACGCGGGACGGCCAGGCGTCAGCACTCACCGCCAGTCAGTGTGTCCTTCACAGCCGCTGCTTCTCTGCACCGCTGCTTCTTGCGTTCCTCCGTGGAGGCCCCCGGGGGCGCCGGCAGTCACCGCGTGTCTGCAGATTTGAACCACTTCTCGCTTTATCTCTTTGTGTGGCCCAAACTCGTTCTGCAGACCACTTTTTCCCATACCCATTTACCCCGCAGTTTTTTGTTTTTGTTTTGGTTTTTTTGGCACTGGGAATCGAACTCATGACCTCACGCCTGCCAGGCAGGCGCTGTGCCACTGAGCTATATCCCCAGCCCTTACCCCGTACGTTTGGCATGGTTGTTTGGCTTGTCTCCTCTAATTCTTTATTTGAGGCAAGAAGGACCTGGGATACTGTTGATTGGTGAGCCATTTCTAAAGGAACCACCCTGTAACCGTGACACAGCTTATTACAGGAAATGCATACTGGGTGGAAAAGCAGCTCTCCTACTGCTGCTGGCCAGCGACAGGCACAGCAACGTTTTGGTCCTGCGTCAGCATTTCCCTCTCAGAGGACACCCGGTTCTCTGGAGCACTCTGTGGCCCCTTTCTCCTGAGCTTTCTGCTGTCTGAAACCTGCCCTGCAGTCTCTGGGCTCCTTCCCCGGGAGTATGGTCCTTGAGTGCTGCTTACTCACCATGCATCCACACAGAAGGCTTGGCGCTGGGGCAGGACACTGCTGTGTACAGGTGCAAACCCCACCAGCCCAGAGTACCCCTATTCAGCATAACCGTGCCCACCCCAGCCCTGGGTGCTCAGGGGACACTGCCCACCCAGCTGGAGTCCAAGGGCTGCTCACAAACTGCCTGCATTGGAACCCACGGTCACACCAGCAAGGTAAGTGTTTGGTCAGTGAAAACAATTCCTGACATTTCCCTGGGAAATGTGTCCGTGTGGTGCCCGCACTGTTCAGTTGCTTTTATTCTTATTGGGAACCACTAACATATCCTCGCTCCTGAACATTTTTTTAAAGAAATACTGTGTTCTGACCCAAATGAACCCTCAGAGGAAGCCCTGGGCCTCCAATAGAGCACAACAGTATTCTTCGCTGAGTGTTGACTTCAGAGATGCCCAGGTCAGCAGCCTCAGGAGCTCTTTCAATGGCCGTGCTGGCCTCGGACACCACCTGGCTCCAAATTTCATTCTTAATTTAGTTCCTTCTCAGCCACAGGGCTGTGCCACTGAACACAGACCACCACTGTGCTGGGGGATTCGTGGGTTATTATTCTGTTACTGAACTTCATGTGCAACCTACTTTCTCCAGCGATAAAATAAAGAAAACCATGGGAATTTCAGTACCTAGGTACAGAAGACATTTTACTCAAGTGAAAACAATAAACCCTTTCAAATTCAAAGCTACATATCTTTCATTGCCTATTATTTTCCTTCAGAAAGTGTCTTTATGTGTATTTTACTGCATTAAACAGCATCTGAAAATCCTGGCCAAAGCCAGGCATGGTGGTGCCTGCCACAGCCCCACGAGTTAGGGTCTGTCTCTCTCTCACACACAGACACACACACACAAAAGAGGAAAGAAGAAAGAAGGAAGGAAGGAAGGAAGGAAGGAAGGAAGGAAGGAAGGAAGGAAGAAGAAGAAAGAGAAAGAATAAACAAATGTTGGCCAGGATCAAGCAGAACTGGAACTACTTTTTCTTTTTTTTTTTGGCTGTTTTAAAAGGTTTCCTCTCTTTCATTAACTTCACATTTTGCAAACTATATGGAGAATGGCAAGAAATTGTTCTAGCTAGCTTGATTCCATCCTGGTAGACTCTATCATGCATCTGATGCAAACACATGTGGAGCTGATAAATAAGGGCCCAGCTGGTGCCCATGTCCTGGGCCCAGGCCAGCTCCAGCCATTCTCTCCCACCTAGTGACTCTGACCTTCTGCACACAGCAAAGATCTGGTTTTTGGAGGCAGCTCATGGGGCTAAGCAGGAACTTATCTGTCCAGTTCCTCAGCTATTTTCCATTACAGAAATTCTGTGAACGCAGACGTTTAACACGTTCCCGACGGTACTAACCACTGGTGGTACATGCATGACTGTCCCATCGGGTGGCTGGTACCACTGGTGATACAAATGGACCACTTTTATTGGTCTTTTTACTAATAAAATTAATAAATCCACCCAGTAGGACAGTCAAGCCACCCAGTGGTTCAAGCCACCCAGCAGCGAGACACGAATAACGGGCCTGTCATGAACGTGTTAACATATGAAGTGCTGGCCATGCTACCTTACCAGGTCCACCTCCTGCAGGGCACTCCTCAGGTGCCTCTGTCATCACAGGCAGCATGAGGCTGTTGGCAGAGGGGATGAGGAGATGCCACAGGGAAGCTAGCTGGGCTCAGGTACAGCTTCCAGAGCAGATCCCCGCCACCTGCCCTAGGTGTTCTGCAGGACAGTATCTGGGACTGTAGGTCCCTTGGCAGTGGTGGGCTCTGCTCAGATAAGGACAGGGGAGGTGTTGGGGGTCAATCTGGGCTCTGCGGTATTTTATACTGGTGTTGGCCCAGCAAAGAGGCAAACAGGGATACAGACCAGGTCAGGCCTCTGAAGCAAGTGCAGATCAGTGGAACTGGGTCTTCAGGGAGATCCTTCCTGCTCCTGAGACACAGGAAGGACAGGAGACCCAGGTTGTTGAAGTCAGGGTTTGCAAGGGAAACAATTTAATACAGGACACATAATTTATAGGATTATTTTTATAATATTCACCCAAAGAGTGAAAGATCTATCCACACTACAGACCCAAAGAATCTAGCTGAGGGCCTGGATCCCACAGCAATGTCCTGCACGAGTCCAGCTGAAGACCTAGAGCTCATGGCAATGTCTTCCACGAGTCCACCTGGAGGCCTAGAGCCCACAACAATGTCTCATGCAAGCCTGTTTCAAGGATCTGCCCTGGGAAGGCCCTAAGGCCAGTGGCGGAAGCTGGAAATTCTGTATCAGTGGGATGAAGGATCTGTGCCCGCAGGCTGGGGGATCTGCCCCGGAGCCAGGAAGCGACGCTCAAAGGACCAGAGCTCCCCAAAGAGAACCGCAGCCATCCTCAGCAACAGCGAGGACCTGAGCTCCTTCAATGATAACAGCTGAGTTCATATCAGGAAAGTCAGCATGACACATTTCTCCAAAAGAATCAATAGCCCACCATTTTCCCTCCAGTTCTCTTTTTATGCTGTCGGCAACAATCCTCAGGTGGGCCCTCCACACCCAGCACCACGCTGATTCACTTCAGCTGGGCATTACAAGTTGACCATTGGTTAATCCACCACACAAGTCTAGGACTAGATGCACAGGGGCAGGGGCCCCAGGGTGTAGCTGCAGGAAGGGCAGGAGACCTGCAAGCTTCTCAGGCACCACCTGGCCAACACCTTGATTGGGGGGTACTCTGCTGCTCCTGTGAGTGCCACCCACCTTCCTTGTCATGGCCATTCCTGTTTTCCTTCCCACTTCTTCACTCCTGAATGTAATCCAGTAGCAGCCTGCCATCTACATAGTCCTTCACTATCTGAGAGTCTGTGGGGCAAGGATCATGCACTCTGCTCACACTGCTGCAGGGCATCTCTTTGAGGTGCCAGTCAAAAGGCGCAGCCTCCTGCGCACTCCTGGGCAATGTGCCACACCAGCTTGTGTGTTTTCTCAGGGCATCAGGCAAAATCTACAATGCAATGCAATGGTGGGCAGAACAGTTCCTGTTAGAAAATGAACGGTTAGGAGACAATATGTTAGCTCATAGGCTCCTCTCCTTCCCTATCACCTACCTTTCCCCTGACCTCCCACAGATATAAAATCAAATTGAACAGTGGCATGCTGAATTAACACGAGCTAACAATGAATGTGTTTTAAAGAGGGCAGCTGCTAACAGCAGAAGACAGCTGTGTGGTCCTTCTGCCTTCTCTGTACACCTGGCAGGAGACCTGACTTAAAGGGACAGGGCTCCACGGCTCAGCAGGTTCCCCTGCCCAGCCCTGCAGGAGCCCTGAGGACCTTGTCCTCCTCCCCAGAGCCTGCCCTCTGCTCTGCCACCAAGCGGCCATCGGCAGCATCTCACCCCCACCTGAGCCACACCCTCTGGAGTGCAGCCAGTTGGGCCAGCTCTCTAGAACAGTGTGCAAGGAAAGCCAGAGAAAAGGACAGTGAGGGGCACGGGGCTCACTCAGGCAGAGGACTCAGCTCGCTTCAGCAATACAGAACTACTTAAAGAATGTAAAGGGGAACTTCCACCTTCCTGAGGGCAGGGCTGGGGAACTTCCTGCTCTAATCCTTTTACAAACAGAGCTGTCACCAGGCACCACCGCTCGATATACACCTCGGTGACTCTGGACCTACCCAGTCCTTTAATCCAAACCTTGAAAAGGCATCAGTGAAGTGTAAGACAAACCAATCTCTTTCACAGCAGTTCATAAATGAGAAAGCAAGAATGTAATCAAAACTGCCTTGGCACAAAGCAAAATTACTAGGCTGGGAAAACTGAAAGAGAAAATAAACTTTCAGAGAGGTTAGACTATTAGCGATATCAAACAGGAAGCACTGCAGTGGGCTCAAATAAATGAGGCAGTGGACTGAATCTAAGTAAACGCACTGCCCAACCTCCAACAATGGTATCTATGTCAGGTGTGTCCAAAGTCACTGATTCTACCCTATGTAAAAGTAGTGGTCACTCACTGCAGTGGTGATATCCTAAGTTATCAAATGACCACGTGCATATTCCAAAGATAGTTCAATTTTATCCTTTTGGATAAAACTGCTTTGAAACAAAGGAAACAATTCTTTGTTACAAGGATAAGTGAAAGAACCCTATCAAACCAATCAGTGAGAGTGAAGATGTTGGCAAAGTGGAACAAAACGGGAAGCAGCTCAACAGGGCAGACAGAATTAGAACTTCCCATGGCTGTCTTGACAAAATGTTTGACTGTCACAGAGGACTATGGATGCTTCTGGAACAGAGGGGAGCAGGGAGGAGAGAGCTGGCACAGTGTAGAGACCAGTGCTCTAACCCCTGAGCTACGGAGCCCTTGCTGGTACGGTTTATTACTGGAGCACAAACACAAGCAGAAAAGCAGTGTGACAAAGGCGCACAAGGCAATGTCAGTGTTTTCTCATCCAGAAATCAATGAGCACACTTACTGCGCAGGTACAGATCGCCTCAAATGAAAATGCTTGTATAAACAGACATTCAAAGGTCAATTTACTTTCCTTTTTGTTTACCGTTTCCATCTAAATCAGGCAGTCCCTCTGTATCCAGCACTCTGAGGCCCAAGGCAGGGCTCCAGCACAGCCCTGCAGAAGCTAAGGCAGGCCACGGTTCCTACTATGCTTTCGTATCTGCTTTCCCTTCATTTGCAAAGACAAGGAGACAGAGAAAGAAGGTTGGAGTCTTTTCTCTGGCTCATTCACCATTCACTGGGCCCTAAGAACCTTTTGTGCCAAAAGTCAGGCCCTGCCTGGCAAGGCCAGCCTGCCAGAGTCCCCAGGACCGAGTGCTGCTACCCCATACTCCCTCCCTTTCTATCCAGGGTGCTCTGCTCCACCCAGAGACGCCTTGCTCCTCCACGTCTGTGGCTCTAGCACTTAACACATCTTTCAGGGGAGAGAAGAGTGCTGAATCCCACAGACGCAATCACTGCCACAAGGTACTCAGGCAGCAAAGAGCAACTCACTTTCTGCTTTTTAAGCAGATGTGGCTTCCTAAATACACCGTAAAAATGGAACGCTTCCAGTCATTTGATATTTAAAATAAAACACTATAAATCCTCTTGAGTAAGCTCTAAATCTGTTAATAACAAAGCACTTTCTCTTTTTATAAATCATATTCAGTTCGCAAATGGAGAAACCCAGGCTCCTAAATATAATTGACTTGTGAAAGTCACTGAGAGGTGATCCAGGACACTGGACCCAGTCCCAGGCTACACCTAGACTCTTCAGAGCCACTTAGAAGTGCCACTTGCTGTGAGTTGAATCGCTGTTTTCAAAATAAACGGTCCTGCCAATGAAACAAACCCATCTGTGTCCCACAGAGGGAGGAAAGGAGATGTTCATTTTCTCAATCCGATCTGTCGCTCACTCCTTATGAGAAGTTTCACTTTCTAACAATGTTAGGGAACATTTTTTTCTTTCAGCACAAAATGTGAAAATCTTAATAATTACCATAGGTAGACATCTTGAATTAAGGTAAAGGTCCTATTCCTCCCAAGCGCCTTACTCACTGGATCTCAACCTGCCTCAGCCCGGGCAGGCTCACACATGCAGGACACACACTGGGCCCAAAGGCAGAGGGTGCCCAAAGGGGTCTGCTCTGTACTTGACTGTTGCCACAAACCGATGAGCCCCAATAACAAACAATTATAATGCGACACTTACATAAGAGGGGAAGTTGAAACCATACCATTCATCATCACACTTGTTCCAAAATTTTCACTGAAGAATTCAACCTTATTAAACTAGTTAGTGTAATGAATCCTACTGAACCACCACACAACTCATCAGTTATCAAATCATGGTCAATTTGTGTTATCTATTCCTCAATCATAGTATTTTTCTTTTTTCTTTTTGGTGCTGGGGATCAAACCCAGGGCTATGTGCATGCAAAACATATACCCTACCACTGAGCTACACTCTCAGCTCCCCTGAACACTCTGAAGCTAATCCCACCTTCCCCACCCTGACCCTCTTTCCTTCAGTGATGCGCAACAGCACCGTGAATTCCGAACAGCAATACAAACATCACAGACTCTTCCTGGGGGGTGCTGTCTGCCACTGGTCTCCAAAGGACCCTACACACTGAGCTCAGGTTCTTCGGCAGCTGCACAGGACAGGGCAAGGGGACTTAAGACAAAGACCCAGGGCTCTCGGTTTGGCCACTAAGCCCCTCCCTTCTCAAATCACTTCCACAGAACACCACAGGTTTTGTTTTATATACCACAATCCCCAGAGAGAACAACTCTTTTTAAAAGCTTCTGACTGGACCGACCTCTCATTTACATTTGGAGGCAACTGGGGTTCAGAAAGCTTCAATTTTACAGCCCCACTTCCTAATTTGCTAAACGAGTTCATGCAAATCATTAAAAAATGAAACAGCAAATAAACACAGTAATACTTCTTTTCTGAAATTCTCAAGTGGGTGCTCGCTTCAGCAGCACATATACTAAAATTGAAATTCTCAAGTGGAAAGTTTGCTAAGCACCTCATAATTGCTTTTTTTGTGTGTGTGTGTGACAATCAGAAGGTCTAAAAATTGTTGATTGGTGCCTAGCATATGCCAGGCCCTTGATTTGATTTCCCAGGACTGAAAAACAAAATGTTGAATGGTTATTTGAAATGATCAGTATTCAGCTATTTCTATCAGGAGTGAAAGTTAAAACAGTTTTAGTTGAATCAATCAGTCTTTGTCTCCTTTCTTTATATGTATACATCCTAGGTTCATTTGGCTTTTTGGAAACAACCCTGCAAATTGTTCTCCCCACACCAGCATGGCTGACATGGGACAAAGCAGGACCCCACACATGAGTTAGGGTTCATTTCTCCTTCATTCTTTTTCCCTATAACACTGCCATTTCTTCATTCCCATCACCTCCACACAACTAGAGTTCCGATAATGAACCACCGTTTTGTCCCAAGATGAAAATGCCTTCCTTTCAACAGCAACACTAGCACAGGTCACAGCAGGCAGTCCCTGCTGAACTGCAGTTTGTGCGGGAGCTCAAACTCATCAATACTGCTCTAGGAGTAAGAGCAAAGCAGAATTCTGTTTTGTTTTGTTTTGTTTTTCTGTACAAAATTATTTACTGTCATATTTATTCTCAAAAACAAATGTACTAAAATTTCTCTCCACATTGGAAAATAAAAACAAACATCAAAACACACTCTGCCCTTATTCAACTAGACAGTCGGTCCTTGACTGGGTATGTGTGGAGTGGCTGGAAAGATGCAGAGTCAGTCTTGTTTCTGGATGCTGGGCACCGAACACAGGGCCATGCGCACACGAAGCACATGCTCTACCATTGAGCTGCAGCCCGGCCCTACACAATCTTGGTTTTTTTTTTTTTTTTTTTTTTTTTTTTTGTGGGTACCAGGGGTTCGACCTCAGGACCTCGCGCGCCAGCAGGCGCCCGGGCCGCTGAGCGATATCACCGGCCCCTTTTTCATATGTGGGATCCGGGAGTCGAACTCGGGCCCTCGCGCTTGCAAGGCAGGCGCTTACGCCGCTGAGCCATCTCACCGGCCCCACAATCTTGGTTTTTGGAGACAGGGTCTTTCTATGTCATTTAGGCTGGCCTTGAACTCACTATGCAGCCCAGGCTGGCCTTGAACTTGTGGTGATCCTCCTGCCTCAGCCTCCTGCGTCCTGAGATTATAGGCGTGGGCCACCACACCCAGCCCACAATCTTGTTTTTTTGTTTTTTTTTGTGGGTACCGGGGGTCGACCTCAGGACCTCGCACGCCAGCAGGCGCCCGTGCCGCTGAGCGATATCACCAGCCCTTTTTTTGTATGTGGGTACCAGGAGTCGAACTCGGGACCTCGTGCTTGCCAGGCAGGCGCTTATGCCGCTGAGCCATCTCACCGGCTCCACAATCTTGTTTTTAATCTCTCCATTTATACTACAGGTCTATTACCTTTCTATGGCTTTAAATTTAGTTTAGAAATATCCAGATACTCTATTCTGATTTCTCTGTCTATTCAATAAATAATCCAACATATTGCTTTCTTTCATTCATAAATACTAATGAAACATCCTCTTGTTTACACTGTGCAAGTCATTAATGAAAGACAGTTGACATGTGCTGGACTGTCACCTTCACAGAGGTGGATCTGAGGCCATGCCTACTGAAACTTGGGAAATACTGAAGAGAGACAAAGGAAAAATTGAAAAATAGGCAGCAACTTGTAGGAAACTAAGAAAAGGCAGTGTGGCGGGGGAGATGAAGGAAGGAGAAAACTTCAAGAAGGAATTATTACTCTCAAGTTTCAGGGAGAAGTACAGGGAAAGCCTGAGTCATGGTGAGACCCTGGGGTTGGAAGTAGCTCTTCCTCCTACCCTGGCACTGGGGGGCCCCTCCTCCCACCCTGGGAGTGGAGATGGCCACTCTCCTTGCCCCCCACAGTATAGTGCTGGCCCCTGGGCTCTCCACCACCACATAGCCTTCAGCCTGTCCCAGCAGTGGCACCTCAGGTCCCGAGGAATGTAGGCAGTGAACACAGTCAGTGGCAGACTAGGGCCACAGCGAGAGTGGTAGATCAGAGACTCAGAGGGTAGGGGCAAGGTGGAATCCCAGGAAAACACAGCCTAACAGAGAATGGTGACACAAGGCCACAGGACCCAGTGCACTGTGCTGTCATAAGGCAAGAGGGAGACTGTAAGGCTGACACCAAGCTGTCAAGGTTTCCATTTACTCATAACCTCTCACTGAGTATCTGGTACCAAGTCACTGTAAAGGGAAATGGAGGCAAAAGGCCCACGACAACCCATACAAGTCATCAGTACACAGCTTTGCCTGTGGACACCTCACTAGGGGCTGAGTGGCGTTGACACCTAGATGGTCTAGAGATGTAGACAGCATGGGTGCTGGGCAGGGTGGGGGTGCAGGACGGGAACGGGACTGGAGCTGCCAGCCTCAGCCCTTCCTCGGGGGACCAAGCAAGTTAAAGGAGAGAGCTCATAGCTCTGCATGTGTCAGTGTCCTGCCTGGACCCTATTGGTAAAGGCTGTGAAGCCCACTGGTAAAGAAAGAAGTGGAGGGTGAGATCGGAGGGCTCCGGCAGGAGCAGCACCCAGGGCAGGTGTGGTGCGAGTGGACCTGTGACATGGGCTGGCAACAGGATATGATTCAGAGACAGAAAAACAGGTTCTGAGTGCAGAGACTCATAGGGAGGACTTCACAAGCAGACAGCGATAGCCCTCGGTGATGTCCTCGTTCCGGGTGCAGGCTCGGTGGCCTGAAGTACCCTGGCTTTACTTCTTTGGGGACCCTGGGCCAAGCTCAGTTGCACATCCATCTGGGCAGTGGTCAGCCATAAGGAACCCCTGGTGGCCTCCGCTCCAGGACTCCCACCCACGTGTATCCCCGAGTATGGCAGGACTTACTGCCTGTGGTGAAGACAGCAGGACAAAGTGATGAGAGGTCATTCATGCCTGGGATCTGGGTCTGTCTTGATCCCTCGCCAGTCACTGACTCCATCTGACCCTTGAGAAAGGACAACAGAATCTTGAGAAGACCCTAAACCCAAGGCACCCCACTCAACTGTGCCTAGACTCCTAATGCACAGAAACTGGGGTGATAACATGTTTGTTGTTTTAAGCCTGCAGCCAGCAAATCAGTCCTGCGAGGCCAACTGTGGGTCACAGATTATTTCTGTAAACAGTTTTATTACAACACACACAGTCACCCTCACTTGGCGAGGTGTTTGCTTCGTCTGCAGTGTTTCTGACAGTAGAGCTGAGCAGCTGTGACACAGACCGTGTAGCCTGGAAAGCCTAAAATATTAACACCTCAGCTGGGCGTGGTGGCGCAAGCCTGTAATCCCAGCACTCTGGAGGCCCAGGCAGAAACATCAATGCAAGTTCAAGGCCAGCCTGTACTACATAGTGAGTTCAAGGCCTGCCTGAACTGTCTCAAAAAAAAAAAAAAAAAAGAAAAGAAAAGAGAAAAAAAAGAAAAAATATTTACACCTGGCCCTTTATCAAAAAATATCACCAACCTCTGTGGGCACTAAGCTTCGCGGAAACTAGTTATGCAGCAATAGGTAACTAATGACTCTGCTCCTACATCTTGATCACTCCTCTGGCAATATATTTTAATTATTTATATGTGTGTCCTTTTCCCCCTTCGAACCTAAACTACATGTTAGTAGATAATGAACTTGTTAATCAACATTACTTCACCGAATTTCTGTTATATAATAGGACTTTAATAAATGCAGACTGAATAAAAAACACCTAGACAAACATATTTTAAAGTAATATCTCCTTCAAACAGGTATGGCATTAAAAGGAGCCAAGGATACAACTTGGGTTGAATAGCTACATTTCTAGTTGACCCATTTTAAACATATCTGTTGACTGTCAAAGAATGTTTTCAGATCCAGGAGAATTTTGAGCTTTTAAACTGGTACAGTCTTGTAAATTTTTTTTTTTTTTGTGGGTACCGGGGGGTCGACCTCAGGACCTCGAGTGCCAGCAGGCGCCCGTGCCGCTGAGCGATATCACCGGCCCCTTTTTCGTATATGGGTTCCGGGAGTCGAACTCGGGCCCTCGCGCTTGCCAGGCAGGCGCTTAAGCCGCTGAGCCATCTCACCAGCCCCCGGTCTTGTAAAATTTCATTGTTTAAAATATCCATAGCATCAATTATCTTTGATACTTCAAAGATAATTGCCATTATTCTTACCACAAAACAGACTCTCTTTTCTAGAATCTAGACATATTGCAATTTTCTAAGACACTGCAAAATTTCAGGTCTGTCCCAACAAATTCTATACGTTTGAACTAAAAACATTGGCAGTAGAAACTGTCAAACACAAGTAAGCATGCTAATGTGTGACACTGAACTGCAGCTTCCTATTTCACTCTCTTTCTAGGGGCAGGCCAGAAGTAGGTATTAAAAACCTAATGTTCAGTTGGGTGTTGGTGGTGCACACCTGTAATCGCAGCAGGCTGTGGACATCTCACACAGAGGCTAAGGCAGGGGGATTGAAAGTTTAAGCCCAGCCAGGGCAACTTAGCAAGACCCTGGCTCAAAATAATAAAAAATAAAAAGGGTCTGGGGATATAGCTCAGTGCAAGGCCATGAGGTTAACCCCCAGTACTGCAAAAACAAAAACCAATCAACCAAACAAGAAACCTGGTTGTTCTTGTAGTAAGTTACATACTAATTATGAAATTTTTTCAATCCATACATATTCTCTGGAAAATATCTATGAAGAGGAGGCAGGAAAAATCCATCTTGTTCAACAGGCACACGTAGGAGATTAACCTTTACTTTTACGTTCAATGGTAAATTTTTAACTTTTCAGATATGATCAAGTGTAATCAGAATGTCCCTGGAACAAATCTTAATCTGAAGCCCAAGTGGGTGGCACAGCTCCATGGTGACTGTCTACATTCTGATCCTAGGACTCAGACACATCCCGGCTGCTGGATCACCAACCTGCGCTTCTCAGTCCTGCCCACAGGGCTACTACACAGACTGGAGAAGAAAGCACTCACCACATCCCAAGAAGGCAACAGATTAGGTACGAAAGGCCAAGAAGGCCTTAAAAATCAACTAATGACTTTATATTTATGCAGAACTTCTTTTCACTATTCCTTTAACAGACCTAACTTCTAAGCACTAACAATGCTCTTCTTAATCTCAGCACACACCCTCTGCCATATACAGTAGATGACAGAGAGGAAAGCGTTATTTTCCGTTTGGAGAATAAGCTTCCACAAACTACTGGGTGAGGAAAGTCAAATCATAATCTGTACTCTGGCAGATGTATCCCTTTCTTAGGCTTTCAAAACATAAGAGTTCAAACTAAGTAAGTAGAAGGCAGAGTTTAATCTGGAATCCAGAGGTGCCTCTGAGCCATCTTAGCTCCTCACTCATTCACTCACTCAACGAGAAGTAAAGACTGAGCAGTGACCCTACCAGACACAATGGCAGGGGCAAGAGACACAACAGGACTTCCTGAGGCTCTGGCCTGGAGACCCCTGTCACAGGAGAGGCAAGACAGGGTGAGAAGGCGAGTCTACAGAACCCACTATCTTGCAATAGGAGTGCCTGTGGACTGCACTCAAAAATGTAAGAGAAAGTACTACTTTCAAAAGTATTTGTTATGAATTGTATGATGTGTTTCTTCACTGTTAAAAATAGAAAATGTGTCCTCACTAAACCATTAAATAGTAAGAACACAATAATGGCAAAGTACAATTTATCCCCTCGATTATCTAATAGATATTTCTTTTTTTGTTGGTTGTTTTGTTTTGTTTTTGTCTTTCTGAGACAGGGTTTAACTATGCAGTTCAGGCTGGCTTTGAACTCACTTTGTAGCCCAGGCTGTCCTCAAACTCACAATGATCCTACTGCCTCAGCCTCTCGAGTGCTGGGATTACAGGTGTGTACCACCACACCTGGCTCTCTTTTTTGTTTTGTTTTGTTTTGTTTTTGGAGACAAGGTCTTGTTCTGTAATTCAGGCTGGCCTTAAAACTCACAGCAATCCTCCTGCCTCAGTCCCCTGAGTGCTGGGATTACAGGCCTGCCCCACCATGGCTGGCTTAGATAGTATTTCTTAAACTAGAACATGAACATAGTTTTTCAGCTAAAAGGCCAAAAAGCCATCATCCATCATACTGCAAAACAGGTACGAAAGGAAACTCCCATCCTAGGTGACCCACCCTGACCTTAAGTGAACTCTGAGTGCTGAGTTATTGGTGCCAAGGACAGGAACTGGCTACAGAATGATGACCACCTTATAGACACTAGCTCTTCTTCCTCCATACAAGATCATCAGGATCACGGGAAGTTCCCTCTCTCTCTCTCTCTCTCTCTCTCACTCACACACACACACAAAACCTTCATACAAAGGGCTCAGTAAATGGTCTATTATTCAGAAGGGTAGGATCTGAGTTTTCACTCAAACCAGGGCGAGGACATTCCCACCGTTCAAAAATAATTCTATATGCTGCATCTAGAAAGACAGGACCTGAGGAGATTTACTCAATAACCAGGAAGCAAAGGCTCTTTTTTCTTTGTACTTCCATTTCTGTTACCCAGACTGGTCTAGAAAGCAGGAGAAGGGCACGTCAAGGTTGGGGCTGCAGGAAAGGAGAGCATGAAGTTCTAAGGAATGACATGCTCGTGGCTGCCTTCTGTTGACTTCACTGTGTCACCATATCCCTACATTATTAGGGACACATGTTTTATATGACACGGTTGGTTCCCAGCCCTGGTTTTACCTGGCCATGAAAAATCTAACTGGAGACAGGCAGTGCTAACCACAGCAGTACCAGGGAGAGACATCAGGGCTCCGTATCTCACTCAGCACAGTCCAGGGTCAGCCAAGGCACTAGGCCAGGCAGGAAACACTTTCCGTCTCTGTGGCCCACACCAATGTGTGTCACAACTCAAATCAGCCACCACAGACGACACATACAAATAAGCATGGCAGTGTTCCAATAAAACTTTACGGATACTGACATCTGAATTTCATCTAATGTTCACATGTTGAAAAATATTCTTTCTACTATTTGAAAATGTGAGATATAGCTGAAGCTCATGGACCATATTTAGCTTGAAGGTCATGTTCACCATCCCTATACTTATTAAACTATGTTTCAGACCCAGCTAGCAAAGTCTTAAATTTTGAGTGTCCTTTTCAGTTATTTGCTGATCCCTTGTATTTAAGGGAGAACAAAAGTGACTTTGAAAATTTTAAAGAGACAAATTACATTACTTAGGGGTGTTTGTCAAATTAAAAAAAAAAAAAAAAAAGACCCCTCTGGATGTGAGTGCAAAATAAGAGAGGAAATGAACAGCCAAAGAGTAAGTATATGTGACGGGTACACTTTAGGGATTACTTTGGCACCAATGCCCTGTGGAGGAATAGGGCTCAGCATGATTTCTGAGCCCACTGGAGCTCTAACTTGAACCCTCAAATATAGGGCAGGGTGTGGCTCCATTACGCAGTGTACAAATAAAGTAACTGTCAGGTCATGTTCAGTACTTTAAAACGAGCATTTATAAAGCCCAGCGTCTGTCATGCTGCCTTTTGCATGCTTCTGCTTTGAATGATTTGAAGTTCAAGGTCAGAACTGCTTTCATGTGTGTAACAGTGCTCTTTTTTTTTTTTTTTGTGGGTACCGGGGGATCGACCTCAGGACCTCGCACGCCAGCAGGCGCCCGTGCCACTGAGCGATATCACCGGCCCCTTTTTCGTATGTGGGATCCGGGAGTCGAACTCGGGCCCTCGCGCTTGCCGGACAGGCGCTTAAGCCGCTGAGCCATCTCACCGGCCCTGTAACAGTGCTCTTTAAAACACATGTAGTTTATGTTTTGGGGCACGACCCTTCATTTAAACTTCAGGAAAATATTTTCGGCAATGGGTGGGGCCCCTTCTCATCTCGTCTCTGATAGTTTTTATGTTAAGAGTCCACAAATGTGCCGAGAAAACGGACACGTGAGTAAGAAGGAGGTGGAAAGGAATGGGACTTGTGCAACACCCAAGACAGCATGAAAAACGCCGGATGGTTCGTGCGTTCAAAGTCAAATACTGCTCATACAGAAAACATCTGTTGGTCATAACTGAAATGCTAAAGCCTTGGTGCTCCACACACAGAAGCACTGTACCTTTTCATCACTGTTGCTTTATTCAACACATGGTAGGGACTCAGTAAAAATTAGCCAAATGCTGCATTAATCCAGTGGCGATATTAATCCTAGGCGCTGTTCACAGGGTAACAATGCCGCCTGCCTCACTGAGCTGGTGGTAAGGCTTTCATGAGATGGTCGATGATGCTCAATAATGGTAGTTACTTTTATCCCTATTTTAAAGATGAACAAACCAAGGCTAAAAAGATTAACTTGTCCAATGGAGTGACACTGAAACCTGAATGTACCTAACTTCACGGTCCTTACTCTGCCTGATTGATCTTGGCTAAGAAATGTGACTTAATACTAAAACAGCATTCATATCACCAGAGTGAAAACTCTACCTTCCTAAACTGATGAAAAAATTCAAGGGGAAGCCAAGAATTGCCCACTTTTTCTGGCTCAAGTGGCTTCCCTAAGTTAGGGCCCTGGCTGTTTTCTGCGTTAGGGGACAGGAGGGAAAGAAGTGCAGCCACTCAGCACTGGGAGCCATGTCGCCAGAACGTGGGGAAACGCTTCTCCTTAACCCACCAGGACAAAACACTTCATCATTACTCCTCCTCTTTTAATTCTAAGCCAAAAAAAAAAAAAAAAATCTAGCTATTTTAAAGTGCATTGTAACTATATATAAATAGCTATCATCTTGGACATATAGGTAACTTTATTCATGGGTGTTTTGGCTACTATTTGAAAATATATAAAAGAAGGTCAGTTTAGAATGTTGTTTTATAGATTTTAATTTTTAAAAAAAGTTCCCAGAATTCCAAATCTAAAATTTAAAACTATTTTTGGTAATTTCACTCTTGAATTCACAAAGATTGGAGTCTATAAAGAAATGTCAATTACAGAGGTCACTTCCACAGCCTGGTAACCAACGCAGAGTTCAGTATGCCCACCAACTCTGCATTCACAATTTATAGCAATTCAGGGCTGAGTGTGTGGATCAGTGGCAGAGCCCTTGCCTAGTATGTGCAAGGCCTTGGGGTTCCCTCCCTAGCACAGGGTGGAGAGTGGGGATAGATATACAAGTAAATTTATAACAATTATCACTCTTCAGTCCAATGAATTCAAAGTTAACACATTAAATGTAGCTAAGAGACACTTCATACAGTAGGTAAGAAATGTTAATAATGTTAGCATTAATAACAGTCCTTTAGTGCCACTATCCTAGTCAATAATTTTCAAATGTTTCCCTCCTAAACAAATTTGGCAAAGTCTTTAAAAGCTTGTTAAGAGCCGGGCATGGTGGCACTCACTTGTAATCCTTGCACTCGGGAGGCTGAGGCAGGAGGATCACTGCCTCACTGCTCAGGCTGGAGAGTCACTGCTGGTTCGAGGCCAGCCTGGGCTACATAGTGAGTTCAAGGGCAGCCTGAACTACATAGTGAAACCCTGTCTCAAAAAACCAAAAACCAGGGCCGGTGAGATGGCTCAGTGGCGTAAGCGCCTGCCTTGCAAGTGCGAGGGCCCGAGTTCGACTCCCGGAACCCACATACGAAAAAGGGGCCGGTGATATCGCTCAGCGGCACGGGTGCCTGTTGGTGCGCGAGGTCCTGAGGTCGACCCCCCGGTACCCACAAAAAAAAAAAAAAAAAAAAACCAAAAACCAAAAACCAAGTAAACAATGACAAAAAAGCTTGTTAGTCTTTTTCCTGTCAAGTTTAAATAGTGAAGTTTTGAAAATGAGTTTCTAGGAGGCGCGATAGTACACAAGGTCTAAGCCTGACCTCCTACCATCTTAATCAGAATATTCAAACAGTCCAAAACCAAACTACTACTGTATGCATTAAACGCGATCACACTACTACAAAGGAAGTCTCTACTGCAGCCTTTGGTTAGCACTAAAATAGGAACACTCATCTCAGAAACAGAAATCCAAACCCTTCCTTTGCAGTAACACTGCCTTTTAACACATAGGCTTAAGGATGTAGGGGCTTTTCAGAACCTCAAATCTTAAAGAAATATTCAGTAGTTACAATAAAAAACTGAAATTGTGTTGGTTTTGGGTGAATTAACTTTGAAAGCCCAAACCCCTAACCTTTTTGTTAACGAGGTCTCCAGGTTTGGGAAGTCCTTCCCTAGGTTACTTTCAACAGTCCCACTATGTTCTTTTGTCCTGCATTTCAATGACAAAGGATCCAGGAAGCCTCCCAACCCCCACTCACCACCACAAACTACCCCCCAACCTCTCCATAGAAACAAACTCTAAATAAGCCAAAACAACCCTCTTTAAGTTATGGGAAAACCAATTACTTTCAGTTCAAAAACGACTCTGGTGACACAATGTTATGCCACAGCACCCCAGGTTTGGGGAAGAACCAACACCACTTTCAGGGCTGGGAGGAAAGAGGGAAGCGCTCCAGTGGGTCCCAGCAGGCAAGGACTAGCAGCCCTTCCCCTCTGGGAGGTCCTGACCTCACCCACCGTGGCCCTGCACTCACCTGAGCGCTGACCAAGGCAGCCTCACACTGTCGGGCCGATCGCGCCTCCTGCGGTACAGCCCCGAGTGGGAGAGCTCCTTGAGCCGCAGGGCCGTCATGCTCTCTCCAACTCTGCCGGGACACTAGCTACAGCACCGGGCTCCCTGCCGCACAGGCCAAGCCGCAGCCCTCAGCACACCTGACTGTAGAAACCTCCTGGCAGGCAGCAGGGCCCTGAGCGCAGCTTGCAGCTTCCGGTTTCTGCCTGTCCACACCCTCCTCCAAGCCGCTGGGCCCTTGTCTAAATGCCTCCTACCTTGAGGAGGGGGAGAGGGGCGGGTGCTCACGGAACTGCTCACACACAGTCATGCCAAAGCCTTTGCAAATCCCTCCAGGACCATTCTGGATTGAAACAGGGCTAGGAAGCTCCGGTAAGATCATGGCTAAAGAAGGGTCCTGCCCTGTTTTATTTGCCAGGAAATCCATTAACGTGTCACAGGCAGCTGTCAGTTTAAAGAAGTGCCTGGTCATCAAGAGCTCTTTGGGACATTTTCCTTAAAAAAAAAGAATTCCAAAGGGAAGCAGTCCAATTTCTCCCTCTTACCACTCCACCTAAATCCTCTCTAGAAGGGAAGGAAATGTCTGGTCCGCCCCCTTCCCATTAAATATTAGTCAAAAATTCATAACTGAAAGGAGGATGGTTTCTTCTATCAACTCCCATATGATTCTCTGAATCTGTAGCTCTCATTCTGAATACACCCACTCAGAGCTAACTCAGCTGGACCAACATCGCCCAGTACCATCAGCCAATGCAGCCTGCGTCCACCTGAGTACTGATCCTGGGAAGGAAGGCGGTGGAGCAGACATTGGAGGCCAGATTTCACTGGCAAGTCCTTGGTCACCAGTTCCAAGTGACACCAGTACAACAAGAGGCAGGGCTCCATCCTCTGGGCTGATCCAGTCCTGTCATGTCCCACTTCCTATCAGAAACACGGGCAACCTGCTGGCAAGTTCTTTGTTGACGGCTTGACTCCGTGGTACTCGTAATTTCTCTTTGGGTGAGCATGTGTACCGGTTTTTTTCCTTCTAGAACCCCTTCATCAGCAGGGTCTGACAGGTTTTTTACACCAAGGGTTGAAGGCTTAATGTAGTCTCCTCTCTAAAGGTAACTGTGTTCTAAATACAGAAATCACCTGCTCCTGCAGAGCCCTGAGGAAGGGGAGTCTCTCACTTCACTGGGCCACAGGTTCCAGCTCTCCCTGGGGTTGCCTGTCGCCCTGGCCCTGCAGCCACACTGGAAAGAGACAACCTGTTCGAGCTGCCTTAAGACACAGCAGGCATGTTGAAATATGCAGGAAAACTTAACTCAGTTTGTCACCGTACTAGACTAAATTAGCCATGAAACATGCCTGGAAAGGTGACAGCTGTATCCCTTCCCCTTTCTCTGATAGGATACATAAAAAGCTGGTCATACCGGCTGCTCCAAGGGACCTGGGAAAGAGGAGCAGGTAGCTTTTCCATTAAACCACTTTATGCCTTCTAAACTTGGAAAATCCTGCCAATGTAAAATAAGTGGAAATAATGACAAGATTTACATGTCTTTCATACAAAGCCCTAAGGTCCTAAAATACAGAAAAGTCTAAAGTTTTCTGTCATAGAAACATAAAAAAATTTGGACTTCTGATCTAATTCCTTATGTCAAGACAGGTGGAAAAAATGAAGAGAAACAACCATCTGTAATTTTTTTCTCTAGCCATCAGAATAGGTACTTGATGAATAAAACACAAATCAACTACATACTTCTGCAAACACAAATATGACCTGTTCTGAGGTCGACAGTACAATTCAGTTGTGGAGCACTTGCCTAGCTCATGCCAGACCTGGGGGTTCAGTCCTCAGCAAGAAAGAGAAGCCAAGAGAGAGGAAGAGACTCGTTTCTACAGAAAAATGCCATGACTAGCCTCATTTGTAAAGGAACTTAGAAAACCCTGACCCAGGCTGCTGACAAGAAAGCAGGACCTGGTGACTACTGAGGGCTACCCAGACAGGAAACACTGGGCTGTGTGGGGCGGATCCCGTTGTGATGAGTCCAGGGTTAAAAAGATGTGAGGAGAGGAACAAAGCACCAGTTCCAGGTCCCGTAAGGAACCAGCTGCGACAACTCTTGCCCTCTGACTTTACAAATGGCTGGACTGACAAACAGGAATCTCAGCACATCGATGCTTACATCCTAAGGAAGCAGCGACGCAGAGGGAAACGACACTCTGGGCCTTTGGGGAAGGTTTCTTTAATCACTGTCTCTCTCCCCTGCCCTTCAGATATGCACTGAGACCTGACTCAGTGCAGGGAGAACAGTGGGAGGACACACCACCAGCAGGAGCTCAGGCTGCAGCCAGGTCATCCACTGTCCCCAGCCCAGGGCCCGCCATCGGCACGGGGTGGAGCACACAGGCACACCCTGGGGCAGCCCAGGAAGCTCTAGGTCTCTACCTTTCCCTTTCAAACCACCTCCTCACAGAAACAGCGACCAGCTGCGCCCCATTCTCAGGGCAGGCCTGCTCAGCCAGTTCTAAGTCTCAGACCGCTGCCGAGGCACGGCTTTGGCTGCAGAGGGAGCTGGAGTAAGTGCATCTGTCTCAGGCTCTAAGCAGAGATCTTTCCTCTTGGCACTCTGGAAGCATTCAAAGGCCACTCCAGCCTCTGTTCAGGCAGTCCCCGCATGGTCTCACCCAGTGCACTGCACCCCTGGCAGGGGATCACCTCTGACTGCCTCCCAACACTTCCCCTACCCCCGCCCCTCCGGAGCCCCAACCCTAACCCTCTTCTAGCCTATGTCCCCCCAAGGACAGCCGTCTGCAAGCCTCACTGCAATTTCCACCCCTTCTGTCCTCCTCTCCAAGCTGCCCCGTTCCTGCTGAATCTGTACCTGACTTGCTGCACACATGGCAATCTATCCAGTGTAATGCGATCAGCAAAGCTGGTCCTAGTTCTTCAAGCTCCTGATTTACAGTGACTGAATGTGAAGCTTTCTGGAGTGCCTCGCGAGGTCGGGCTCTTCCCGTGCAGCAGTTTTCCATCTTCTAATCCGTGGGCGTCTGTGAACCTGACACATAGGCGAAGGATTCTCCCAGGAAATACACATGAGCACCTCATCTTGCCATGGTTCTAGGGAGCTGACAGACTCCCCTGGGAGAAGCTTCCCTCCACAGTTGCTCTGCCTTTCCTGAAAGCCTTCAGTTCCACAGTGCAGGACTTTTCAATCTTGCTGTCCATGTGATCCCTATTCACTTGGAGCTGCTCAGTGGGTGGGACACTTTTAGGAAGTCCCTCTTCTCTCTCCAATTTCTCACAGCCTCCTCACTGCTCCTTCTGCCACCAATCTCACCTTCTTCTAATCTACTCAAAGTGATCTTTTAGAAGTGGAAGCCTCCACGGTACAACAGATCAACTGAACAGATAAATGATGGGCACCAGGTCTCCAGCCCGGTCCTCTAGGGGCCCGGCAGGCCATTCTGAGAAAGACCTCACTCACTGCCACTCCTGCCCTGGCACACTCAGCGTGACACCAGCTCCTATCCATCCATCCACCCTCTGGGGCTAGGCGTGAGGACCATCTCTGCTGGCCTCCTGCACAAGCTCCTCGTTGGGCTCCTGTCTGTCACCACTGTCACATGGCCTCATGACAGACCATTTCTTTACCTAGCTCTGCCCTTGGAATGCCCTAGAGGACAGCAATACACAGACCTTGTCATTGTGTCCAAGGGACAGGGGTGTGGTGGCCATGCATGCTGGCTAAGAAGTCCTTTGTAGTCACTTCTCTTAAATTTGAGAGCCTGATTACTGTACAATGCTATGTTTGAGATAAAATCTCCACAGTTTTGAAACTTTTAGGTTCTGCATTTAACACTCCACATTTAGCTAACACTCCACTTACCTAAATGAGGGTTTTTTTTTTTTTTTTTTTTTGTGGGTACCGGGGGGTCGACCTCAGGACCTCGCGCACCAACAGGCACCCGTGCCGCTGAGCGATATCACCGGCCCCTTTTTCGTATGTGGGATCCGGGAGTCGAACTCGGGCCCTCGCGCTTGCAAGGCAGGCGCTTATGCCGCTGAGCCATCTCACCGGCCCTAAATGAGGTTTTAAAACACACATCTATTCTATGTTTTTAGAAAAACCTACTTCATAAGATTTCAGAATTTGTAAAAATGTTGAAGCTTTCAGATTTTCAGCTCTCTAGAGGTTTGTTGTTGTTTTGCTTTTTCTTTCTGCGGCAGGGTCTTGCTATGTAGTTCAACTGGCCTTGAACTTACTACATAGCCCAGGCTGGCCTCAAACTGGAAATGATCCTCCTGCCTCAGCCTCTTGAGTGCTGGGATTACAGTCGTGCACCACTATACCTGGCATTAGCTCTGTAGAGTTGCACAGAACCTTCCACGAGTATGACTACTTGCAGATAATTTAAAAAATTACCCTATTTTTATCTCAACTTGTCATAGTCCAGTTCTTAGTGTTCTGTTACAAGTATCCCCTCCTGGCACAGGAGGACAAAGAAATCTGATGGAACACCAAGTCGATCATTAATGTTACTGACATGTCAGTTCTTTCTCCTTACAGAGCTCAGAGAGCCAACGAGCTTCCTCACAGCCTCACTGGGGCCTCTAAACTGTTCAGACAGCTGCACATTTCCAGGCCATTAACTTCCTTGTGCCTATATGATGAGAGAAGAGTTTTCTATTCTGCACCTAACACATACTGCCAGACACACTAACTTCCAACATGAGACCTCTGCAGAGGGTTCTAGGCAGCATTATGAAGGATGGATCCAGGGCTGCAGGTTGCTGCAGAAGAGTTCGACCAAGGACCGTGGGGCATGGGTTCAGGTTCAAACTCATAGGGCAGAGAGTATGACAGGCAGCACTGGCGGTCGGTAAACCGTGCAGAGTGGAAAAATCACTAGAAGCCCGGTGCCATTCACAAGTCCTCCAGGTCTCCTGATTTTCCCTGTCACCAGCCTTTCGGGAGCTATGATGCGTCCAAGGGACCACGGGAGCTGTCATCAGCAGTTCAGGACAAACTGGCTATGTCACTCTCACAGCCACAGCTGGGGACACTTACTGTCTTCTGTCAGGCAACTAATCAATGTTCTCAGAAGCCATGGATCCAAGACAGCAAGCAAGCCTTCCTGAAAGATTTCCGAAGAATTCAGAATGAAGAGACAGGAGCACCACTCTTCCTCCCTGAAGGGCAGATGGTGACAGACCTCATCCATGAAACTCCTGGGAAACTTCACATGAAGTGAACACATCAGTAAAGAAAGTGGTTTTTCATTCTCCAAATGAACTTGCTGTATGTTACAAGAAGCCCTAGTGGTAGCCTTTCACAAGAGCTGTTCTACAATAGGCAGCAGGGCATCTGGGAGAGTGGGACAGGACACTCGTGAGCAGGCCTTGCTTTGTAACAGTCTCCCAAGGCTGGCACCTGTAGCCTAATGGCCTCTCAACCACTTCTCAAAACCACACAGGGGCCATAGCACCGTTCACGGTGTGCTGTGGGGTGGGAAGACAGACACAGCATGAGATTCCATCCCACACGAAAAGACCACGCACACGTGCACCACGGTGCACACATACACACCGAGGAGGATTCACCAGAGGATCTCTGCTTGATGAGAACCAAGGCCAGGAAAGACGCGGGTAGAGAAAGGAGAAGGGATGTGGAGGGCACCGCAAACAGAGACCCCTACAGAATCCAGGTAATGTGGAAACACCAGAAGTCACGTGGCTCTGGTGAGGAATGGGTGGAGGGAGAGATGCAACACTATAAATGACTCGGGGTGGGTGGGGCTCAGCAGTGGCCAGAGTAGAGGGCACTGCAGGTTCCCACCCTGGTCATTCAATCTCACACTTTTTTAAAACAAGTATGAACCAACTTGAATAAATATGATTTTGTATTTATACAGCACCTTCTCCAAGAACCTTAAATGCTTTATAGACAATATTTCTTATCAACCCCCACAACGACACTGTGAGGTAGGTATTATTCCCATTTTACAAGACAGGGGTGAAAGCACAGAGCCTGAGCAACCTGCCCAGGTCACACAGTTAGTTTCACTGAAGAGCCAGGACCTGAGCATATTGGCCTCCCAGCTTCCAGCCAAACACCTCATGAGAGAATCTTTAATCGGTGTCTTTAAAAGACAGCATCAAGAGTAGTATGTTATAAAAATGAGGCTTTCTACTGCCATCAAAGAAAGAAAATGACCCACACTGATGGTTAGAAGCCACGAGACCAATACAGGACCACATCTCCTCCCCTCCCCTCTCCTAAGCTGCCCAGCTCCTGCTTTAAGTATCTTCTAAAGGTAGAATTTCCAAGACAGAAGCCATATGACTTAGAAGTGGGGCTTAATTTAGAATACTTACTTTTAGTTAAGATAATTTATAGAAATCTTTATTTCAATACATACATTTTGCTATCCCAACAAACACAACGGTTACAGACAAATCAGCCCCATTTACAATGTTAACTGACCTTCATTTCAGGCAGTCAACCACAGACCACCTCACAATGCTATCCTGGCGGGTCGTGCCTCCGTCTCCACCCTAGCTCTCTATTCAATCTCACACCCTCAGTGAACACCCAGTGAGTGTGGCTGTGCTCCAAGCACCCACACAGGGTCCTCCTGGCGCCTGCAGGCCAGCAGTGGACGCTGCATCACACAAGGACATCTGTCAGGCTGCCAGGTGGCCAGGAGGACAGGGAGGAGGCTGGGTCTGAGAAGTGTCAGGGCAGTGACAAACTGAGGGGCAGGGTGGGGCAGTGGTGCTAACATTGCCGACATTGTTCTCCACATTTTTCTACTGCCAGTTGGGAAAGCCCAGCAAAGCTGTATCTCCGTGGCCTTCACCTGGCCTGCAGAAAGGTGAGTGTTCTAAACACTCACCTTTGGATCTCATCAGAGGTTGCACAAGAAATAGCTAGGACACAGATGTTCACCTCACACTACTGTTCAGCGTGGCTTCTGAATTGCCATCTGACAGAATTATCACCCACAGTGGAGGTTTGCGTGCCTGCCAAGCGCATCACATTCGCTGTCTTGTTTAACCCCAAGGGGCAGGTATCACTATCGCTCCCACCACACAGATGAGGAAACAGTCTTAGACCCCCACGACCAGTACGGGGAGAGTATGGCTTCAAGCCCAGCTCTGTCTGATCTAAATGCTCCTGGGCGGACCGCTCCTGGGTGGACCGCACTGTCTCAGGGCCCAGCACGCCCTTGCCTAGGGACCGTCCCCAGGCCAGCTCCAAACCTGGTGGTCTCTGAACACCGATAACATGCACTGGGAGGCTTCTGGGAAACTCAGGGGCCTGGATGACACAGGGTCCTGAGGGCACAATGATGGTCCTCATGGAACAGAGATCAGACCTTAGCACCCTCGCAGGGAACCTGACCTGGTGTCTGTCACCTTCTAGGCGAGACTGCAAATGGCTGGGCTGAGGACCTGCGGCAGAGAGGCGTACAGTCCCTAGTGATCCATCTCTACCTTCTGATTCGGCTGATCTTTCTCCCACAGATCTAGAAGGACAGGTGAGGGGGATAAGAGGGTCAAACTGGTAACCTTCAACTTCACTGACGTCCTGGATTCTGTAGCAGTCTCTGGGTCCAGATTACCAACACTGCTTTATTTCCATTCAGAGTACATGTGGCTCACATTACTCAGTGTCTCCAGGGGTTCTAAAGGGCACAGATTCTAATGAAAACAGATTTTCTTTGTTGGAGCAACCAAGGGGGGTCATGGGAAGCAAGTGGACCAGAGACTGTGAGGCTGGGTGTGTGGAAAGGCACTAGCACTTGATCACACCCTTTCAGTTCCTACCCTCCACACAGGTGAGAGTTTAAGTCCTTCAGCAGCTACTCTGCCAACTGATGCAAATGACAGCGAAGCAGGGAGTCTAAAATACAAAACAGACCAGCAGTTCCTCTGTGAGACTAGTGAAGGAAAGACTCATCTTACACTCTAACCCTGATCTTAATCGATATCTGCTAAGAGAAAAAGCTGACAAGTCAGTGCAGTATCTCATTGACCAAAACATACTAGAGAACTACATTCCACTAAATAAAAGTTCCCAAAATAGAGCTGAAATACCTGAGAACTGATAAGACCACTGCGGAGAAGCAGAGCAAAGGTACTATTCCTAGTGTACATGGAAGAAATGCAAGTATTATTTTTTAAACCTTACTGAATCTTGGGAAAGACTCAGTTTCTCATTATGATTTAGGAAAGAACCCTTTGTAAAGAGCCGGGCTTACTGAGTGCCTACTGTGCACCAGGCACTGAGCAAACTTAATATTTTACAATGATCCAACATTCCCATTTCAAAGATAATGAGACAGAAAAAGTGTAAGTAATTTGTTCAAGATCCTAGAGTTTTGATGTGATTGTTGATTTGTAACGTGGCCTTACCCCTGGTCTTAACCATGGCTTTAAACCATGAGAGTGTACTGCTTTCTACAAGAAAACCGCTTGTGATCAGAAATTGTTTTACAATCCAACCACAGCTAAACACAATGCGGTATCCAGATTGGATGTCAGAGCGGAAGAGACACTGTGAAGGTCACGAGAGGTGCTGACAAGAAAGGAAGCTGGGGGAGGGTCTGTGAGGACTCTGACCTCGTCAACCTTCCCACACATCTAGAATTACTCCAGAATAGTTTTATTA
Source organism: Erethizon dorsatum (assembly GCA_028451465.1). NCBI lineage: Eukaryota > Metazoa > Chordata > Mammalia > Rodentia > Erethizontidae > Erethizon > Erethizon dorsatum. Next base: position 775,673 of record CM051824.1, read on the forward strand.
AAAATTCAAAACAAATTATATATGAAGATAGAGCTGATATCTCCAGCAAGTTAATGACACAAGGAAAAAACCAGGAAGAAGTTTTCCTGCAGATTTAAAGAGACTGAAGGGACACAACAATCAAACGTAATGTTGAAACATGTACTCCGTTTAGATCCCAGTTCAAACAAACCACTTGGAAAAGAATCCTCTGAGGACAAGTGGGGAAATTTTGATCAGAGGCCATGTAAGATGATGCCAAGGAACTGTGGCACATGTTGTCAGGTGAGATGGCAGCATGTGGCCCTGTGGGAAAGTGGAGACCTTTACCAAGACCCATGCTGAGGTCCACTGGTGGCAAATTACCCGGGCCTGCTCCTGCTTTAAATATTTAACTAGATTAAAAGAGGAAAAATGATGAAGCAAAATGGCAAAACAGTGAGTCTGGCCAATAAGCACATGGAGATTCATTTATTTTATTTTATTTATTTATTTTTTTTTTTTTTGAGACAGGGTCTCGCTATGTAGTGTAGGCTGGCCTTGAACTCACGTATGTAGCCCAGGCTGGCCTCAAACTCATGTCGAACCTCCTGCCTCAGCCCTCTAAGTGCTGGGATTACAGGTGTGCACCCCTATGCCCAGCTCATTTATTCTATTTTTATACTGATATTTTTCTTAAACTGATGGAAAGGTAGAGAGGTTGTCCCAAGGAATGAGGACAAAAACAAAGGCCTGATAGGGACCCTGTGCTGAAGGCCTGTGGGTGGCAGGCTGCAGGATTCATGGCCACATGAGAAAAAGCCACCCAGGGTTTGAATTCAGGTTTGGGAGGGCCACAAGCAGGGAAATATCAGCTATTGTTTCAGGCAGCAAGAGAACCCACTGGGGTAGGGGGAAGAATTTGCCATAGCAGGGGCGGGTGGGGGGACAGTCTTCATTTTTTTTTTTTTTTTTAGTGGGTACCGGGGCTCGAACTTAGGACCTCGTGCACCAGCAGGCGCCCGTGCCACTGAGCGATATCAGCGGCCCATTTTTCTTATGTGGGTACCGGGAGTCGAACTCAGGACCTCGCGCTTGCCAGGCAGGTGCTTATGCGGCTGAGCTATCTCACCGGCCCCATACTCTTTTAAGTAAACAGGTTACTGAGACTAAATCCAGCAAGAATAGCATTCACACCTAAACAGGAAATTCTTTTGCATGTATCTAGCCAAATTCTGTCCCAGATAAGGCCACTTCAAACCCCTAGTGCTCTCCATCAGCCTCCTTTCCCACCACGGCCACAGGGAACCCCGCCTATTTTAGAGAAACACAAGGCCTCAGAAAGAAGCCACCACACTTGCCTGCACGACCTGCTTTCACTGTCCCACCCGCTTCTTTCAGGATGACTTCCACCCTACCAAGGTTCAATATAAGGCACAAAACAAGCCCTATGCTGAGTCTCTATATAGTACCAGTGTACTGTTCTTGTGGCACTAATAACAAATGTGGTGTTCATGCATTTAACTCTCACAGCACCCTGTGCACTGAGCAGTACCCCTGCTGTGCAGCAGCTGAGAAGGGTCCACACACAGGAGCACAGCAGACTAGGATTGGGATGGGCGCTGTGCCCAGAGGCCCTGGCCATCACCATCTTGCCACTGCCCCATCAAAGTCTGCGTATGAGAAAACGGATTTTAAGTGTTCTCTCCAACACAATACTGTACAGCTGTGAAAAAAGAATACAGATGTTCCTCAATTAATGACCTACCTATCTGACAACTATTCAGACTTATGACCTACTGCATGGACTTGCAGTCCTTTTTTTTTTTTTTTGTGGTACCAGGGGTCGACCTGAGGACCTCGTACGCCAGCAGGTGCCCGTGCCACTGAGCGATATCACCGGCCCTTTTTCCATATATGGGTACCGGGAGTCGAACTCAGGACCTCGCGCTTGTCAGGTAGGCGCTTATGCTGCTGAGCTATCTCACCAGCCCTGCACATCTTTTTATAGAGCCTCAATTTTTTTTTTGTACAATACACCTTGTTTATACAGTACCGTAATTTTTGCTGATGGTACTATACAGTACAGTACTGTAGTTTTATGTTGTTATGCATTACAACACTGCATGTAAGAGTTATGCAAATAAAAGCAAAGCCATCAAGTTGGAGTTTCCTTCGACCATTTCTTTGTTTTGAATATTGTAATGTACATTCTATGTACAATTCCTCAATTAGCAACCAATTCATTTAATAATCTAGTCACAGGAATGGAACTCAGTCCTTAAATGAAATGTCAGTAATTTCACAAAAGCTATATAAATCTATAGCTATATAAAATATAAATATATATAATATATAATATGTATAATATATATTATATAATATATTATATATAATATATATTATATAAATATATATATATAGCTATATAAAGCTATATAAAAATAATGTGAATGAAAAATGCAAATTGCATGGTGACACAAATAATTTGTTATGGCTTGTATCTAGATGTCCCCCCAAAGCCTCATGTGCTATTGGGTGGGGCTTTTCAGAGCTGGCTGAATGTAGTGTGTGTGATGCTGAGGTTAAGGGTGTAAGGTACTAAATTAGTCCACTGATTGGAATTAGCATAGTTCTGGGTGTGGCTGAATGGATTTACTGAAGATAGAAGCCCTACCCTGGGTGTGGGTGGCACCACCAAAAAGGCCTGTAGCTTGGATGGGATAAAAGGGAAAAACAGGCTCACTGCTTGCTGCTGCTGTTTGCTGCTTCGCTGCCTTCTGCCTGCTCTGCCATGGACTGTTTCTCTTCTGTGATGGCCCTCTCCCATGCCACCCTGCCTGGGAGCCAGTCAACGATGGACTGAAACCTCTACAAACTGTGAGCTGGAATAAACCTTTCTTCCTTTAACTTTGGGTGTCGGATATTTTGTCTCAGCAATGAGAAAAGTAACAAAGACAATATGACACTATATAAAATCTGTAAGGAAAGAAACAATGCCAAGGACTACTAAGGATATATAAATGTGCTGGGGTGCAGTGTACTGGTAGAGCAGCTCTTGACTAGCATGCACAAGGCCCTGGGTTCCATCACCAGCACTACCAAACAAAAAACAAAAAAGCACTCCAGCAGATACGTCATAAAAGTATAAAGACAACACAGAAGTGATAGCTGTTTCTTTTGGAGGAAACACAGGAGAGAAAATTACTGGAAAAGTATACTGGGAGATTTCAACTATTACTTGTGTACTTTTATTTCTCAAGGTGGGTGATGCATAATTGGAGGTTATTTCTATCCTTCATATTTTTATTTTTAAAAATTCTTTTCATTTTTGCTTTCATATTTTTAAAAAACAAGGATGAAGAGAGCACAGTGTCTTAGAATATGCTTATAAGACCACAGTTTCAAAGCACTATTTCTGCCACCGTGTGGCTCAATTAGGTATTACATGCACACAATTTGCAGAAGAAGAAAGGAGCACTGTGAAGTCACTGTCACCTGAATGAATGCTTGTGAAAGGCACGGTCTTGGCACGTGTCTTAGTCCATATGGGCAGCTATAACAAAAAATACCATAACAAGGTGGCTTATAAACAACAGAAATTTATTTCTCACAGTCTCGAAACCACCAAGTCCAAGACCAAGATGCCAGCAGACTCAGTGTCTAGCTCGTAGATGGCACCTTCTTTCTGTGTCCTCACATGGAAGGGGCGCACAGTAATGAGAGTACTAACTCCATTCATGAAGGCTCTGCGTGCACCATCTCATCACCCACAGGAGGTCCCACCTCTGACTAAGATCACCTGGGGTTAGAAGCTCAACACATGGGGCCAGTGAGATAGCTCAGTGGCGTAAGCGCCTGCCTGGCAAGCGCGAGGTCCTGAGTTCGACTCCCGGTACCCACATACGAAAAAAGGGCCGGTGATATTGCTCAGTGACACGGGCGCCTGCTAGCGCGCGAGGTCCTGAGTTCAACCCCTGGTACCAAAAAAAAAAAAAGAGCAAAGGGCTTGAATAGACATTCTCCAGAGATGACATAGAGCACATGAAAAGATGTCCAATATCACTAATCATTAGGGAAACATGAGTAAAAACCAGCAGATACTGTCGCACACCCACTAGTATGCCTGTCAAGACAACAAAGCAACAAATGTTGGCAAGGACAGACACGTTATCTTCCTTTACACTGGTGGGAATGTAAATGATGCAATTTCTCAAAAACACCAAAAATAAAGTCACCATGTGATCCAGCTATTCTACTTCTAGACATACACACAAAAGAGTTGAAAATGGACTTGAAGAGAGATCTGTAGATCATGTTCATGGCCCCATTATTCGCAACAGCCAAAACAAAGTTTTACTCAAAAAATAAAGTAAATTCACTCGAGTGAGGAAACTATCAAACGGCTGAAAGGTTCCATCAACAGATGAATGGAAAAGCACAGTGCAGTGTATACATATAACGGGACACTATCCAGCCTTGAAAGAAGGCTACTTTAACACATGCTACAACATGGATGAACCAGGCCGGTGAGATGGCTCAGCGGCGTAAGCGCCTGCCCGGCAAGCGCGAGGGCCCGAGTTCGACTCCCGGAGCCCACATACAAAAAAGGGCCGGTGATATCGCTCAGGGGCACGGGTGCCTCCTGGCGCGCAAGGTCCTGAGGTCGACCCCTGGTACCCACAAAAAAAAAACATGGATGAACCTTAAGACATAGGCAATAATGAAGCCAGTCTCAAATGGACAAATACTGTATGACTCCAGTTACGTGAAGTGCTCAGGGTAGTGAAATTCAGACAAAAGTAGGATGGTGTGGCCAGGCTGGCAGGCAGTGTGGGAGATGTGAGTTATTAACGACTCCCCGGCTTCCATCGCAGTACGTTTGGGAAGAGGAAGAGTTTTGCAGATGGCTTGTAGTAACAGCTGCATGATAACGTGAACTTAACAGCACTGTACTGTACACCTAAAAATGATTCGGACGGCACATTTTTTGTTATGTGGGGTTTTTGCTTGTTTGTTTTTTGTGCAGTGCTGCGGCTCAACCCCAGGGCCTTACACATGCTAGGCAAGTGCTGTACTACCGAACTTTGTCCCCAGCCCTGTTAGAGCTTCATTTTTTTTTCATGTGGGTACCGGAAGTCGAACTCAGGACCTCGCGCTTGCCAAGCAGGCACTTATGCTGCTGAGCTACCTCACCGGCCCCATTAGAGCTTCTTAACCACAATGTTTTAAATTAAGGATCTGTACTGTAAAATGAGGGTACTGAAGGACTCTAACTTTGGAGTTTTCTTTTCCTTTTTAAGATGAAAGAACAGAATTAAAGCCCACATCTAAGAGTACCAAGTGCAGAACCCAGGTACACCGATTCCCAGCTCACAACTTACTACATATCAACAAAACCACAAACAAAAAGCAGAACAAAAGCAGCAAGTATAACAGGAAAAGACTGGGAGAGAGATGAAGTGGGACAGAGACGACATGTGAAGCAGAGTCACAGGAAGAAAGTTAAAGGGGAAGTCCCAAGAACATGTTTTAAAGTAAAAAAGCAGGGATGAAATGACTAAAGATCTTATAAATAAAGGATGATCTGTTTTCCTGGAAGCCTGAAACTATCATTTAAATCCTCCGGGTAGAGCTGAAATCTGGAAATTCCCATATAAGGTAGTTTTCTTCATGACTATTTCCTCAGGCATTACAGCTCCCATCTGAAAAAGGCATTAGGAGAAAAGAGTCTTTGGCAACAAATGCACGTACTTATACATTAAAGGTTATGGCTTCCATCCTTCATGGTTAGTAGATCTGCTAAGAAGCCACCACAGCCCAAGTATGGCTCAGCACTTAGTCTGGACTCCACAGAGCCTTCCGGAGGTGGTAGAGGGTGTGGATAAGCATGCCCTGAACTTACAGCTCTCTGTGATTAGCCCCATAGGTGCAGGCGGTGATGTCTTCACACGATGCTGCCTGCCACCTCCTGTCCTCCCAGAGTAGCCCTCCCTTTTCCCCCTGCCCTGTGGCAGCTTTCTTCCACAGAGCTTTCCATCTCTGCCCACCACAATTCTCCCAATGGCTTCAAAGCAGGACCACTACCTTTGATTTGCTTTTAGGATGAGTCTTTCAACTTTTTTCTTAGAGCTATGCTTCCCAACATGGTAGGTAGCCAGGAGCCACATGATATAACTTAAAACTGGGCTCATCCAAATAAGATCTGCTTTAAGTGTAAACTGTACACTGGATTATCTTGATAACTTTAAAATACTGATTACATGATATGTATATAACTTGGACATAATAGTTTGACATATGCATGGCATTAAATAAAACATATCACTAGAATGAGTTTCACTTATTTCTATGAGCATTGTGAACGTAGGTACTGTAAAAATCTTATACTGCACACGGGGCACAGATCACACAGCTCTACTGCACAGCACTGCTGCAGGTCACGAAATAAGCCTGGGTCAGTGACGAAAGAAATGTAGCCCACGAAGTGCTTTAAGGAGGAAGCACTGAAATCTCGGCAGACCCTGTTCCAACTCAGGGAAAAGGAACCCTTGTTTCTAACCATGCCGCCAGGGGGGCAGCTGCTTGCTCCAGAATCCTGGCTCCAGGTCTTACCAGCCAGGCAAGTTTCTGTGCCTACAGCTCAGATTCTTCTTCTAAGGGGGAAATAAAACTGCCTCCCAAGCTGCAGGGACTGTAAACACAAGGAAAGCATTCTAGCCTACAGCAACATGGAGCGAATTCTCAGCAAAGGCCAGTTCTCTCCCTGTGGGAGGCAGGCAGGCAGACAACTGGGTCATCTTGTAGTAAGCCATATGTGGGACATCTGGATTCCACTCTTCTGTCCTTCTCCCCCATTCTCATCACCTCCCCAGAACACACCCATGCCAGGCAAGGCATGCGGCTACTTTGCAGGCACCACTCCCTTCCCCACTGCAAGTTACTTCTCCAAGCCCGTTGTCTGCCATAAACCTCTCCCCTGCTCTTTCCTGGTCCGTGACTTAGTAAGTTACTAAAATTAATCTCAAAATCTGGCTGCTGCTCATGTTCACCTTAGGATTGTCACCAACAGCTTATTGCTAGTACCTGCACTTAATAGCTTTGTTACAATTCCAGCTGTTTTATGTGGATACGCACTCCTGAAATGCTGGGATACATCCTTATTTCCTACTAGGGACCCATGAGGAATGCAATGTCATGACTGAAGACCCTTACAGTGATCTTACAGTGATCTTGGAAACAGGTAAAATACACCGAATGCTGACTTTTAAGCACTGGCTCATTGAGACTGCAGGGATAAAAAGCACTTTTTTGACCAGGAAACCCTTGACTTGGAGGGATGATTTCTTCCCACTGTGCAGCAGCAGGCCCGTCCACAATTCTGAGACCCAGTTCCCCCCTTGGGTACCATTTCTTCTCCCCACCTTCCCCAAACCCTTGCCATTTTGGAGTCTAAGTGCTGTTCTGGAACTTTGGCTTCAAGTTCCCTGAGGGGCAATGAGGCTCAGCCTTTGTGAGCCCTTCCACAAAGAGACCCAGCAGGGCAGGCAGGGTTGGGCAGTGGGAAGGAGGACAAATCTGCCTAGCCCTCCTAGGTGTCCCTAGGAGAAGCAGGAAATGGAAACAGAAGCACGAGGTGAAGGGAAAAGGGGAGCAGAGGTAAGAAAGAGGAAAGAAGAGAGGGCTTTCTTTGCAGGAGCATTAGGCAGTGGAAGCTTGGAAGACATTCTCCTGCCTGGAAGTGGAGAAAAACCAGGAGATCGTCAGGTATTGGACAGAAGCTCTCAACTCTGAGGTCTAGTAGTTCGGGACCTTGAAGGAGAGGGGCGTGAGCAGAGGACAAGGCAACGCGGAAACAGTCTGGTGACCGCTCAGAAAGCTGAATATAGAATTTTGTGACCCAGCATTTCTAGCTCTGGGTGTAAGCCCAAGGAATTGGAAACAGGGACTAGACACCTGAACACCCCCTTCACGGCCACAGTGTTTGCCACAGACCCAAAGTAGAAACAACCCAGTGTCCTTCGATGTATGAAAGATAGATAAAATATGGTAAACATATAGAGTAAAACAACATTTGGCCATGAAAAGGGAAGTGCTGGTGCAGCCACAGTGTGGGCAGCGCTCCCACACAATGTGCTGTGAGAAAGATCAGGCACAGGAAATGGCAGCTGTAGGGTTCCACCTCCGGGAAATATTTAGAGTGAGCAAGGCGGAGAGGTTTGTGGGAGGCACTGCTTAATGGTTACAGAGTATCTGCTGGTGGTGATGGAAAGTTTGGAAACAGCAGTGAAGGGTGCATAACACTGTGGAAGTAGTTACTACCACCGAATTGTACACTGAAAATAACAAAACTGGATTATTTTATGTTACATATACTTTACCACCTGTTGGCCTTCTATATCCCACCAACATCAAGCTAGGATTCCTTTATATATACATTATCTCAAGCCTTCCTACTCATATACTTGATAATACTGCCATTTACAGATATGGAATCTGTGATTCAGACATTAAATAGCTCAAAATCGCCGGGCAAGGTGGCGCATGCCTGTAATCTCAGCACTCGGGAGGCTGAGACTGGAGGTTAGCTATGAGTTTGAGACCAGCCTGGGTTACATAATGAATTCAAGGCTCAACTACATGGCTGAACTATATGGTGAGACCCTGTCTCAAAAAAAAAAAAAAATTGCCCAAAATCATGCCAGCAGTAGGTGTAAGATCTGAATCTAAGACTACAGTTCTAAAATCCAGTCTTTCCAATTCCTTGGAAACTCTAACACAATGTTTCAAACACAAATAAGTCCAAAGAAAAAAGAGAAGTATGCTTTCCTTCCAAGTCTGAAACAGTTAATTAGAGAGAATGAAGGACCATGAACAGCTGAACCCTAAGAACTGCATGTCTAAATGCTGTACCAGGCAGCAAGTGAAAATCTGCTTAGCAAGTATAAAGATACATAATATCTTTACAAGAGAGTATCTATCTTTCCCCCTCCAAAATACTTGGTAAAAATTACTTCTCAATCTTCCATGTTCTATATACCTATTTGGAGTTACCACCTGGTGTGTCCGTTCCCCAACAACGCCACCATACGTCAGTAGCAACGTTTGGTGTGTGAAACACTCCCATACGCCCGAACCGCCTCACTCAGTCGACCCCTGCTGGGTCACCAACCTCTCCTTCAGTGCCTATTCCGACAAGCTGTGGCCCAGGATCAGCATAAACAGCACCACTCCTATATGCATCCTTCTTCCAAGAACGACAGATCGATAAAACAGTACCAAGAACTCTCGGGCAAGACCTAATTCAGAATTATGGGAAGTCCTCAGTATTTAAAAAATAAAGCTTGAAGCACTTTTTGGAGTTCCCTAAGGGCTTCGTTTTTCCTCTGGGAACTCCTGCAGCTAGCTGCTGGCAGCTAGAGACTATTAAGGAACTTAGATCCTCCCTGGGCCACCCCACCACACCATCTGCTCAGACCTCTGCTGCAGGACACTCAAGCATCTCGCCTCACCAACTGCAACCATTTTCCAGTCATCTTTGTATCCTCTGAACCTAGCACAGCGCTTAACACAGAGCAAACACTCAAGAATGTCAAATGAATGAAGAAACTGATGACACAACCTCTCCTATGGTATTGCTATCTCCACTCTGGTCCTTCTCATCCATCTTCTACCCTGTGATATTATCATTACTTCAACGGAAGAGCACAAATCTACCCTTAAGATCCTATGTTTTCTTTACACTGCCTTTAAAACCAGTGACCCCTGCGCAATCTCATTCCCTGTCATCCTCATCCCTCAAACACCTTACATCTCAATGTAAGGACTTAGGACACCTTTGGAATTTTGCACCCTTTATATACTGAACACTTGCCACTCTAGGTACCCAGAATGCAGGATGAGCAAGGGGACCAAGCCCCCACTTGGATGGCTCTTTTAATTCACTGGGAAAGATACAGCACTCATAAGCACAGGACAGGGCAGCTCCAGCAAGCCCTGGAGGATCAGAAGAAAGACTGGTGTCTGGGTAAGGTGGAAGGCAGTGGAGGACTGTGAGCAGAAAAGTAACACTGACCTGCAAACCTCTGCTCACACTGTTATCTACTCTGACCAGAACCTCTTTAGTATCATTTCTTAAACCTTTCAAAACCCAGCTCAAAAATCACTAACCCAATGGTGTCATCCCTGAGAATTATCAGTCACCCGCCTTTTTGGTTATCCCCTAAAACTTGCCACCATTTATGTCAAGATGCTTGGTTAGGGCCGGTAAGATGGCTCAGCGGTGTTAAGCGCCTGCCTGGCAGACGTGAGGGCCCGAATTCGACTCCCGGAACCCACATATGAAAAAAGGGCCGGTGATATTGCTCAGCGGCACGGGCGCCTGCTGGCGCACGAGGTCCTGAGGTAGACCCCCGGTACCCACACACACAAAAAAAGATGCCTGGTTACTGCTGTACATTTTTTTTTTTTTAAACAAGTTTGTATGTTTCTCTGGAATGTTTTATTCATTTTTTATTCTAATAGTCATACACAATGCCTTGTTTGCAAGCTATGTGTGTGTGTGTACCATTTTATTAACTGAAAGACCAAACTAAAGTGATCACCCTCTTTTCAACTCTTTCTTACCCCTCATCACTATGACTTCCTACATACGCCACACATATAACAAAACCATGAGACTCCCTGATGCACCCCAATCCATATCAGAGGTATAGTCCTCTTAATATTAACATTTTCCTGGAGACTAACTGGGAAATCAGTGTTTTCATACATATATTTAAATCTCTAAGGAAATCCACTTTATAAGGCAAGTCATGCAGTGAAGTACAAGATCCTTTCAGGGTAAATAATCACTTCTTTTTTTTTTTTTTTTTGGTGGGTACCGGGGGGTCGACCTCAGGACCTTGCGCGCCAACAGGCACCCATGCCGCTGAGCGATATCACCGGCCCCTTTTTCGTATGTGGGATCCGGGAGTCGAACTCAGGCCCTCACGCTTGCAAGGCAGGCGCTTATGCCGCTGAGCCATCTCACCGGCCCAATAATCACTTCTTAATAAATGCTCTGCAAGTTTAGATCTGGTTCATTAAGTTTTCTTCAAGAATGAATGGGCTGCTGATTTTTTTTTTTTAACAGAGTTTTATAGGTTAATAAATAAGAGCAACTCTTCAACTAGTTAAGCTGCTTTTTTCCTACCATGGCAAGGACAAAAGTCCACAGTGTTAAACGGTGCATTTTCTTCCCAAAGTTCTTAGGCAAAATTTGTTTAAAAAATTTATAGTAATACGGTGACACGAAGCATTATTAAGGTCTTTTATAATACAGGGATCCACAGGACCATAAAGTATATGATGCCAAATGCTATCACAATTAATTTTTTCTTTGAAAACACAGGGTGCACTTCCCTTCCACACCTACCTTTACTTTGCAAACAAGAGAACATAAAGTTGATTTTACACATATTTAATAATAAAATATACAACTAGAAGATCCACAACACTTACCCTGTGCAACAAGGAGATTTTAATTAACACAGCTAAAGGTTACTACAACTTACCCGAGATCCTTTCCGTTACTGCCTGTATGAATTCAAGTATCTTTTCTATTTGCTTTTAAGTAACTGAGAATGATAGGTCAACCAACAGCACCTGGTATATGGCTGATTCAGGGTCAGGTCCTTCCTTTCTCCAACTCCGCCCTCTGTCCTGGTCACTCTCCACACTCAGGCCACCCCTGCGAAGCCAGTGAGACGCGTGCAATATCTCCATGCACCCTTCCTTTAACTCGAATATCCCTTCTGGTGCTTCTGCTCTTATTTTAGTTCACTTATCAGGGTTGGGCAGCGGCTTCACATTACAGTGAGTTATCTGTAAAGGGGCCCATTTCCCACACTGTAGAGAACTTCCTCATCCTAGCTTTGTATCTGTTGCCTTAAGCTATATTTGAGCCAGTGGAACCAGGCTGAGGGCTTTTTCCTGCATTCAGTCACATCATGTGGCATGGTGTTACATGATAAACCACAGTTCTGAAGCAATAAGGCAACACCTCTAAATGTTGTAACTCATATTCTGTTTGAAGCTAAGAATTCAGCCACAGACTTACTGAGTGCATTTGTAATATGCAGAAAAATGTTTAGAGAAATGGTCAGTAATGGACACAGGAGGATGTGAACCTCTATCTAATGAGCCTCTCCCTCTCTGATCGTGACAGCACCTACCCGTCTGAATTAATAGAGCTTCTTAGTTCTCCTCGGGATGCCTCACCCCTTGGGTGCTGGTGCCGTGTCTTGGTTTTATCACATCCTCCAGTGGCAAGACCCAGCTAGCTCAGAGACAGAAACCGTACCTTGTATCCTGGATGTACTTGACCAACAATGCAGAGGTGGCACATGGCCAACGTGCCAAGGCCTTATGCACCGACTCCCCACGGGAGAGTACGGGAGAATAAAGAGAACTTGGGTGGCAACTGAGGAAGAACCTGAGAGCAATGAGTGCAGCTCTGCCCTTCCACGGAAGCTTCCTTGTCCTGATGCACTGAGAATACAAAAAGGAGTCCCTTGGCCCAACTCCTTTAATGGAGAACAGTTGCTTTTAGGATGGTACGTGCATCTAAGAACCAGGGCCTGAGTTAATCTCTAAAAGAAGAAAACGACTCATTGCTTGCACATCACCCAGCACTAGAGATGGGTGCTAGGGGCATGCAGAGCAGATCTGAAAGGCACTGGGCTGGGGTTGGGGCAGGTTGTCTCCTTCACAGGAAAGCAAGGACTGCACCCAAGATGAGCTGAAGCATAATGAGTTCCAGAACTCGGGGCTCTGTCCAGCAAGGAGGGGGAGACACAGGCCTCACTTCCACACTGCAATCTAAACTCCAGCCACCAGAGCTGATTCTGGATTCCTCCCACCATACTCAGTGCAGTAAAACTCCAGGCAGGATCTTCCTGGCTTTGATCTGTCCATTTTCTTACGGGACGTGAGAGTGAAAATTAGGAGGAAGCTGTCAGTGAAAAGGCCCACGTGGGCAAGAGCACCCCCCAACACACACGTGTGTGCATGCATGCGCACCAGGATGGTCCCATGCCACAGAGATAAACCCCAAAGGCAGCTGGAAACAGAGCAGAAATCTTCTGTCCAGGATATGGAATTCTAAGTCGCTGGTTTTCTTTGGAAATAGGGTCTTGCTATGTATTGCAGGCTAGTCTGTACTCATGGCAATCCTCCTGCTTCACCCACCTGAGTGCTGGGATTACAGGTGTGCACCACCATGCCTGGCATAAGTCATTTGTGTTATTTATTGCTGTTAAAACCCAAGAAAGGGAGACAGCTGACATCTTCCTGTGTTCCAATTCCACGCCCCCCATACTGAAGATTGAACCCAGAGCCTCTGCACTGAGCTACATCCCCAGCCTATTTTTCATTTTAAGACAGGGTCCTGGGCCGGTGAGATGGCTCAGCAGCGTAAGCGCCTGCCTGGCAAGCGCGAGGGCCCGAGTTCGACTCCCGGTACCCACATATGAAAAAAGGGCCGGTGATATCGCTCAGCGGCACGGGCGCCTGCTGGTGCGCGAGGTCCTGAGGTCGACCCCCGGTACCCACACACATACACAAAAAAAAGACAGGGTCCTGCTAAGTTGCTCAGGCTAGACCCAAATGCCTGTGGCACCACATCTGGCTTTTGATCCAACTCTCTACTGATCACTGTGCACTGCAAAGGAGATGAGCAGATGTTGTGATAGAAAGGGGGAGGCACATCTGCTCTGGGAAGTGATCAGGAGAAGTCTCTGAGGGAACATTTAAGCTGGAGCTGGAAGAATGAGAACTAGGGGAAGGAAGTTCTGGACAGAAAAACGTGAAGCTCATCTTCTTTTGGCACCAAAGCCATCTATGTATACCATCCCAGCTGTCACTTCTGGGTCTCCACATCACACTCCTGCATCCCCTGGACACACTGGGACCTGGGCCATGAACTTCTTCTCCATCACGACCCTCACTATAACCCCAAGAGAGTTAAATACACAGGCAGCCCATCAACTAATGATGCCCTCCACAATTCCACCCCTTACCTTGCTTCTGCCACACTGCTCTTTGAATGGAAGGCCCTGTTCCTGGGTTGCTCCCACTTCCTCCCTCTGTTTATAAGCAGTGGCAGGCTGAGCTACACCACCATGCAGTGGAACTTCTACAGCTGGGCAGTGGCAAGCAGATGGCCATGCAGGACATGGCGTTGATGCTAACTTCTCTGCTCTTGTTTGGGTCCTGTCCACGTGCAACTCCCATTCTTGAGGGCTGCCTCGGTCAACCCCATCCATTTCTTCTTGTGGCAGATATTACCTTACTACCTCATGAAGAAAGCCTATCTCTGGAAAGTTCTCCTTCAAGTACCCCTTCTTCCCTCATCTTGCCCTTATCCCGGGTCCTTCATTCTCAGAGATGGCCCATTGGAGGTCAATCCATATCGCATGCCAGACAGCCACGCTCCTTCTCCACGGGTTCTTCCCCACCTGGGGTGTATAAACAGGCTTCAGTGTCTGCTGCTTTCAAATGAGTCTGTCTGAGTTGCTCTCAAATTCCTATCACCTGTCTCCTCTGTGCAGACAAATTTTTCTGAGTAGACTCACCTCCCATTTACTCCTAAACTCTCTGTAATCTGGGAAGAGCTTTCACTCAGTCATTTCTTAAAAGCCAAGTCCAAAAGCAAACTTTCAGTCCTTCTCATACATGTGACATTTCTAAGACAATGCTCTCCCAGGAATTCTAACACTTGGCTTCCAGACCATTGTCATCTCCCTTGCCTGCCTTTAGGTGTAGACACCCCCAAACCTGACCTGGGTCCCTGCTTCTCATTGTACACTTGCTCCCTGATGACTTCCACAGTCCTCATGGTTCAGCTACTTCTCCCACACTAGTAACCCCCACTGGACCTTCCTGAACTTCACAGCCACACAGCAAATGCCTGTGGAATGCCTCCATGTAGACCTAACAGGCAGTGGAAACTCATGATGCCTAAATGAACCATTCATCTCTTCCTCATCATGCCTACATTCAAGTCTTCCTCTTAATATACCCCTCTCAAGTATGGTGACATTTTTCAAGCAGTCACCCAAGCTAGAAATCTCCCAGTCAACCCTGACTTCACAGCAGCTACTGCTGCTAATTTAAACCCTACATAGCTCTCAGACTTGCCCCTCTGTCCCACCTCACTCCACTGTCACTCCCACCAGGGTCCAACCTTCATTATCATTCCCTTGGTCTGCTGCTACAGCTTCCTAAGTGGATTCCCCACCTCCAGCCTAGTCCTGTAATCAAATCCAAACTTAGCCAGCAAATGATCTCTCCAAGCCACCTGACACCATCGCCCTGCTGAAAGCCTCCAGTGGCTCCCACTGCACTGATGACAAGGTAACCCACTGGGACAGCAAATAAACCCTAACATTACCTGGCTCACCGAGCTCCCCAAACCTTCACCTCTGGACACTTCTCACCACTCACTTTATGAATCAGCAGCAAAGCTCACACGATGTGGCCTCCATCTTGAGGCGGTGCTTACCCTGGCCCCTAGGCCTGGCAGGACTTCCCCTATCTGCCCTTACCAGCTCTAACATCTTTGTACAACTCAGCTGGAACATCAGGGTTTCAGAAATCCTGCCCCATCCCTGGGCAGCCCTGCTCCTGTCTGGACCAGCACACCTCCCCAGGAATCCTTTACTGCCTTCTCCTTTGCACTGCAAGGGCCATTCTATGAGCGGCTTTTCTTGCCTCCTTGAGGGCAGAAACTAGACTCCTACTCATCCATATGCCCGTGTCCATGGCTGGCATAGATACAAGGTATTTAAAAAGGGTAGCAAAGTCTTCTAATATGTAATATAGAATTGTATATTAATTTCTGGAATAGATAAAGAACTCAAAACAGTACCAACCAACTAACCAACCAACCAACCAACCAAGAGAAACGCCACAAGTAATCCAATCAATGCATGGGCAAATGAATAGAGAATTTGCAAAAGTACAAATGGCCAAGAAGTAAATGAAAAATGTTCAACATCTTTAGCCATTAGGAAAATGCAAATCAACACTACAATGAGGTTCTATCTCACTCTAATCAGAACAGCTATCATCAAGAACATAAAAACAATGAATGGTGGTGAGGGTTGGGAGGGAGGAACCTTCTACACTTCTAGTGGGAATGTAAAAGTACAACCACTAAGAAAATCATTATGGGGAGTCCTCAAAACACTAAAAATAAAGCTATCATTTGATGCAGATACACTACTCCTGGTATATTATTGAAAGAATTAAAGACACGTGTTATAATGACACATATACACCCATGTTTATAGTGGCTCAGTTCACAATAGCTAAGCTGAGGAAACAGCCTAGATGCCCATCAACAGATGAATGGGCAGTCATGGGTTCTAGTCTTGATCCCACCATTGCCCCACACAGGAAGTGCTGAGTAGACACCGCTGCTTGCTGGTTCCATGTACAAATGGCAGAAGACTGGGTCTGCTTCTCTCCACAGATGGGCCTACAGCTCTGTGCACTCTTCAGCAGGGGCAGGGGGTTCCCCCGGTTCCCGGGGGAAGAAGAACCAGCCTTTCACCCAGACCTAGCCACTCTTTTTTCCTTCATGGCTCTTAATGGAAATAAAGAAAATCAGGATAAATGCTTTCCACAAAATACTCTCTGAATGGGCATAGTTGTTTTATTTTTTTGGTACTGGGGACTGAACCCAGGACTTCTGGAGATATATCGCCAGCCCCTCTCCACACCTTTGCCAGATGCACTGCTCTCCATATTGCTTATCACCATCTAAGATGCTGTATGATGTTTTCTTTATTTGTTATGAGCCCCCCCAGACGTGTGCCAGGACAGACTCAGTGTGCCTTGCTTCCTGTTGCACCCCAGCACGCTTTCAGCAACATTTGTTATTCTGTGTGAGTACAAGTGAGTTCACTCAGCCCTGTTGCGGGGTAATGTCTTACTTCAGGTCATTGTTCTGAGGATCACCCAGAAATAAAAAATGCTTTGCATACTGGCTGGCACTTCCTAAGTACCCAACACTATCAGTCTCCTTTTATTTCACAAGCCAAAATAACCTTCCAAGGGGGAAACTCTAAAAGCCTGGCCCAAAGACCACTGTCCCCAGAAGGGGAAAAACGGAACACAGGACAGCCAATCACGGTGTGCTCTATATGGGGATCTCGAGTCTGGTCAGTCTGCAGTGACATAAGTGTAGAAACTGACAAGGAGGATTTACCAATTTGACAGAGATATTTTCTAACTGCTACATTTAAAGAGAAAAAAGTTGGGCTTTGTATTCTTGTGATTTTTTCTCCCTAGTAATCCATTTTAATTAACTTACACAGAAGTCTAAATCAGCAATAGACCAGAAAGGACTTTTTAAAAGCCCTCCTCATCACTACCCTGGGAGGCACTTACAAGCTTCCACTCAGCACACTGCAGCCTGGAGGCCCCGCAACTCGCCAGGCTCACTCCAGAACTCCACCAAGGAGGGCTTGGGCCAGAGGAGGCCAGAATGAGGGGCCAGGCAGTTGCAATGGCCAGGAGTGCAGAGAGACTCATGTGACCGTTTCTCAGAAGAGTTTCCTGTACACTCAAAAGTAAGAGTCGAGAGACAGAGAGAAGGATCACAATGGAATGTGCTTATCTTCTTTATTCCTTTCCTGGGGGGGAGGCCTGAAACTTACGGCCTCATACATCACACAGGCAAGTGGTTTACCTGAGCTAAAGCCTGTCCGATGCTCATTTTGTTTATTATGGTGACAATGATACGAGTCAAAGTTTACACTATAAAAATCAACATGAATGGCTTATTTTAAGTCAATCATATCTCAGTGAATCCACATCCCTGTAGAAAGGGAAGCAGGCAGGTCTGCAGCCCCACTCTGCTAAGGACTTGCCTGGGACCCAAGAAGAGATGGAGCCTCAGAAGCCCTGAAATGCATCGTGTCCCTGTGTATAGACACAGGGGGAAAAAAAACCAGCAGCACGTTTGAATGCTGCCTGCCTCCCAAACTCCTGCAGACCAGACCCTCGATGCAGCAGTGTGGAGGGGCCTCTGCCCTCCGGGTGAGTCGGTGCCAGTGAAAGGCGGGAGGGAGCCGGCCCTCCCTGGGCCTCCACCTGCTTCACCCTGAGGACAGCATCCAAGGCAGCACCCCAGAAGCAGAGAACAGACCTCTAGACAAGGAGCCTGCCACTGCCTACACAGGGGGCTTCCAGCCCCCAGAACTGTGAGCAGCTGATTTCTGTTGCTGATGAACTACCCAGTGTGTGGTATTTTGTTGAAGCAGCAGGAATAGACTAAGACAGGGATGTGACATCTAGAACACACCAAAGGTCCAATAGCCAGACAGGATCAAGGAAAACCATTTTACACTGACAATTTGCATTTTTAAAGATTAGTTTTGAAAGTCATCAAACTCTTGCCTACCTCTAAAACAACTTCACTCTCTCCCTGAGCATTTATTTTAACATTTGGCTGCCTGACAAGACACATTTCAGCAATGTTACCCCACTCTGCTAATGACTTCACCAAAAAATACAGTGAATGTTTAAATTAAAAAAAAAATTTTTATCACAGCAAGCAAAAGATACTGTCATTAACCCCTGAAAATACTCCCTGTGGCTTTGAACACACTGATCCCTTCATTCTATTTTGTTTCGTTTCGTTTTGTTTTGAGACAGAGTCTCACTATGTCCTACTTTAGGTCAGCATTGAATTATGTAGCCCAGGCTGATCGCAAACTTATGGTGATCCTCCTGCCTCAGCCTCCTAACCACTAGGATTACAGGTATGCACCCTCGTGCCCAGCTATCCCCTTATCCTCACCACTTTCTGAAGCAGTACTGAAGTTCTCTTTTGTGAATGGCTTTAGTTGCAATCATGGCTGCCTCAATGTCCTGAATTGATTCAAAACATTTGTTGACCTTTCGTGGTTATTTTAACTTTGGGGAAGAGCCAGAAGTCACACAGTGCCAGATCTGGTGAATAAGGTGGATGAGGACACGCTAGAAGTATTTTTACGAGCCTGACTTTCCACTGGATGGCACTCAGCATCAGCATTCACGTATTTTTTAGCACATCTTGCAAAGACACTCAAGAAAGACTCCCAGAGCTACTGTACTTCAGAAAGTGGCAAGAATGATGGGATAAGTGCGTTGGAAGTGAGAGGGAGGGTTCTGAAGAGGATTAATGGCAATGTCTCTTTTACTGTAGCAAATTTTTTAAAATTTAAGCATTCATCATATATTTCGATCGCATCTCATACTTCTTCTTTCTCCAGTTAAGATAGAAGAGTTGTCTAAGTCTTTCACAGATTAACCGAGTAAGTTATGTGTCACTCGTACTGTTTCAGAGATCTCTGCTTCTGCCAAATGTCAAACCATCCACTTTCGCAATCTTCCCAGAAACTAACTCGGCTCAATTCTAACATGACAACACAGCTATCATGACCTCACACACACCCATCGACCACCCAGTGGGATATAAAAACTGCCACCTGGCTTCTGCCGAGACCCACGGGGAAGGAGGCTGAACTGAATGGACAAAGCAGCCCAGTGGTCCCCTGGTTAGGAGCACACTGGGGTCTGCGGGAGAGGAACCTGCACACGGTTCCTAGGAGATGCTGTCCAGCAACAAACACACGCAGAACACAGGGCTCTCAGGTGCTGCTTCCCAGGCCCTGGGGATGCTGGTGTCTCTGGCCCTGGGCACGGAGGCCACAGGACACAGGCTCACTGGCCGGGCGCACGACCTCACCCGCATCTTTCCAGGGGTGGTGTCCCTCTCTCCCTGCCACCTTTCTGACAGCCCAGCTGTGGTGATCTTGTCTACACTGCACTGGAGCACCTGTGGAGTGTGCTTACAGAGCTCACAGGCTTGGGTGAGAAGAGGCAAGCACCACAGTAAGGCATTAAGGGAGCAACACGGACAGGACGCCAGCCCACCCTGCAGAGCTGGACTTGCCAGACCCCAGCCCTCTGAGCCAACTCCTGAAAATCAGAGATGCAAGGCTGAGCACTGCAGAGCCTGTGGGCAAGCCTGAGAAAGCCAGGGTCAACTGTGGCCGAGGGAGGAGAGAAGATAGGGGCCAGGGCTTTTTCACTGGACGAGTGGGAGACCCCTGGTGGCTGGAACAAGCAGTGGGATCCGACTTAGCAGTTTCAAGGAGCTACCAGGGCTGCTGTGCTAAGCACAGAGTGAGGCGGGCGGGGAGGAGGACAGAGGGCGGGACTGCTCAGGAAGCAAGTCCACAGTCCAGAGGGCACAGTGACCTCATCATCCATTCCCTCCTTTATTCATTCAACAAATATTTGTGGAAATCACCCTGGGGGCCTGACCTTCTGCTGGCCCTGGGAACACAGAACTGAACAAGTCCCCACAGGAAGTGCACCAGGAGGCATCTCCACCACCACTTCCTGGGGTGGGGAGTGATAGACCAAGGACTCTAACCGAGGAAGACCCCAGAACTGTGTCGGGTGGGGGCTGGTGGGTGACTCCCTGTGTTTGCTGCTAAGTCCCCAGCACCTAGAACAGTGATGGCAAACCTTTTAGAGACTGAGAGCCCAAACTGCAACCCAAAACCCACTTATTCATCACAAATGCCAACACTGCAATTAAACCTGAATACTGAGGTTTTACTTTAGAAAAAACAACTCATGTGTTAACATCTTTTGTCTTTTAAGAAAAATACAGTAACAGAGCTTTCAGTGATACAAAAAGCTTTTTATTGAAAGGTAAAGTCTGCATTTGACATGCCTTTGAACAGTTAATGTGACCTTTGCTATTGTATGCATGCTGAGATCATTTGTCCAAGCTTGGCTGGGGCGACCTGGTTCACGTGCCCACAGAGAGGGCTCTGCACGCTTGCTGCGGCACACATGCTATAGGTTCGCCACCACTGACCTAGAACATCCCTGAGTAAATACCTGTAGAACAAGGGGCTCTCAGATAATGGTTCTTAAGGCCCATTTAGTGTCCAAACACTTAATAATTGTTGGCTTATTTGTTTAAATGTTGATGAACTCACTGAAAATACTATAAAAGGACACATCACACACTTCCCACATGCTTCACGCGAGTGAAGAAAGAGACTTGGGATTCCATAACAACCAAAACTATGTCCAATCTATGCCGCTTTTTTTTTTTTTTTTGGTGAGTATCGGGGGTCGAACTCAGGACCTCGTGCTTGCCAGGCAGATGCTTATGCCGCTGAGCCATCTCACCGGCCCAACGCCGCTTTTTCTTGAGAGTAGAGAGCAGTAACATATTTTAAAGTGTTGAAAAATTTTTATTTGAACATGAAGAATGTAATCTTCATAACCAACATTTTTAAATGTTCATGAAATAGTTTCAAACATAATACAAAATTAACACTGTGCTGCAAATGAAAAGTAATTTTGGGATGTTATTAAGATAGCCAACCATGAGACCACAATGAGAAAGCTGCTTTCTAACTCAACTCCTTATGAGACATAAGTAATTGCATAGCATAGGCAACTAAAATCAACCCATTTATGGACAATGAAACAACTGAAAAGAAGCTCTCAGTTATGCACAATGTAAACTCTAGAACAAGACAATGAAGAAACAACTTTCAACGTATCAAAGCTGCTGAGGAACCACTAAGGCCTCCAGAGCCACTTCACATACCCTCCAGATTTGCAGTCTAATCACAGATGCCCAAGGCCCTGACTACCTCTCCTTAGAGAGTCCCGCAGAGGACTTTATACCCAAGCTCTGAATTAGAGCTGATGTCCCGGGGTATAGAAATTGTCTCACGTAGAGTCATTTCCTGGCAGTGGTGTCCAGGCCCTGCTTGGTCAACCCTGAGGGGTCAGGGCTGCCTACGTCACCTGAGGGCTCCTGCAGTGTGACTTTCCTGCCTCCACAGCAGAAAAAGGCATGTTCAAAAGGCATTCCACAGCAGATGTAAGGGGACAGTTCTTTCCAATACACTCTACAGACTGAGCCAATCTGACCAAATCACATCTTCAAAAAAGGACAAGAAGTGCAGAACAGCAAAGGCCTTCTGCAGGCCTCTGAGGTACTGGAGCAAGGACTCTCACAGTGGTCTTCTCACGCTCCAATATGGGTAACTTTTAGGTGTCATGTGGCCCAAGGTCATTCGTGTTCACCTGATAGTGTTAAAAGAACTGTAAGATCTTGTATTTCATGCTCGCTTCGACCACCCAGTGGAATATAAAAACTGCCACCTGGCTTCTGCCGAGATCCATGGGGAAGGAGGCTGAGCTGAATGGACAAAGCAGCCCAGTGGTCCCCTGGTTAGGAGCACACTGGGGTCTGCGGGAGAGGAACCTGCACACGGTTCCTAGGAGATGCTGTCCAGCAACAAACACACACAGAACACAGGGCTCTCAGGTGCTGCTCTCAGGCCTTGGGGATGCTGGTGTCTCTGGCCCTGGGCACGGAGGCCACAGGACACAGGCTCACTGGCCGGGCGCATCACCTCACCCGCATCTTTCCAGGGGTGGTGTCCCTCTCTCCCTGCCATCTTTTTGACAGCCCAGCTGTGGCGATCTTGTCTACACTGCACTGGAGCACCTGTGGAGTGTGCTTACAGAGCTCACTGGCTGGGCGCATCACCTCACCCGCATCTCTCCCGGGGTGGTGTCCTTCTCTCTCTGCCATCTTTCTGACAGCCCCATTTCAACCTGGGGTTAAGCATGAGAAAATGTATTATCACACTGTGAGACCAGAGGCAGGGAGAGACCCAGGTGCAGAGCCCACGAGCAGCAATCTGATGCAGAATCAAGTGCCTCTGTCCTTCTGCCCTGATGGTTTCAGTGTCAGACATGGTCTCAGAAGGCTGCCAGTGGGGATAAGGAGTACATCCACGCTTCATTATTTGTCCTCTCCGCTGATGAGAGAAATACTCCCCCCAAATAAAAACTTACTTTCCTTAGGACTGAGCCAACCCTGAACCATCAATAGTCACCAAGGGAAAACCACCTCAACCAGTGTGAAGGATAAATTCTCTTGGCATTAAGTGTAAGTAACTAATAAACTCTATTTTGTTATTAAGAAAGAGTAGGAAATAGAAGCTGACAGGCAGCCAAAGCTGTACACTATTCCAGTGCTCCTTAAGCAAATCCCCTGAGGATGCTCCTAAAACAGATTCAGCAAGGCTGGAGTAGCGCCTGAGATTCTACACTGCCAATAAGCTTCCAGGAAGTGTAGTGCTGGGCCTCTGCACACAGGAGCTACTTAGCTGCAGCTTGTGCACTCCTCCCAGGCAGTGGGTACTGCCTCAGGATACTAGGACGCCTGGCAGCTCTAAGACAGTGCCTCCCCACCTGGTTGGGCTAACCACCAAATGGGCCCTGGAGTTCACAGCCAGCACACTGCTCTCTCCTGCAATGGGACAGACCTGCAGAAATGGGACGGAGGTGATACATTATTCTGAGGCATCTAGAAACTAAGAAGCTTTTTATACACAACAATCAATGGTGCTAAATAAACAATGTGTGCTAGCTCTAATGGCAAGCCATTAGAACTATTTGCAATTTATCACCACATCTCTTACCCCTAGAATAAAAGAGAAACACTTTTTCAGTGTCCACCAGCAGCATAAACCAAGGGACTCCAGGCCAAGTACACAAGGAGCACGCAACCAGTTCCTGGGAGACAGCACAGATGCCAGAGGCACAGAGTGGGGTCCCAGGTTGGCCTGGCTCACCTTCAAGAAGAGCTAAAGGACAAGCTAAGTGTCAAGTGAATATTCAAGAAATAAGCAGCAACATCTCTAGATGTTGCATGGGATCCCAATTCCATTTGACCCTGCCAAGAGCTCTCATTGTCCCCGTGTCTCCTACCTCAGTTTAGCAGCTGGATAGGAAGCTGTCTAACACCTGGCAATTGCCTTGGTCTCAGGATCAGCATGTCAGAGAGTCTGTTCCCCACCACTGCACAGGTTTCCCAGAGGGCTTGATGCCACCGAAGTGGACAGAATTTGAAATTCACTCTCAGCTCTGCCTCGGCAATAATAGCTCTGTGACTAGACAAGTGTTCTCTGAGTCTCAGTTGGCTCACTGAGAAGAGGGCAATGATAACCACACTTCTCTATAAAAGTTGTGGGGATGAAACCAAATGCACTAGTCTGCAACTGGGAGTTTCCTGTTTCTTAAGAGTTTATGGGGCCGGTGAGATGGCTCAGCAGCGTAAGCGCCTGCCTTGCAAGCGCGAGGGCCCGAGTTCGACTCCCGGAACCCACATACGAAAAAAAAAAAAAAGGGGCCGGTGATATTGCTCAGCGGCACGGGTGCCTATTGGCGCGCGAGGTCCTGAGGTCGACCCCCCGGTACCCACAAAAAAAAAAAAAAAAAAGAGTTTATGACACTGATCCGGGTAGTTTGTGAAGTGAGGGATTTGTCTTTCTGAGCAGAGAGAATACCACAAAACTGTAACCTCAAGGTCGACTATCATCATTTCTAATAACAGAGAACCAGGGAGTTCTCTAAATCTCCTCTAGCGGTAACATTTAGGATTCTGTGATCCTAAACCTTGGCTCAGAGAAACTTCAGCCCCAAATCCACAGCTAACAAAGCCTCTATTCTTATAATGCCCACTTATCCTGCCAAGTGTCCGCTGCTGTCCTCACAAGCACCCTAAACTTACGTAACAGTCACCACTGGCCATTTGCTGCAATCATGAAGCAACGATTTTTTAAAAGAGAGAAAAGTTAAAGGCACCCAAGTGGCAGTGAGCGCCAGAGGAGTACTTGGAGAATTCCTCCCCTCAAAAGGAAGCTTACCCACACAAGCAAGGCTGCCCCAGGCTGGGCTCCAGGAGGACCCACAGCCACAGCAGCAAGTGGGGGCACCAGCTTCCCTGTGATGATGGCTCCCCCCAACACCTACCAGGGCCACACTCAGGCCTCTCTCAGCGTCACCTGCTTCAGCTTTGTTACTAGGCACAGCCAAGGCAGAGAGGTCTTAGATGACCTCTCCTTCTCATTTTCCTTCTCTTGTAAGTATGGAGAGGTGCTTTTGGTGTTTACAGTTAAACTGCAGAATTAAAGGGGGTGAACTCACATCAACACCACATTAACTAACTCAGTACCTCCCAGAGTCAGAGGCTTGGAAACACAGTTTGAGGACACGTTTCTTAAAATACTCTCCATGCTATGAGCATGAACATCCTTACCACCATCCTGCCCTCGCTCCCTGAGGGCCTTCACGTTGCTCCTCAGTGGCTGGCTGCAGAGCGCTCCTCTTCCGTCCTTCCCTAAAAGCTTCGTAATGGTGAGTCTTTGGGGCACATCCTATTGGGCACTAGGTTCTAGGGTTAGTGGGACTTAGTAACTTTTCTGTTGTTCTTTGTGGTGGTAGGGATTGAACCCAGACCTTGTGCACACTGAGCGCACATTCTACCACTGAGCGCCATCCCTTTTTGCTTTAAAGGATCAAACACAAATTAGTTAAAGCCTTTGCAGTGGACACACATGCTCTTCTTAATCCAGGGCCACGCTCCTCCTTCAGTGAGACTGAACAGTAGCCATGAGCAAAGGGTGAGCACATGACCAAATTAGGCCACGAAGACTCTCCACTTCAGATGACACGCGCAGGAAGCAGCTGAGCCGACTCATCTCCAGGACGCCTGAGAGGCTGGCTGTGTCCCTGTTCGGCCCAAGACCTGGAAAACAGCTTTCCTCTGATCAACTCCAGGGCCTTTCAACATTCCTGACTTAGCTTTGTTAGAGTTGTTTTCGAGTTTGCAGCCTGGAGTCCAATGGACGCCCGACAAGAACCAGGAAGCACCCACTTCCCGGCATGGCGTTCAACCTTGAGAAGCACAGCTGGGGCCTCAGCCCAGGCGCCTGTCTTCTGGTATTTCACTCACATGACTAAGAAGGGGCAAAGACTCGATCCAGCATGAACTTCTGTTCTGGGCCCTTTTGAAAACATTAAATCATTCCTTTAGTACTTTAGTCATGAAGTGGCACTTAAGACATCAAAGGAATGGGCACTTCCAAGAAGTAATGCCCACAACTTTATTACAGCAAAACTGGAAGGGTCTGCTACATCGCAAAAGCCAAAGCAACATTCTGTCCTTGAGAGGTAATGCACAATCTGAGCACATTAAACCTTCCAAAGTCAGGTGTCATGGCATATCCCTGTAATCCCAGCACTCCCAGGAGGCTGAAACAGGAGGGCTTTGTCAAGTTCAAGACCAGCCTGGACTACATAGCGAAACCTTGTCTCAAAAAACCAACAAAACAACTCTCTAAAAACAGAATGCTCTTTTTGAAATGTGTAAAATGATCTCAAAAAGATAGTGGGGGCTGGGTTTGAATGAAACTCCAGCCTGTTCCATCCAGAGATGCACACAAACAGAAGCAGTGAGAATGAATGATGAAAGTTGTGCTGCGTGAATTTGTGGCACAATGGTATAAAAAATTTTTAGATATTCTGCAACTCATTCTGGATTCACTACTGCCGTGACACCAAAAACTAAACAAAGAATGGGCATGGTGGCACACATCTGTAATGTAGTACTTGGGAGGCTGAGGCAGGACGATTATCCTAAATTTGAGGCAGCCTTGGGCTACATAGCAAGTTCAAGGCCATCCTGGAATATATAGTGAGATTCTGTCTCAAAAAACAAAAACAGAGCCAGGTGTGGTGGCACACACCTGTAATCTCAGCACTCGGGAGGCTGAGGCAGGAGGATCACAAATTCAAGGCCAGCCTAGGCTACGTGAGTTCAAGACCAGCCTGAACTACACAAGCGAGACCCTGTCTCAAAAAAACAAAAAAACAAAAACAAAAACAAAGAAAGATATCATGAAACAGGAAAACAACAGAATACAGTGATTATGAGTATACTGTACATGCAAAAATCCTCAAAAAAATTGGAAGTTAAAAAAAAAAAGCAAACATAAGAAAAAATTATAGTCGGGTGTGGTGGCACACACCTGTGATCCCAGCACTATGGGAGGCTGAGGCAGGAGGATCACAAATTTGAACCCAGTCCAGGCAACTGAATGACATAAGGAGAGACTTGTCTCCAAATTTGAAAAATAAAAGCAAAAAGGACTGGGGATGTAGCTCAGTACGACTAGATAGGAAGGGAGGGAGGAAGAGAGGGTGAGGAGATGGGCAGAAGAGGAGGAGTGCTTCAGAGAGGAAGGAAGACGCAGAAAGAGGAGGCTGGCGGGCTACTTTCTAACTGTAGTTTGCTGGAGAAAATCTTTTTCCTTTTCCCACTCACGACATATACAAATGACCATCAATTTGCAACAGTGACTAAATCTCATTTGTACAGCTAGCTATTCTGGATTAGAGACAAAAGACATCTGCTAAGAACAAAGCATTAACTAGCTAGTAAAAGACGTTTTCTTTCTGGTTACTTATATACAAATCAACCATGTACCATGAGTTAACACAACGAAGTAATATTGTACTATATAAACAAAACCAGTAGCCGGGCATGGGGGGCACGCCTATAATCCCAGCACTCGGGAGGCTGAGGCAGGAGGATCGGTCCGAGCTGGAGGCCAGCCTGGGCTACACAGTGAGTTCAAGGCCAGCATGGACTGCATAGTGAGACCTGTCTCAAACAATGCCAGTAAGTGACCCAGAGTACTAACACATTACTAAAAACCCACCAAGCCACTTGGAGTTAAAGTGGTGACTTGCTGATGAGTGTACCCTTCTCACCTGGATAACCAGGTTCCTCTGTGACCAACTTCCACTCAAGGCTCAAAGTTCCACACTTGCTTTGTAGCAGAGAGGGAAATGCCAGGAGGTAAGAATAACGCTGAAAAACTGGCAATATTTATAAACCAACAGAAAAAGACTCTTAGCAACGACTACCTAAATTAATAGTTACTGATGAGTATATTCATTTGAACAGCTATTTAAATTCGTGTCAGGTCCATACAGAGTCCGTAACTTACCTACCCCATTTGCTAACATATTCTTCAAATGATTCTTCTGATTTGTAACGCTGAGAACTACATTAGGGCTAGGAGTTAAAGAATCATTGAAGTCACAATGGTACCACCTCTCACCAAGAAAACGGCTATAACCAAATGATAAACACACCAAATGTTGGTGAGGATACAGACCAAGTGGGACCCTTGTACACTGCTACTGGAAACAGCTACTTGGGAGGTTTCTTCTACAAAATCTTTCACAAATATTCACAGCATGTTGGCCATAATATAGACAAATTAGAAATAATAAGGGAAAAAAATGCATAAAAGGAAAAAATGGAAACAAGCTTTTGCAAATAAGGAGGGGAAAAGGGGTAGAAGGGAGGGGAGGGGAATGAGATAAAAAAGAATCAAGTTTTATCACATACAGGTACAAATTCCATACAATGAATGTTATCACTCATGTGTATCTAAAATGTACCAATAAAATTTAAAAAAACTAGAAATAATTCAAATGTCCATCAACTGTACAGTAGAGAAACAAAATGTTGTACACATCAATACAATGGAATAAAGAAATGGACTACTGGTAACTGTATTAGCATAACCTCCAAAACATTATGCCAAGTGGAAAAAGCCAGAAGCTAAAGAATCTGGGATTTGGGATTGCACTGTAACAGAAAATGGCCCCCCCAGCCAGTACACTTCAGTCTGTTAGTTGCCCAGGTAACAGTTCCTGTTCCAGGTCCAGTTGCTTCTGTCTCTTAGAAACGCTGTCACTGTGATGCATGGCTGGTCACTGTGATGCATGGCTGGTCACTGTGATGCACATCTGGTCACTGTGATGCACGTTGTATAAACCAATCCCCAACTGACAAGCCACTCTGCCTCTGTACTTCCTGCCTGCTTATCCCATATAAGCCCTAGACCAGCAGAGATCAGGGCCTGATATTCTGTGAATGATCCCGATCAGTGCCCATGATGTAAATAAATCTGCCTCCAAATCCTGGGTGTCGTTTCAGTATTTCTGTATGCTGTTGCAGCATTTACATAAAACATCCAGAAAAAGCGGATTTATACAGCCAGAAAGGGATAGGGCTGGAAGTGGGAAGCATGAACGAAGGAACTTTGGGGTTGGTGGAAATGTCCTCAAACAACACTGCCTTGAGGGCTGCGCAGCTCACGTACTTACAATTGGTGATTTTATGGTATGTAAATTACATTTCCATAAAGTGTATTTTGGGGGAGGGTGGTACTGGGGATTGAACACAGTGCCTCACATATGCTGGGCAAGTGCTCTACCACTAAGCCACCAAGCTATATTGCTGTCCCCAACAACATTTTGTTTAAAAAGTACTTTTTAGGGCCGGTGAGATGGCTCAGCAGTGTAAATGCCTGCCTGGCAAGCACGAGGGCCCGAGTTCGACTCCTACAACCCACATACGAAAAAAGGGCCGGTGATATTGCTCAGCGGCATGGGTGCCTGCTGGCGCGCGAGGTCCTGAGGTCGACCCCCGGTAGCCACAAAAAAAAAAAAAAAGGTACTTTTTATTTTTCCCAGATACTTAATGCTGAAATGTGTAATTATACCATGTTTACCACTTCACATGCTTTTTTTTTTTTTTTTTTTGGTCTTTTTGAGACAGGGCTTCGCTATGCAGTTCAGGCTGGCCTTGAACTCACTTTGTAGCCCAGGCTGGCCTCGAACTCACAGCAATCCTCCTGCCTCAGCCTCCTGAGTGCTGGGATTATAGGCGTGTGCCACCACTCCTGGATCACATAATTTTAAAACTAACAAGCTGCATGTGGTGGTGCACACCTGTAATCCTAACACTTATGAGGCTGAGGCAGGAGGATAGCAAGACCCCGCCCCCCAAAAAACCCAAATAAATAAATAAATAAAAATAAAATAATAAATAATTAACAAAAATGATCATGATGTAATATTACAAAGCTTTAAAACATATAATTTTTAAAATTACACAATTTCACTAAACTTCATGGTATCATCGGGCATTTTATTTTTTATTTTTTTGTGTGGGTACCGGGAGTTAACCTCAGGACCTCACGCTTGTCAGCAAGTGCTTGTGCCGCTGAGCGATATCACTGGCCCTTTTTTTCCTTTTATGTGGGTACCAGGAGTCAAACTCAGGACCTCATGTTGCCGGGCAGGCGCTTATGCCACTGAGCCATCTCACCAACATCAGGCATTTTAAATGACCCTCTATTACTATTTATGTAGTTACAAGCTTTCTGCTAGTATAAGCAATGCTGTCAAAATCTGTACATGCCAGGTTTTCTCTACTTTCTTGGTTTGATTTACACAAATGTAAATTGTAAATTATAAATTATAAATTAGTTCAGACATGATACATACTGCCAAATTCTTTCACTAACAGATTTTATCAATTTGTTCTTCCTTTCAATAATTAGGAAAACCATTTATTTTTTTTTTTGTGGGTACCGGGGGGTTGACCTCAGGACCTCACGCGACAGGAGGCGCCCGTGCCGCTGAGCGATATCACCGGCCCCTTTTTCGTATGTGGGTTCTGGGAGTCGAACTCGGGACTTCGTGCTTGCCAGGCAGGCGCTTAAGCCGCTGAGCCATCTCACCGGCCCAGGAAAACCATTTTTGCCTGTTTATTTTTCTCAAGAAACTTCAGGATAATTCTGTCAATTTCAAAATGATCCTACCTAGAATTTTGATTAACAGTATTGAAGCTACATATTAATATGGAAAGTCAAAGTTCGTAAGGAAAAAAAGTTAACATTTGCTCTAAAAGATTTAACCCAATTGGGCCGGTGAGATGGCTCAGAGGCGTAAGCGCCTGCCTGGCAAGTGCGAGGTCCTGAGTTCGACTCCTGGAACCCACATACGAAAAAGGGGGCCGGTGATATCGCTCAGCGGCACGGGCGCGTGCTGGCATGCGAGGTCCTGAGGTCGACCCCCAGTACCCACAAAAAAAAAAAAAAAAGATTTAACCCAATCATCTTGAGGTTCATTTACCTAGAATACAGCATCTTCCCATACAACCATTCCTGCACGGACCCTAAAGAAGAAAATCAATGCTGCCCTGCACAGGCACAGTACTGTTGAAACACTGCAAGTCTAAACGCCAGCAGAGACTCCTTAGCATCTACCCACGTAAAACTTTAGAGCAGTCTTTGCAGAAGTATACTTCATTAAGCCAAACAAAAAACTCCATATACCTAAGAAAAGGAACCCCCACTTACTCATTTGACAAGCACCATTCTTTAAGTGCCTATGATGTGCCATGTATTGTTACGTGAGTGTGGGATATATAAGTACCTCACAGAGCAAAAATAGGAAAATACTGTCTTTCTAGAACTTAATCTATAAAATTTTTGAAATTTTAGAACTTAACCTCCAGGCCGGTGAGATGCATCAGCGACATAAGCGCCTGCCTGGCAAGCGCGAGGTCCTCAGTTCGACTCCTGGAACCCACATACGAAAAAAGGGCCGGTGATATTGCTCAGCGGCACAGGCGCCTGCTGGCACGCGAGGTCCGGAGTTCGATCCCCCCCGCCCCCGCACCCACAAAAAAAAAAATATATAGACCTTAACGTCCTACCAACATCATATTTTGACTTTCATCCCAGCTAATCTGTAGCGATGCTTTATCCTGGAAAGCATGATTAACCAGGACAGAGCAAAAGAAACCCTCATTTTAATTTTAAAAAGTTCCCATCACCCTCCACATTCCAGAGTGTCACTGCAACTTCCGTCCTAGAAAGCATTCTAAATGACCCAGCAAATTATCAGGAAAGAGATGTGGAGGCTCTCTGTTGTGGTTGGTTGTTTCTTTTACAAATCAAAAGGGCTCAAGCTTGGAAAGCACTTCTTAAATCTGTTCTCATAGTCCCCAAAGGATCCCTGTGAGAAAAAAGACTTCTGAAATTCTGAGAAATCACTGAGACTTTTAGTCTTTCGACAAATTCAATAGGGCTCTGTATTAAAATTAAGCACCATTCTCTACACCTCCTAATGTCTTTTGTCATTAATGCCACTTCCAAAGAGAGTACCTGGTAAGTACTATAAGATCCAGTCTAAAACGAGGTAGCAGCTTTCATACACTATGACAAGCATACGTAAAATGATTTCAATAGACATCTGCATGTTTCATGCTTTGTACAGATCTGGCAAATATCCAAAAGACAAAAAAATGTTCTCATATCCTAATGTGGGTTAGCCAACATTAACAAAAAAGAAAGAAATAAAGAAATGCGTTAAATTCTGAAACATTATTAAATTGTTCCAGAAATTAGCCTTACACCCATGTCAAAGTTGCACTGCTTTTAACCATGTCTATCATATAAACCAGATAACTTAGTGTTCTATCCATTTATCTTTTTTTTTCTTTGTGGGTACCGGGGGTCGACCTCAGGACCTCGCGCGCCAGCAGGCGCCCGTGCCGCTGAGCGATATCACTGGCCCTTTTTTCGTATGTGGGTACCGGCAGTCGAACTCAGGACCTCGCGCTTGCCAGGCAGGGACTTATGCTGCTGAGCCATCTCACCGGCCCCATTTATCTTTTTAAAAATTCCAAACACATTTTTTTCTTCATTACCTCAGTCATGTAAATATACTCAATGACCTAAAATGGGCTGAGTGTCAACACAATTTTCCAGACTCCATGGGACTAGTCACAAAGTTCTTACTTTCCTGGACTCATCTTAAAAAGAGAAAGCCAATCCCAAGCCATGCTTACAAAGGTTTCACAGCTACTGCGAAAAAACCACTACTCACACTCTCGAAACAAAACGTTGCTCATTTGGTGGGTGCCTTATTCCATATCCAGATTCTAATGAAGACTACATGCTGGGCCGGTGAGATGGCTCAGCGGCTTAAGCGCCTGCCCGGCAAGCGCAAGGGCCCGAGTTCGACTCCCGGATCCCACATACGAAAAAGGGGCCGGTGATATCGCTCAGCGGCACGGGCGCCTGCTGGCGCGCGAGGTCCTGAGGTCGACCCCCCGGTACCCACAAAAAAAAAAAAAAAAAAAAGACTACATGCTATGCCCTGAAACACCTCACTGTGACAAAGTCTATACTGTATTCCACAGAAAGAACTGTTCCGAGAGCAACCCACTAAAACCCAAGGAACCAAAATATTCTAACACAAGCAATTTCCTTCAACTGTGATGTTCTGGACATTGCTTGCCCCACACACTCTCTGAATGAGAAAATTTGAGGGTAGTGAATGAGTATTTGTTTTGTTCCAGAACTTTCCACAGGAATAACAGCCATTCAACACAAGCCTGAGGAAGCAGGCTAAAGTTTAACTATATCCATATGTTTTAGCTTCTAGGACAGGCGAAGAGTAAATCTAAGCTGCACAGAAGACAGAATTCAAACCACCAAAGGCCCCTTCTGGCAAATCATGGGCTGAGCGTGTGTTACTTTTACCTGAGACTTTCTGCTGCTGGCTCCATGAGCCCAGCTCTGAAAGCATCGATACCCAGGAGGGCATCTGTTCCTGGTGCCAGCTGTTGGCAGGTCAACCTATGCTGAGGACACTCACAGTCAGGCCCAAGAGTGATGAAGAAAGAGCAGGTCCTGCCTGGTCATCTACCAGCCTAGAATGCAGCCTGGCCTACTTCCCCAATCTCAGGTTTAACTACACCATCAGAAGTGTGGAAGTAAGTCTCGCTGCTATGCCAAAGTCAAAGACTAATCTAAAGGGTGAAGAAAAAGCTTTACTCATGATTTATATTAAATTAAACCTAACCTCTAAACACAACTCCACCAACTTTTCTTGCAATGAAATGGGAACACTGTCATTTCACAGACAGAGTCACATGACTTGATACAGATGTGAGTCACACGGACACGATTACAGTTAGACATCTGGAAAGAGAAACACTGCCATTCAAACCCACACACAGTTAAGGAAACTATTCTCCGTTAAAAATATGCACATCATGAATACCAAATGATTTACAGGTTCTTCTCAATAGCCTCTGTAACCAACTTGCTCTGCCCTTTAGAGACAGTCTTTCTTTTATATTTTTCAAGGAACGATATTTCAAACTACAAATAATATTTAATGTGGAACTACTTATATACCACTGCCTTTAAACAAGGGTCCACCCTAGCCGGGTGTGGATGCCTGTGCATGCCCGTAATTCCAGCACTGGGGAGGCTGAGTCAGGAGGACTGCCATGAGTTTGAGGCCAACCTGAGCTACACAGTGAGTTCAAAGACAGCCTAAACTACATAGCGAGACCCTGTCTCAAAAAAAAAAAAAAAAAAAAAAAAAACAATACAGTCAGCCAAATGAGACAGTGAGAAAATAGGTTTGCTAAGGAATAGGTAGCTAGGTTCTGCTTGGTTCCGCTTTAAATGACACAAATATTAACCACATCCTTTGATGGGATGGCAGTCAGTCCACGGACAGGAATCATTCAGTGTGATGGGGAAGTCATTCCCACACTAGTGGACTTCCAGAGGAAGGCTGTCACCCCATCCAGAGGGACTCAGAGCTACAGCCCCAGGATAGGGAGGCAGCCTGAGGACAAGGGAAATCACTAGTCCACACCAGCAAACCTGGCACCCCTTCTACCACGGACAATGTGCTAAGGGCCATCTGTACCCAGTATTAGACAAAAGTGTACACAGTAAGGCAGCACACACTGAGTATGGACTGGAGTATACAGTGAACATAAGTGACTCATAACCCACCACGCTGCTTCGCCAGGTTACTGAATACAGCTAAGACCTAAAAGTCTTAAATAAAAATTATACTACCTCCAGGTTGCAATCTCCTTAATGAATTAAAGATCTACACTGAAGCTGCAAAATGGAGTGTTTCTTGCATTTGGGTATTAAGAAGAAAGCTGCTAGGGGGCCGGTGAGATGGCTCAGCGGCGTAAGCGCCTGCCTTGCAAGCGCGAGGGCCCGAGTTCGACTCCTGGAACCCACATACGAAAAAGGGGCCGGTGATATCGCTCAGAGGCACGGGTGCCTGTTGGTGCACGAGGTCCTGAGGTCGACCCCCCAGTACCCACAAAAAAAAAAAAATAAAATAAGAAGAAGAAAGTTGCTAGTTGGTTGTGGTGGCAGATGCCTGTAATTCTAGCATTTGGAAGGCTGAGGCAGGAGGATTACCTCGAGTTCGAGGCCACCCTGAGCTACATAGTGAGTTCAAGGCAGCCTGAACTACATAGTGAGACCCTGTCTCAAAAAGGCAAAAAACAAACAAACAAAAGTTGCTATGAACATTCATATGCATGTTTCTGTGTGAATTGAAGTCATCATTTCTCTGGAATAATGATTAACAGTACAATTGCTAGGTTAAACTGCATTAGTTTAACCTAATGGTTAGTTTATGAAACTGCCAACTGTTTTCTGGAACGGCCATATGATTTTACATTCCAACCAGCAATTAGTGTGACCCAGTTCCTGACGTGTTCACAGGTTCTGAGAATCTGGATGTGGAAATCTTTGGTGGGTCTTAATTTACCCACTACCTCCACTATTTTTCTAAGTTTTCTTTAAATCATGAGTGGGTACTGAATTTGGTCAAATGCTTTTTTTGTACTGATTGATATCGTTATACTAATTTTCTACTTTACATCCAGTTAATATGGTATATTACAGCAGCTGAAGTTCAAATGTCGAGCCAGCTTTCACTCCTGGAATAAACCTCACTTCATCACAGAATATACTATAATTCTTTTTATACTGTTGAATTATATATATATATATATATATATATATATATATGTATTTTTTTTTTTTTTGGTGGGTACCGGGGAGTCGACCTCAGGACCTCGCGTGCCAGGAGGCGCCCGTGCCGCTGAGCGATATCACCGGACCCTTTTTCGTATGTGGGTTCCGGGAGTCGAACTCGGGCCCTCGCGCTTGCCGGGCAGGCGCTTAAGCCGCTGAGCCATCTCACCAGCCCTGTTGAATTATATTTGCTGATAATTGGTTAAGGATTTTTTTTTTTTTGGTACCGGGAATTGAACTCAGGACCTCGTGCTTGCCAGGCAGGCGCTGTGCTACTGAGCTAAATCCCTGGTTAAGGATTTTTATTTTTTATTTTTGTGGGTACCGGGGGTCGAACTCAGGACCTCACGTGCCAGCAGGCGCCTGTGCCACTGAGCGATATCACTGGCCCTTTCTTCGTATGTGGGTACTTGAAGTCGAACTCAGGACCTCGCGTTTGCCAGGCAGGTGCTTATGCCGCTGAGCCATCTCACCGGCCCTTCAATAATTTTTTTAAATGTAAATGTAAAATGGGACCAAGAAGTTTGAGAACTG
Organism: Erethizon dorsatum; assembly: GCA_028451465.1. Taxonomy (NCBI): domain Eukaryota; kingdom Metazoa; phylum Chordata; class Mammalia; order Rodentia; family Erethizontidae; genus Erethizon; species Erethizon dorsatum. The sequence continues at coordinate 811,837 of CM051824.1, forward strand.
CTTCTTTAGCTCCAACTACTAATTTGTAGAATATACAGCAAAAGACATTAAACTATATGCTCTAAAGATGCACTCTTCCAAATACGAATTACAGGAAATTCTTTAAGGCAAACAACATCACAGGAATAGTAAAAAATTTTTTTAAGTTAAAAAAAAAAAAAAAGGAAGGTGCACCATGTGTTAAGAAACTGAATGACTTATTAACCAATTAAAATGTATGAATGTTATTTTAGACCCTAATTTACAAAAATCATAAAGTGTCTGAGACAAATGGAGATCTGAATACTAACTGGGCTGGTGGTGTTATTGAGGAATTACTATTAATCTTCTCAAGTGTGTGACAATGCTCTGGGTATGTTTTAGAAGTTTTCAGAAGATCCTTTTTATCTAAGGATACATAGTAAAATCTCTGATATGACCTCGACGAGAAAGGAGTGGAAAAAGATTGACCCTCAGTCAGAGATTCAACACAAGCCGACAATTACTGACGCTGAATGGCAGCACGTGGGGACACACTATTCTCTTTTATATGTTTGAAATCCTCCATAATATAGATATATACATAGATATATATAGATAGATCTCACGCTATTCCTCATCCAAGAGATGTGGGTGAAGCTGATCAATCCACATTCTTAGCGTGAGCCCCATGTGTCGTGTGTCTGCAGCCTGAGTTTTCAGAGAACTGCCCTCTCAATCCAGGAGCCTCCCCTAGAATGTTCCAAACTAACAAAGCCTTGGGCGGACACCACCACCACCACGACTGCGGCTTTTCCACCTCCAGAGAACCAGACAGACATCTAGCTCTTCCTAATGTCTTTTCTTTTTTAAGTGTTTCACTTCTTTTTTTTTTTTTTATTTTAAAGAGAAAAAAATAGAACAAAATTTCAAAACAAGATAATAGGAGGGTAACAATATTTAATACATTGTGTATTGTTATCTTTAAAGTAGTTACTCAGAGTACAAGATATCAGCATTCAATTGTCCAAACAGTATTAGCACAAACCTTTCTTTTCAATGAACTAAGAGAAATTAGTAATATATCTATCTGATCTTTTATACATATACATACATACATATATATATATTTTTTTTTTTGCTTTTCCCTTCCTTCTTTTCTCCATTTCCCCATCCCAGTTTCTCTTTCCTTTTAACAATTAATTTATAACTGGTGACAAATTACCATTTCCTCCTTCAACTTTCTAAAGACTTCTTTAAATTTCTCCAATGGTGCTTGTCCACACAGGGCTGATGACAAGATGTACGATGCACAGCCCTTGCCCTTAGTCACACACTTCACGTGCCGGCACAGCGTGCCACATGCTGGGGTGCGCACAGCAAACGCTCACTGAATTGGAAGACACACTCTGAACCTCCTGAACCTCTCAGCACACACGAGCACGCCCAACACCTGACGGGGGACAGCTCCCTGCAGGGGGATAAAATAACCCCAGCGGGATGTCCTCCTAACAGCCCACGGGTGCTGGGCCTCCAGCCCTAGTCTACATACACTGAGGAGTAGAGTTAAACCAGATGGGAACGCTATCTTACCTTCCTCAAAATTCTGTGAGTTTATTCAAACAATGTTACAGATACTAAGCACTGCCAGTCTTGAACTTTTAAATTCACCCACAAATGAGGGGCTAAAAGGAGAAATAAAGCCCACGTCGATCTGATTGGCCTTCCTTCCTCTCTTCCTTTCTGGGCTGTAGGTCTAACCCAGCGCCTCACACTAGCATGCCAGGCAACTATTCTACCACTGAGCTACATCCCCCGCCCTCTAATTTGCTTTTCTTTGGACACTTAATAAATTTAATTAAAATATTTTACTTCCTGAAATTGTAATTTGGTAGGCTTACTTAAAAGATCCTGCTGGGCATGGAGAATGCCTATAATCCCTGCACTCGGGAGGCTGAGGCAGAAGGGTCACCACAAGTTTGAGGCCAGCCTGGGCTACATAGTACATTTAAGGCCAGCCTGAACTACATAGCGAGACCCTGTCTCTAAATAAATAAATAAATAAATAAATAAATAAATAAATAAATAAAATGAAAGAAAAGATTCTACTGAATTCACTGCATTGAAAAGGAGCAACAGCCACCTAAAGCAGAGGCGGCAACTGCCTCCCTGATGTCCCTTTGTCCCTTTCTTCCTTACTGTGTAAGGAAGATTTACACAAGGCAGTAATGCACCCAGCTTTAAAAATTAACAAACAGCCAGGTATGGTGGTGCACGTCTGTTATCCCAGCACTCAGGAGGCTGAGGCAGGAGGATCGCAGCGAGTTTGAGGCCAGCCTGGGCTACACAGTGAGTTCAAGGCCAGCCTGAACTACACAAGACGACCTTCTCAAAACAACCAAAAAAAACCCAAAAAACAAACAAAAAAAAAACCCTCCACCTCCCAATGGGAAATAAAACTTTATCATCTGTTTAAGCAGGTGGACACTTGTCACTTAACTGCTGCAGCAGGCAAAAAGCCTGACAACAGGAAAGACTCTCAGACTGCCAGGGACACTGGGCAGGTCCCACTCCCACAAGGCAAGGTGGGTGAGGAGGCATCCACCTCGGGGGAGGGAGAATCACGGACACCAACCTGTGTGCCAGAGACCACACCTGGAACATACTTCACAAGGTATGCCCTCTACTCAAAAGAGAATGACGCCAGGACCTTGGAATAGATCAGTTCTGGGATAATATTTCAAGTTCATTCAGACATCTCCAGAGTGACTGCGTTATTGGGGCTGCTATGCTTGGAGAGTGTTCCCCAGGGGTTCACATGTTGGGAGCTTGGAGTCCAGGGTGGCAATGCTGAGGGAATGGGACCTTTAAGAGCAAGGCCTAGCTGGGTGTGGTGCACACCAGTAATCCCAGCACTCTGTAAGGCTGAGGCAGGAAGACCACAAATTTAAGCCCGGCCTGGACAATTTAGCAACTCAGAGAGACTGTCTCCAAGTTAAAAAAAAAAAAAAAAAAAAAAAAAAAAAAAAAAATTAAATGGGGTGAGGGATATAGTTCTGTGCCAAGGCCCCAGTACCAAAAAGGAAAACAACAGAACAAAGAGGCCTAACAGAAGGCCCCTGCATCACAGGGGCACTCTCCTCAGAGGAGAGTCAGTGCTTCTCACGAGGCCCTGAGCTGGTTCCTGACAGGAGGAGAAGCCTGGCCCTGGCCACTCCCTCTCTCACTGGCTTTGGGTTCAAGATATGATCTTTCTGTAAGTGCTCCTGCCCCTGCCCTCTGTCTGGAGGTGATGCAGCTGGGGGACCCTGGCATGTGCCTGTGCCATGCTGTGTGGACTTCCACCCTCTAAAACTGGGAGCTGAGTAAACATGTTTCCTTTATAAAGTCAGCCTGCCTCAGGTATTGTTATACACTAATGCATCCAGATTCAGTAACAGAGCAGACCAGCACGGTGCAGTGGAGGGGCTCACAGCACATCAGACACCTGGGCTGCATCCCTGGCTCTCCACCAACTTCCACTGAGGCCTTGAACAGACTGCTCAGGTAGGCAACTCCCACCCCAGAAAAGAAAGGACCAAGTTGTGGGCTAGTGTGGGGTTCACTGCACCGGCTTGGGTCCAAACTTTTCACATATAAAGCCAGTTTTTAAATGTTAAAACAATTTTCTTATATCTTCACGTTACCATAATTCTCTCTCTCTTTTTGATTTTGTTTTGTTGTTTTTTGAGACAGGGTCTCGCTATGTAGCCCAGGCTGGCCTGGAACTCTCGGCCTCCTGCCTCCTGCCCAGCTAGTAACTGTCTCTTTAGCATATGGTAACAGATTAAAGGATGCACTCTATACATGCTACTACATACCCCGTAACTCCTTTAAAATTATACTTTACCAATATTTAAATGAAAAACAGAAACACACACAAAACACTATTCGTGCTGTCTCTAATGTTTAATGCACGCATGCATCTTGCTGGGCACTCGGAATAACCCTAGAGTCTGCAGGGTACTCAGTGTGCATTCTCTCAGCGATATCTTTGCCTTAACACTACATTATCTCACATTCATTTGAAAAATGTTCAGAATTGGGGTGAAAATGAAGTCGGTAAGAAAAGAGTAAAAAAGGACGGACCCATGAAATTTCTGAGGTAAGAACTCAGTAAGAAAGTGGACATAAGGGAGTGAAGGAGAGGAAGAAGTCAAAAGCAACCATGTTAGTGCCATCAGCAGATGCTGCAAGCATGGGCAAGATAACCAGGGTGGTAGAAAGCTATTGTTGCTATAACTGCACATCTGCTACGCTCCTGGCATGATGTAAATATGTTAAAAAGCGACATATCCACACGACTTTAAAAGGCAAAGTAGTACAAGATATTCAACAAAAAATTTCTCTATCATCCTAGGTTCCTACACTCCCTTTTCCAAGGGAAAAACAGTTAACAATCTCATTCTTATCCTTTCGGAGATGTTGTGGTTGCCTCTGGATTTTTTTTTTTTGTGGGTACCGGGGGGTCGACCTCAGGACCTCGCACGCCAGGAGGCACCCGTGCCGCTGAGCGATATCACCGGCCCCTTTTTCGTATGTGGGGTCCGGGAGTCGAACTCGGGCCCTCGCGTTTGCCGGGCAGGCGCTTAAGCCGCTGAGCCATCTCACCGGCCCTTGCCTCTGGATTTAAATCGCACAACAGCCTCTGAGACAGGTGGGATCACCTTAAAATTAAGAAACTGAAGCTTGAGGAGGTCATGAAGCCATGAAGGCACAGTGCTGGGCAGAACAGAGGACACCATCCACGCAATACAGTACTGACTGCACTCCAGAACCTCCTGCCAAGACTAGCAAACAGGCCCAAAGAGTCTGCAATAACAAAAAACTGGAACCCAAGTACGGCAGGCAAGGCTTGGTCATGTGAATCTTAGCACATGCATATACTGTGAAATACTATGCAGCCATTGAAACTAAGGTTAGAAAACATAAGGCTAACCCAGATACACCACATGGGAGAACCTTCAAGCCTGTTAAATGAAAAGATACAGAAGCAACTGGAAGAAACAGGGAGTTCGTGTCTAATGGACACCAAGTTTCTGTTTGGGAAGGAAAAGAGTTTTGGAGATGGACAGTGGTGATGGCTACACAACAATGTGAAAGTAGTTACTGTCAGAACCGTACACTTCAAAATGGCTAAAACGGTAAAATTCACGTTGTTTATATTTTTACCATTTTAAAAATCCTTTAAAAATCGGTTGCAGAGTATAACTTTACATGATTCTTTTGTTCAAAAAGAACGTGTACGTGACTGTGTGTGTGTACAAAGTATGTGAAAGACTGTGTCCTCTGTCATACTTACCACAGCTAACTCTCACGCATCCTGGCAGGGCCGCAGACCCCCGGCTGTCCTGGTGCTGGATCCTGCATCTCCCACTGCCAGGCAACGCCCTCAGCACCCACCTAACCCCAGCCGAGGAGGGACCGCCCACCTCTCGCAAACCTGGCTTCATCTGCAGCTTCCTCAGCCCTCCGTTTAAGGTCACTGCAGATCAGCAAGCTCCAGAACATGCTCCACCGTGGAAAAGTGCACAGAAAGTGCCTACCTACGCCTTCCCCCACAGTGAGGCCAGTGTGGAGATGTCTACGTGAGATGCTGTCAGGATGAGGGGGAAACCGCTGCTACTGGGATGGCACATAAAGGACAAGTAGTGTGGCCTTGCTCGGAGCACCTCAAAGTTAGTTTTTGGAAGACAATGTGGCAACAGCCCAGCATATAATGTGGATGATACTCCTGTGGGGAAACCACAGTTTAAAGCTGTTACGAATGGTTTAAGATGCTTCTCCTATTTAAAGGTAAACCCATCTAACAGCAGCACTCAGGTTTGTGTAAATGACTTTCTGAAAAACAAATGCAACATTACTGAAAACAGAGGCTCTGCTAGTGTAGCTCTGTCCTCCCACCCCCATCTCTAAGGCTGTGGAGTTTCTCTGACCAGGGAGGGGATCAAGGGCCCTCTGGGAGAGGAAAGAAGAGTTTACACACTGTACTTGTAGTTATGAGAAAGAGCTACCCACAGAGGGTCCACACGCTGCCACCAAGGAGCAGGGTGAGAATGGTAAAATTGAGACAGCACAGTCCTGACTGAGGGTCTCTTCTAAGTCTACAGGACACAGAACAACAAAAACTAAAGGTATCTATTCGACAAGAAAGTTCCATTGGCTGTATTATTAAAAATCAAGGACTCGGCTTCCTCTCCATACCAACAGGCACAGAACACTTAAATTTTATGAAGACACGTGCTGCCACGACAGCTTCCCTTCATAATGGCACTGGCCTGGAAGATTCTATGAGGGAAGAGTCTTAGGGGCAGAAAGTTGTCTTTTCATTGTTGCTTTTTATTTTTATAGTACTAGGGATTAAACTCAGGGCCTCACCCTTGCTAGGCAAGCACTCTACGCTGAACTATATCCCTAATCCTTTTTTAAAATTTCATTTTGAGACAGGGTCTTGCCAAATTGCCCAGAATGGGCTTGAATTTATGATCCTCCTGCCTCTGCCTGCCAAGGAGCTGGGATTGTAAGTATGTGCCACCAAGAAAGTCTGTGGTTCTTCAAACTTCTGGAGCTAGCGGGAAAAGAATGCCAATTTCACATCTGATGAAATGGTATAGCCACTCTGAAAAATCTGAGTTTCTTAAAAAGCTAAACATGCACTTCGTACACAACCTGGCAACTGCACACTCTTGGACATTTAGGCCAGAAAAAGAAAATTTATGTTCACTTTTTTTTTTTTTTTTTTTGAGACAGGGTCTTACTACCTAGTTCAGGCTAGCCTGGGACTCTCAGTAATTAATCCTCCTGCCTCAGCCTCCCAAGTGTTGGAATTACAGGCATGTGACACCACACCCAGCTTTTACAGTAACTTCTTAATTTCCCTGTTCTAGAAACACCCAAATCTCCCTCTGGTGAACAGTTATGCACCCATACCACAAAGCACTACCCAGCCCCCCCCAAAAGGAACAAATTATGCTACATGCAACAAATACTGCAGGATTCCAGTATATTCCAAATTATGCCACATGCAACAAATACTGCAGGAGGTGTTCAGGGCAGTAAAAAATCAGACACAGTAAAATGGTGGTTACCAGGAGCTCGGGGGAAGAATAAATGGGGAGTCAGTGTTTAAAGGGTACAAGAGTTTCCGTTTTGCAAGACAAATACAGTTCTGGAGATGTATAATGGTTGCACAAAAATATAAATATTCTTACTGCCGAAAAAGAAAAAAATTAAGGGATTACACGTGGAAAATTTAGAATGGGGATATGATAGGATCAGGGAGAGACTGGAGGATCTTAAAAGGAAATCATAATATTCTATTTTTTGCTTATACCGGATATCCATTCATTTCATCTCAGATTATCTTCAATTCTATATCAACTTAATGTTCAATACTTTTTTGAAAAAGAAAAAATGTCCGTGATGAAGCAGTACAGCTTACAACCGTTATTAAGTGTTGACCCTTGAATCGCTTTTTGGTTACCCGGGACCAAAGGGCAGGTGTGCACATAGCCCTTCTGCAAACCAGAGTTCGCTGGTGGTCTCATCCTGGCTGCGAGATGCGCTCAATTAGATGCTTTATTCATGAAACACCATTTTTATCTCGAGAACAACCGACAAACCACGGCGATTGAGACTTATATTTAACAGACATTTCCTTGAAATTAAACAATGTAAACCTCACTTTGAGAAAAACGACAGTATTTTGTTGCCATGATAGAAATTAAGCTTTTGATTGAAAACCAGAATGTAGGAAAACTTAGATGCCCCACCTTCAGTCTGACAGCCGCCCAATTTTCAGGACTTTAATGAAATTAGTGGCGATATTAAGGAATGCTATTTAGTGGTATTAATGAAATGCGTTAGCACTTGGGATCGCCGAAGGCGGCCCATATTTTCCCACTGACAAACACGACGTTACCACAGGGAACAGGTCCATTCAAACCACAAGACACACCAAGGAATCCTGTGCGAAGTCCGCGATCCGGCTTCAGAGTTCACGTCCAGACCAACCTGGATAAACTACCACTTAGAAGTGCTGGCGCGGTAACAAAGAACACCGCAGGTGACTGGAAAAGCTATTCAAACAGCCCTCTCCCACCCGACCACGCGTCTGTGAGGAACACTCCCTCCACTGCTTCAACCGGAACGTCCAACAGGCGACCGCGGCCGAGCCGGAACCGAAGACCCGCAAAGCGCGTCCAGGGAGGCGCTCGTCCACGGCCGCGAGCGAGGGAGCCGAGGCGAGCACGCCCGCGCCGGCGGTCACGGCCCGCGGGCCACGCGGACCCCGCGCCCGCCTCCCCGCGGGAGCCGCCCGGCCGGGGCTGGGCCCAGGAGCTGGGCGCCGGGGAGGCCAGGGTTGAGGGGCCGCGAACGGGGACCGGGGGCCGGCGACTGGGAGGGCCGGGGACCGGGGAGCCGGGGCACCGGGCGCAGCCGACGTGGCAACGCGAGGGGGCGCGGCACTACCTGTGGGTCATCCCGGCCGCCACGCCCAGCATCGCTCCTCAGAGGCGCGCCTGGTCCCGCGCACGTCCCCCGCCGCGGCCTTGGTCCCGTCCCTCGCAGACCGCTCCGGCGGTCCTAAGGCTCAGCCGGAAGCGGAGGCGGCCGAGCCGAAGGCGGTGCGCAAATGGCGGGCAGGTCCCGGGAGCCCACCCCCGCCCGCGCAGGCCCCGCCCCGCCCCGCCCCTACGTGCATCTGCCCCGCCCACCCAGTCGCGCGCGCCCTGGCCCCGCCTTCTTTTCTGTTCCGCCCTGGCCTGGCCCTCCCCTTCCGGTCCCGCCCACCCCCCCGTCCCACCGCCCTGCTCCCCACCGCGCAGGCGCGGAGGGAGACCCGTGGCGCGGGTGGAGCTTTAGTCGCGGGTGGAGCTTTAGTCGCGGGTGGAGCTTTAGTCGCGGAGTGGAAGGACTGCTGGCAGCGCTCTGGCTCTTGATGGTGGCGGGGTGGGTCGCGGAGAAGTCCTAGGAGCTGGGCCACCGAGGCCTCCGTAGATGGGGCCGAGACGCAGTCGCCTGCTGTCACCGTGGGGTGCTGGCAGGGTCTCTTCGGTCCCCGGGACCCGTTATAAAACAAAATACGAGTTCAACAAACGCCAAAGAAAGATGGGTGACAGGGCCCGAGTGTGGCAGGGCGGAGGGGACCCAGGACGGGAGGACTGCTGATGACCGCGCTGACGCGAGGGGTGACTCAGGGCGGGAGAGGACGCGACGGAGTCCTGGGGACGGATCTCGCAGAGGGTCACGCGGGGCGGCCGCGAGCAGGGGCGCGGCTGGCTCCTGGCTCCCCATCGAGGTTCTGTACGTCGGGGAGCAGCATCACAGTGGGGCAGTCAGGGGAACACGCCAGCCCAAGAACGCACGGAAGGGCCTACACTAGTGCCCGGGGAAGCTAGGAAGCTGGGGACAGCAGAAGTACCTGCAGCCAGGGGAGCTGGGGCCGGCGAGGGAAGCTGGGATCGCAGGGCTGCTGCTTGGAGGCTGAGGTCCGACGTAGAAGTCAGCGGGGCTTCGGTTGTCACTCTGATAGAGCACTTGCCTAGCACACACACGGCCCTGGGTTCAAACTCAGCGCTGCAAAAAAAAAAAAAACAGTGTAATTCCACTTATCCGGGGTGCGTGGAGCAGTCAGATTCCCAGAGCCGAAGGTGGGAAGGTGATTGTCATGGCTTGGGGAGAAGAAAGGACAAGGAATCAGTTTAATGGGGACAGAACTTCAGTTTTGCAAGATAGAAAAGTTCTGGAGGTAGATGGTGGTGACAGTGGCATAAATTCTTTGTTTTTTGTTTCATTTTGTTTTGTTTTTCTGGAGACTGAACCCACTCAAACACTGGGCTGTATTTCCCACCCCCTTTCTTTGAGACAGGGTATCAGTATGTTGCCCAGGTTGGCTTCAAACTTGTGATCCTCCTGCCTCAGCCTCCCCAGTAGCTTGTAGCTGGCATTATAGCCAGACACCCCAGTGCTCAACTGTTTAATCTTTGTTTAGTATAATTACGGACTTAAAGATTTGTTCAGAATATGTTTTGGTCAATTAAGGCTCATTCTTATTGATGCTCAAATTGTCAAAATGTTCCCAAAACCTGACCAGTGGGACCCTTTCTGCTGGCTCCTGTGGCCTTTGTGTGTAACTCCACCTGTATTTTCGGTGCATCCATTAGTCATTTGGAGTCCTGGTTCACTTTGTACATCCTCACCCAGACCTGAAATTTGTGGGGAGCGGCTGAAGCTGGAAACTGATCACACCTGTGCTCCCCCTCTGCCTCCCTGGTGCCTCCCCTGCCTCCCCAGATGGGCCAGACAGAACAAAGAGCAACAAAGCAGCAACAAAATGCAACCGGCAGAGGTGGGCTACATAAACAAGATATTCCAGCCCAGAGAACACCTAGCCCCAAGGCAATCCAAGCAATGGGTTGCTAGGAAGAGGGTGTCACGTGACACCAATTTGCTAAATGTATAAATAAATGCACTGCTTTGGTTGAGCAGTTCCTTTCCTCCCACAGGAGAGAGGGCTCCACCTGACCTCAGCTTTTTGTCTCTTTTCTTTATATCTCTATCCTCTCCCCGTCCTTCCCCCTGCAAACTTTTGAGAGCTGCGCGATGAAATTAGCATCTCCCAATAGTACTACTTTCTCCTCTTGTGGAACTATATTTATGATTATTGCATCTTCTGGATGAAGTGGCCCCTTGATTATCATGTAGTGTCCTTTTTTCATGGTACCAGTCCTTGTTTCAAATCTACTTTGTTATTAATGTTGGCACTCTTTCTTTAATTAGTGTTTGGCTTTTTCTGCTTTATGTTTTGTTTTTGAGACTGTTTGTTTTGTGTAGTTCAGGTTGGCCTTGAACTCACTATGTAGCCCAGGCTGACTTTGAACTCATGTCAATCCTCCTGCCTCAGCCTCCCTAGTTCTGAGATTACAGGTGTGTGCCACCATGCCTGGTTTGCCTTTTTTTTTTTTCCTGTTCTTTTAATTCTAGCCATTTATGTTAAGTGAGCTTATCATAACGACCATGTGCTTGGGTCTTGTTTACGTAATGCAGTCTGACAATCTCCACTTTATTGTTGGTAAGTTTAGGCCATGTACATTAATGTACATTACACAGACCAAGGGACTCCACTGTGGCATGTCACACTTGTGTATAACACACTTTGATCACAGCCATCCCCTCTATGATCTTGCTTGCCCTGCCCTCCCCATACCCTTCTTCTCTTATAGTCTCTTCTCTACTTTCATGTCATGTTCTTTTATCTTCCAGATTCTACATATGTCTTAGTTACTTTCTCATTGCTCAGACAAAATACTCAACACCCACAAGTAAAAGGAGGAAAGGCTGTTTTTAGCTCACAGTTTGCAGAGGTTCACTTTATAGTTGGCTGGCTCCGAAGCAGGGTGGTATGGCAAAGGAGAAACAGTTCATGGCATGGTAGGCAGGAAGCAGTGAGCATTCCTTCTTTCCCTTTTTATTCCATCCTAGCTTATTGGTGCCACCCACACTGAGGGTGGGTCTTTCCTCTTCAGTAAGTCAATTGCCCATGCCCAGAACTATGCTAAACCAATCACTGGGCTAAACCAGTATCAGACACCATGATCTGGTATCACACACACGATCCAGTCACTCCCAAAAGCCCCACATAGGAGCACGAGGCTGTGGGAGGACATCTAGATATAAGCCATAATAATGTATGAGAGGAAACATGATTTGTCTTTCTGGATCTGGCTTATTTCACTTAACATGATCTCCAATTCCATCCATTTTGCTGGAAATCACAGGATTTTGTTCTTTATGGCTGAATAATACTCCACCATGTATATACACCACATTTTCTTAACGGTTCATCCGATGACAGGCACCCGATTACTTAACTTGGCTATTGGAATTGTGCTGCTCTAAACATGGGTATGCAGGTGTCTGTGTATATGCGGACTTGGATTCCTTCAAGTGCAAAGTGAGCAGTGGTATTGCTGGGTCACCACACTCTTGACACATGATGGGTTCTCTGGGCCTCATGGTTCAGTATTTATATGAGGATTCCATCACATAGGCATGGTTCTTACTAACTCCACTCCCAGGCCCTCTCTCTGCTGCAGCGAATGGCAGAGGGCTGAGTCCAAGCCTGTAATCATGGTGTGGTCTTTCTGCAGACCATCCTCCTTCCAGGAACCCACAAGAATCACTCGTTACAAGGTGCATGCTTCTCCCACTCAGGAAGTCCAAAGGATCTGGAGCTCTGTGTCACACTCTCCTGGTCCTCAGAAAGGTCTGGGGGCAGAGCCCAAGATGTGTATTTCTCATTATCTGTCAGTGGGCTTTCCACGCTGGCTGCTTCTGCTCAGCCCACGCTCTCTCTGCTCCTCCCCATGTTTCTGTGTCTCCACAGCTCTCACTTCTTTCTAAAGCTGAAAAATGCTTCCCTGCGTGGATGCCCCAAGGTTTGTTCACCCTTGTCTATCAGAAGGCAACATGGTTGCTTCTGTGTTCCTCAAATTAAGGAGAAAGCTGCTGTAAACACTGGTGTGCAGATTTGGTGTGTGGATTTAAGTTTTCAGCTCATTTGGGGAAATCACCAGGAGAGTGACTGCTGCATCATGTGGATCCAGAAGCTGCCACATTCCCTCCCTCTGTACTCTGCCATTTCTGCATCCTCACCAGCGGCACTGTTCCTGCTGCTTCACACACTGCTGGCATCCAGTGTCGCACTGTTTTGGATTTCACCCCTTCTAATGAAGGCAGATGGCAGTCTCGTTGTTGTTATTTAACTTGCAGTTCTGTAATAACATGACGTCAGGTCTCTAATATGCTTGTTTCTGTGTCTCTTCTTTGGGAGGTATGCAGACCTTCTGCCCATTTTTGAATTGGCTTGTGTTATGGTTTAGATCTAGATGTCCCCCCCAAGCCTCATGTGCTCCTAGGTGGTCTTTATTTAGTGAAGTCCAACTTACCAGTTTTTTCTTTCATGAGTCATGGTTTTAATGTTGTATCTGAAAAATCATCACCAAATCCAAGGTCACTGAATTTTCTTCCATGTTATCTTCTAGGAGTTCTAGTTTATATTTTACACTTAGGTCTATGATCCATTTTGAGTTAATTTTGTGAAAGAAGTTCTGCATCTAGACATAATATGCTTTTTTTTTTTTTTCCTTTCAGTACTAGATAAAGACATGGAACCCAGCAAACACTGAGCTATATCCCTGGCCCTGTTTCATTTTGAGACAGGGTCTAGCCTTCAACTTGAGATCCTCCTACTTGAGTAGCTAGGATTGTACCTGGCATGAATTTTTCTTTTTTCTGTCATACATGTGTCTGTACATGTGTATGTACACACACATGTGCACGTTAGCAGTACATAATGACTGTATTGACTGGGGAGCTGGTACATGTACATAACACATCTTCATTCGTTTCTACTTCCCCTACCCTCCTCTACCTCTTCCCTCCCTCCCTCGGTCTCCTTCCCATTCGCAAAAGATCAATCTCCCTGTACCCTAGTATCTTCTAATTTGCTTTTTAAATTATATGTACTTGGTTTGTTCTTTTGATAAATCCGTCTGAGTCATGCTTCTTTTCTGTTCTGGTGGTTTCTACTTCACTTCTGATTCTTCCCTAGAATTTTCTTCTCTGCCTCCATTAGCCATGTGTTCTTGCATGTTCTCTTTTGCTGTTAGAGCCCTTAGCATATTAATCATAGTTATTTTCAATTCCTGGGTAATTCCAGCATTTCTGCGTACCCCAGTCTGGTTCTGAGGTAGCTGTCTCCTGATTCCCTCTCTTGCCTTCAGTGCCTGGTACTGTTTTGCTGGATGCTGACCTTGATGTGTGGGGTTAAAAGACCTGAAGAAAACAGGCTCTTCCTGGACATTTTGTGTTCCTGGATGGGTGTAGGCTGTAGCTGGAAATGTCAGAGCCTGCATTTCCTCTGGTGTCTTGTTTCTGCAGCCTGTTTTTTTCACTTTCCCCAGAGGCTGCTGCTTCATGACTCAGGAGCCTCCCTGATGTTGGTAAATTGAGGGAAGCAGCTTCTCCAGTCCTGTGACTGCCCCTGGGCTGTGCCTTGCACATAGCCTTCTTGGCCCTCCTGTGGAGCAGAACTGGGGGCTGGAGATTGGGTGTCTCCTCCCCGCCACTTGCATTAGATGTGGACAGGACAACCTCCTTTAGGGGAGACCTTGGAGGGGGAGCAGGGTGCTTAGGTCTGACCAAAACAGCAGCTTTTGCCCCATTTGGCTGGTAGCTCAGGGGACCCAGTCTGCAGCCTTCACAGGACCAGGCTGGCTCTTGCAGCAAGACATGGAAGTGAAGCGCACTTGCTTCAGGGGTCTGACCAGCTAGGATGCACTGGGCCTCTGGGCAGTGGTTAGTGTCCCCAGCCCAAGCTCCTTCAAACTTTCAGGGACCTCAGTTTTCAGATGGGCTGAGTAGTTGGCTTCCACCATTTTTCTTACTGTGAGAATGGGATTAATTATATATAAACTCATCATGTTGCACCAGAAACCAAAGGGCCAGAGTGTCAACACAGGCAAATGGCCTTGAATGTGAGTAGAGAGAACAGAGATCACCTGGGCTGGGGGTGTAGCTCAGGGGCCAGCAGAGCCAGGTCCTACCCCCAGCACAAACACAGTAGAGATCACTAACAAGAACTGAGTCGAAACCATGCTGTGTGAGCCACCACACAGGGCTCCGGTGACAACTTTCACACACCTGTGCTCCTTATGGTCCGGCTTAGCGTTGTATGGAGTACTGTGCACAGATGACTCAGTAGAAACGTGCACCTAGTGATGTGTTCTCTGATAGCTGGTGAAGGCGTCCACACCGAGTCCACTCCCAGGGCAGAGGGAGGCTGGTGCCCCCACACTCCTGCTGGGGAGTGCGCCGGACAGCCAGGGCAGGCTTCCCTGGGCAACGATGACATCCCCTCTGCCAGTTAAGTGCAACACAGCTCTTTAAAATCTTGCTTAAAGTCACCGTAGACTCTCACCTTAGAGTCCTAAGATTGGGCAGAGAGCTCCCGCACCCCTCATGCAGCTTCCTCGTGCTAAGACCCCTGTGGTTCAATTATGAAACTGCAAGATCTGTTGGCATCTGCCTCTATCAGTGTTCATCTTCCCAAAGAAAGGCCAAGGGGAAGGAAGGGGAGCCCGCTGAGGATGGCTGGTCTCACAAGGCTGGCCCTCACCCTCAGGCCTTAGTCTGGAGTACCTGGGCTGCCCACGTTCCTGAGCACAACACGTCCCAGCTGGGTGAGGACGGCGCTAAGGGAGTTGGCAATTCCAGCTCAAAAGTTAACTGAAAACCCGAGAGAGACAGTACTGAATGGAAAAAAAGCAGCCATAATATAACATACAGTTAAACATGTTTAATAGAAATATTAAAATAATCATTACATTTCCTCATTGCTGAAGCCATGAAAGAATATGCCTTTTGTAATCAAAGTAGTTTTTACATGCAAAAGGTATTTTTGTTATTACATTCATAAGTACAGACTATATTTCAAAGTAAGTTTATGTAGACTTTGAAAGGAATAGGCTCAAAGGAAAAGTGAAATTTATTTAAGTATCATTACAGTGTATGCTGCTGGCATACTCATTCACAGCTTATAAAGTAAAAAAACTAGACTTTTAAAGTCAGCTCTGAAATAGATCTATCTTCATTAATACATTCACCAGTCAGATCTGTTCTTATAAGACAGAAGTAGAAGGAAGTGAGTGAGGAAATCCTTTATAAGGACAAACTCGACACGTCAGCAGGAAACTTCTGGTACACGAAGCTGGAAACCGACGTTCCCAGGAGCCCAAGTCCAGAGTGAGTGCTCCAGCAGAGCCTGGAAGTGCAGCATTAACTGCGAGGCCTGAGGGCTCCCAAGCACACACCATGTGCGACCTACACACAGAGTAAGAACAGAACTCTCAACTGTGACTGAAGAGGACAGCTTTGATCTTGTCAATAAAACATACTTGGCAGCATCAAAGGCCAGAAACGCCGCCATCTCCATCACATGGCAGCTGTAGGGACGCAGCACCAGCCTCTGCGAGGACTTTCAGAGTTGAGGCCGAGTCAGGCAGCACTGCTCTGAGCAGCTTTTATCTGGGAGGCAGAGAGAAGGTGCAGCCAGACTCTGGCTGGCGAGCAGTGGTACCACAGTGTGAGCCTGGGAGACCACGAGAAGTGACCCGGAGGGGCTAGGCCACTCCTCAGTCAGTGTCACACCAGCTGCACCTTGGCCGTGGACAGCAGAGAGAGCCTGGCAGAGTGCACCTCAGATGACGACTTCAGGTGGCTGTGTGATGGATGAGCCACAGCGTATCAGCTTCAAAACCCTAAGTCCACCTTACCAGTAAACCACTTTCCATCATCCTGTGACCACCACATTTTCTCAGCAATTTATTAACTTCCAAATTCACAGGACTGCCTGGAGCTGCGCAGGTGCCGAGGCTGCAGGGAGTGATAGCCTCATGCCCGGCAGCATCTCGAGGCCCCAGGTGCAAAGCTGCCGTGCTTTCACTCCCAGCTGAGACGTTCAACCCGTCCGTGACACACACATAGAACAAAGGACGACATGGACACACTCTTCAACAGAAGGACAGCAACATACCAAACTGGGTTTCCAGATTGGTCCCATTCGGCTAATAAGGAGCCGCCTCCCCATCAATCTATCGAAGTCCAGACCAACTATGCAGATAGGAGGCCCATCCAGAGGACCGGGAAGCATTTTCTTCCTCACCTTTGGGAAGTTAACAAAAAAAAAAAAAAAAAAAAAAAAATTACATTTTCTTAGCGTGAAATCAATATTTGACAATCACTCTACAATATAACAATTAACGTCTTTTTCACTGATTATATGCCATCTAAGACATGTTAGTATTCTAAATTTCTTTTTTCTCCAGTGCTGGGGATGAAACCTAGCTCTTAATGCATGCTAGGCAAGTGCTCTACTATTTTTTCTTTGAGACAGGGTCTTCCTATGTAGTCCAGGCTGGACTTGAGCTCACTGTGAAGCCCAGGATGGCCTCAAACTCAAGGTGATCCTCCTGCCTCAGCCTCCCAGGTGCTGGGATTTCAGGTGTGCACCACTATACCCAGCTTAAATTTCTCCTTAAGAATACTGTATGATGTCGGGCCGAGGCTTGTGGCATATGCCTGTAATCCCAGCACTTAGGAGGCAGAGAAAGGACTGGCAAGTTTGAGCCACGCCCTGGCAATTTAGAGTTACTGAGAACCTGACTCAAAATTTTAAAAAGGGTGGCAGTGTGGTTCAGTGTGAAGGCCATGGGTTCAGTTCCTGGTACTGGGGAGAAGCTGCTGTATACACCCGGGAAGGATGCTGTGGATATGCGCCACATGCTGGGCATGGCTCTGCCGTCCCTGACTGGGGTGAGGGGGAAGTGGGAAAGAAAGAACGCATGCTAAGAAGTGTGATGTAAGCCACAGTCAACTCAAATTTTAGACACAGACCTAATTCTCCGAGCCAGAGGACCCAACCCAGCACGGTGTGGTACTGTGCTGTGTGGAAGTGAGGTAAATGGCTTTAGCTGCTTGGGAAGGGTACAAATTTCATTCTTTCAAATCCAGTCCCAGGCTACACACAGGACAGAACGATCCACGTGAGCCAAAGTTAAGTCAGCGGCATGAACAAGACTGCAGCATAGCTGTGAATTCTTAGCCACAGGCCACCAGCTGGTGTGCTGACCAGCCTGGGCGTCCCCTCCGCGTACCCTGCGCCACGGTGGTGAGTCTCCCCTTCTCCTCGGGGCTCAGGTGCAGCATGGTGTCAATAACAGGGAGGAGCCTCTCCCGCTCGCTGCCAGGTTTCAGGAAAATGAACTGCAGCAAGACATTCTTCAAGTATTCCAGGTTGGCCACAGACTTCTCTCGCTCTTGATTTCTTTCCAATCTTCTTATTTCACTTTTGAGAAGCTGGTGTTAGAGAAACTAGTTAAAAATGGGTTTTCAGCAGCTGCTCGCTAAACACAGCAGACTGAAGACATGCAGTTTTCCTTTTCTTATCCCTGAACATCCCTGCATGCCAATGAAGGAGGGACTAGCAGAGAAAGAAAACAGGAGAGGAGGAGGGAGTGACGGACAGCAGCTTCTGAAAAGAGGGCGCATCTGTGTTCACACACATGTCCCCACTTCAGAAACCCAGGCCTTCAGGCTGCAGGGCTGGAAGCTGGGCATGGACCAAGTGCACACAGCGAGCAGCTGGAGCTCCCTCCGCCTTCATTCTCTGCAGTACGGGAGGCCCAAGAGGCTCAAGTCTGAAAGCAGCAGCTTCTGAAGCCACTGCTCAGCCCCGGGGCCATCTTGCTCACTTGGGCACTTCCCCGAGACAACAGCTGGGTTCAGGACACAACGCCCTGGGCTGAAGACATCACAAATGCTACCAGGAAAATGGGCACAGCATGATATGGGACAGTTAACAGGAAGTTCAATCTCTGAGGATGATTTCCAGGTGGCTTTTGTTATGGTGTTCTATTTCATGATTGTAGGTTAGGCCAGGAAAGTAGTGAAGTCTCTCTGCTAAAATCCAAGTTCATTTTAAAAAGTGACAATAGGCTGGGTGTGGTGGTGCACACCTGTAGTTCCAGCACTCGGGAGGCTAAACCAGGAGGATCCCCACAAGTTCGAGGCCAGTCTGGACTACATAGTGGGCTTAAGTCCAGCCTGAACTACATAAGGGGATCCTGTCTCAAAAAAGCCAAAAAAACAAACCAAACAAAAAAAAAAAAACCAACAACAAAAAAGACAATAAAGTCCAAGAAATCATGTGAGTATCAATCTGTGGGAAGGTAACATTACATTAAAGAGGTTGCTTAGGTTCACAACGCTGGTGAGTAACTGGATATTGTTTTGACTAGTGGGGGAACATGGTTTTATGCAGATGCACACATAGATATTTAGTGGTAGGATGTCTATAGATATATAAAATTTACTGAAAATAAGCAAATAATTCAGCATTAAAAACAATCTGGCAAGGACAGCTGGTAGCCCTGCAGAGTTGGGACAGTTCTGCTTGGGGTGCACAGCAGAGAGAAGCACGCACCTTCCAGACGGACAGGAGTCTGAGTTGTGCTCTAGCACTTCCCACCTTCGTCCTTCTTCTCCAGAGATTCTGAGTCAGTGACATGTGTGTGCGCACGCGTGTGTGTGAAGTCCAAGGCCTGAGTCATGGAAGTCACACTGCTCAATCAGTATGACGTTAACTTTTTTTTTTGCGGTTCTAGGGATTGAACCCAGACCTCATGCATGCTGGGCAAGCGCTCTACCACTGATCTGCATCTCCAGACTTTTTCAGTTTTTATTTTCTTCTGAGACAGTGTCTTGCTAAGGGCTGGCTCCCGAGCTGCTGGGGTTACAGGTATGCGCCACCACGCCTGGCAGAATGACTTTACTCTTCAATAAAGTGAGCCACAGTGGAAAGGCCTCGTTTGAGTAATTTCAACTGCTTGCAACATTCCCAGATGTTTCTGGTGGTGCCTTTAAAGAGGAAACCCTTCCTTTGCTACTTCTCCACCTCCACTTGTAATAGTGCTAGATGGCCAGTGACGTCCATCTGCTAACTCATCTGAACCGGAAGTGCTCCCCACTTGTCTTTAGGGTCCACGGACCTGAACTCGAGTTTTACTTAAGCACACTTGGAACAAAAGCATGTAAATATCTCTAATTTCTAAATCTATTATGGTTTCTTAGAGAAAGTAGGAATTAAAGGGGTATTTACATAATAGACACAAAAGCACTGAACATTTCTTACCAGCAAGAATCTATTAATATAAAGAATCGAGATGTTACGGACGCATGTCTGCATTCCCCCAGGACACATCTGTCTGAGAGGCTTCCTCCGCCAGCATTGCCATGGGTGCCGTGGCCCAGTGTAGCCTCACCTTGACTTGTTCCATGAGGACGGCGTTGGTTGCCTCTGTCTCCCGAAGCAGCCCATTCAGGTGCTCTGCGCTTTTTGTGGTGGAGCTGAGCTTCTGAAGCAGCTCTTCTTTGGTGAACTCAGCAGGCCACAGAGGAGGTTCTGCAAGATGTTCTAAGCATTTTCAAAATCACAGATGACAGACTCTAAGAATGGTACTTAAATGTCTTATGCTGCGAAACTGATAAGGCTGCTCTCTTTGCTGTTCATCTGCTCAACACACCTCAGTTAAAGTGCTATTTGGCTAAATGTAACAGAATTAACAATCTACTGCAATGTATAATAGTTTAATGCCATGTTAGTTCTGCGAGCCCAATGCTCAAGTGTGTTAGGCTTGCATCTTAGACATCTTCTCTTCTGTGTGGTGCTGCGAATCTAAGTCAGGGCCCGCCACAAGTTAGGTCAGCACTCACCACTGAGCTACGCCCCACCCTAGACCTTTTATTAGTTTCATTATGTATCCTCTCTCCATCTACCAATGTTCCATGATCTTATGCCATTTCTCTCGCAAGTGAGGGAAGCATCCCACCTATTGACTGCTGCATCTCAGCCCTCAAAAGCAATTTCTACGAGGTGGGGTAGGTATTACTTCCAAATTTTATACTCGGAGTCAATACGTTAACTCTGTCTACATAACAAAGCCAGGGCTGCTCTGGAGGGTGAAGCTACTCCACTGTTCACGCTGCCTGAGAGGCCACACCTCGCGGCTTCCACGAAGCAGTCACTGACCGCTGTTATGGCTGGAACTTCACTGTGCCCCAAAGGCCTACGTCTTAAAGACTGGTCCTCAGCCTGAGGTCCTGTTGGGGGGCAGGGAGGTGGGGCTGGTGGAGAACATTATGTCCCCCGGCGACAGTGGGAGCCCAGCCCCTTCCCGTCTGTTTCCCAGCTGCGGTGAGGTGAGTGGCTTCCCTTGATGTCTCTGCCTTGCCACAGGCCCCAAACCAGAGCTAGCCCTGACTGATACCTCTGGAGTGTGAATCAAAGCGAACCACTCTTCCTTCAAGCTGCCACCTCACATGTTCCGCCACAGTGATGGAAAGCTGCCAAACACTGTGTGGGTACAAATGGCCCCTACTCCAGGTAGCCCCGCATCTCAAAGATGACAGAGTTCCCCGAGTTATCAACAGTGACACTCATGACTGCCAAGAACACAACACACCCAATGCTACAGTTAGTAAAGCAAAGTGAGCACGTCGTCATCAAGAGGAGGAAGTTGAGACCATCAGTTCCTGGGAGGGTCAGAGAACACCTATTCACTCACATCATTGGAGAAACCCAATCATCCAGGTCAGGCCCTGCCCTGGGACAGAGCTAGCACTTTTACAAAAGATTTGTTTCCCATTGCAGGAAAGTTTGAAGTGGCTCAAAAACAAAACAAACATATAAAATTAGAGTAAAATTAAATAAGACAGCAGAATTAAATAAGAAAACACGTGGCCAGAGCGACTCACCAAGCTTCGTCTCAGGAGAGTTGAGGAGCTGCTCCAGTGAAGGAGCGCAGGTGCTGGCAGAAGACACGGACTCGCTGTCGGCCATCTCCATCCCCTCACCCTCCTCCCGCGTCACCGCGTGCACATCCAGAAGGGGCAGATCGGTGGTCCTCCTCTCTCGCAGGTTCTTCACAGGCTGGCAAGAAGCTGCAGCTGGGGAACAGTTTTTAGAAGGTAAGTATGAGACTGTGCAAGATGGATGGATTCAAGCTGAACAGACACCCACAAGAATTAAAATGATCCAGGGGCTGTGGAATGATATGGAAATTAAATAGAGTGGTGTGTAAAGAGAGAATTGCTAAAAATGCCCTAAAAGTGTAGTCACTGGACTTTTAACCACTTTAGTCATTTCAGAAGCTACAAATTAATAGCAGTTAGTCGGCTATAAACTGGATAACACAAAGCTCATAATACAGTACTACTGATTTTTATTAATTTATGGAAAAGTGCTACCTACTGCCAAATATCGTTAGAAATGATAAAGCTAGACCCCAGCTATTTGGATTGCTGCATCCTTCCTGACAGGACACGCCCAGGACAGCAGGCTCAGCCCATCTCCACCTCACAGTCCTCACCACCTCCTCGGCCAGTACCAGCACTGCCTGCTCACACCCACAGCCCTGCTCAAACCTACAGCCTCGGCGGCAAAATCCCAGGCTCCAGCACAGGGAGCGAATAGAACACATTTCCTGCCAAGACTTTCTTGTTGGCTCCTGATGAATATTTGCACAGAACTGTGAAGTTTATAAGACACAGTAATTTCAAGTACATTACTTACCTGACTCCAAGAAACCTGAAGTTCAGAGAAATTTAATGACTTGTTCACTGATCAGTTAGGGACAGCAGTTATAACTCAGACTTTTTAAACTTTGATTTTTATTTTCCACCTCATAAAGTTGCCTATCTTGTCCTTTCAAGCCCAGTTTTTCTGGCTGCCCTTCTGAAGCACCTTCTTGGGTTTCTGGTACGCTGGCAGCTGCTCATTCTGCTACCTCCTAGATTACACACTTCTGTGCGGCCTGTTTTGCTCTACCTCCTTTTTCACTGTTGGCATGTGTTACACTCTCCTGATGCTGGTTTCTGATCCTGACAAGCGACCTGTAGCTGCCTGTGCTTCAGAAACAACATTTTCCATGGGAAACCAAGTGCCATCAGTGTAAGACTCAAATATGTGGTCATCCTGGCTGTCACTATGCCATCTGTCCCTGGAAACAGAATGGAAGATGCTGGGTGTGGCTGGACCAGAACTCCAACCAGTAAGAGACGTGAGAGGGAGGAAGCCGTGTGGAGGTCTCAGGCCTCTGGCCCTGTGTGATACTTTCAACTACAGAGCAGATGCATGTGATGACCAGCAATGGAAAGCAACATGCATTCAAAGGTGAATCTAGAATTGGGTCCCATGCCGTGACACTGATTAAGAGCTATGTCTAGGGGGCCAGTGAGATGGCTCAGTGGCGTAAGCGCCTGCCTGGCAAGCGCGAGGGCCCGAATTCGACTCCCAGAACCCACATACGAAAAAAGAGCCGGTGATATCGCTCAGCGGCATGGGCACCTGCTGGCGCGCGAGGTCCTGAAGTCGACCCCCGGTACCCACAAAAAAAAAAAAAAAAGTTATGTCTAAACCAGACAAAAAGCAAACGCCTTTCCTGGAGAGTGGTAAATCCATGTAAACTAGCATTCCCAGAGGCCACATGGGCTGACAGAAGTGTAATAGTGAAGGTTCACATGATTCAAGTATCTTCTCAGTAAGCAAATCCAATACGCATTAATTGCAGAATGGACAATGGACGCCACCAAGTGCGTGCTCGACTTTCCTGTGAATCTGTGAACAATGCACAGAAGTGACACAGCCTGTGAAAGCATGAGCTAGCTGCTTCCTGGGTACATACATACTTCGTGTGGTCGGCTCACTCTTGAGCTGGAAGAGCTGAGCTTCCACCTTGGAGAGCTGCTGCTGCAGGGTCTCCACTGTCTTCCGGTGCTCGTCCTGCAAGTGCCGCACCTGCTCTCGGAAGCTGCTGCGGAGGACCTCGCTCTGGGACATCAGCTGACCCACCGTCTTCGCATTCTCAGACTTCATCGCCAAGTTCTCAGACTGGATGGAACACAGCCTGCGGGGCGAGAGGACCCGGGTCATGTGGGAGCTTCCAAGCTGAATACCAACTCGGGCTTCCGCAGAAGCCCTAATGCACCTCTGAGGAGTGAGCCACCCTCTCTCCTACACATCCACAGCACGCTGGCAAGTTACAAGCTGGGTGGCCAGCTGCCAGCTGGTTCCCACTGTGTCCTGTGCCTCAAGGTAGATGCAGAATCTTGAATGAGAGACTGTGTTGCACGGTTCATCAGAAAAAAGCATTCTATTTAGAGCAAAAACTAATTATACCTTTAATTAGCCCACTTCTTCAGCCAGTCTTATGTGGTGACGTACATAAATGATACTTCATAAAGAGAGTGAGCCTTAAAGGAAAATATCTGTTTTAAACGAATTAAAACGAAACACTTGAACACAAAAACCTAATTTACTATAGCAGCTTCCCAATCTCTGCACATCGGACCTGCTGGACGCCCTGTTAGAGGCAGTTCTGCAGTTTCCATTCTAAGCTGCTGAGTCAGTCTCCAGCAGTGCTCCTCGGAGCTGCCTGATGTAATTTCCCAAGTGACTTTTCGCGTCAGTCTTACACCGGCCAGGGAACCTGCAATTCGGGAACCACTGCTTTCAATGGCTTTCTTGTAGTTTTGCGGTTTTACAGGTTTGGTTTTTGTAAAATAAATAAAGGAAACTTCCTTTTTACCTGAGGGACCCACAATTATTCTCTGCCAGAAATCCAAATGATAAGGAGGACACCTGAGACAAAGCATCCTGACACCCTGATGGAAGATGCTCGAAGAACTTTCCTCAGCTCCCTAATACATCACTACTACCTCCAATTTCCTTATTACAGGAGCTCAACGTTTCTTGTTCACAATGATCACTTTGCCCATATTTAAGTGTTGGAGCAATTAATAAGATTTGACAAGCTGAAGACAAAGCTGCGAAGACAAGTTGTATATTCTTTTTCAGTAACGACTACTTAATGTTTTCCTTTGGAGATGAGGGGGAATGTTTATAATGTGACACCTGAATCGGAAAGTAACTTTTTTGGGGGTTAGGTGGTGGTACTAGGGATCGAACACAGGACCCTCACACTGAGCTACATCCCCAGCACTTTTTCTATTTTTTGAGACGGGATCTTGCTAAGTTGATAAACTGCCCTCCCAGAGTGCTGGGATCACAGGTGTAATACCCAGCCAGCAGCACTTTTTAAATGAAGCATTGCCGCTGTGAAGGCAATAGGAGCGGCAGATAAACATTGTGTTCTTAAAAATGTGAAGTATAGAACCAATCCAGAGGGATGTGCTAAGCCTCTGGAAGAAAGCCTGCTCCAGACTTTCACATCCATGTTCACCCCAAGGAGCAAGAGGCCAGGAGCCCCACACAGAGCAGGCCCAAGGCAGCCACCTTACTTCTCCCGCAGCTCTGCCTCCTTAGCCACGGTCTCCTGCAGCATGCGGTTGTGCCTCTCCAGCAGGGTGTCGTG
The DNA here is from genome assembly GCA_028451465.1 of Erethizon dorsatum. Taxonomy (NCBI): domain Eukaryota; kingdom Metazoa; phylum Chordata; class Mammalia; order Rodentia; family Erethizontidae; genus Erethizon; species Erethizon dorsatum. Next base: position 836,826 of record CM051824.1, read on the forward strand.
CTCCGACTGCAGCGTCTGCAGCTCCGACATGCTGACCTGCAGGTTATTCTGGCTGTCTTGAAGCTTGATCTTCAGCTGATCAACCAGCATTTCCAGGTGCTCCCTAAAGCAAATGTACACAGCTATAAACCACTGAAAGAAGTGAACCTCATTTTGTGGTTTCAAACATAGTTTAATCATTTAATCTTTTGATGTCATACTCATTATTACAGATGATTCTATAGGACATACAATAATAATTCTAAGTAGGGTTAAATATAATAGAAAAGACAATGGTCAGATTGTCAGTTTTAGGCACTACAGTTACAAAACACTCTCACCTTTTAAGTTTCATATTTTAACGAAACAGGCCATTATAAAATTAGCCTATATTAAATAGGCCTGTATAAAATTAGCCTATTTTATGTTAAAAGACTATGTCATTAATTAAACAAAACCCACGCAGTTCGAAATTAACTGTTCTGAGAATGCTGTTAGAACAAATTAGAATGAAAGGTCTTTTTTGGGCTTAGAATAAAATTTTGGTGAAATAGTTAAAATCCGTAATTCTGCCATAACCTGTACAGAACACTATTACTGTCACTTCTAGCGAATGTATTTAATGGGAGTGGAGGAGAACCTCAGTGGCAGGGCACCTGCTTGGTATGTACCAGGTTCTGGGTTAGTTCTCTAGCACAGAAAAAAGGAAGGAAGGAAAAAAAAAAAACCCCAGACTGGGCATGGTGGTGCATGCCCTAATAATCCCTGCTACTTAGTGGCTGAGGCAGAAGGATCACAAGCTCAAGGCCAGCCTAGCAACTTAGTCAGACTCTGTCTCAAAGGGAAAAGGGGCTGCAGACGTTGCTGGAGTAGCAAGCAGGAGGCCCTGGGTTCAAACCTCAGTATCGGGATAAAAAGGGGGTATTTAATGTATAAAAAAGTAGAAAGAACATAAAATATCTCATTAAAATAACGTGAACCCAAAATTCAGGCAGGGTAAAAAAAAGGCTCTTGCAAATGGTGACATTTTATATTTATTAAAGTATCAACATTTAACTTTGGCCAGGCATGGTGGCATACGCCTGTAATTCCAACACGTAGGAGGCTGAGGCAGGAGAATTGCTGCAAATCTGCATCCAGCCTGGGATATGTGGTGAGTTCAAGACCAGCCAGGAATATATAGTGAGACCTTGTCTCAAAAACAAAACAGGGGCCAGGCGTGGTGGTGCATGCCTGTAATCCTAGCACTCAGGAGGCTGAAGCAGGAGATTGCCAGGAGTGTGAGACCAGACTGGGCTATGAAATGACATCAAGGCCAGAGTGATCTCTACCCTGATCTCCATGGCCAGACTCTGCCTCAAAAAAAAAAGAAAAAACAAATACAACCCCCACCCCACCAAACAGTCAATGCCAGCTTTATGAGGAGCTGCTGGCAGAGAGAATGCTCTCCAGTCTGTGGTCTCCATGTTTAACAGGTTCCTAAACAAAGAATGGAAGATGAACAAACACCACAGCAGCACCGGCGCCGCTCAGGACAGTAAGTCCGGCAGAGCCAGACACACACCGTCCGTGACCTGCCCTGCTCTTGTCCTGGCACACTTCTGAGTGACGTGCCGAAGGGCGTGGACACTCGGTCAAAGCAGGATTAGATAATCTGCTATTCAAATAGAACTGAGAGGATGCTGATACATTAAGAAAAACTTTATTCTAAACCAAACTCAGTATTTAATTTAAAACTTTTTTGTTTTTTTGAGACAGGGTCTCGTTATGTAGTTCAGGCTGGCCTTGAATCCATTATGTAGCCCAGGCTGGCCTGGAACTCACAGCGATCCTGCCTCAGCCTCCCAAGTGCTGGGATTAGAGGTGTGTGCCACCAAGCCTCATGAAAACTTCTTCAAGTAAAATATCTTAAGCAACTTCTGTTTAACCTAATGATGAAAAAATACACTGAGAAATTGTTTTTATTCTTTTACCCTTAAATTTCCAAAACTGGAAAAACTACTCAATTTTAATGTCTAAATTTCTACTACAATGAAGCCCTGCTAAGAAGAGATTGAGGTCAGAGAGTGGCGCCCTGCAAGCCTTCGGGGTGCATGCAGTGGCCACGGCGGGGAGTGCCCAGCTGACAGCTACAGATACCTCGGGCCCAGCAGCCAGTCCCTGATGCCTGACTGCGAAATTCTGGCCAGTGCCAATCCCAAGGACCCCGCCCCATGGTGAGGACCGTGCTGTGCGGGAAACCCTGCGAGCTTGCGGGGTTAAACCTCACCTTTCTTGTTTCGCTCCCTCGGTTTCAGCCTGAGACACAGACTTATTTTTCTGCTGTTTCAGAACATTATGAACACGGACTTTGTAGCTCTCAAATTCTGAGGCTACAGCAGCTTGTTCTGCCTATAACATGAGAAGAGAGAAAACCGTTTTCTACTTTAACACCATCCTATTTTCAGAGGTTAACAAGGTGAAAACCCGTTTTTGAAAATGGAGACAGCTGACATTTGTTTCAGCCCCAGTTCGTGCCGCGGGAGGCACACTCGCGCTGCGCTTGCGCATTTCGACGGCTCTGAGTACCAGTGCCCTCTGACAAGAGACGTTTCTTTCCCGGGAGATCAATTTGCAGCCTGTGCGGCTTCACAATGGCAAAGATTTTTTACCCATCACAACCCATATTTTAAGTCCCCTGAACTTGAGTTTCCACAACGGAGTGGTGAAGTCCCGCCCCAAGTCTTGTGCATTCCTAAAGTGACGGAGCTGGAGCTGGCCGCACGTGGCTAGGCACACCCCAGCGAGCCCCGGAGCGAGCGAGCGGGAGACAGGGACAGGCACCTTGGCAGCGCGGCTCTCCTCCTGCAGCACAGCCACCCGCTGCTGGACGGCGCCCAGCGCGCGCTGGTGCTGCTCGGCGGATGCCTTCAGGTGCTCGCGCAGCTTGCGCTTCTCCGAAGTCGCCTCAGCCAGCTGGACCTGGGGGGAGACCTGCAGGTCAGCGCGGAGCCTTATGCAGGAGGCTCACACAAGCGCAGCAGAGCTTGGAGCTCTGAGTATTGAAGAGTGGAGGCAACAGGAACAGAACAGTTTCACACCGCGATAAGTAAACCCACAGCAATCAAAAATCGTAAAAATCCCAGACTACTTATTTCATTCCCATTTAATTAAATAGCTCAAGACATTTTTTATTATACAGAGTCCGCCAAAAGAACGTATACACTTTGGAAAAAGAAGTAATACGATGCTTTTTCAAAAGGTGGTGTCACCCCCGTACAGGGGACTCTGGAGGTCGTCGTACACTGCAGAAAACCCACCACTGCTGGCCCTTAGAGAAGAAATGGGAAATGCACGTGCAGCACTCGCAGTGACCAAGGCTCCCCGCAGCAGCTCACCATACTAATAATGTCTGGAGGCTCACAGCCGCCACTCTGAGCACCTCCTGTAACTGTAGAGGTCACAGGGCACTTGTATTAATCTCGTGATGTCTCAAATTTAGTATGAAAGTATTTATACGAGTTCTTCTTTTCCTGAAGTGTGTATACAATTTTTGGTGGACTCCGTATTTATATATATGAAATAGACATGTGAAACCATTTTACGCACTGTTTCTTGTGACTGCAGTACCATTCAGAGGATAAAGACGAGTCTGGGGCAGGTCTACTCTATTTTGCACTACTCTACAGTACACTAGCATCTTCAAGTACATAAAAATAACCCAGGTTGAGTACACACCATGCTTGACTGACTGCTACCACTTTCTCAAAATGTTTTGGAATCTTTCTATATCTCCTCAGCGCAGTGGAGAACCTTTTGAGCTTTTAGGGATACAAACAGCCCACCGTGGCCCACACGCCATAGGTTCACCACGGTCTTACAGGGTCACTCTCTGCCACGTGGAAAACCCTTTTTTTTTCAGTCTCAGAAACACAAAGTCTTACTTTGTAGACTTCTCCTTGCTGCTGGCTCGCCTCCAGCTCGCCCTTTAAGGACGCTTCAAGGATGAGATGCTCGGCTTCCTACAGAACGAAAACAGTGGTTACCCGAAAAGTACAGTTATTCATCAATAAGCCACGAGCAAGAACTAAGATAATAGAGAGTAACATACTGCTTGCTTTGAGTCTGCCAGCTCCTTCTTGGTTTTCACAAGCAGCTGCTTGATCTTGGTGTGTTTCTCCTCATGCTGCTGCAGGGAAGACTGGAGTGAGGCTGGACCCAGGAGGGATTTCCGCAGAGAGAGGAAACAGCTTTCATGAGTGCACAGACACCTGACCAGTAAGACACGTCTTCTACATGTTAACTTACTTCTAAAAGAAACTGCTTTAGCTCTTTATCATGCAGCGTTTCAAACATACGTGACAGCAGAGGCAACCGTACGGTTACCCACCGGAACCCTCCCACACACGGCCGGGCGTGTGCCACGCAGGCCAGGGCTCAGCAGAGTGCGGCCCACAGCCACTCCTGTGGAGACAGCCTGACTAGCACACAGCAGGCTCACTCTTCCACATTTGGTCAGTGGCTGCTCTGGTGCCACAACAGGGACCAGTATATGACCAGACTGTGTGGCTCACACACCCTGAAACACTTGGGGAAAAAGTCTGCCAACCCCTGTACAGTACCTCATCTATTTACTCAGCCCCTGCTGCGTCATCTTAAAGCAAGTCTGTTCATTTGTAAATATTTCCATATATCTCTCAAACGAAAGTACGGCTATAGTTACTCTATTTCTAAAAGATAAGGGCTACTTTAAAAAGCACCTCAGGAGAGGTGCTGAGTATTTTCTGTTCTGTCACCTCACAGGTGCATACCTGTTATCTGTGACAGTAACTTAGATGCAGTAACTTTTTGCGGGAGGGATTGTTAGTGAAAGAAAGCTCACTACAGAACAAATTTAAAACACAGACAGAAATTATCTTGCTGACAGAGGTAAGGAAGAAACACAGTCAAGCAGGGACAAGTGGACTTGCTATGGAGGCCACAGGAGACCCTGCTGTAGCTGCTGTGAAGCAAACCAGAAGTCCGGGCAGAGGCCTCATGGCCCAGGAAGCCACAGATTTACCCTACAGGAAAAGCATGCCTGCCTCCGACCTAGACCAGTGACAGGAGCTGCGGAGCTGTGCTGCCAAAAGATCTGGTGAGCAACGGCTTAGTTAAATTCACACACGTGAATATACTTGGTAGACAGGAAGAGGAGTATTATAATTATGCTTCTTATAAGAAGCCTAATTTAGTTATTTCCCAGAAATCATTTACTCCTTTCTAAAAATACATTATAAGAAGCACTGATTACCCATGAAGCCTTGCAAAGTGCTCTGAGAGTTATGATAAGCGAGACACATCAAGTTCTGAGACCAAGGAACATCAAGGAGCACCCCTAGGGCCAACTAGGGGTGACACTTCACAAGACAACGGAAAGCAGTATGTAAATGTCAGCAAGGCAACACAAGGGCTACACAACCTGCATGTCTGAAGGCTTCCTCTACTCTACGCAGAATGAGGCAGATTTCATAGGGCAGGAAGCACCAAGGAGCTGAACGAACCAAAAGGTGAATAAGGGTATGGGAGGCATGAAAGGGAGAAAAACAGAGATGAAAAACAGAGATGGAAAAACAGCATCTCTTGGGAAAAATCAGTAACCTCCCGGGGGACAGTAATGAGAATTAAACTGAAAGGCTGTGTGTGGTGGTGCACGCCTGTAATCCCAACACTTGGGAGGCTGAGGCAGGAGGATCGCTGCGAGTTCCAGGCCAGCCTGGGCTACATAGTGAGTTCAAGGCCAGCCTGAATTACACAGCGAGACCCTGTGTCAAAAACCCAAAATAAACAAATAAATAAAAATAAACATATCCAGCTTACTAGGGAGAGGGTGCAAGTGCGTGCTCTCACATGGACGCTGTCCCGATGCTGCCTTCCACCCCTAACTTCTCAGCCTCCCCACCCGCCAGCCAAGGCCTTTGCTGCAGGAGCCAGCTGACACCTAACAGCCTCCCCAGTTAACCGATCCCTGGACTCCTACAGCCCCAGCCTCCAACTACACAATCCCTGGCCTCCTACAGCCTCAGCCCCCAATTACCCCGTCCCCGGACTCCTACAGTCTCAGCCCCCAATCACCCCCACCCCGGACTCCTATAGCCTCAGCCCCCAATCACCCCAACCCCAGACTCCTACAGCCTCAACCCCCAATTACCCCATCCCCGAACTCCTACAGCCTTAGCCCCCTATTACTCCATCCCTGGACTCCTACAGCCTCGGCCCCCAATCACCCCCACCCTGGAATCCTACAGCCTCGGCCCCCAATTACCCCAACCCCGGACTCCTACAGCCTCGGCCCCCAATTACCCTGACCCTGGACTCCTACAGCCTCAGCCCCCAAAGACCCTGACACCCAGGGTCCTACAGCCTCAGCCCCCAATTGTAATAGCAAATTTATAGGAATTTTACGGCAGAAATTAGCAATCAATTAGTAGCCTGTTGCTGTATTGAGACAGGATATGCTCGTGCTGCCTGATGCATAGTTAGACTGCTACACGCAGTCAGCCTTGACTGTCTGCATCCAGCTGCTTCTCCTAGAAGCCCGCCAGGTCAACTTGACCACATCCAGCTGTAATGTCTATGTTTTTCTACCTAAAAAAAATATATATCTAGTTTTTCCAACATGCTTCAAGGACTTCATGTCTGGGACAGACTGGCCCAGTCAAGGACGCATTTAACTCGACCTGCTCCACTCAATCCCCCTCTCTCTCCCAGGATGTTCCTGCCTTACGATAAACAATTCCTTTTAAGTAAACCTTCTTGGAACAAATCTGCCTGACAACATGTGACTTGGTTCATGTAACCCATCATGTAATAACCTGCTATCAGCTTTGTACTTCCTGCTTGCAAAATGTATTTAAACTAAACTCTAAAGTAACTCTGGGCTGGTGATTTGGACTCGGTCATCCCCCAGCCCACCGGCATTAGTAAACAAGTTGCCTTCCAAACTCCTCAGTGTGGAGCTCAGTGTGGAGCGTTTTCCTTTCAGTCTGTATTTTTCCACAGCCCAGTGACCCTGACCCTGGAGTCCTACAACCCCGGTCCCCAATGACCCCGACCCCGGACTCCTACAGCCTCGGCCCCCAATTACCCTGACCCTGGACTCCTACAACCTTGGCCCCCAATTACCCTGACCCTGGACTCCTACAGCCTCGGCCCCCAATGACCCCGACCCTGGACTCCTACAGCCTCGGCCCCCAATGACCCCGACCCCGGACTCCTGCAGCCTCGGCCCCCAATTACCCTGACCCTGGACTCCTACAGCCTCGGCCAATTACCCCAAGCCCCAGACTCCTACAGACTCGGCCCCCAATGACCCCGACCCCAGACTCCTACACCTTCAGCCCCTAGTGACCCCCAACTCCCGGACTCTTACAGCCTTGGCCTCCAAGGCCCCGACCCCTGAACTCCTACAGCCCCAGCCCCCAATTACCCCAACCCCCAGCAGCAGTTCTCTCGTCTTTAAAATGAACCAAGCACTTCCTCCTGGTGTTCAGGTCCTTCATGAACTGATCAGAAATATCCTAACTGCACTCAATCACTTCTCCCCAACCAGCGAAGCCTTCACTCCACTTAGTGAAGATTTCTAAACAGTGAGGTTCTTCCCACACCACGGCTGCAGGAAGGACCTTGCCTTTCTACCCGTTTCTCTCTCTTGGGCCCGACTACAGCTGTCCTGTCTATAGAGCCTCTGGCCACGCCAGCACTGTGCTCTCGGCCAGTACCGCTCGTTTCTGCACGCAGCAATGTATCAGTAGGAAAGGGACGCTGTCTTGAATAAGCACCTCTTCTTAGTTTTCCAAAGGACTGAGCCTGTCTTTCAGTCTAAAATACATGGGTTTGCTAATTTACCCAAATGAAAGTGTGCAGCACAAGAACAAAACCTAGAGCTCTGCTACTCAATGTATACCATGAACTCAGCAGGAAGACACAGCTCGGACCCAGTGAGCGCTCCACACACAATGGACAACCAGGCCCGTACCTGGACGGGGCGGACAATCGGAACTCTGCACGCCTGGCTTCCCTGCTGTGTCCACTCATGGACTCGCCTGTGTGAGCCATGATGTGGACTAGGCTGGCGACACGGCGTCCCGGGGAGCAGGGTGGGAGGTGTGCTGCTACAGGGGTGAGGACACCACTGAGGGTTCCAGTGCTTCCTCAACTGGCTTAGCGTCACCCCCAGAGGGAGCTCCTCAGACACTGCACACCTGGCCCCACGTCTGCTGTGGGATTTCCACCAGTCTCCAGGTACTGGTGACACAGGTAGAACCTCACATCACACTGGGGCCCTTTACAACAGAAAAGCCCTTCCGCACTTCTCAGGAAGCTGTGTGTCACAAACATCATGCCTGCTCTGTCACTGCAAATGCTATGAACCTCGTAACTGATGACACCTCTGGCTTTACTCTTGCTTCTGAATGCTCAAGCCGAAACTTACAGGAGACCTCTCGCAAAAGCAGACCATACTTTACATCTTGGCCTTTTTTTTTAACTTTTGAGACCAGCTGGCCTTGAACTTGCTATCATCCTGCTCAGCCTGCTGCACACCTGTTACTACAGGTATGTGTCACCATGCTCAGCCTAGCTCTAGAAATTTTATCTGACTTTACTATGTAGTCCTTCTGTAATACTTCCTTTCACACCACTTCCTCATCATTTATACACCTAAAATTTTTTTTTTTTTTTTTGTGGGTACCGGGGGTCGATCTCAGGACCTTGTGTGCCAGCAGGCACCTGTGCTGCTGAGCAAGATCATCGGCCCTTTTTTCATATGTGGGTTCCAGGAGTCGAACTCGGGCCCTTGCGCTTACCAAGCAGGCACTTATGCCGCTGAGCCATCTCACCGGCCCCTAAAATCTTGTTTTGTGGTATTATTTTTGTGGCCACCTCAAATTATTTTATGGAAATTCTGCTTCTGACTATGAGGGAGTCTCATTTACCTTCTCGTCATAAACAAGAAACTGAACAAAGTACAAGAAAACACCTTTTCTGACACTTGACAGTGAGCAGCACAGGGCTGCGACCCCTGAGCGAAGGTGTGGCACCAAGGTGGCTTCAGCACAGATGCAACTTGTAGATGTGGTGCGGGGACGGGAGCTTGGCATGGGGCTGGGAACCTGCAGAGACGCTGGGGAAAAACATGGAGGAGCGCGAGCTGCTCTGAACACCTAGGGCTCTCCTGGGGTGGAGTCACCGATGCCCAAGCAGCCAGGCCTACAAGGGCACAGCCCTCAGCACCTGCTGACAGCGCCACCTGGGGGCGGGGCTGGGCTAGGCCTGCAGGGACGGCTGCTTTAAACTGGCTAGAGGTGAAGACCACACTCCTAAAGGGGCAGAGCTGACCTCGAAATACTATTGACACTGTCAATGTCTGAATAGTTTTTGTTTTTTTTGAGCCAGGGTCTTGCTATGTGACCCAGGCTGGCCTTGAAGTCATGATCATCCTGCCTCAGCCTCCTGAGTGCTAGTATGGGGGGGTACTGTACCGGGCCAAAGTTTCACTTTTTAAATGAAAAACAAAAATAACCTAAAAACAAAATTCCACCATTTAACAATGAAAAACTCACATCTAATTAAACTCACATCTAATTAAAAACTACTTTCCATATAAAGAAGAAAGGAGAATTTGATTTATAAACAGAAGAAAAAAATTCAACCAATGGAAACATCAGTAAATTACAGAAAGGATAGAATTAGCAAACAAGGGGCCGGGATATAGCTCCATGGCACAGCACCTGCCTGGCAAGTGCAAGGTCCTGAGTTCAATTCCAGTAATTCCAAAAAAAAAAAGAAAAAAAAAAAAAAAGAAAGAAAGAACTAGCAAACAAGGGCACTAAACAAGCTATTCAATATGCTCAAAGATTTAAAGCAAAACATGAACATAACAAAGAAAAATGAAAAACATAAAAAGACCAAATGGAACTCGTGGGATGTCAAGTGCATGCTCTCAAGTGGAATTCACAGATTAGACAGCACCTGTCATGGGCTTGAAGACGTGGGAAGAGCCACCCCGATGGAAGCCTGGGGAGCATGAACATACACACAGATGGAAACGGAGACAGAAACGGGCAGAGCACCCTGACCTATGGGCCGTATCAATAATGGCCCAAAAGGCCACACTTGAAGAACTGTGAAATCCTACACGTGGAAAAAGCTCACCAAATCACAAGCGGGACATAAGCAAGGAAGAGCGCAGCACAGAGCTCCACACTCAGCGAAGCATCTTTCAAAAGTGCAGACAGATTAAGGTCGAAAGTGCGCACCCCACGGAGTCCACAGCACAGTGGACTCGCCAAGCTGAGAGAGGCAGAGGGACAAGCACCCCTGCACAGGCAGCATGGCCGGGCACTGAACAAGCCAGCCCCAGGGCCTCGGTTCTCCAGCACAGGCTGGCAAACGTCCCTTAAAGGCTCGGACACGTGCCTGCCACTGAGGCCCCACGGGTCACTCACCTGCTTCTAGCCGCAGGACAGAGCCACCACACACAGACAGACATGGCTGTGTTTGAACAAAAACCTCTACTCATGAAACAGGCAGCTGGGCTGTGGGCCAGTGTGCTCGCCTCTGCTTTAACATATAGCTCTTTTCAAACAAAAATGACAGTGCCATCCACTGCTGTAATGTACTACACAGACATGACACATGTGATAAAAACAGCAGGAGCTGGGACTAGGGGCGCACATCAGTAATCCCAGCACTCTGGGAGGCTGAAGCAAGAGGATCTAAGTTCCAGCCCAGCTGGGCAATTTAACAAGACTGTCTCAAAATTTAAAAACATTAAAAAAAAAAAATTTTAGAAAAGACTGGGGATGTAGCTCAGTGAGAAGGCCCTGGGTTCAATCCTCTCCACTGTAAAAAACAGCATGAAGGACAAAAGTGGAGGGAAATAAAGTGCACTACCATAAGATTCTCAAAATACATAAAAAATGGTATGATTTATGTCAAGGTAATCTGTGATAAATTCAAGACGCACATTAAAAACCCTAAAGCAACCACTAAAAACGAATAAGCTAGTAAAGGAGATAAAATGGTTGCACAAAAAATAATTTTGAAAAAGACAGAAAAAGAGGAAAAGGCAAACAAAGGACAAAATAACTAGCCATTTGCAAAGTGGTAGATTTAAACCTATTCACAAAAATAATTATGATAAAAACAAATGGTTTAAGCTTTCAATTAAACAGCAGAGACTGAGCCTGGAGAGAAATGCAAAATACAACCACAGGCTATCTAAAAGAACGTGCCATAGACTTACGTTAAAGCCAAAGGACGGAAGGAGGAGGACATGCAAATAATAATAAGAAGAAGCTGTTGTGGTTACAACTGTCAATTAACATCAAAGGAGACTTCAGAGAAAGGAATATCATCACCAGGGATGCAGACCTTTCACGGTAAGAGGCAGCAAATCACTAAGAACACATGACAATTTTAAGTGTACATGTGGCCAACACCAGAGTTTCTAAATACAAGAAATAAAACACTAACAGGAAAGGGGAAGACACCCACAGTTATGGTTAGAGCCTGCAACATACCACCACAAGTACTTGGTAGAGTAAGCAGACAGAAATCATTAGAGACAGAAGACTACCGACAGACACTGACCTAACCGGCATTCGAGAACGCTCTAACGCCACGCTCTCAAGCACACAGCAACATTCATGGAAACAAATCATATGCTGGGCAATAAAACAAACCTCAATAAATTTGAAAGGACTGAAATCACACATGGAATATGCTCTAAGCACATGGGAATACCACTAGAAATCACTAACAGAATGATATTTGAGAAAAATCCTTTAATTAATGGCATGAGTAAGGCTGGGTGAAATACACCCAGATCATAACTCACATGCCTTGTCATGAAATTTAAACTTTTAAATGTTTAGAAAGTAAACAACACCTCTAAATAACCCACGCATCGAAAAGAAATAACGGAAATAAAAAATATTTTGATCTGAATTGAAACAATGATATATCAATTTGTGAGATGCACAGGGAAATTCATAGCTTTCAATGCTAACATGAGATGTTTTATGGATAAAACAGAATACGCTTAAAAAGAAATATTTCACTACTAAATTTTCCCAGTTTGTCAAAATCAGTATCTTGTGGACAAGGACAATTTTAGTTTATATTTTTCATGCACCAGGTACTTCAGTGTTTAAATGAATGAGTGCATCGAACACTAATGGGGACCACAAACATCTTAATGGCAATGGTCCCGCGCTCCTTCTGGTCCTCAGTCAGGTCTGGCACCGGGTCAGAGGCCCCTGGCCATAGCTGAAGGCTGAGGGCAGCTAATGCCCATGCCCTACACCTACTGTGAAATAATTACATGGTGCAGTGAATTCGGAGTACTCACTCATTTCTTCTTGTAGGGTTTCTTGTTTCTGTCTCTGAATTTTTATTTCTTGCTCCAAATCTTCTATCTTGCTGTTCTTATTAGTTAACTGCTGGTTTAGTTCTTTTGTCAAACGCTCATAGTCTGCTATCTCCATGTTCATCAGTGTAGTCTGCTGGGCGTCCTGCACATTTTATAAAAGATTCACGCATCACAAGTCCAGTTAATTTCACTTTAAGATTGCTAAAATGATGCCACAGGAATAAACAGGTTCTATTATGTCCTTTCATAAAACAGAAATAGTGTAAGCAGTAAGGAAGAATGGGAAGTTGGCTGCTTTCTAGTTTCCAACTTCATAAACTATTTTCTAACAGTTTAACTCAACTTTTTTAGGTTCAGTGTATTGCATTATAACTTTTATTAACAACAAGCGGCAGTTCCAGTCTTCTGAGGCTCTTTATTTGTAGTATGTCTATATTTTAAGTGGCTCTTACAGTATTTTTCTTTTTAGCCTGATTTTTGGAAAAGTAGAGAAAAATTAGTCAAAACCCTAAGAATAAGACAAACTGCAAGCTTTGACAGTAATTAAATCTCATGTGTCATACAACAATCACGTACAGAAACATCACACTAAAATCTAACAATCCCTGAGCCTAGATTCTCCTGAAAACAGGCACTTAGAGAAATAAGTTAGAGGCAAACTATTAATAACAGGTTATTTTAGTAGCATAAACAACATTTACCAGTGTTCCTCTTTAACGTGTACCTAGCACCTGAGTGCTCCATCAGTTCTGACTTGATGGTTCACTTTACCTTTTTAACCAGCTCTAATTCTTGCACAGTTTTCTGAAGCCGTTTCTTTTCCTTTTGAAGCTGCAGTTGAAGTTCTTCAAGCTCATTTATGGCACTGGCGTGTTCCTAAAATTAAAAATAAAAACCATCCCCGTAACCCAACATTAAAAGATATTTGTTAGGAACTATAAAATAAATCTGAAAAAATGTGAAAAACATAAAAAGTTAAATGTTTTAAAACATAAATGTTTTGGGCCGTGAGATGGCTCAGCGGCTTAAGCGCCTGCCTGGCAGGCGCAAGGGCCCGAGTTTGACTCCCAGAACCCACATATGAAAAAGGGGCCGGTGATATCGCTCAGCGGCACGGGCGCCTGATGGTGCACAAGGTCCTGAGGTCGACCCCCCGGTACCCACAAAAAAAACAAAACAAAACAAAACATAAAATGTTTTAAAAACTCCAAAAATCACAGCCTGGAGTTTTTTTTTTTTTTTTTGTGGGTTCCGGGGGTCGACCTCAGGACCTCGCGCGCCAGCAGGCGCGCGTGCCGCTGAGCGATATCACCGGCCCCTTTTTCGTATGTGGGTTCCGGGAGTCGAACTCGGGCCCTCGCGCTTGCAAGGCAGGCGCTTACGCCGCTGAGCCATCTCACCGGCCCACAGCCTGGAGTTTTAAACTTAGAATTGGCACACATTAGGGAATTAACCACCTCTCTTGTACTCACCTATGCTACCTTTTCTTTTTTTTGGTCTTTTTGAGACAGGGTCTCACTATGCAGTTCAGGCTGACCTTGAACTCACACTGTAGCCCAGGCTGGCCTGAATTTGCAGCGATCCTCCTGCCTCAGCCTCCCGAGTGCTGGGATAACAGGTGTGTGCCACCATGCCCAGCCACCAACGCTACTTCTTTAGAAAGCCTTTTTTTGTTTGTTTGAAGACAGGGTCTCACTATGTAGTTCGGGCTGGCCTCAGCCTCGTGGCAATCCTCCTGTCTCAGTCTCCTGAGTATTGAGATTAAAGGCATGAACTACCACACCTGGGTAGGAAACCTTTTCTTCATTCAAATATTTTGATAAAACTATCACTGTATATGTGATCAACTTCGCAGGATTGTGTTTACCTTTAGCTTCTGCTCTTTCTGAAGTTTTTCAGCTTCTAGTTCTTTGTCCACCACTGCTTTGGCTCTCTGGACCTCTAAAATCTGTACTTCTAATAGCTTGGCATTGGACTGGAGTGTCTCAATACGTGCCAGGAGATCCTCATTATCAGAGTTTAATTCTTCACACTGGAATGACAAATGATTCATTACTGTAAACATGCAGAAAACACAGGTAGGAGAGAAAGAAAAAGTGCATTAAAGAAAATGTTGGCGTAATGTAAAAACTGAAGATTTCATAATCGATTCCACAGAATGACAATGTTAAATCAAGAATAAGTTCAAATAAGAATCTCTGTTGGTGTCAATATGCTAACCCTTACAGGGGACCAGATGCGCCCTGGCAGGGCAAAAAAACAAACACAAAATCCGGACTGAATATACTCAATTTAAAATTACCTGAACAGTTGAATTTCTTAACTGTTTTGTAAGGTCTTCCACGTGACGCTCAAGATTGTTAGCACGTTCTTTTTCCATATCCAACTGCTCTGACTGCTTATCGTATTCTAATAAAAGATTCTTCAATAAAGAAAAGAGTTTACTTTAGGTTATTATGCATTCAATAGGTCAGACTGTATAATCAAGCCACCCTGATGTAAGCTTTATGACTCCATTTGAGATGCTTAAAGTATTTACACTGGAAAATATGAAAATGTGAATTTGCATATGACGATGACACTAAACCATGAAAATGTAAATTTGCATACGAAAATATGTTTGCATATGAAAATGACAAAAGATCGGTATCCTTAACATAAAAGAGGTCTTACAAATCCATCTTTAAAAACACATTCAGAATCTGTATCAGAGCTTAGTCACTTTCCGTGATCCATTACATCAGGCGCTTGCTCTGCATTCTAAAAGAACTTATCATCTCATTTATTAGTTTCCTCCAGACGTAGGCCAGGGTCAATTATTAATTTTCTTTGTAATTTCTTAAATTACTTTTATGTTTAAAAGTCTTTTATACCCAGGAGTCAGTTAAAAGATGATTTCTAAAAAACTTTTCACAAAATACAGTACTTTGATTCATCCAAACTTACTCTGGTGGACACAGTGAAATAAAAACTTCACTAGTTTCCTTAAATAGTTTTCGTGTTTTTTTGTTTGTTTTTTGTTTTTTGAGACCGGGTCTCACTGTGTAGTTCAAACTGCCCTTGAAGAACCCACTTACATAGCCCAGGCTGGCCTTGAACTCATGGCAATCCTCCTGCCTCAGCCTCCTGCATGCTGGGATTACAGGCGTGTGCCACCACCTTAAATAGTTTTCTAACTCCTCCTTCACTGATTTCTGTTCTCAGATTGCCCTGGTCTAGCACAGCTTCGCTGGTGAAAGAACAGATCTGAACAGCTGGTGAAACCCCAGCGCTGCTGTTACCGGCTCTGTACTACGGGTCTCCACGCCTCAACGGACCACACGCTTCTCCACAGCTATGTGGAGGGGAGTGTCCTGAGCCACGTGAAGTGCTTCGGAGCTTGCCTGGCACACCGGAGTTTGCTGTGACACCGGTCTCTACTTCTGCATTCATCTGCCTGATTCCTCCTCCGAACTCTCCCTTATTACTGCAGCTCCTCAATAAATTTTAGTGTGTGGTCTTTTCCAGAACATTTAGCTTTTCTTGTTAGCTTATTTTCCATTAAAACTTAGAATAATTGTCAAAATCCTACCAGAAAAGAAAACAACCCTAGAACTTTCAATGAAATTATTTTATAATTTACAAGTGAATTTGAGAATATTTCAGAAAATATTCATTCATCCTATAAACATTTTGAAGTTTCCTTTTATGTGCCCAGCTGCTCATTAAAATTGTTGCCCAAAGCTGGGCTTGGTGGCACACACTTGTAATCCCAGCACTCAGGAGGCTGAGGCAGGAGGACTGCCACAAGTTCAAGGCCAGCCTCGGCTACACAGTGTGTTAAAGCCAGCCTGAACTAAATAATGAGACCCTGTCTTAAAAAAAACAAAAAACAAACAAACAAAAAAACCCATAAATAGGGGCCGGTGAGATGGCTCAGCGGCGTAAGCGCCTGCCTAGCAAGCGCGAGGGCCCGAGTTCGACTCCCGGATCCCACATACGAAAAAGGGGCCGGTGATATCGCTCAGCGGCACGGGTGCCTGTTGGCGCGCGAGGTCCTGAGGTCGACCCCCCGGTACCCACACAAAAAAAAAAAAACCATAAATAAATAAATAAATAAAATTGTTGCCCCTATTTTTTTTGGCTACTCTGGGATGTTCTTGGACCAAATCCCACTCCCACTTCTTGCCGCTGGTGTACGTCTTGTCCCTCTACCTTTCATGGCCACTGCACCAAGCTCCCCAGGCCAGGGGCTCAGGACTGCAGGTTGGCAGAGATCTATGTGACTGCCGCCTACCCCACAACTCAGAATCTCATCCACTGAGGAAATGTCTGCCGAATGAATAAATCCATGAAGAAATATGAAGACATTGATCTCGCGTGTGGCGATTTTGGACTTTATGATTTTTATAAGTGTCTCAAATTATTAAAGCAGACAAGCACATTACTTCCAAACAACCATGCTTCCCTTCTCTGGTTAGACCTGTTGTTTAAGCTTCAGGTTTACTTATTGGCCAGAACAGGAACAGCCGCCAACCACAGCTGCCATTTTGTTACTAGTTTTTTTATTAGGAAATCCCCAAAGAGAGCTGTACTTTTAAAAAACAGGAGTTTAGAGGCACTATTTAAAGGTTAGCCACTTAAAAATCTTGGTTTTATATTCTACTATACTGTGCAAAGAAAAGGGGGGATACTAACAAATGCAAGGTAGCTGTCTGCAGGGCGAGTGCTACACATCCGGTGCATTTCCCACCTCACTAGTCAGGATGCAACCAGTGATTACAATTACCGTTTACCTTACAGCTCTCTGCGCCCTGAATGAGGTCTCTCACGGATGCAGACAACTGATCCTTTTCCGCCCGAACACACTCGAGTTCTTCCTTTAGAGTCTGGGCCTATTTTAAATATACGGTAAAGTTCATGCTTTTCAAGAACAGAAAATTCTGGATTTTTCTAAAAAGTAAGAGTCCCAAATCTTGTGCTTTTCAGTTGGCGTACCTCTTTTCTGCTAGAATCCAATTCTTTTTTTGCTTTCACAGCAACTAGTTTTATCTTACTTATTTTTTCCTCCTTCTCTTTGGATTCTTTTTCCAGATTTGCTAAAAAACAGAAAATGAAAGGATAATATATGAAGTCAGAAGAAAAAAAGGGAAATACTTGCTTGTTTTAACCCTAGAAGCTGATTTTCTTTTGGAATACAAAATCTGTAGCTGGGAATTAAAATGAGCAGCCGAAACACTGGTATTACCAGGTGTGACGGCACATGCCTGTAACTGAAGCACTCTGGGAGGCTGAGGCAGGAAGATGGCAAGTTGGAGCCCAGCCTGGGCAACTTAGCTACTTGGTGAGACTTTGTTTCAAAATAAAGGGCTAGGGATATAGCTTAGTAGGAAGGCCCTGGGTTCAACCCCCAGTACACTTCAACCTAAACAAACCAACCACACATTAATATCTTCTTTTTAAAATGAAAGTGTGGCAAACAATGTTAAAATTTTTCATTTTCTTAATTCTTTAAAACAGGCTTTATTTTTTAGAGACAGGGTCTCACTATGCAGTCCATTCTAGTCTTGAACTAGTGGTTACCCTCCTGTGTCAGCCTCCTGAGTACTGGGATGAGAGGCCTGCACCACCATGCCCAGCTTAAAGCAGCCACTTTAAAAGCCGTGTCCCAAGTGTCTAGGATTGGAGAGGCTGTTAGGACTCCTCTACCGTTGTGCTTCGTGGAAACACAGGTATGTTAGGATAGCAGGTGATGGTCTGTAAGCCAGGACCAGAAAGAGGGCATCATATGCAGCTAAGTATTTATGCACACTCCTCCTCCTGGCTGGTGGATCCGACTTTTACCACTAAACCTGTAAGATGCTTGACCCACCCAATCTGGTCTCCTCTCAACCTCCGTGACCGCTTCTCCTACTTGAGGGCCAGCGTTCAGGACTTTCCTCAGCTTGGGCCCCATCTCTCTGCTTGCCTGACGGTCTGTGTGTGCATCAGGGGCCATGGGTCCCACCCACCTTTCATCTCGAGCCTCCTCCACTACTCCCGCACCAGAGTGGCATTTTCCCCCAGCAGTTGAAAAAAATCAACGAGACAACTATAGGCAAGTACTCAAGGTTAGGAACAAACAGGGGAAGCAGCTAAAGATGGAGGGAGAGAGATGGCATCTCAAGCACACTAATTTTCCTGTTTTTTGGGTTTTATTTCTTTCTTTTTGAGTCAGGGAGTCACCATGTAGCCCAGGCTGGCCTCGAACTCATCATGGTGATCCTCCTGACTCGGCTGTCATCGCAGGTTTAATTTCCCTGTTTATAAACAGTCCCTCTCCTTTCAGAACAAATCCCTTCAGAGTCATCCATACCTCCTCTGAAATTTTTCTTCCCCATGTTTTCCAAGAACCCTCTGCAAGCAAACCTGGCTCTAGGTACCACGACAACTGCCCCCTGTACTGCTAGCCCAGGGGTGGCAGCGCCTGCCACGGCAAGGCCCTCCACTGCCTCCCCATCCTAACTTCCGGGACACAGTGCACTCCAGGTCTCTCCACCGCAGGGGCTGCTGCTTTCCTGTCTCCTCACCGTCCCCATCATCTGAAGATGGAGAACTGTCTCCGGTCCTCACCTTGCTTCTACACTGATTTGGTGATGTCAACCTCACTGCCTTTTGTATTTTGAGACAGGGTCTCATTGTGTAGTTCAGCTGCCCTTGAGTTCAAATTGCCACGGAAGGGCGATCCCACCATGTCACTACAGGCAGCGAATGGGTAAGGATCAGATCTCAGCTCCTGTGCATGTCACACCAGCGCACTCCCATCAGGCGGTGCCTTCCCCAGGAGCTTCACCACACGCTTCCTGGTGCTGTAAATGTGCACACAGAGCACCTGCTGTCCCTCCTGCCACGGTACCTTCTTGTGTCACAGTCTGCATTCTTTAAGACCCAAACAAAGATCCTGTTCTGTGATATTCTTCCTAACTCAAAACAGGCAAGCCAGGTGTGGTGGTGCACGCCTGTAATCCCAGCACTTGGGAGGCTGAGACAGGAGGACTGCTGAGAGTTCAAGGCCAGTCTGGCCTACACAGTAAGACAGTCTCAAAAAAAACAAAAAAGCCCTGGAACTCCGCCCTTCTGGCTCCTCTTGACAGTGAGCTGAGCACACAACCTCCCTCACTCGCCTCCTCTACCCAGTGTTTACGACAGCCCGGCACTCAAATCACGTCTCACGATGAGTGAAGTCCAAAATCATCACAGAGCCACCTACGAATGGAATCACAGCAGTGTGCCACTCATGTTAAATGGCAGAAGGGGCACTGATGGGAGCAGAGGGTAGAGGGCAACAGGGGTGAGGAAGACATGGCGACTTCCTGTGTTTGAACCATTTGTCACCAGGCTGCTTACTCCCCAATCTATTCTAGCACTAACCGCGTCTAATGAATGGTGATGACGTACATAATAACCATAGTTACCTATTTTCTCTTCCAGTTCTTTTACTGAAGAA
Organism: Erethizon dorsatum; assembly: GCA_028451465.1. Lineage (NCBI taxonomy): Eukaryota > Metazoa > Chordata > Mammalia > Rodentia > Erethizontidae > Erethizon > Erethizon dorsatum. The sequence goes on from CM051824.1 coordinate 856,664, forward strand.
AGTTGATCATTTTTTACAGATGATTTCTCTAAGGAATCCTAGATTTTATAGGAGAAATAAAAACAAAAACCAATTCATTTCATCTCCATGATGAACTGGCCATCATTTGAAGCATGAGAAAACCATTACCAAAGGGAAGAACGCAAAGCGCAGTTCAGTGGTCTCCTGCTTTTGCTGACAGACTGAGCAGCACTAACCCTGTCACGCACATGGCATGCACTATAAAAGGGCAAAAGTACCCAGGCCAGATGCGAAGATTTATAAAGAAAATCTAAGACTGCACCCAAGGCAAAATACCACTAGCGCTCACTTCTTTGCTTACATCTAGACCCAGATACTTAAACCCCTGATCATTTATTTAAGCTCAAGATTTTTTTTTTTTTGTGGGTACCAGGGGTCGGCCTCTGGACCTCACGCACCAGCAGGCGCCCGTGCCGCTGAGCGATATCACCGGCCCTTTCTCCGTATGTGGGTTCTGGGAGTTGAACTCGGGCCCTAGCGCTTGCCAGGCAGGCGCTTACGCCGCTGAGCCATCTCACCAGCCCAAGTTCAAGATTTTAAAATGATCTACACCTTCCAAACAACCAATGTAATAAGCAGGATATACAACATGAAAATGTCTAATGCATTTTCAACATGTTTGCTACTTGAGCTTAAATGCTAAAAACTTCTGATTTCAAAGGGTAAACATGTTAATTTATATTTTTTCTAGAGTCTATCACCGAAACTAAGAATTTGAATCAGTAAAATTAATAGTACCTTTAATGACAATAACTCTGCTCTTACATCTTGCAATTCAGCTTCTTTTTGTCCCAGTAATGGCCTCAGGTCTTCATATTCTGGTATAGAAGGTTTTTCATCATGGACTTCAGTTTTGCTGTGTAATATATGAGATACTTCCTCAACTTGAATTAAAAGATTGTGGTTTTCAAGCCTTATTTTCTCATTAGCATTCTTCATTTCTAAAAGATCAAACTGCAGGGCCTCTTTTTCTGACAACGTCCCTTCTAACTCTTGCCTTAAGAGAACTTTCTCTTGCTCAAAGTCTCTTAACAAAGACCTAAGTTCTTCATATTGCTCAGCCTTTTCCTGAAGGCACTTCACTTCTTTTTCTAATTCTAACACCCTTTCAACATACTGCAAAACCAAGCTGTGATTTTTTTCTTCTACTTTTGCTAAGGACTCCCCTACAGCCTGTAGGACAAGTCTAACATCCTCCTCTTCGCTTTCTTCTGAAACACTCGACCCCATTTGTTTAAGAAAACTATACAGCTGAGTTTTAACAAATGACTTCTGAACTTGCTCATCTTCAAACAGTTTATTTAAGTTATCTCGCTCTTCAACCGTTAAGTGCAGTTTCTTTTCTAATTCAGTAATACGTTCTTTGAGGGTAAAATCTTTTTGAGAGAGAAGAGCTTCCAAATCCCTACTCAACTGGTCCTTTTCAGAACACAGTCTACTATTTTCCTCGTACAGAAACTTCACTTCTGATGACAACGTTTCCTGGTCTTTAGAGACTGTCCGCATTTGAACCATAAGTTTTTCTAATTTTTGGTCATTTTCACCCTTTTCTTTTAAAGTCTCATCTAGTCTTTCTGTCAATTCATTTACCTGTCGTTCTAGTGCACCATTGTACTGGGTGGTCTGCTCCTCTTTCTCCCTAAGTTGTTTAGTTAAGCTTTCTTCCTTTTCACACTTTTTATGCAGACTGTCTATCTCAGAATGAGAATTTTTAATTTTATTTATGAAATCATCTTTTTCCTCTGTAAGAGAACTTATCTTGGCTTCTAATTCTTGTAACATCGTGTCTCTTTGACTGAGACTAACTACGTATGCCTCATTCTTTTCTTGAAGGCTCTTTACTGTACTTTCAAGTTGAGACACTAACTCTTGCTGAGATAGTAACTTTTCATTTTCTCCCTGGAGATGATTCACAGTTTCGAGAAGAGCATCTTTTTCATTAAATGCAGTCCTAAGCCTCTGCTGAAGTTCATGGACATCAGATGCTTGTTGTTGCTTCATTGATTCAAACTCTTGACTTATTTTTCCAGCCGATTCTCCTAGCTCTGTCTGTAAAATTTCCATAATCTCTCGCAAACTCTCATAATTTAATATTGCTTCTTGCTTTTCTTGTTGAAGGTTTTCACACTGTTCCTTGAGACCCTGTATTTCAAACATTAATGCCAATTTTTCTTTTTCTGAACCTGACAAAAATGTCTCATTTAGCTCTGATATTTCTTTTTGATGTTTTTCCTTGAGATTCTGTACTTCCTTTTTATGTTGTTCTACAGCACAATAAAACTGTGTATTTAAATCTTCCAGCTCATACTTTAATTTTTCTATTACACAGCCCTGCTCTTCTTTAGCTAGTAACAGTTCATTAATCTTAAATTCCAAGTCTTCTCGTTCATGAAAAAACTCATCCTTTATGTGCTGGGCATCCATTTCAAGTTTTAATTTAAGATTATTCATATAAGTTACCTCATCCTTTAAGATACTATGCTGAGATTCCAGTTCTTTTAAGGAATCCTCTAAGTATTTGGTTTTTTCATTTACTACTTGTTTCACAAAAGTGTCTTCCTGTAAGAGGACAGAACCCACTGGACGGTCTGAGTTTGCATCCAAGGTGGCTTTCCTTAGGTTTTCCAATTCACATTTATATTTCTCACGAATGGTCTGCTCACTGGCCTCACACTGTTTCACTAAGTCCTCTTTCAGCTGGTTTAACTTACTTATTTCTGCTTCATGTTCTTCAGCTGATGCTTCGATCTGGTGTGTCAGTTCTTTCACTTCTTCTTGCAAACAATTAATATCTCTTTGGTACTGCTGAGAATTTGCCTCCATGATTTCTTGGAGGTGAGTAACTGCTTGCTTCTTTTCATCAGTGGTGGCTTCTAACTGCTTTTGCAGATAGAAAATATGTTCCTCAAAGGCTGGCCTCATTTCTTCAATCTCTTGTTGCAGTTTTTTAACATCACCTTGAGAGCTACTCTGAAATTTAAGTTGTTCTGAAAGCGCTGCCTGTTTGTTTATTGCCTCTTCTAGCTTCTTTTGTAACCCAGCCTTATCTTCACTGTGTTTGGAATGTACTGTCATCAATTCACTTTTCAAATTTTCAATTTCTTTCACATAGTTCCCGCGTGACTGTTCAAACTCCTTGTGCACATCTTCCATTTTAGTTACAGAAGCCTATTACAAAAACAAGCACAAATCATTTGAGTAAGACAAAAGAAACCCTTGCCCTCAGGAAAGACATCAGTCACAGATAACCCGAGAGCAGAGGAGACAAACAGGACCTGGAGAAGTGATGCTGAGAGTCTAGGCATTCTGCATAGGCTCCGCCCAACTGGAGAAGAGCCATGTACAGCAGCAATACCACAGCTGGTAAAAGCAGTAACTGACAACTAGGAAATCTCTGAATTTTTTCTTTTAAAAGATGATAAATCTGTACAAGTCATAAAGCTTCAACTAACAGCTCCTGCACAGATTAAGAAGAGATTTTGGAAAAAATTAGCCCAGACCTAACAGGCAAGGAAGTAGAAATATGCTACTGAGTATCCTGGAGTTGAATAGACAATGGTATTTAAAGTTGTATGAAGACCTGGCATGGTGGCACATGCCTGTAATCCCAACGCTTGGGAGGCTGAGGCTACGAGTTCAAGGGTAGCCTGGGCTACAAAGTGAGTTCGAGGCCAGCCTGAAATACATAGTGAGACCCCGTCTCAAAACAAAAAAAAAAGTTACATGAAAATCAACTTACTTCTTTCATTTTTATTAAAGAATGACAATGTAGTTTTAAGGAAGATTAAACAATGTAATAAATGTTAGCTCTATCTTTCTGTAAATGAATAATTTCAGTCATTTTTAAACCTTAATCTTTTTTTAATAATATAAGACTGTATTAGATGCTTTCTAAGGTCTCAGCTTAAATCCACGAGTACACTGTTATGAATAAAAAAGAAAATATTAAACACTGCCTTACTTCAACTTCCTGCTTCATTTTAACATTTTCCTTTTTCAGAGAAAGACACTGCTGTTCAGTCTCCGCTTTCTCCAGAAGAATAGCATCCAGGCGCTCAGTCAATGCCTGTTTCAAAACAGGAAGATTTGTTTGTGCGAGGTTAAAAATGGTGGCTTGACCGCACATATAATTTGTTTCCTCACCGTTTCCAAACCCTGCCAAAGAAAGAATAATTCAAAAAGGTGTAAATATAAGAACAAAGAGAAAAGGAGAAAAGACATGAAGATACGAGAAATTTCAATACATTTTTGGAAAACTGAATGCAAAGAAGGATGGACTAAATCAGAACAAAAAAAGAAAGCCATAATATAAGGGCCTGTACAGGCAGGAACCCAGAGAAGCAGACGAAGACTCTCCAGAAATAAAATACTCAGGGATGGCAGATACCAGGGGCTGGGGATATAGCTCAGAGGTAGAGTGCTTGCCAGTATGCATGGGGCCCTCAGGTAGACCCCAGCACTGAAAGAAAGAAGGGAAAGAAAGGGAATCCAAGGTAACACGTGTTTCAAGGAAGGGGTAACATGTGGGTCCAGAAATGGGGACTGGCTGACAATCTGAACAAGGAACAGCCAGAAGAACAAGCAAGTTAGACGATTAGGAACAAGTACTTATCAGAAATACTAAAAGCTCACATAAGACAGATATACATTCCTAGAAAAACATAGCTTTACTGACTCAAGAAAAAAAAAAGCATAATATGGTAATCAAATGTGGTTAAAAATTGCCAAAAAAATTAGAGGGAGAGGTGGTTGTATAGGTGAAATCTATCAAATTTTCAGGGAAAAGATAAGATTATACCAATTTTCTGTGAACTTATCCAGACAAAATAGAAGCAAAAATACTACGATAGTCTACAAAATTATAAACCAACATCCAAGCTCTTTACAAAAAGGAAAAATAAAAGACCCATTGTACTACAAATCTAGATGCAAAAATTGTAAATAAAACATTAGTTCCCCCACTACCATTTCTTTTCTTTTTTTTTTTTGTGGGTACCGGGGGTCAACCTCAGGACCTCGCGCGCCAGTAGGCACCCGTGCCGCTGAGCGATATCACCGGCCCTTTTTTCATATGTGGGTTCCGGGAGTCGAACTCAGGCCCTCGCGCTTGCCAGGCAGGCACTTACGCCGCTGAGCCATCTCACCGGCCACCCCACTACCATTTCTAATTAAGACTGTACCAACTCAGGAGGCTAAGGCAGAAGGACTGCACATACAACACAGCAAGACACTGTATCAACAGAGAAAGTGTATCAAATATCCTAACCAGTAAAAGAAACCTACGAAAAATATGAGAAATAGACTAAGAAAGATTGATATTATTTAAAAGACATTATTAAAGATTGATATTATTTATCAATGATATGATTACACAAAAAATCTAGAAGCATCTACAGGTAATTAGAAAATGAGTTTCATGAAGCCTCTAGATATGATTAATATACAACATTTGTTCCATTTTGTATACTGCTAGCAAATGACAAAACAATTTAAAAAAGAAATCATTTACAATGGCATCAAAGAACATCAAGAGTGTAGGAATAACTACGTAGTTTGGCATTATCTCCTAAAGCAGGGCTTTTATGTAACTTTTCACACTGCAATTCCATTCATTCACCTCTGGGAACCTTTCACATCTTCAGATTAGAGATGCGTCTGATAAATTCACAGCACTGTATTCCACTACACAAGCCTGGACACAACCCCAAAGCCCATCCACAGGCCCTGAAGGAACTGCATTAGGGTAATAAACCGAGACTTCTACAGCAGTCATGGTGATGTGTGATGACATGGAGAAAAAGCCTTCTTCCAAATAACATGGCACCTTTTTAATGACGTTAAAAGCTAAAATGGAAAAAATAACATTTATTTAAAATGAGGCTCAGATTTTTTTTTTCTTTCTCTCTTTTTTTGGTTTTTTGAAACAGGGTCTCCCTGCACAGTTCAGGATGGCCTTGAACTCATGGCGATCCTCCTGCCTCAGCTTCCCGAGTGCTGGGATTACAGATGTGTGCTATCACGCCTGGCAAAACAATATCTTTAAGTGATACTTATAGATGCAGTAAAGTTTTATACAAGGGAAGGGTGATGGGATTCAGGGTGATGGTTACTTTGGGTGTGGAAACAGTGGGGTAGGAGAATGGGCAGGGATGACATAAGAAGATGTAAATAATTTTCGAAATCCTAGCTGTTTATTTTCACAGATGATTACATTAAAAGTAACTGAATGTGAAGGAAACAGATAATGGAAAGGAACCAGAAGCTTTTAAGACAATATGAACTTATTTCTTCTGTAAGATAGAACATGTAGAATCTTAAATAAGATGCATGAAAAAAGAACATCCAGATGTCAAGAACAGGCTCTGTGAAACTAAATATTTAAACTCCAAAATAAAAACCTGAACATAGTGATAGAAAAATGAAGCCACTGACATTTCTTAGACAAAGTGGAAAACTGGAAGTTAAACGCACTCTAGATGAGCGGCCCAAGCGGCCCATGCATACATACTCTGTGGCCACCCCTTTGGCCTCTACGGCCGCTGCTTCCTGGCCGCCTCTTCCGTAGACACCAGGAAAGCTAAGCAGTAACACCCAAATCTCCCAGGTCAACAGGATGAAGGCACAGGAGTCCAGAGAGGCTGCGCCCTGAGGACACCAACGGGAGGCAGAACCCACCCGACGGCTGCCGACCTCTGATCTTCGGAGGTGAAGTTCTGATACAACACTGTTGCTTAAGAAAGCGAAAATAAAGCAGGTGTAGAAAACTTTAGAGTTCTATACCAAATTACAGCTATAAATCAAACAGAGCAAAGGCATTTTAAAATCTAAAGCAACATGAAAAGTGACCTCCCAAGTGTTCTTTCCTAGGAAAACTGCAGAAAGATATGCACTACGCAAGTGAGATGATCAACTCAGACAGTGACAAGGGACCCAGCCAGCGGGCCAACACAGGAAGAAGTGCACAAGTGCGCAGGGTCACTACCAAAGGCCACTTCCAGAAGGATGGCACAGCAGCCTGAGAGCCCCACCCCCCAGCCGGTGCAGGGAGACAGAAGGCTACAGAAGGCAGGAAAGCCACACAAATTGAGCTATGTCCTGGAGCAACAACAGGTCTCCAGCATACCTGTGCCTGACACAGGCAGAGGACACAGGAAACTGGAGAATGAAAGCATCTCTAAAATCGCAAGGCATAAGAACCAGTGGTGCTGCTGGGCGGCCAGAGGCGGCAGCTGGTCATGTGAGGCTGAGGATTTTCCCCAGGCAGCTAGAGATGTAACTGTCAGCTCAGTCGTGACCAGGGACATGGATCTATAGGTCTATCTGTAGAGCAGTACTGTAGAGCACTGAAGTCCTCAGGGTGGCAGGTTTTCTGAGGGTGACAGGGCAGAACAGGACAGAGACTGAACTATAACCACAATTAAGGAGCATGTGGGCAGAAGAGGAGACAGAACACGGCCTGCAGATAGAGCTCTGGAGGTCATTAACAGTGAAACAGAGGGTAAAAATTCTAATCAAGGCGAGGGAGGAAGTGGTAAAGCCAGACAGAAAGGCAGGTAATCTCCAGCAGGCTGATAGCCCTCAAGAAAATTCTACTCACCATCAGACATTTCCTCTAAGTAAATAAATTAGCAACATTCACAGCCATTTCATTACCTTAATAATACCATCACTTCCTCCATCAACAGGTTTTGATTTGAGTTCCTCAATTTCTTTCTCCAATTCTAAGTAAGAAAAGATTCCAGTTCAGAAATGAAGAAAATAATTACCAGCTAAACTGTTACGTACATTCTAAAAAACCTCCCAAATCTATAAATTAGAATATACTTAAGCAGCAGATACTTTGAGAAATATTAATTTCACCCACAGGATAGTATTACATTTTCTTTTCCTTTTTATTAAGGAACACTTCAAGCAAACAAAAAAGTAGAGAAAATAGTGATTATTGATGACTCTGTATGTGCCCATCGCTTTACTTCAGCAATTATCACCTGACCAATTTGGTTTCATACAAAGCTGTACTTTCTCCTTCTTCTCTTTTCTTAATCACTCTTCTAAGTTTTCTTCTCTTTTTTTGAGATGGAGTCTTGCTATGTTGCCCAGGCTGGCCTTAAACTCCTACGCTCAAGTGATCCTCCTGCCTCAGCCCCGAGGCTACATACAGGGACTACAGATGTGTGCCACTGTGTCCAACCACCCTGATAATTTGGAAGTGAATCCCAGACAATTATTTGCAGCTGTAAACACTTTTTACCTATAATTTTAAAGTAGTAACTAACCTCATATTAAGCGTAAACGTTAATCTAAGTATTTCATCATGCCTAGCTCTGGAGCCTAGAACATCTTTCCAAATAAATTACTCTCTTAAATACAAGTTGAGTGAACTTCCAAAACATAATCTGATCTTTTTTTCTGGCAGAGTCTTAGATTTTAGGCAGGGCAGTTAATATTTTTAAGCCACTACAAATTCAAGAGCTTATTCACTTATATTGTTAAAGGATACGAATGTCTTTTTCTTTTTGGAATAATAAGGAAACTGAATAGAGAATCAACTTCATACTGCAATAGCAATACTTTGTTATTTTACTTGAGTATTTTTATTATGTCTTTGGGTTTACAACTTTGTCTCTCTCATTTCAACTGACTCTTCTGGAAAATACGCTTACCTGAGGAGAATCTATGCATATGAAGGAAAAATGCTTTAACTTTATGAAGTTTTTTTTTTTTTTTTTTTTTTTTAATCATTTTCTCTAACTTTAACAACTCAAAGGTAGCTACAGTTTAGACATGGGAAATCATCATCATCATCTGAGGTAAATGGTAAGAATGTTAAGATACCAGTACAGGGGCCGGTGAGATGGTTCAGCAGCGTAAGCACCTGCCTGGCAAGCGCGAGGGCCCGAGTTCGACTTCCGGAACCCACATACGAAAAAAGGGCCGGTGATATCGCTCAGCGGCATGGGCGCCTGTTGGCGCGCGAGGTCCTGAGGTCGACCCCCGGTACCCACCAAAAAAAAAAAAAAAAAGATACCAGTACAGTGACTAAGATGCACTTGAAATCACAAGAAAATAAAAACAGGCCATGACTACTTAAAAAACTACCATGTTTAGCCAAGATGAATATTTTCAACCCAATACCTGTACACCTTGATTTAGCTTTCTGTAACAGCATCATCTGCTTCTTGGCGAACTTGATGAGATCTTCCTTGGGCAGGGTTTCCAGCTGAAAGATGTTATCAACTTGTTATGAGTCATGCTTGTAAAATGCCACAAAAAGAAACAATGTGCATCTAAAAATCAAGACATTATGCCGAACAAAACTGTATGCCAACCAAACACCACAACTTTGTTTCGTATTTCTAAAAGTTAGCAAATCCAACTTCAATAGTTCTTAGTGGGCAAAAATCACAAAATCTCTACCAGATACAGCCGTAAGAGACTGACGTTTCTAAGTTTTGATTTAATTGGACAGTTAGGGTTGGAACTAGCACCAATTAAAAGCTGTAAAACTCATTTTATTCCAAGCTGAAAGTTGTCTCTGGCTGTGTGAAAACTTAAGCATAATTACAGCAACAAGATGAATCAGATAACATTTAGGCTCTACCTAAAAATTCACCTGTGTGGGCTCAGTTTTCTCATCTGTAAAATGAGAACAACAGCATCCACCTCATGTTACCAGGAACTGAGTGTTTGGGCAAATGCCTGAAACGCAGCAAGCAAATAATAAACCTCAGCGAGAAGCCAGTACCATCTGGAATCGCTGAACAACAAACCTTAGCAATGAGCCACTATCACCCTGTGCGGTGCCATAAAAATAACCTGGTTGAACTCTCCCCCAGCACTATAGTCCCTGCTCCTTCCACCTCACCACTACTCAAACCTTCATAAATGGCTTAATGTTTTACTTCATGTTCGAGACACTGCGGGATCTGTTTAACGTCTGAAAGCCAGCAGTGCTAACCAGGAGCAGGAAGTAAACAAAGCGCGTCCCTAACAGGACATTCAAAAAAAAGAGAAGGAACGGGAGACTGCGAAGCGCAGCCGAGTCCCGGAGAAGGCGTGTCTCGGCGACAGGCCGCGCGCCCGAGCCCGCTGCCAGCCCCGCCCGCCCGCCCGCGCCTTCTCCCACCTTGGATCTCGCGGCGCCGGGGGCGGCTGGGGCGGCCACCCCGTCCTGGGCAGGGTCCTGCAAAACAAGCCACGCCGGGGGTCAGCCGGCTGCGGCTCGGCTCCGGCTCCGTCCCCCTCCGGAGGGCGGGTCGCGCTCCGCAGCTCCTCGAGGAGGGGACGCGGCGGCGGACGTCAGGGTGGCGGGGCTCGGGGTCGCCGCGCCGCCCCCCGCGTCCTCGGCCCGGGTCCTCCGTCCCCCTGAGACCTCCCGGCCCCCAGCCCGGTCCTCCGGCCCCCAGCGCGCGGGGTCCCAGCCCTGCTACCTCCATCCCTGCGGCGCAGCCCCCAGCACCCGGCCGCCGCCACCCCCGCGCTTCCGTCCGCGGCCGTCGCCGACGTAGCCGCAACTGCGGGTCAAAGGTCGCTCTCTCCGGGCGCCCCGCCCCGCGTCGCCCTGGCTACAGCGCGAGGAGCTTCCGCTTCCGCCTTTCCTTCGGGGGCGGCGTGCGGGAGCTCGGGGACCTGCGGTCCGCGCGTGAAGCGGGTCGGGTGAGGGAGCGTGGGCGGCGGGTCACCCGCGAGTGCTCGCGCTCCTGCAGAAAGGAAGACTTCTGCCCAACCCCAGGCATCTTTCTCTTCGAAGCAGACGGGCAGAAGGAGGGAGGAGGGGCCCGGGTGCAGAGGGAGGGAGTGACTTACCAGTTCACCAGGCGTTGTGTTACGTTTTGTCGTGGGCTGAGCCCCGACTGCTTGGGAGCCAGCCTGATGAACTCATGTTCGCCACCCATCCAAAGCTCTAGTATTCTCATTGCTAGCACCATTTGTTTCAAAGGTACATCATCCGTGAGAGTCCACATTAGTAACGAACAAACACCCTGAGTTCCCCTGCCAAAAGATGTGCAGAAATGCGAGAATTCCATGCAGAATTCTTAGAGCAGCTTGTATCCTGTGACCTTGCTAAACTCACTTATTGTAGGAGGTTTTCTGAAGATTTTTTTTCCTGATTTTTTTAAATGTAATCATGTCATCTGTGAAGAGGAACACTTTTTTTCTGCCTTTTAAATAATATGCCTTTTATTGCTTGCTTTCTCTCCTCATAGCTCAGACTAAGACTTCCAGCACTGTCGAATAGGAGTGCGCCTGCCTGCCTTAGACAAGGGGGGGATCCATGGGGGGAAGTCTTTCATCATGGAATATGTTAGCTGTGTTTTTTCAGATTCTTTTATGAAACTTCTGCATCTGCAACTAAAAAATAAACTTTATAAATATCACCATTGTGTCTTTATTATGAAAATTAAATGCAGATCTGGTGAAATAATAATATGGTGTTCCTTGTTTGCACTTCTGGGAATGGGTCTACACCTGTGGTACCCCTTTGTCTAAGTACTCACTTTGTGTACGCTTAGGTGACATTGTAAGTATATGTAAACTTTTAGGTGTGGCCCAGAAAGTTATAGTCTTGTTACTTAGGACGTCTGTTCCATTGTGGTGACATGTCCAGGGAGATAGCTACATTTTTTCATTTTTCTGTCTCTGCCTACCCCAAACATGTACACCCAGGTATATTCATCACCTATCTTCAAGTAATTGACAATTTGTGGTCAGTCTTGTTTCACTTTTCATATATATTGCCTAATTCTCCATATTATTTTGAAATAAGTCCAGGACATCATATTTCATTTATATAGATTTCTAAATGTGTCTCTAAAAGACAAACACTTTGTGAAAAGCAGAAAAACACTTAGCACACAAATAAGTGAATCCCTAATCCCACGTAGCAAATCAGTGTTCAGATTTTCTTATTAAAATACTCTTTTAGGGTTTGGTTCCTTGGCTCAGATTTTAAGCAGGGCCTATACATTGAAATTGCATTCATAATACCACTTAAGTCTCTTTTAATCCTCTGTCTTTATTTTTCCTTGCAGTTATTAAAGAAATTGAGTGTTTTGTCCTGAAGGGTTTCTTTATGGTTGGGTTTGCTGATTGTGTACCCATGGATTCACTTTCCCTTCTCATTTTCTCACTGCGTTTTCTATAAGTTACTAAAGGTTTGATCAGACTCTAGTTGGTGCTTCTCTGCACACGTGTGCACACGTGTACATGTGAGGAATAGTTCACAGGTGGTGGAATTCTATCAGGAGGTGTGCAAAACCTGTCTTGTAATGTGAGCAGTATTGATGATCATTTCTTGGGTCCGTTAATTCAAGAGTTGCAAAATGGTGATATTCTGAATCTGTCATTCTTCATTGATTTATTATGACAGCTGAGATACTTCTCTCAGGAGAAACTTCCCTTCATTAATAATTTTGTTCTCTGAGGATCAATGTTTTTCCTTATATTTACTAGTTTTCAAAGCAATTCTCATGCATGGATTGTGGTGGTTAATTGACTAATTGTCAACTCCAGTGGAGAACAACCAGCTGAATTGAGTCAGCACAGTTCTGGGCGTGGAAGACCCACTTTTAGGAGTGTTGCTGGAACAATATAAAAGGAAAACAGGAGGGAAGGATTTTGGCTGATCTTCCTCAGAGGAGTTTCCTTGCAACTGCTTTTCTTCAGAGGAGTTTCAGTGGTTTTTCTTTGAAAGGGCTTTGGCTGTTTTCTTTCTTCGGGGGAGCTTCAATCCTCATCTTCATTTTGGACGTCGTTTCCTGCCTTCCAGTGCAGAACCCTCAGACTTCTGGCTCAGATCCTTCAGCTTTTTGGCACAGACACTTCAGCTTCTGGCACTGGCCCTTGGCTCTTTTCAGTGCAGATCCGTCGGCCCCCTGACAGGGACTTGCATGGGACATTGCTATGGGCTCCAAGCCCTCGACTGGATCTTTTGGGTCTCTAGCTCGCAGACGGACATTTACACTCTTCTACAGCTGACTCTAGTAAACGATGACTGATACATGGATTTAAGAATATTCGATGAGTTTCAATCCATTGTAGCTTTTCCCACGGTTCATTTTGTCCCACTCTTGGTTTCACAGGGAAGCCTTTTCAGGTTGCCTCTGGAGTTGAACATGTCCTCTGACAGAGGTTGGAGGACATCAAGGTTGGAGGGAACCCTAGAGGTTGGCTGCCATGCCCTCCCTTCTTTCCCATGAAGCTCATTTCTGCTTAGAGTTCAGGGAGACTTCCTGAGGCCCCCAGTTGTGTACTCACAGCAGCCTCCTCCTGATGCTACTTGAGATGACCTTGATATTTCTCCGACACCACAGTCATTCCTAGTGGACCTCAGGATGTCTGCATGCTTTTTTTCCATCAACCTAACAATTCAAATATAGCAACGAATCACATTCATATAGACTAGGCTGAACTGGAAAATTATTCAGCATATTATCCCACTGTTTTTTAAATCCTCGAATCCCTTAGTCCCTTCAGATTCTGTTCCTCATAATTGAGGCTAAACAGCATCATCTCGAACAAATAAAAAGTAAAGACATATTTGCTATTTTCATTTTTCATCTTAACTTTCCTGATTCACTTCTCCTGCAGGAAGGGGGAAGAATGAATACTTTGATTTTATGAGCTTTCTCTACAGTGCACGAGGGGAATAGACAGTGAAAGTGGAGTAATCCTATAATATATAAACATATGTAAAATAATAGGTATACATAAATGTGCATGTATATATAAAGTATAAGTAAATTATACACATAAACCCCAAGTAGACACTACATTTCATGGCCCAAATCACTTCACTCCACTGCCATGGCAAATAGTTCCTTGACTTTAGGAAATGTATGATAAATTCCTGTTTTGATAAATAACTTGAAGAAATCACTTGCAATAAAAGTGCTAGTTACAAGTAGAGACCATTACATTAAATAAATAAATCAGACACACAAGTTTAAATATTGCATGATCTCTCATATAAAAAAAACAAATTATAAATAAAGAGCAAAATAAAAGGTAGATAATAGGAAGTAGGGGCTTTTTCTCAAATGGGAAGGGGAGTGAGACAGAAGGAGGGGCAAGGAGGGGAGAGAGGGAATGGGAAAAAAAAGAATTAAAGGGGAGAAAAGGAGATGAAGCTTTTGTAAATGGGAAGGGGACCAAGAGTTGGAAGGGGCAGGGAAGGATGGGAGGGGTATAGGACAAAGAGAATTAAGATGTGTTATATACATGAACCAACTCCCCACGATAAATGTAATCATCGTGTACTGCAAACAGGTACTAATAAAAAAAAAACAGATTAAGTAGATTCTGTACTTATTCCAATCCTATAAAAATTTCAAGGACAAACACAGTAAGAAACAGTTGCATTCCAGGACTGGGTCAGCAGCTGGGCACAGGAACGCAAAGGAAGCCTTTCTTTCCTCTTTCTCCCACGCCCCAGTCCTTCCTTGCCCTGGGCTCAGTGGTGCTGTCTAGGAGTTGCAGTGGTGGGTGGAGCAGGACCCGCTTCATGCAGGTGCAGCCTACTGCCACTGTCCTTTCTGGTTGTCACTGTATGGGACATTTATTCTCTGAGATGATGGAGCAGGCACAATGTCCTTGATCGTCTGCCAGCCTCTGCTACTGTTCCCCTTAAAGAAAAAATCTTGTATTTTTTACCTGACTGGTTACAGTGATTGCTGAGTGTCCTAAGTATGTTTATCATCTTTCATACTTTAAGTAAACTAAAGGATATTTGTGAATTGGTTGTGAGCACTCTGAGGTCTTCTGATACCCTAAATCCATTGCAAAGACCTTATTTAGATTTTAGAAAATAATCTTCTTTATGCTTCATATCCTCTAAATTTCAGATTAGCTCACATTTTTAAGATAGATGTTAGCTCAACGAGCCTGCTTGATGAATATGTTCCTTGCAATTGTGAAAGTAACACAGGTACATTGAAGAATGTTTGGGAAACACAGAACAACCTCAAAAAGAAAATAAGAATTACCTGACCATGTTGTAGATGCAGGACAGGAAATTGGGGTCATGCATTTGTAGTGACAGTGCTGTGTTGCTGGCACAGTGCACAGAGAGGACACTGCTGGATGCTCATGGGCTCTTCCTGGGGACAGCTGAGGCAGCCCCCCCCTGGAGAGGAGTGCCCACCAGCTGGCACCCATTGCCACTCTGTTGTCCTCAAACAAACCACACTGAAATGCACCTGTTACCTAGGAAGGGTCCAGAGAGACTACTGACCTTTTTGTGTTGTTAGTGCACTAGTAAATGTTACTTAGAAAACTCAATCCTTGGGTCTTCAGAACTTTAGTTATAAGTCTTAGCATAAGCATGGGAAAAATACGTTAACACATTCTGTGGATGTGGCTAAAATGTAGTTATTTAGTTATTACTTTAGTTTTATCTACAGCATCCCAATAACTATCTCTGCCTGAGGGCTCCCTTCTAGTGACAGGCAACTGATAGCATTTTGGGGGGGGTACCAGGAACTGAACTCAGGACCTCATGCTTGCCAGGCAGGCACTGCACCACTGAGCTAAATCCCCGGCCCCTTAGTTTAGTTTTAATATATGGAATGCTTAAAAGTGAATGCACCTGGTCTAACCTCTTGGCTCTTATTCTGCATAAGAAACTGAGGCCAGAGTTACTGCTAAAGGCCCTAAGATGGTTAGTGGCGGAGATGGTACCAAAAATGAAGACTCCTGACCCTTGGTACAATGCTTTCTCCCATGATACACAAATACCAGCAGCCTGGTAATATACCCTAGAGTAGATGAACATGCCGTAGCCAGCCAGCATTATATTTTAATTTGTCGAGTACATTTTTACAGTTTTGAACACAAATGTGCATGGTTCCTAGGTGTTTGTACAGTGAATTCCGGTTTCCATCTGCACTCAGGAGGAGCCTGCCATCCAGGCTCCTGTGCAGTCTCGCACGTGTCAGTCTCCCCGGTGCAGTGCTCTAGATTTGGGCTGAGAGCAAGGAAAACAGACATGACTGCTCTTGCTCAAGACACCATCATGTAGCCATCAAGTGGACACAGCGTGAGGAGCCAGGCGCTGTCCAGCATGCTGGGGCTCAGCACAGGTCCTTCCTTTCCTAGAGCTTATCCAGCGTACTTTTTTTGTGTAGTGTGGGAGTAGGTAAGCTACTTTTTTAGGTAAGGGTGTGTGTGTGTGTAGAGTCACAATTTAGACTTTATTAATTCATTTTATAGTTAACTGTTGTTGGCCGATTCCGAAATGAATAAAATACAGCCTCTCACCCCAGGGAATAAGAGGGGAGCCAGGGTGCATACTGGAATAATTAGTAACTTTACAGGTCATTCCTACATGGGGTCCATGGGTCTCTCATGGTTGCACCCATCTTGCAAGAAGTCTGCCTTTGTTCTGGACTATATTTTAAAGAATACACAGAGAACAGCTCCAGAAGACAGGCAGCATTTCTGTCTGAAGAAAAGGGCAGGCACACTTGCAGGATAAAAAAACGAGGGCACATTAGGCACAGAGTGCTCTTCTGTAATGCAGCCCACTGCTGAGAACTCATCTTTGCGCTGCCTGGATCTCAGGGAACACTCTTGCTCTGGCTACTGCTGCTGTTAAGGGAGCTGACCTGGGAGCCTGATGCCTTCTGCTAGCACCTGTGAAGCTATAGCTACTCACGTGACTTGCAAGTGGGGAAGCATCTCAATCCCTCTGCTCCTGGCGCATTTCATACGTGCCATTCAAACACTTCCACCTCACCTTTGCTTGGTTACTGACGTGGCCACTGGTATCCTGCCAACTTCAGCTCTGTGCAGGAGCAACCTGACAGCCTTTGGCAGGCCCATGTGGCTGTGCTGCTCACTTCCCGCCCTAGGGCTCTCCAAAGTCCCCCTGCAGCAAGGACCGCTCAGCATGCAGAGCCGGGGGTGTGGGAGGCCAACACCCATGGGATTGTCTTTGACCGTGAGGAAGGGTGTTGTGTGCAGGTGTTGAGCTAGCAGACTGGGAAGGAGAGGGGTTTTGTGTGATAGGTAACTGATGATCGTGGCGGGTGCTGTTGGAAGAGCCAATGTGAATAAATATCATCTCTTAAGGAACAGAGGGGAAAAAGGTCCCAAGAAAGAATATTAATAGTTGTATAGGCTATTTCATGCACACCATTCAAATTCAAGTGGAGAGGCTACGAGGGCAGTGGGATAGCTGAGTCTTACACTTGGGGGATATCTGGGGACATCTATATCCTTCCTGGCAAGATTGTGCTACTTGCGTTTTGAGTCCAGGGAGTGACAGCAAGTTCATCTGCTTGGAGGAAGTCTGAGCCTTGAAGCAAGCAGAAGATTTTGAAACAGTTGAGAAGTAAGAGAGGTTTGAGGGAGAGTTGATAAATGAGGAGTGAGAGGGCTGCAAAGAGACAGCAAGTCTCTAACCGAGATTAGACAGAAGGTAGTCATGGGCCCAGCACCATAAATTTTTTCAGTACTGGGGATTGAACCCAGGGCCTTTGAAATAAGCTACTACCTCCCCCCTTTAGGATCTCTTTAAGTCTGTAAATTGCCCAGGCTGGTCTTTAACTAGTGATTCTTCAGCCTCAGCCTCCCAGAGTGCTGGGATTACAGGCCTTCAGCACCATGCCCGTGCCTGGATACTTTTTAACTAGTCTTACTAGCTTAAAGGTGGGAGGGAATAGTGTACAATTTCACGGTTCACCAAGTGGACATAGGAAATGGTAGAGGAAATAGACCCTGTGTAGTGATTAAGGGACAGAGGACAAGCTGCAGAGCCCGGGTTAAGTAAAGAGACCAAATGGAGGCGAGGGGAGGGGAAGAAGGAAGGGCTGAAGCCAAGAGAAGGCAAAGAGAGGGTTTTGTCAAGGCGTGGGAGTGATAAAGGGAGAAAGGACACTGCGATCCCAGAAGAGAAAATTCAGAGCATGGGAGGGGCCATGTGACAAGAAGGCTACCAGGGAGTTTTCTGGAGAATACTTTGTCTTTTTGTTCACAAGGACACATGGTGCTGGTGTTCCTTGTTTTATCTAGAGCTGTGGCAGCTGTTGACTACAAGGCCAAGGCCAAGAAAACCCTGGAGACTCTAGCTGTAGCATCAAACTGTTCTTTCATTCCAGATATTCTGTCTGGGAGGAGAATGATCCATTTGTTTCGGCCATGTTAGTCAGATGTCATTGCTACTTTCTAGTCTGCAGGGCTGCCACGGCTAAGTACCTGATGACGGATGTCTATTTCGTCACAGTACTGGAGGTGGGAGTCTGACATCAAGTCAGCAGCGCTGGTTTCTCTCCAGGCCTCTCCTGGGCTCGTAGGTCTTTGCTTCCTCCCAGTGTCTTCACAGGGTGCCCTCTGCACACATCTGAGGCAGGAGACTAGGGCATGGCGAAGCAGCTTGGCGATTGGGCTTGACCTGTGAATTGTGGAGACTTGTTTACCATGGAGATTCAGGACATGAGCACAGAGCAGCTCCAGAGCCCGGCATCCGGTACCCATCTGAGAAAGCTTTTTCCAGTTCTTCTAGTGTGGGAACAAGCCGAGCCCGGCACCCAGTACCAATCATCCAGCACAAAATCAAGCGGGTTTTTGGTGGGACAGCTTAGATCTGGTGTTACAAAGAGGACAAAAGATGTAACAGTCATCAAGCTCATGGCTGCTGTGAGCTTTCGCCAGCTGCCCTCACTCTGCTGGGTGAACTTTTCCTACCGACTGGCCATACTCAGGTGCAGAGTATTTCTTTTCAGAGCATTTTTTCTTCTCGAGCACTTCTTTTGTGCTTCTGTTTCTTCTTCTGTTCTAAATAAACGTTAAACTTTTACATTCATTACTTGGTCTGCACGGCAAACAGAAACACCGAAATGTCACCCGGGATTTGGAGGCAGATTTATTTAACATTGATGGGCACTGACAAGGAATCAATCCTTATAAAGCTGTCAGGCCTCGAAGGCTCAGGGAGGGAGGTTTTTAGGGTGTTGCAAAGGGAAAGTACAGAGGCAGAGTACTGCCTTCAGTTGGTTCTCATAGTGTGCATCATGGTGACCAGCTACGCGTCACAGAGACCAGCTGTTTCAAAGGAATAGAAGTAACAGAAACTGTAAGAGGAGCTGAAGTAAATTGGAGGTTACCTGGGCAACTAACAGAAACTGAAGTGTACTGGCGGGGGGAATGCACTTTCTGCTACAGGTCCATCGAATTCTTTGAACGGGAGAGTGAGAGCCTGGAAAGGGCCGCTGATCTCCGCTGTACCGGTAACGTGCGTCCAGTGTTCCTCGTCAGAGTAGGACGCTGGTAGTGTTGGATTAGGTACCACACTAATGCCCTTGTTTTCAGATAAGACTGTGTCTCCAGGTGCAGTCACGTTGTAAAGTCCCAGGGTTAGGACTTCAACACATGAATTTTTGGTTAGGACTGACCACAGTGACGGACTTTTAGCACTGATGACTTTCAGATGCTTTCAATTTACTGTTAGACACCACAACAAGGACTCTTATGACCTGATTGTATTTGTCACTGTTTTCATTCATTCATTCATTCATTCACTCAACAAGTAATGTGACTGGTGTGTTGTGGACAATGGAGGTAAATTCAAGGGGATCAAGAGAAGGTTGCGTCCCATAAACCCTGCACAGATAGAGAATATGTGGACTCCACTGGAAGGAATCCCTAGCGTCATCTGGACTGAGAGCTGTGACGCGCCAGAGCTGGAAGGGCCCTGTGTTGTTGCCTGCCCACACTCTCTGTTAGTGGTTGGGAAGTTAGCAGCCTCCTGGTATTTCACAGCTCACTTCATATCCTGCACCAGCCTGGAAACAGGAAACAGGGTTGCTGTGGTCAAAGGGTCTTCTTCTTCCTGCTCTTCCTCCTCCTCCTCCTGCTCCTCTTCTCCTTCCCCTTCTTCTCCTTCTCCTCCTTCTTTTATTTATTTATTTTTGTGGTGCTGGGGATGGAGCCCAGGGCCTCACTCGTTCCAGGCAAGTGCTCCTCCACTAAGCTACATCCCCAGCCCCAAAGAATCTCCTTCAAAGAACCCAGGAAACATAAGAAAATCTAATAAAACCATCTTAGTGTTGGTGGGGAGAAATGATGTTTCTTGAGCGTTTACTGTTTTTTAGACACTCTGCTATGAGTTCTAAATGGATTACTTCATTTAATCATTATAAAAACCTTAGGTGGGTATTATTGTTAAATTCCTTTCACAGGGGGGAAATTTAAATGTAGACAGATTGTGTGGCTTGCCTGAAGTGACAAAGTTTGTTTGTGTATATCTAAAGCCAGTGTTATGAAGGGTGCACACATTGTGGCATGCAACTTTATAAGACAGCAGGCCCAGTGGAGTGCGGAAGTGTACTCCTAGAATCCTGGCGCTCTGGGACACTGAGGCAGGAGGATCGCAAATTTGAGCCCAGCCTGGGCAATTTAGTAAGGCTCTGTCTCAGAATAGAAAAGAGCCAGGGAGGTAGCTCAGTTGTAAAGGGCCCCTGGGTTTGATGCCTAGTACTGCAGAAAAAGACAGACAGACACACAGACAGATAGACAGACAGACAGCAGCAGCAGCAGCAGCAGGCTCCTGCCTCACCCCAGTCCACTGCTGTTCTTATTTTATGTGCTTATGTCAGCACAGACGGAACACAGTGTTCTAGAACACAGCAGTGAATCCATTTCCCGAGGCAATGATGATTTTAGTCTACTGGCAAAGATTCACTCCTGTAAGGTAATCCTAGGTATAGAGGATTGATATAGAGACCAGCTTGTTCTAATTAGTGACTCCTGGTTTGATTTGGATAAATTTAGGCTCTTCTGGTTCCAGAACACTCGTCCAAGTACCCAAACTCTCTTTTCAATATTTTGGTCTAGGATTTTGTCCTAATCTAAGCTAAGATTTATGCTGTACGATTTTCTTTTCATCTAGCTCCGGGTACTTGGCTTTCAGAAGAACCTGTTATTCTGGTTTTCGTTGTTCTGCACAGGCCACCACCTTGTTGCATACAGATCAAGATGAATTCATTTGTTGAATAATCCACACTCAGATACATACTGATTGCCACTGACCATGTATACACGGTAGAGGCCTGCTTGACTGCAAGAAAGAAAGCAGGTCAGGTCATTCTTGTCTGCTTCTGAGGATGAATTATATCAACAATACATGTCATTTTAACCTCTTGAACAGGACACACCAGAGAATTGGTTTGATTTCCTGTTAGTTCAGAGTAACTTAATCGTTTTCTCTCCTCAGTTTGAGTGACTGGTGGGATTTCTCTTATTGGGTGTTTATTCTTAAATTGAACTGATTTGGTGAGATTGGTATTGCATTACTTACAAATCTTGCTGATTTTATGAGCTTGTAAAGGAATATTTGGGTTGCTATCTAGATAGGAGATACCTGTCTCATTGGTCTAGTTTTAGAGGTGACCCTGTTGGAAATGAGCCCCCAGACTCAATTTGTCAATGCAGGTAATAAAACACTCAGAAATCAAGAAATCTTGACAAGGCTTTTTACTTTTGCAAAAGGGCGCAAGCTTGAGGTAGCAGGCGGCAGGACAAAGGAGGGTTGCCCCCATTATCCCTAATGCAGGAAGAGCAGCTGACCTCTTTCCCATTGGAGGTTCACAATCTATCCCAATTGGCTAACTCAGATGGCACAGGGGAATCTGAGGGGTTGCTGAGGGGAAGGGAAAGCAGAGTGGAGGGGATGTGGAGAACAGAGAACCCTTGGCCCATGATAAACTCTCTTTGGTCTCTTTGGTAGCTGTGTTCCTAGGATTGGAACTGAGTGGACATTTTCTGTAACTTAGTGTGTTCAGGAAGGGCTGTCTAAGATGGGCTAGAGTCCAAGATGGAGTCACTCATATTTGATAGAAAAGACAGAACTTACTGTTTCTCACAACCCATGCTTTTTTTTTTTTTTTTTTTTTTTTTTTGAGACAGAGTCTCACTACACAGTTCAGGCTGGCCTTGAACTCACTTTGTAGCCCAGGCTGTCCTTGAACTCTCAGTGATCCTCCTGCTTCAGCCTCCCCAGTGCTGGGATTACAGGTGTGAGCCACCATGCCTGGCTCAACCCATGCTTTCTAACAGGCAAAAAATGAATTTCTCTTGGCCTAGTCTTTCTTAATTTTATTACATTATTCTCAGGATTTGGCAGAATTGCTATAGCAGGTTCAAACTTTCTATATACATGAAATGTCCAGAGGAAGTAAGAAGGTCAATTCTTGAGGCCTTCCTAAGGGAGTTAGAAATGGCCTGCAAATGAAAATTCTCTGTGTGCCTGGCCCCGACTCTTATAGGTCAGAGTCCTTTCCATGCCAGTTCCTACACTGCCCCCTGCCCAGGCAGGCCAACTGCTGGAGCTGGGCTTGAGACTGATTTCCTTGGAGGCAACATGGGCTGCAGGGACAGGAAGTGGACACCAGACTTGGGTTCTGCTGGGATGAAGAAGAGGTGATCAGTGCTGGGTGTGGAACCAACGGTGTCCTACTCAGTGGGAAAGGAAGGGAGCAGGGGCTTAGGAGCTGCCAAGGGCATTAATGTGTGGGGATAATGGGAGATGGCTTTAGCCTTATTTGATAAAATAAGAAACCAGACAAAGTAGATTTAGTGATAGAACTTGATAGGTTCAGTTTTAGATGAGGAGCTGAATACAAGATGTCAGTGGGATATCCAAATAGTAGTTTGATATTCCCAAGAATAAGATTTATCCAGCTGTGGTGGCACATACCTATAATCCTAGCACTCTGGGAGGCTGAGGCAGGAGGAACACAAGTTTGATCTCAGCCTGGGCAATTTGGTGACTTACAGAGACCCTATCTCAAAATTAAAAAACAAAACAAAACAAAAAAAAAGGTCTGGTGATGTGTTCAGTATGAAGATCTTGGGTTTCATCCTAGGTAAAAACAAAACAAAACAAAGGTGTAGCCTGAAGATACGTATCTTAGAGTCTAGAGCATAGAAAGCGAATTGAAGACAGTGAGCAGATAACCAGGGAGTGAACAGAATGGAAAAACAAACAGAACCGAAGAGGAGAATTTTAAAACACCTGAGGAAGAAGAAGGGTGCAGATGAGAAAATGAGTCTGGAAGGTTCGATATCACAGAAGCTGAGGGGCAGAGCATTTCCGGGAAGCAGTGGCGGTGACGCTGTCAGGGGCTGCAGAGGAACTGAGAGATGTGAACTCCCGGGTGTCGCTAAGATCCCCAGGGAGTGGCAGTCACACTTGGGATGGGTGGCTGGGGACAGAGCTGGACTGCCCTGGAGGGAAAGGTGGGAATGAGGAGGGAGAGGAGCACGTGTCACCAGCTGGTCAGCGGGGCGGTAACCAGGAGAGACTCAGTGCTCAAACGCCAGGCGGCAGCTCCACCTCCAGGGCTCAGTGCGTGTTTCATCGCTGCTCCTTTCAGAGTCCCATCAGCCTCGGAGTAACCAGAACATGTTCATCTTGCCCTCCACAGGCCAGAAATGAGGGATTTCTGTAAGACATGAATGATGGGATTCGATCTTTGGCAAAAGAAAAGATCCTAAAAACAAGGGACTGTTGAAAAATCAAGTTTTCTCAAAAGAACCTTGAGAAAACCTTCAAGACCAGAGTTTTTAGGAGAACCAGAAGAGGCAGTGTGCAAGAGTTGTCGGGATGGTGGGGTCACTAATTCCAAACAGCTGGAGCTGGGTCAGGCCCAGGTGAGGCCGGATGGGAGCTGCTTCAGGGGGCAGTGGAGATGGCCTTGTGCCCTATAACCTGCGTGTTTTAATCAACTTTTGTTGCCAACCCCTGGCACTTTGTCCATCTGGTCAAATCTAGGCCAGTGAACCAAGAATAGATTTCATATTTATAAAAGGTTGTCAAGAAAACCGAATCAAACAATACATGACTGATATTGCATTACATAAACTGCAGGTTTAACACACTTTCGGTGACAGTAATCATGCTTTGGGGAATGGGATGTCAGCACGGGCCCCAGAGCAGGGACAATTGGGGGCCCCGAGGAATGGAGACGTTCTCCTGGCCATGCCTCTGTCTGCCACCACAGTGGGGCTCTGCATTTAGCCACTTGCTGGCTGCAAAGGATGCAGTGACTTCGTATTCAAGCTACATTAGATGACTGAGTCCCCAGATGGTTGCTGGTAGCAAGAAGAAGAACACGTGAACAGCTACGGAGCAGTTATCTTAGGAAAGCAGCACATTTGGACAAATCTCATATTTCCAGAAGTGACTGAGTGGCACTGGGCTCACAAAACATGGGATACTCTAAAAAACAAATGCTTGACTAGTAAGGGCTCTTCGAAATTAAAACAGAGCAGAAAAACCTCATATAAGTTTATAAATTAACTAGATACAGTGAAAAAATGTACTAATGTGAAATGGGATGCAGCTAGATCTCCCAGAACTCAGTGCAGATACCGCAGCGCACGTCGTGGAGAAGAGCCAAGCCGTTCTTCGACTCAGGGAGAGCTGAGGATGCCCTTGCTCCGGGGGGCTGTGATTTAGGGAGAAGCCAGGCAACACAGCACTACCAAATGACTCTCACTGGAAAGGAGAGAATTCTCTATGAAGGACAAGAAGTTATAATATTAATGAGTTGACATCATTCAATGTTAAATGCACCACAAACTGTTCTAGCACCAAGCTTGATGAAGTAGCTTGTTGGAGCATCACACAGCCCTGTGGGGCAGACACTCCAGTGGGGACATCGAGGATGGGAAGGAGCTGAGGTTTTGCCCTGGAGGCCGGCAAAGGACAGGAGAGTACCTGGCCAGGGACAGAGGGCCTCACTACTTATGGCACAGCTGGTACACAGACATGGGCTTCGCAGGGGCTGAGTCACAGCTGAGGGATGCCGGCGCAGGAAGCCCACATCTTGTGTGATGGAGATGGCCCTCTGCTCGCTACTCCAGCGGGGAGGCTATCGTTAGGCCCCGGGGTGTGAGCAGAGCTGCTCTTTACTCCAGAGCAGACACAGCCTCTCCAAGGATGTTTTCTACATAAATACCCTTGAGAAGATAATCTGGGGCAAAGATGCACAGAAATGACAGAGATTCGTGGAGGACCGTCTCCATGGAGAGGCCAGGTGACTTACCCCAGGCCTCAGAGCTGAGTAGTAGCAGAGCCAGGATCCCAACAGTCTAGGGAGGCCACACTCTGAACCAGGAGCGGGCCAGCCATGGCCTTCTGGCCAAATCTAGTGAACCAAAAATGGTTTACACCCTTATAAAGGGCTGTAAAAAAATCCCAACATGTTATAGAGATTGTGTAAGTCCCACAAAGATGAAAATATCTACATAAAATTTTACTGACCTGTGCTCTTAACCACCTACCCTGTAGAATGCAGAGCAGGGTTTGTGGGGTCTAAGGTAGAGGCGGTAGGACAGATGTGAGCTGAACACGAAATCGGCACTAGGAAGGCGGGTGGAGAGTGCAGACCAAGCAGCTTCCACAGAGAAGGAAAGTTTCCCTGAAGGGAGAAGTTCTGGACTTTCTAGACCAGAGCCCAGTGGTGGCAGCCGCCCCCACCACCTCAGTGGTGGCGACCCCCGCTGCGCCATGCTAAACTGGTACGGGGACTGGGGACGAGCAGGTGGCTGAAATGGGGCCACTTATCCACTGACACCCGCTCATACAACAGATGCAGGAGTCCTCCTGGCCACCTTTTTCTCTCCAGCTGAGCCCCTTGGCGCTGGCTCTGGAATAGACACCAAGCCCCACAGTGACGCTCGGTCCTCCATTATCACCCAGGAGCCAGCCACAGCCAGAGCAGCCTCTGGTGGATGGAGCTGCATCCACTCTTGCTGCTCACTCTTTTGTCTGTGCAGCAACCAGAACGGTGCTTTTAAAACTCAAGTCGGATGATGTCCTTCTCCTGCCCGCATTCTCTGGTGGCTTCTCAACACATCTAAAACAAAATCCAAGCTCTGTCTTCAGCCTCATTTCTTACCCTTTCTGCCGTATTCCCCCTGGTTTCTTATGTTCATCTCTGTGGAGAGACTTTGTCTGACCGACCTCATCATCCTCGCACCTGCACTTCTGTTGCCCTGGACCCTGCTCTATTTTCTCCACGACACAACCCTCCTTAAACATCGCATTTGTTGGCTTATTTAATGTCTCTCCCAAGCCCTCACTAGAACGAAAGCTTCTCAGGACAAGGATTTAGCCTCATGTAGCATCTAGTCTCTATCCCAGGGGAGGCGCCTGCGCATAATGGGAAGGTGGATGCATGTTGCCGAAAGAACACGTTAATTACGAGCCTCTTGTGAAAATGTAAGCCTTGTCTCCTGTGATCGAGAAAGTCTTAGCAGTTAGGTAGTAAGGTGATCCCACTGGTGACAGAAGGTGGAAGGAGCCACCTGGCTTTTCTGTTTTAACACAAAGGGTCCCTGAAAGAAGTGGATATGGAGGAAGAGATGTGTAGATGTGCATGGTCTTATGTACGGAAAACCCCAGGGAATTCCTCCAAACCATGAGAACTAACGAAGGAATTAGCAGAGCTGCAGAGGGCCTCTGTGCGAGCCTACCGCATCTGCCTCCCTTTCTTTCAACAGCAGGACTGGGCTGTCCCAGAACTTTTGGTGAGGCAGCCGGGAGGCCGAGGAAATGGGCTTGGGAGGAAGCCTTGGTGGGGAGACCCTGGGTCGCCCCAACTCCACGTGCGGAGGCGGCTCATATGTCAGTGCCTGCAGCCTGCTGGGTGGGGATGGGGGTACCTGAGGCTGCTGGGTTTGGAGCAGCTGTTTTCTGAGCTCATTGTCTGGCTGTGGTGAGGAAGGGCGGCGTCTTGCTCCTGCAGCAGGATGGCCATCGCTGTGGGCAGGGACAGGCATCAGCACCCAGCTGGCTGAGTTACACCTTGGAGGAGGTGTGTGTCTCTCTCCCTCCCTCTTTGCCTCTCCCCTAGCTGAGGACATGGACAACCAGGGTGTTGTCAGAACCCCCAGCTTCATGCTTTGTGGGCCTCGGGGCCAAGACCTGGAGGAAGACAGAGGTGTGAGCAATTATCTCTTGCTCAGAGTGGGGTGCAAAGAATGGAAGTGCCAGAAGCAGGGAGTGAGGAGGAACCTGGACTGGAGTGGCAGAGGATGGGGTCCCTGCCTATGATCCTGCCAATCCCACTCCGGCAGTCACTGACACAAGGCGAAGACCAGGAGCCGCCTCTGCTGCTGCAGTTGCTGATACTGCACACACCCCACACGCCTGTGCCCCCAGGGACTGGATACCTGGACGTAGACCCTGGCCCATGGGAGGGGACGCGATTCTCTGGTGGGAGATGACACTGAGGAAACAAGCTCCATCACCACTCGTCCGGCCTCAGGTGGTGCCCATGGGTGCCGGCCAGGCCAAGGAAACCATTGCCTTACGGCTAGGTCCTCTTGGCCTGAGAGGGGCTCGGCCAACCAGGGGCCACTGGTTGGAAGCACTGGGGAGCCCAGGTGTCCTGCAGGAACTGGGTGAGGATAGGCCAGTCTAGACCAGCATCTCAACGTCAGGATGAAGCTGATTTCATGGCCAGAAGGAGAAACAAACTGACAGAGCGTCCTCGAGGCTGACTCAGCCCTTCGCCCCTCCACGGTTTATGATGTGGGTGAGGCTGGGCTGTGGGGAGCGGCTGAAGCTGGAAACTGATCATGTGTGTGCTCCGGCTCCATCACCCCCTCCGCGGGCCAGATGGGCCAGCCAGAGAACAAAGAGCAGCCGGGGTGGGCTACTTAAACGAGCTGCTCCAGCCCAGAGAACACTTAGCCCCAAGGCAATCCAAGCAATGGGTTGCTAGGAAAAGGGGTGTCACGTGACACCAACTTGCTAAACGTATAAATAAATGCACTGCTTTGGTTGAGCAGTTCCTTTCCTCTCATCAGGAGAGAGGGCTCCACCTGACCTCAGCTTTTTGTCTCTTTTCTTTATTTCTCCATCCTCTCACCATCCTTCCCCCTGGGGAACTTTGAGAGCTGCACGGGATGCTGCACTGGGCCTGACAAGGAGACTGACCCTGTGGCTGGGAAGGTGGGGACAGCTTCTCCCAAGGCCTAACAAGAAATGGGACAAGTAAAATGAGGAAACAAACAAATGACCCAGGCAGGAGGCCTGATTTTATCCTCCCATACCCAGAGGAATGATAGATAGACACGACGCACTTAGAGTGAAGGACAGTGGTGGCTCCTGCTGCCAGCAAGCAGGTCAGGGATGCCACTCTTTGCCTGGCACCGCTGCTGCTGCCCAGGATGGACCCCACCTCCGGGGGTTGGGGTAGGGCCCAGGTCACCCTAGAGTGAGGCTGCAGGTCTCATGTGGAAGTCACCATTTCCAGTCCACCAAGAGTGAGGGCCATTGCCCGGGTAGATGTGTGTGCTGAGCAGACACTGACCCTGGCCACGGGAGTGTCTCAGGAGCCCTGGAATTTACAGATGGGTGTGGGCGTGAGACCAGAGAGTGGAACCAGGACCACTGCATCTGGTGCTGGGACAGAGCCCTGCTCTCCCTGGCCCCTGAGAACCTTCTGGGGGCAGACGTTCTGTTAGGAGAGACCTGTCCAGCCCCTGTGAGGGGATCCGACTCGGAGTACCGGTCGTGAAGGCAGCACTGAGGGAAGCAAAATGGGTGCTGGATGCCCCGCTGTCCTGGAGGTAGGACAGGCCACACAGGTGCCAGAGGGATGCATGGAGCCTGGAGACTGACGAAGAGTTGGAGTGGGCTGGGTGTTCATGATCTGTCCACAGTGCCTTCAGTAGCCCTGATGGCCAGCAACAAAGCCAGGTGGGACTTGGAGAAGGACGGTGAACTCAGTCAGGTGGCCCTTGGTGTTGCTGCTGTGGGGATAACTCACTACACTGGAGAGGACTCGTCGTCCTGCTCCATGCACACCACTCTGCAGAGGCCAATGCCTCCTCCAGCATTGCTTTTGGGGGACTCACAAGCCCACTTTGCTTGGGAGTCTGTGCTGGTGTCATTGGTCTCACACTGACTGGTGAGGATGATGTGCTGTCACAGGACACAGTAGAGTGGCTGTGCGCACATCTGCACAGGGGGACGGGCTGCCAGTGCCATGGAGACCCAGGGCCCTAGAGGTCTGTGACGTCCCTTGGAGCGGCAAGATCTGAGGGCTCCTGCATCTTTACAGCCTCTCCTTCCTCTGCCATGCTCTGTGCTGTTGAAGGAGTTGCACGGATGGTGACCCTGCTGGTATGCTTTTGAGAAAGCAGGGACAATGACAGCCAGTGTGGGCTCTGGGTCCTTTGGCCCAGCTGGTAGGTGCGGTGGGACATCAGTGGCGTGCAGGTGGCTGAGTGGGGCTCTCTACCACAGCAGAGCTGTGTTGGGTGCTCCCATGGGAGCAGCAGGTCCCAGAGTGCGTGGTCACCTGTGGCAGAGGCCTGACCCAGATCGCACCTCAGTGCAGCTGCCCGCTAGGCAGGGAGGGTGATGGCTTGATGCTGGGCACAGATCCCACTTCTTCTGAGCTGCACTGGTACTGAGCCTGGTCACCTGCAAAACCATCTCCCACCCCAGGCCTGCAAGCTCCAACTGCAGGGCAGGAGGGGCAGCCCCAAACTGACAATACTGCTGTGTGGACAGGTCCAGCAAGGCCCTGAGTGTCTGGGCCACTGCTGCTGCCACTGATACCATGTGGCTTGAGACCAGAGGATATCAGGCAGCTTGGGCAGTGTGGTTGGCAGTGGCCACTGGTTGTTTATCCTGACCCTGCTGTGTGCCAGGTCTCACACTGCCTGGCACAGGACATGAAGGACATTGTCTCCTGGCTGGATGGCAGCCTCTGCCAACCAGAGAGCGACAATGTGGCCACTTCCAAGGTGTGGAGAAGCTGAGAGCTATGTGCTGGTACCTATGCTGGATTGATAGTGACCAGGAACCCATCTCACAGGACATGTGGCCCGGGATTTGTGCAAACACACGGTGACACACTCATCTGCCACGGAACCTGGGGCAGCAGGGTGGGTGCTGAGGGAGAGCCCTCGGGAGGGCTCATCGCAGCAGCGGGCGCGGCCCACAGGGCAAGCCCACCGTGGCTGCTGGACTCCAGTCTCTGGAGCAGCGTGGATGAACCTCGTTACCCATGTGGCTGGCATGGATGAGAGCTTGGGGGCTCCAGCCCAGAGGCCATCTTGTCCCAGCTGCTCATCCTGACCTGTGTGCCATGTGGATGCATGGACAGGGAACAGCACTGTCCCCACAGCATGGTGGCGAATCCTGAGCAGAGGACAATCCTGTGGGTCCCAGGGTCTCCCCGGCTGCTCCCCCAATGGGGCAGCTGCTTTCTGCTGTGGTGTGGGGAGTTTCAGCCCCCAAGCTTGGACCCCCTTATTCCTGTTGGACTCTCGACCTGGGTCATGGCTTGTGCCCTGTGGGCGGCAGTCATACTCTGGGTCTGGAGTGCCATTTTGCCATCTGTTCCAGGATCACCCGTGGACCCAGCCTGTCCATAGCCTGTGTCGTGGGCTCCAGAACACCAGTCCCCTACCACCGCCATGCTGTCTAACAGAGATGCTGTCACAGGGCTGTCATGCTGGACGTGCAGATTTACCTGGACAAGTTCCCACCAGACATTTGTTTTTGCATCTGTGCTTTTAGAATTCCATTGATCTGTTGTCAAAGGCTGCCCTGCATACTGACGTGTCCTTGTGATGGGCTCATCTCTACGCCCCCCAATGTAGAGATGCATTAGCACCCTGATGTTTCAGTTTCTGCAGAAAACTGTGGGCACCTCTTCTCTCAGGACAAGACTGGAAGGCTCTAGGTAATTATAAGTGAGATGCTTGGCAGAAGCAAGGCACCTTGAGCACCAGGGACAGAACCCACTTCGATACCACCTAATGACCTATATAACAAGTACTGTGAAGGATTCTGGCCATGGTGCTGCATTCACCAACAACACCACGCAACTGGCTGCATGGAATTATGCAAAACCTCAGGGGCAAAGACTCTGAACACTTGAACAACAGGAGACCTTGAGAAATTTGGGGCAGATTGTGAACGATTCCTGGGTGTGGGCACCTGGGGCCCAGGCTGCGCTGTGCTGGGAATGAGCTGTGTCCGTTTCCCTAGACCTCTGGGCAGACGCCGAGCGGTCACTGTGGCAGCACTCCACTTCTTGGAGATGATGACCAGCTTGCCACAGATTGGACACAGTTGCCTGGCATCTACTGGCCTGAACCAAATGGAACCCAGTGGTTATGTGGCCAAATGTGTGGCCCTGGTGTCTTTGTTACTTTCCTGTCACTGGAACACAATACCTGACATCCACAATTTAAAGGAGGAAAGGATTATTTTGGCTCACAGTTTCAGTCCATGTTGGCAGGCTCCAAGACAGAAATGGTATGGCAGAAGGGCCTGGTGGAGGAGAGCTGCTCATGTCATTCTGGGCAGAAGAGAGGAGTGGGGGAAGAGATGCCCTTGCAGGTCAGACCCCCGGTGACCCCTCTTCCTAGTAGATACCACCTCCAAACAGTGCATTGGCTCTGGATTCCTCAGTGGGTAAATCCACTGATGAGTTTATCGGACACCGTGATCCAGTCGCCTCTGCACACATGAGAATTTGGGGGACACTTTAGGTCTAAGCCATAGCACCTGGTTACCCCCAGGATAGTTGATTGGCATGAGTTGAGGTTTACATGGGCACAGGGAAGTCCTCACCACTCCTCCATCCAGCCCAGCTAAATTACCCTGCCCCATCCAGAAAGAAGGATCCACCCTGTCCTCAACTGCTATGATTGCCCAGCCCTGACGTTTGTCCCTTCAGTTGGGCTTGTAGTAGACGTTACAGTGTGTATAGAAGCTCTGGCTACATTCACATAGCAGGCACTTGGTGACAGCCAGCAGACTATCTCATGCTCTTCCATCATAACTGCATTTCAGGGATGTCATAAGTGTGCTGACGTCAAAATGGAATTTTGTGTTTGTACCCAACATGACAGTCCAGCACATCCATTCTTGTGTCTCACAGGAAAACCTATATTAATAAGTCAGCCCCATCCAATCCAACCCCTTGTGTAGGAGAGAAACGAGGTCATTGGTTTGGGTCCTGGGGCTCCTGGTGGGAAACATTGGTCATTATGATCACTTGCATAACACATCTGCATTTTCATGCGTGTGCCTCTACTGTTGCTGTGGACTCGATTTACCAGCTGTACCGAGGGCCTCACAGCACCCCAGCTACACTGTGCTGAAACCCCTCTGTGGCTCAGGGTGCATCACAGAGTGGGGTGGGGTGGGGGAATGTAAGATTGTAAGAGCCGGTTATGAGGGGAGGATTGTATGTGCTCACCTTGACGTGACAGCCGCCATCTTGAGTTGTGACCTATGATTGCTCCAGGGAGACCCTCCTTGGTTTCTGCTGTGGTGTCCCAGCAAATATAAGAGGCAAAACCATGAGAGAGGCATGTGGAGCTCAGGCATGTGCTTGATCCTTTGATATTAGCTTGAGATAAACCAGGTACGTTTCTGTCAGGAGGAAGTCACTATTTTAACCCATGAATAGACACCTCTGTCTGACCCGACTTGTGGGGGTCCAACTGGTCTTTCTGTTGTCCAGAACCACACTTCCTCCAGCAAGGCCCCAAACTTTTTACTCTGCCCAGTCCTGCATCCGTCTGCCTTGTTCTTTGGTCTCACAGCATCCTGTGGCAAGACCACATCCTGTGGCAAGACCACATGCCCTAGGGCTGGGCTGTTCCTGGCAAATCCGAAACCTCCAAGTTGGTGTGCTTACTTGGTGTGTTTTAGTTGGCATGAGGGAAAGGGAAGATAATGAGTTTACATCAAATGGCAGAGGTTCCCTGCTTGACCAGACTTCAGTAAGGATCCTCAACTTTCTCCTGGGCCCATCTGTGTGCTTCCTTATAAAATCCAGCTCTTGCAAGAATCCCACTAGGAATCTGCCCGTGGTCAAGTCTGACCACTCTGGGTATCTGGTCAGGCGCCATACCCTCCACCACCTCCAGGTGGCGCTCGGCCACGCTGGCCTGTCCTCAGGAAGTTTCTCTCCTGTTAGACTGATTTGTGGAGTCCTCTTTCCTGTGGTTTTTCCTCCCAGTAATTTCCCGTCAGCTGGCCCACCCTACTCCTTGAACCCCCCTTACCCACGCTGGTACCCCAGCTCCTCCTCCCCACATGAGACCCTGTTGCCACAGTCTCCACACCTCCTGAGATGTTCTCAGCTTTGTCGAGTGACTGAATAACATCCTGTTTAACAAAACCAACCAGGATCTGTGTGCTTGTACTCAAGGTGTTACTGTATTGCAGACCAGGAATCTAAGGGTGAGCTTGCCAGGAGAATAGGGATTTTAAAAAATCCTTCCAGTGCCAAGTCTTATATTTGACTGAGTTTATTAAGTGGTCTTATTTCTTACTTTGGAAAGAATCTTGGAGAAACCGGCATTCTACGTGGTCCTTCAGAAGGAAGCTGTGATGCACTGGTAGTCATCTCAGAGTGGTGGCACCAGGCTCACCTGCGTGTGCCGTGTGCTCTCAGAGCTTCTTCCGGCTGAGGATGAGGCCCTGGTTGGGGCTCCTTCGCGGCCTGCTCAGAGCTCCAGGCAGAAGCGGATGGAGGTGCCCTCCATCTTTTCCCTGTAGATTTCCTCAAACCTCTTGCTCTGGGCCACTGTAAAGTGGTTTTTCCAGTCCCCCACAGTCCCTAGGGGATGGAAGCCCAGGCAGGAGCATCACTCTCTGATTGATGGTGGCGGCCTGACTCAAGCCTGTCCATAGCCAGCTGCACCAGGTCCCCTTCAGGGGAAGCCAGCTGGCCTGCAGCTGCCTGCGCTGAGGAGCAGCCCAGGGCGGTCTGAACGGGAGGACGGGGCTCCCTGCACAACGGACACCAGGGAGAAGGGACCTGGCCTGGCCCGGCCCTGCCCGCGGTACAGCCACGCGCTGGACCTACACAGATGTGACAACAGACAGACAACGGACCCTCAGCCACACAGACGGATCTAGGACATTATGGTGACCAGAGGTCTCAGACATGAGACACCCCAGAGCAGGCAAGGTCGGTGTGTGGTGGCAGAAGCAGACAGCGGTGGCCTCTGAGGTAGAGGCCGAGTGGAAGGGACACGAGGGGCGCTTTCTGGGGAGATGAGAAGGGTGCTCCTATGATTAGGTGCTGGGAGTAAAGCTGCATGTGTGTACTAGAATTTGTTGAACTATACACTTAAGATCTGTATGTTTTTGCATGTAGATTACATCTCCATGAAAATAATTCAGAACCCATTAGAATTAGATATAATTTTTCACCAAGCAGTAATTGAGCTAATTTTAGGTATGGAAATACTCTTTGTCCCACTAATGCCCCTTCTGGAAAATTAGGGAACAGAAATAAAAGCATTAGGAAAGAAGCACCTATGCACAGCTGTGTGCGATGCAGCATTGTTAGTAAGGATGGACCTGAGAGCACTAGACTGATGTCTGTCGTCTGAGGAGAGCGGGGGACAGCGACAAATCCACCTTGGTGGAGCACCTGGCCTTGTGCCCAGAGGGAGGCACGCAGCGTGGCACACAGGTGTGTAGCACAGCCGTGCCTCGTGTTTTGGGGGCAAGCATGCTCAAGTGGGCCTGGGGACAGGGCGGAGGTGCCCAGGAGAGATGGAGGGAGGGAGGGAAGAGGCATAAGAAGAACGGAGGTGTGTTATCGACGTGTACCAACGCCGAACGAGGAATGAAATTGCTATGTACTGCAAACACGTGCTAATAAAAACTTTAGGAAAAAAAAGCGAAAGAAAGGTGGGTCTGTGCGGGCCGGAAGAGGGGTGCAAGCGGTGCTGTCAGCAACGACTCCCTGGAGAGAGGCAGCAGAATGCTCTGATTTGCTGCAGGAGCATGGGTGCTGCCAGAGGTAGGAAGGGAGAGGAAGCAAGTCAAGCCTGCGGGGAACCGGAGGTGTCCCTCAGCTGGCTGTGCACACACCACGGCCCTGCAGTGCGAGAAAGAAAGGGTCGTGCGTCAACACAGCAGGGGAAAGGGACTTCTAGACTGTTGGTGGCTGCTGCTTCTTACATAAAAATGACAGTCATTCTTCTTAAAAAAAATATGAGCCAGGCCAATTGGGATTCCTCTTTTCAGAATTGGAACTAAGATCTATTAAGAGACACAGGAACTGTAGTTGGAAATCGTGATGCACGGCAGGTGTGTTCCACAGTCAAGGCCAGGTCAGGAGCAGAAACTGAGGCAGCGGAAGCTCTAGTGCCAGCACCTCGCATGAATGAGACCCAGCCTCCTGCGGCCAGTGTCCCCAGACAAGCTGAGATTTGACAGAGGCCCCACAAACCTTTTCTCATGAAGGAGGAAACGGATTGGTCCATGAGAGATTTGGGAACCGTGGAACGATTTGTCATGGGATTCTCTTTCATTTTCTCGAAGGACGTCTCCTGGACAATTTTCTCTAGCACAGCTTCTCCCAAGTTCTTTCCCATGAACTGCATCACCTTCCGGATTTCCTGCTTTGGGTCCTGGGGTGAGGGTGGCGTTGGATTGGAATGGAAGAGTTTCAGAGAGATGCTGCTCAATCCCTCCCGTCCCCCCAGAGGTAGGCCCTGAAGCAGCTCTGAAGGGAGTGCTCACCCTCTTCATGTCCTCGTAGAAGAGGAAGAGCACCTGATGTCTGTCCCTCACGTCCCACCATCCTCGCACGTGGTCAAACCAGGAGCCCCAGGCCACTGCAAGACACAGGGAAGAAGAGGCCACACTGGCTGGCACAAAACCTCGGAGTCTGGAGGGCGTGGCATGAGGGAGGACGAATTCAGGGTCAGGTGTGTCCTGGGATCCTGACCTGCTGCTTTGGAGGGTCTTGTGGATTGGGACAGCCTTGATTCTCTTCCCAGCTCACCACCAAAGTGGCTTTGTGTCGGTTATGTGCCATCCCCGGCGTCCTCCTCTTGGGGGTGAGGGGACTTTGCACCCAGTGGCCCAGGATGGAGGCTCTTGGGTCGGCTGGGAGGTGTTTGCTGAGGGCTTTGGTTCACCGTGGAAGCTGCCAGCTGCCTCACCTGGTCCCAGCCGGTGGTGGCACTGACTGCAGGGGGCGCTTGACATCCAGGGAATGAGCTGTCACATGTGGTTCCCTAGACTGGGCCTCCTGGGGTGGGAACGCAGGCTGGGGAGCACTTTCTTTTACCTTTCCCGTTGACGAAGGTTTCAAAGTACTCTTCCCAGGTGCCTGGGTCGGGGAGTACTTTGTTCATCCTCTGGAAATGGTAGTAGGAAACCATGCAGTCCTTGGCATTCCGAGCTACATAAAGGAACTTGGGGGTGAGAAGAAAGCGGCTGAGAGATGTGACGGGTGGGTTCCTACCGAGCTCCGGGGCTGTCCAGGGCTGGTGGGGACATGTGGCCTTGTGGCCTCCTCCAGCTGGCCGTCCTGCCTCTCTGCCAACTGTGTGGTTTCCACCCTGGTCCTATTAACTCACGATCGGCCAGCCTGGCCCTTGATTGCCCCTCTGTGCGGAAGCAAACCCTTCCTGTAGGAGGGGTGACCTGACGTTCACCAGGAGCGGCCACCTGGGCGTGGGTGAGCCTCTCAACACCTTGTCTGGGTTTCCTAGAGAAGTCGGAGAGCTTCATGGCTAGGAGTTTTGGCCACGCTTGCAGGGCTCCTTGGCTGGCCATATACAGGTCTGGCCCTGGACACTGAGCAGCCCATGCCTGTGTGTGAGCAAGCGGGCTGGGCACTGGCAGTGAGAGGAGTCCTCTGAGTCCCAGAGTAAAACAGGGGGCCTGGGGCTGGAGGCCATGCCAAGTGCCGGCTCCCTCTGTCCACCTGGTTGGTCCAGGTGGCTCCTCTCGCTCCTGCCTCTCCTGTCCACTCCTTGAGCCTCCACGGCCTGCAGCTGCCACCTGCCTTCTGCCTCCCTGGCTGCTCCAGTTATGGAGTCTGCTCCAGTTGTGGTCACCCTCTGAGAAGCGGTCACCCCATGTCTTCTCCTGTGAGTGTACTCACCCCGCTCCAGGCCCACACCCCACCGCCTGCAAGTCTTCCTACCTTGCAGCGCTTCTCCCAGAAAGAAGGCGGCAGCAGCGCCGTGGGCAGGTGCGTCCTCAGTGTCCGTGGGGAGGGCATGGCGTTGGCTTTGTCCACACCTGTGAGACAATTCCAGTGACACATTGGCATCTGCCACATTCTGTGGGCCTGGGTTCCAGGCTGGGTTCAGAAAGTCCCACCGCCTGCCTGTCTGCTCCCCCTAACTTGGGGTCTCATAGTGGACGGTGGACAGCATTCTCACTTAGGTGGAATCATGAGCCTTGCAGGGACAGAGCCCCAGGTTAACTTACTGTTAGCCTCAGGGTGCAGGGTGGACCGTGGATGGTCCAGCAGCAGCTGGGCAGGGGCAGCACTGGCCTAGAGTGCAGAATCTCTGCAACCCGGCTGCCAAAGCCGAGCCACATGCTGAGCCCTGCGCGATCCTCCTCCCATCCCCAGAAACACAGACTCGTGATTCCTACTCTCATATAAAACCCTCATGGACACTTGCTCTATGCAGTCATGGTGCTAAACTACAAAAAGCACTGAAGAAACAGCCCAGGGCTGTGCTGCAGGAATCAGCAGTGGCTGGGAGGCCACACCAGTGGCGCTGGTGTGGACAGAGGCTGGGACTGCACCCTGGGTCTGCAGAGAGGTGTCAGGGGCACACTTGGACTTGGACTCTGACTCATGGTAGAAGACCCCTCTACCTGAAGGTCAGGAAGCCTGGCTATGTGGAAGAGGATATTTCTAAAGCCTGGAAATATGAACTGCTAATAACAGAGTGTTTAGTTTTCAATGTGCAGCAGGAAGTTTTGCTTGGGAGCAGCCTCCCCACCACCTCCCACTTCGCCGGCATTCAGTGAGGTCTCACAGGTGACCGGCTCTCCTGCCCTGTAACCCAGGGACTCCTGAGCCCCGCGAAGGGCCAGGCCCGCTCCTGTCCATGCTGTGGGGTTGGCTGTCTCCTCACCCTTGAGGAACAGGGCCTACCTGCCAGATCCAGGACACAGCCCTGCAGCTACCACCCCTGGAAGTTCACAACCGGGCCTTTGAGAGCTGACCCAGAGACTTCTGCTGGGAACCGCCGTGGTCGCTGGTGTGCACAGCTCGGAGCCACCCCAGGATGTGTGTGCAGGGCGTGCATCACTTCGAGCATCTTGATTTCATTTCATGTGCTGGGAATCCCCAGTAATAATTCTAATAACAAGTCATTTGCTGCACTGTGGATTGAACCCAGGGCTTTGTGCATACAACACGGCCCTACCTCTGAGTTGCAGCCAAGCCCCATCTCAGCCACAGCCGAGGGCAGGGTGTGTTCACCTTGCTGTGTAGCCATCAGCACCACTTGTCTCCGAACTTTTCCATCTTCTCAAACTGACACCCGGTGCCCACGAGGTCCTGACGCCCAGGCCTTCTCCTCTGCCTCGTCAAGCAGCCACTCTTCGCGGTCTCTCCCTGCACACTCGGCCACTCAGCATCTCTACACGTGGACTCACGGTGTCCCTGTGCATGACTCATGTCACGCAGCACGGTGTCTGTGGCATCCAGTGACTGCAGCCTGGCCAGAGTCTCCTCCCGGAGGCTGCACGCTACCCCGCTGTGCGTGGACCAGTTTCCTTTCCCCTTTCGGCTGATGGACGCAGTGCTTCCCGGGGGCTGGTGTGACAGTGCTAGCACAGGTGCCTGCTTGAGGTCTGGTGTCCATTTTCTTGGGTATATGCCTAGAAGTGGGACTGCTGGACCGTATACACGAATGAAATCATTCTGACTCCAGGGAAGAAAGCTGCAAACCACTCTGAAAGGGCATCGACGTCCATCTGCCTCATGAGGCTACACACTGTCTCCCCTCTACCTCTGTCCTCAGCGCCCAGTTCCGCTCCTGCTTGAACTCGGCCCCTTGTTCACACGGGTGCTGCCCTCAGGCCGCCTGCGTGGTGAGCGCGTGTCCTCCTCGTCCGGCCCCGTGCCCTGGGGTCCCAGGCACTGTGTCCCTGAGTTTCTGGCGCACAGGTCCTGGGTCTATGCTCAGCACTTCCTCCCTTGGGCGCTGGTTGGGGCAGGGCCATCTTCCCACCCTCATTCTGCAAAGCACTTCCTGCAGCAGCTTCCTCTGCCTTCAGTTTTCTTTTTAATTTAATTTAATTTTTTTTTTTTAGTATAAAAAGAAAAACTTCCAGGTTGGGCTTTCCCTGAAAGGGCTTTTCTAGTCAGCAGAACGTGTTGTGCCATGGATTACGAGCTCCCTCTGGCACCTCGCTCTGCGGGATGTGGGGAGAAGATGTTGCCAGGGCCCAGGCGGGGTCTCCCTTCCTGTGAGTCTGATGCGGGCATGCACCCTACTCCTTGTGTCGCTCTTGGTAGATAACTTAGCTAATATGAGAGAGGGGGCAAGGAAAAGGAAACTTGTGGCCACAGAAGCAGAGGCGGTGAGGGGAGAACAGAGAGGAGAGAACTGGGGAAAGGGGAGCTTGAAGAGATGGAGATGGAGATGGGAGCCTGGCCACAAGGGGTTCTCACCCGAGGGCTGGGGTGGCCGCGCCCACTCAATGAATGGGTGGCGGTGCTGAATGATGGCCCGCTGGCACTTCTTCTCGTCCCCGTCCTGCTCAATCATGTCCACGATTTCCTGAATCCACGTTGTCCCTGAGGGCCAGAGCAGGGGAGAAGCAGAGACCTCAGATAGTCGGCCCTGAAGCATCCGGAGTGAAGGACGGATGCAGAGACTGGTGTGGCTGCCGCCTCCCCTCTGGTCAGAACCTTGCTAGGCAGGACCCCACTAGCCAGGACTCCACTAGCCAGGACCAAGGGACATCATGGCCAAGACCCCGCTAGCCAGGACTCCACTAGCCAGGACCAAGGGACATCATGGCCAAGACCCCGCTAGCCAGGACCCCGCTAGCCAGGACCAAGGGACATCATGGCCAGGACCCCGCTAGCCAGGACCCCGCTAGCCAGGACCCCACTAGCCAGGACCGAGGGACGCCATGGTCAGAACCCCGCTAGCCAGGACCTTGCTAGCCAGGACCGAGGGACATCATGGCAAGGACCCCACTAGCCAGGATTGAGGGACATCATGGCCAGGACCCTGCTAGCCAGGACCCCACTAGCCAGGACCCCACTAGCCAGGACCCCACTATCCAGGACTTAGGGATGCCATAGTCTGGACCCCGCTAGCCAGGACCCCACTAGCCAGGACCAAGGGACATCATGGTCTGGACCCCGCTAGCCAGGACCCCGCTAGCCAGGACCGAGGGACATCATGGCAAGGACCCCACTAGCCAGGACCGAGGGACATCATGGCCAGGACCCCACTAGCCAGGACTGAGGGATGCCATGGTCAGAACCCTGCTAGCCAGGACCCTGCTAGCCAGGACCCCACTATCCAGGACCCCACTATCCAGGACATAGGGACGCCATGGCCAGAACCCTGCTAGCTAGCTAGGACACCACTAGCCAGGACCCCACTAGCCAGGACCCCGCTAGCCAGGACCCCACTAGCCAGGACCGAGGGACGCCATGGTCAGAACCCCGCTAGCCAGGACCTTGCTAGCCAGGACCGAGGGACATCATGGCAAGGACCCCACTAGCCAGGATTGAGGGACATCATGGCCAGGACCCTGCTAGCCAGGACCCCACTAGCCAGGACCCCACTAGCCAGGACCCCACTATCCAGGACTTAGGGATGCCATAGTCTGGACCCCGCTAGCCAGGACCCCACTAGCCAGGACCAAGGGACATCATGGTCTGGACCCCGCTAGCCAGGACCCCGCTAGCCAGGACCGAGGGACATCATGGCAAGGACCCCACTAGCCAGGACCGAGGGACATCATGGCCAGGACCCCACTAGCCAGGACTGAGGGATGCCATGGTCAGAACCCTGCTAGCCAGGACCCTGCTAGCCAGGACCCCACTATCCAGGACCCCACTATCCAGGACATAGGGACGCCATGGCCAGAACCCTGCTAGCTAGCTAGGACACCACTAGCCAGGACCCCACTAGCCAGGACCCCGCTAGCCAAGTCTGAGGGATGCCGTGGCCAGAACCCCGCTAGCCAGGACTGAGGGACGCCATGGCTAGGACCGAGGGACATGGCCATGACTCCGCTAGCCAGGACTGAGAGACGCCACGGCCAGGACCCCACTAGCCAGGACCGAGGGATGCCACGGCCAGGACCCTGCTAGTCAAGACCGAGGGACGTCATGGCCAGGACCCTGCTATCCAGGACCGAGGGACACCATGGCCAGGACCCTGCTAGCCAGGACTGAGGGACGCCACACGGGAGGGACCTCAGGTTTGTGCGGGCAGTGGAGCCACAGAGGTCAAGCTCCTGCCCACCCAAAGCAGTGCAGACCTGGCATAGTGGATGGCCCCAGCACCATCCCCTGAGCCCAGAACCTGGGTCTCAGGTGCCTGCGTACCCCATCCTAGGACAGGGATTCCGACTCAGCGTGGAGCACTTCGGGGCTGCCCTGCCTCAGCCACCTGACTTGGGGTAGGTACAGATGAGGAGATCATCTGGCTTGGCCTCAAAGTTCTGGATCTGGTTCCAGTTGTCCATGGTGGCAGCCTGCAGGGGAACTCCTGCCACCTCTACCAGCGGCTTCCTAGACTCTGCAGCCTCGGCCATCGTGTCCTGGGGGACAGAACAGAGCAGACTTTCTGAAAAACATGAAATCTACCATTGTGCCCATTTCTAGGTGTGCAGTGCAGTGGCACTGATTACACACACATCATATAACCTCCACCGCTGCCCATCTCTAGAGGTCCCCAACTTCCCGAATGGAAACTGCATTCAGAAAGCACCAAGGACGTGCACCCAGCCCACCCTGGCTGCCCAGAGCTGCCGTGTCTGTGACGCTGGTGCCGCCTGTCTCTCTGAATGGCTTGTCTCCCTCAGCTTGGTGTCCGTGAGGTTGAGCTGGGTATGGCGGGGTACAGGCCCCCCCTCCTTAAAGCTGGTTGCTGGTCCCGGCCTCCCTTGCTGTCTCTGGCTTTCTTATGTGTTCACCCATGGATGCTGCGGCACTGCCACCTTTGCTTGTAATGATCCTGCCATGAATGCGGTGCACAAATACTTCTTTGAGCTCCTGTTTTTCATTCTCTTGGCTGTGCACCCAGACACAGAATTGCTGCATCAAAAATTTGACTTTTTGAAGAAGTGTTATACCATTTTCCACAGTGCTGTATCACTGTGCAAGGATTTCAGCTTCTCTACATCATCACCCACACTGGTTCCTTCCGGTCCTCTCTGGATGGAGCTTGAGGGGGCAGCAGTGCCTCAGCGGGCGTGGCCATGGGTACAGAGAAGCAAGTGTGTTCTAGGGAGCTCGGGGTTGGAACAAACAGTGCTTGCTAACCTGGCGTGAGGGCTGGGCGGCGAGGGAAATTCAAGCTGCGTCCGGAGCTCTGGCATGGGTAGCCAGGGCAGAATGGGAGGATGGAGGAGGGTGGTTCTTGCCTGGGGCTGAGTCTGAGCGCCCTCTGGGACCCTGCAGGGCCTGTGGGCAGGTGCGGGGTGGGTCCAGAGCTCTGCCCCAGAGGTTACGGTTCAGAGTCACTCGGCTAGCTGGTCGGCCGGCTCTGCAGGCGTTGAGTGCCGGGCCGCGTGTGAGCTCAGGCAGGCAGTGCCATCTCCATGCCACGGAAGAGTTTCAGCTCCGCGGTCACTCAAAAGCGACGCGCGCTCAGGAGCAGCTGTGCGGTGCGTATGCTCCTCTCGTGGGGCTCGCATGTGCGGTCTGATCCTCCCCTCAATGCCAGGCAGCAGCACCGGACCCCAGCACCCAGCCGGCCTTGGGTCCCCAGGGGACGGCTGATGCTCTACGCTTGGGGCTGCCAGACCAGGTGGTTGGCAGGTTATGCAGATTTGGTGCTGTATCAGGACACTGCTCTGTCGGAAGGGCGCCTAGCGAGGTGTTGAGCAGAGGAGCCACAGAACCTGCCACCACCAGCAGCCGGGGTCAGAGCATGCCAGGGCCACCTGTCCAGAACTTAGTGCCCTGTGCTGGAGATCTACACTGTGCATGCTGGCACGGGCTGAAGCTCGGGTGGGTGGTATGGCAGGGGCTGCCAGTCTTTCTCACCGTTCCTGAGGAGGGGCCTCATCAGCACCTGTTCCTGCCTGTGGGGGTTGGGGACACAGACACACAGCTGCCCCTGAGCAGCCGGCTGGAGCTTTGGGTCTTCTCAGGACAGGTCAGCTGTGGCCTCCTTGATGAAGCCTTCACTGTCCCCAGCTCCAGGGGCAGAAGTAATCGCTCTTCCCGTGGACTCCTACAGCAGCTTGCGAGTACACTTCCTATGCCTTACTCCACTGTCCGGTAATTATGCAACCAGCCTCTGGAGCAGGGGCCTGGTCCAGTCCCTTTTACAGGCCCAGCGTGGGCTGTGGTCAGAAGCTGGGACCAAGGGAGGGTCCTCGGGGGCCAAAGGGACAGTCACAGCCAAAGAGGTCCAGCTGGCCCTGGGAGGAGGGGGAGAGGGCTTTTGGGGAAAATATCAGGGTGGAAAGAGACAGGGGCTGGTGGGGACTTCGGAGGTTTTTGCCTGACTTCAGGTCCAGCAGAGTCAGGCTGCTGTCCGTAGCATCTGCATGTTACCTTGCTGGTTCCTTAGGATCCTTCCTTTTGGGGTTAAACTACCTGCACGTAACACCTACCTGCACAACCGGAGACTAAAACACACAGATGAGCTAAGCACAGAGTTCCTCTTCTACCCTCTTACCTTCAGGTTGCAGCTGGGAGTCAGCAGCCTGAAGCCCGACCAAAGGCCAGCGCACAGATGATGAGAGGAGGGGTGGTGCTCCTGGGCACAGGCACTGCGAGGGCCCAAGCCACTGCTGCCACTGTGGTCCACGGGAGCTGTTCTGGGAGCACCTGACTCACAGAAGCCACCGAGATCTGCCCAACCTGTGCCTGTGTCTGGCAGAAAGTCTAAAATGGGCAGGACCTGGGTGTGGCTGTGCTTATGGTTCAAAGAAAGCTCTGCCCCAAAGCCTTCCCTAGAGGAAGCCGGCCCTCCCTGAGCACACAGCCCGTCAATCATTTACACGCAAACACGAGGTTGAGTGAGCGGCCAGACGTGCCGAGTCCACAGGTTTCCAGCCACTGTGTCTATCAGT
This sequence comes from Erethizon dorsatum, assembly GCA_028451465.1. Taxonomy (NCBI): domain Eukaryota; kingdom Metazoa; phylum Chordata; class Mammalia; order Rodentia; family Erethizontidae; genus Erethizon; species Erethizon dorsatum. The sequence goes on from CM051824.1 coordinate 900,735, forward strand.
CATTGCCTGTGTAACCCTCTCCTTCACGCTGTGCCTAAGCTAAAAGGAGCCTAAATTTGTGTTGGGTTGGGGATGTTGGTCCCAGTAGGCTTACTGGGTAAATCTCTCCTTGCCTGACAACTCTTCCTCAATTCCTTGGGCTCTGTTCAAGCAGGGAGCAATGGACTTGGGTTTGGGAAGATGGGAGGAGGAAGTCAGCTCTGGGGCCAGATGCATCTAGCTCCGGGTGACCTGAGCTTGGGGTCACTCTGCATAGATGGAAGGTGGCCAGAAACCTTTGTTCAGTGGGTGCCCAGAACCAGAAGCCACAGTGGTAACAAAGACCTTGCTTAGCCCTAAGTGCTTACGAGAGGCAGTTCTTTTCAGCCTCACGCACAGTGAGGAGAGGGGAAGAGCTGCCCACACCTGCCTCGCCCCAAACATGGCTCATGGAGGCAGAGTCCAGTCCCGTGTCCTGCTCCCTGGGGGATCAGACTAACCTGGTGCTGAGCGACCCTGTGCTGCTGCCCTTCTGCCTATGGCCAACCCGGCTCGGACCAGGTGCTTTTCTGGACCTCAGGTGTTCTGCCTCTTCCCTGCCAAAGCTGCTTTGTTTTCTGTGACCCCAAACCTCCTGGGGCTCCATGGCCCACAGTCTCTCCCTCTTTTTTCCCAGGGGCTCCATGGCCCACAGCCTCTCCCTCCTCTTTCCCAGGGGCTCGTGGTCCACGGCCTCTCCCTCCTCTTTCCCAGGGGCTCGTGGTCCACGGCCTCTCCCTCCTCTTTCCCAGGGGCTCCGTGGCCCACGGCCTCTCCTTCCTCTTTCCCAAGGCCACGTTTCTTCCTCTACCTGCAGTCTAGCTGTGCCTTCCTTTCTCTTCCCAGTTCACTTAGCCAGCACTGAGTACTCAGCCCCAGCCGACTCACGAGTCCTTAGCACAGACGCACACTCTTTCTCTGAACATCCTCACCTCCACCTGTCTGCTCTGGTGTCTGAAGTACCAGAACCACCTGCTCTGTGGCTGCCCCGTCCTCACCAAGGTCCCCAGCACCCCATGGGCTGCATCTTCCATACCAAAGTGCAGCTGGGACCCCTCCCCTATGTAATGATGTCATTTATTAATCTAACACATGTACGTGTTACATTTTATAAATTTCATATGCATGAGGGAAACTGAACAGGATGAGCCCACAGCCCCTGCAACCCCCGAATCTGCAGTCAGCGACCACTGCGCACAGCCTCATGCTCCAGCTTGCACACGGCCTTGGGCAGCCCCGCTGCTCTCTTCTCTTCCCTTCCAGCAGGAAATTTAAGCCCAATTTGGATCAGTACCCTGGTTGTTTCTGGCCCGGTCTGGATGCGTCCTCTGACACCACCTCCACAGGCCCCCAGGCCAGCTGAAAGGAGCTGGCTTCCCTTGCTCCCCGAGGCACCCACCTCCGGGCCCCCCTCGAGCTTTTCCTGCCCAGCAGCTGGCAGTCCGTTTCCTCAGAGTCCACAGCATCCTGCCTGGGGCTTTTCCTTAGGCTCCAGCCGAAGGGGCTACCTGCGCTCGTCTTTAGAGCCACCGTTGTGTGAAGCTGAACTCACACCGCACACTCCAGCCCCCTTGTGCTCAGGGGGTTTTAATTGTGCCACCCGCACCACAGCGCAGGCTCTTTGAGCAGCCCACAGAGACGCTTCCCCAAGACAGTCACCAGAGTCCTCCTGCCGCTCAGCGTTGGGTGCTGGTGGTCCACTTTCTGCTTTGCATCTACCTGCCGTGAACATTTCAGGTGAACTAAATGATGCAGGACCGTGAACTGAGTCTTTGTGTAGGAGTCCAAAGAGACATAATTCTTTGAATTTGCCTTTCTCATACGGCAATTTTCTTTTTACTTTAGTGAACAACACAACTATCTTCCCAGAGCCTCAGTGGTCCTAGCTGCATGATGGCACCTGCTCGGGGTGAGCGCAAGGCCTCTGGTATTTTTTTTTGTTTTTTTGTTTGGGTACCAGGAATTGAACTCAGGACCTCGTGTTTGCCAGGCAGGTGCTATGCTGCTGAGCTAAATCCCTGGCCCCTCCCCCTGTATTGTTTTAAATGAAGACTCTGTCTGATCTTCCAACCAGAATTGGCTACGCGATCCGATCTCAGCGAATGGTTCTGTCATTTCCCCGTTTGACAGGACTGACATATTTATTGAATGGATAAATGAAAGCATGAAACAAAACCTTGAGTTTCCATCAGTCTGGGACTCCTGGGGTGGACGAGGGGGGCGAAGTGTGGGAGGCGCTGGCCCCGAGAGCCCCGAGGGGGCGCCTGCTGCAGTTCTGGGCCTGGTCCATCCTGCTCACTCTGGTCCGACCCAGAGTGTGTGCTCGGGTCATATCCTTGTGGATTTCCCCCATTTCTTTTTTTTTTTTTTTTTTGTGGGTACCGGGGGTCAACCTCAGGACCTCGTGCACCAGCAGGTGCCCGTGCCGCTGAGCGATATCACTGGCCCTTTTTTCGTATGTGGGTACCGGGAGTTGAACTCGGGCCCTCACGCTTGCCAGGCAGGCGCTTACGCCGCTGAGCCATCTCACCAGCCCTCCCCTCATTTCTGACCCATGTCCTCCTCTGTAAATTCCCAGCCCTTTCTGAGAGCCAGGGGAAGCCTGCCCACACTGGAGTTGGGGAAGTCTACGTGGCAGCTTCTGTCCCCCAGGAAGGCTGAGGCTACCACAGCTTCCCGAGCATTGTGCCAGGGTCTGTCCTGGGTACAGGTGGGAGGAGCAGCCTTGAGACCCTGGGCTGCAGGCGTGAAGAGGGTAGCGCCCAGGCCCCCAGCACGTGCTTCTGCCAGACGTTTCCTCCACAGCTGCCCAGATCCTCTGGGTCTCGTGAGTGCCAGAGCTGTGGTTTCCCTGGGCCTGGGGTAGTGCCGGCCCTCCCTGCCTCTCTGTCCCCGCCGGCTCCTACTTCGACAGCTGAGCCGGCTCAGTGCAGCCCTGGGCTGTGCTCTCCGGGCTGTGTGTCTTTTCATCCCTTCTGTTTTGACCTGTCACAGCTCACACAATTCCCTGTCTCCCGGGACATTTTACTCCTTAGCCATGCTCATGGTCTTTAGTTCTTCCGCTTCTTTCTTGCCTAATGCCCATCCAGGGACCAGGGGAAAGGATCAAATCTCTCTGCTACTGTCTCCTTCCCTTGTTGTTTTCGTTCTTCATCACCTACTGCAACTGTGGCTGCTGAAGAGGGATCCCCGAAACATGAAGGCAAGTTAGAAATAAAAAGGACAAGTCCTGTGCTTTAGATTCTCAGGTCTACGCCTCCAGCACCATGGACTGGGCCAGTTCCGCCGCAACAGGTCCTGTCTTGCTGTTCTGGACAGCACAGCCCAAGACACAGGTGTCACAGGGCTGAGTCCTTTGGAGGCCAAGAGGGAAATTTCCTCCAGGACCGACCCCGGCTTCTGGAAAAATGTGTCTCGAGTTCCAGAGGACTGGAAGTGTATTCCGAGCATAAGCAGCTTTTAGCTGTGGGCTTCCTGTGCAGGCTTTGAGTCCTGGCTGTCGCCTTGACTTGTGACCACACAAGCACCTCCTACAGCACAGAAGAGCAGTGTCATAAGCAGCAAGGCACCAGGTCTGTGTCCACCCAACACCTTCCAGGTGTCTTGAGTTACCAGGCAATGCTTCTTGTGTGTGCAAGACATGAAGAACTGTGCAAATAAACCGAGGGCACAGTGGGTGAAACAGCACGCACAAAACCAGGTGTTTGGCAGGAGCCTGTCTGTGACAAGCCTCTCTTGTTGTGGGCAGTGCTTGCCACAGCCCGTGCCTGGTCTCCAGTGGGATCCTGTCCCTCCAGGAGGGCTGTGACTCGTCTGCCTCCTGAATGCTCGGGGTGCCTCCGTGGGATCATTTCCCATTACCCTGGTGGCACGGTGGGTGGGACCTGTCCCTTTCAGCTAGCCAACAGCACCATGGCTGTGTCAGCCACAGCAGGGCCCCTGTGCTCATGGAGCCTGGTGAGGGGGAGAAGGGGACTGGGTTCTGCTGTCCCTGTGGCCCCACCTCTGCCTGCAACCCAGCTGCAGGATCAGACCCTACAGACGGAAGGGGGGATGAGGGGCTGTGACAGTGGCTGGGTCTTGCTCTTGTGGGGCACTTGGGTGTCCTGCTTGAGGCTCCCTGGCCTTTCTTGTGCCTTTGGGGACACACACTCCACCCAAGGACTCCCTCTGCTCCTGGCTAACTGGGGCTCTGTGCTGCTCCATGGGAAACACCCACACTTTTGTCCTGAGCCAGCGTGCAGGCTGCACCCACCCATGAGCTGGGCTGGTTCTGTAGGTTCCCTAGCGGGGCTCTGACTGGGACCCCTGGGCCCACACTTTGGTGGCGGGAGAGGAGGGGGAAGTCGTGGACTCCTCTGTGGGGCTGGCGGGGACTCAGCGCAGACTCGCCCCACAGACATCCCTTCCCCAGCCCCTCTGTGCCACACGCTGGCCTGTCTGACCTGAAGGAGAGTTCCAGGAAGCAGGAGCAACTGATCTGAGTTTCTTCTGAATGCTGGGCATGTAGGGTCTCCCACCCTTCCTTTACAGTTAATGTTTAGTATACTGGTTTCTGAGCCACGATGGCTATTATTCAGGTCTGCAGCGTCCTCCAGAGGCCCGTGTGGGCAAACCTGGCTCCCTGGGGCAGTGGGGTCCTGAGGCGTGACTTGAGGGGTGGGTGGGGAAGCCTGGCTTCTTGCTTTCTCTTTCTTTCCAGCCGCGAGGTGAGCAGCTTCCTTCGTCTCACGCACCAGCATCCGCACTGCCTCCCATGGGCCTGAGGGCAATGAGGCTGCTGAGCTTGGACTGAGACCCTTGAAATGGTGACCCACACGACCTCGCCCCTTCACAAGTTGGCATCGCAGGGAGGGTGGTGGAGCCGCACCCTGGTTCTTCCCCTGGCTGGACCTCCTACTGCATTTTGGAGGCAAAGGGCTCTGCTGTGTGTGACAGCATGGCCCACTCCCGCCTCACGAGCCAAGGGACTCTTGGCCCGTCCTTGGCATGGCCATCACTCATGTCGCCCTCTGGGGATGGCTGTCACCTAATGCGTCCATGTGTTGAGTGAGAAGGTGCCTTGGGGCCCAGGGTTTGAAAGGCTTTCATTTCTTGTGGTGTCTGGGGCGGAACAAAAGGCCTCATGTGTGCAGAAGTGTGTGGCACTGAGCTGTGCCCTTTAAACATGTGTTTAATTTTAGTCAAGGTCTTCTGAAATTTATTCCATCTTTTAAGGAGCTAACAATCTCACCCAGCTTTTGAAGTTAGTGGTGTATTTGATGGTGTAAGAGGAGGAAGTAACAAATGGATCTCACCTCTCTGGTGACTTGCAGTGGTGGAGGAACCTGGTAAGGAGGCTGGGGTCCAGGTCCTGGTTTTCCTGGGGGGCTTCTGACTGGCCTCCTCCAGGCCCCCCAGGTGCGTGGCCAGGTCCGTCAGGCAAAGTGACAGCGTGGAGGTTTCTCCTTCAAGAACTTGGTTTCTGGTATCCCCAGACCTGGGGGCTGATTATTGAGTTTACCTTTGATAGTATTGGCCACGCCTGGCTGCAGAGCCAGGGTGGGTTTCTGTCCTTAGGGTCGAGCACACAGGCAGAACTCATTCTCCAAGTAGGAGGACATGACCAAGCTCCGGGCCACGAGGGGTAACCACATGCCCTCTGCAGATCCGGACAACCCCGTGTTCCAGGCCTTCTCCTCAGAAGTCAAGGGGCAGGGTCAAGAGGTGCCGGGCATTCCACAGAGCCTGGTGACTCCACCCTCCATTCCCCCTGGCTGGCCCCTGACCCTGAGACACAGGAGCTTTATCAGTCTCGATGGTGTCGGGAGCCCAGCGCAGTGGGTTTGCCCTCTGAGCTCTTAGCACAAAGCAGCCTTGGCCTCAGGCTCTGGGTGAGGAGTGCAGCCTGAGCACAAGCATGGAGAAGAGCAGGGCCCCTGGCTTGGGGAGGAAGAGGAGGAAGAGGGGGTGGGAGAGAGTGAGGGGAGGAAAGAAGTAGAATAAAGATGCGCCTCGGACAGGAGCCCGACAACCTCATGAGTGTAAACATCGTGTGCCATAGCACGAGCCAAGATCAACAATATCAACAAGAACGAAAATCGGGACAGGGAATTGGAGCAGGAGGGGGAATGGGAAGGAGAATGAAGAAACAGAACCAAGCTGTGCTGTGGACATACGCTCACTCCCCAGGATGACTGTGAGGCGCATGCACTGCAAACCTGTACTAACGAAATAAAAACAGCTGAAATTCCTTGGCTGTAGGCAACAGAACTGACCTTGGTTAGGTAAAGAACAAAGATACCTCACTGGAGGACACAGATGCTCCCAGAAGAGAGGAGAGAGGAAGAACCGCCACAGTCTCTCCTCTGCTCCTAGGGGAATCGGGGACAGGTTATCTGACCAAGCTACTTTGGGTCACGTGTGTACCCCTCGGCCGGGCGGTGGCGTGGCCCCTGGATAACCCCGGAGCTGTGTATGTTTGGGGAGGGGCCCCTCCCAGGAGCAGAATCAAGATGGTGATAGCAAAGGGGAGTTGGTTTTTGAAAGGAAAAGCAGCAGATATGGACAGGCAAGGAGGATGACAAACACAGGACAGCGATAGTGACAGGAGGGATGCAAAAGGACCAGAAGGAGATGTTAGTGACCACACAGAAGGAGGGGTCCGCGGTGGGAATCTGCATAAGGAGACGCATTCCCAGCTCGGCTCTAAGGAGGAGACCTCTTCTGACAGGACGGGGCACAGCTGGGATGGACTGGAGCCAGGTGAGGAGGAAGTCTGAGGCCTCATGCTCCATCACGCCACGGTTCCTGGTCCTCAGTGTGCCCTGGATCCCGCTCACCCTCACCACCGCGTCTCGGTCCCCGTCTCAGTGTGCCTCACTCGGCTCCTGACTGCGGCCTGGGCCCCGGGAGGACCTGAGCCCTGGGCGGGGACATCCTCTCGCAGGACCCCTCTGCCCCTGGAGGAGGACAGGGTGCTGCGTCTTCGGTTCCAGTTGTTCCCGCCCGAGTGGAGTGTGTGGTGGGATAGGAGGGGACGTCCCCCCATGGACACAGGGCAAGGATGGAGCAGGCAGATCAGCCCCACGCCGGCTCCGCTGCTCCCAGGGGACTGCCCGGCCCTGCGTCGGAAGGGAGCACTCATTCTGTGGCCGGGGCCTAGATGTTGCTGAGTGCTGGCTCCTCACAGGGACCGAGGTGGCTCTGTCCTCCCTGGGACTTGGAGCTGTAGCTGTGCTATGGAGCTCTGCCCGATGTCGCCACCCCCACCCCGTGCTCCTCTCACCTCGGGGCCCTTCTCTGTGGGCCTGGGCAGCACCCCTAGAGCTCCGCCCTTCATCTGGAGGCTCTGAGAGCGCAGGTCCAGGAGGGGCAGTACCCTGGGCAGCTCTCAGGGACAGCCTGGCAGGGAGAGGATGCCAGCGCCTGCTGCCGGAAAGGACATTCCTGCAGCTGCCAAGACCCAGCTGAGCCAGACTGTGTTGTGTGCATGGCCACTGGGCTCCGTCCTGCCCGGCTGTGCCTGGTGACGCCCTCCTGGCTGTGTGCGTGAAGTCCTCCTGCCTGGTCATCTGGGACTGTGCTGGAGTGGAGAGGGCAGCTCTGAGGCACATGATACACTGGGGAGGGTGTCCACACTCACTTCAGCCAGCCCAGCCCACTGTACCCTGCTGTCCCCTCCCCCCGACTGCTGACACCAGGGGCGGGGATCCTCCAGCACCTCAGAGGGTAATGTCGCGGAGGACTCAGGGTTTTTTCCCAGCTGCACAAGCCTCAGCAGTCAGCTCAGCTTTTCATGCTGCGCTCTGAGCCTAGGCCTGACCCCTCAGCCATGGCAGTGCAGGGGTCACAGGGACAGCTAGCATGGAGTGCTGTCCATTGCCATTCACAGCCCCTCTGGATGCTCATACTGCTCATACTGCAGCCCTGTTCCTGTCACCACCTGAAAACTGAGTCCTGCCCTTGTGGCCAACACGGCCTCACCTATCACGGTGGTCTGCACCCCTCCCTGCCATGCACACTGCTTTCAGGATGCCAGGCGCTTCCAGGAGTGTGGAGAAGGAGCAGCTGCCTCGAAGGCTCTGCGCTCTGCGGACCTCACAAGCTGCAGACGAGGCAGGCCCCTTAAAGTGCACAGGCTCCCCGGGTAGCAGGGCTCCTCAGCAAGATGGGGGAGAAGGCAGGAAGTTCTCAGGGGTCTGCACTTCCGGAACTTACACACGATCCTCTGTCTTCACATCACGGCTCTGCGGAGCGACCCTCCACACACACCCACCTGCAGGAGATCCAGCTGGGGCGGACCCAGCAGCCCAGGGGACCGGCCACCCTCCTCAGGCAGCAGAGAAGGAACACTGGCGCTCTGTTCACATCCCTGAACCTGAACCACGCTGAGGCCGGATCTCCTCACTTTCTCCCCAAGGGGGACACAGATGTCAAGTTAATGACGGTCACCCTGGGCAGATGGAGACTTAGGGGAAGTGCTAAAGCCCAGATGTCTGCTTTGCAGGGTGTGGGGATCTTGGTGTGGATGCCTTCCATGGGTTGGTTGTCCAAAGATCTGCTCCACCATGGGCAACACCAGGATGTGGATGGGGCCGGAACCCCAAGAAAGCGTGGTGTCCCTCCCAGATGACATGGGCAGAGAGACCGGGGAGGAGAAGCTTTCCCAGGGGCCCCAAGACTCTTGTCAAAAGCCACAGACCCTCCTTCTGGCTTTGTTTCTGTGCAGAATGGAGAGGCAATGGTTAGGAATCAGCAAAGTGTGGCCGAGGTGGGCCCAGGGTGAGGGAGAGCAGCCTGTACACAGCAGAGCGCTTGTGGCACCGCTGTGATCAGAAGGCATCCACGGGACCCTGAGCTGTGGCAGTGCTGTTCTGAGAGCCAACAGGAGTGTAAGTGCAAGGTCAGCCCGAAGAGGAGACCTTCGTAACCTGCCTGAGTCCAGCAGCACGCGGGGACGGCCCCCGAGCCCAGCCAGGGTCCTGATTCAACCGCAGCTGGCACGACCCGTCCAGGCCACCACTCACCCTGGCTCTGGTTTTCTCACGGCAAAAGGGAGGCTGCTGAGTTGTGTGATCTTACGGATTCTCCCATTCCTTATTCTAAAATTCTGTGATTCACAGTTCCCATCGTTGCCTTTGCTCTCCTTCTAGGTGAGTGGTCCTGAGGCAAGTTCTCCTTAAACATTTAGAGTTTGATCTCCCGTGACAGATCTACTTAAGGGAGTGTGTGTGTAAATGTGTATCACGTGGTCAGGACAAAGGTTCTTTTGTGTGCCTGCGTGACCACGCAGCATGTCAGATTAGCGAGGGGACAGGGACAGCCTTTGTCTCCACCATCATTTTATAGGGCTAGGGCACAGATATTTAAGAATTGAATTAAACCATTTGCTCTTCTTTATAGCGCTTCAAATATTGTTTAAGAGGACAGAGCAGAGCGATCAAAGAGAAAAATTCAGAAACACTTTGAAATTCTTGGAGACCGTTATTTTAGAATCCATTTTTACAATTAAAGTGAAAAGGACTTTACAGTAGCAAAAGAAGAGCCCAGTTTTGCCTCGTTGAACTCGACGCATTGCCAGCGCCCTCACCAATACCTGCTGCGTGCCCGGTCCACACTGGTTCAGGAAGGAGCAGGTGTGAGCTCCTGAAGAACTGTGCCGTTCCCAGGTGGCCCCTGCGGTGACCGGCACCCTGGGTGTGGGGCGCTGAGAAAACCTTGCCGTTTACTCTGCTGGTTCAGCTGGCACTGCATACCCGCCGTGCGGCAGGGTCGTTTGTCGTGTGGACAGTGACCTGCATCTGAGGACGGAAAGAACGCCTACAGGCCGGGCGGTTTGTTGGGGCTGGGGAGGTCACTATCTGTGGGCTCTAGGGGTACAGGAACCCCCCCCACGACCGCCTTCCTGACATTCCGTTAAAACAATGCACTGTGCTTTCCGCAATTTGTGTCAACGACAGCAGACGCTTAACGCAGATTTCAACCAGAGGACAAGGAAAGCACACGATTATATGTGTATGGACCAATTTGGCAACGCTGACAATTTTGCTAGGGTCCTTTTGTTAGAAGTATAAAAAAGATGCTTTGGTGGAGATGAGAGATTCAAGTTTTCTTAAAATGCAGGAGGTCCCGAATGTTTTACTGTAGTTGTTTGTCCTGGGGCTAACAGGAAACTCCTTTCCTCTAAGAACCCTGTGTGAAGTGTGAATTCCTCCTCTGCTTCCAGCCTGTGTTGGTGGCAGCCCCGGGCCCCGCCACCGGCTCTGTGGCCTGCAGTGACCTCTGGTTGTGGGACATCTGGGCTCGCTGGATGCCCCCTCGCTGTGCCCTCTGGGTGGCGGGCATCCCATCTCTCTCTTGACTGAGCTGCAGTGGGATGTGACCCCAAGGTCACCCCAGGGCAGCGGCTAGGGCGGCGAGCCTCACAGGAGGGTCGGGGTCAGTGCCCTCCTCTGGGCAGTGGCCCTGGGTGGTGCTGATAAAGGAGTCGTTAGCGATTATGCGTGGGACCCGGAGGTTGGCAGTGGAGCCAGGGAGGAAATTCTACAAAGGACAGCGGTCTACAAAGGACAGTGGCAGATCTGTGGCCTCAGCCTTCCCAGAGAGGGGCTGGGGCGCTCCTTCCGGCTCCCTACTGGCTCGGCCTGGACCTCCAGAGCCCATGCACCACCCCTGGGGCTCAGCCCCATGCGGAGCTCAGGTGACCCTGCCTGCCAAGGAGCCCTCATTTGCATACATTAGCATGGTGGCTTTAGCACTCCCAGGCTTGTTCTAAGACTAAGACCCTGTAAGTGCCCAAGTTCCCCTGACACGGGGGTGGAGACACAGGAGATTGAAAAGAAGCCCCGTTAGTTACCAGCCTGCCGCTCCCCAAGTTCTACGAGAACAAAAGGCAAGCCAACCCCAGACCCGCTGTTGTGTCCGTCCCTGGGCGCCCGTCTCTAGGCGTCCTTCTCTCAGGCGTCCTTCTCTGGGCGCCGCTGTCCTCTCCTTTCACGGGTGGACTTTTGCTCCTGGCAGCCGCCACCTATCCTCCGGCTCTGCCGCCTGGCCCTCTCCCACTGTCCCGTCCTGACTACACGGTTCAGCCTGGTTTAGGTGCTGCGCTGGCCCTCGGTGAACACTCCTGCTGACCAGCGCTTTCTGGCTGAGCGCTGTCTGTGGGCCGCGCTGCGAGTCTTCTCAGGGAGGACCCAGGAGCCCAGACGCGGCACAGCACAGATTGTCCCTGGCCAAAGCTGAAACTGAGGAACCTTTCTGACAGGGGTGAGTCTGGCCCCTGCCCCTTCCTTTGTGGGTTGAGGCCCCGGCAGGCCCCAGCCAGGTGTGGGCCTTGGACCTGGGACGTCCCAGCCTCGGGACCTGCGCTTTATGACTGTTCCGGGCTCCTGTGCCCGCGCACGGTTGCCTGAGAGAGTGAAACCAGGGTGAAACCGCGCCGCCCCACGCCCCCTCATCGCAATGCTGTCCCTGCACTCGGGCTCGTGGTGGAAATGACTCATCTCTCTCTCCCTGAGTTTCGCCTCGGAGAGACCAGATAGCTGTAGACGAGCAGCAGAGTCGAACTTCGTTTATTTTGCTTGAGTCAGGCAGGCACGGGGTCCACAGGGCTGATTTCTACTCACTTGGCAGCCTCTCCCTGGGGCTGGTCACACCGAGGGGAGCATCGTCACCGTGGCTCAGGACCTAGGGGCGGACGGCTCAGGACGGAGGAAGGGGCCTGTCCTGCATCCCCTGGACTGGAGGCTCAAGTGAGTGAAGTGTACAAGAGGCCTGGGCAGACCCGCGCTGGCCCGCGGCCCTCAGATCTCCGTGCGGAAGGTCAGGGTGCTCCCCGCCATCTTCCTCTGGTAGTCCTTGTCAAATGCTTCACTTTGGGCCACAGTGAAGTGGTTCTTCCAGTCCCCAGGCGTCCCTGAAGCAAGATGAGACTCAGCGGTTGCTGCAGGAGCATGGGGAGGAGTGGGCATGCACCCCGAGGACCACCGGGGATGGGAGGATGGCGCAGGAGGAGCAGGGGAGGGCGGGAGGAAACAGAAAGGCGCCTCTGCAAAAGCTGTGCAGTGGCGCTGCCTACAAGAACAAGCCGAGAGGTGCGAAGATCGGGGAGAATCTCAGTGGCCACCGGGACCCTGAGGTGGCGCTTGGCGCTCAGGAAGCAAACGCCTTACCTTTCCTCATGAAAGGCGAGATGGAGTGGTCCATGATGCTGGTGGGGAGGGTGGTGTAGTTGGCCATTGGGTTGTGCTTCATCACGTCGAAGGAGGTGTGATAGATGATCTTGTTTAGAACTTCCTCTGCGATGTCTTTCTCCAGGAACTTCAGTATCTTCTGGATTTCCCTCTTTGGGTCCTGCATGGGGAACAGTTCCATACATCAAGAATGTTGGGTCTCCCACCAGGGAGGATGCTCTGGTTGGGGAGGGACGAGCTAAGGGATAACTCAAACATAGTCAGCAACTATTTCTCAAGAGGTCCAAGTGCCCAGACGCTGCAGCAGTGGAAGACCAGGATGGTTCCGGCCACCAGGCGCCTGCTCCGCCGGACAGGAACCGCGTGGGTCCTAGCCGAGACAGCGAGAGCCGGCAGATGTGGGGAAGGGCCTTGTGGGAGACCAGGGAAGAAGGGACGTGTTGGTCAGTGGGATGAACTCGTGTCCGGGCTGTCAGAAGTGGCAAAATAGTGTCTGTGAGCCTCACGGAAGACCAATAGGAGGAGGACCAGAAGTAATGTTCTTGGCTTCTTTCCCATAAAAGACACAAAAAGACAAGGAGCGAAGCTTCCGACTCCGTGTCAGAGGGCGCCTTTGTGCCGGCACAGGAGGCAGCTCTGTGATCTGGAGCAGTATAGAGATGCTGCTCTACGGGACCTTGGGAGTGGATCTGCAATGCCACTCGCCCAGGGCCAGGTGGAGGGATCTGTTCTGCGTCCCGGTGTGTGGGACCCATGTTTGTACGGGCTAGAGCTCCGTTCCCGAAGGGGATTCTGGGTGTGGATGAGGGAGATGGACCCTGAGCTCCTTGAACACAGCTTTACAAATACAATTGCACGGCTCTATGCAATCACCTCCCGATTGAGACACGATGCCAGTTTGTAGGTAGAGAGACAAGGCTCGTGCGTGTGGGGGTCCGACAGGTTGACCTGACCACATAGGGTGGGCATTTCCTGAGGCAGAAGGATGCCCAGAAAGTGCCTGGGGATAAAACTGAGCTGGAAAGAGCCCAGGAGGGAGGGTGTGCCTTGGTGCCAGCCCACGCTCAGGGACCTCATTGGGATCGTTCTTCCCGGGATGGGGGAGCTCCGATGGGGGCCGCACGGCCTCACCTTCTTCAGGTCCTCGTAGAAGAGGTAGAGGATGTGGTGCCGGTCCTTCCGGTCCCACCAGCCCTGCACGTGGTCGTACCAGGAGCCCCACAGCACTGCGGGGAGAGAGACGGCGTCAGGGCCAGCTCGAAACTTGCCACAGGAGCACAGCTCAGATAAAGAGGGCGTCAGTAAAGACGAAGACCAGAGTAGAATTCTCGCTTGAGAAGACAGAGGAGTTTGTTGTTTTTTGTTTTTTTTGGTATTGGGAATTGCACTCAGGACCTTGTGCTTGCCAGGCAGGCACTCTGCCACTGAGCTACATCCCTGGCCTGTTGCTTTTTGTATAAGTATTTAGGACACTGATACAAAGACTCTGGATTCCTCAGTTTCTATCCAACCTGAACCTACTTCTCCTTGAGGCACTGTCTCATGGCCGGGGGTGGGGTCCTTATCTTCCTCCCACACCGCATGGTGCACAGATCCACGGCATGCAGTGGATGTTCCCTAGCAGGGTGATTCAGGAAAGACTCACTTTGGAAACCCGCAACACCCAGGCCTCCCGCCAGGTCTGGGGTTGCGATGGAGGGAGAGGTGCACCCGGCTTCAACCCAACCTGCCCATGGCTGCCAGCTGACCTGCAGACTGTCAGTGGGCTGCCCTGACCCACATAGGGCTGGACTTGGTGGCTCAGGGGGCAGGAGGAGGGCAGGGATGGGGTGTCACCTCCTGGATTCTCCCATGGGCTCGCTGTGGTGGACGTGTCTTCCACCAGAGGTCTCGGCTCTGGCTGAGGTGCCCTCTCCTGTGTCCAGGGGTTGGGACCCCCCCAGAAGCTCTACCAGCCCTCGGTTCCCCTAAACTCTGCTCACGGAGTCTTCCCAGATGACCAGCAGTGTGTCATCTGCAGGAACGTGGGACCTCATTGGACCCAATCATTCCACGGACACCTTATCTCCTGATGTCAGGAGATGATGAGAAACAGGAGCCCAGATTTCTTTCACTTGCCTTTTCCGGCTTTGAAGCCCTCGATGAACTCCTCCCACGTGCCGGGGTTGGGCACCATCTTGTTCATCCTGGAGAAATGGTAGTAGGACACCAGGCAGTCCTTGGCGTTTCTAGCCACGTAGATGATCTGGAGTAGGCCGGCAAAGACAGAAACAAGACAGAGACATCATCGGTCAGGGCTCTCGGGAAGCCCTCTGTGGAGCTCGGACTGGTCCACCCGCGTGACGGGATATGCGGGTGCTTTGAGCCCCGGAGGCCACGCCTTCCAGTCACCCAGATACAGTTGTGATTTTCAGCTGTGCTCTCAGCAGTATCACCGTTAAGCGTCTTGAAAGTGTCCTGGTTTGCGGAAATGCAGCTCTCGCCCCTAGGCCTGCTCAACAACACACCATGTACGAGGCCTCATCAGCAGGAGAATCGGTTTCTAGCAGTTCATTCCCGAGGCTGGGGGTACAAGACCAAGGTGTGAGGGCTGCTTCCTCGCAGAGAGACGCCCGGATCCGGGGTTTCCCGATCCCATTCAGGAGCCCCCCGTGAACCGGCCACCTCCAAAACCCTTACTTCGTGTGCCACTGGGAGGTCAGTGTGTGAATCTGGGGACGCTGCATTCAGGCCATAGGGCATGGTGGTTTTCGGCCTGTGAAACAGAGGTCCCCGGCCCTGCTAAGCGAGGAGTTCTGGGCTCGGGGTAGCCCAGGCAGCACGCAGCCTGCCTGTGTCATTCTATGAGCCGACTTCAGCCTTCCAGGGGGACCATGCTCCTACTCCGCATTGGCCAAGGAGATCGAGGCCCGGGGCAGTGCTAAGTATGCGTGGCGAGCTTAGGGGTGGGGTCTTCTCCCAGAGAGGCCTGGGGTGGGCTGGCGAAGGACAGTGGACTCAGCCTCGTGCCTGCTGCCCCTCTGCCCCTGGAGTTCCAGCTGGACGGACACATGTTCTCTGCAGGCCTGCAGTCCAATGTCCGTTGTGCTGTGCCCAGGTCCCTGGGTAAGGCGTGGTCCCTAGGTGGGCTGTTGGGGGCACTGTGGACCTGCAGGAGGCGAGGCCTAGATGGAGGTCCATGGGTCACCCAGAGGGGTCCCTCGGAGGGGACTGTGAGACTGGCTCTTCCTTGATCCTCTCTGCCACAAGAAGGCGGCCTTCCCACCTTGGACTCAACCTCAGAACCCTGAGCCAACATAAACCTCCCTTACTTCAAAGCGCCTGAGGCAGGGGCTTTGCTGACTGACACGGTTTTCTCCAGTGTCTCACGTGTCCCCGGGGCTTTTCCTCTCAGGGAGCGGCCCCAGCTCCTGCCTCCTGAGCTGCATCTCCACTGCCCATCACTCAGCCCTGTGTGACTCTGTTTCTCTGCCCCTCCTTGCGGCTGGATTTCTATCCCATGTTCATGAAAGCACTTAGCAGCCCAAGAAGCGAGCGGCGATGGCAGTCTTCTTCCCGCGGGAGTGCGTGTTATGTGATGTTTCTTGATTCTTATGTTGGGTGTTGCTCTTACGGCCGGAGTCACTGACGACGGGAAGTCCTGGGACAGAGGAGGAACATGCGCAAATGTACCCTAGCGTGGGCTCCACCGTCAGGTGGTTTCCTGGAGTCTGCTGATCTGTATTAGCTTCCAACCGCTGCTGTGACAAATGACAATGAATCCCAAGGCTTAACACAACATAGATTGCTCTCTGGCATTTCTGGAGGCTTCCTTGGCTGGGTTCTCTTGGCGGCTGTGGGGGACACCCATTTCCGTGTCGCTTTGGGCCTCTGAAGTCTCCTGCGGTCCCTAGCTCTCCATCCTTTGATCCTTTCCTAGACTCACACCAACTCTGCGCCTCAGGGGCGACACCTCCTTTGCCTCATTCCTTCTAGTGAAGACCCTTGGGGTGGCGACGGCCCAGGCAACCCAGGACAATCACCCATCTGAAGACCCTCACGGAAGTCACGCCCTCAGGGCCGTGGTCGGCAGTGACGTCCAGGGCTCGGCTGATGAAGCGCACGCCTTTCGGCACCACGGTGCAGCCCAGCGTGCCATGAAAAGGTGGGAAGCAGGTTCAGCTGTCTCACTCCACTTCCTACTCACTCACCCACAAACCTAAGCGGGCAAAGGAGGAGCTGCCTCGGGGATTTGACGCTCCCTGGAAGCCCCGATTCTGCAGCAGGAAGGCATCCGCGTGATGACCCGCGGGGGTCCGTGCGTCTTCTGAGGAGACTTGGAAACACCTCCGGCTCCTGAGCAGCAGGAATAGCGTGAGTGCGGGAGCAGACCGAGCCGGTGGCACAGGCAGGGGTGCGTGGGTGTGACCTCGGGGACGTGTCTGGACGGGACACCAGGGGGACGAGTGGGGGGCTGTACAGCGGCAGTCTGCATGGAGAGAGGAGGCGGGCCAGGGAGTCCTCGGAGACACTCAGGGAACAGAGCCCCGGCTTGCCCTGCCCCAGAGCCCTGGGTGAGAAGGGGCTCCCGGCTAAAGGACTTGAACGTGGAGGCTCCAGCGCCGAAGGGGAGGAGAGTCTGCAGTTGTCACGGCTGCGAGGCACTGTCTAACCTCAACCTGCTCTCTCACCGCCTCCCGACAACTGGGTTTCCCAAGCAGCTCACCCCGAGGAGAGGGGAGACGAGCCGATCCCGCTGACAGCGTGGCTGCACTTCTGTGGCTTTTTTGCTTCAGTGCTGGAGGTTGAACCCAAAGGTTCTTCTGAGCTGGATCCCCAGCCCTTTTAAAACCTGCATACTGTGAGACACAGTCTCACTAAGTTGCTAAGTTGCCCCGACTGGGCTTGAATGTGTGATCCTTCTGCCTCAGCCTCCCAGAGTGCTGGGATGACGGGCCTGTGTGGTCTTGCCTGGCTTATTGCAGATTTTTTTAAGTGGATATTTGGTTTGTATTCTGTATTTCCTTGATTTCAAGACTTGCTGGTGGAGCAGATATCAAAAGGGAATGGTAGCACTCTCACTGCACCCTGCGTTTACAGAATCTGAATTAGGAAGTGCCGGGATAAGGCGTAGTTTTCAGACCAGGAGGAGGCGGAGGTAGAACAGCAGTGGGAGCTTGCCCCACGGACACACGCTCTGTGAATGTGGACCAAGTTCCCACCTACTGGGAAAATCTGATCTCTCGTCCTGGAAGGAAGAGGCCGGGCTCCGGACACCTGGTGCATGTGGGCTCTTCGGGGCAGCAGACGGTGGCCCTGAGGACGGGCTTTGGGCTCTCTGTCTGTGGGGGGCATCACTGACAGACCTGTGAGCCTCCTGTGCTGCTCCTCATGAGGCCACATTTCCAAAGGGTCCCGAGAGTGAGCGCAGCAGGGACAGTGAGGCGGGCAGCGGCTCCATGGCTCATGGGGTACTTGCAGCAGCTCAGGAGCCCTGCTCAGGGCTGAATGCAGCCCATGTCCTGTGCTCCTTCTTCCTCGGGTCTGCAGCCCTCTTTGTCTTGCCCACTTCCTCTCATGGGTCCCCGAAGTGGGTGTCTTTCATAGTCATATCCTCCTGGCCCTGTTCTTAGGGAACCCAAACTAAGACAGGAACCTTGCTCAGGAAACCCCTGTTTATCAGTCAGCTTTCCTGTTGCTGGGACCAATTACCCAACAACCGCAACTTAAAGCAGAGAGGTTTATTTGGCTCACGGGTTCAGGGGGTTCCATCCACGGTTGGTTGGCTCCAAGGCAGGGACATCGTGGTGGACGGACCGGTGTAGTGGAACAGAGCTGCTCACATCTTGGCAGCCAGAGAGCAGAGCAGAGCAGGGGAAGAGCACAGAGAGGAAGGGGCAGAGACCACGCAGGCCCCACCCGGACACAGCCAGGAGTGTGCTTTCTAGTCCCTGGTGGCTCCCCAGCCAGTCGGGTTAATCTTGGCCATCACACCTGCTTCGTGTCATCCGGCAGCCACTTTGAAAGTGGCACCTTTGGCAGCCAATCAGAATAACTTGTGCAAAACTTCCCGATGTGTACCCAGCCTCATATTTTGAAGGGAAGGGGGACCCTGATGGGTGTGCGGGCTCGAGGGTGACACCACCGTGTGCCCTGGGGTCCACGGCTCATTCCCTTCTCATCCTTGCCAGGTGCAGCTCAGGCAGGGACACTCGTGGTGTACGCGGGGCTTGGAGGACTGGGCCTCCTTACCTTGCAGTTTTCCTTCCAGAAGGAGGGCGGCAGCAGCTGGGCGGGCAGGTGAGTCTTTAGTGTCCTGGGGGATGGCATCTCGTTCGCCAGATCCAGACCTGGGAGAAAAGCTCATGAGAGACGGGGACCCCATCAGCAGCACGTGAGTCACAGCAACACATGGCAGGGACTCAAGTCATTTAAGGATTAACCTCTATGCAGCCTGCACGAGGCCCTCCTAAAACACAGCAATCAATAGCGGGTAAAAGAAAATGAATGGGTGGATATGACACGCAGATGGGAAGGATAAGAAAACGGGCATTGCGATGCTTGCTGTCAGATAAAGGAAGAGTTAAACCCAAAAGCATCATATGAGACAAAGAGCAACCCTTATAACACCAAGGACACTATTTTATCAGTGAAACATAATAGTCATGAGTATTTATATGCCAGATATCAAGTAACCACTGATTGGAAACAGAAATTACAGCAGATGCAATAATAAATAGAAACACACTAGTAATAGGATATTGTTTCTAGAATTTATATAAAATACAAAGGCTGTAGAATAGCTACGCCACTATTGGAAAAGTGGAAACTTGGAAGGCCTTTGCAACTTAATTTTATTTATTTATTTTATTTATTTTTTTGTACTGGGAATCAAACTCAGGACCTTGCACTTGCCAGGCAGGCACTGTGCCACTGAGCTATACCCCTGGCCTATAATTTAATTTTAAAACTTACTATAAAACAAAAACAATTATCACAGCACTCAAGAGGCTGAGGCGGGAAGATCGCTGTGAGTTCAAAGCCAGCCTGGGCTACATAGTGAGTTCGAGGCCAGCCTGAAGTACATAGCAAGACTCTTCTAAAAAAACCAAAACAAACCAAACCAAACCAAAATAAACACACAAACAAAAAGGCAATTGGAACTAGCATTCCATACAGTATTGGCATGAAGATAGATACATAACAAAAGGAAATATAATAGAAAATCCAGAAATACACAGATACATTGTTAATTGATTTTTGGCAAAAGTGCTAAGGCAATTCAATATGAGAAAAAAACTTTTCAATAAATGTTGCTAAAATAATCAGCTCAATCAACAATAGGTTTTCAATACGTATTAGGCACTGTTTTACAAATGAAGAAATATCAGGGTTTGAGAGGTTTAATGAGTTGATCACGGTCACCCTGACAAGATTCAGACCAGCGTTTCTGCAGACTGTTGGATTCCGAAGTCTTTGCCTTCTCACTATGGGGTTCTGTCCTGCAGGCGCCATGAGCGGTGACTATTTACTTCATTATCTGTACTTGTGTAGTACTGATATTTCTTTTTTTTGGTGGGTACCTGGGGTTGACCTCAGGACCTCGCGCGCCAGCAGGCGCCCGTACTGCTGAGCAATATCACCAGCCCTTTTTTCGTATATGGGTACCGGGAGTTGAACTCAGGACCTCGCGCTTGTCAGGCAGGCGCTTACGCCACTGAGCCATCTCACCGGTCCCCATAGTACTGATATTTCGTAGACAGGACACAGGTAAAACATATGTGGATGAACTGGCACATCAACTGCGCGCACTCGGGGTCGCGGTGCGGTGATTCAGGACGTGTGCACAGTGTGCGGTCCTGGGATGAGGCACAGCCATGAGCATTTCTCCCTCTGTAAACATCGGCCACGCCATTTCTCTGCGTGGGAATCTTTGAACCCTTTCCTCTAGTTCATCAAAGTCGCAGGATGAGGCTGTCCCGGAGGTGGTCACCCGCCCTGCTCCGGAACACCAGGCCTCCCCCTGTCTCACTGTACTTCGGCTCTTGTCTCCTGACCCCTGCCCGGCTGCCCAGCCTCCAGACCTCTGTTCCACCCTGTGCTGCGCAGTCGGCTTTCTGCTTCCGCAGAGAGCAGGAGTGCGTGTCCGTCTTGGTGTGTCTGGTCTCTCTCTCTTGGGACAGTGTCCTTCGCTTCTGCATGGTACTGCGACAGGCAGGCGTCCCTCTCTCTGGGCTGAAAAAGCGCACTGCACGCAGACCAGAGTGGTCAGCCAGCGTCCGGCACTCAGCAAACCGCTAAGCTGACTCAGCTACGGAAGAAAACTCTTCTTTTGGCTCTGTTTGCGGGTTGCAGCCTGGCCTGGGCGCCCTGTGCCTTTGGGCCCGCGGTGTGCACACATCGTGGCCAGGAACAAGCAAACAAACCATCAGATCAGAGTTGGAGGCGAAGGAGCATGGAGAAGGCAGGGGACCCTGTCCCCTGTGTGTCGGGGTGGGACGCCCCCCAGTGGGCAGGAGACCTGGAGCTGGGCCCCTTGAGAGGCTCCGCTCCATCCCAATAGCACTGGGCTTAAGGCTTTATCCCCGGGGTCTGGGGGTGCCGAAGCCCAAGTGCTGAAGCAGGCGGTGTCCATCTCATGCCACCAAGTCCTTCATTTCAGGAAAAGCACTCGGGCGTCTTTCACCCGCTCACCTGGACCTGAGCTGACTTCCTCAAGGCCGATGTGGTGCGGTTTTCCTCTCCATCACTCACCTGAGTTGAGGGGCGGCGGCAGTGCCCACTCAATGAAGGGGTGCCGGTCGTAGGTGTTGGCACGCTGGCACCTGAGCACGTCCCCGTCATTCTGGATCATGTCCACGATCTCTTGCATCCATGTTGTGCCTGGAAGGGTTGGGGTCACGGCTTCCTCTGGGTCCTCGGTTACCCATGGCTCAATCACACATGCAGCATGGGGCAGGCAGTCACCCCTCTGTGTGGCACCCAGGGAAGGTGGGCACCCTGTGCTCACTGTCCCTGCGCTGACAGCAGGTGCTATCCGGAGACACCTCCGTTCTCCTTCTCGCTGGGGCTCTGCCCTTAACTGATGTGTCTTCACTGACTGTGGGTTAAATGGATGCAGCGAGGCGCGGGCTGAGTCGGCCACACACTACTCTGACGAGCCTGCGCTCTCCCTCGTTTGTTTATTCTTTTGAGACAGGGTTTCTCTTTGTAGTTCAGGCTGGCCTTAAACTCACTGTGTAGCCCAGACTGGCCTTGAACTCCTGGAAATCCTCCAGCCTCAGCCTCCTGAGTGTGCCACCACACCCGGCTCTTTCCTGGAGGAGACTGGCAAGGGATGACTTCTTGCCCAGTTCCCATCTATTTTCTTTCAAAGAGGTCCTCAGATGTTAGGTGCGCATATAGCTGCTTGTGGCAAGGGCTACGTTATTCAGTCTCTCAAAGCTAGAGATGGGGCCAGGCCACTAAATTCTGTGACATTTTCTTTAAAGGAAAGTGAAATAACTTTATTCCTCCACTGCTTCTTCCTTGCTGCTGTTTGTAATATTTGGAATATGCACGTGATGGCCAGAGCTGCAGCCGTCACATTGGACTGTAATATCAAAAGCCACCTGAAGCCGGGGACACAGAAAGTTAGAGAGATCCAGGGTTGCTGAGGACAGTGCAGCGCTCAGCCTCTCAGCCTCCTGTGTCTCAAGTGAGTCACTGTCGGGCAGCTGTGAGCCAGAGACACCAAGAGCGGCAGAGAGGGAGAAGGGTGCTGGGTGGGGCACCAGCTCCCCCTGCCAGGTCCAGAGCCACTGGACCCCTGAGCCATTTACAGCCCTGCTCTGTGTCAGGACTCAGTTTGGCTGCAAGGAACAGAAAGCCCAACAGCACCAGGAAGAGCAGGCGATGGGAACGGGAGGCAGGTGCAGGAAGGGCTGCAGGGAGCGCAAGGTGAGGAGTTGCAGCCAGGAGAAGTGGGCGGGAACAGGCAGAGGCAGCCTAGGCTGGGAGGGGACGCAGCAGTGGAGCGGGAAAGGGCTCAGAGCTGGTCCTGGGCAGGGTGGGGCAGGGTGGGGCAGCCTGGGCTCCCCTGAGCTGGGCTCTGTCACAACCAAGGCAAGGGTGGCAGCCCTGCCGCCGGGCAGCAGAGCAGGTTTAGGTCAGGCCTGGGGAGCAGTGTGGGTGCAGAGCAGGTGGGGAGAGGCCAGGGCTGGGCTGAACAGGAGACCTGGCTGGGGGCCACACAGCCATGAGTGCAGAGAAGACCCTGGGCCAGTGTGGCCAGGACAGGGCCTCCAGGGAGGGATTGTGCTGGACCTAGCTCCCCCTGCTGCATCGAATGTCACGCAGCAGGGTACAGCCAAAGCTCTTCCCCCGACTGTCTGGGACAGACTGCTCTGTCGTCACCCATCTGGGTCCCTGTTCTTCCACCTGCACACACCTGGACACCTGTCCCTTCCCGACCTTGCTGTCTTGCAATCTCCTTGAGACTCTGCTGAACACTGCCTCCCTCTCCGGCCCAAACCTCTGTGCTCCGGGTGGGTCCGGACTCCTCCCAGCACAGGGTCAGCAGGGAACCGGGACCCACATGGGAACCTGCGTCCTCGTCTCAGCCCTGCACCCACAGACCTTGCCCCTCGACAGCCCTGTGGGGCTCAGGGACCCGCCCTGGCTGTCTCCCCAGGGACTCGTGTGCAGGGTTCTGTTGCAGCGGGGAGCCCAGGGATAGGGTGGCTGTTGTTCTCTCAGGGCCCAGCCCCAGCAGAACTTGCATTTTCTAAATCAGGGGCTGTTCTGGGCGTCACTGCTGCCACAGGGTGGCGCCTTCCCGCCAGGCCTCACACCCACCTGCCTTTGGGTAGGTTGCTATGAGGAGGTCGTCAGGCTTTGCCTGGAAGCTCCAGATTTTGTCCCAGTTGTTGCTTATCAACTTGGTCAGGAGGATGCCATTCACGTCCTTGGTTTCTGGCTGCAGGTGTTTTCCCTCCATTTCCTTCAAGGACATCTCGGTGGATCTGGCAGATTCTTAAAGAGAGGGGAACCGGGGTCCTTTCTGAGAGCAGAAGTCACTCCCTCGGGGCGCTACTCCCTGGAGGGTTTGGAGACTCCCAGAGCCCTTACTGTTTTTAATGCTAAGCAAGGGGAGAAGTGAAGCTGGGGTTTAAGCAGCTCTGTCACTCTGGTTTCCACCCACTGGCTTTGCCCCGTGGTCACAGCACTGCACCTTCTCGAGGAGGCATGGTGCCCCCTTGGCCTTGTTTAGGGACAGAGGTGCCGAGCACCTGTCCCTGTGGGATGGCACTGAGTCTGTCTGTGCCAGTCCTCCTGGGTGGCAGCGGGGTCCCCACTGTTCCCTGACAGGGACCCACGAGAGGCTGCGAGGGCCGGCAGGGACTGAGAAACCCACTGTCTTTCATAGGTCTTTTATAACGAACATTTCTTTCCTTTCTAGTTTATAAAATGTTTTTGTCTTTTTTGTCTTAAATTTCAAGGGATGAGAGAAGAACAGCATTTCAAAGACACTAGAAACAGTTGAAAGGCGGCAGGAGATTCATACAACGTGTCTGCCACGGGCCCAAAGGGGCATTAGGTCTTTGTTGCAAGGAGGTGTGGGGCTGAGGCCGCCTGAGCCCGAGTTCTGATCTGACGCCGGGAGAGCAGGGCTGCGGTCTCCGTGCTGCTGAGGTGCGGTCCCAACCGCCGTGAGCTGTGGGCTATTCTAGTGACCAAATCACGGGGACACACTGGACACCCCTGAGGATGGGGCATTCCCTGAGACTACAGGCCTGGGTCCTCCACAAGAAGCGAAAGGAAACAGAGCTGTTTGGGCCAGGGGAGTTTTCTAGCTTAGAAGAGACTGGAGAGGCAAGCAAAGGCCGTGCGAGAAGGTCGACTGGATTCTGAGGTGGGACGGCAGCCGAGACACTGGGGCGCCGTGGTCCCCGACACTGTGCGCCACGGTGCCACTGCTGGGAGGACAGCGTGCCGTTCTGAGGAGGTCACCGTGGCCACAGCTCCAGCTCTGTGGACGGTCGATGACACAGTGTGCGTCTGGGAACGTGACCGTGTGCAGTGCACACGCCTGTATGTGTGTGGGTGTGCAGCACAATCTCAGTGCACCTAGGACAGGGCTTCATGTTTTCTTTGCACTGTTTTTCACTTTTTCTGTAGGTTTAACCTTTTCTAAAGAAAACAATGTGAGCAAAACAAGTCTCATCGGTTGGTCAGGCTGCTTGCATAACGTGAATGTGAGCTGCCTGTGCGTGTGACAGGTGGCCTCGGACCTC
Organism: Erethizon dorsatum; assembly: GCA_028451465.1. Taxonomy (NCBI): domain Eukaryota; kingdom Metazoa; phylum Chordata; class Mammalia; order Rodentia; family Erethizontidae; genus Erethizon; species Erethizon dorsatum. Next base: position 925,180 of record CM051824.1, read on the forward strand.
AAACATGTGAGAGAATTTTCCACCTTCCTCCACTGCCCATGCTGAGGAGGGCGGGCTGTCCTGCTGTATCCCGTCTCGGGGGGTGCCCTGGATTTGGTCACATGGAACCCCGGGCCTGGCCTGCTGCCCCTCCCCTCTCCCGGGAGCCCCTACAGCTCAGGCAGCCCAGTCCTGCTGGGACACGACAGAGCCCCGGCTGTGCCTTCCCGCGGCCAGCACCCTGTCAGGAGAGAGGACAGCTACCTCAGCACTCAGTTCTCTTCCTGACGTGCCTCATCTATAGGCTGGGCACTGATGGCTGCATCTTTGCACCCCGCTGCCTGATATTCTAAGGCTCTGTTCTTTCTGTCGGTTGTCCTGAGAGGGGCCGGGACTCGGGGTGCTGGGCTCGTTTCCTGTGGGGATGAACTGCAGCACACGGGCGCCAGGCCAGGGTGTTCTCTGCAGGCAGCTCTGCCACACCCACAGAGTCCCAGGGACATCACCAGCACGGCGCTTTCTGTCCATCTCCTGTCATGGGGGTTGCTGGGCCAGGGAGCTGTGAGATTGGATCCGTGGCACAGGCCACATTTTCCTACCACGGAGAGATTTCTTCCTCATGTACAGCCTGGGCCACAGTGAGCCTCTGCAGTCTGACCCTGTAAGGACCAGAGTTCTGCAGAGCCTCGGAAGAGGGCCGTCTTGTAGTCAGCTGTTCTTGCCACCTCCCTTCCCTGGAGGGCCCAAGCTCTGTCTCCTGCCTCCCTGGTGCCTCTTGGGTAGCGTGGGGTTCAGCCAGGCTGTGCCAGGGCTGCCGGCCTTCATTCCGGGAACCTCAGATGTCTTTTCTCTGTCCACGCCCAGCTCCATGTTTAGAAGAACGCTGGTTGTGGATGAGGAACTCCTTGTGTTTGTCTGGGGAGAGTTTTAAGTAGTCTGATCAGACTGGAAGTTTCTTAATCCAGTTTTTGGCTTAGGTAAAAATCCTCTTTTATTCTGTGACGTGGCAGAAAGGGCCTGCCTGGATACATGTTTTAAGCTTTTGAAAGTTCTTACACAGAGTGAAAAAATAACATTAACTAAAAACATTCTCTTTTATTTTTATTTTTTTTTTTGTGGGTACCGGGGGGACGACCTCAGGACCTCGCGCACCAACAGGCACCCGTGCCTCTGAGCGATATCACCGGCCCCTTTTTCGTATGTGGGTTCCGGGAGTCGAACTCGGGCCTTCGCGCTTGCAAGGCAGGCGCTTAAGCCGCTGAGCCGTCTCACCGGCCCCATTCTCTTTTAGAAGTGAATCTGAGCACAGGAAGTTGAGAGAAGCGCTTCGGTGGCTCACAAGAGCAGTGAGAAAGCGGCCAGGTAGATGGGCACAGCTGGTTCCAGCCCCTGACCCAGGGCTGCCCTTGCTGGTCTGGGGGTGGCACGGTGTGTGGCTGACCTTCGTGTTAGTGCTAAGTGGCTCTGAGCCTGCATCCTGCCAGCTCTCCTTTGCGGACCCAGCTGGGTGGGATCTCTCCGTGGGGAGAAGGAATCGGACTGGGCAGGCTGTGGCCGTGGGTAGCAGAGGGTGTCAGCCCACAGCACCCATGGGTCCCAGGTCCCCTGGATCTGGCCAGGTACATGGCTGAGGTCCATGGCTCAGTCCGGGAACCAGCATGACAGGTTCCCCGCAGATGCCAGGTCCAGGCCACCTGTTCAGGAGATGGCAACGTGCCCTGATGGGCCTGTGATGTGTCTCGCTGCCATGTCCAGCTCTTTACTGTGTCCTCACACACTTCTGCTGGCCCTCAATGCCAGCCGGGTTCCTGAAGCCAACACAGCAGCAGCGACCCTGTGGTGGCCGTGGTGGGGTCCCGGGGCACCGTCCTTCTCCCTCACCACTGGTGCCCCTGCTCTGAGGTTCTGGTCTTGTTGGGGTCTGACAGCTGATGTCACAGCACAGCCCTCAGCCTGGCCATGCCAGGCCACAGGGCCCTGCCTCTGTGTCTCCATAATCACACTGACTTGTAACTGAGAAGTGGGTGATGTTTTCTGGAACTTCTGGCCCAGGGCACTCTGAGATCCAGGGACTTCAGAGGAACCGCCTCTGCCTTGCCTGTGGCCCCAGCCTTCATGGCGATGGGGCTGGGTCGCCAGGTGCCCAGGTTCTTCTGTGCACTGCCATCACCCGACCGACCAGGGCCTCCCTGTGCCCGGACTCCTGCGCCATCGCCCTCCCTCTCTGGGAAGGGCTGTGGGACCTGTCTCAGAATCAAGACTCACACAGGGCTCTGTGTTGGCCCAAGCCCTTCTGAGGATGCAGCCAGCAGGAAGCAAGCCTCTGTGGTGAGAGGAAGGGGCTGGGGGGCGCCTCATCCCTGCCCTGCAGGCCCAGGCACCTCTGCACCTGCTGTCCGCCTGCGCTCTGTCTCTGCAGACCCCGGCCCTGCGATCCAGCAGCAGGAGGTGGCTCAGGGTGACCTTGTGATCGGGTGGCTCTTGGGTGACCGGGGGACCCAGGTATGATTCCAGGGCGGCCTTCCTCCAGGCAGGTGGGCTGCAGTAGCTGACACTGGGATTTCAGTTTACCCTGGAGCAAAACCCCGAATGTAACCAGGCCACCATGGCACCCACACAGAGGCCTTGGCGAATTGGGGACTAAAGTCAGAGAAACAGTTTCTCTCCTTCACATCTTTGGAAAATGTGTTTTGCTCTTCTTTGTCAGAAAGAGCCACCCCTACCCCACTTGCAGAACCCATCGTCTTCCGGTCCGCGGCTCTGCACGGAGCCCTCAGCCGGTACTCACCGGATTGCCCTAGCTTTCTGCTCCTGGCTGCGGTGGCCTCGCTGTCCGTAGATCCTTCCTCACGGTGGCGGCGGGCGTTTGGGGCTCTCTGTGGGCCCCTGAGGCGGAGGCCTGCTGGACCGGCCTCCTGTTAATCCTGTCCCTCCCCCCCAGACACAGGGCTAGGAAGGCAGCACGGATCAGGCCGCAAACCACACTGCAGTCCACAGAGGGAGGGGCAGGAGGAGCGGCGAAGGCCCTGGTCCTGAGCACTGGTGACTTCGGGGGTGCAGCGGACCTGGGTCCAAACTCTCTGTCCTGTGCCCTTCCGAGGACTCCCGAGTTGGGAATGACAAGGCGCAGTGACCCGTGCACCAGCCACATTCCTGACGCCTCTGTACCTGCAGGGTAGGTCGGTCGAAGATTAGGGACGATGAGTCCTCAGAATCCTTCCTCACACAGTTTTCCAATTGGGTAAAAGATAAACTTGTTAGCCATCCCCGGTTTATGCTGTACATCATATTCTGGAAGAGTAAAGGCCAAAGGTTAAAAATGCTTTAGGGCACTTTCTTGTTTCTTTAAGGCTCCATTTTCCTCTGACTGATGTTGCAAACTGAGCCTTTTATTTGGTTTTGCTTAGTTTAATTCTCTGAGTACCTGACATAATGCTACCTTCATAGCATGTCCCTGTTGATGCACTTCGTGGTTCTCTTGCAATCTGTGAAAATCTACGGCTTTCATTTGATAGGGCTAAAGCTACCTTCACACTAATGTTATTTTCTATGTGGGTTTTTCTACTTGCAGTTTAAACTGCAATAAATGTTTAAAATTTATACTTGTGCAGGTTTACCTGTCAGTTTTATTTTTGGTGATTGTGGTTCCCCAAAGGGTGTGAGCCAAGCAGTGAACCTGCAGTGCTCGCTGAAGGCTAATACCTGTGGGCCCCGTTCCTGGGGGCGTCCTTGGCATTCTGTAACTCAAGCCCGCATCGGGCCTGCCCGGTGGTCAGGATCCTTCCCGGTCTTCAGGTGAGAAATCCAAGGCCACGAAAGTCCATAACCCTCCTGGAGCCAGACAGCTGGACCTGGATCCCAGCCCCGCAGCTGGGGCCCAGAGCATCTCGGCCGCCGCCTGCTTCTCTGCAGAGGGAAGCGACATCATCGCCTCGGGTCAGGCACTCAGCGCCTCTCAGAACATACAAAGCCCACTCTGCTTGACCTGCTGGATTCGCCAGATTGTGAAGCAAAGAGTTTTAAATGAAATGAGCAAACACATAATTGCCTAAATATACAAACTATACTTCAAATTTTTATATGTCAAATAATAATCTCTGAAGCCAATTACACTGAATGTGTATATTAAAACATTTAAAGCTAAGACACTTGCTCTAAACAGACTTAAAATTACGAATACTGTGCATTTGATCTCAAGTGATTCCAATTTTCTGTTTGCTCTGGGGGAAAAGGGCCAAGTGGATGAAACAGTGCATTTTCTCATTATTAGCAGTTTCTGGATGTTTAGTGGCATCGTTAATGGTCGCCCACGCTTGAGGCCCACACCTCAGTGATGGTCATCTGCATGGTGTGTGTCAGCTGTGAAGTAACCGCGTTGGTTCTTCTGTCCATGCACAGATGCTTAGGACTCTGCCTGGGGCAGTCAATGGGAGAGACAGTGCACTCTGAGGGGAAATGACCGAAGGAGGCCACGGCCACTCATTTCTGGACCACAGCATCTGGAAACGATAAGTGTATTTGTGGGCAGTGTGCAGTGAAAGAGTAGAGGCACCTATTAAATAATTCAGAACTAGGTAACCACTGAGGGTTTTATTTTTGGTTTGAACATCGTAAGTCAGACAGGTGGTTTTCATTTGTTCACCCATCCATCGAGCCATCTTTCCATCCATCCATCCATCCATCCTTGCATCTATCCACCATCCCGCCCACCCACCTACCCACCCACCCACCTTTCCATCCATCCATCCACCCATCTATCCATCCCCCCATCCAATAGTGACTGCCTGCCTTCTGTGTGCTCGACGCAGTTTAATTGTTGATGCTGTGGAGAGAAGTTTCCAGTCTGGTGCAAGGAGACAGGTGATAATGCATAAGTTTTCAGCAAGTGCTGTGCTGTGAAGAAAACAAGGAGAGTTAGTGGTGGGGATCAGTGGCCAATGGTCATGAAGTCACGGGAATTCTTTGTGAGGTGGGTGGAATTCAGACCTGCAGGAGCCAGGCTGGAGAAGCCCTTGGTGAAGGCCTTGGTGAAGGCGTGCCAGGCAGAGAGAATGCAGATTCAGAGACTTGGGGCTTCCCCTGCTCCCAGAACACAGCGGACTTGAGCCCATGTGGTCATGAGGGTTGGTGGCAGAGTGAGATCAGGAAGTCAGGCAGGGATCAGGCCCAGCAGGCTTTGGGTCAGGAGAGTGTTTGGGTTTCATCCCAAATCAAGAGGGGCCCTTTGGTGGGTTTAGATCCCTGGCTTAAAATCAAGCTGATTTCCACATCAAGAGCCCACACAGGCAGCTGCTGGAGGACGCTTTGTAAGGGGCTGGTTTGCCAATGGTGAGAGCAGCTCGGAAACTCTTCTTTAGTCAAATAATTGCTCACTGGAATCCACTCACCTTGCAGTAATGCTTAAAGGGCCTCACTTTATAGACTTGCTCCATGTTTAAAGTTGTGGCAGTGGTTGTGGGAACAGGTGCTCTGGCTAATGCTTTGAATGTCGTCACTGACCCGTGTTCTCCTCAAGGAAAAGGCAGGTCACAGATCCCGGCCATCTCGCCTTGGGCCCCTTCCCAGGGCGAGCACCTGTCAGGTGTGTCGACCTCCCACATGGACACCCGTGGTATCGTGGTTTCTCCGCACAATGCAAGTGGTTTCGGGGCAGCTGGCCTCACTGCTGACTTACAAGCAGGGCTACCTGGTTTCTTTGCTGGGAGGTAAACTCAATCCCGTGTGATCACAAAGGGTGAAGGGATCACTTACCTGCTCAGGAGGGGACAGCAAATTCTGAGCCTGCAAGTAGATGTCAGGCAGCGGGAGCGGCGAGGCCGGCCACCCTCGGACTTCCTCCTTCCTTACAGAGTGGAGGCAAATGAAAGGCACCATTCAGAAAGGCACAGGAGTACAATTTTAGGTAAGTCTGTATTGGGGAACAAACAGGAAAAAACAGTTTGTGGAAAACTACCCAGGCGGGTAAGTGACCTTTCTGAGAGTCGGAGTCCCACCTCCCTCAGGAAACGCACTGCCCCGGGAAGACCGGAGTCTGGGGTGGGGCGCCATCTTGGCTGTGATCTCCAGGGCCTGCTCCTGGCATGGTATGGTGTGGGTGGTTGCAGGCGGTTGGAAATGGACCTTGGGCTCGTGATGCCCAAGCCAGGTGGCAGGCAGGGTAACCGCACCTGGCCCAAAACTCCAGAGGTGACCTGGACTCGCCCTGGCCTCGGCGGGGGACTCACAGTGACTGCAGCTCTTCCCGGAACTCTGCGGTCAGGGCTCCCAGATGTGCCTTGTGCTCTTCTGCACAGGCCTCGAAGTGAGCATAGTGACTCTCCACGGGGATTCAGGGTCCCCTCAGCTCTGAGCCGCTCTCACGTGCCGGGAGGAAACTGGGCAGACCAGGCAGAGTCAACGATGCAAACTCAGGCACAGTTGTCAAAGGCCTGGAGACAGCGGCACTGTTCTCGGCAGGGGCCACCGTCCCGCTGTGTCCCTGCCCAAGTCCTGAGCCCTTGGACTTCAGAGTGCGGCTGCAGCTGGAGACGAGTTCTTTAGAGGTCAGTGAGTTAAAATGAGGTCCTCAGAGTGAATCGTGGTCCTCCAGGACTAGGCTCCGTAAGAAGAGATGGGGACACTGATGGGCCCAGAGGGAAGACACGTGAGGACACAGGGAGATGACAGTGTCCACCAGCCCAGGGAAGCCTCAGGGGGACCAGCGCCGGGACACCCCTCTCTTGGGTTCTGGCACCAGAACTGTGAGATGCAGATTTGTGTTGTGTGAGCTGAGCCCTTGCTGTGGGACACTGTGATGGGAGCCCACGCAAACCAGGGCCCACCCAAGGCCTCCTTCGGGACCTCGCCCACACTTCCTCTTCCGTGGTGCTGTCCTTCTCCTATGTCCCCTGACCTGGGCTGCTTGGTGCTCCTGTCTGGGGCACTGTGCCCCCTGTGAGGTGGTGCAGCAAAGGGACCACTCCCAGTGGTTAGCAGGACAGCAGTGACAACTGCTGTTCCCCTGGTGACCTGGGACAGGTGTGCAACCAGGGGCTCTCCTCAGGGGCATCTCTTCCCCACAGCAAGGTGCAAACTCGCCAGGACCCTATGCCTCATCTTCCTCTCCCCGTGGTGTGGGATGGGACATCGGGCATCCTACGCGTCTGTGGTGTGTGCAGTGCAGGCATGTGCCAACTCAAGGGCCCGAGGGGCATAATGTTGCAGAAAGGAAACCAACCTGGGAGGAAGACACGTTGCACCAAGGCACCTGGAAGGCAGCAGCTTTATTACACTGGTGGGCTGTTAGGAACCAAGTCCAAATCACCAGCCCAGGCTTAGGGTAAAACAGAAACTTATATATGATTTGCAAGCAGGAAGTACAGAAGCTGATAGTGATTGGTTACATAGGCTAGGTCATATGTTGTCAGATCAGCAGCCCCAGCTTAGGGTAAAGCAGAAACTTATTTATGGTTTGCAAACAGGAAGTACAGAGGCCGATAGCGAATCAGTTTATTATTGGTTACATAGGCTAGGTCATGTGTTGCCACGCAGATTAGTTCTGGGCAGGTTTAGTCAGAGGGGTTGTTTATCATAAGGCAGGACAGTCCAGGGAGGGAGTTGGGGCCAAGGAGGTGGGTGAAATCATACATGTCCTTGACTAGGTTAGTCCATCTCGGGTAGATGTCCTTGGAACAGGCTAATAAAACAGGATATGTTTATGAGCTCGGGAGTGCAGGCAGCGCAGCTGGGTGTGGTCAGACAGAGCCGGGTCAGTCCGTCTCTGGTTGCAGCTGGCATGGTCAGTCAAGGCTGACTGAATCTAATGGTGCAGCTCTGTGGTGGGCTGGGTGAGCATGTCTTGTCCTGGCATGGTGTCAGACTGTTAGTTTTTGAAAAAGTTTCTGTCACACTCCCTCCTTTTTTTTATGGGGAAGATTCTTCTTCCTCAGTTTTAAGAAGTTGATAGGCAGGGATGGTGCTTAGGAGGAGCTAGCAGTGTATGGCCTCAAAGTATTCAGTCAGAAATTGAGTCAGGATATGGATCACACAGGGGCCTAGAAGGAGGAACATCAGGAGAGCCATCAGAGGCCCAAGTAAGGCCCCCGCCCTTGATGGGGGAAAGTACAGAGATCCCCACTAGGAAGAAACACCCATTCTGTCTTTGGCCCTCTGTTCAAGATGCTTCTGCAACTGGCAGGAGTCTTCTCTTATTACTCCTGATTCGTTGGCATAATAGCAACGTTCCTCTTCCAGGGAGAGGCAGGTACCTCCCTGCTGGGCCGTCAAGAGGTCTAAGGCCTGTTGATTTAGTAAAATAGCCATGGCTAAAGAGTCATGGGTGTCCACAGAGCTTTGGACATTTTCAAAGTCTCCCATTATTTGGTTGGTTAACTGTATGTGTTGACTTTGTCCCAATCCAAGGGCTGTTCCCCCATGGCTAGGCCTCATGCTATTGCTATGCCGGCTAGGATAGGCAGGAACACAGGGTCTCGTTTTGTGCATGATTTAGGGAGAGCCAGAGGGCCTCAGTCACCTGGGTAGATGTTGAGATCTGGGACCAGGAAGGCAACACCACAGAGGCTCATGCTTTGAGGGGAAAACACATGATAGACTCCATCAGAACATATAAAAAAGGGTTCCTGGGCCAGTGAGATGGCTCAGCGGCTTAAGCGCCTGCCCGGCAAGCGCGAGGGCCCGAGTTCGACTCCCAGAACCCACATATGAAAAAGGGGCCGGTGATATCGCTCAGCAGCATGGGCGCCTGCTGGTGCATGAGGTCCCGAGGTCGACCCCCCGGTACCCACAAAAAAAAAAAAAAAAAAAAAAAAGGTTCCAGCATTAGCCTGGAGCAAGGAGCTGGGCTGGATTACGGAGGCACAGTCAGTTGATACATTAGGAGAGTCTCTGTTCCTTAGGAAGCAGGAGGAGTTTCCCATTATTTGGGTTGGGGAGGCTTGAAGTAGATCTGCTGGGGAGTGGGTGGTGTTAAACCAAGAGGCATTTGGGGTTAGTCCTAAAGCCCAGTAGGATAGGGCAGTGAGGGGCATGCAGAGCCAGCAATCTTCCCTCAGGGCTGGATCGGCTGTTGGAGGACAGTACGGGTCCTGTTAACCAATTGTAACAGGTCTGGAGCACGTGGTAAGAGGTGTTTGGTGGCATTATCTTGGGCTGGGGAAGATCTAAGGCTTGTGAAAATCTTAGGCACAGGGACCTGAATTGTAGGGCTAAAAACCTTTTGGATTTGAACCAGTATTGCCAGAGCTTTGCCTGTGCCATCCACCTGGATGATTAATAAGTGGCCTGTGTCCAGACAGTGTCATTAGGGTTATACACATGACCCTGGACAGGATTACAGATGCCCTTCGAGCAGCTTGAGGGGGCTAAGATTTGAGTAAGGGGAGGTCTTCCATTGTAGGGAGAGTTTTTCCACACATATGTATTTCTCTGGTTTTCCCTTCCAGGCCAATATATATTGGCACATCTCCGAACACTGCAATACCAGGAGTATATGTTATTATACATATCAAACATATTACTTGTCTGGAATGGGGGTTCCTGCCAACTTTGACAAACATACTTATTATTGGTTCGGTAAGCTGTTTCCCAACTCAGGTCACCACACCCTGTATAGCATTCATTAGTGTGGTTGTTGGGACAGGCATCAAAGTACAAGGACACATTGGGTTGGTGGGGGTCCCACTTAGTATGGTTAAGGAGTTATTGAGTCCTTCCCAGGCAGACTTGGAACTCCCAATATCTTCCCTTTCCATATGCTCCTAGAAAGCTTAAACAAATTGCCCATAAGAAAGTCATCTTAGCCCCGGGTTAAACAACTGAGAGTGGGCAGTCCAGTGGTCACACTGATGTAAGAGAGAATAAAGGTGACCTTTTGGGGAATTTTCCAATCCCCTGGAGACACAGCCCAGAGTTCTACAGCAAACACTGAGATTAATGGGAGAAAGGGGACCAGAAACCAAACAGAATAGTAAAACATGAATTAATCAAGGTAGATGTTCCGGTGTACAGTGTCTGTCTAGCTTCAGCCATGTGTTGACTTGTCAGCTTCCAGAGTGATGAGGGCAAGGTCTCTTGGGCGACCTGTCAGCGAACTCTTTGGGTGCGCTGTCTCTTCAGAGTGGTCTTTAATGGAGCCGACTCATCAGGGGAGGCCTTCCAGCAATCGTTGGGATGGGCCCACTTGATCTTTTTTTTTTTTTTTTTTCTTTTGTGGGTACCAGGGGTCGACCTCAGGACCTCGTGCGCCAGCAGGCGCCCGTGCCGCTGAGCGATATCACCGGCCCTTTTTTCGTATGTGGGTTCCGGGAGTTGAACTCGGGCCCTCGCGCTTGCCAGGCAGGCGCTTATGCCGCTGAGCCATCTCACCGGCCCAGGCCCGCTTGATCTCGGAGTGATGAATCCAGGACTGGGTCTCTGCCCCTTTCACAGTGGTGGGAGTGGTCAAGCTAATTAAGTGGTCCAGGTGGTACACAGGGGGTGCTTTTTCCAATCTTTAATCCAGAACATGTCACCTGGGTTGTGGGTATGGGCAGGAGTGTCAATGGGAAGGGATGATCTTTCTGCTATGTTTTTATGTATTTGGATGAAAGTTTTTCCTAACTGAACAAGTTGTTCCTGTAAAGTGATATTTCCCAGCTGGTGTAGATCTCCCTGAAGGCCTTTTATTAGGAGTGGGGGTCTCCCAAACAGGACTTCGAATGGGGTGTATCCAGTGGGTCCTGGTGATGTCTTAACTTTTAGGAGGGCCATGGGCAGTAAGTCTACCCATGGTATCTGAGTTTCTTGGTACTATTTAGTCAACATTTATTTTAGGGTCCTATTCATCTGTTTGACTTTGCCAGAACTTTGGGCCTATAGGCAGTATGAAGATTCCATTTGATCTTTAGGTCTTTTTTTTTTCACTGGAAGAGTTTGCTTTTTATTATTATCATTGTTTTACAATAAAAACAAATAGCTATGCTCTCAGCAAAACAAATTTTTTAAAAAATCACAGAAATTTACCAACAGCATTTCGAGGTAAGGCTTTTGAAAGATTTGTTGAAATAAATTATCTCTGTCTACATATTCACTTATCATCCTTCTTTTTCAATTACTTGTCAACATTCTAAAAACTTTCAGTTATGTAAAATACATTTAACTTTGCCAATAATTTTAGACAATACTGGATTCTTCCCAAAAGGACTACCATAAAACTATGCTTTCAAACATTGAAAACAAAATCCAATGGGACAGAAAACTGAATTATGTAATTACAATTGCATTTCAAATCCTTCAATTTAAAGGCGTGAAGAATTTGAAAATATACAGGACATGGTTCTGCTTCAAGACTTGTGGGTTCAACATCTTACCTATGTTTAAACCAATAGAAACAAAGCTTTGAAAATGAGGACTCCAGGGAAGAAAGATACGAAAGGTATCTTTTATCTCTTCAGTGACGTTTTCCAAAAATTTACTATCCCATCTTGCTAGGCCCACACCTTCCCCAAGCACCAAACCTACAGGCTTTGTCATTGCCTAATTTACCTAACCAAGGAATCAAAACCATAAACCAAAGCTTGCTGCTTAGCCTTTTCCAATGTCCAGAGGAGGCAAGGAAACAGGAGAGGAGAGAGACCCAGGGGCAAGCCTACGGGATGCAGGAGCACCAGAGTGAATGGAAATAAAGCCAGCTGTGGATCAGGGGCTCAGGTCAGTCCCAAATATCATAGGAAAGGGGTCTCCTCCTTGAAATCTACAGTCCTGGACTTTCCCCTTTTGCTGCAGGTGCCAAACCAGGAGTTCTTTTTGCGAGACACTCTGCTGGCCCAGGGGTCCAGGAGCCTATGGGCCGGGCCTCTGGAACATTCTCGGTGCTTCTTCCCTATGGACAGAGTTTGACAACAGATATTCTCCTCAGGCATGGAGTCAGACTCATGCTGGGTACCTCCTCACTGCTTTTATATATCTTCCGCAGCACACATACTTCCTGTAAGATGTGGAGCTGACACCAGCATGGATTGTGATTTATGCAGGAAGCAGGACTTGAAGATGCCTGCTGCAGGCAGGTGGTTGCCTACTTCCTCTTGCCCATCACCCACCCCCAAGAAGTCCAGTCAATGCCAGAAGAGATCATGCCTAGAGTTAAAATGTGCGTGTTTCTACAGGGAAGAGAAATGTCACATAGAGAGTATTACAGAGGAGGATTAAATTTCTCAGCTGTCCAAATGCTATTAGACCACATGCTTTACACAGCAGCAGTGCAGTTGAGCCCGCTTCTTCCCACAACAGGCGGAACCCAGACAGCCTCTTCCAGGCAGGCTCAAGGAGCTGTGGCGGAATTGCGGAGGTGCTAGAACTGCTGCTGCTTCTGAAACCTGCGCTCAGCAGCAGCGGCCAGTGTCCTCTGATGCAGGGTTGCAGGTCAGAGGATGCGCCTTCCGAGGGGAGGAAGCTCTCCGAAGCCAGGTCGTCTTCAGAACTTTTGTTTAAGAATCACTTCCGAGCTTGCTGCAGGAAGTCATCCTTACTCTGGACTAACATGCACTGTCTCTTGTCAGCAGACTTGGAGAAGCGGCTTCCCCGGGCCTCAAAATCTTCCACCTCACTGGACTCCACCTCACTAAAGTCCAAGGTCTCTTCCAGGCAAGGACTGAGGTGCAGGGGCATACGTTCGGTCTGAGTAGAGGTTTCTCCCTCTTCTTGGTCAGTGCTGTGCCTTTCAATGGGATTATTCAATGCAGGTCTAATGTTATCTGATCGCTGCATAGGAAAAGGTACTTGGACGCGTCCTTCTAGGATGTTGTCTGTTGTGATTTCAACCAAGCGTGTGAGCTGGAGGTCCTGCAGCACAAGGTGGTATGGAACCTGGGGGAACATCTCTTGAATCTGATGAGCCATTGCATTAAGCTGGGAGTTGCTTGCCTGCATAATGCCAAGAACGTTGGTGGTGTGCATCACTTCAACTGAAAAACTTAGCAGCTGACTCGCAGTCCAGGACCCGTCGAAGCGGAAGAAGTGACTGTGTTGGTTTAAGCGAGGTCTACCTTCAGCAGCTGCTACAGGAACCAAGTTCTCATCCAAATTTTCTCCTTGATGGTCTTTCCTGGCACGATTATTGTCAGCAATATTAAGAGATATTCTGCACGTTGGACAGGAGGTGTCTCGTTCTAGCCAGGAACAAAGACAGGAATTGTGGAAAAGATGTCTGCAGGGCAGTTTCCTTGCAGCCCGCGTGGAGTCCCAGCAGACTGCGCAGGCATCGTTACTGACAGCCAGCTCCTCTGGAGTTGCAGCTGCAGACCTGGCTTCTGTGTTCCCAACCACAAGTGGGTAGTCCTTGTGCTGATGGATTCGACGCTGTGCCTCATGAAATAGGAAACACAACTGCATAAAAATGAGCAGGCTGCCGTGTTGCCAAATAACAACACGTGAATGTGGTGCATGAGATCTGGGGACAACAGAGTGAGTTCCATGGCAAAATCAGTGTAATAGACATGGGTTCCTTTTCCTTCCCAAGTCCCTTCATGGTTTAGGTCCCACAGGTGAATTACATATCGTAAAATCACATGAGCTGTCCTCACTGTCACAAGAAGAGACTCTGAAGGCATGAAAGCCAAGGTGTGCATCCCATGGGTGTGACCAGTGACCCAGCAGACAACCGCTAATCCAGAGCAGGAAAGCAGCACAGCGATCAGCAGAGACAGGACCTGGCCACGGCGCTCACTGGTGTGGTAGGAGGAAGGGGAAGATATTGAAACCGGTCCTTGCAGAGTGGAACTGTCAGATGCAGAAAAACAAGGCCAGCAGACCAGAGACACTGCATAACTACCTCTTCCACGGCCTGGACATTCAGCACGCCGAAACTGAAAACGAACTTGTAGAAAATAAAATTCCGGAACTTGTCTTTCAGGTGCTGTCTCTCACTCACTTGAAGAGGTCCAAACACAGTACACTTGATAAGTTTAGCCACCAACATCGAAATCCTGCAAGTAGTATTTACCAGAGCCCACACGAAGAGGCTGTCTGAGAGCAGGTACTGGGCCACGTCGCAGGTGCTCGGTCCCCTGGCACCTGGCGAGCAAGTGCAGGCACATTGGGCTGCAGTGGGGCCGTTAGCAGCTCGGGTTCGCTGGGCCCAGCCTCAGGCTGGCTGAGGGCATGGTAGGCGCTGATGATGGTGCCCAGCAGGGCCAGGCCGCTGAGGACCGTGTAGGTGTGTAGCCTGGGCCAGGGGAAGCACTCCAGGAAGAGCAGTGGCATGATGGTGGCAGCGGCCTCCAGTCCCTGGCTCCTCACACACTGTGGCCAGGGGCCAGCGGCGGCCTCCCGATCAGCACCCACAGGTTCTGGTGTCACCCTTGCAACTGCTGCCACCATCTCTGCCGCCACGCTGGGCCGGGCTGCTTTGCCCCACATCCCTGATCTTTAGTTCTTTAGCCAATTTTTGGGTCATCTCTGTGACAAATGATGGTCCATTGTCACTGCCTATGGTCAAGGGAAGTCCATACCTAGGAATAACTTCTCTTAATAGAAACCTATGTATTTCAGAGGCCTTTTCAGTCTTAGTGGGGAATACCTCTGGCCATCCAGAATAAGTACAGACAAGGACCAACAGATATTTGTAGCCCCAGCATGGCTTAATTTCAGTAAAGTCTATTAGAAGGTCTTTGAAAGGAGAGAGTCCCATGTGCTGAATTCCAGGCGGTGGTTGGGGGCCTGTTGAGGCCTCGGTCTTTGCACAGGTTTGACATCTTTGACTGACAGCTGCACAGATTGACGTCAACTTTGGGATATAATAATAGTGACCGAGAAGCTGGGCCATAGCAGTCTTCCTTCCGTGGGTGATATCATGGTGGCGTTTCACCCAGGTGTAAGCCAGTTCCTTTGGAATGATCATGCGATCGTCTGGTAAGGCCCAAACACCGTTCGGGTCTTTATGAGCTCCTTCTTGTTGTGCCCATTTTATTTCCTTCTGAGTATAGTGGAGAGGTCCCTGTTGGAGACTGAGAACAGTCTATGGAGGTATTTCATGTAGAGCTTCTAAGTTTTGAACCAAGTCATTGTCTCCTCAAGTAGAGCCTTCGGCAACCGTCTTAGAGGCTTCATCCACTTTTTGGTTTCCAAGGGTGATGGTGTCCTTTATATTTTGATGTTCTTTGCAATGAGTGATGGCCACCTTCTTGGGTTTCCATACAGCAGCCAAAAGTTGTGAGATTTCATCTTTATTTTTGATTTATTTCCCTTTGGCTGTCAAAAGGCCACGTTCCTTGTATAACATCCCGTGGACATGGACTGTGCCAAAGGCATACCTGAAATCTGTGTAGATGTTTACCTTTTTATCTTTTGCTCAGCTGAGGGCCTGTATGAGCACCCAGAGTTCAGCTCTTTGAGTGGACTGGTTTTGGGGAAGAGGTCTGGCTAGGAGCACCTCATTGGTGGTGACAGCAGCATAGACGGCCTTACATTGTCCATTTTTAACATAGCTACTTCCATCCATGAACAGGGCCTACTCAGGGTCTGTTAGAGGTTCCACCTGGAGGTCAGGCTGGCTGGCAAAGAGTTCATCAGTCAGAGCAAGGCAATCGTGGTCCGGCTGTCCATGCTCTGTGGGCAGATATGCGGCTGGGTTCAGAGCTTTAACTGGCTGGAAAGTGAGTTGGGGATTTCCAACAAGCAGTCCTTGGTACTGGATGATGCAGCGGTTTGAGAGCCAAGGTGTCCCTGACTGTCGAGGAGCTCGAGAACAGTGTGTGGCACCTGGACAGTCAGGTTTTGCCCCAGAGTTAATTTGTCTGCCTCTTTGATTAGGAGGGCTGTAGCAGCGAGTGCCCACAAATAGGGAGGCCATCCTTTTGACACTGAGTCTAGTACCTTAGACAGGTAGGTGACTGGTCTCTCCCAGAGTCCCATCTTTTGGGTTAAGACTCCTGAGGTGATGTGTCTTCTCTCATCGATGAAGAGGTTGAAAGGGCGGGTCATATTGGGGATTCCTAAGGCTGGAGCTGAGGCCAAACCCCTTTCGATTTCTTTTTTTTTTTTTTTTTTTTTTTTTTTTTTTTTGTGGGTACCGGGGGGTCGACCTCAGGACCTCGCGCACCAGCAGGCGCCCGTGCCTCTGAGCGATATCACCGGCCCCTTTTTCGTATGTGGGATCCGGGAGTCGAACTCGGGCCCTCGCGCTTGCAAGGCAGGCGCTTATGCCGCTGAGCCATCTCACCGGCCCACCTTTCGATTTCTTTGAATGCTTCAGTTTCTTTAAAGTCCAGTTGAGTTGGGGGAAGATGGCGGAGTGGTGAGCAGCAGAGAAAGAACCTCTCTGAGAGTCACTGTCTAGATGCTGGAATAGAGCAACTCAAGGAAGACAAGAAGGAGGGAAGTGGGTCCCCTGGACCCAGGAAGGATCTGAAGCGCAATCTGAATCCCACAGAGAGAGTGAAGAGAGAAACATCAACAAAGAAGAAGGAGGTGGCTGCTGGCACCTTCTCCCTGAGTCAGGACTCACTGCGCGACAGAAGAGGTTCAAACCTGTGGACACACGGTGACTGCTGGCAACCCTAGGAGCCTCCACGGAGAGACGGCAGTGCAGGGGAGCAGTGGACGTGAAGGACTGCACTGGCTGGCTGTGAGTGCTGAGGGCTCAGCTGTCTGGCCTGAGAGAGCGATTGGCTGGGAGCCATCATTGGTGGGGGCGGCTGAGCTCAGAGCTCAGCAGCGGCCAGCTCAATCTATGGTTTCCAGCTGGGCTCAGGCCCATGGAATGTGTGCAGACAGCTGCAGGCCAAATGAGTCTGGTTTCAGCCAGAAAATGCAGGCTTGCTGAGATTATCCACTATCCCGACAAAAAGCTATTGCTGGCTTGCTGGGACAGATTGGCACAGATCTGGACTCTGTCTCCACACTGTCTACCAGTGACAGCAGAGACAAACCTGCAAGGGGACTTTTTTCTTTTTTCTTTCTTTTTTTCCTCTCTCTTTTTTGTTTTTTGTTGTGGTCCTGGTTTTTTTCCTTAATTGTTTGATCTTGTTTTTATATGAGTGTAAATGGAGTTTCTAGCCTCTTTGTGGTTGTGGTTCAGTTCTGTTCTTCCTTGTATTCCTTCCTTCTCTCTTTCCCTCCAGTCTTCTGCACCAGTTTCCCAAAGTTAGCATGATCCCTCTTTGTCCTCCAGTCTTACTTCTAATTTCTTCCTCTTCTTCCACTTCTCTATTTTCTCCTTAACTCATTTTAAATTTTAACCCCTGAGGGCAAAATTGACATATTAAGGACTTGTATACTGCATATAATTTTCTGGTTTGTTTTAGATTTTGTTATATAACCACAAATCTAGTTTATATGGTTAAAAGTGGCAAATAAGTGGTTAGCTCAGTCTGTCATTTTCTAGGCTGCGTTTGATGATTTTTGGTACCATTATGGCCAAAAGTGGCATAATTGTTCTAAACAGCTGTTCTTCCTGGTATCCCATGACTGAGATTGACTAAGGGTCACAGAAAATACTGGGCCGGTGAGATGGCTCAGCGCCGTAAGCGCCTGCCTTGCAAGCGTGAGGGCCCGAGTTCGACTCCCGGATCCCACATATGAAAAAGGGGCCGGTGATATCGCTCAGCGGCACGGGTGCCTGTTGGTGCACGAGGTCCTGAGGTCGACCCCCCGGTACCCACAAAAAAAAAAAAAAAAAAAAAAAGAAAATACTGTGGAACAGTGCCAAAGAACCAAGGACTGGGCCAAACAGGCAGCAACTTCTCATCTCCAACAAATTGAAGAGGTAGGATCTTGCAACAGACTCAAAGCCCCAAAACAAGCTACACCTGGAAAATACCTTGGAGAAGTAGACATCTCCTAAGGATTTTAAATACTAGCAATAGGGCTGGTGAGATGGCTCAGCGGCGTAAGCGCCTGCCTTGCAAGCGCGAGGGCCCGAGTTCGACTCCCGGAACCCACATACGAAAAAGGGGCCGGTGATATCGCTCAGTGGCACGGGTGCCTGTTGGCGCGCGAGGTCCTGAGGTCGTCCCCCTGGTACCCACAAAAAAAAAAAAAAAATAAATAAATACTAGCAATAAAGCAACCTACCATAGGCAATTTACAAGCATTAACCCAGGAATTAAACTAAAGAAAGAAAAGAAAACGAGAAGACACTTAAACAAGATGCAACCCCAGACATCCAGTTCACCAAAGGCAAACCCAGGGGGCAATGAGGTGGGGCAATATGAAAGCCACCCACCTGGCATCTCTGAAATGGTAACAGCAAAGCAATTGAATGAGGCTCTGGAAAAAATCAAATCAGAAATAATTTCTCAGATAACTGCAGAGATGATGTCCCCAAAGAAGACCATGCTTAGAGACTCTAGAGAAGATAGACACAAAAAAATAGGCGAGCTTAAAAAAACTATGGAAGCCATGAATGCTCAGCAGAGGAAAGAAATTGAATCCATAAGGCAGATTCAAGCAGATAACCAGGAGAACAAAAATTCTATTGAAAGTATTTGCAGCAGATTAAGCCAATGTGAGGACAGGATCTCAGATATAGAAGACAGGTTTGTGGTTAGTGATCATGAAAAGAAAGAATTCTTAAAAATAGCAAAGGACCATGAGAAGTCAATCCAGCAGCTGCTAGATGAGGCAAAGAAGAATAACTGAAGATTGATTGGAGTCAATGAAAAAGCAGGAAATGGCATAAATGATATAAGAAAACTGTCACAGACGTCTTGGCAGAAAACTTCTCTGGTAGAGAAAAAGAATTTGATGTATAGATAAGTGAGGCATATAGAACTCCAATTAGCCATGATCAAAAAAAAACAAAAAACAAAAAACAAAAAAACAGCCAGGCATGTCATAGTCAAGATCCCAGAAATTCAACACAAGAGCAGAACCTTAAAAGCTGTTAGGGAAAAGAAACAAATCACCTATAGAGGAAAGCCCATGATAATCACAGCTGACTTCTCAGCACAAACCCTCAAGTCAAGAAGAGCTTGGAGTGAAGTATTTTAAGCTCTAAAGGAAAGTAACCTTCAACCCATATTGAAGTACCCTGCAAAACTATCTTTCAAAACTGATGGAGAAATAACATATTTCCGTGAGAGAGAACATCTGAGGAAATTTATGAACACCAAACCAGCACTCAAAAATGTTTTGAAGGACATTCTAGAAAGAGATAACAAGGACTACAACTCCATGAACCCCAATAGAAGGAACATATCAGGCAGAGCAAACAATTAAACAGAGGGAGGGAAAAATAGAGGTGGAGCCAACAACAGGAAAATAACATGACAAGGATAAGTCAATACATATCAGTTTTAACCATCAGTGTTAATGGTGTCAATTCTCCAATCAAAAGACACAGACTGGCAGAATGGATGAAGAAGCAAGATCCAACAATATGCTGCATACAAGAAACACATTTAATTCAAAAAGAAATTCATAGACTGAAAGTCAAAGGATGAAAAACAATACTCCATGTGACAGGAACTCAAAAAAAAGCATAGGTAGCTATTCTTTCTGTAGACAAAGTGAATTTCAAGCCAAGACTGATTAAGAGAGATAAAGAAGGTCACTACATCCTTGTAAAGGGAACAATCCAAGAGAAAGAGATAATGATCACAAATATATATGCAACGAATACCAATGCACCCAACTATATAAAACAAATATTAATGGACATGAAAAATCAAATAAGCACTAATACAATTTTATTGGGGGATCTCAATACCCTGCTGTCACAAAAAGACAGATCAACTAGACAAAAAATCAACAGTGAAATACTGGATCTGAACCAAACTTTTGAACAAATGGGCTTAGCAGATGTCTACAGAGTGTGCCACCCCACAATATCAGAATACACATTCTTCTCAGCTGCACATGGGACGTTCTCCAAAATAGACCATATACTAGCTCACAGAACCTGCTTAAGTAAATGCAAAGGAACTGAAAGTATCCCATGCATATTATCAGACCATAGATGAAATTGGAAATCAATAGCAAAAGAAACCACAAGAACTTCCTAAACACATGGAAATTAAATAGCACCCTCCTGAACAACCAATGGGCCACAGATGAAATTAAAGAAGAAATTAGACAGTTTCTACAATTGAGTAATAATGACAGTACAACATACTGGAACTTATGAAAGCAGCCCTAAGAGGGAAATTTATAGCAGTAAATACCCATATCAGGAAAACCGAGCAAGTACAAATAAACAACATAATGGTGAACCTCAAACTTCTAGAAAAAGAAGATCAGGCTAAGCCAAAAGCTCACACAAGGGAGGAAATTATAAAGATCATAGCAGAAATTAATGCATTGGAGACAAAAAAAAACCCCACAAAACAAAACAAAACAAAAAAACCCAAAACAAAACAAAAGTACAAAGAATCACATGAATCAAAGTTGGTTCTTTGAAAGATTAAATAGAATTGACAAACCCTTATCCAACCTTATTAAAAAAAGGAAAGAAAATACTCAAACCAATGCAATTAGGAATGAAAAGGGTGAAATCACAATGGACCCTGCAGAAATCCAGAAGATCATCTACACCTACTTTGAAAACTTGTATTCTAATAAGATGGAAAATGCAGAAGAAATGGACAGATTCCTACATACATATGAATTACCGAAGTTGAATCAAGAAGATATAAAAATCTTAAATAAACCAATATGGATCAATGAAATTGAATATGTAATTTAAAACCTCCCCACAAAGAAAAGCCCAGGCCCTGATGGATTCACTGCTGAATTCTGCAAGAAATTTAGAGAAGACCTAACACCACTACTTTTCAAACTTTTTATTGAAATTGAAAGGGAAACAATACTCCCAAATTCATGCCTGGAAGCAAGCATTACTCTGATACCCAAACCAGAAAAGGACCCAACCAAGAAAGAGAACCACAGGCCAATCTCCCTAATGAACATAGATGCAAAAATCCTCAATAAGATACTGGCAAACAGAAAGCAGCAAATCATCAAGAAGATTATACACCATGACCAAGTAAGACTCATCCCAGGGATTCAGGGATGGCTCAACATACATAAATCAGTAAATGTAATACACCATATTAACAGAGTTAAGAACAAAAATCTTATGATCATCTCAGTAGATGCAGAAAAACTGTTGACAAGGTCCAGTGCCCATTCATGATAATAACCCTATAGAAAATTGGAATAGATGGTCTTTATCTCAATCCGATAAAAGCCATCTATAACAAACCAATAGGCAATATCATACTAAATGGACAAAAACTGAAAGCTTTCTCTCTGAAATCAGGAACAAGACAAGGATGTCCACTGTCTCCACTCTTATTCAACATAGTCCTGGAAACTTTAGCCAGAGCAACTAGACAAGAGAAAGAAATAAAATGAATAACAATGGGAAAGGAAGAAGTTAAATTATCATTATTTGCAGATGAAATGATACTCTACATAGAAGACCCCAAAAACTCCATGAAAAAACTGCCAGATTTAATAAGCAAATTCAGTAGCGTAGCTGGATACAAAGTCAACACTCAAAAATCAATAGCATTCCTGTACACGAATAACAAACTCACTGAAAGAAATTAGGGTAACAACACTTTCACAATAGCATCCAAAAAATGAAATACCTAGGAATCAATCTAGCAAAGGATGTAAAACACCTCTACATTGAAAACTAGAGTAGTCTGAAAAAGGAAATTGAAGAGGATATCAGAAAATGGAAAGATATCCCTTGTTCTTGGGTGGGAAGAACTAATATAGTGAAAATGGCCATACTTCCAAAAGTGTTATACCGATTTAAGGGAATTCCGATCATAATTCCAACAACATATCTCACAGAATTAGAGAAAACAATCCTAAAATTCATCTGGAACCAGAAGAGACCTAGAATAGCAAAGTCAATTCTGGGCAACAAAGGCAAGGCAGGGGGGGCATCACAATCCCTGACTTGAAATTATACTATAAAGCTACTGTGATAAAAACAGCATGGTACTGGCAAAAAAAACAGACCCAAAGATCAATGGAACAGATTAGAAGATGAGAAACAACTCCAGACATACTAAGCCACCTTAACTTTGAGAAAGGTGTCAAACACATTCACTGGAAGAAAGATAGCCTCTTTAATAAATGGTCCTGGAAAAACTGGTTGTGCACATGCTGAAGATTAAAATTAGACCCATATCTTTCACCATACACTAAACTAAATTTGAAATGGATCAAAGATCTAAATATTAAAACAGAAACATTAAATCTGCTAGAAGATAGAATAGGTAAATCCCTTGAAGACATTGGTGTAGGCAAAGACTTTACAAATAAAACTCCAATTGCACAGGAACTATCACAAAGAATCAACAACTGGGATCTCGTCTTATTAAAAAGCTTTTGTATAGCAAGAGAAACCACCAACAGAGTGAAGAGACACAATGTGGGGAAAAAATGTTCGCCAACTGTTCCTCAGACAAAGGATTACTATTGAGAACATATAAAGAACTCAAAAAAATCAGACCTCCCAAATTTAAAGATTCAGTGCATAAATGGGCATCTGAGATGAATACACACTTCTCAGATGAAGAAATACAAACAGCAAATAGATATATGAAAAAATGTTCAACATCACTGGTCATTCGAGAGATGCAAATTAAAACAACCCTGAGAGTCCATCTCACCCCAGGAAGAATGGCTATTATCAAGAAATCAACTAATAACAAATGCTGGAGGGGCTGTGGGGAAAAAGGAACCCTTCTCCACTGTTGGTGGGAGTGTCGACTGGTGCAGCCACTATGGAAATCAGTGTGGAGATTCCTCAGGAAACCAGGATTGGAGGTCCCATTTGACCCAGCCATTCCACTTGCCTCTTGGCAACGTTGGGACCGTCCAGACTGTTGGAGAAGCATCAGAAGGTTCTCGAGTCTCTGAGGAGAGCTTGCTGGGTATTCCTGGATGGATGCATTTGCAAAACCGCAGGTTAGGGCCCAATCAGGCTCCATAGCTCTCAGTCCCCATGGGGGACTTTCACCATGGAGCATAGACAGAACGACCTATTGCTTATGTCATCCGTTCACATTCAGTCCACATATTCACACACAGGCGCACAGAGGTTAAAACATTACAACCCCCAATCCCAGGGGCAAAGTCTAACCGAAAGTGAAACTGACTGTCCTGACTAACACAGGTGGGGAGTGATCAGGTCCTCCTTCATCCATGCTGGGCTGGAAACTGACAGACTGGCTAAGACATGTTCCAGGGTGGTCCTACCTTGTCTAGTTGCATTCTGTGTCCTCCTAGGTCTGATGCAGGTTTCGCTGCCAAGTGGAGGTCTCAACTTCAGGCCCTCCAGGAGACTCTGGAAAATTTCTGGAGGGTGAGCCTTCTCATTGGGAGGTCGAAGGGGGTCCCCACCATGGCCAGTGGTCTTTGAACGGTGATTGAAGTGGTCAGCACGGTGTCTTCCTGGCTGACGCACAAAGAATATTGCAGAAAGGAAACCAAGCCAGGAGGAAGACACCTTGCACTGAGGCACTTGGAAGGCAACAGCTTTATTACACCAGTGGGCTAGTGGGAACCAGGTCCAAATCATCAGCCCAAGCTTAGGGTAGAACAGAAACTTATATATGTTTTGCAACACGAAGTACAGAGGCTGATAGCAAATCAGTTTATTATTGGTTACATAGGCTAGGTCATGTGTTGCCACGCAGATTAGTTCTGGGCAGGTTTAGTCAGAGGGCTTGTTTATCATAAGGTGGGACAGTCCAGGGAGGGAGTTGGGGCCGAGGAGGTGGGTGAAATCATACATGTCCTTGACTAGGCTAGTCCATCTCGGGTAGACGTCCTTGGAACAGGCTAATAAAACAGGATATGTTTATGAGCTCGGGAGTGCAGGCAGCGCAGCTGGGTGTGGTCAGACGGAGCCAGGTCAGTCCGTCTCTGGTTGCAGCTGGCGTGGTCGGTCAAGGCTGACTGAGTCTAATGGTGCAACTCTGTGGTGGGCTGGGTGAGCATGTCTTGTCCTGGCATGGTGTTGGACTGTTAGTTTTTTAAAGATTTCTGTCACAATAGAACACCAGAATGTGCCCTGACTTTAAAATCCCCAAAGCATACAAAGCAACCGAAGCATACATGTTTCTGTGGTCTAATAAATGTTAGCATTAACTGAATTTTAACAATTAGGACATTTCTGACACACTATATTTTGGATAAAGGTCAACATTGCTGGAAAATTTTATTCTCTCATTCCTTTGCTATAAAGCCAAGGTCTGTTTGCTTACAACAAACTCTCTTTCAAAGAGACCACCACTTAGAATGCGAATAATATTTAACTGCGCAATGGTACGTAGGGTGGAGAGGCAAGCGCCTCCTCCGATTCCTTCTCTTGGCTCTTTGTTCGGATGTAAAATATCGTCAGCAGTTGCTGGTGTATCTTTGCATTAAAAAGGTTTACACATGTCTGTCAGTCTGTCTACCAATCATCTATCCATTTAAATATCCACCTCTCTATCGTCTATCCATCCTGTCTGCATCTCTGTTTAACATCCATCTACCCATCCATCTCTGTCTAAAAATCTACCCCCTCTAGCTGTCTAGACATCTCCGTCCGCGTGGTCGGTCTTCTGCCCGCTCCTCATCTCTCTGTGCCCACTCACCTCGGCGCCTCTAGCCTAATCCGCCCTGGCTGTCCTTTGTCTGTTTTATTTTGTTTACCAAAAACTAAACCGAAAAGCAACCTTTCTACAGCTCATGAATCTTCCCGCACCTCCTGCCCCCTACTTTGGAATGATTTCTTTTAGTTCTGTCTTCCAGGTGCACAGAAACTGTGCGGTGGAGCCGTGGAGGGGACCAGGCCCAGCGGGCCTCGGAGCACTGCTGCCCCCGCTGCTCACCGCTGGCAGACAAATGTACCTTGTTCAGGACAAGTCCCGGCACCCAAGAAAGAACCAATACCCTTCCACAAATGGTTTGTTTCCCTTGTATTTTTTCTTTTCTCTGCTTCTGCACACCGAATGTGTGTTTTCCTGTTGGAGCATTTGTCTCATGAATATTTATTTATTTATTCATTTATTAGTGCGGCTGGAACCCAGGGCCTTCACACTGAGCTACATCCCCAGCCGATTTTTAAAACCTTTTGACATTTTGAGACAGGGTCTCGCTAAGTCACTAAGCAGCACAGGCTGGGCTTGAAGTTTCCATCTCAGGCTCCCAGAGAGCTGGGATCACAGGCGAGCGCCCCCGCGCTCAGCTCTCTCGGCGGGATGTGAGCTCTGTACAGTCACTGAAATGAGCCATTCATTACCACAGTCACACTGTAGCGATGCTATTTTCCTGTTTGTCACTTTTTAAATTTGTGCTATGGCATTTCTCTTCTGAGGTAAAACTACATAAATATTAGCATGTTCAGCATGTCAGTGTTTTCCCACGTGGCGCTGGAACTGTGGGCGTCCTCATTCTGGGAAAATTAAATCCATTCATGCATTTCTCTTCAGCCCTGTGATTCTTGTGACCTTCATACCAGGGACTCATCAGAAATTCATGTTCATGGGCAGCCAGAGAGGTGAGGTTTAGTTTGATTGTCCTCAAGTGTATCCAGGGATTTAGAAATATTTTACTGCATAATTTGCATTTTCCCACTGATTCAAAATGCTGCATTTATCATTTGCTAGATTTTGACGTGAATTTGAAAATCTCTATTTTTTTCAAGTTCTATGTCTTCTCCATGGCAAAGCTTACCGTTAACATATTAGGGCAATCATCCGCAGGTCTGGTTCTCCCTCATCACCCTTCTTTTTCAGCATTTCCTCGTCTATTCTTGTATGTTTATTAATGAATTGATGCTTTGTCTATTTCTAAACAAAATAAGGAACCTCTCCTAACAGAAGGGAAAAAGGGAAAAGGAATTCTTGTAATATTTGAATTTGTGAAATTGGGGTTGCATTAAACCTTTAGGTATTTAAGAAGGCATAATAAATTTCAATATAGAATCTTTCTACTCAAGGCCATGATATTTAAAATTTTTTTTTTTTTAATGTGGGTACCGGGAGTTGACCTCAGGACCTCGCGCTTGACAGCAAGCGCTTGTGCCGCTGAGCGATATCACCAGCCCTTTTTTTCCTTTATGTGGGTTCCAGGAGTCGAATTCAGCACCACGCGCTTGACAGGCAGGCGCTTATGCCGCTGAGCTATCTCACCCGCCCAAGGGCATGATATTTTTGTAAAAATCATTTGAATATTTTGTAAACTCTAGAGATCTTTCACACGAGACAACGTAACAGTAAGGAATAGTTACATCTGCAGTGCACCGCAGCAAGTAATACAAAGTGAAGATTAATCATCTTCTGTCTTGCCACAGAGTTTACTGACCCTCCCTTGAGGTCGGGAATCGCGCAGATTGAACAGCGCGGAGGCCTGCGCTGGACCCGGCAGCTCTGGGCCCGATCCGCTGTGTTGTGAGCATCGTGCGAAGGAGGCATGCATCGAGCGCCGCCTGAAGGGTACAAACCATCATTTCTGGAGTGAAACCCACGGAGCACACAGCGGTGCGTGCAACGCTCTCTTTGGAGTCAATATGCGTGGACGTGTGCGTGCAGTTGGCCGGACGCCTGCTCTGCGGCCTGCAGACTGACCCACAGGACGGTCAGGGTCATGCGGAGACGCAGAGCCAGCAGGAGAACCAGTGCGTGTGTGAGTGTGTACACAGATCTGTGCATGCACACACACGCTTGATGTCGATGAATTCGGTCCTGCAGTCGGGAGGCCCGGCCGATAAGACGAGTAGGCCGGGCTGAAGCTCAGGCAGGCTTCGTGTTCGGTCCTGAGGCGGAACCCCCCGCCCTGGGAAGACTCCGCCTTCGCCGTGAGCGCCTCCAGCCGCCTGGCGGAGGCCCCGTGCTGTGGAGGGCAGCGTCCTGCGCGAACGTCTGCTGCAGCTGGGAGTCCCGGCAACAAAACTCCCACGGAAACACGGGGAGGTGTGTGGCTGAACACCGAGCGCTCTAAAGCAGCCCTGTGGGCGCGAGGAGCACCGCGAGGCCCGAGAGCAGTCAGGGAAGCCTGCTCCTTCTCTCCCCGCTTCCTCTCCGTCGGGCTCTGAGGACCTAAGACGTTCTCTGCGTGAGCGCGGTGGTGGGCCGCTCAGTGACGGGCGTCCTGAGAATGTGTCTCCAGGTGATTCATCGCTGTGCCTGACTGCGAACTGGCTCGCGAAGACTCTGGGGCAGCGGTTTCCAGGATTGCGCGTCGTGGGCTATGGGCAGTCACGCTGCCGTGGGCCGTGCGCGGTCTCGTGACCGCTGCTCAGAAGTGGTGTGGGACGAGCTAGCAGGAGCCTGTGTCGTGCGCCGCGCTTGTCTTCGCGTGGGAAGTAAGTCTCCCCCTCATTTCTGAAGTCGATTGAAACTCACCTTCAGGCTTGGGGGATTTTTACCTTTGTCCTGACCCTGTGCCCTCACACGACCCGGGCTTGTGTCTATATCCAGTTTGGGGGAAAGTCCTGACCTCGCCAGCCCTGCATCTCCAAGCTGAGACCTGTTCGCTCAGGATGGCATTCGGGACCACCCCGCCGCATTCTCCTCCAGACTCCAGGTTCTCAGATTCTCCCAGGGAAGGGCAGGAGTCGGCGCACCACGGGGCAGGTTTGCACTCTCACTTTCCCGACACGAGTTCCTCGCAGAGGTCCTCCCAGCTCTCAGGGTCAGGCGCAGGGAGGTCATCCCGTGGAGGTGGCAGGAGGACACCGGGCAGCCTTTGGCATTTCGGGCCACACGGATGATCTGAAACCGAGGAGAGGTCAAGCCGGAGGAGGCGCAGTAAGATGAAGGGAAATGCTCAAGGGTGTTCTGATGCCGTAACCCGAGCTTCTACAGATGTGCATTTCCTACATTATCAATGAACTAGTTAGGGTACCGAAGAGATCAACGGAGCCTCTCTGACCCTGCAACTCCGATGCCCGTAGGGAGTCCAATGACAACAGCGAGCGCCCCATCCTTGGAGTGGTCCCGTGTCCCAGGCCGGGGCGGGGCAAACCTACAAATGCAGAGGGCTGTTTGTATCACTGAAAGCTCTAACAGGCTCGCCATCACTGTCCTAGGGGAATATGAGTGACAGGTTGTGACTGGAACGGGTAGGACCTGCTGCGCATCTGTAGTGGAAGACAGCACTGAGATTGCCAGGCACTAGGGAGGGAGTCTCAGGAATTTTTCTACAGGGAAATAAAAGTTCTCCAGGTCCCATTTGGGGAAGGCTGGGGAAGAAGCAAGCATCTTCCTATACCTTATCTCACTTGACTCCACCCAGTGTTAGGGGTGGGTAAAGAGAGGAGGGGCTCTGCTTCCCTAAGTGAGGAAGTCAATGAGAACTCGAGAGTCAAGGGACCTTGTCCCTGCTGCATGGTTGGCCCATGATGGGTGTGAGCAATGACTTAATTGTCCAGCCCCAAGGAGTGGATATCAGGGTCAAGAGGAGTTGCAATAGTGTGACTCTATTTCTTGATCTTGCAAGAGCGAGCTGCCAGTTGAACAAACAGACACCACCCAGAGTGGTGACAGGGAGCGGTTTATCCCCAGCACACAGTTCCCTTTCCGCTTCCCTCATTAATCTGAGGACTGTGGGGCGGTGCACAATCTTTGCAATCAGCGCTTATCCTTAACCGCTCCTTCTGTAAACATTGGTGGGTTTTAAAAGCAAGTGAGTAAACTAAGGGAGGTAACTTCTTAACTGCCAGTGCTTTCCATACTTCATTGGCTTTCTACTCTCCCCTCTTTGTTTAGAGACCCTCTCAGATGCATGACCTCAGTCTCGTTCTCAGGAAAGGAGTTTTTCACTCTGAGTTACAGACCTTATCCGGAAAATAGACCCAGTTCAGTTTTTGTTCCCTACAATGGGGTCAGGCCAGAATGGAGATGGCTGGGGGGTGGGCACCGAGTTCCGAGTTTCCTCCGTTCCCTCACCCTGATGAGACTCCTCCTGAGAAATCTCTCAGGCAGTTTCTCACAGGTTAGAGTGCTGTGTTGATGTGTATGTACTTCTTCATGGCTGAGTTGTTGTTGGCCTCTTCTAGGAATCTGACAAGTTAGGGAGAACAGCCTGGTAATGTGACGGTGGGTGATTCATAAGCATTCGCTCAACAGTGTGTGGCAAACACATGAGCCCTTGTCATGTGCCAGCCTGTTATGGTTTAGATCTAGATGTCCCCCAAAGCCTCATGTCTCACAGCAGGGGCTTTGGGGAGGTGATTGAATCTTGGGGGTGTGATCCTCATCAGTGGATTAGTCCACTTGTGAACTTACAGCTCAGTGTCATTCTGGAGGTGAAGCCTGATTGGAGGAGGTCAGTCACTGGGGTGTGGGCTGGAAAAGTCCGTCTCCCTCCCCCTTCCGTCAATCTCTCTGCTTCCGGCCACCATGCCATGGACTGTTTCTCCTCCCTGGCTTGGAGCCAGCTGATTATGGACTGAACCTTTACAAACTGTGAGACAAAGCAATCCCCTCTTTGAACTTGTCGGTGTCAGGTGTTTTGTCTAAACAACGAAAAGGTAAGTGAGACATTTTTGATACCAGAGAAGTGGGGTCATTGCTGTGATGCTAACTGACCATGTGGTTCAGAAGCCCTTGAAACTGGCTTGAGGGAGGAGTTTGGAAAGAATGGGTTGGAGATGCCAGCTGGAAAGGTCACGAGGAGAGAAATGGTGCTGGGATGACAGGAAAGGTACACTGCATGCCAGGTAGACAAACCAAGCTCTTTTTTATTCTTTTTTTTTTTTTTTTTTTTTTTTTTTTTTGGTGGGTACCAGGGGGACGACCTCAGGACCTCGCGCGCCAACAGGCACCCATGCCACTGAGCGATATCACCGGCCCCTTTTTCGTATGTGGGTTCCGGGAGTCGAACTCGGGCCCTCGCGCTTGCAAGGCAGGCGCTTACGCCGCTGAGCCATCTCACCGGCCCTATTCTTTCTTTTTTGAGACAGGGTCTCGCTATGTAATTCAGGCTGGCCTTGAACTCACTATGTAGCCCAGGCTGCCCTCAAACTCACAGTGATCCTCCTGCCTCAGCCTCCTGAGTGCTGAGATTACAGGCATATGCCACCACACGCAGCTGGCTTTTGGCTTTAAGTGCACAAGAGAGAAGGAAACAAATGGCTGCATGTGCTTGGGTCTGGGGTTGTATAGGAATGGCCCTGGGGTACCACCCCAGCTCAGGTGGGTGGAGGGGAGTGATGTCCTCTGCCCCAGGGTTCTCTCTGTGCTGGCTCTAGGGTACTGCGACTCAAGCTTCATGGGAGATTCTGGTCAGAGTTCAGAAGACCAGAATGTTGGCAGTAATGCAGCCGGAAAAGAACAGCCTCGAGAGGTTTTGCTGGGAAGAAGGACTCTGTTGGCAGTTGGACTCCAGGCCACATGTGTTATTCTCTGGCCGAAAATGTGTCTGTACTTTCCTGTTTGTGGGACACTGAGATAAAGGGCAGCAGACTAATAAACCTGACGGAGGAAATTTCACAACAGCCAAACTTTCAGGCTGTGGCTTGGGTACTGTTGGGGACTCGAAGCCAGCTCTGACCTGTGAATCAAGAGCGACGATGCACAGCAGAATGATTTCAGCAGAATGGTTTGAAAAGATTTGAGTTTCGGCAGAGAGGAAGCTCTGGTAAAGTTTGGACCTGCAAAGATGGAGCAGAGGAGAACTTGATTGCTGAAATCTTCATGCTAAAAAAAGCCAAGTACTTTGGAAGGGGACAGTAGGAAGAATGCCTTGAGGGAATGCGAGGAAACAAGGCTCCACCCTCTGCAGGCTCAAAATTGCAAAGGTGAAAGACTTTGTTCTGAGAGGAGAGCCCTGGGCCACCATGCTCCAGAATGGCAGCAGCCTAGGGAATGGGAACAGATTCCTCAGAATTCAGCTCACCAAGCCTAGCCGTCCAGGCACTCAGAGGCCTCTGCAACCACCGGCAAGATGCAAAAGGGCTCAGCTCCTTCTCCAGCTGGCGGCAGACCTTGACCCCATCCACGTGGAGCTGGTTTTAGGTGCATGCAGAATGCTAGAGTTGTGGGGTCAGGAGGGCTTCCATGAAGATTTCAGAAGGAGGCCTGGGAGGAGGCAGTGTGCTCCTGAGAAGGCCGTGTGAGAAGCTGTGAGTATGAAGTCAAAGGTGCAGTGGAGACCACAGGATGTTGGAAAATCCAGGAATCTGCACATCTGAGGAAAGCCACAAAGAGTGAGAAAAGCTGGCCCAGGAGAGAGGCCAGGAGGGCTACAACCCTACCAGTGCCATAGGGGCAGAGCCACCCAAGTCCTGTGGAGTTCACATCCTGCCACAGATTGCCCTGGGTGCTGGACAGGAACTACAGGACTTAATGTTTGTCCTGCTGGATTTCAGGCTTGCTTTGGTCCCATTCCTTTCTATCCCCCTATTTCTAACTTTTGGAATGAGAACGTTTATCCTGTCCTATTGTATGTTGTGTTGAAGTTTCCTTTCATTTTTACAGGAGGTTTGTAGCTAAGAGTTTACCTTAAGTCTCAGATGAGATTCTAGACTTGGACTTTTCTGCAATGCTGAAACTGTTGGGACTTTGAGAACTCTTAGAGATGGACTAAATTTATTTTGCATAAAGAGATGTGTATGATGGCCGATGAGATAGCTCAGCGGCATAAGCACCTGCCTGGCAAGCACGAGGTCCTGAGTTCGACTCCCGGAACCCACATAAAGGAGAAAAATGGCTGGTGATATCGCTCAGCGGCAGAAGCGCTTGCTGGGAAGCGCGAGATCCTGAGGTCGACTCCCGGTACCCACAAAAAAAAAAAAGAGAGAGAGAGAGATGTGTATGAGTGTTTTCAGGGGGAGGAGTGAAATGTATAGGTTTATATCTAGATGTCACCACAGAGACTCATGTGCTCATACTGGGTCTTTTAAGAGGCGATTGGATCATGGGGGTGAACTACTCATCAGATAATCAGTCCACTGATGAGTTTACAGCTAAATGTGATTTGGGAGGTGATGCTGGATTGGAGGAGATGGGTCACTGTGGGTGTGGCCTGTAAGGGTTCATCTCTCTTCCTGCTACCTTGACTACTCTGTTGGTTTCCTGCCTACCATACCATGAGCTGTTTCTCCTGTGCCATGCCACTCTGCCTTGGAGGCCGCTGACCATGGACTGAAACCTCTGCAAACTGTAACCTGAAGGTGTCGAATATTTTCTCCCAGGAACAAGAAAGTAAATAAGACATAGCCCATTTTTAGAATGAAAACAATGGACAGGTCACATTTTCCCAAGAGCTGACAGTCTGTCAGAAAGGCCAGAAGGGAGAAAGTTGCAGCACAGTGTGCTGGGTAGCATGCCAGCAAGCACTGCACCCTTGGGTCACAGCAGCCAGGGGAGCGAGGAGGCCAGTGCATGTATGCAAAGACTGAAATAAGGAAGAATTAGAGGTGAAGGTGGGAGTGGATGCAGAGTTGGTGCAGCGCACAGCTGTGGAAGAAACCTCGGGTTTACAAGATCCTGCGGTGAGGGCTCAGACGTGCAGATCTGGCTGCAGCTGAAGCAGCCGCAGAGGCTGAGAGCCCAGACGGTGGCAGAGAACCTGGCCTCCTCCTGCCTGCAGACGTGTGAAGCTGGGAGATGCGGAGACGGATTTGCGATGAGGAAGATCACTGGCTGTGGACAGGAGAGTTTGGATATGGCGAGCCCAGAAACAGAGAGGCAGACAGCGAGGCAAAGAGAAAAGTGCCTGAGGAGTACAGTGGGAGGCGAGGCGGTGCGATGTGGAGATTAGAAAGGCCCTCAGACCTCACTGGACTTGGTTAGCGATCAGCTGTGGGGACAGGGAGCAGGAAAGCCGTGTGGTTGTCAAAGGTGGCCTGTTGTGTGGATTTTGGAGATCTGGAGGACTCGCTGAGTGCTTTACCCCCTGAGGCCCGAACACCCTGTCGCAAGCAGCAGAACAAAGGAAGAGGTTTCCCTCCCCTCCAACCCCCTCCACCCTCTGATTTGCACAACTCAGACTCTCAGTCTGGAGAAACTGACCAAGGAGCCATTGTGAAACAACTGAGAGGAAAGAGGACCCGAAACCACGGGTGGACAAGACCTCAGTGATGTCATCCTTGACTTTAAGTAAAAGAACTCACATTATTTGGAAAGACAGCATCATTCACGTCATTCCCACAAGAGCCAAGAGAAGCGTGGAAAACACCACTGCTACCTTGCAGTTCAGATCCCAGATAGACGGCGGCAGCGAGTGCCAAGGAATGTGAGTGGCCACCACTCGCGGAGTGGATATCACGAGACTGGCCCTGGCCCTGGAGAAACTGGCAAGAGTCTCGAGTCAGTCTTGTCACTCAGAAAACTGGTTCAAGCACTGATTGAAACACAGGGAGCGGGAAGGAAAGGAGGGTGCTCTCCATGAGCTGATCAGGGAGGACAGAGGGAAATGGGAAGATGAACTTGGTGAGAAGCCAAAGGCCACCAGCCAGGAGCACAGGAAGCTCTAAGTCCTCCCCTAGGGCTGGGCTCCTTGACCCAGGAGCGCGTGGACCTGGGGAGGATGGGGATGGTCAAGGCAGCCCTGGGGTCCTGGCCAAGACGTGTGCATGGCCCCGGCCACTCAGGGTGCAAGCTGTCCAGTACTGTTCTACTCACCAGGTCTCCCCACGTGCAACCATTTCGACTCGAGGAAGGGGACCCGTCTGGGGAAGAGGCGCGTCTGCATTTTACCACATCACTATCATTTTGAATCGTGCGCAGAACCTCATTCATCCAGATTGTACCTGAAAACGTAGAAATACTCGTTCCTCTTAGCCAATGGCTTTTCATCCTGAGCGTCTGCATATTGTGAAGAAAGCAGTGCCACGAGGGACCACTTTGAACCGAGAGTCACGTGGAGAGGCAGAAGAGGAAACTCTGAAGAGCTGCACCTTCCCTTAGCGTGGGGCGCCCCAGGATTTCCTGCTGCAGGACCTGGAGCACTTTCCCCAACACTTCTTACACAAGGTTCTACGTGTAGAGAAAACAGGGAAACAAAACATAAGGAGCACCCCAAAACTTCAAGCTTTAAAAATTTTGCCCTATTAACTTTCTTAACTCTATTATCTCATGTGAAGAGCCTATGTCTATCATTTACTCTATCATCTGTCGTCTGTCTTTCTGTCTAACCTGTCGTCTGTGTCTGTGTAATTTCTGTCATCTCTATCAATCTACCGATCATCTATCTATCTGTTCTCACCCATCATCTTCTCTCTGAATCTCTCCACTACGTTCACGTCCATACGTGTATCTGTATTCCCATGAATACATAGAGATGCACACACGTATCTGTCGTGTGTGTCATGTGTCATCTCCTCATCCGTCTGAGGTCCGTGGTGACTTTATGAATCTGTGTCTGTGTCTATGTGTCTAGATCTATGGATTACGCCTGTATCTTTCTATTTCTGCGCATAGCTGTGTATCTCCGTCGGTATCCATGAATCCATGTATCAGTGAGTCTGTCTGTGTGCGTGAGTCCGTTTGTGTCTGTGGATCTATCAGTCATCTATCTAACGTGCCATCCGTTTACTTCTCATCTTCTCCTCTGTCTCAGATCTGCGTCTGCGTCTCTACCTGTCGCTCTTCCATCTACCTGGCCGAGTCCATGTCCCGTCCTCTCCGGGGTCTGACTGAGCCATTTGTAGGTAGGTTTCTAACAACTCGCCGTGTCTATACCTCCAGCACGCACCTGGCAGTGGCAGTGCGTGTGTATGGCAAGGCGGGGTTAACTCTAGGGGACATGGCTGACTGCTTCTCACGGTGACTGGACCACGCACATCCCCACCTGTGGGCCAGAGCTTCAGTCGCTCCATTTTCTTACCAACTCGGAGCACTTTCAGTCTTTTTGCCCTGGAACAGGTGTGCGGCTGCAATTTCATCATAGTTTTAATTCACGTGTTTCCATGATGATGTTGAGTGCCTTCTTCTGTGGGTATTGGTCTTTGCTATAGATTTTGGTGAGTTTTTTGTACACCTTTGACTGTATTTTAAACATTGAGTGTTATCTGTAAGATGTATGTGTGTGTTAGATATATGTATTTTAAATATTTACTCTCAGTTTTTGTCTATTTTCTTTTAAAATTCTTCATATTTATTTTTTAACTCATTAATTACTAAAATACTTAACCTTTGTACATGTTGTGGGTATCATGTGATGTTTGATACATGTGTACACTGTGTAATGCTGAAGTCAGGTTAAACACATCTTTCTATTTCCTTAATGAGGTTTCTAGAGGAATGGAATCTCGTTTTGATGAAGTGCAATGTATCAAATTTTTCTTTTATTTTTTTGGAATTTAGAAAGTGTTGACTTACCTAAGGTTTGGAGGTATTCTTGTATGTATATTTCTGTAAGTTTTATAGACTTAATGTTTGTGCTGAAGCTTCTGATGCAGCCACCTTGACGTTTCTGTGTTTGGCGTCGGAGTCCAGACTTCCTGTCTCCCCTTAGCCAGCACCACGTGCTTCAGGATGCTGAAGTGACTACGCCTTACAGTCAGGTACTGCTTTCCTCCAGCTTCATGTTACTCTGTCAAATGTATTTGCTCTATTCGAGGACAATTTTGTTTTCTTATAAATCTCAAAATCAGCTTGCTAGTTTGTGATTGGGATTACGCTGAATCTATGAATCGACTTTGGAAGAACCGATACCTTAAAAAAAGTGTCTTTCGGTCACGGAAATAGCATGCCTGTGTCTCGTAAACTTTCCCCAGTAGTGTTTTCATGAAAGGATTTTGCTAAATTTATTTCTGAGTATTTCCTGTTTTGGGGTGCTATTCCTTTTACTGGTATTTAAAAACTTCACGTTCCAATTGTTTGTTGCTGGAATATTGAAAACAATAGTTTTATACATTAACTCTGTATCCTTTGTGACCTCACTAAATTTGCTTATTATGTTAAATAGTTTTTTTTTTTTTTTTGGGTACCAGGGGTCGACCTCAGGACCTCGCGCGCCAGCAGGCTCCCGTGCCCCTGAGCGATATCACCGGCCCTTTTTTTGTATGTGGGTTCCAGGAGTCGAACTCAGGACCTATGCTTGCCAGGCAGGCGCTTATGCCGCTGAGCCATCTCACCGGCCCTGTTAAATAGATTTATTAAAGTTCTTATATTTTCCACAGCCATGATTTTGCCACTAAATCAGTAAATGAGTTCTTCATAGATGTCTCTTAGTATGTTGAAGAAGTTCCCAAATTGGGTTTAATTTTCTCTATTCTTTTGAGTTTCTGAAGTTGGACAGTTAGATGATTTAACTATTTCATATACGCACACCACACATACACACACACTCACACGGAGTAAAATGTTATAGAAAAAAGTTCTCTTTGAGTTGTACTTATTTCCCTCTCACAAATTTTGATGTGCTGTACTTTCACGATTCGACTCGTGGTATTTCTAATTGCCTAGCGAGTTGCATGCTGCTTACAACTATATTGCTTAATTTCCATGTAGTTTTGGATTCCTGTATTGCTTTCTGTGACTCATTTCTAATTTAACTTTATTGTGGACAAGAACATGTCCTGAATAATTGCAGTCCTTCTAGATTGGAGAAGTTGCTTCGGTTCCTATATTACTATCCATGGTTTAAATGTTCCATGTACTCATGAATAGTAGGTAGAATTCTGGTGCCCTGGGGTAGAACGCTCTAAAAATGTCAGTAAGTCCGTACGCTTACGATTTCTTGGTCTATTGTTGTAGCAAACACTGAGTGAGGAGTATTGAAATGTTTAATTAAAATTGTGCATGTATTCATTTTTCCTCCCAACTTTTGTAGTGTTTACCTTAAAAATTTGGATGCTCTGTTATCAGGTACATACACATTCATGATTTTTTTATCCTAATGAATTAACCTCTTTCTTGTGAAATATTTCCTTTTATTTATAAGAATAATTCTTGTTTTAATATTATATAGTCATTCTGGCTGATTTACAATTATTATTCACAGGAGATATACTTCCCATTAGTTTTACACCCTATCTTAACTTTTCATGGAAAATACATTTCTTTTAAAGAGAAAAAACAATAAAAACAATCATATGAAATTTCAAAACAAGATAGTAGGAAAGCAACAATGGTTTGTACATTGCTTATGGTTTTCTTCAAAGTATTTGTTCGGATTACAAGATATAGACATGAAAAATTGATCAAATGATACAAGTACAAACCTTTTTTTCAATGGATTTATAGAAATTAGTAGTATAGCTATCTTACTATCTTGAATATATATATATGTATATATACACACATATATATTTCCTTTTCCTTTTCTCTTCCTTCTTTTCTCCTTTCCCTCATCCCAGTTTCTGTTTCCTTTTCAACAGTTTCTCACCATTTCCCATATCTATTGTACATTTAGAATCTTATTTACACTTTAAGCTTCCTACGCTAGGGAGACAGTATGATGTTTACACATGTAAGTCTGATTTATTTCACTTATGAGTATGGTCTCAAGTTGCATCCATTTACCTATAAAAGTCTCAAGTTTATCCTTCTTTATAGCTGAATAGTATTCCATTGCATCAAAATACATCTTTTTTATTCATTCCTTGGTTGATGGGCATTTGGGTCGGTTCCAAGATTTATCGATTACAAATTGTGCTGCTATAAACATGGGTGCACATGTATAGCTATGGTATGATGTTTTAATTCTTCTGGGAAGATACCCAGAAGGGGAATAGCTGGGTCAAATGGGACTTCTAATTCTAGTTTTTTGAGGAATCTTCACACTAATTTCCACACTGGTTGCACCGTCTACACTCCCACCAACAGTGGAGAAGGGTTCCTTTTTCCCCACAGCCCTTCCAGCATGTGTTATCAATTGATTTCTTGTTGACAGCCATTCTTTCTAGGGTGAGATCGGATCTCAGGGTTGTTTTTATTCGCATGTCTCACACGACCAGTGATGTTGAAAATTTCTTCATCTGAGAAGTGCGTATGCATCTCAGATAC
Source organism: Erethizon dorsatum (assembly GCA_028451465.1). Taxonomy (NCBI): domain Eukaryota; kingdom Metazoa; phylum Chordata; class Mammalia; order Rodentia; family Erethizontidae; genus Erethizon; species Erethizon dorsatum. The sequence goes on from CM051824.1 coordinate 963,042, forward strand.
CCATTTTTGGAGTGGGTCTTTGAATTTGGGGGCCTGATATTTTTCAATTCTTTATATGTTCTAGATAGAAGTCCTTTGTCTGAGGGACAGCTGGGTATAATTTTTTCCCACTGTGTATGTTGTCTTTTCACTCTGTTGGTAATTTTTTTGTTGTGCAAAAGCTTTTTAATAAGGTGAGATGCCATTTGTTGATTCTTTGTAGTATTTCTCGTGCAGTCTCGGTTTCTTTCATGGACTCTTTGATCCATTTCGACTTTAGTTGGGTGCATGGTGATAGACATGGGTCTAGTTTCAGTCTCCGGCATGTGGAAAGCCCGGTTTTCCAGCACCGTTTATTGAAGAGATGATCTTTCTTCCAGTGAAACTGTTTGGCTCTTCTGTCAAAGACAAGGTGGCTGAGTGTGTTTGGACTTGCGTCGGCATCTTCTAATCTGTTCCACTGCTCCTCAGGTCTGGTTTTTTGCCAATACCATGCTGATCTTATCACAGTAGCTTTGTAGTATAATTTCAGGTCAGGGATTGTGATGCCCCCTGACTTGCCTTTGCTGCGCAGAATTTCTTTTGCTATTCTAGGTCTCTTCTGGTTCCAAATGAATTTTAGGAATGTTTTCTCTAGTTCTGGGAGGTATGCTAATAGAATTTGATTGGGATTGCATTAAATCTGTGTAACAGTTTTGGGAGTATGGCCATTTTCACAATGTTGGTTTTTCCTATTCATGAGAGAGAATATTTCCCATTTTCTGATATTCTCTTCAATCTCCTTTTCGATTACTGTAATTTTCAGTGTATAGTCTTTTACTTCCTTTGTGAGACTGATTCCTAAGTATTTCATTTTTCTGGATGTTGTTGTAAAGGGTGTGGTTTCCCTGATTTCTTTCTCTGTGAGTTTGTTGCTTGTGTACAGGAATGCCGTCGATTTCTGAGTGTTGACTTTGTATCCAGCTGCACTGCTGAATTTGCTTATTAAGTCTACAAGTCTTTTGGTGTTTTGGGGGTCTTCTATGTAGTGTATCATGTCATCCACGAATAATGATAATTTAACTTCCTCCTTTCCTATCCTTATTCCTTTTATTTCTTTCTCTTGTCTAATTGCTCTGGCTCATGTTTCCAGAACTATATTGAGTAGAAGTGGTGATAGTGGACGTCCTTGTCTTGTTCCTGATTTTAGAGTGAAAGCTTTCAGTTTTTGCCCATTTAGTATGATGTTGGCTGTTGGTTTGTCGTAGATGGCTATATCAGATTGAGGTGAAGACCATCTATTCCAATACTCTGTAGGGTTTTTATCATGAATGAGTGTTGGACTTTATCAAAAGCTTTTTCCACATCTATTGAGATGATTATGTGATTTTTGTCTTTGGTTCTGTTAATATGGTGCATGACATATTGACTGGTGTATGTTGAACCATCCCTGCATCTCTGGGATGAATCCTACTTGGTCATGGTATATAACCTTCTGGATGATTCGCTGCATTCTGTTTGCCAGTATGTTATTGAGGACTTTTGCCTCTAGGTTCATTAGGGAGATTGGCCTGTAGTTTCCTTTTTTGGTTAGGTTCTTGTCTGGTTTTGGAATCAGGGTAATACTTGCTTCTAGGAAGGATTTTGGAAGTATTGCTTCCCTTTCAATTTCCTTAAAGAGTTTCAGCATTAGTGGCATTAGTTCTTCTTTAAATTTCTTGTAAAATTCAATAGTGAATCTGTCAGGGACTGGGATTTCCTTTGTTGGTAAATTTTCAATGGCATTTTCACTTTCATTGGCTGTTATCGGGTTATTTAGAATTTTTATATCTTTTTCATTTGGTTTGGGCAATTCGTTTGTATCTAGGAATCTGTCCACTTTGTCTGTGTTTTCCTTCTTATTAGAATATAGGTTCTTGTTGTAGGTACTGCTGATCTTCTGGATGTCTGTAGGATCCATTGTAATTTCCCCCTTTTCATTCCTAATGGCTTGAATTTGTGTTGTTGCTTTTCTCTTTTTGATGAGGTTAGCTAATGGCTTATCACTTTTATTTATTCTTTCAAAGAACCAACTTTTCAATTCATTGATTCTTTGTATTGTTTTCTTAGTCTCAATTGCATTAATTTCTGAACTTATCTTTAAAATTTCCCCCCTTATATGAGCTTTGGGTTTGATTTGTTCTTCTTTTTCTAGAAGTTCGAGGTTCAACATTAGGTTGTTTATTTGAGCGTGTTCCGTGTTCCCGATGTGTTTATTTCGATGCGTTTATGTAGTTTTTGTGTTACTTTTGTCAGTGATTTCTAGTTTCATTGCTGTATGGTCAGACAGTATGCATGGGATGATTTCAATTCCTTTACATTTACTTAAATATGTTATGTGGGCTAATATGTGGTCTATTTTGGAGAACGTCCCGTGTGCAGCTGAGAAGAGTGTGTATTCTGATGTTTTGGGGTGGAACACTCTGTAGACATCTGCCAGGTCCATTTGATCACCAGCTTGGTTTAATTCTGATATTTCTTTATTGAGTTTTTTGTCTAGTTAACCTATCTATTTGTGGGAATGGGCTATTAAGGTCCCCACTACAACTGTGTTAGTGCTTCTTTGGTTTTTATGCCTGTTAATATTTGTCTTACGTAGTTGGGTGCTCCAGTATATGGTGCATAAATATTTATGATTGTTGTCTCTTGAAGATTTCCCCTATCAAGTATGTAGCGACCTTCTTCATCTCTTTTGATCACTCTTGGTGTGCGTTCACATTGTCTGCACACAGAATAGCCACCTGTGTTATTTTCTGGGGTCCTGTTGCATGGAGTATTTTTTCCATCCTTTAACTTTTAGTCTATGAATTTCTTTTTCAGTTAAATTCATTTCTTTTCTTGTTTTATTTGTGGGTACTGGGGGTCGACCTCAGGACCTCGCGCGCCAGCAGGCGCCCGTACCGCTGGGCGATATCACCGGCCCTTTTTTTGTATGTGGGTTCCGAGAGTCGGACTCAGGCCCTTGCGCTTGGCAGGCAGGTGCTTATTTCGCTGAGCCATCTCACCAGCCCTAAATTCATTTCTTGTATACAGCATATTGTTGGATCCTCTTTCTTGATCCATTCTACCAGTCTCTTTCTTTTGACTGGTGAGTTGAGACCATTTACATCGATGGTTATAACTGATATATATTGGTTTATTTTTTCATGTTATTTTCCTGTTGGTGTTTCCCTGTCATTCTCCTCTGTTTAACCCCTTGCCCTGCCTGGTGGGTTCTTTCTATTGGTGTTTATGTGTTTGTGGTCTTTATTTTCTCTTTCTAATATATCCTTCAAAGCATTCTGTAGAACTGGTTTGGTGATCATAAATTTCTTCAGTTGTTCTTGTCATGGAAATATCTTATTTCGCCGTTGATTTTGAAAGATAGTTTTGTGGGGTATATCAATCTGGTTGAAGGTTGTTTTCTTTTAGGGCTTCAAATACCTCACTCCAAGCTTACTTTGATTTGAGGGTTTGTGTTGAGAAGTCTGCTGTGATTCTGATGGGTTTTCCTTGCTAGGTGATCTGTTTCCTTTCTCTAGCTGCTTTTCATATTCTGTTCTTTTGCTGCACTCTAGAATCTTGATTTTTTTCTTTTTTTTATGTGGGTACCGGGGATTAATCTCAGGCACTTGCGCTTGCCAGGAAAGTGCTTATGCCACTGAGCTATCTCATCGGCCCTGGCATCTTGATTATTAAATCTCTTGGTGTAGATTTATTTTGGCCATGGCTATTTAGAGTTGTATATGCTTTATTTATTTGCATGTCAAATTCTTTATCGATGTTTGGGAAGTTTTCTGCCATTATTTCTGTGAAGAGTTTTTTATGTTTTTTGCTCTGTCTCCCATTTTCTCTCAGACTCCAATCAATCTTTTGTTCTTCTTTGCTTCATCTTGTAGCTGTTGGATTGATTTCTCATGATCTCTTGCTATTTTTAAGATATCTTTCCTTTCATGGCCGCTAGCCACAATCCTGTCTTATAGATCTGATATTCCATCCTCACCTTCATTCACTGTTTTTCGTATACATTCAATGGAGCTTTTAATCTCGTGGACCTCTGTTTGTTTCCTGGAATCAATTTCTTTCCTATTTTGGGCTTTCATGCTTTCCTTTGTTTTCCTGAGCTCCTCTGCCTTTTCATCTGTGTCTGCTTTAATATTGTTCATTTCGATCGTCATTTCTTTTCGTACCTTAGAGATTATTTTTTCTATAGCCTCTTCCATTTGCTTTTTCACTTCTGTTGCTATCATTTCAGAAAATTCCGGTAATTGGCTTCTGATTTTCTTTATCTTATTGTACTCTGGGCTTGTCCTGGGTGGGCAGAGGGTGTGGATTGCATTTAGCGTCTGTGTCTTGTCATTTTATGTTTTCTATTTTTTTGTATTGTTTTGTTGTCTGTGTTAATGCTTATAGGTTTCTTATGGTATATACCTTTATTGCTAGTATTGAGGCTTCCCTAGGAAATGGCAGTTCCACAGGGATATCTTCTAGATATAGGTGGTTCTTTGTCATTCTTTCTATCCAAAATACCTACCTTCCCCATGCATTGTGGATGAGAAGTTGTTACCTGTTTGTCTCAGCACCCCATCCTTTGGTACTGGATTATGGTGATGTAGTTGTGATTGTAATCCCATACAATCACAGTGTTGTCATACAGTAGAGAAAAACTGATTGCAGCAGGTATGGTATCCGGGCTAAAGTAGTACAGTTAGCAATAACAATACTCTCGAGTGCAGCCTGGCTGCTGACAAACTGTGGTAACCATTAGCCTGATACTTTCAACCATAGGAACAAATTCTACAGTTGTATTATAGAATCCAGCATATACCAGGAATCTGTATGCAATGGTTTTCCCTTTAGTGGAATGATTTTACCTTCTTTTGTGGGGGGGGATTAAGAGAGATAGCGGTGAGATAGAGAGATGAGTGAGTTTTAGTACAGTGGGAGCAAGACTGGGGGGCATAGGACAATCACCCAAAGTTTGGGAAACTGGAGGACAGAAGAGGGAAAGAATGGAAGAGGAAGCAGAGGAGTATTGACGTGAACCAGACAGAGAAGAGACAATGTTTATTCACATGGAAGTATCGTAAAATCGAGCAAGATAGTTGGTGAAGGAGGGTTAGAGGACAAGTAGATGAAAATATAAAGGGAGGTAATAAATCTCAGTCATTAAAGAAAGAGGAAAGGAAAAACGGGAGAGAGGAAAAGGAGACTAAAAAGAGACAACAGAGATAACCCTAATAAATAAAACAAGTCCAAATTTAACTAATTAAAAAAAGACCTCAATCAGAATGAAAAAGGGAAACCAAACCAACATAGAAAAATAAATGGAGTAAAATTCCTCTGGTGCTCATAGCTGTGCGGTAGGTCCAGGTCTGATTTCAGAAAAGTGTCGCGTTTTCCAGCCAATTTTGCAGTGAGATTTTTGCTGGGTGTGGGGCGGATCTTGACCTCTGGATGTGGGGGCTGGGGTTGCCGTTCTGCTGCTGGGGTTCTTCTCATCCCTTTGAGATATATATATATATATATTTTTTTTTTTTTTTTTTTTTTTTAGGGAAAGAATGGCAGCCCCACCTGCGCCCTTCTATTCCGCCTGTCTGTGTGCCAAAGCACAATGCTGGTTCATCTGAATTACCAACAGCTGGCGTATGCGTCCACTCCCGGGTCTTGGGGGATCCCTGCCTGGGGCTGTCTGGCAGCACGTGTCCACCACTGATGCCGCCACCTCAGGTGCCTTCCAAGGTACGTGACTCGGAAACGTGCTCTCTGACGCTGAAATAGCCATATGCAAAAACTGCATAACCAGTGTGACCCGCAGCTCCGCCCCAGGTACTTTCCTGTCTGACCTTCAGGGTTTCCTGAGGCTGAGGCAAGGGTGTGGTCAGGTTGGTGACTGTGGGGACCTCGGGGTTCTGCAATGAGCTGGCCTTTACACCTGCTAGGCATCCCCGCTGCCAGATGCAGCCACTTCATCCCCGGGCAGCACCAGTGAGCACGGAACCTTCTCCAAGTCTGTGGTCGGGGGCCAGCAGGCACAGAAACATCACACACAGGGCCTGTGTCACAAGTGGAATCCCAAGCTGCGCCCAGAGAAGCCTGATGCTGCTGGGTGGGGTGGGCGGTGTCGGTTAACAGATCCAAACTTTCAGCATGGAGCAGGAGTAAGTCGAGGAAATCTGTCGTACAACATGGCGACTGTGGCTAATGTCACACTGTACCTTGAAAATCACCAAGGGTGCAGATGTTAGGCGTTCTCACCAGGGAGCTCCCTAACCCTTACCCTAACCCGGAGTGCAAACCTTAAGGTCACTTTCCATGTTTCATAAGGACCATGTTCCCCATGCTCTCCTGCCCCTGGTGGGAGGCCATGGAGGAGATCCGCCAAGGCAGTGGACCTTACCTGGAAGCTCAGGGACCCAGGGAGCTGCGCTGGACTCAACCAAACCTGGCTGATGAGAGCCCAGAGCTGAGTCCTTGGGACGCTGTGAGCCGAGCCCTGCAGGCGGGACGCTCCTGCCTGTCAGACCTTATAAAGCCAGGTGGACAGGAGGGGTGGGACCTGTGTGGGGCTGGCTCAGTGCCCAGGGAGGTCTATGCACCAGTGCCTGGATCTGCTGCCCTGGAAGCGGATGGTCCCCACAGCTGGCACCCTCGCTCCAGTGCTTCTGTCCCTGAGCGACGCTGCTGTCTTCTGCAGGAAGCCAGGAAATACTCACACGAGCAGGGCATGAAGAGCGACTAGGAGCTGGTATTCTTCCACACCCCAGCATTGCCCTGGGCAGGTGCGGTCCCATGCGTGGTACCCAGCGCTCTACTCCCATCCTCTCTGCAAAATGAAGAGGAGAAGGTCCATTTTTAGAACTCACATGCCCTGTGGGAAACCATGAGGTGCTCATGTCACAATGTATTCGTGCACATGTGTCCACAAGTCAGTTCATGCGTGCGTGCGAGTGTGTGTGTTTGTGTGTGTGTCCAGGGAAGAAAGCTGGAGTCAGTAGGATGTGGGACACTTTCCTGGGGCTGTCTGTGGAACTGGCCATTGGCACACAGGCTACAGAGCTGCTGGTCTTGCACCTCCACCTGTTTCTTCATCAAATGTCTGCTTGTTCAGCGTCTGTTTCCTTTCAGGTACTGACTCTGATCTTCCCTGTATTCATCCCACCTCTCAGACACTAGTTTTAGAAATGACAGAATTCGGAAAATCATGCTGGCGTCCTCGGGTCCTATGCCTTCCAAGGCCCCAGGTGCCATTGCCGGCCCACACCTTGAGTGACTTTGGTGACGAAGTCCCCGCGAGTTTCTCTGCTTCTAAGACTTCATTCCACATTGAGAAGCAGTGGCCGGGCTCACAGCTCCCTCCCCACACACTGGCTGAGATCTCGGGGAGTTTCCCCCTCTCTGTACCTCTGTCTCCCGCAGGGACCTCAGGAATCACAGGACTCTGCCCCTCCTCTGGCGGCTGGGGTTGGGTTAAACCGCGCTGTGGGAAGTTGGTTGTGAGGATTACGCGACTTCACACGCAGGGAGAGCGGGGCCAGCGCCCGGGCAGAGAGGCCCTGCCCGCGCCGGCTGGAGGACACTGGCTTCCGTCTGGCCGCACACTGAGCTCAGGAGTCCGGTGCTGCCCTCGTCGCTGCCGCGATCACAGTCTGGCTCATGTGGCCACACGGCCACTACTCCCGAAGGACTTTTGGGTTTTGTTCTGGGCGAGCACAGCAAAATGGAAAAAGGAGTGCAAAAAAGAGCAACTGTTATTTTGATTGGGGTTTTAGAAAATCTAGTTGTCATTTTTGGTGGGATAGTCAGCAATGCTGGTCCTGCCTGTCTAGGGACAGGGGCCTCTTTCCATTGTCTGAGATCTTTGATTTCTTTTCTCAGAGCACTGCGTTTTCCCTTAGAGCTCATGCGCTTCCTTGGTCAGACCGGTTCCTAAGTGTCGATTTCTTTGAAGCTGTCGTGAATGGGATTGTTTTCCTGACCTCTTGCTCCGCAGGTTCCTAGCTGTGTACAGGACGCTGCTGATTTTCGTGTGTTGATTTTGTAACCGCCGATGGGCTGCATTCGTTGACTAGTTCTTAGAGTTTTCTGTTGCAGTACTGCGGGTGTGACCTGTCCCGGGGCTTGCGAAGATTCGCAGGATCAGCCGCCTGCAAGAGTGAGCTCAGTCCGGCCCTTGACTCAGGGGCTCTGAGCTCCCAAACGCCGTGGATTTTGCACAGAGAAGGGCAAGCGACCGCCTGAGCGCTGACACAGGAGTGGGCCCACCTGTCCTTGTCCTGCGTCTTGTAATCGTGACACTGAACCTCTGCCCAGGGTGCAGGACCGGGTGTGCTGAGGAGGAGGTCTGCGCTGTCGCGGGCCTCGCACTTGTGGTGTGTTGTATTTGTTAGAGCCCTTCTCTTACACAGATCTACATTTGTTAAATTATTCGTTGTAGAAAATCGTGTTTGTTCAGTTCAATTTGTACACTATTTATCCTAAAATGTTGCTTTATTTTTTTTTCAAGAAGAATAAAAGATAATTTTATTTTTTGGAATTTTTTAACATTTACTTTTCTTAGTACCTGTTTACAGTAAGATGTGTTAAGTAAAATGAACCAAGTCCCCACAGTGAATGGAAAATGTGGATTTTCGCCATCAATCACACATGACTAAGGATCTGTGTTCACAGGTTAAATTGAACTTGTTTAAAGGGGCAATGTTTTTAAGTAGAAGGAAGCTAAGGGATCAGCTTTTAACCTTCTTGTTCGATTTTACTTTAACAAACACAATGAGGACACTCCAAAGTCCAACTTGAAAGCATAATGAGAGGTCCTTGTTTTCAACACTTGGTTTGAGTTGAAGTAATGACCACAGAAGTGCCTAAGTTCTGAAGGCCATTTAAGGCAGAAAAAGAAGGGGGGGTTGAATCTTTTCCTGAAGACACTGGACACGGGGCCTCAGATCCTGACTATACTCATTAGCCTTTGAGAACTTCTAATTTAAGCATCTATAATGCATCTTCAGCTTTGGAAACTTGGTTGTTCCTCATGGATTCCTCTCACCTTAATTTTCAGAGGTGTGGAAGCTGTAGAGAATAATTTGCTGTTCTTTTCATCCTGTTCAACCAGATGAATTCTATGAACAAGGTTCATTTTGTGAACTTCACAAACAGATTGACCCCAACTCCAGCCAACCTCCATGTGCTCTCTGACCCCAGCCCACGATCACAGGGGTCAGCAACCCTGCCTGCACCCCCGAGAGGGCAGTGTGGGTAGCTGCAGCCCTCGGGGACGCCAGGAAGGCGGAGATGCCAGGACCATGAAAGAGCCGCGGACAGTGAGCAGAGCCACCCAGGGGAGAGGCCCTGTGCGCTCGGCCAGCAGGGCGGCCCAGACCCTGTGCAGCTCACGGCCCGGATGCCACACGCGGGGCTGCGGGACTGAAGGCTTCCCTGCCAGGCATTGGTCTCCTGTCTTAGCACAGGCCGAGAAGCGGCAGAGCCCGCTGATGGTGGGCTGAAACCTTTGAAGCCACGATCCAGAATGAATCCTCCCTCTAAGTCGGTTTCTCTCAGGCATTTTGACACAGGCACAGAGAGCTGACTAACACAGGTCAGAAGTCAAACTGTTCCCGCCATAACCAAACTGGTCGTGTTTTCCACCAGTGTTTCGATCTGTAACAACTGAGGCATCGGGCGGAAGAGTTTAACCTTCGCATCGCACTTTGTGCCCAGACTTTTCCACACTGTGAGTTAGGAAGTGTGATTCTCAGGAAGGCAGCCGTGGATTCCTTCTGAAGGTGTCGTGGGTGACTGTGGGACTAGAGAACGTCACCAGCCAGAGACCGCAGGGACGTCACTGACAAGAGCATTTGTGAGGGGCAGGAAGTTCATTGAAATTTTGTCCCAGAACTCTGGCTCAAAAACACGGTTTCTCTCTCTCTCTTCTCTCCTCTCTCCTCTCCCCTATCTCGTCTCTCTCATCGCCTCTCAGGAGGGAGAAGGGGAAGGAGAATGAAGAAACAGAACCAAGCTGTGCTGTGGACATACGCTCACTCCCCAGGATGACTGTGAGGCGCATGCACTGCAAACCTGTACTAACAAAATAAAAACAGCTGAAATTACTTGGCTGTAGGCAACAGAACTGACCTTGGTTAGGTAAAGAACAAAGATACCTCACTGGAGGACACAGACGCTCCCAGAAGAGAGGAGAGAGGAAGAACCGCCACAGTCTCTCCTCTGATCCTAGGGGAATCGGGGACAGGTTATCTGACCAAGCTACTTTGGGTCACGTGTGTACCCCTTGGCCAGGCGGTGGCGTGGCCCCTGGATAACCGTGGAGTTGTGTACGTTTGGGGGAGGGGCCCCTCCAGGAGCAGAATCAAGATGGCGATAGCAGAAGGGGAGTTGGTTTTTGAAAGGAAAAGCAGCAGATATGGACAGGAGAGGAGGATGACAAACACAGGACAGCGATAGTGACAGGAGGGATGGAAAAGGACCAGAAGGAGATGTTAGTGACCACACAGAAGGAGGGGTCCACGGTGGGAATCTGCATAAGGAGACGCATTCCCGGCTCGGCTCTAAGGAGGAGACCTCTTCTGACAGGACGGGGCACAGCTGGGACAGACAGGAGCCAGGCGAGCAGGCTGTGGGTTGAGGCGAGGGGACGGGGTTGCAGTGTCTCTCTGGGCACTGGAGACCAGCATTGCTGGGCCTCAGCATTGGGCAGCAATTCTCAGCTTGGGCTCCGGAAATCCTGTCAGGAGTTCTCTGGGTCACAGTGACCTTCTGAACCATCAGGCAGGGTCCTCTGTTTCACACTGTCCTCTCGGCGTAGAGCCGGGCTTTCCAGAGTGAGCACTACGTGGGCTGCTGCCAGCATTCCATGACAAGCGGAGTGACACAGCGAGTTGTGTGTCTGCCTGTGTTTTAGGAAATTCTCAGTGTTTGAGCTCAAAGCCAGCCTGGGCTCCACAGTGAGTTCAAGCCAGCCTGAACTGCAGAGCGAGACCCTGTCTCGACAACTAATTCCCAGCTTTAATTTCCAACGCGGAGACTTTGAAAGCTGTGACCCGCACAGACGAGCTCTGTCATCCCCAAGCAGCCAGGAAGGAAAAACTCGGTTCTGTGGGTGGCTGACAGACTCTGTTACCACACACCACACATGAAGCTGAAGCCCAAAGGCTTCTGTCCCCGCCCGTGGCAGGCGTACCGTCCCAGGCTTCGTGCTCCCATCACTCCACGATTTTTGGTCCTGAATGTGCCCTGGACCCCGCTCACCCTCGCCACCGCGTCTCGGTCCCTGTCTCAGTGTGCCTCACTCGGCTCCTGACTGCGGCCTGGGCCCCGGGAGGACCTGCGCCCTGGGCGGGGACATCCTCTCGCAGGACCCCTCTGCCCCTGGAGGAGGACAGGGTGCTGCGTCTTCGGTTCCAGTTGTTCCCGCCCGAGTGCAGTGTGTGGTGGGATAGGAGGGGACGTCCCCCCATGGACACAGGGCAAGGATGGAGCAGGCAGATCAGCCCCACGCTGCCTCCACTACTCCCAGGGGACTGCCCGGCCCTGCGTTGGAAGGGAGCACTCATTCTGTGGCTGGGGCTTGGACGTTGCTGAGTGCTGGCTCTTCACAGGGACCGAGGTGGCTCTGTCCTCCCTGGGACTTGGAGCTGGAACTGTGCTGTGGAGCTCTGCCCGATGTTGCCACCCCCACCACGTGCTCCTCTCACCCCGGGGCCCTTCTCTCTGGGCCTGGGCAGCACCCCCAAAGCTCTGCCCTCCATCTGGAGGCTCTGAGAGCGCAGGTCCACGAGGGGCATTGCCCTGGGCAGCTCTTGGGGACAGCCTGGCAAGGAATGGATGGGACATTCTTGCAGCTGCCAAGACCCAGGTGAGCCAGACTGTGCCATGTGCATGGCCACTGGGCTTCATCCTGCCAGGCTGTGCCTGGTGACACCCTCCTGGCTGTGTGCGTGAAGTCCTCCTGCCTGGTCATCTGGGATTGTGCTGGAGTGGAGAGGGCAGCTCTGAGGTGCGTGATACGCTGGGGAGGGCATCCACACTCACGTCGGCCAGCCCAGCCCACTGTACCCTGTTGTCCCCTCCTCCCAACTGCTGACACCAGGAGTGGGGATCCTCCAGCACCTCAGAGGGTAATGTCGCGGAGGACTCAGGGTTTTTTCCCAGCTGCACAAGCCTCAGAAGTGAGCTCAGCTTTTCGTCCTGTGCTCTGAGCCTAGGCCTGACCCCTCAGCCATGGCAGTGCAGGGGTCACAGGGACAGCTAGCATGGAGTACTGTCCATTGCCACTCACAGCCCCTCTGGATGCTCATACTGCTCATACTGGAGCCCTGTTCCTGTCACCACCTGAAAACTGAGCCCTGCCCTTGTGGCCAACACGGCCTCACCCACCATGGTGGTCTGCACCCCTCCCTGCCATGCACACTGCTTTCAGGATGCCAGGCGCTTCCAGGAGTGTGGAGAAGGAGCAGCTGCCTCGAGGGCTCTGCGCTCTGCAGACCCCACAAGTCGCAGACGAGGCAGGCCCCTTCCAGTGCACAGGCTCCCTGGGTAGCAGGGCTCCTCAGCAAGATGGGGGAGAAGGCAGGAAGTTCTTAGGGGTCTGCACTTCCGGGACTTGCACACGATCCTCTGTCTTCACATCACGGCTCTGCGGAGCGACCCTCCACACACACCCACCTGCAGGAGATCCAGCTGGGGTGGACCCAGCAGCCCAGGGGACCGGCCACCTTCCTCAGGCAGCAGAGAAGGAACACTGGCGCTCTGTTCACATCCCTGAACCTGAACCACGCTGAGGCCGGATCTCCTCACTTTCTCCCCAAGGGGGACACAGATGTCAAGTTAATGACGGTCACCCTGGGCAGATGGAGACTTAGGGGAAGTGCTAAAGCCCAGATGTCTGCTTTGCAGGGTGTGGGGATCTTGGTGTGGATGCCTTCCATGGGTTGGTTGTCCAAAGACCTGCTCCACCATGGGCAACACCAGGATGTGGCTGGGGCTGGGACCCCGAGAAAGCGTGGTGTCCCTCCCAGATGACACGGGCAGAGAGACCCGGGAGGAGAAGCTTTCCCAGGGGCCCCAAGACTCTTGCCAAAAGCCGCAGACCCTCCTTCTGGCTTTGTTTCTGGGCAGGATGGAGAGGCAATGGTTAGGAATCAGCAAAGTGTGGCCGAGTTGGGCCCAGGGTGAGGGAGAGCAGCCTGCACTCAGCAGAGCGCTTGTGAGGAGCGTGTGGCACCGCTGTGATCAGAAGGCATCCATGGGAACCTGAGCTGTGGCAGTGCTGTTCTGAGAGCCAACAGGAGTGTAAGTGCAAGGTCAGCCCGAAGAGGAGACCTTCGTAACCTGCCTGAGTCCAGCAGCACGCGGGGACGGCCCCCGAGCCGGGCCAGGGTCCTGATTCAACCGCAGCTGGCACGACCCGTCCAGGCCACCACTCACCCTGGCTCTGGTTTTCTCACGGCAAAAGGGAGGCTGCTGAGTTGTGTGATCTTACGGATTCTCCCATTCCTTATTCTAAAATTCTGTGATTCACAGTTCCCATCACTGCCTTTGCTCTCCTTCTAGGTGAGTGCTCCTGAGGCAAGTTCTCCTTAAACATTTAGAGTTTGATCTCCCGTGACAGATCTACTTAAGGGAGTGTGTGTGTAAATGTGTATCACGTGGTCAGGACAAAGGTTCTTTTGTGTGCCTGCGTGACCACGCAGCATGTCAGATTAGCGAGGGGACAGGGACAGCCTTTGTCTCCACCATCATTTTATAGGGCTAGGGCACAGATATTTAAAAATTGAATTAAACCATTTGCTCTTTATAGCGCTTCAAATATTGTTTAAGAGGACAGAGCAGAGCGATCAAAGAGAAAAATTCAGAAACACTTTGAAATTCTTGGAGACCGTTATTTTAGAATCCATTTTTACAATTAAAGTGAAAAGGACTTTACAGTAGCAAAAGAAGAAAGGCCCAGTTTTGCCTCGTTGAACTCGACGCATTGCCAGCGCCCTCACCAATACCTGCTGCGTGCCCGGTCCACACTGGTTCAGGAAGGAGCAGGTGTGAGCTCCTGAAGAACTGTGCCGTTCCCAGGTGGCCCCTGCGGTGACCGGCACCCTGGGTGTGGGGCGCTGAGAAAACCTTGCCGTTTACTCTGCTGGTTCAGCTGGCACTGCATACCCGCCGTGCGGCAGGGTCGTTTGTCGTGTGGACAGTGACCTGCATCTGAGGACGGAAAGAACGCCTACAGGCCGGGCGGTTTGTTGGGGCTGGGGAGGTCACTATCTGTGGGCTCTAGGGGTACAGGAACCCCCCCCACGACCGCCTTCCTGACATTCCGTTAAAACAATGCACTGTGCTTTCCGCAATTTGTGTCAACGACAGCAGACGCTTAACGCAGATTTCAACCAGAGGACAAGGAAAGCACACGATTATATGTGTATGGACCAATTTGGCAACGCTGACAATTTTGCTAGGGTCCTTTTGTTAGAAGTATAAAAAAGATGCTTTGGTGGAGATGAGAGATTCAAGTTTTCTTAAAATGCAGGAGGTCCCGAATGTTTTACTGTAGTTGTTTTTCCTGGGGCTAACGGGAAACTCCTTTCCTCTAAGAACCCTGTGTGAAGTGTGAATTCCTCCTCTGCTTCCAGCCTGTGTTGGTGGCAGCCCCGGGCCCCGCCACCGGCTCTGTGGCCTGCAGTGACCTCTGGTTGTGGGACATCTGGGCTCGCTGGATGCCCCCTCGCTGTGCCCTCTGGGTGGCGGGCATCCCATCTCTCTCTTGACTGAGCTGCAGTGGGATGTGACCCCAAGGTCACCCCAGGGCAGCGGCTAGGGCGGCGAGCCTCACAGGAGGGTCGGGGTCAGTGCCCTCCTCTGGGCAGTGGCCCTGGGTGGTGCTGATAAAGGAGTCGTTAGCGATTATGCGTGGGACCCGGAGGTTGGCAGTGGAGCCAGGGAGGAAATTCTACAAAGGACAGCGGTCTACAAAGGACAGTGGCAGATCTGTGGCCTCAGCCTTCCCAGAGAGGGGCTGGGGCGCTCCTTCCGGCTCCCTACTGGCTCGGCCTGGACCTCCAGAGCCCATGCACCACCCCTGGGGCTCAGCCCCATGCGGAGCTCAGGTGACCCTGCCTGCCAAGGAGCCCTCATTTGCATACATTAGCATGGTGGCTTTAGCACTCCCAGGCTTGTTCTAAGACTAAGACCCTGTAAGTGCCCAAGTTCCCCTGACACGGGGGTGGAGACACAGGAGATTGAAAAGAAGCCCCGTTAGTTACCAGCCTGCCGCTCCCCAAGTTCTACGAGAACAAAAGGCAAGCCAACCCCAGACCCGCTGTTGTGTCCGTCCCTGGGCGCCCGTCTCTAGGCGTCCTTCTCTCAGGCGTCCTTCTCTGGGCGCCGCTGTCCTCTCCTTTCACGGGTGGACTTTTGCTCCTGGCAGCCACCACCTATCCTCCGGCTCTGCCGCCTGGCCCTCTCCCACTGTCCCGTCCTGACTACACGGTTCAGCCTGGTTTAGGTGCTGCGCTGGCCCTCGGTGAACACTCCTGCTGACCAGCGCTTTCTGGCTCAGTGCTGTCTGTGGGCCGCGCTGCGAGTCTTCTCAGGAAGGACCCAGGAGCCCAGACGCGGCACAGCACAGATTGTCCCTGGCCAAAGCTGAAACTGAGGAACCTTTCTGACAGGGGTGAGTCTGGCCCCTGACCCTTCCTTTGTGGGTTGAGGCCCCGGCAGGCCCCAGCCAGGTGTGGGCCTTGGACCTGGGACGTCCCAGCCTCGGGACCTGCGCTTTATGACTTTTCCGGGCTCCTGTGCCCGCGCACGGTTGCCTGAGAGAGTGAAACCAGGGTGAAACCACGCCGCCCCACGCCCCCTCATCGCAATGCTGTCCCTGCACTCGGGCTCGTGGTGGAAATGACTCATCTCTCTCTCCCTGAGTTTCGCCTCGGAGAGACCAGACAGCTGTAGACGAGCAGCAGAGTCGATCTTTGTTTATTTTGCCTGAGTCAGGCAGGCACGGGGTCCACAGGGCTGATCTCTACTCACTTGGCAGCCTCTCCCTGGGGCTGGTCACACCAAGGGGAGCATCGTCACCGCGGCTCAGGACCTAGGGGCAGGTGGCTCAGGACGGAAGAAGGGGCCTGTCCTGCGTCTCCCGGACTGGAGGCTCAAGTGAGTGAAGTGTACAAGAGGCCTGGGCAGACCCGCGCTGGCCCACGGCCCTCAGATCTCCGTGCGGAAGGTCAGGGTGCTCCCCGCCATCTTCCTCTGGTAGTCCTTGTCAAATGCTTCACTTTGGGCCACAGTGAAGTGGTTCTTCCAGTCCCCAGGCGTCCCTGAAGCAAGATGAGACTCAGCGGTTGCTGCAGGAGCATGGGGAGGAGTGGGCGTGCACCCCGAGGACCACCGGGGATGGGAGGATGGAGCAGGAGGAGCAGGGGAGGGCGGGAGGAAACAGGAAGGCGCCTCTGCAAAAGCTGTGCAGTGGCGCTGCCTACAAGAACAAGCTGAGGGGCACGAAGATCGGGGAGAATCTCAGCTGCCACCGGGACACCGAGGTGGCACTTGGCGCTCAGGAAGCAAACTCCTTACCTTTCCTCATGAAAGGCGAGATGGAGTGGTCCATGATGCTGGTGGGGAGGGTGGTGTAGTTGGCCATTGGGTTGTGCTTCATCACGTCGAAGGAGGTGTGATAGATGATCTTGTTTAGAACTTCCTCTGCGATGTCTTTCTCCAGGAACTTCAGTATCTTCTGGATTTCCCTCTTTGGGTCCTGCATGGGGAACAGTTCCATACATCAAGAATGTTGGGTCTCCCACCAGGGAGGATGCTCTGGTTGGGGAGGGACAAGCTAAGGGATAACTCACACATAGTCAGCAACTATTTCTCAAGAGGTCCAAGTGCCCAGACGCTGCAGCAGTGGAAGACCAGGACGGTTCCGGCCACCAGGCGCCTGCTCCGCCGGACAGGAACCGCGTGGGTCCCAGCCGAGACAGCGAGAGCCGGCAGATGTGGGGAAGGGCCTTGTGGGAGACCAGGGAAGGAGGGACGTGTTGGTCAGTGGGATGAACTCGTGTCCGGGCTGTCAGAAGTGGCAAAATAGTGTCTGTGAGCCTCACAGAAGACCAATAGGAGGAGGACCAGAAGTAATGTTCTTGGCTTCTTTCCCATAAAAGACACAAAAAGACAAGGAGCGAAGCTTCCGACTCCGTGTCAGAGGGCGCCTTTGTGCCGGCACAGGAGGCAGCTCTGTGATCTGGAGCAGTATAGAGATGCTGCTCTATGGGACCTTGGGAGTGGATCTGCGATGCCACTCGCCCAGGGCCAGGTGGAGGGATCTGTTCTGCATCCCGGTGTGTGGGACCCATGTTTGTACGGGCTAGAGCTCTGTTGCCAAAGGGGATTCTGGGTGTGGATGAGGGAGATGGACCCTGAGCTCCTTGAACACAGCTTTACAAATACGATTGCACGGCTCTATGCAATCACCTCCCGATTGAGACAGGATGCCAGTTTGTAGGTAGAGAGACAAGGCTCGTGCGTGTGGGGGTCTGACAGGTTGACCTCACCACGTAGGCTGGGGTTTTCCTGAGGCAGAAGTATGCCCGGAAAGTGCCTGGGGATAAAACTGAGCTGGAAAGAGCCCAGGAGGGAGAGTGTGCCTCAGCGCCAGCCCACGCTCAGGGACCTCGCTGGAATTGTTCTTCCCGGGATGGGGGAGCTGCGATGGCAGCCACAAGGCCTCACCTCCTTCAGGTCCTCGTAGAAGAGGTAGAGGATGTGGTGCCAGTCCTTCCGGTCCCACCACCCCTGCACATGGTCGTACCAGGAGCCCCACAGCACTGCGGGGAGAGAGACGGCGTCAGGGCCAGCTCGAAACTTGCCACAGGAGCACAGCTCAGATAAAGAGGGCGTCAGTAAAGACGAAGACCAGAGCAGAACTCTTGCGTGAGAAGACAGAGGTGTTTGTTGTTTTTTGTGTTTTTGGTACTGGGAATCGCACTCAGGACCTTGTGCTTGCCAGGCAGGCACTGTGCCACTGAGCTACATTCCTGGCCTGTTGCTTTTTTTTTTTTTTTTTTAAGTATTTAGGACACTGATACAAAGACTCTGAATTCCTCGGTTTGTATCCAGCCTGAACCTACTTCTTGAGGCACTGTCTCACGGCCAGGGGTGGGGTCCTTATCTTCCTCCCACACCGATCGGTGCACAGATCCAAGGCATGCAGTGGACGTTCCCTAGCAGGTTGATTCAGGAAAGACTCACTTTGGAAACCTGCAGCACCCAGGCCTCCCCTCAGGTCTGGGGTGGCGATGGAGGGAGAGGTGCTCCCGGCTTCAACCCAACCTGCCCATGGCTGCCAGCTGACCTGCAGACTGTCAGTGGGCTGCCCTGACCCACATAGGGCTGGACTTGGTGGCTCAGGGGGCAGGAGGAGGGCAGGGATGGGGTGTCACCTCCCAGATTCTCCCATGGGCTCACTGTGGTGGACGCGTCTTCCACCAGAGGTCTCGGGTCTGGCTGAGAGGCCCTCTCCTGTGTCCAGGGGTTGGTAACCCCCAGAGAAGCTTTACCAGCCCTCGTTGGTTCCCCTAAACTCTGCTCTGGAGTCTTTCCAGATGACCAGCAGTGTGTCATCTGCAGGACCGTGGGACCTCAGTGGACCCAGTCATTGCATGGACACCTTGTCTCCTGATGTCAGGAGATGATGAGAAACAGGAGCCCAGATTTCTTTCACTTGCCCTTTCCGGCTTTGAAGCCCTCGATGAACTCCTCCCACGTGCCGGGGTTGGGCACCATCTTGTTCATCCTGGAGAAATGGTAGTAGGACACCAGGCAGTCCTTGGCGTTTCTAGCCACGTAGATGATCTGGAGTAGGCCGGCAAAGACAGAAACAAGACAGAGACATCATCGCTCAGGGCTCTCGGGAAGCCCTCTGTGGAGCTCGGACTGGTCCACCCGCGTGACGGGATATGCGGGTGCTTTGAGCCCCGGAGGCCACGCCTTCCAGTCACCCAGATACAGTTGTGATTTTCAGCTGTGCTCTCAGCAGTATCACCGTTAAGCGTCTTGAAAGTGTCCTGGTTTGCGGAAATGCAGCTCTCGCCCCTAGGCCTGCTCAACAACACACCATGTACGAGGCCTCATCAGCAGGAGAATCGGTTTCTAGCAGTTCATTCCCGAGGCTGGGGGTACAAGACCAAGGTGTGAGGGCTGCTTCCTCGCAGAGAGACGCCTGGATCCGGGGTTTCCCGATCCCATTCAGGAGCCCCCCGTGAACCGGCCACCTCCAAAACCCTTACTTCGTGTGCCACTGGGAGGTCAGTGTGTGAATCTGGGGACGCTGCATTCAGGCCATGGGGCATGGTGGTTTTCGGCCTGTGAAACAGAGGTCCCCGGCTCTGATAAGTGAGGAGTTCTGGGCTCGGGGTAGCCCAGGCAGCACGCAGCCTGCCTGTGTCATTCTATGAGCCGACTTCAGCCTTCCAGGGGGACCATGCTCCTACTCGGCCCGGGCTGACAAGATCCAGGCCAGGGGGCAGAGCTGAGTCCGCATGGGGACCTTAGGGGTGGGGTCTTCCGCGGAGAGGCCTGGGGTGGGCTGGCGAAGGACAGTGGATTCAACCTCGTGCCTGCTGCCCCTCTGCCCCTGGAGTTCCAGCTGGACGGGGCGCATGTTCTCTGCAGGGCTGCTGTCCAATGTCCATCGTGCTGTGCCCAGGCCCCTGAGTAAGGTAGCCCCAGATGGGCTGTTGGGGGTACCGTGGACCTGCAAGAGGCAAGGCCTAGATGGAGATCCCTGGGTCTCCTGGAGGAGGCCCTTTGAGGGGAGCGTGAGACCAGCTCTTCGTCGTCCCCCTCTGCCACAAGAAGGCGGCCTCCCCACCTTGAGCTCGACCTCAGAACCATGAGCCAACATGAACCTCCCTTACTTCAAAGCGCCTGAGGCAGGGGCTTTGCTGACTGACACGGTTTTCTCCAGTGTCTCACGTGTCCCCGGGGCTTTTCCTCTCAGGGAGTGGCCCCAGCTCCTGCCTCCCGAGCTGCATCCCCACTGCCCATCACTCAGCCCTGTGTGACTCTGTTTCTCTGCCCCTCCTTGCAGCTGGATTTCTATCCCATGTTCATGAAAGCACTTAGCAGCCCAAGAAGCGAGCGGCGATGGCAGTCTTCTTCCCGCGGGAGTGTGTGTTATGTGATGTTGCCTGATTCTTATGTTGGGTGTTGCTCTCACGGCCAGAGTCACTGGAGACAGGAAGTCCTGGGACAGAGGAGGAACATGTGCAAATGTACCCTAGCGTGGGCTCCACCGTCAGGTGGTTTCCTGGAGTCTGCTGATCTGTATTAGCTTCCAACTGCTGCTGTGACAAATGACAATGAATCCCACGGCTTAACACAACATAGATTGCTCTCTGGCATTTCTGGAGGCTTCATTGGCTGGGTTCTCTTGGCGGCTGTGGGGGACACCCATTTCCGTGTCGCTTTGGGCCTCTGAACTCTCCTGCGGTCCCTAGCTCTCCATCCTTCGATCCTTTCCTAGACTCATGCCGACTCCTCACCTCCGGGGCGACACTGCCTTTGCCTCCTTCCTTCTAGTGAAGACCCTTGGGGTGGCGACGGCCCAGGCAACCCAGGACAATCACCCATCTGAAGACCCTCACGGAAGTCACGCCCTCAGGGCCGTGGTCGGCAGTGATGTCCAGGGCTCGGCTGATGAAGCGCACGCCTTTCGGCACCACGGTGCAGCCCAGCGTGCCATGAAAAGGTGGGAAGCAGGCTCAGCTGTCTCACTCCACTTCCTACTCACTCACCCACAAACCTAGGCGGGCAAAGGGAGGAGCTGCCTCGGGGATTTGACGCTCCCTGGAAGCCCCGATTCTGCAGCAGGAAGGCATCCGCGTGATGACCCGTGGGGGTCCATGCGTCTTCTGAGGAGACTTGGAAACACCTCCGGCTCCTGAGCAGCGGGAATAGCGTGAGTGCAGGAGCAGACCGAGCAGGTGGCACAGGCAGGGTGGCGTGGGTGTGACCTCGGGGACGTGTCAGGACCGGACACCAGGGGGGCGGGTGGGAGGCTGTACAGCGGCAGTCTGCGTGGAGAGAGGAGGCGGGCCGGGGAGTCCTCGCAGACACTCAGGGAACAGAGCCCCGGCTTGCCCTGCCCCAGAGCCCTGGGTGAGAAGGGGCTCCCGGCTAAAGGACTTGAATGTGGAGGCACCAGCACCGAAGGGGAGGAGAGTCTGCAGTTGTCACGGCTGCGAGGCACTGTCTAACCTCAATCCGATCTCTCACTGCCTCCCGACAACTGGGTTTCCCAAGCAGCTCGCCCCGAGGAGAGGGGAGACGAGCCGATCCCGCTGACAGCATGGCTGCACTTCTGTGGCTTTTTTTGCTTCAGTGCTGGAGGTTGAACCCAAAGCTTCTCCTGAGCTGTATCCCCAGCCCTTTTATTTTTTTTATTTATTTATTTATTTTTTTTATTTTTTTTTGTGGGTACTGGGGGGGTCGACCTCAGGACCTCGCGCGCCAGCAGGCGCCCGTGCTGCTGAGCGATATCACCGGCCCCTTTTCCGTATGTGGGTTCCGGGAGTCGAACTCGGGCGCTCGCGCTTGCCGGGCAGGCGCTTAAGCCACTGAGCCATCTCACCGGCCCCCCAGCCCTTTTATTTTTATTTTTTCATTTATTTTTATTTCTTTTTATGTGGGTTCCGGGAGTCGAACTCAGGACCTTGCGCTTGCCGGGAAGGCGCTTATGCCCCTGAACTATCTCACCCCCCCAGCCCTTTTTTTTTTTGTGGGTACCGGGGGTCGACCTCAGGACCCCGCGCGACAGCAGGTGTCCGTGCCACTGAGCAATATCACTGGCCCTTTTTTCATATGTGGGTTCCGGGAGTCGAACTCGGGCCCTCACGCTTGCTGGGCAGGCGCTTAAGACGCTGAGCCATCTCACCGGCCCCCCCCCCCCCCGCAGCTCCTTTAAAACCTGCATACTGTGAGACAGGGTCTCGCTAAGTTGCTAAGTTGCCCTGATGGGGCTTGAATGTGTGATCCTTCTGCCTCAGCCTCCCAGAGTGCTGGGATGACAGGCCTGTGTGGTCTCGCCCGGCTCTCTGCAGATCGTTAAGTGGATATTTGGTTTGTATTCTGTATTTCCTTGATTTCAGGCCTTGGTGGTGGAGCAGAGAGCAAAGGGAATGGAAGCACACTCAGCGCACCCTGCGTTTACAGAGTCTGAGTTAGGAGGCGCCGGGATGAGGCGTAGTTTTCAGACCAGAAGGAGGCGGAGGTAGAACAGCAGTGGGAGCTTGCCCCACGGACACACGCTCTGTGAATGTGGACCAAGTTCCCACCTACTGGGAAAATCTGATCTCTCGTCCTGGAAGGAAGAGGCCGGGCTCCGGACACCTGGTGCATGTGGGCTCTTCAGGGCAGCAGATGGTGGCCCTGAGGACAGGCTTTGGGCTCTCTGTCTGTGGGGAGCATCATTGCCAGTCCTCTGAGCCTCCTGTGCTGCTCCTCATGAGGCCACATTTCCAAAGGATCCCGAGAGTGAGCGCAGCAGGGACAGTGAGGCGGGCAGCGGCTCCATGGCTCATGGGGTACCTGCGGCAGCTCAGAGGAGCCTTGCTCAGGGCTGAACGCAGCCCATGTCCTGTGCTCCTTCCTCCTTTCATCTGCAGCCCTCTCTGTCTTGCCCACTTCCTCTCACGGGTCCCCGAAGGGGTGTCTTTCACAGCCATGTCCTCCAAGTCCTGCTTCTTAGGGGACCCAAACTAAGACAACAACCTTGCTCAGGAAACCCCTGTTTATCAGTCAGCTTTCCTGTTGCTGGGACCAATTACCCAACAACCGCAACCTAAAGCAGAGAGGTTTACTTGGCTCACGGGTTCAGGGGGTTCCGTCCATGGTTGGTTGGCTCCAAGGCAGGGACATCGTGGTGGACGGACCGGTGTAGTGGAACAGAGCTGCTCACATCTTGGCAGCCAGAGAGCAGAGCAGAGCAGGGGAAGAGCACAGAGAGGAAGGGGCAGAGACCACGCAGGCCCCACCCGGACACAGCCAGGAGTGTGCTTTCTAGCCCCTGGTGGCTCCCCAGCCAGTCGGGTTAATCTTGGCCATCACAGCTGCTTCGTGTCATCCGGCAGCCACTTTGAAGGTGGCGCCTTTGGCAGCCAATCAGAATAACTTGTGCAAAACTTCCCGAAGTGTACCCAGGCTCATATTTTGAAGGGAAGGGGGACCCTGATGGGTGTGCGGGCTCGAGGGTGACACGACCGATAGCGCAGCCCTCAGCCTCTCAGCCCCCTGTGTCTCAAGTGAGTCACTGGCCGGGGGCCACACAGCCGCGAGCACAGAGAAGACCGGGACCAGTGTGGACAGAACAGGGCCTCCAGGGAGGGCTTGTCCTGGACCCAGTTCCCCCTGCTGTGTGGAATGTCACCCAGCAGGGTACAGCCAAAGCTCTTCCCCCCACTGTCTGGGGTTGGAGTGCCCTTGTCACCCATCTGGGTCCCCATTCTTCCACCTGCACACAGCTGGACACCTGTCCCCTCCCCGACCTTGCTGTCTTGCAAACTCCTTGAGACTCTGCTGAACTCTGCCTCCCTCTCTGGCCCAGGCTTCTGTGCTCCCAATGTGTCGGGACTCCTCCCAGCACAGAGTCAGCTGGGGACCAGGACCCACATGGGAACCTTCAGCCTTGTCTCAGCCCTGCATCCACAGGACTTGCCCCCTGACAGCCTTGTGGGGCCCAGCGCCCCGCTCTGGTGGTCTCCCCAGTGTCTTGCCTGCAGGTTTCCCGGTGCAGCAGGGAGCCCAGTGCAGGGGTGGCAGTTGTTCTCTCAGGGCCCTGGGGTCCATGGCTCGTTCCCTTCTCATCCTTGCCAGATGCAGCTCAGGCAGGGACACTCCCTGGCCGTGCTGGTGCACATGGGGTTAGAAGATGGGGCCTCCTTACCTTGCAGTTTTCCTTCCAGAAGGAGGGCGGAAGCAGCGGGGCGGGCAGGTGCATCCTTAGTGTCCTGGGGGATGGCATCGCGTTCGCCCGATCCAGACCTGGGAGGAAGGCTCATGAGAGATGGGGACCCCATCAGCAGCACGTGAGTCACAGCAACACATGGCAGGGACTCAAGTCATTTAAGGATTAACCTCTATGCAGCCTGCACGAGGCCCTCCTAAAACACAGTGATGAATAGCGGGTAAAAGGAAATGAGTGGGTGGATATGACACGCAGATGGGAAGGATAAGAAAACGGGCATTGCGATGCTTGCTGTCAGATAAAGGAAGAGTTGAACCCAAAAGCATCATATGAGACAAAGAGTGACCCTTATAATGCCAAGGACACTATTTTATCAGTGAAACAGAAAAGTCACAAGTGTTCACATACCAAATATCAAGTAAGCACTGATGGGAAACAGAAATTACAGCAGATGAAAAATAAATAGAAACGCACTAGTAACAGGATATTGTTTCTAGAATTTATATAAAAATACAAAGGCTCTAGAATAGCTAAGCCACTACTGAAAAAGTGGAAACTTGGAAGAACTTTACAACTTAATTTTATTTTTTTGTTTTATTTTTATTCTGATTTGTTTTTGTACCGCGAATAGAACTCAGGACGTTGCACTTGCCAGGCAGGCACTGTGCCACTGAGCTATACCCCTGGCCTACATCTTAATTTTATTTAATTTTATTATTTATTTATTTATTTTATTTTTTTTGTGGGTACCGGGAGTCGAACTCAGGACCTTGCGCTTGCAAGCCGGTACTTGTGCCACTGAGCTATCTCACTGGCCCTACATCTTAATTTTAAAACTTACTATAAAACAAAAGCATTTATCCCAGCACTGAAGAGGCTGAGGCAGGAGGATCGCTGTGAGTTCAAAGCCAGCCTGGGCTACATAGTGAGTGCCAGGCCAGCCTGAACTACACAGCAAGACCCTCTTCAAAAAACCAAAACTAAACCAAAAAAAAACCAAAATAAATAAACAAACAAAAAAGCAATTGGAACCAATATTCCCTGCAGTATGGGCATGAAGATAGGTACATAACAAAAAGAAACGTAGTAGAAAATCCAGAAATACACAGACACATGCATTGTTAACTGATTTTTGGCAAAAGTGCTAAGGCAATTCCATATGAGAAAAAAACTTTTCAATGAATGTTGCTAAAATAATCAACTCAATCAACAATAGGTTTTCAATACGTATTAGGCGCTGTTTTACAAATGAAGAAATATCAGGGTCTGAGAGGTTTAATGAGTTGGTCGCGGTCACCCCGACAAGTTTCAGACCAGCGTTTCTGCGCACCGTTGGATTCCCAAGCCTTTGCCTTCTCACTACGGGGTTCTGTCCTGCAGCGGCGTGAGCGGTGACTACTTACTTCATTATCTGTACTGGTATAGTACTGATATTTCATAGACAGGACATAGGTAAAATATATTTGGACGAACAAACTCTCCATGTGCTGGTAGCAGAATGCACAGGAATGTGGCCTTTTACCTTTTAGAAATGTCTGGGTTTCTGTTTTGTTTCGTTTTGTTTTTTGGGTACCGGGGGTCGACGTCAGGACCTCGCACGCCAGCAGGCACCCATGCCGCTGAGCGATATCTCCGGCCCTTTTACCGTATTTGGTTACCGGGAGTCGATCTCAGGACCTCGCGCTTGCCAGGCAGGCGCTTATGCCGCTGAGCCATCTCACCGGCCCCGAAATGTCTGTTTTCAATTGGCACGTCAACTGCGCGCACTCGGGGTCGTGGTGCGGTGATTCAGGACGTGTGCACAGTGTGCAGTCCTGGGATGACGCACAGCCATGAGCATTTCTCCCTCTGTAAACATCGGCCACGCCATTTCTCTGCCTGGGAATCTTTGAGCCCTTTCCTCTAGTTCATCAAAGTCGCAGGATGAGGCTGTCCCTGCGGTGCTCACCCGCCCTGCTCCGGAACACCAGGCCTCCCCCTGTCTCACTGTACTTTGGCTCTTGTCTCCTGACCCCTGCCCGGCTGCCCGGCCTCCAGACCTCTGTTCCACCCTGTGCTGCGCAGTCGGCTTTCTGCTTCCGCAGAGAGCAGGAATGCGTGTCCGTCTTGGTGTGTCTGGTCTCTCTCTCTCGGGACAGTGTCCTTCGCTTCTGCATGGCACTGCGAAAGGCAGGTGTCCCTCTCTCTGGGCTGAGAAAGGCCCACTGCACGCAGACCAGGGTGGTCAGCCAGCGTCCGGCACTCAGCAAACCCCGGAGCTGCCCCAGCTACGGAAGGAAAGGCTTCTTTTGGCTCTGTTTGGGGGTTGTAGCCGGGCCTGGGCACCCTGTGCCTTTGGGCCCGCTCTGTGCGCACATCGTGGCCAGAAACAGGCGGACAAACCATCAGATCAGGGTCGGAGGCAAAGGAGCATGGAGAAGGCAGGGGACCCTGTCCCCTGTGTGGGGGGTGGGACGCCCCCCAGTGGCCAGGAGACCTGGCGCTGGGCCCCTTGAGAGGCTCCGCTCCATCCCAACAGCACTGGGCTCAAGACTTTATCCCCGAGGTCTGGGGGGGCTGGGGCCCAGTGGAGGCTCTGCTCCCCTGAGGTGCGCTTTCAGGCCACTCCCAAGTGCTGAAGCAGGCAGTGTCCATCTCATGCCACCAAGCCCTGCATTTCAGGAAAAGCACTCGGGCCTCTTTCACCTGCTCACCTGGACCTGGGCCGCCTTCACCGCCTCCCACGCCCACCTGGAGAGATCTCCTGAAGGCTGATGTGGAGCGGTTTTCCTCTCCATCACTCACCTGAGGAGTGGGGCGGTGGCATCCTCCACTCGATCATGGGATGCCGGTGGTAGGTACTGGCGCGCTGGCACCTGAGCACGTCCCCGTCATTCTGGATCATGTCCACGATCTCCTGCACCCAGGTTGTGCCTGGATGGGGTGGGGCACGACTTCCTCCGGGTCCTCGGTTACCCATGGCTCAATCACACATGCAGGGTGCGGCAGGCAGTCACCCCTCTGTGTGGCACCCAGGGAAGGGGGGCTGCCTGTGCTCACTGTCCCTGCGCTGACAGCAGGTGCTATCCGGAGACACCTCCGTTCTCCTTCTCACTGGGGCTCTGTCCCTAACAGATATGTCTTCACTGACTGTGGGTTGAATGGATGCAACGAGGCGCGGGCTGAGTCGGCCACACACTACTCTGACGAGCCTGCGCTCTCCCTCGCTTGTTTATTCTTTTGAGACAGGGTTTCTCTTTGTAGTTCAGGCTGGCCTTAAACTCACTGTGTAGCCCAGGCTGGATTGAACTCCTGGAGATCCTCCAGCCTCAGCCTCCTGAGTGTGCCACCACACCCTCTGTCTTTCCTGGAGGAGACTGGCAGGGACAACTCCTTGCCCAGCTCCCATCTATTTTCTTTCAAAGAGGTCCTCAGGGCCTGGTGAGATAGCTCAGCAGCATAAGTGCCTGGCTGGCAAGCGCGAGGTCCTGAGTTTGACTTCCGGTACCCACATAAAAAAAAAAAGAGGTCCTCAGATGTTAGGTGCACACATGACTGCTTGTGGCAAGGACTACATTATTCAGTCTCTCTCAAAGCTGGAGATGGGGCCAGGCCACTAAATTCTGTGACATTTTCTTTAAAGGAAAGTGAAATAAATTTATTCCTCCACTGCTTCTTCCTTGCTGCTGTTTGTAATATTTGGACTATGCGTGTGATGGCCAGAGCTGCAGCCATCACATTGGACTGTAATATCAAAAACCACCTGAAGCCGAGGACACAGGAAGTTACAGAGAGCCAGGGTCGCTGAGGACAGCGCAGCGCTCAGCCTCTCAGCCTCCTGTGTCTCAAGTGAGTCACTGTCGGGCAGCTGTGAGCCAGAGACACCAAGAGCGGCAGAGAGGGAGAAGGGTGCTGGGTGGGGCACCAGCTCCCCCTGCCAGGTCCAGAGCCACTGGACCCCTGAGCCATTTACAGCCCTGCTCTGTGTCAGGACTCAGTTTGGCTGCAAGGAACAGAAAGCCCAACAGCACCAGGAAGAGCAGGCGATGGGAATGGGAGGCAGGTGCAGGAAGGGCTGCAGGGAGCGCAAGGTGAGGAGTTGCAGCCAGGAGAAGTGGGCGGGAACAGGCAGAGGCAGCCTAGGCTGGGAGGGGATGCAGCAGTGGAGCGGGAAAGGGCTCAGAGCTGGTCCTGGGCAGGTTGGGGCAGGGTGGGGCAGCCAGGGCTCCCCTGAGCTGGGCTCTGTCACATCCAAGCCAAGGGAGGTGGCCCTGCTGCCGGGCAGCACAGCAGGTTTAGGTCAGGGCTGGGGAGCAGTGTGGGTGCAGAGCAGGTGGGAAGAGGCCAGGGCTGGGCTGCACTGGAGGCCTGGCCGGGGGCCACACAGCCATGAGCGCAGAGAAGACCCTGGGCCAGTGTGGCCAGGACAGGGCCTCCAGGGAGGGCATGCACTTGACCCAGCTCCCCATGCTGTATCGAATGTCACCCAGCACGGTACAGCCAAAGCTCTTCCCCCCACTGTCTGGGGTCCGAGTGCCGCGTCCTACCCATCTGGGTCACCATTCTTCCACCTGCACACAGCTGGACACCTGTTCCTCCCCCGACCTTGCTGTCTAGCAAACTCCTCAAGACTCTGCTGAAAACCGCCTCGCTCTGTGGCCCAGACCTCTGTGCTCCGGGTGGGTCCGGAGTCCTCCCAGGACAGTCAGCAGGGAACCAGGACCCACATGGGAACCTGCGGCCTCGTCCCAGCCTTGCACCCACAGACCTTGCCCCTCAACAGCCCTCTGGGGCCCAGGGCCCCACCCTGGCTGTCTCCCCAGGGACTCAATGCAGGGTCCCAATGCAGCAGGAAGCCCAGTGACAGGGTGGCTGTTCTCTCAGGGCCCAGCCCCAGTGGAACCAGCGTTTTCTAAGACAGGGGCTGTTCCGGGCATCACTGTTGCCACAGGGTGGCACCTTCCCGCCAGGCCTCACACCCACCTGACTTTGGGTAGGTCGCGATGAGGAGGTCATCTGGCTTTGCCTTGAAGTTCCAGATTTTGTCCCAGTTGTTGCTTATCAACTTGGTCAGGAGGATGCCATTCACGTCCTTGGTTTCTGGCTGCAGGTTTTTTCCCTCCATTTCCTCCAAGGACATCTCGGTGGGTCTCGCAGATTCTTAAAGAGAGGGGAACCGGGGTCCTTTCTGAGAGCAGAAGTCACTCCCTCAGGGCGCTACTCCCTGGAGGGTTTGGAGACTCCCAGAGCCCTTACTGTTTTTAATGCTAAGCAAGGGGAGAAGTGAAGCTGGGGTTTAAGCAGCTCTGTCACTCTGGTTTCCACCCACTGGCTTTGCCCCGTGGTCACAGCACTGCACCTTCTCAAGGAGGCATGGCGCCCCCTTGGCCTTGTTTAGGGACAGAGGTGCCGAGCACCTGTCCCTGTGGGATGGCACTGAGTCTGTCTGTGCCAGTCCTCCTGGGTGGCAGCGGGGTCCCCACTGTTCCCTGACAGGGACCCACGAGAGGCTGCGAGGGCCGGCAGGGACTGAGAAACCCACTGTCTTTCATAGGTCTTTTATAATGAACGTTTCTTTCCTCTCTAGTTTATAAAATGTTTTTGTCTTTTTTGTCTTAAATTTCAAGGGATGAAAGAAGAACAGCATTTCAAAGACACTAGAAACAGTTGAAAGGCGGCAGGAGATTCATACAACGTGTCTGCCACAGGCCCAAAGGGGCATTAGGTCTTGGTCGCAAGGAGGTGTGGGGCTGAGGCCGCCTGAGCCCGAGTTCTGATCTGACGCCGGGAGAGCAGGGCTGCGGTCTCCGTGCTGCTGAGGTGCGGTCCCAACCGCCGTGAGCTGCGGGCTATTCTAGTGACCAAATCACGGGGACACACTGGACACCCCTGAGGATGGGGCATTCCCTGAGACCCGGTCTGGGTCCTCCACAAGAAGCGAAAGGAAACAGAGCTGTTTGGGCCCAGGGGAGTTTTCTAGCTTAGAAGAGACTGGAGAGGCAACCAAAGTCCGTGCGAGAAGGTTGACTGGATTCTGAGGTGGGACGGCAGCCGAGACACTGGGGCGCCATGGTCCCCGACACTGTGCGCCGCGGTGCCACTGCTGGGAGGACAGCGTGCCATTCTGAGGAGGTCACCGTGGTCACAGCTCCGGCTCTGTGGACGGTCGATGACACAGTGTGTGTCTGGGAACGTGACCGTATGCAGTGCACACGCCTGTATGTGTGTGGGTGTGTAGCACAATCTCAGTGCACCTAGGACAGGGCTTGCACGTTTTCTTTGCACTGTTTTTCACTTCTTCTGTAGGTTTAACCTTTTCTAAAGAAAACGATGTGAGAAAAACAAGTCTCATCGGTTGGTCAGGCTGCTTGCATAACGTGAATGTGAGCTGCCTGTGCACGTGACAGGTGGCCTCCGACCTCAAACACGCGGGAGAATTTTCCACCTTCCTCCACTGCCCATGCCGAGGAGGGTGGGCTGTCCTGCTGTATCCCGTCTCGGGGGGTGCCCTGGATTTGTTCACCTGGAACCCCGGGCCTGGCCTGCTGCCCCTCCCCTCTCCCGGGAGCCCCTACAGCTCGGCCAGCCCAGTCTTGCCAGGAGGCGACAGAGACCCGGCTGTGCCTTCCCGTGGCCAGCGCTCTGTCAGGTGAGAGGACAGATACCTCAGCACTCAGTTCTCTTCCTGACGTGCCTCATCTACAGGCTGGGCACCGACGGCTGCATGTTTGCACCCCGCCACCGGACATTCTAGGGCTCTGTTCTTTCTGTCAGTTGTCCTGAGAGGGGCCGGGACTCGGGGTGCTGGGCTCGTTTCCTGTGGGGATGAACTGCAGTGCACGGGCACCAGGACAGGGTGTTCTCTGCAGGCAGCTCCGACACACCCAGAGTCCCAGGGACATCGCCAGCGCGGGGCTTTCCGTCCATCTCCTGTCATGGGGGTTGCTGGGCCAGGGAGCTGTGAGATTGGATCCGTGGCACAGGCCACATTTTCCTACCACAGAGAGATTTCTTCCTCATGTACAGCCTGGGGCCACAGTGAGCCTCCTTAGTCTGACCCTGTAAGGACCGGAGTTCTGCAGAGCCTCGGAAGAGGGCCGTCTTGTAGTCAGCTGTTCTTGCCACCTCCCTTCCCTGGAGGGCCCAAGCTCTGTCTCCTGCCTCCCCGGTGCCTCCTGGGTGGCGTGGGGTTCAGCCAGGCTGTGCCAGGGCTGCCGGCCTTCATTCCGGGAACCTCAGATGTCTTTTCTCTGTCCACGCCCAGCTCCATGTTTAGAAGAACGCTGGTTGTGGATGAGGAACTCCTTGTGTTTGTCTGGGGAGAGTTTTAAGTAGTCTGATCAGACTGGAAGTTTCTTAATCCAGTTTTTGGCTTAGGTAAAAATCCTCTTTTATTCTGTGACCTGGCAGAAAGGGCCTGCCTGGATACGTGTTTTAAGCCTTTAAAGTTCTTACACAGAGTGAATAAATAACATTAACTAAAAACATCCTCTTTTAGAAGTGAATCTGAACACAGGAAGTTGAGAGAAGCGCTTCGGTGGCACAGAAGAGCAGTGAGACGTGAGAAAGCGGCCAGGGAGATGGGCACAGCTGGTTCCAGCCCCTGACCCAGGGCTGCCCTTGCTGGTCTGGGGGTGGCACGGTGTGTGGCCGACCTTCGTGTTAGTGGTAAGTGGCTCTGAGACTGCAGCTGCCGCCATACAGACCGCCTGCATCCTGCCAGCTCTCCTTTGCGGACCCAGCCGGCTGGGATCTCCCACGGGGAGAAGGAATCGGACTGGGCAGGCTATGGCCGTAGGTAGCAGAAGGTGTCAGGTCACAGCAGCCCGGGATCCCAGCTCCCCTGGATCTGGCCAGGTGCATGGCCCAGGTCCGTGGCTCACCCAGGGAACCAGCATGACAGGCTTCTCGCAGATGACAGGTCCAGGCCACCTGTGCAGGAGATGACAACTTGCCCTGACGGGCCAGGGATGTGTCTCGCTGCCATGTCCAGCTCTTTACTGTGCCCGCACACACTTCCGCTGGCCCTCAGTGCCGGCTGGGGTCCCAAAGCCAACACAGCAGCAGCGACCCCGGGGATGGCCGTGGTAGGGTCCCCTGGCCCCGTCCCTGTCCCTCACCACCAGTGCCCCAGCTCTGAGGTTCTGGTCCTGTTGGGGTCCAACAGCTGACATCACAGCACAGCCCTAGGACTGGCTGTGTCAGACCACAGGGCCCTGCCTCCGTGTCTCCATAATCACACTGACTTGTCATTGGGGAGCGGGTGACGCTTTCTGGAACTTCTGGGACGGGGTGCTCTGAGATCCAGGGACTCTAGAGGAGCCGCCTCTGCCTTGGCTGTGGCCCCAGCCTTCATGGCGATGGGGCTGGGTCGCCAGGTGCCCAGGTTCTTCTGTGCACGGCCATCACCCGACCGACCAGGGCCTCCCTGTGCCCGGACACCTGCGCCATCGCCCTCCCTCTCTGGGAAGGGCTGTGGGACCTGTCTCAGAATCAAGACTCACACAGGGCTCTGTGTTGGCCCAAGCCCTTCTGAGGATGCAGCCAGCAGGAAGCAAGCCTCTGTGGTGAGAGGAAGGGGCTGGGGGGCGCCTCATCCCTGCCCTGCAGGCCCAGGCACCTCTGCACCTGCTGTCGGCCTGCGCTCTGTCTCTGCAGACCCCGGCCCTGCGATCCAGCAGCAGGAGGTGGCTCAGGGTGACCTTGTGATCGGGTGGCTCTTGGGTGACCGGGGGACCCAGGTATGATTCCAGGGCGGCCTTCCTCCAGGCAGGTGGGCTGCAGTAGCTGACACTGGGATTTCAGTTTACCCTGGAGCAAAACCCCGAATGTAACCAGGCCACCATGGCACCCACACAGAGGCCTTGGCGAATTGGGGACTAAAGTCAGAGAAACAGTTTCTCTCCTTCACATCTTTGGAAAATGTGTTTTGCTCTTCTTTGTCAGAAAGAGCCACCCCTACCCCACTTGCAGAACCCATCGTCTTCCGGTGCGCGGCTCTGCACGGAGCCCTCAGCCGGTACTCACCGGATTGCCCTAGCTTTCTGCTCCTGGCTGCGGTGGCCTCGCTGTCCGTAGATCCTTCCTCACGGTGGCGGCGGGCGTTTGGGGCTCTCTGTGGGCCCCTGAGGCGGAGGCCTGCTGGACCGGCCTCCTGTTAATCCTGTCCCTCCCCCCCAGACACAGGGCTAGGAAGGCAGCACGGATCAGGCCGCAAACCACACTGCAGTCCACAGAGGGAGGGGCAGGAGGAGCGGCGAAGGCCCTGGTCCTGAGCACTGGTGACTTCGGGGGTGCAGCGGACCTGGGTCCAAACTCTCTGTCCTGTGCCCTTCCGAGGACTCCCGAGTTGGGAATGACAAGGCGCAGTGACCCGTGCACCAGCCACATTCCTGACGCCTCTGTACCTGCAGGGTAGGTCGGTCGAAGATTAGGGACGATGAGTCCTCAGAATCCTTCCTCACACAGTTTTCCAATTGGGTAAAAGATAAACTTGTTAGCCGTCCCCGGTTTATGCTGCACGTCATATTCTGGAAGAGTAAAGGCCAAAGTTTAAAAATGCTTTGGAGCACTTTCCTGTTTCTTTAAGGCTCCATTTTCCTCTGACTGATGTTGCAAACTGAGCCTTTTATTTGGTTTTGCTTAGTTTAATTCTCTGAGTACCTCACATAATGCTACCGTCATAGCATGTCCTTGTCGATGCACTGTGTGGTTCTCTTGCAATTTGTGAAAATCTACGGCTTTCATTTGATAGGGCTAGAGCTACCTGCAGCCTAATGTTATCTTGTATGTGGGTTTTCTTCTACTGGCAGTTTAAACTGCAATAAAAGTTTAAAATTTATGCTTGTACAGGTTTACATGTTGGTTTTATTTGTGGTGATTGTGGTTCCCCAAAGAGTGTGAGCCAAGCAGTGAACCCGCAGTGCTCCCTGAACGCTAATACCTGAGGGCCCCGTTCCAGGGTGCGTCCTTGGCATGCTGTAACTCAAGCATCGGTCCTGCCCGATGGTCAGGATCCTTCCTGGTCTTCAGGTAAGAAATCCAAGGCCCCGAGTGTCCAAACCCACCTGGAACCAGACAGCTGGACCCGGATTCCAGCCCTGCAGCTGCGGCCCAGAGCCTCTCGGCCACCGCCTGCTTCTCTGCAGAGGGAAGCGAGCTCATCGCCCCGGGTCGGGCACTCAGCGCCTCTCAGAACATACAAAGCCTGATCTGCTTGACCTGCTGGATTCGCCAGATTGTGAAGCAATGAGTTTTAAAGGAAATGAGCAAACACATATTTGCCTAAATATAGAAACTATACTTCAAAATTTATATGTCAAATAATAATCTCTGAAGCCAATTACATTGAATGTGTATATTAAAACATTTAAAGCTAAGACACTTGCTCTAAACAGACTTAAAATTATGAATACTGTGTGTTTGATCTCAAGTGATTCCAATTTTCTGTTTGCTCTGGCGGAAAAGGTCCAAGTGGACAAAACAGTGCATTTTCTCATTATTGGCAATTTCCTGATGTTTAGTGGCATTGTTAATGGTCATCGACCCTTGAGGCCCACGCCTCAGTGATGGTCATCTGTGAAGTAACTGCGTTGGTTCTTCCGTCCATGCACAGATGCTTAGGACTCCACCTGGGGCAGTCAATGGGAGGGACGGTGCACTCTGAGGGGAAATGACCGAAGGAGGCCACTGCCACTCATTTCTGGACCACTGCATCTGGAAATGATAAGTGTATTTGTGGGCAGTGTGCAGTGAAAGAGTAGAGGCACCTATTAAATAATTCAGAACTAGGCAACCACTGAGGGTTTTATTTTTGTTTTGAACATCATAGGTTAGACAGGTCTTCGTTTGTTCACCCATCCATCCACTCATCTTTCCATCCATCCATTTATCATTCCACCCACCCACTCATGCATCTTTCAATCGATTCATCCATCCACCTGTCCACCCATCTTTTCATCCATCCATACATCCATCCATCCATCTTCCTGCCCACCCACCTACCCACCCATCCATCTTTCCTTCCATCCATCCACCCATCTATCCATTCCCCCATCCAATAGTGACTGCCTGCCTTCTGTGTGCTCGACGCAATTTAATTGTTGATGCTGTGGAGAGAAGTTTCCAGTCTGGTGCAAGGAGACAGGTGATAATGCATAAGTTTTCAGCAAGTGCTGTGCTGTGAAGAAAACAAGGAGAGTTAGTGGTGGGGATCAGTGGCTGATGGTCATGAAGTCACGGGAATTCTTTGTGAGGCGGGTGGAATTCAGACCTGCAGGATCCAGGCTGGTGAAGGCCTTGGTGAAGGCGTGCCAGGCAGAGAGAATGCAGATTCGGAGACTTGGGGCTTCCCCTGCTCCCGGAACACAGGGGGCTTGAGCCCATGTGGTCATGAGGGTTGGTGGCAGAGTGAGATCAGGAAGTCAGGCAGGGATCAGGGCAAGCAGGCTTTGGGTCAGGAGAGTGTTTGGGTTTCGTCCCAAATCAAGAGGGGCCCTTTGGTGGGTTTAGATCCCTGGCTTAAAATCAAGCTGATTTCCACGTCAAGAGCCCACACCGGCTGCTGCTGGAGGACACTTTGTAAGGGGCTGGTTTGCCAATGGCGAGAACAGCTCGGAAATTCTTTAGTCAAATAATTGCTCACTGGAATCCACTCACCTTGGAGTAATGCTAAAAGGGCCTCGCTTTATAGACTTGCCCCATGTTTAAAGTTGTAGCAGTGGTTGTGGGAACAGGTGCTCTGGCTAATGTGGATGTCATCACTGACCCGTGTTCTCCTCAAGGAAAGGGCCGGTCACAGATCCCGGCTACCTCGCCTTGGGCCCCTTCCCAGGGCAAGCACCTGTCGGGGTATCGAATTCTGCCACGGACAACTGTGGGATTGTGTTTTCTCCACATAATGCAAGTGGTTTCGGGGAACCTGGCCTCACTGCTGACTTACAGCAGGGCTACCTGGTTTCTTCTCTGGGAGGTAAACTCAGTCCCGTGCGATCACAAAGGTGAGGGGATCACTTACCTGCTCAGGAGGGGACAGCGAATTTCCCGATGCATGCAGATGTCCGGCAGTGGGAGCGGTGAGGCCGGCACCCTCGGACTTCCTCCTTCCTTACAGAGTGGAGGCAAATGAAAGACACCATTTGGAAAGGCACAGGAGTACAATTTTAGGTAAGTCTGTATTGGGAAACAAACAGGAAAAAACAGTTTGTGGAAAACTACCCAGGGGTATAAGTGACCTTTCTGAGAGTCGGAGTCCCACCTCCCTCAGGAAATGCACTGCCCCGGGAAGACCGGAATCTGGGGTTGGGCACATCCTGGCTGTGATCTCCAGGGCCTGCTCCTAGCATGGTATGGTGTGGGTGGTAGAAGGCAGGTGGAAATGGACCTTGGGTTCTTGATGCCCAAGCCAGGTGGCGGGTGTGGTAACCGTACTTGGCACAGAAGTCCAGAGATGACCTGGACTCACCCTGGCCTTGGTGGTGGACTCACTGTGACTGCAGCTCTTCCCTGAACTCCACGGGAGGCTGCGCAGGCCAGGAAGTGAGCATAGTGATTCTCCACGGGGGTTCAGGGTCCCCTCAGCTCTCAGCCGCCTGCGCATGCCAGGAGGAAACTGCAGCCCAGGCAGAGTCAACGATGCAAACTCAGGCACAGCTGTCAAAGGCCTGGAGACAGCAGCACTATGCTCGGCAGGGGCCACCGTCCCGCTGTGTCCCTGCCCAAGTCCTGAGCCCTTGGACTTCAGAGTGCGGCTGCAGCTGGAGACGAGGTCTTTAGAGGTCACCGAGTGAAAATGAGGTCCTCAGAGGGAATCCCGGTCCTCCAGGACTAGGCTCCTTAAGAAGAGATGGGGACACTGATGGGCCCAGAGAGAAGACACGTGAGGACACAGGGAGATGACAGTGTCCACCAGCGCTGGCACACCTCTCTCTTGGGTTCTGGCACCAGAACTGTGAGATGCAGATTTGTGTTGTGTGAGCTGAGCCCTTGCTGTGGGACACTGTGATGGGAGCCCACACAAACCAGGGCCCACCCAAGGCCTCCTTCGGGACTTCGCCCACACTTCCTCTTCCGTGGTGCCGTCCTTCTCCTATGTCCCCTGACCTGGGCTGCTTGGTGCTCCTGTCTGGGGCACTGTGCCCCCTGTGAGGCGGTGCAGCAAAGGGACCACTCCCAGTGGTTAGCAGGACAGCAGTGACAACTGCTGTTCCCCTGGTGACCTGGGACAGGTGTGTAGCCAGGGGCTCTCCTCAGGGGCATCTCTTCCCCACAGCAAGGAGCGAACTCGCCAGGACGCTATGCCTCATCTTCCTCTCCCTGAGGTGCGGGATGGGACACCGGGCATCCTACGCGTCTGTGGAGTGTGCAGTGCAGGCACGTGCCAACTCCAGGGCCCGACGGGCATAGCACGCCAGAGTGCACTGGCTTTAAAATCCCCGATGTGTAGAAAGAAAACCAAAGTGGACATCTTTCTGTGCTCTATTGAATGTTAGCATTAACTGATAATAAAAAACTAGGACATTTCTCACGCTATATTTTTGAGAAAGGTCGACATTGATGGAAAATTTTATCATCTCATTCCTTTCCTATAAAACCAAGGTCTGATCTTGAGAATTATTAGATGTTTGGTTACAACAAACTCTCTTTCAAAGAGACCACCACTTAGAATGCGAAAAATATTTAACTGCGCAACGGTACGTAGGGTGGAGAGGCAAGCGCCTCCTCCCATTCCTTCTCTTGGCTCTTTGTTCGGATGTAAAATATCGTCAGCAGTTGCTGGTGTATCTTTGCATTGAAAAGGTTTACATGTGTCTGTCAGTCTGTCTATCAATCATCTATCCATTTAAATATCCACCTCTCTATCGTCTATCCATCCTGTCTGCATCTCTGTTTAACATCCATCTACCCATCCATCTCTGTCTAAAAATCTACCCCCTCTAGCTGTCTAGACATCTCCGTCCGCGTGGTCGGTCTTCTGCCCGCCCCTCATCTCTCTGTGCCCACTCACCTCGGCGCCTCTAGCCTAATCCGCCCTGGCTGTCCTTTGTCTGTTTTATTTTGTTTACCAAAAACTAAACCGAAAAGCAACCTTTCCACAGCTCATGAATCTTCCCGCACCTCCTGCTCCCTACTTTGGAATGATTTCTTTTAGTTCTGCCCTCCAGGTGCACAGAAACTGCGCGGTGGAGCCGTGGAGGGGACCAGGCCCAGCGGGCCTCGGAGCACTGCTGCCCCCGCTGCTCACCGCTGGCAGACGAATGTACCTTGTTCAGGACAAGTCCCGGCACCCAAGAAAGAACCAATACCCTTCCACAAATGGTTTGTTTCCCTTGTATTTTTTCTTTTCTCTGCTTCTGCACACCGAATGTGCGTTTTCCTGTTGGAGCATTTGTCTCATAAATATTTATTTATTTATTCATTTATTAGTGCGGCTGGAACCCAGGGCCTTCACACTGAGCTACATCCCCAGCCGAGTTTTAAAACCTTTTGACATTCTGAGACAGGGTCTCGCTAAGTCACTAAGCAGCACAGGCTGGGCTTGAAGTTTCCATCTCAGGCTCCCAGAGAGCTGGGATCACAGGCGAGCGCCCCCGCGCTCAGCTCTCTCGGCGGGATGTGAGCTCTGTACAGTCACTGAAGTGAGCCATTCATCACCACAGTCACACTGTAGCGATGCTATTTTCCTGTTTCTCACTTTTTAAAATTGTGCTATGGGGCCGGTGAGATGGCTCAGTGGCATAAGCGCCTGCCTTGCTAGCGCGAGGGCCCGAGTTCGACTCCCGGAGCCCACATACGAAAAAGGGGCCGGTGATATCGCTCAGCGGCAAGGGCGCCTGCTGGCGCATGAGGTCCTGAGGTCGACCCCCTGGTACCCACACACACACACACACAAAAAAAAAAATTGTGCTATGGCATTTCTGTTTTGAGGTAAAACTACATAAATATTAGCATGTTCAGCATGTCAATGTTTTCCCATTTTTAAAAAAAACTTCTGGGGTTAGTGTTTCTGTTGTAATGTTTAGATCTTTGATCCATTTCGACTTTAGTTGGGTGCATGGTGATAGACATGGGTCTAGTTTCAGTCTCCGGCATGTGGAAAGCCCGGTTTTCCAACACCGTTTATTGAAGAGATGATCTTTCTTCCAGTGAAACTGTTTGACTCTTCTGTAATAGACAAGGTGGCTGAGTGTGTTTGGAGTTGCGTCTGCATCTTCTAATCTGTTCCACTGCTCCTCAGGTCTGGTTTTTTGCCAATACCATGCTGATCTTATCACAGTAGCTTTGTAGTATAATTTCAGGTCAGAGATTGTGATGCCCCCTGCCTTGCCTTTGCTGCGCAGAATTTCTTTTGCTATTCTAGGTCTCTTCTGGTTCCAAATGAATTTTAGGAATGTTTTCTCTAGTTCTGGGAGGTATGCTAATAGAATTTGATTGGGATTGCATTAAATCTGTGTAACAGTTTTGGGAGTATGGCCATTTTCACAATGTTGGTTTTTCCTATTCATGAGAGAGAATATTTCCCATTTTCTGATATTCTCTTCAATCTCCTTTTCGATTACTGTAATTTTCAGTGTATAGTCTTTTACTTCCTTTGTGAGACTGATTCCTAAGTATTTCATTTTTCTGGATGTTGTTGTAAAGGGTGTGGTTTCCCTGATTTCTTTCTCTGTGAGTTTGTTGCTTGTGTACAGGAATGCCATCAATTTCTGAGTGTTGACTTTGTATCCAGCTGCACTGCTGAATTTGCTTATTAAGTCTACAAGTCTTTTGGTGTTTTGGGGGTCTTCTATGTAGTGTATCATGTCATCCATGAATAATGATAATTTAACTTCCTCCTTTCCTATCCTTATTCCTTTTATTTCTTTCTCTTGTCTAATTGCTCTGGCTCATGTTTCCAGAACTATATTGAGTAGAAGTGGTGATAGTGGACGTCCTTGTCTTGTTCCTGATTTTAGAGTGAAAGCTTTCAGTTTTTGACCATTTAGTATGATGTTGGCTGTTGGTTTGTCGTAGATGGCTATATCAGATTGAGGTGAAGACCATCTATTCCAATACTCTGTAGGGTTTTTATCATGAATGAGTGTTGGACTTTATCAAAAGCTTTTCCCACATCTATTGAGATGATTATGTGATTTTTGTGTTTGGTTCTGTTAATACGGTGCATGACATATATTGACTGGCGTATGTTGAGCCATCCCTGCATCTCTGGGATGAATCCTACTTGATCATGGTATATACCCTTCTTGATGATTTGCTGCGTTCTGTTTGCCAGTATGTTATTGAGGACTTTTGCCTCTAGGTTCATTAGGGAGGTTGGCCTGTAGTTTCCTTTTATGGTTAGGTTCTTGTCTGGTTTTGGAATCAGGGTAATACTTGCGTCTAGGAAGGATTTTGGAAGTATTGTTTCCCTTTCACTTTCCTTAAAGAGTTTCAGCATTAGTGGCATTAGTTCTTATTTATTTATTTATTTATTTTTTTCGTGGGTACCGGGGGTCAACCTCAGGACCTCGCGTACCAGCAGGCGCCCGTGCCGCTGAGCAATATCACCGGCCCTTTTTTCATATGTGGGTTCCGGGAGTTGAACTCGGGCCCTTGCGCTGGGCAGGCAGGCGCGTATGCCGCTGAGCCATCTCACCGGCCCTAGTTCTTTTTTAAATTCTTGTAAAATTCAACAATGGATCTATTAGGGACTGTGCTTTCCTTTGTTGTTTAATTTTTAGTTTCATTTTCACTTTCATTGGCTGTTATTGGGTTATTTAGAATTTTTATATCTTTTTCATTTGGTTTGGGCAATTCAATTGTATCTAGGAATCTGTCCACTTTGTCTGTGTTTTCCTTCTTATTAGAATATAGGTTCTTGTTGTAGGTACTGCTGATCTTCTGGATTTCTGTAAGATCCATTGTGATTTCCCCCTTTTCATTCCTAATGGCTTGAATTTGTGTTGTTGCTTTTCTCTTTTTGATGAGGTTAGCTAATGGCTTATCACTTTTATTTATTCTTTCAAAGAACCAACTTTTCCATTCATGGATTCTTTGTATTGTTTTCTTAGTCTCAATTGCATTAATTTCTTTTCTTATCTTTATAATTTCCTCCCTCATATGAACTTTGGGTTTGATTTGTTCTTCTTTTTCTAGAAGTTTGAGGTTCAACATTAGTTTGTTTACTTGAGCTAGTTCTGTTTTCCTGATGTGAGAGTTCACTACTGCAAATTTGCCTGGTGGACTGCTTTCACTGCTTACCATAAGTTCTGGTAAGTTGTATCAGCATTATCATTTGATTGTTTAATTTCCTCTATGACTTATTGGTTATTCAGATGAGTGTTGTTTAATTTTAACGCGTTTTTGTAATTTCTGTGTTTTTTTTTGTCATTGATTTCCAGTTTCATTGTGGTATGGTCAATAGTATGTGTGGGATGATTTTGATACCCCTACATTTACTTAAATACATTTTCTGGGCTACTATGTGGTCTATTTTGGAGAACGTCCCATGTGCAGCTGAGAAGAATGTATATTCTGATGTTTTGGGTTGGAACACTCCTTAGACATCTACGTAGTCCATTTGATCACAGGCTTGGTTTAATTCTGATATTTCTTTGTTGATTTTTTTATCTAGTTGATCTATTTGTGAAAGTGGGGCTTTAAGGTCCCCCATTACAATTGTGTTAGTTGGTTTTTCATGTCTATTTATATTTGTCTTATATAGTTGGGTGCTCCCATATTTGGTGCGTACATATTTATGATTGTTATCTCTTCCTCTTGAAGCTTTCCGTTAACAAGTATGTAGTGACCTTCTTTATCTCTTTTGATCATTCTCAGTTTGTGTTCACATTGTCTGCAAACAGAATAGAGTTCCTGTTGCATGGAGTATATTTTTCCATCATTTAACTTTTAGTCTATGTATTTCTTTTTCAGTTAAATTCATTTCTTGTATACAGCATATTGTTGGATCTTCTTTCTTGATCCATTCTGCCAGTCTGTTTCTCTTGATTGGTAAGTTGAGACCATTTACATTGGTGGTTATAACATATGTATTGGCTTATTTTTTCCTGTTGGTGTTTCCCTGTCATTCTCCTCTGTCTAACCCCTTGCCATGCTTGGCAGGTTATTTCTATTGGTGTTCATGTGTTTGTGGTCTTTGTTTTCTCTTTCTAATGTATCCTTCAGAGCATTCTGTAGAGCTGGTTTGGTGGTCATGAATTTCTTCAGTTCTTCTTTGTCATGGAAGTATCTTATTTCTCCTTTGATTTTGAAAGATAGTTTTTTGGGGTACATGAATCTGAGTTGAAGATTGTTTTCTCTTAAGGGCTTCAAATGCCTCACTCCAAGCTCTCCTTGATTTGAGGGTTTGTGTTGAGGAGTCTGCTGTGATTCTGATGGGTTTTCCTTTCTAGGTGATCTGTTTCCTTTCTCTAGCCACTTTTAATATTCTGTTCTTGTGCTGCATTTCTGGAATCTTGATTATTGAGTGCGTTGGTGTAGATTCATTTTGGTCATGGCTATTTGGAGTTCTATATGCTTCGTTCATTTGTATGTCAAATTCTTTATCCATGTTTGGGAAATTTTCTGCCTTTATTTCTGTGAAGAGTTTTTTATGTCTTTTACACAGTCTCCCATTTTCTCACTGACTTCAATAAATCTTTTGCTGTTCTTCTTTGCTTCATCTTGTAGCTGTTGGATTGATTTCTCATGGTCTCTTGCTATTTTTTTTTTTTTTTGTGGGTACCGGGGGGTCGACCTCAGGACCTCACGCGCCAGCGGGCGCCAGTGCCACTGAGCGATATCACCGGCCCCTTTTTCGTATGTGGGTTCCGGGAGTCAAACTCGGGTCCTTGCGCTTGCCGGGCAGGCGCTTAAGCCACTGAGCCATCTCACCGGCCCCCCTCTTGCTATTTTTAAGATATCTTTCTTTTCATGGCTGCTAGCCACAATCCTGTCTTCTAGATCTGATATTCTATCCTCACCTTCATTCAGTGTGTTTTGTATACTTTCAGTGGAGTTTTTAATCTCCTGGACTTCTGTTTGTATCTGTTTCCTGGATTCAATTTCTTTCCTCTTTTGGGCTTTCATGTTTTCCATTGTTTTCCTGAGCTCCTCTACCTTTTTATCTGTGTCTGCTTTAATGTTGTTCATTTCGATCGTCATTTCTTTTCGCACCTTAGTGATTATTTTTTCTATAGCCTCTTCCATTTGCTTTTTCACTTCTGTTGCTATCATTTCAGAAAATTCCGGTGATTAGCTTCTGATTTTCTCTATCTTATTGTGCTCTGGGCTTGTCCTGGGTGGGCTGAGGGTGTGGGTTGCATTTAGCTTCTGTGTCTTGTCATTTTCTGTTTTCTATTTTTTTGTATTGTTTTGTTGTCTGTGTTAATGCTTATAGGTTTCTTATGGTATATACCTTTATTGTTAGTATCGAGGCTTCCCTAGGAAATGGCAGTTCCGCAGGGATAACTTCTAGATATAGGTGGTTCTTTGTCATTGTTTCTATCCAAAAAACCTATCTTCCCCATGTGTTATGGGTGAGAAGTTGTTACCTGTTTGACTCAGCACCCCATCCTTTGGTACTGGATTATGGTGATGTAATATTGACTGTAATCTCATACAATCACAGTGTTGTCATACAGGAGAGAAAAACCAATTACAGCAGGTATGGTATCCGGGCTAAAGTAGTACAGTTAGCAATAACAATACTCTCGAGTGCAGCCTCGCTGCTGACAAACTGTGGTAACTATTGGCCTGATACTTTTAACCATAGGAACAAATTCTACAGTTGTATTACAGAATCCAGCATATACCAGGAATCTGTATGCAATGGTTTTTCCTTCAGTGGAGAGAATAGGCAGAACTCTTGAAGACATAGGTTTAGACAAAGATTTCATGAACAAAACCTTGATCATGCAGGAAATAACAGAAAGAATGAATTACTGGAATCTCATCCTATTAAAAAGCTTTTGCACAACAAAAGAAATCATCAACAGAGTGAAAATACAACCTACAGAGTTGGAAAGAATTTCAGCCAGTTGTCCTTCAGACAAAGGACTTCTATCTAGAATATATAGAGAACTGAAAAAATTCAGACCCCCAAACTTAAAGACCCAATCCAAAGATGGGCATCTGAGATGAATACACATTTCTCAGATGAAGAAATACAAACAGCAAATAAATATATGAGAAAATGTTCAACATCGCTGGTTACTAGAGAGATGCAAATTAAAACAATGCCGAGATTCCGTTTCACTCCAGAAAGAATGGTTATCATCAAGAAATCAACCAATAACAAATGCTGGAGGGGCTGTGGGAAAAATGAACCCTTGTCCACTGTTGGTGGGAGTGCAGACTGGTGCAACCACTGTGGAAATCAGTATGGAGATTCCTCAAAAACTAGGGTTGGAGGTCCCATTTGACCCAGCTATTCCCCTTCTGGGCATCTTCCCGGAAGAATTAAAAGCATTGTACCACTATGATACATGTGCACCTATGTTTATAGCAGCACCATTTATAATAGCTAAATCATGGAAATAACCCAAGTGCCCATCAACCAAGGAATGGATAAAGAAGATATGGGTTTTTTTTTTTAATAATAGGGTACTACTCGTCCATAAAGAAGGATAAATCTGAGGCATTTCTAGGTAAATGGATGCAACTTGAGACCATACTCTTAAGAGAAATAAATCATACTCACATGTGTAAATATTGCATTGTCTCCCTGGTATGAGAAACTGAAAGACTAAATGAGAACCAAAATGTACGATAGATATTGTGAAATGGGAAGAAATTGTTCAAAAGGAAAGAAGAACTAGGGTGAAGGAAGGAGGAAAGGAAGGAAGGGAAAAGGG
Organism: Erethizon dorsatum; assembly: GCA_028451465.1. Taxonomy (NCBI): domain Eukaryota; kingdom Metazoa; phylum Chordata; class Mammalia; order Rodentia; family Erethizontidae; genus Erethizon; species Erethizon dorsatum. The sequence continues at coordinate 1,007,793 of CM051824.1, forward strand.
GAAAAAACACTTTTTAAAAAAAAGATAAAAGAGAAACAAAGCTTTGTAAATAGGGAGGGGAAGATGGGTTGAAGGGAGGAGAGGGGATTAGGAAAAACAGAGAAATCAAAACATATCATGTACACATACAAATTCCCTATGATTAATATGATCATTATATATATATATATATATATATAAAATGTACCAATAAACTTAATTACATATAATAAATAAATAAATACAAACAAACACATAAAACAAAATGTCCATGTTATTCGGCAAGGTTGAATAATGTAAAATAATCTTTTAAAAATATTTTATAGGCTTTATAGAACAATTGTAAATAAATTTCTACTTTAAAATCTAAAAAATATTAACAATACAATGTGTTAAAACTTACCCTATCACCCAAATGTACTTGTTCCGTTTAATGTTCAACCGAGTTGTGAAGTAGCATTTTGGACACTAGAGGGAGAGTTGAGTTCTTCTTGGGATTTTGGGAATCTGGCAGGGTGTTTGAAGGAATGCACCTGGGAAAACTTCTAATGGAAGAGTAGCAAAAATGTACCTTCTCGAAGCAAAATACAATGCCAAATGTTCACTGGCTTATAAATGGATAGACTCCACTTTAGTAGAAGAGTGTTCTCATTTTATCTGAGCCACCAAAATATGGAAACTGACTTGAGTCTCTTACCCAAGTCTCAATTCCAGAGAGAAGAATTCTGAGTAGTCCAGCGTTTCGCAGTGCCTTTGAGAGGGAGCGGGATTATGCGTCACGTGAGAGGCAGGCCGCGCAATTCCCCGGAAAGGGCAGACGAACAGCAGAGGTGACATGGTTGATTCATTTGGATTAGGCTGGGGTCAACTTGATTTCCTCGTTTCCTGACCTCAGGGATTATGTCAAGAAAATGCAACACGTTTCAAGTTTAGCACAGTGGACTCTTCCCGGGCATGTGGCATGTGGAAAAATTCGGGTCCATATCTCCAGTGTTCTCACACCAAACCCCAGGTAGCTGGATTGACTCTAGAGCAAAGTGGATCCTCTCTTTCTCCCCCATCACCCTCCTAGCCTGGGCTTCTAACACAGAGAGCACATGAACTATTATGTCTCTAGAAGCACCACCCACGCAATAGAAGGCAGGGGTCACGCTGGTGACATAGACAGATGCGAGGGCCCACGAGGATGTGGTCCCCAACCGCCCTGGAGGAGCCGCCCTGACAGTGTTGGGCTGCCCCTCAGAGGAGGCGCGGTGGGAGACTTCAGGCCCTGGGCTGACCGTGGGCCAAGGGTTACCCTTGGGATGTGAACGCACAGGAGTGCAGCTAAGAAGCCATGGGGCAGGAGTCTAGAGGGTGCGGCACAGGCAGGGGCCGTGGATGGACCAGTGTCACCTGCAGAAAGACCAGCAGAGGCCAGACAGAGGCAGAGAGGCGTGGGGGAGTTGGAGGGGGAACTGCGTAGGGCGGAGGGGGTCTGACACAAAGCTGGTGGCCAGGCAGGGAAAGGCCCGTTGTCACTATAGGAGGCAGAGGCCAGGAAAATGCTGTTTGCCAGTGGCATCTGCAGCATCTCCTGCTAGAGACAAAGTATCAGGTCTATCTGAGTTTATCTCAAGTCCAAGACAGGTGCATTCTTCAGTCTGCCCGGGTCCCTAAATCCAAGAAGAACTCAACGTCTCCCTCTAGTGTCCAAACTTCTACTTCACAATTCGGTTGAACACTTAAGGGACAAGTACATTTGGGTGACATATTTTTTTTAATCTAGAGAGAAAAATGTCAAGACGTCATGTCGTCGTAAGGCAGAGGTTGGGAAATATTTTATGCAGAGAGCAGAGGGTACAATTTTTAAGTACTGCAGAGAACATAGTGTTTGTTGCATATTTTCCTTTGTTTTTGTTTTGCTTTATGTCTTTTAACCACCCTTCAGAAATATAAAGACCATTCCTAATACATTCACCATAAAGAGACTAGAATTTGCTGACTGCTATGAGACATCCCACCTACCACTAGAAGATACTTATATATTTTAAATATATTTTATATATTTTTACTTATGTATTTTTATTTTTATATGTTTATAATTAACATTCAATTGTACAATTTATTAATTGTACAATTAAATATACATTCCCCATAACATTATAATATAAATTTCTTTAAAGGTAAATACTTATAGTGCCCAGTGCCTTACAGACATTCTTTGTTTCTAATGTTTATACTTAGCTTAGAATTCAGAATAATCATGGGATTTTGGTAGGTTCCTAGAATTGAGAAGAAACTCCCTCTTCCGAGCAGAAATTCGTAGTACAGTGTCTGTAAAACAGAGTAATTTTGTTTTTGGTGAAAATATTTCCATTGTACTTCTTTTACATCTTCCTTCCTAACAAGCAGATGGCTCTGTTATCTGCATGCATCTTGTTGCCGTTTACCTGGACCTTCACTGTACCTGTGCGGACTCCATTCTGTGGGGTCATCGACGCTGCCGCTGCATTTTTACACACTGGAAGGAGTGGACTGCCCACTGATTTCCCTTCGTTACAGCTTTTGCGACCCCCATAAGTAAACCAGTCGCAGGAGCTGTCTTTGTGTTTGCTGTGGATTTTGGCATGGCACCTGGCTTTCTGCGTCCTGGGTGAGTTGTTTCGGATCAGACACCCATGTCCCTGGGATGGAGAGAAACAAGGGCGCGCAAGGCTGAGTGCAGGCCTTGAATCCTGATTCCAACAGCTAAGGCACTGAGAGCAGTGTGCTTCTGCTTCTCCTCTGTAAGTACAGGCAGTGAGGGCACCAGGTCGCAGGCTGTGTAATGGGCTCACTGGAGACGATCCACGCGAAATACTCATCCAGTGACTGGAACATAGAAGACACTCAGTGCTGGCTTACTGGTTTGCACATTTTAGCAATGGTGTTTGCACATGTGATTTTTAGTGGCTGGTTGACTTTCCCTCATGAACATGTGCTAAGACTCATTGAACAAAGCCCAACAATCAGATAATGTTGTGGTTTTGCCATTTTAATTCAACATTATAATTATTACCTTTAGACTTAAATCTTTATCTCTGAAAGCACTAAGATTTGCTTCCAGATGTGCAGTTATGGGAAATGAGTTTAAAATTATTACATCTCACACTGCTCAATTGTTTTCTAAAATGTTACACCAAGTTGGCCTTCCATCAGCAACTGTTGAGTATTATCACCTGAAGGCATCTGCCTTGGTGTTGTGAATTCTTAAGTACTTACTTTTAGGAATACCAGTTCTTCTGTTGATAGCAAATGCCCCACCTCTCTTCTAATGATTTGAGATAAATAGGGCTTTGAATAGCATTTCCATAAAAAATAAGTAAATAAATATATTTTTAACATTTTTTACTTGAATGAATTTGGTCACAATTGATGCACTATGTTCTGCCCTTATTTAGCTGGATGGCACCCATCTGCCCTTAGTCGCCTTCCGAAATCTGCTGAATTATGTTGGAGATTCTATTCTGGTATTTCCTTCTATAGATCATCAGTATTTCTGATATTGTCATCTCTTTGGATTAAGACAACAACATTTTTAAAAAGACAGCTACGGGAATTCATATGTATACTGATAAATTATAAGACAATTCTAATATCGTTCCCCCTTCCGCCAATGCACAAATTGGTCTAAACAAAGTCCTGTTGAAATACGTGTGATGTATATAATTAAAGACACATACGACAAATTGTATATAAAGTGTTTAAGCAGGGTAAGGACCAAAGAAAACTTTAAAACCTTAGCAAAAGAAATGATCAAATGTTATTACTGATTTTGTAAGAGTACTGCAAGTACTCTTCAAAGCAAAAAATATTTTTAATGTTTTGTTGATTCACAGCATGCACATAGAAAAGTGCATTACTCAGCACCCTAAGTCACTAGAAATATGAAAATGAAAACCACAAATACACACTGTGCCACATGCTAGGGTGACTGTTACCAAGGGGGAAAGACAGTGCTGGTGAGGACGGGTGGCGTTTGAGCCCTCTCAGATTCCTGCTTGGAGCGTGGACCGTGCCACCACTGTGCAAACCAGTGAGTCCATTCCTCAGTGTTGGCACACATCGCTTTCACGTCCTCCAGCAACTTCACTTCCAGGAACATATCCAAGAGAATTCAGAAGCCTGCATCCACACGGTAGGAGCAGGAACGCTTGCAGGAGCATTGGCACCGTAGCCAGAAAGGGAGCCTGCAACTGACCAGTGAGCTGACCAGGAACTGACCAGTGGGGGAGCGAAATGTGCTCCCTCCCCGCCGTGGAGTACTTGGTCCCGAAAGGAATGCCATTCCGATAGTGTGGCTGGCCCTCGGAAGCACCACACAAAGAAACCACACAAAGCCCCACAGCCATTCTGAGACTAATCGTACGAGACATTCAACACAAACACCCACGTCGACAGACGACAGACAGGGTCTCCAGGATGCGGAGGACGAGGTGAGACTGCTGATGTGCACCCTGCTTCTGTTGGAGAGTGTGGGAAGGGAGGAAACCTGGCGTTAGTGGTGATGGCTGCACGGGTCTGTGAATGTCCTGACAGCCGGGGAACGGTACACGTTGGCGTGGTGAACCGGGATAGGCGTATTTAACAGCAACAACGGAGGGAAGTCCCAAGCCCTGACTGTACCTGGCAACGACACGCGCAGCGGTTCCGCCCCCGTGAGTAGTGCCTACGTGCAGCATGGCGCAGGCCCCCATCCTGCCCTTCCCCAGCCCGCGGTGCATTGTTCCTGGATGTCACACACGGAGCCTTCCTGCAGAGCTGCAGAGAAATCCTCTCTGGCCCGGCCGCAGCAGTGAATGGCCAGCTTCTCGCACACTTGCATGGCCTGCTCCTCTGCACTGCGTGCCGACCTCGATGGATACTTAGGCTGTTCCCAGGTTCGGAGGACTGCAGACTGCCACTGCGAGTGTCCTTGTAACTCCGCGTGCTACTTTGCCCAACACATGCGGGCGCTGCTCTTGGTTACAGTGCTGATAAGGGTCCTGGCAACAGTCCTTGGTTACACTCCTGGTGGTGGCGCTGCTAGAACCTAGCTTACGCATGTGCTCAGGGCTCGTAAATGCTGCCTGTTCTGTGAATTGGTTGAATTCAAAAATTTACACAATTGTGAGAAGTTTTTGAAATTTCCAGTTGTTCCAAGTTATTGTAAATGCTGTGTACTTTTTACCTTTTTAATTTTAGTTGTATCTTTCTGTGTGCAGTCATTTTCACTGTAGTTTAAATTTAGATTTTCTTGCCGAATAATGAAACTGATCATCTTTTACTTGAGTTTTCCATTTCTAAATAAATTTCAAAATCAGCTTATCAATTTACGAAGAACTCTCTCTCTCCCTTACACACACACACATCTACAGGGATTTTGATTAGGATCATGTCAAATCTGTTTCCAGAAATTGATATCTTATACACATGTTGCGTCCCTCCATCTGTTTAGTCTTGTAAAGGTTAGGGTGAGTCTTGTGTATCTCTTATTAGCTCATTCCTAGGTGTGCAATGTACTAAGAATTAAGATTCCTTTCTGAGAGAATCTGAGAGTGAGAACCACTCCAGTCGGGGTAAGTATATTTGCTCCCCATGAGACTGCAGACCATGGAGTGCGCAGGTGCGGGCGCCTCGGGAGACAGCACTGAAGTCCCTGCGCTGGAGCGCAGCGAGAAGGAACAGTTCTGAGACTCTCAGACAGCTGGACTGGAGCAGGAGCTCTCTGATCCCATCTCTGGTCATGGGCACACAAAGATTTGCTCCTCGCGGTCACCTCGCCTCTGTCCACACAGCTGGGTTGGTGGACAAATTTCCTGAATCTTATCTCACTTCTTCTGTATTCTTTAGACATAAAAAGAACCCCTCAAATTCAACAACAAAAAAGCAAATATCCCAATTGAAAATTAGGCAATAAGCTCGAATTGCCATTTCTCCAAAAGATACAGATGCCCAGTAAGTACATAAAAGATGCTCCCCATCTGATTTCATCCCCCAAGCTCACTACCCGTGCTCTTCCTCACCGTAGGTAGTGGCAGCTTCATCCTTTCTGCTGCTCAGACAAAACTGGGCTGCTGTGTCCCCATCTCTCGCAAAGCATATCCAACCCCCAAGGACTGCGCTTGGCTCTGCTATCAGCGCTCACCCAGAAAGTGGTTGTTTCTTTCCAGTGCTGCAGCTGGTACAACCCGAGCCGCTCGAATCTCTTTCCTAGAGTGCTGCAGTGGTAACTACAGGATGCCTCCTTCCACCTCCCACCTCACCCCGCCTTCACGGTCGACTCGACAGAACGCGATCTTCTGAGCTAGCCACTGTCACTGTGACCCCAACACCATGTGATGCTTTGATTGAGCTGCCATCACTCAGCCAAACAGCATGCGATGCTCTGACCCGCCCACCATCTCCGTCAAGTCAGCTCCACTCTGACCCACCGTGACCACTCAGCCCAACCGGCCTGTGGGGTTCCCCTCACCTTTGCACCCTACACTTGGGTTTGACCCTTCTCTTCCAACAAATGGCCCCTCTCTCCTGACCCTAAATTAGCTCCATCTCTCATCCATCGTCCTGGAAGTTCTACACATTGCCTATGACTTGGCAACTTTGGTCTGTCACCTATGTTGCTGACCAGAAGGTCCTGAAAAGCAGACTTCAGCGTGGAGCCCTCCTCCCAACATGGACCAGGACTCAGCTCCCACGTTGTGTCTGATCAAGGTAACGGTCGTGACGGCCGACCACCGGGGCCTCTGTAGAACCGGTTAGCGAGGCCAATGTGTCAGGGCTGGGACGTGCAGCCTGCAGCATCTGAGCCCACGTGCCTGGCCCTCAGAGGCCCTCAGAGCATCCTTCCAGTCGGTGGCTAACTTGCCTCCCAGAGTCTCCATGGCAACCTGAGGTGCCCTGTCCCCTGGACTTCTCCAGGTGGAGAGTCAGCCCTGCACCCTCTTCAACAGCACCCCAATCTGTGGTCCCCATTTGGGTGTCCTGGAAGGGCTGTAGTCCTGAGGAGCACTGTTTTGAGCAGAGAGGCCAGCGCTCCCCAGACAGACATGACCCTTCCGCTGTCTCTGGAAAAGAGGACCCACGTGGCGTCTCCTCTGAAGCGAGGGTGCGAGAGCCATGGGGAGCACAGGGCCTGGTTTCCAGTTACCGTCTCTCTCAGGACGGGAGGCAGGGGCCACGCGGGTCTGCCCGAGAACGGAGGCAGATGAACGTGGGCTTCCTTAGGGCATCGTGAGATTAGTCACGCGTTGAATATGAATGTGTATATATCGACGACGTTAGGCAAAATTGAGAAAATGTTTACAAATTGATATATAAGGCGGGCATATGGATTTATTAAAATATATATTTGTGATTCTCTAATCATATAAAAAACTATTAAAGTCTTTTAATTAACATACTGAAATACTGCAAACTCACAAGTAGAGATACCCTGAATAGGAATAAAATAGTCACATATAAAACTGATATTTCCTATCCGTAACTTTTAATATGGCTCACTCCAGGTTCAGCTGTGTTCTGGAAAGGTGTGTTGACGTCTGTGTGTAGATGTAAGCAGTTAAGCCACTGCCTAGAAGTAAATCACTAACACTCAGCACACTTCGGCTGAGCCTGCCCTCGTGGTTCCTGGCTGGCCTCTGGAACCTCCTGCTGTGCCTGAGCAAGGTCTTTGTCAAGCTGATCAACCATGAAGAATATTCTAGATCCAACTAGGACTGCCCAGAAGTGGCACCTGAGGCAACTGTCCTCGGACGGACTTAGCCCAGCGCTGTCCCCACAGCTGGTTCCATCTCACCTCATACTGTTCACTACGGCTCCTCCTCACCTGAAATTCCACCCCGTGAGGGCCGCCCCTCCCCACGAGCCCCCTGCACTGTATCTCCCTCTGGGGCAGGAAAGTTGGTTTTTATACAGATGGAGAATTTAGGAAAGAGAAGCCAGCTCCTTGCAGAGACCTGTCACACTGTCTCCTTTGTGGTAAGGTCACCTGCCCAAATAGGTGCCTCCAACGATGACCCGGTGCGGTGCATGGAGGCGCCTCCCTGGGTTGGACTGGCTCCACTCTTGAGCAGGGAGGAGGGGCTGCGTGTCCCTGGCCAGGATGGATGTGGCAATGGAGTCGGGATGGGGCGATGTTCATGTAACGCGTGTGCACGTTTGTGCACTCATGAACTGGTTTTGTGACACGTAGAAATGTACTTGTAGACCAATGCATTTGTATGAGGAGCTACAGGGATTCACAAAATAGGTTCGTTTGTATCTGTTTGTATCTGCGTGTATGTGCATACATTAGGGGTCGGTGTGCATCAGTGTTCCGGCAGCACGTGTGTTGTCACCTGTGTGTAGATGTCACTAAGCATCACACAAGGATATAAGGTGTGATTGAAATACATGCTGAGTGTGTGAATTAAAAGCATTTGTTATGGTAAAGACACACGGCCACTCACCCCACTCAGAACCCCCCTTACTGCACCTGGAAGTGAGCACAAATGACACGCCCATCCTGCTGCTCTCGCCACTTTCTGAAGCAGTGCCGAAGTCATTTGCAAGAAAACAGGTGGGGGGGACGGTGTGATGGCTCAGTGGTGTAAGCGCCTGCCTGGCAAGCGTGAGGGCCCGAGTTCAACTCCCGGAACCCACATACGAAAAAAGGGCCGGTGATATCGCTCAGCGGCACGGGTGCCTGCTGGCACGCGAGGTCCTGAGGTCGACCCCCAGTACCCACACACACACAAAAAAGAAAACAGGTGGGACCGGAGATCAATGTGTTGAGTGGAATAAGCCAGACCCACAAGGAGAAATAGCCTGAGCTCTCCCTAGCGTGGACCTAAGTGCTGACAGGAGGGCGTTACATGGGAGGAAGAATGAGCAGAAGGGAAGGGGCTTGTGGGTGAACAACAGAAGAACAAGAGAGGACAGAGAACCTGGGAGCCAGGACCCGAGGGTGCCAGGCACCAAGCCAAGTTCGGTCTGATGAGAGCCTGGAGCAACCCAGTGCTGGCAGTTTGGAGCAGCACCCGAGGGAGGTGTGGGGAGAGGGCAGGTTCCGCTCCTGCGCCCACGACCAGAGCTCAGAGCCCTGTGGGCTGCAGGGCAAAGGGAGCTTCCAGGACCCTGGCCTCTGCCTCAGGAGAGCCTGCAGGCCCTGCCAGGCCCCGTGCCTATGACGCCCCTTCTCCCTCCTCCTAACAGGTCAGACCTAGCATTTCTGTAAACAGGAGTTTGGACCTTTTCCCCCTGATCTGCTACTTGGCTCCTGTTCATAGCCTTTAAAAAATGAGAGCAAGGGCCGGTGAGATGGCTCAGCGGCATAAGCACCTGCCTTGCAAGTGCGAGGGCCCGAGTTCGACTCCCGGAACCCACATACGAACAAGGGGCCGGTGATATCGCTCAGCGGCAAGGGTGCCTGTTGGCGCGCGAGGTCCTGAGGTCGACCCCCCGGTACCCACAAAAAAAAAAAATGAGAGCAAACATTAAAACTTAATTATACAAAGGTTAATTCTTCATTTCTCAGTGTCTCAGGTGCATGAGTTTCTCTCAGTAAACACTGCTATGTCCCCACCACAGCTTGCAGCCTGTGGACTCCCGCAAAATGAGCTCTGTGTGTGATTCTCTCCCTGGAGCCTCTCTTGGCTTGAATGCGTCTGGTGTGAACTCCGGTTCAGGCAGCAGTGAGGCGGGAGACAGAGGCGAGGATCCTCCGCCGCGCGCTCATGTTGTGATGAGCGCAGGACCACTGGAGACGTCTACCGAGCCGCGTGTGACACTCGTGAGGGTGCCGGCCCACGAGAGGGGTTCTGTGGTTGAACGTGATTCCGTTTATAAGGACTCTCAGCCTGCATTTTCCTCACGGAACTGCAGTTTGAATTGTGTTTTCTTTCTTTCTGTCCAGGCCACATTGTGTTTCTTGGTTATGTAACTGCTGTATCAACCCTTAGCATCATCCTGAAATTAAATAAACATTAAACTGGCAGGGGTAGAAAGTTCAGAGTCCTGCAATGAACTGAGCCATCATTTATTCAGCAACTACCATGGGCCATGTACTGTCCCAAGTTCTTTAAAACCATCGAGGGAGAGAGGAAGGAGAAAGACAGAGAGAGAGAGAGAGACAGAGAGAGAGACACACAGAGACAGAGAGACAGAGAGAGACAGAGAAAGAGAGAGGCAGAGAGACAGAGAGAGACAGAGAAGCAGAGAGACAGAGAGAGATAGAGAGAGAGAAGGAAGAAGAGGAAGAAGAGGAAGAGAGAGGAGAGAGGCCAGAAGAGAGAAGACAAGGGAATACAGAGAGAGAAACAGAGACAGAGAGAGATAGAGACAGAGAGAGAGAAGGAAGAAGAAGAAGGAGAGGAGGAGCGAGGAGAAGGAGAGAAAGAGAGAGAAACCGTGTTTTTGAGCCAGAGTTCTGGCACAATATTTCAATGAACTTCCTGCCCCTCACAAATGCTCTCATCAGTGACGTCCCTGCGGTCTCTGGCTGGTGACGTTCTCTAGTCCCACAGTCACCCACGACACCTTCAGAGGGAATCCACGGCTGCCTTCCTGAGAATCACACTTCCTAACTCACAGTGTGGAAAAGTCTGGGCACAAAGTGCGATGCGAAGGTTAAACTCTTCCGCCCGCTGCCTCAGTTGTTAAAGATCGAAACACTGGTGGAAAACACGACCAGTTTGGTTATGGCGGGAACAGTTTGACTTCTGACCTGTGTTAGTCAGCTCTCCGTGCCTGTGTCAAAATGCCTGAGAGAAACCGACTTAGAGGGAGGATTCATTCTGCATCGTGGCTTCAAAGGTTTCAGCCCACCATCAGCGGGCTCTGCCGCTTCTCGGCCTGTGCTAAGACAGGAGACCAATGCCTGGCAGGGAAGCCTTCAGTCCCGCAGCCCCGCGTGTGGCATCCGGGCCGTGAGCTGCACAGGGTCCGGGCCGCCCTGCTGGCCGAGCGCACAGGGCCTCTCCCCTGGGTGGCTCTGCTCACTGCCCGCGGCTCTTTCACGGTCCTGGCATCTCCGCCTTCCTGGCGTCCCCGAGGGCTGCAGCTACCCACACTGCCCTCTCGGGGGTTCAGGCAGGGCTGCTGACCCCTGTGATCGTGGGCTGGGGTCAGAGAGCACATGGAGGTTGGCTGGAGTTGGGGTCAATCTGTTTGTGAAGTTCACAAAATGAACCTTGTTTGTAGAATTCATCGGGTTGAACAGGGTAAATAGAACAGCAAATTATTCTCTACAACTTCCACACCTCTGAAAATTAAAGTGAGATGAACCTATGAGGAACAACCAAGTTTCCCAAGCTGAAGATGCATCAGAGATGCTTAAATTACTAGTTCTGAAATGCTAATGAGTACAGTCAGGATCCGAAGGCCCCGTGTCCAGTGTCTTCAGGAAAAAATTCAACCCCTTCTTTTTCTGCCTTAAATGGCCTTCAGAACTTAGGCACTTCTGTGGTCATTACTTCAACTCAAACCAAGTGTTGAAAACAAGGACCTCTCATTATGTTTTCAAGTTGGCCTTTGGAGTGTCCTCATTGTATTTGTTAAAGTAAAATCGAACAAGGAGTTTAAAAGCTAATCCCTTCTGCTTCCTTCTACCTAAAAGTACTGCCACTTTAAACAAGTTCAATTTAACCTGTAAACAGAGAACCTTAGTCACATGTGACCGATGGGAAAATCCACATTTTCCATTCACTGTGAGGACTTGGTTCATTTTACTTAACACATCTTACTGTAAACACTAACTAAGAAAAGTAAACGCTAAAATATTTCAAAACATAAAATTACCTTTTATTCTTCTTGAAAAAAAATGAAACCAACATTTTAAGATAAATACAGTGTACAAATTGAAGCGAACAAACACGATTTTGTACAACTAATAATTTTGCAAATGTAGATCTGTGTAAGAGAAGGGCTCTAACAAATACAACACACCACAAGTGCGAGGCCCGCGACAGCGCAGACCTCCTCCTCAGCACACCTGGTCCTGCGCCCTGGACAGAGGTTCAGCGTCACGATTACAAGACGCAGGACAAGGACAGGTGGGCCCACTCCTGTTTCAGCCCTCAGGCGGTCGCTTGCCCTTCTCTGTGCAAAATCCACAGCGTTTGGGAGCTCAGAGCCCCTGAGTCAAGGGCCAGGCTGAGCTCACTCTTGCAGGCGGCTGATCCTGCGAATCTTCGCAAGCCCCGGGACAGGTCACACCCGCAGTACTGCAACAGAAAACCCTAAGAACTAGTCAACAAATGCAGCCCATCAGCGGTTACAAAATCAACACACGAAAATCAGCAGCGTCCTGTACACAGCTAGGAACCTGCGGAGCAAGAGGTCAGGAAAACAATCCCATTCACGACAGCTTCAAAGAAATCAACGCTTAGGAACTGGTCTGACCAAGGAAGCGCATGAGCTGTAAGGGAAATCACAGTGCTCTGAAAAAGGAGATTGAAGAAGATCTCAGACGATGGAAAGAGGCCCCTGTCCCTAGACAGGCAGGACCAGCATTGCTGACTATCCCACCAAAAATGACAACTAGATTTTCTAAAACCCCAATCAAAATAACAGTTGCTCTTTTTTGCACTCCTTTTTCCATTTCGCTGTGCTCGCCCAGAACAAAACCCAAAAGTCCTTCGGGAGTAGTGGCCGTGTGGCCACATGAGCCAGGCTGTGATCGCAGCAGCGACGAGGGCAGCACCGGACTCCTGAGCTCAGTGTGCGGCCAGACGGAAGCCGGTGTCCTCCAGCCGGCGCGGGCAGGGCCTCTCTGCCCGGGCGCTGGCCCCGCTCTCCCTGTGTGTGAAGTCGCGTAATCCTCACAACCAACTTCCCACAGCGCGGTTTAACCCAACCCCAGCCGCCAGAGGAGGGGCAGAGTCCTGTGATTCCTGAGGTCCCTGAGGGAGACTGAGGCACAGAGAGGGGGAAACTCCCCGAGATCTCGGCCAGTGTGTGGGGAGGGAGCTGTGAGCCCGGCCACTGCTTCTCAATGCGGAATGAAGTCTTAGAAGCAGAGAAACTCGCAGGGACTTTGTCACCAAAGTCACTCAAGGTGTGGGCCGGCAATGGCACCTGGGGCCTTGGAAGGCATGGGACCCGAGGACACCAGCATGATTTTCCAAATTCTGTCATTTCTAAAACTAGTGTCTGAGAGGTGGGATGGATACAGGGAAGATCAGAGTGGGTACCTGAAAGAAAATGGAAGCTGAACAAGCAGACATTTGATGAAGAAACAGGTGGAGGTGCAAGACCAGCAGCTCTGGAGCCTGTGTGCCCCCTGGCCAGTCCCACGGACAGCCCCAGGCGAGTGTCCCACATGCCACTGACTCCAGCTTTCTTCCCTGGACACACACACACACACACACACACACACACGCATGAACTGACCTGTGCACACATGCGCACGAATACATTGTGATGTGGGCACCTCATGGTTTCCCACAGGGCATGTGAGTTCTAAAAATGGACCATCTCCTCCTCATTCTGCGGAGAGGATGGCAGTGGAGCGGCGGGTACCACGCATGGGACCGCACCTGCCCAGGGCGTCACTGGGGCGAGGAAGGATAGCCGGCTCCTGGTCGCTCTTCATTCTCTGCTCATCCAAATCCTTCCTAGCTTCCTGCAAAAGGTAGCAGCTCCCCTCACGGACAGCAGCACTGGAGTGAGGGTGGCAGCTGGTCAGACAACCGGCTTCCAGGGCAGCAGATCCAAGCCCTGGTGCACAGACTTTCCTGGGCACTGAGCCAGCCCCACACAGGTCCCACCCCTCCTGTCCACCTGGCTTTATAAGGTCTGACAGGCAGGAGCGTCCCGCCTGCAGGGCTCGGCTCACAGCGTCCCCAGGACTCGGCTCTGGGCTCTCATCAGCCAGGTTTGGTTGAGTCCAGCGCAGCTCCCTGGGTCCCTGAGCTTCCAGGTAAGGTCCACTGGCATTGGCGGGTCTCCTCCATGGCCTCCCACCAGGGGCAGGAGAGCGTGGGGCACACGATCCTTATGGAACATGGAAAGTGACCTTAAGGTTTGCACGCTTGGTTAGGGTAAAGGTTAGGGAACTCCCTGGTGAAAAGGACTAACATCTACACCCTTGCTGATTTTCAAGGTACAGTGCGACATTAGCCACAGTCACCATGCTATACGGTAGATTTCCTCAACTTACTCCTCCTCTGTGCTGAAATTTTGGATCCGTTAACCGACACCGCCCACCCCACCCAGAAGCATCAGGCTTCTCTGGGTGCAGCTTGGGATTCCACCTGTGACACAGGCCCTGTGTGTGATGTTTCTGTGCCTGCTGGCCCCCGACCACAGACTTGGAGAAGGTTCTGTGCACTCTGGTGCTGCCCAGCGGTGAAGTGGCTGCATCTTGCAGCAGGGACGCCTGGCAGGTGTAAAGCCCAGCTCATTGCAGAACCCCGAGGTCCCCACAGTCTCCAAGCTGACCACACCCCTGGCCTCAGCCTCAGGAATCCCTGAAGGTCAGACAGGAAAGTACCTGGGGCGAAGCTGTGGGTCTCATTGGTTTTGCAGTTTTTCGTATGGCTGTTTCAGAGTCAGAGAGCATGTTTCCGAGTCACGTACCTTGGAAGGCACCCTTGGTGGCAGGAGCAGCAGCAGGGCACATGCGGCCTGACTATCCCAGGCACGGACCCCAAGCGACTCAGCTATGCAACCCTGGAGGGGACAGCAGTGGCAGGACCCAGGCGCTGGATCGCCCCAGCCTGGGAGCCCCCAAGACCCATGTGTGGACACACAAACCAGCAGTTGGTAACTCAGATGAACCAGCACTGTGTTTTGGCACACGGACAGGCAGAATGGAAGGGGCCGGAGGGGCTGCCATCAAGTGAAGGGGAGAACCCCAGCAGCAGAACGGCAACCCCAGCCCCCACATCCGGAGGTCAAGATCCGCTCCACACCCAGCACAAATCTCACTGCAGAATTGGCTGGAGAACAGGACGCTTTTCTGAGATTAGACCTGGACCTACTGCAGAGCTATGAACACCAGAGAAATTTTACTTCATTTATTTTTCTATGTTTGTTTGATTGGTTTTCCATTGTCTGTCCGACTGAGGTCTAGTTTTTTAGTTAGTTTAATTTTTCTTTTCTTATTTAGTAGGTTATTTCTGTTGTCTGTTTTTAGTCTCTTTTTTCTCTCTCCCTTTCTTCCTTTCCTCTTTCTTTAATGACTGAGATTTATTACCTCCCTTTATATTTTCACCTACCTGTCTTCTAACTCTTTTTTGCCAACTATCTTGCTTGATTTTACAATACTTCCATGTGAATAAACATTGTCTCTCCTCTGCCTGGTTCACTTCAATACTACTCTGCTTCCTCTTCCATTCTTTCCCTCTTCTGTCCTCCAGTTTCCCAAAACTTGGGTGACCACGCTATGCCCCTCAGCCTTGCTCCCACCATGTTGGATCTCATTCATCTCTCTATCTTGCCTCCTATTCCTCTTTATCCCCCACACAACAGGGTAAAATCATTCCATTAAAGGGAAAACCATTGCATACAGGTTCCCGGTATATGCTGGATTAGGTTATACAACTGTAGAATTTGCTCCTATGCTTAAAAGTAGCAGGCTAATAGTCATCACAGTTTGTCAGCAGCCAGGCTGCACTCAAGACTATTGTTACTGTTAACTGTACTGCTTTAGCCAGAATATGATACCTGCTATGGTCAGTTTTTCTTTCCTGTATGACAACACTGTGATTGCATGGGATTATTACCATCTTCATAATCCAGTACCAAAGGACTGGGTGCTGAGTCAAATAGGTAACAACTTCTCATCCTCAGCACATTGGGAAGGTAGGTCCTTTGGATAGACACAAAGACCAAGAACCACCTACATCTGGAAGATATCCCAGTGGAACTGCTATTTCCTAGGGAAGCCTTGATACTAAGGATAAAGGTATGTACCATAAGAAACCTATAAGCATTAACACAGAAAACAAAACAATACAAAAAAATAGAAAACAGAAAATGACAAGATAGAGAAGCAAAATGCAACCCACACCCTCAGCCCACCCAGGACAAGCCCAGAGCACAATAAGATAGAGAAAATCAGAAGCCAACCACTGGAATTTTCTGAAATGATAGCAACCGAAGTGAAAAAGTAAATGGAAGAGGCTATAGAAAAAATAATCTCTAAAGTACAAAAAGAAATGACGATAGAAATGAACAACATTAAAGCGAACACAGATAAAAAGTAGAGGAGCTCAGGAAAACAAAGAAAAGCATGAAAGCCCAAAAGAGGAAAGAAATTGAATCCAGGAAACAGATTCAAACAGAAGTCCAGAAGATTAAAAACTCCATTGAAAGTATACGAAACACATTGAATGAAGGTGAGGATAGAATATCAGATCTAGAAGACAGGATTGCGGCTAGCAGCCATGAAAAGAAAGATATCTTAAAAATAGCAAGAGACCATGAGAAATCAATCCAACAGCTACAAGATGAAGCAAAGAAGAACAATAAAAGATTGATTGAAGTCTGTAAGAAAATGGGAGACTGTGCAAAAGGCATAAAAAACTCTTCACAGAAATAATGGCAGAGGGGGCCAGTGAGATAGCTCAGTGGCATAAGTACCTGCCTGGCAAACGTGAGGTCCTGGAACCCATATACGAAAAAAGGGCCGGTGATATGACTCAGTGGCCCGGGCGCCTGCTGGCACGTGAGGTCCTGAGGTGGACCCTCGGAACACACACAAGGAAAAAAAAAAAAAAAAAAAAAAAGAAAGAAATAATGGCAGAAAACTTCCCAAACATGGATAAAGAATTTGACATGCAAATGAACGAAGCATATAGAACTCCAAATAGCCGTGACCAAAATGAATCTACACCAATGCACTCAATAATCAAGATTCCAGAAATGCAGCACAAGAACAGAATATTAAAAGCGGCTAGAGAAAGGAAACTGATCACCTAGAAAGGAAAACCCATCAGAATCACAGCAGACTCCTCAACACAAACCCTCAAATCAAGGCAAGCTTAGAGTGAGGCATTTGAAGCCCTAAAAGAAAAAATCTTCAACCCAGATTGATGTACCCCAAAAAACTATCTTTCAAAATCAATGGAGAAATAAGATACTTTTATGACAAAGAACAACTGAAGAAATTTATGACCACTACACCAGCCTACAGAATGCTCTGAAGTATACATTAGAAAGTGATAACAAAGACCAAAACACAACACCACCAATAGAAAGAACCCACCAGGCAGGGCAAGCAATTAAACAGAGGAGAAAGAAAGGGAACCAATGCAGGAAAATAACATGAAAAAGACAAGCCAGTACATATCTTATAATCATCAATGTAAATGGTCTCAACTCACCAATCAAGAGAAACAGACTGGCAGAATGGATCAAGAAACACGATCCAACAATATGTTGTATTCAGGAAATACATTTAACTGGAAAAGAATTTCATACACTAAAATTCAAAGGATGGAAAACAATTCTCCATGCCACAGGAACCCAGAAAAAAGCAGGAGTAGCTATTCTATTTGCAGACAATGTAAACTTGAAGCCAAAACTGATCAAAAGAAACAAAGAAGGTCACTACGTACTTGTTAAGGGAAAACTCCAAGAAGGAGAGATAACAATCATAAATATACATGCACCAAACACCAGTGCACCCAACTACATAAAACAAATATTAACAGACGTAAAAAAACAAATAAGCATTAACACGATTGTAATGGGGAGACTTTAATACCCCATTCTCACAAATAGATAGCTCAACTAAACAAAAAAATCAACAAAGAAATACCAGAATTAAAGCAAGCCTGTGATCAAATGGACTAGGTAGATGTCTACAGAGTGTTCTGCCCCAAAATATCGGAATACACATTCTTCTCAGCTGCACATGGGACATTCTCCAAAATAGATCACATATTACCCCAGAAAATATGTTTAAGTAGATGTTGAGGAATTGAAATCATCCCTTGCATACTATCTGCTGATAGCACAATGAAACTGAAAATCAATGACAAAAGAAACCACAGAAACTACAAAAACACATCAAAATTAAACCACACCCTTCTGAATAACCAATGAGTCACAGGCGAAATTAAAGACAAAATTAAACAGTATTTACCATCAAACGATAATGCTGATACAACATACCAGAACTTACAGGACACATTGAAGGCAGTCCTATGAGGGAAATTTATAGCAATGATCTCTCACATCAGGAAAACAGAACAAGCTCAAATAAACAATCTAATGTTGAACTTCACACTTCTAGAAAAAGAAGAACATATCAAACCCAAAGTTCATACAAGGGAGGAAATTATAAAGATAAGAACAGAAATTAATGTAATTGAGACTAAGACAACCATGCAAAGAATCAATGAATCGAAAGGTTGGTTCTTTGAAAAAATAAATAAGATTGATAAGCCATTAGCTAACCTCATCAAAAGAGGAAAGGAAAAACACACATTCAAGCAATTAGGAATGAAAAGGGGGAAATCACAACGGATCCTACAGACATCCAGAAGATCATCAATACCTACTACAAGAACCTATATTCTAATAAGATGAAAAACAGAAGAAATGTACAGATTCTTAGACACAACTGAATTGCCCAAACCAAATAAAAAATATATAAAAATTCTAAATAACATGATATCAGCCAATGAAATTGAAAATGTAAACAAAAATTTACCAAGAAAGAAAAACCCAGGCCATAACAGATTCACTGTTGAATTTTACAAGAAATTTAAAGAAGAACTAATGCCACTAATTCTGAAACTCTTTAAGGAAATTGAAAGGGAAGCAATACTTCCCAAACCATTTCTGGAACCAAGTATTACCCTGATTCCAAAACCAGAAGAGAACCCAACCAAAAAAGAAAACTATAGGCCAATCTCCCTAATGAACCTAGATGCAAAAATCCTCAACAAGATACTAGCAAAGAGAATGCAGCAAATCATCAAGAAGGTTTTACACCATGATCAAGTAGGATTCATCCCAGGGATGTAGGGATAGTTCAACATACGCAAATCAATACTTGTAATACACCATAATAACAGAACTAAAGACAAAAATCACATGATCATCTCAAAAGATGCAGAAAAAAGCTTTTGATAAAGTCCAACACTCATTCATGATAAAAACCCTACAGAAAATTGGAATAGGTGGTCTTTACCTCAATCTGAAAAAAGACATCCATGACAAATCAACACCTAACATCATACTAAATGGTCAAAAACTAAAAGCTTCCACTCCAAAGTCTAGAACAAGACAAGGATGTCCACTATCACCACTCCTATTCAATATTCTTCTGGAAACATAAGCCAGAGCAATTCAACAAGAGCAAGAAATAAAAGGAATAAGGATAGGAAAGGAGGAAGTTAAATTATCATTATTTGTGGATGAAATAATACTCTATATAGAAGACCCCCAAAACACCAAAAAATTTGTAGAATTGATAAGCAAATTCAGCGGTGCAGCTGGATACAAAGTCAACACTCAGAAATGGATGGCATTGCTGTATACAAGCAACAAACTCACAGAGAGAGAAATCAGGGAAACCACACCCTTTACAATAGCATCCAGAAAAATGAAATACTTAGGAATCAATCTAACAAAGGAAGTAAAAGGTTATGCACTGAAAGTTACAATAATCTGAAAAGGAGATTGAAGAGGAGATTAGAAAATGGAAAGATATCCCTTGCTTGTGGATAGGAAGAATGAACATTGTGAAAATGGCCAAACTCCCAAAACTTTTATACAGATTTCATGCAATCCCAATCAAAATACCATTAGCATACCTCCCAAAACTACAGAAAACATTCCTAAAATTCATTTGGAACCAGAGGAGACCTAGAACAGCAAAAGCAGATCTTGGCAACAAAGGCAAGTCAGGGGGCATCACAATCCCTGCCTTAAAATTGTACTATATAGTTACTGTGATAAGATCAGCATGGTACTGGCAAAAAAACAACAGACCTGAGGATCAGTTGAACCGATTAGAAGATGCAGACACAACTACAAACACACTCAGCCACCTAATCTTTCACAAAGGGGCCCAACATGTTCACAAGAAGAAAAATAGCCTCTTTAATAAACGGTGCTGAAAAAACTGGCTTTCTGCATGCCGAAGACTAAAACTAGACCCATGTCTATCACCATGCACTGAACTAAAGTCAAAATGGATCAAAGATCTAAATAAAATGGAAATGCTAAATCTACTGGAAGAGAAAGTAGGTAGAAATCTTGAAGACATAGGTACAGGCAGAGAGTTCATGAACAAGACCCAGACCGCACGGGAAATACTTCAAAGAACCACAGATGGGACCTCATCTTACTAAAAAGATTTTGCACATCAAAACAAATCACCAAAAGATCATAGAGACAACCTACAGAGTGGGAAAAAATTATAACCAGTTGTCCCTCAGACAAAGGACTTCTATCTAGAACATATAAAGAATTGAATAATTCAGACCCCCCCAGTTCAGAGACCAATCCATAAATGGTGTCCAAGATGAATACACACTTCTCAGATGAAGAAATATGAATTGGAAGTAAATATATGAAATAATGTTCAACATCATTGCTTATTTGAGAGATGCATATTAAAACAACACTAAGATTCCATCTCACTGCAGAAAGAATGGCTACCATCAAGATATCAACCAACAACAAATGCTGGAAGGGCTGTGGGAAAAAGGAACACTTCTCCACTGTTAGTGGGGTGCAACTAGGGTGGAAATAAGTGTGGAGATTTCTCAGAAAGCTAGGATTAGAAGTCCCATTTGACCCAGCTATTTCCCTTCTGGGTATCTTCCCAGAAGAATTAAAAACATCATACCACAGTGATATATGTGCACCCATGTTTTATAGCAGCACAATTTGTAATTGCTAAATCTTGGAAACAACCCCAATGCCCATCAACTGAGGAACAGATAAAAAAGTTGTGGTGTTTTTATACAAGGGAGCACTACTCAGCCACAAAGAAGGATAAACTTGAGACTTTTATAGGTAAATGGTTGCAACTTGAGACCATACTCATAAGTACAATTAATCAGACTCACACGTGTAAACATCATATTGTCTCCCTGTGTGAGCAACTGAAAGAGTAAATAAGGTCTAGAATGTAAAATAGATATTGTGAAATGAGAAGTCATTGCTTAAAAGTAAAAAGGAACTAGGAGCGAGGTAAAGGGAAAGGAAGGAAGGAAAAGGGAGAAAATGCAAGGTAGCTGTACTATTAGTATCTCTTAGTTCATTGAAAAGGAAGGTTCATGCTAATATCAAGTGGGGAAATTTTTATGCCCATATCTTGTACTCTGAGTAACAACTTTGAAGATGACACTATGCAACGTATTAACCATTGTTATTCTCCTATTATTTTTTATGAAATGCTGTTTTACCTTTTTTTCATAAAATTTTTAAAATGTTAATGTCCAAATCGTACCAAATTTGAAATCTATGTACCTGCACATCTGAGAAGTTCAATGAGCATAATAAGAAAATATAAATATATATAAACACCAAAGCTTACCATAACTACTGGCTTAAAAAATACTGAGGTATCTTGCCAAAAAAATTGGAACTGTCAATTTGATTTAATAGAAGGAAGAAAGAGAATAACCAATTAATAAATTTGGGACAAATATCAAGTTGGTAAATCAAAAGCCAAGCATACAGATAATTCTTTTCATAAACAGTCTGATTAAAATATATTTTCCATATAAAGTTAAGATAGAGTGAAAAAAAAGATCAGGAAGTATATCTCACAAAAATGGTAATTAGAAATCAGCCAGAATGACTATGTAATATTTAAACGGAATTGTTCCTACAAATAAAAGGAAATATTTCACAAGAAAGAGGTCAATTCATTCAGATAAAAAAATTGTAAATGTGTATGTAGCTGATAACAGAGCATCCAAATACTTAACGTAAACAGTACAAAACTTGACAGGAAAAATGAACACATGCACAATTTTAATTAAAGATTTCAATACTACTCACTCAGTATTTGCCACAACGATAGACCGAGAAATTGGTAGCATACGGACTTATTGACATTTTTAGAGCATTCTTCCCCATGGCACAAGAATCCACACATTGTTCATGAATACATGGAACATTTAAACCATGGATAGTAATATAGGAACCGAAGCAACTTCTCCAATCTAGAAGGACTGCAATTATTCAGGACATGTTCTTGGCCACAATAAAGTTAAATTAGAAATGAGTCACAGAAAGCAATACAGGAATCCAAAACTATATGGAAATTAAGCAATATAGTTGTAAGCAGCATGCGACTCGCTAGGCAATTAGAAATACCACGAGTCGAATCGTGAAAGTACAGCACATCAAAATTTGTGAGAGGGAAATAAGTACAACTCAAAGAGAACTTTTTTCTATAACATTTTACTCCGTGTGAGTGTGTGTGTATGTGTGGTGTGCGTATATGAAATAGTTAAATCATCTAACTGTCCAACTTCAGAAACTCAAAAGAATAGAGAAAATTAAACCCAATTTGGGAACTTCTTCAACATAGTAAGAGACATCTATGAAGAACTCATTTACTGATTTAGTGGCAAAATCATGGCTGTGGAAAATATAAGAACTTTAATAAAAACTATTTAACATAATAAGCAAATTTAGTGAGGTCACAAAGGATACAGAGTTAATGTATAAAACTATTGTTTTCAATATTCCAGCAACAAACAATTGGAACGTGAAGTTTTTAAATACCGGTAAAAGGAATAGCACCCCAAAACATGAAATACTCAGAAATAAATTTAGCAAAATCCTTTCATGAAAACACTACTGGGGAAAGTTTACGAGACACAGGCATGCTATTTCTGTGATCGAAAGACACTTTTTTTAAGGTATCGGTTCTTCCAAAGTCGATTCATAGATTCAGCGTAATCCCAATCACAAACTAGCAAGCTGATTTTGAGATTTATAAGAAAACAAAATTGTCCTCGAATAGAGCAAATACATTTGATAGAGTAACATGAAGCTGGAGGAAAGCAGTACCTGACTGTAAGGCGTAGTCACTTCAGCATCCTGAAGCACGTGGTGCTGGCTAAGGGGAGACAGGAAGTCTGGACTCCGACGCCAAACACAGAAACGTCAAGGTGGCTGCATCAGAAGCTTCAGCACAAACATTAAGTCTATAAAACTTACAGAAATATACATACAAGAATACCTCCAAACCTTAGGTAAGTCAACACTTTCTAAATTCCAAAAAAATAAAAGAAAAATTTGATACATTGGACTTCATCAAAACGAGATTCCATTCCTCTAGAAACCTCATTAAGAAAATAGAAAGATGTGTTCAACCTGACTTCAGCATTACACAGTGTACACATGTATCAAACATCACATGATACCCACAACAGGTACAAAGGTTAAGTATTTTAGTAATTAATGAGTTAAAAAATAAATATGAAGAATTTTAAAAGAAAATAGACAAAGAGTGAGAGTAAATATCCAAAATACATACATCTAACACACACATACATCTTACAGATAACACTCAATGTTTAAAACATGGCCAAAGGTCTACAAAAAACTCACCAAAATCTATAGCAGAGATCAATACCCACAGAAGAAGGCACTCGACATCATCATGGAAACACGTGAATTACAAATATGATGAAATTGCAGCCGCACACCTGTTCCAGGGCAAAAAGACTGAAAGTGCTCCGAGTTGGTAAGAAAATGGAGCGACTGAAGCTCCGGCCCACAGGTGGGGATGTGCGTGGTCCAGTCACCGTGAGAAGCAGTCAGCCATGTCCCCTAGAGTTAACCCCGCCTTGCCATACACACGCACTGCCACTGCCAGGTGCGTGCTGGAGGTATAGACACGGCGAGTTGTTAGAAACCTACCTACAAATGGCTCAGTCAGACCCCGGAGAGGACGGGACATGGACTCGGCCAGGTAGATGGAAGAGCGACAGGTAGAGACGCAGACGCAGATCTGAGACAGAGGAGAAGATGAGAAGTAAACGGATGGCACGTTAGATAGATGACTGATAGATCCACAGACACAAACGGACTCACGCGCACAGACAGACTCACTGATACATGGATTCATGGATACCGACGGAGATACACAGCTATGCGCAGAAATAGAAAGATACAGGCGTAATCCATAGATCTAGACACATAGACACAGACACAGATTCATAAAGTCACCATGGACCTCAGACGGATGAGGAGATGACACATGACACACACGACAGATACGTGTGTGCATCTCTATGTATTCATGGGAATACAGATACACGTATGGACGTGAACGTAGTGGAGAGATTCAGAGAGAAGATGATGGGTGAGAACAGATAGATAGATGATCGGTAGATTGATAGAGATGACAGAAATTACACAGACACAGACGACAGGTTAGACAGAAAGACAGACGACAGATGATAGAGTAAATGATAGACATAGGCTCTACACATGAGATAATAGAGTTAAGAAAGTTAATAGGGCAAAATTTTTAAAGCTTGAAGTTTTGGGGTGCTCCTTATGTTTTGTTTCCCTGTTTTCTCTACACGTAGAACCTTGTGTAAGAAGTGTTGGGGAAAGTGCTCCAGGTCCTGCAGCAGGAAATCCTGGGGCGCCCCACGCTAAGGGAAGGCGCAGCTCTTCAGAGTTTCCTCTTCTGCCTCTCCACGTGACTCTCGGTTCAAAGTGGTCCCTCGTGGCACTGCTTTCTTCACAATATGCAGACGCTCAGGATGAAAAGCCATTGGCTCAGAGGAACGGAATATTTCTACGTTTTCAGGTACAATCTGGATGAATGAGGTCCTGCGCACGATTCAAAATGATAGTGATGTGGTAAAATGCAGACGCGCCTCTTCCCCAGAGAGGGTCCCCTTCCTCGAGTCGAAATGGTTGCACATGGGGAGACCTGGTGAGTAGAACAGTACTGGACAGCTTGCACCCTGAGTGGCCGGGGCCATGCACACGTCTTGGCCAGGACCCCAGGGCCGCCTTGACCATCCCCATCCTCCCCAGGTCCACGCGCTCCTGGGTCAAGGAGCCCAGCCCTAGGGGAGGACTTAGAGCTTCCTGTGCTCCTGGCTGGTGGCCTTTGGCTTCTCACCGAGTTCATCTTCCCATTTCCCTCTGTCCTCCCTGATCAGCTCATGGAGAGCACCCTCTTTTCCTTCCTGCTCCCTGTGTTTCAATCAGTGCTTGAACCAGTTTTCTGAGTGACAAGACTGACTCGAGACTCTTGCCAGTTTCTCCAGGGCTGGGGCCAGTCTCGTGATGTCCGCTCCGCGAGTGGGGGCCACTCACATTCCTTGGCACTCGCTGCTGCCGTCCATCTGGAAGGTGAACTGCAAGGCAGCGGTGGTGTTTTCCAGGCTTCTCTTGGCTCTTGTGGGAATGACATGAGTGATGCTGTCTTTCAAAATAATGTGAGTTCTTTTTCGTAAAGTCAAGGATGACATCACTGAGATCTTGTCCACCTGTGGTTTCGGGTCCTCTTTCTTCTCAGTTGTTTCACAATGGCTCCTTGGTCAGTTTCTCCAGACTGAGAGTCTGAGTTGTGCAAATCAGAGGGTGGAGGGGGTTGGAGGGGAGGGAAACCTCTTCCTTTGTTCTGCTGCTTGCGACAGGGTATTCGGGTCTCAGGGGGTAAAGCCTATGGTCTGCCCTCAGCGAGTCCTCCAGATCTCCAAAATCCACACAACAAGCCACGTTTGACAACCACACCGCTTTCCTGCTCCCTGTCCCCACAGCTGATCGCTAACCAAGTCCAGTGAGGTCTGAGGGCCTTTCTAATCTCCGCATCGCACCGCCTCGCCTCCCACTGTACTCCTCAGGCACTTTTCTCTTTGCCTCGCTGTCTGCCTCTCTGTTTCTGGGCTCGCCATATCCAAACTCTCCTGTCCACAGCCAGTGATCTTCCTCATCGCAAATCCGTCTCCGCATCTCCCAGCTTCACACGTCTGCAGGCAGGAGGAGGCCAGGTTCTCTGCCACCGTCTGGGCTCTCAGCCTCTGCGGCTGCTTCAGCTGCAGCCAGATCTGCACGTCTGAGCCCTCACCGCAGGATCTTGTAAACCCGAGGTTTCTTCCACAGCTGTGCGCTGCACCAACTCTGCATCCACTCCCACCTTCACCTCTAATTCTTCCTTATTTCAGTCTTTGCACGGATGCAGTTGCCTCCTCACTCCCCCGGCTGCTGCAGCTGGATGCATCTCCCTCTGTGTGGTCTGAGTGTGTGGTGCTTGCTGGCATGGTACCCACCACACTGTGCTGCAACTTTCTCCCTTCTGGCCTTTCTCACAGGCTGTCTGCTCTTTGGAAAATATGACTTGTCAATTGTTTTCCTTCTGAATAGGGGCTTGCACACAGGGAGGGCTTTTGAATTTCTTTTACACTGTTGAATGAATGCTTATAAATCTCCCATGACCACATTGCTTGGCTGCTCTCTGTAATTTTCCAGATTCCTAATAAGATACCAATAACACCTCAGCCGTGAAAAAATACATGCACGTCAATGCAACCACTCTTACTGTTAACAAAGTGCATGACAGACTCCTCAGGAGGATTCCCATCACCGTGAAGATGTGGAGGAATCTCTGCACTCCGGGTCCCCATCTCTTTCGTGGCCTGACTAGGCCAAGCATGCACGAGTGGTAATGTCCCTGTATCATCAGTTAGGGCTCACTGTATTCCAAAGTAAGCTCACAGTGGCCACCTGCAGAGTCAGATGTGGAAGAGTGCAAAGGCCTCTCTGTACACTGAGACTCAGAGGATCCAGTCAGAAGCTGATGGCCTGAAGCTCACTGCAGAGTCCAGTGTGAGTGCATAACACGAAGCTGAAATACCTGCTCTGGAAGGCTGAAGGGTCTCACCTGGAATGCTGGAGGCCCTCCCTGAGTTAGGGGTGTGTTGCCTCCAAAATCCAAACAGGCCTGTTAGGTATCATGCTTCCTTTTTGGTTGTAGGGGGAGCCAGATACAACTTATCCTTCACCCTGGAAAGGATACTTGTGCATGCCCTGCACAACTGGACTCCTAGACATTTCGCTGAGGAAAAGGGACCTTGATTTTAGTTGGTATTATTTACCATCTATATGCAAATGCTTTACTAACAAGTCCGTAGTCATTGCCATCTCCCACTGTCTTTGTCCAAACAGCATATTATCCTCAAGGTAATGGACCAGTGACAACATTGTGGAAGAGAAAGATAACCAAGGTCGTTGTGAACTAAGTTGTAATAAAGGACTGGAGAGTTAATATAACCCTGAGGTAGGACAGTGAAGTTGTACTGCTGGTCTTGCCAGATGAGAGCAATTTTTTTTTCTGGTGGTCCTTATGAATAGGTATAGGGGAGAAGGCGTTTTTCAAATCAGTAGCCACATACCGAGTACCAGGAGATGTGTCAGTCTGCTCAAGCAAGGAAACCACATCTGGTATAGCAACTGCAAATGGGGTCACCGCTTGATTCAGTTTATGGTCAACCATTGTCATTCTCTAAGACCCATCCATCTTTTCTTTTTCCCCATGCATCTCTTGCGCAGGTCACATAGGAGAATTAAATTAGGTATGGCGGGGACCACCACTTCTTCATCTTTCAAGTCCTTGATAGTGGCAGTAGTTCCTACGAGTCTGCCAGGGATGTGAAATTGTTTTTGGTTTACTATTTTCCCAGATAAAGCCAACTCTAATGGCTTCCATTTGACCTTCCCAACCATACAGTCCTCACCCTGCAGGTTATGGGACCAGTGTGAAGATTCTTCCAAATGCTGTGTAAGTCTCTCCCAATCATGCATTCTGGAGTGGGGAAATACCTACAGGATGGATTTGGGGTTCTACTGGACCCACTGTGCATCAGACCTTTGCCAGAACTCCACTGATTACCTGATCTCCACAGGCCCTACTCTTACTGGAGGGTCACAGCGATGTTTTGGACACCCTGGAATCAGCATGTGTTCTGAGCCAGCGTCCAGTAGTCCCTGAAACGTCTGATCATTTTCCTTTCTACAGTGCACAGTTTCCCCGGTAAAAGGCCTAAGACCCCTCTGGGGAAGAATGGGAGAAAGACGGACAGTATATCTTTTTGGTAGTGCAGCTGGGTCTCTCCTCAAGGGGGCCCGCATACCCTTCATTCAAGGAGTTCTGGCCCTGTAAACTGGTTCAAATCTGGGAATTGACTCTCTTTTACTAAGATTTGTGGTCGATTTCTGCTTGTTGCTGTTTAACCTTTTCCAATTATATAAATCTAGTAAAAATTTAGCAGGTGTCCCATCTGTGTCACTCTTGGGAACACTCTACGGCTAATCAGCGAATGCCACGGGTCTGTGTGTGAGAGACCATTACGATCGTAGCTCTGCTTCTGCTGTCCGTCACGATCAGCACGTGCACCTTGTCTTTGGTTCTTGAGCGCTACCAGTTGACCCTAGAAACTCTGGGATCCAATTAAACCCATTGCCTTGAGTTTCCCCATCCACTCTGGTCCCCACCGTAAGGTCTGACATAGGGAGGAGAGCAACAACAGGGCTTCTCAGAGGTGCCGGTGGTCCCTCATGAATCTGTTTCTCCAGGTGTTGGTGAAGGGCATATTTTGCAGATTATGCCAGTGTGGACAATCACGTTTAATATGACAAATCCACTCCAGCATTCCCCTTTCCCTGAAACTTTGAATCTCCTCATCAACAGTAAACCAAGGAATATCAGGCATCTCTAACTCATTTACAGCGGGCCATCTTTTGATCCATACTTCTGCCAACCAGCCAGATAAACGATTAAAATCCCTCTAACTCCACTAGCTACGACATTAAGTTTGGAATCTCTATCTAATTGGCCCAAATTGGCAAACTCAACCTGACCCAGGAGTGTTTCTGCCACTGTTATCCCACACCCATTCTTGTTCCTTGGAACTCTGCTTATCAGAGTTGGAAAACTCAAGAAGTTCTTTGGTAGAACAGCGGACCTCATCACAGGTCACAATGCCTACCTCACCTTAGGAGCCTTCTGAGCTTCGAGCCTGGTTATGGGCCAAGAGGCAAAAGTGGGAGGCGAGGGTGGGTCCTGAGGAGTGTCAGCATTAGAATGTGTGGTGACTGCAGCAGGTGACACAGGATTAGTTTCCTCAGGTAGAGGAGGAGAGGCCAGTACCCCGGGGAGTGTATGGGGTGGGTGATTCCACCACCGTAGGTGGGGAAATCTCTTCCTCTGGCAAAATAGTCTCATTATGATTTAGGAGCTCGAGATCCCCAGCCTTGTCAGGATTCTCCCAAACATCTCCGTCCCTATGTATGGGATCTTATTGTTTTCCAAACAGCACCCTCATTTTACTTCAGAGAGTCTTCAAGGCTGAGCATTAAATTTACACTGTATTTCAGCCGACTGAATTATGAGGGTCTATGTTTGAGTTTCTGCAGCCTTGGGCTCACAGCTAAAGGACAGAAGATTCTCTCTCAGGACATGCTTAGAAACTTGGGGATACTTCTGCATGTTTGGAGTTGGGAATTTGAATCTTTGAGCTCATTATTTTCCTTTGTTAACTTGCCTTCAAATTTAAAAGACTTTATGTTTTTATTCATGTTTGGAGCTCACTAGTTTCCCTTGAAAGTTTGTGCAGAGATGCTAAGAGCAACCACCCTGCATCATTTTATTTCTTGCTCTGCCAAAAATATGCAAAAGTATCACTAAGTACGTTTCTTCTCATAAGTGGTGAATTAGGATAATCAAAAGGACCTGCATTGCGTGCTACTTTAAACAGTTCACACTGTGGACTATTAGTCCTCCATATGGCATCACACAGAGAGATCATGGCAGCTTTAGCTCTCACAAAATTAGAGAGCCAATGCCGGAGCCACTAAAGCCATTAAAGAAATTCATCCTTGCAATTCTGTTTCTCTAGAATTGGTACCAAATTCTGTATCAGTTAGGGTTCACTAGAGGAATAGATTTAATATAAAATCATATATATGTGTATATATACATGATTTCCAAGATGAGCTTACAAAGGCCACTGGCAGAGTCAGGTGAGGAACAATGCAAAAGGACCATCTATGTGATGGAGAACTGGAGGATGCAGTAAAAGGTCAAAGACCTGAGCATCACTGCAGAGTCTCATGTGAGTCCATATCAGAAAGCCAAGGGTCTACCCTGGAAGGCTGAAGTCTGCACTGGAAGCCTGGAGATGGACATCCAAAAATGATGGCAAAACCTGGAGCTCCTCCAAAGAAGCAGAAGCAAGGCCTCCTTTTTCTGTCCCTGTTTATTCCATTCAGGCTACAAGCCTATTGGTTGGTGCCACTCACACCAAGGGTGGATCTTTCCTTTTGAGCAAGTCAGTCATCCACACACCCAGAACCGTACTAAACCAACCCACTAGACATTTTCTATTCAAGCTGACAGTCCCTCACATTCCTGAGCGCTGAGTGACTTCCTCACTGCTCTCTTTAACCAGGTCTAGTACTGCGTGGAGTTGAGTGGGATGACGTGCAGGGAGATGCTTTCTCCTTCCCCAAAGCTTCTCCAAATGGGCCTTGGGAAACTCTTACTCCCGTGTTCAGACTGAGATTCCTTCCCTAATGCCCAGAATCTCCAGTGCCTCCATTCCATGGAGCAACTCAGCAGGTTCTACTCATTTCAGTCATGAGCGTTCACCCATCTTCTCCTAGAACCTGGGACCTAAGGATGGGGATCTAAGGATGGGATCTAAGGACGGGGCGCCTGCTGCTGTCATCGGACTCCCTACGGGCATCAGAGTTGCAGGGTCAGAGAGGCTCTGCTGATCTCTTGGGTATCCTAACTAGTTGATCGATAATGTATGAAATACAAAGTATGGAGGGCCCATGAGATAGCTCAGTGGCATAAGCGCTTGCCTGGCAAGCGCCAGGTCCTGAGTTTGACTCCCAGTACACATATACGAGAAAAGGGCCGGTAATATCGCTCAACGGCACGGGTGCCTGCTAGCTCGCAAGGTCCTGAGTTCGACCCCCGGTACCCACAAAAAAAAAAAAAAAAAAAAAAGAAAGAAAGAAATACACATATGTAGAAGCTCAGGTTACAGCATCAGAATACCCTTGAGCATTTCCCTTCATCTTACTGCGCCTCCTCCGGCTTGACCTCTCCTCGGTTTCAGATCATCCGTGTGGCCCGAAATGCCAAAGGCTGCCCGGTGTCCTCCTGCCACCTCCACGGGATGACCTCCCTGCGCCTGACCCTGAGAGCTGGGAGGACCTCTGCGAGGAACTCGTGTCGGGAAAGTGAGAGTGCAAACCTGCCCCGTGGTGCGCCGACTCCTGCCCTTCCCTGGGAGAATCTGAGAACCTGGAGTCTGGAGGAGAATGCGGCGGGTTGGTCCCGAATGCCATCCTGAGCGAACAGGTCTCAGCTTGGAGATGCAGGGCTGGCGAGGTCAGGACTTTCCCCCAAACTGGATATAGACACAAGCCCGGGTCGTGTGAGGGCACAGGGTCAGGACAAAGGTAAAAATCCCCCAAGCCTGAAGGTGAGTTTCAATCGACTTCAGAAATGAGGGGGAGACTTACTTCCCACGCGAAGACAAGCGCGGCGCACGACACAGGCTCCTGCTAGCTCGTCCCACACCACTTCTGAGCAGCGGTCACGAGACCGCGCACGGCCCACGGCAGCGTGACTGCCCATAGCCCACGACGCGCAATCCTGGAAACCGCTGCCCCAGAGTCTTCGCGAGCCAGTTCGCACTCAGGCACAGCGATGAATCACCTGGAGACACATTCTCAGGACGCCCGTCACTGAGCGGCCCACCACCGCGCTCACGCAGAGAACGTCTTAGGTCCTCGGAGCCCGACGGAGAGGAAGCGGGGAGAGAAGGAGCAGGCTTCCCTGACTGCTCTCGGGCCTCGCGGTGCTCCTCGCGCCCACAGGGCTGCTTTAGAGCGCTCGGTGTTCAGCCACACACCTCCCCGTGTTTCCGTGGGAGTTTTGTTGCCGGGACTCCCAGCTGCAGCAGACGTTCGCGCAGGACGCTGCCCTCCACAGCACGGGGCCTCCGCCAGGCGGCTGGAGGCGCTCACGGCGAAGGCGGAGTCTTCCCAGGGCGGGGGGTTCCGCCTCAGGACCGAACACGAAGCCTGCCTGAGCTTCAGCCCGGCCTACTCGTCTTATCGGCCGGGCCTCCCGACTGCAGGACCGAATTCATCGACATCAAGCGTGTGTGTGCATGCACAGATCTGTGTACACACTCACACACGCACTGGTTCTCCTGCTGGCTCTGCGTCTCCGCATGACCCTGACCGTCCTGTGGGTCAGTCTGCAGGCCGCAGAGCAGGCGTCCGGCCAACTGCACGCACACGTCCACGCATATTGACTCCAAAGAGAGCGTTTCACGCACCGCTGTGTGCTCCGTGGGTTTCACTCCAGAAATGATGGTTTGTACCCTTCAGGCGGCGCTCGATGCATGCCTCCTTCGCACGATGCTCACAACACAGCGGATCGGGCCCAGAGCTGCCGGGTCCAGCGCAGGCCTCCGCGCTGTTCAATCTGCGCGATTCCCGACCTCAAGGGAGGGTCAGTAAACTCTGTGGCAAGACAGAAGATGATTAATCTTCACTGTGTATCACTTGCTGCGGTGCACTGCAGATGTAACTATTCCTTACTGTTACGTTGTCTCGTGTGAAAGATCTCTAGAGTTTACAAAATATTCAAATGATTTTTACAAAAATATCATGCCCTTGGGCGGGTGAGATAGCTCAGCGGCATAAGCGCCTGCCTGTCAAGCGCGTGGTGCTGAATTCGACTCCTGGAACCCACATAAAGGAAAAAAAGGGCTGGTGATATCGCTCAGCGGCACAAGCGCTTGCTGTCAAGCGCGAGGTCCTGAGGTCGACTCCCGGTACCCACATTAAAAAAAAAAAAATTTAAAATATCATGGCCTTGAGTAGAAAGATTCTATATTGAAACTTATTATGCCTTCTTAAATACCTAAAGGTTTAATGCAACCCCAATTTCACACATTCAAATATTAGTAGAATTCCTTTTCCCTTTTTCCCTTCTGTTAAGAGGAGAGGTTCCTTATTTTGTTTAGAAATAGACAAAGCATCAATTCATTAATAAACATACAAGAATAGACGAGGAAATGCTGAAAAAGAAGGGTGATGAGGGAGAACCAGACCTGAGGATGATTGCCCTAATACGTTAACGGTAAGCTTTGCCATGGAGAAGACATAGAACTTGGAAAAAAATAGAGATTTTCAAATTCAC
This sequence comes from Erethizon dorsatum, assembly GCA_028451465.1. Taxonomy (NCBI): domain Eukaryota; kingdom Metazoa; phylum Chordata; class Mammalia; order Rodentia; family Erethizontidae; genus Erethizon; species Erethizon dorsatum. Next base: position 1,040,932 of record CM051824.1, read on the forward strand.
GTCAAAATTTAGCAAATGATAAATGCAGCATTTTGAATCAGTGGGAAAATGCAAATTATGCAGTAAAATATTTCTAAATCCCTGGATACACTTGAGGACAATCAAACTAAACCTCACCTCTCTGGCTGCCCATGAACATGAATTTCTGATGAGTCCCTGGTTTGAAGGTCACAAGAATCACAGGGCTGAAGAGAAATGCATGAATGGATTTAATTTTCCCAGAATGAGGACGCCCACAGTCCCAGCGCCACGTGGGAAAACATTGACATGCTGAACATGCTAATATTTATGTAGTTTTACCTCAGAAGAGAAATGCCATAGCACAATTTTAAAAAGTGACAAACAGGAAAATAGCATCGCTACAGTGTGACTGTGGTGATGAATGGCTCACTTCAGTGACTGTACAGAGCTCACATCCCGCCGAGAGAGCTGAGCGCGGGGGCGGTCGCCTGTGATCCCAGCTCTCTGGGAGCCTGAGATGGAAACTTCAAGCCCAGCCTGTGCTGCTTAGTGACTTAGCGAGACCCTGTCTCAAAATGTCAAAAGGCTTTAAAACTCGGCTGGGGATGTAGCTCAGTGTGAAGGCCCTGGGTTCCAGCCGCACTAATAAATGAATAAATAAATAAATATTTATGAGACAAATGCTCCAACAGGAAAACGCACATTCGGTGTGCAGAAGCAGAGAAAAGAAAAAATACAAGGGAAACAAACCATTTGTGGAAGGGTATTGGTTCTTTCTTGGGTGCCGGGACTTGTCCTGAACAAGGTACATTCGTCTGCCAGCGGTGAGCAGCGGGGGCAGCAGTGCTCCGAGGCCCGCTGGGCCTGGTCCCCTCCACGGCTCCACCGCGCAGTTTCTGTGCACCTGGAGGGCAGAACTAAAAGAAATCATTCCAAAGTAGGGAGCAGGAGGTGCGGGAAGATTCATGAGCTGTGGAAAGGTTGCTTTTCGGTTTAGTTTTTGGTAAACAAAATAAAACAGACAAAGGACAGCCAGGGCGGATTAGGCTAGAGGCGCCGAGGTGAGTGGGCACAGAGAGATGAGGGGCGGGCAGAAGACCGACCACGCGGACGGAGATGTCTAGACAGCTAGAGGGGGTAGATTTTTAGACAGAGATGGATGGGTAGATGGATGTTAAACAGAGATGCAGACAGGATGGATAGATGATAGAGACGTGGATATTTAAATGGATAGATGATTGATAGACAGACTGACAGACACATGTAAACCTTTTTAATGCAAAGATACACCAGCAACTGCTGACGATATTTTACATCCGAACAAAGAGCCAAGAGAAGGAATGGGAGGAGGCGCTTGCCTCTCCACCCTACGTACCGTTGCGCAGTTAAATATTTTTCGCATTCTAAGTGGTGGTCTCTTTGAAAGAGAGTTTGTTGTAACCAAACATCTAATAATTCTCAAGATCAGACCTTGGTTTTATAGGAAAGGAATGAGATGATAAAATTTTCCATCAATGTCGACCTTTCTCAAAAATATAGCGTGAGAAATGTCCTAGTTTTTTATTTTCAGTTAATGCTAACATTCATTAGAGCACAGAAAGATGTCCACTTTGGTTTTCTTTCTACACATCGGGGATTTTAAAGCCAGTGCACTCTGGCGTGCTATGCCCGTCGGGCCCTGGAGTTGGCACGTGCCTGCACTGCACACTCCACAGACGCGTAGGATGCCCGGTGTCCCATCCCGCACCTCAGGGAGAGGAAGATGAGGCATAGCGTCCTGGCGAGTTCGCTCCTTGCTGTGGGGAAGAGATGCCCCTGAGGAGAGCCCCTGGCTACACACCTGTCCCAGGTCACCAGGGGAACAGCAGTTGTCACTGCTGTCCTGCTAACCACTGGGAGTGGTCCCTTTGCTGCACCGCCTCACAGGGGGCACAGTGCCCCAGACAGGAGCACCAAGCAGCCCAGGTCAGGGGACATAGGAGAAGGACGGCACCACGGAAGAGGAAGTGTGGGCGAAGTCCCGAAGGAGGCCTTGGGTGGGCCCTGGTTTGTGTGGGCTCCCATCACAGAGTCCCACATCAAGGGCTCAGCTCACACAACGCAAATCTGCATCTCACAGTTCTGGTGCCAGAACCCAAGAGAGAGGTGTGCCAGCGATGGTGGACACTGTCATCTCCCTGTGTCCTCACGTGTCTTCTCTCTGGGCCCATCAGTGTCCCCATCTCTTCTTAAGGAGCCTAGTCCTGGAGGACCGGGATTCCCTCTGAGGACCTCATTTTCACTCGGTAACCTCTAAAGACCTCGTCTCCAGCTGCAGCTGCACTCGGAGGTCCAAGGGCTCAGGACTTGGGCAGGGACACAGCGGGAGGGTGGTCCTTGCTGAGCACAGTGCTGCTGTTTCTCGGCCTTTGGCAGCTGTGCCTCAGTTTGCTTCATTGACTCTACCTGGGCTGCAGTTTCCTCCTGGCACGTGGGAGCGGCTCAGAGCTGAGAGGACCCTAAACCCCTGTGGAGAGTCACTATGCTCACCTTCCGGCCTGCCCAGAAGAAGAGCACAAGGCGTGTCTGGGAGCCCTGACTGCAGAGTTCCGGGAAGAGCTGCATTCACTGTGAGTCCCTCACCAAAGCCAGGGTGAGTCCAGGTCACCTCTGGAGTTCTGTGCCAGGCACGGATACCCCACCCCCCAACTGGCTTGGGAATCAAGAACCCAAGGTCCATTTCCAACCGCCTGCCACCACCCGCACCATGCCATGCCAAGAGCAGGCCCTGGAGATCACAGCCAAGATGCGCCCCACCCCAGACTCTGGTCTTCCCGGGGCAGTGCGTTTCCTGAGGGAGGTAGGACTCCGACTCAGAAAGGTCTGTTTTCTGCCTAGGTACTTTTCCAAAAACTGTTTTTTCCTGTTTGTTCCCCAATACAGACTTACCTAAAATTGTAGTCCTGTGCCTTTTCGAATGGTGCCTTTCATTTGCCTCCACTCTGTAAGGAAGGAGGAAGTCCGAGGGTGGCCGGCTTTGCCGCTCCCGCTGCCCCACATCAGCTTGCAGGCTCGGAATTCGCTGTCCCTTCCCAAGCAGGTAAGTGATTCCTTCACCCTTTGTGATCACACGGGATTGAGTTTACCTCCCAGCAAAGAAACCAGGTAGCCCTGCTTGTAAGTCAGCAGTGAGGCCGGCTGCCCCGAAACCACTTGCATTGTGCGGAGAAACCATGATCCCACAGAGTCCATGGGGGAGGTTGATACACCTGACGGGTGCTTGCCCTGGGAAGGGGCCCAAGGCCAGGTGGCCGGGATCTGTGACCTGCCTTTTCCTTGAGGAGAACACGGGTCAGTGATGACATCGACAACATTAGCCAGAGCACCTGTTCCCACAACCACTGCCACAACTTTAAACATGGAGCAAGTCTATAAAGTGAGGCCCTTTTAGCATTACTGCAAAGTGAGTGGATTCCAGTGAGCAATTATTTGACTAAAGAAGAGTTTCCGAGCTGGTCTCGCCATTGGCAAACCAGCCCCTTACAAAGCGTCCTCCAGCAGCTGCCTGTGTGGGCTCTTGACGTGGAAATCAGCTTGATTTTAAGCCAGGGATCTAAACCCACCAAAGGGCCCCTCTTGATTTGGGATGAAACCCAAACACTCTCCTGACCCAAAGCCTGCTGGGCCTGATCCCTGCCTGACTTCCTGATCTCACTCTGCCATCAACCCTCATGACCACATGGGCTGAAGCCCCCTGTGTTCTGGGAGCAGGGGAAGCCCCAAGTCTCCGAATCTGCATTCTCTCTGCCTGGCACGCCTTCACCAAGGCCTTCACCAAGGCCTTCACCAGCCTGGATCCTGCAGGTCTGAATTCCACCCGCCTCACAAAGAATTCCCGTGACTTCATGACCATCAGCCACTGATCCCCACCACTAACTCTCCTTGTTTTCTTCACAGCACAGCACTTGCTGAAAACTTATGCATTATCACCTGTCTCCTTGCACCAGACTGGAAACTTCTCTCCACAGCATCAACAATTAAACTGCGTCGAGCACACAGAAGGCAGGCAGTCACTATTGGATGGGGGGATGGATAGATGGGTGGATGGATGGAAGGAAAGGTGGGCGGGTGGGTAGGTGGGTGGGCAGGAAGATGGATGGATGTATGCATGGATGTATGGATGGATGACAAGATGGGTGGACAGGTGGATGGATGAATCGATTGAAAGATGAATGGGTGGGTGGGTGGAATGATGGATGGATGGACGAATGGATGGATGGATGGATGGAAAGATGGCTGGATGGATGAGTGAACAAATGAAAACCACCTGTCTAACTTATGATGTTGAAACCAAAAATAAAATCCTCAGTCGTTACCTAGTTCTGAATTATTTAATAGGTGGCTCTGCTCTTTCTGTCCACACTGCCCACAAATACACTTATCGTTTCCAGATGCTGTGGTCCAGAAATGAGTGGCAGTGGCCTCCTTCGGTCATTTCCCCTCAGAGTGCACCGTCCCTCCCATTGAGTGCTCCAGGCGGAGTCCTAAGCATCTGTGCATGGACAGAAGAACCAACGCAGTTACTTCACAGCTGACACACACCGTGCAGATGACCATCACTGAGGCGTGGGCCTCAAGCGTGGACGACCATTAACGATGCCACTAAACATCCGAAACTGCCAATAATGAGAAAATGCACTGTTTCGTCCACTTGGCCCTTTTCCCCCAGAGCAAACAGAAAATTGGAATCACTTGAGATCAAATGCACAGTATTCATAATTTTAAGTCTGTTTAGAGCAAGTGTCTTAGCTTTAAATGTTTTAATATACACATTCAATGTAATTGGCTTCAGAGATTATTATTTGACATATAAAAATTTGAAGTATAGTTTGTATATTTAGGCAATTATGTGTTTGCTCATTTCCTTTAAAAATCATTGCTTCACAATCTGGCGAATCCAGCAGGTCAAGCAGATTGGGCTTTGTATGTTCTGAGAGGTGCTGAGTGCCTGACCCGAGGCGATGATGTCGCTTCCCTCTGCAGAGAAGCAGGCGGTGGCCGAGAGGCTCTGGGCCACAGCTGCGGGGCTGGGATCCGGGTCCAGCTGTCTGGCTCCAGCCGGGTTACGGACACTCTCTGGGCCTTGGATTTCTTACCTGAAGACCGGGAAGGATCCTGATCATCGGGCAGGACTGATGCGGGCTTGAGTTACAGAATGCCAAGGACGCACCCAAGAATGGGGCCCACAGGTATTAGCGTTCAGGGAGCACTACGGGTTCTCTGCTTGGCTCACACCCTTTGGGGAACCACAATTACCACAAATAAAACCAACATGTAAAGCTGCACAAGTGTAATTTTTAAACTTTTATTGCAGTTTAAACAGCAAGTAGAAAAAACGCATATACAAAATAACATTAGTGTGAAGGTAGCTCTAGCCCTATCAATTGAAAGCCATAGATTTTTTTTTTTTTTTTGTGGGTACTGGGGGGGTCGACCTCAGGACCTCGCGTGCCAGCAGGCGCCCATGCCGCTGAGCGATATCACCGGCCCCTTTTTCGTATGTGGGTTCCGGGAGTCGAACTCGGGCCCTCCCGCTTGCCGGGCAGGCGCTTAAGCCTCTGAGTCATCTCACCGGCCGAAAGCCATAGATTTTTGCAAATTGCAAGAGAACCATGTGGTGCATCGACAAGGACATGCTATGACGGCAGCATTATGTGAGGTACTCAGAGAATTAAACTAAGCAAAACCAAATAAAAGGCTCAGTTTGCAACATCAGTCAGAGGAAAATGGAGCCTTAAAGAAACAAGAAAGTGCCCTAAAGCATTTTTAACCTTTGGCCTTTACTCTTCCAGAATATGATGTACAGCATAAACCGGGGATGGCTAACAAGTTTATCTTTTACCCAATTGGAAAACTGTGTGAGGAAGGATTCTGAGGACTCATCGTCCCTAATCTTCGACCGACCTACCCTGCAGGTACAGAGGCGTCAGGAATGTGGCTGGTGCACGGGTCACTGCGCCTTGTCATTCCCAACTCGGGAGTCCTCGGAAGGGCACAGGGCAGAGAGTTTGGACCCAGGTCCGCTGCACCCCCGAAGTCACCAGTGCTCAGGACCAGGGCCTTCGCCGCTCCTCCTGCCCCTCCCTCTGTGGACTGCAGTGTGGTTTGCGGCCTGATCCGTGCTGCCTTCCTAGCCCTGTGTCTGGGGGGGAGGGACAGGATTAACAGGAGGCCGGTCCAGCAGGCCTCCGCCTCAGGGGCCCACAGAGAGCCCCAAACGCCCGCCGCCACCGTGAGGAAGGATCTACGGACAGCGAGGCCACCGCAGCCAGGAGCAGAAAGCTAGGGCAATCCGGTGAGTACCGGCTGAGGGCTCCGTGCAGAGCCGCGGACCGGAAGACGATGGGTTCTGCAAGTGGGGTAGGGGTGGCTCTTTCTGACAAAGAAGAGCAAAACACATTTTCCAAAGATGTGAAGGAGAGAAACTGTTTCTCTGACTTTAGTCCCCAATTCGCCAAGGCCTCTGTGTGGGTGCCATGGTGGCCTGGTTACATTCGGGGTTTTGCTCCAGGGTAAACTGAAATCCCAGTGTCAGCTACTGCAGCCCACCTGCCTGGAGGAAGGCCGCCCTGGAATCGCATCTGGGTCCCCCAGTCACCCAAGAGCCACCCGATCACAAGGTCACCCTGAGCCGCCTCCTGCTGCTGGATCGCAGGGCCGGGGTCTGCAGAGACAGAGCGCAGGCCGACAGCGGGTGCAGAGGTGCCTGGGCCTGCAGGGCAGGGATGAGGCGCCCACCAGCCCCTTCCTCTCACCACAGAGGCTTGCTTCCTGCTGGCTGCATCCTCAGAAGGGCTTGGGCCAACACAGAGCCCTGTGTGAGTCTTGATTCTGAGACAGGTCCCACAGCCCTTCCCAGAGAGGGAGGGCGATGGCGCAGGTGTCCAGGCACAGGGAGGCCCTGGTCGGTCGGGTGATGGCAGTGCACAGAAGAACCTGGGCACCTGGCGACCCAGCCCCATCGCCATGAAGGCTGGGGCCACAGGCAAGGCAGAGGCGGCTCCTCTGAAGTCCCTGGATCTTAGAGTGCCCTGGGCCAGAAGTTCCAGAAAACATCACCCACTTCTCAGTTACAAGTCAGTGTGATTATGGAGACATGGAGGCAGTGCCTCAGAGCAGGGGCACCGGTGGTGAGGGAGAGCGAATGGGCCTGGGGACCCTACCGCGGCCACCCACGGGGTCGCTGCTGCTGTGTTGGCTTTGGGACCCCAGCCGGCACTGAGGGCCAGTGGAAGTGTGTGCGGACACAGTAAAGAGCTGGACATGGCAGCGAGACACATCCCTGGCCCGTCAGGGCAAGTTGTCATCTCCTGCACAGGTGGCCTGGACATGGCATGTGTGGGGAGCCTGTCATGCTGGTTCCCTGGGTGAGCCACAGACCTGGGCCATGTACCTGGCCAGATCCAGGGGACCTGGGACCCATGGGTGCTGTGGGCTGACACCCTCTGCTACCCACGGCCACAGCCTGTCCAGTCCGATTCCTTCTCCCCGTGGGAGATCCCAGCCGGCTGGGTCCAGAAAGGAGAGCTGGCAGGATGCAGGCGGTCTGTATGGAGGCTGCTGCAGGCTCAGAGCCCCTTAGCACTAACACGAAGGTCGGCCACACACCGTGCCACCCCAGACCAGCAAGTGCAGCCCTGGGTCAGGGGCTGGAGCCAGCTGTGCCCATCTCCCTGGCCGCTTTCTCACGTCTCACTGCTCTTCTGTGCCACCGAAGCGCTTCTCTCAACTTCCTGTGTTCAGATTCACTTCTAAAAGAGAATGTTTTTAGTTAATGTTATTTATTCACTCTGTGTAAGAACTTTAAAGGCTTAAAACACGTATCCAGGCAGGCCCTTTCTGCCAGGTCACAGAATAAAAGAGGATTTTTACCTAAGCCAAAAACTGGATTAAGAAACTTCCAGTCTGATCAGACTACTTAAAACTCTCCCCAGACAAACACAAGGAGTTCCTCATCCGCAACCAGCGTTCTTCTAAACATGGAGCTGGGCATGGACAGAGAAAAGACATCTGAGGTTCCCGGAATGAAGGCCGGCAGCCCTGGCACAGCCTGGCTGAACCCCACACCACCCAGGAGGCACCGGGGAGGCAGGAGACAGAGCTTGGGCCCTCCAGGGAAGGGAGGTGGCGAGAACAGCTGACTACAAGATGGCCCTCTTCCGAGGCTCTGCAGAACTCCGGTCCTTACAGGGTCAGACTGCAGAGGCTCACTGTGGCCCAGGCTGTACATGAGGAAGAAATCTCTCTGTGGTAGGAAAATGTGGCCTGTGCCACGGATCCAATCTCACAGCTCCCTGGCCCAGCAACCCCCATGACAGGAGATGGACAGAAAGCGCCGTGCTGGCGATGTCCCTGGGACTCTGTGGGTGTGGCAGAGCTGCCTGCAGAGATCACCCTGGCCTGGCGCCCGTGCACTGCAGTTCATCCCCACAGGAAACGAGCCCAGCACCCCGAGTCCCGGCCCCTCTCAGGACAACCGACAGAAAGACAGAGCCTTAGAATGTCCGGTGGCGGGGTGCAAAGATGCAGCCGTCAGTGCCCAGCCTATAGATGAGGCACATCAGGAAGAGAACTGAGTGCTGAGGTAGCTGTCCTCTCACCTGACAGAGCGCTGGCCACGGGAAGGCACAGCCGGGTCTCTGTCGCCTCCTGGCAAGACTGGGCTGGCCGAGCTGTAGGGGCTCCCGGGAGAGGGGAGGGGCAGCAGGCCAGGCCCGGGGTTCCAGGTGAACAAATCCAGGGCACCCCCCGAGACGGGATACAGCAGGACAGCCCACCCTCCTCGGCATGGGCAGTGGAGGAAGGTGGAAAATTCTCCCGCGTGTTTGAGGTCGGAGGCCACCTGTCACGTGCACAGGCAGCTCACATTCACGTTATGCAAGCAGCCTGACCAACCGATGAGACTTGTTTTTCTCACATCGTTTTCTTTAGAAAAGGTTAAACCTACAGAAGAAGTGAAAAACAGTGCAAAGAAAACGTGCAAGCCCTGTCCTAGGTGCACCGAGATTGTGCTGCACAGCCACACACATACGGGCGTGTGCACTGCACACGGTCGCGTTCCCAGACGCACACTGTGTCATCGACCGCCCACAGAGCCGGAGCTGTGACCACGGTGACCTCCTCAGAACGGCACGCTGTCCTCCCAGCAGTGGCACCATGGCGCACAGTGTCAGGGACCACGGCGCCCCAGTGTCTGGGCAGCTGTCCCACCTCAGAATCCAGTCAACCTTCTCGCACGGCCTTTGCTTGCCTCTCCAGTCTCTTCTAAGCTAGAAAACTCCCCTGGCCCAAACAGCTCTGTTTCCTTTCGCTTCTTGCGGAGGACCGAGGCCTGTAGTCTCAGGGGATGCCCCATCCTCCGGGGTGTCCAGTGTGTCCCCGTGATTCGGTCACTAGAATAGCCCGTAGGTCACGGTAGTTGGGACCGCACCTCAGCAGCAGGTGCTCTGCACCTCTGTCCCTAAACAAGGCCAAGGGGCGCCATGCCTCCTCGAGAAGGTGCAGTGCTGTGACCGCGGGTAACGCCGGTGGGCAGAGAGCAGAGTGCAGAGCTGTTCAAACCCCAGCTTCACTTCTCCCCTTGCTTAGCAGCAAAAACAGTGAGGGCTCTGGGAGTCTCCAGACCCTGCAGGGAGTAGCGCCCCGAGGGAGTGACTTCTGCTCTCAGAAAGGACCCCGGTTCCCCTCTTTTTAAGAATCTGCCAGACCCACCGAGATGTCCTTGGAAGAAATGGAGGGAAAAAACCTGCAGCCAGACACCAAGGACGTGAATGGCATCCCCCTGACCAAGTTGATAAGCGACAACTGGGACAAAATCTGGAGCTTCCAGGCAAAGCCTGACGACCTCCTCATTGCAACCTACCCAAAGTCAGGTGGGTGTGAGGCCTGGCGGGAAGGTGCCACCCTGTGGCAGCAGTGACGCCCGGAACAGCCCCTGTCTTAGAAAAGGCTGGTTCCACGGGGCTGGGCCCTGAGAGAACAACAGCCACCCTGTCCCTCGGCTCCCTGCAGCATTGGGACCCTGCACTGAGTCCCTGGGGAGACAGCCAAGGCGGGGCCCTGGGCCCCAGAGGGCTGTTGAGGGGCAAGGTCTGTGGGTGCAGGGCTGAGACGAGGCCGCAGGTTCCCATGTGGGTCCCGGTTCCCTGCTGGGCCACAGAGAGAGACGGTTTTCAGCAGAGTCTCAAGGAGTTTGCAAGACAGCAAGGTCGGGAAGGGACAGGTGTCCAGGTGTGTGCAGGTGGAAGAATGGGGACCCAGATGGGTGACGACAGGGCAGTCTGACCCAGACAGTCGGGGGAAGAGCTTTGGCTGTACCCTGCTGCGTGACATTCAATGCAGCAGGGGGAGCTGAGTCCAGCACAAGCCCTCCCTGGAGGCCGTGTCCTGGCCACACTGGTCCAGTGTCTTCTCTGTGCTCCTGGCTGTGTGGCCCCAGGCCAGTGACTCACTTGCGGCTGAGAGGCTGAGAGCACTGCGCTGTCCTCAGCTGTCCTCAGCGACCCTGGCTCTCTCTAACTTCCTGTGTCCCTGGCTTCAGGTGGCTTTTGATATTACAGTCCAATGTGATGGCTGCAGCTCTGGCCATCACGTGCATATTCCAAATATTACAAATAGCAGCAAGGAAGTAGCAATGGAGGAATAAAGTTATTTCACTTTCCTTTAAAGAAAATGTCACAGAATTTAGTGGCCTGGCCCCATCTCCAGCTTTGAGAGAGACTGAATAATGTAGCCCTTGTCACAGGCAGCCATGTGCGCACCTAACATCTGAGGACCTCTTTGAAAGAAAATAGATGGGAGCTGGGCAAGGAGTGGTCCCTGCCAGTCTTGTCTGGGAAAGATAGCTGGGTGTGGTGGCACACTTGGGAGGCTGAGGCTGGAGGATCTCCAGGAGTTCAATCCAGCCTGGGCTACACAGTGAGTTTAAGGCCAGCCTGAACTACAGAGAGAAACCCTGTCTCAAAAGAATAAACAAGCGCGGGAGAGCGCAGGCTCGTTAGAGTAGTGTGTGGCCGACTCAGCCCGCGCCTCGTTGCATCCATTCAACCCACAGTCAGTGAAGACATATCTGTTAGGGACAGAGCCCCAGCGAGAAGGAGAACGGAGGTGTCTCCGGATAGCACCTGCTGTCAGCGCAGGGACAGTGAGCACAGGCAGCCCCCCTTCCCTTGGTGCCACACAAAGGGGTGACTGCCTGCCGCACCCTGCATGTGTGATTGAGCCATGGGTAACCGAGGACCCGGAGGAAGTCGTGCCCCAACCCATCCAGGCACAACCTGGGTGCAGGAGATCGTGGACATGATCCAGAATGACGGGGACGTGCTCAGGTGCCAGCGCGCCAGTACCTACCACCGGCATCCCATGATCGAGTGGAGGATGCCACCGCCCCACTCCTCAGGTGAGTGATGGAGAGGAAAACCGCGCCACATCAGCCTTCAGGAGATCTCTCCAGGTGGGCGTGGGAGGCGGTGAAGGCGGCCCAGGTCCAGGTGAGCAGGTGAAAGAGGCCCGAGTGCTTTTCCTGAAATGCAGGGCTTGGTGGCATGAGATGGACACTGCCTGCTTCAGCACTTGGGAGTGGCCTGAAAGCGCACCTCAGGGGAGCAGAGCCTCCACTGGGCCCCAGCCCCCCCAGACCTCGGGGGTAAAGTCTTGAGCCCAGTGCTGTTGGGATGGAGCGGAGCCTCTCAAGGGGCCCAGCGCCAGGTCTCCTGGCCACTGGGGGGCGTCCCACCCCCCACACAGGGGACAGGGTCCCCTGCCTTCTCCATGCTCCTTTGCCTCCGACCCTGATCTGATGGTTTGTCCGCCTGTTCCTGGCCACGATGTGCGCACAGAGCGGGCCCAAAGGCACAGGGTGCCCAGGCCCGGCTACAACCCCCAAACAGAGCCAAATAAGCCTTTCCTTCCGTAGCTGGGGCAGCTCCGGGGTTTGCTGAGTGCCGGACGCTGGCTGACCACCCTGGTCTGCGTGCAGTGGGCCTTTCTCAGCCCAGAGAGAGGGACGCCTGCCTTTCGCAGTGCCATGCAGAAGCGAAGGACACTGTCCCGAGAGAGAGAGACCAGACACACCAAGACGGACGCGCACTCCTGCTCTCTGCGGAAGCAGAAAGCCGACTGCGCAGCACAGGGTGGAACAGAGGTCTGGAGGCCGGGCAGCCGGGCAGGGGTCAGGAGACAAGAGCCAAAGTACAGTGAGACAGGGGGAGGCCTGGTGTTCCGGAGCAGGGCGGGTGAGCACCGCAGGGACAGCCTCATCCTGCGACTCGTGATGAACTAGAGGAAAGGGTTCAAAGATTCCCAGGCAGAGAAATGGCGTGGCCGATGTTTACAGAGGGAGAAATGCTCATGGCTGTGCCTCATCCCAGGACCGCACACTGTGCACACGTCCTGAATCACCGCACCGCGACCCTGAGTGCACACAGTTGACGTGCCAATTGAAAACAGACATTTCTAAAACGTAAAAGGCCACATTCCTGTGCATTCTGCTACCAGCACATGGAGAGTTTGTTTTTCCACATATATTTTACCTATGTCCTCTCTATGAAATATCAGTACTATACCAGTACAGATAATGAAGTAAGTAGTCACTGCTCATGGCGCCTGCAGGACAGAACCCCGTAGTGAGAAGGCAAAGACTTGGGAATCCAACGGTGCACAGAAATGCTGGTCTGAAACTTGTCGGGGTGACCACAATCAACTCATTAAACCTCTCAGACCCTGATATTTCTTCATTTGTAAAACAGCGCCTAATACGTATTGAAAACCTATTTTTGATTGAGCTGATAATTTTAGCAACATTTTTTGAAAAGTTTTTTTCTCATATGGAATTGCCTTAGCACTTTTGCCAAAAATCAATTAACAATATATCTGTCTGTGTATTTCTGGATTTTCTAAGATGTTTCTTTTTGTTATGCATCTATCTTCATGCCAGTACTGCATGAATGCTAGTTTCAATTGCTTTTATGTTTGTTTGTTTATTTTGGTTTGGTTTGGTTTGGTTTGGTTTTGGTTTTTTTAGAAGGGTCTTGCTATGTAGTTCATGCTGGCCTCAAACTCACTATGTAGCCCAGGCCGGCTTTGAACTCACAGTGATCCTCCTGCCTCAGCCTCTTGAGTGCTGGGGTAATCGCGTTCTGTTTTACAGCAAGTTTTCTTTCTTTCTTTTTTTTTTTTTTTTGTTGGTACTGGGGGTCGACCTCATTACCTCGCGCGCCAGCAGGTGCCCGTGCCGCTGAGCGATATCACTGGCCCCTTTTTCGTATGTGGGTTCTGGGAGTCAAACTCGGGCCCTCACGCTTGCTGGGCAGGCACTTACGCCACTGAGCCATCTCACCAGCTCTTTATAGCAAGTTTTAAAATTAAGTTGTAGGGCAGGTGAGATGGCTCAGTGGCATAAGCACCTGCCTGGCAAGTGCGAGGTCCTGAGTTCAACTCCCAGTACCCCCATAAAGGAAAATAGGGCCAGTGATATTGCTCAGTGGCACAAGCGCCTGCTGGCAAGTGCAAGGTCCTGAATTCAACTCCTAGTACCCACATAAAAATAAATAAATAAATAAAATTAAGTTGCAAAGGCCTTCCAAGTTTCCACTTTTTCAATGGTGGCTTAGCTGTTCTAGAGCCTTTGTATTTTTATATAAATTCTAGAAACAATATGCTGTTACTAGTGTGTTTCCATTTATTTTTGCATCTGCTGTAATTTGTTTCCCGTCAGTGGTTACTTGATGTTTGGCATGTGAACACTCATGACTATTATGTTTCACTGATAAAATAGTTTCCTTGGCATTATAAGGGTCGCCCTTTGTCTCATATGATGCTTTTGGGTTTAACTCTTCCTTTATCTGACAGCAAGCATCGCAATGCCCGTTTTCTTATCCTTCCCATCTGCGTGTCATATCCACCCATTCATTTTCTTTTACCCGCTATTGATTGCTGTGTTTTAGGAGGGCCTCGTGCAGGCTGCATAGAGGTTAATCCTTAAATGACTTGAGTCCCTGCCATGTGTTGCTGTGACTCACGTGCTGCTGATGGGGTCCGCATCTCTCATGAGCCTTTCTCCCAGGTCTGGATCTGGCGAACGAGATGCCATCCCCCAGGACACTAAAGACTCACCTGCCCGCCCAGCTGCTGCCGCCCTCCTTCTGGAAGGAAAACTGCAAGGTAAGGAGGCCCGGTCCTCCAAGCCCCACGTACACCAGGAGTGTCCCTGCCTGAGCTGCATCTGGCAAGGATGAGAAGGGAATGAGCCGTGGACCCCAGGGCACACGGTGGTGTCACCCTCAAGCCCGCACACCCATCAGGGCCCCCTTCCCTTCAAAATATGAGCCTGGGTACACATCGGGAAGTTTTGCACAAGTTATTCTGATTGGCTGCCAAAGGCGCCACCTTCAAAGTGGCTGCCGGATGACACAAAGCAGGTGTGATGGCCAAGATTAACCCGACTGGCTGGGGAGCCACCAGGGACTAGAAAGCACACTCCTGGCTGTGTCCGGGTGGGGCCTGCGTGGTCTCTGCCCCTTCCTCTCTGTGCTCTTCCCCTGCTCTGCTCTGCTCTCTGGCTGCCAAGATGTGAGCAGCTCTGTTCCACTACACCGGTCCGTCCACCACGATGTCCCTGCCTTGGAGCCAACCAACCATGGACGGAACCCCCTGAATCCATGAGCCAAATAAACCTCTCCGCCTTTTTTTTTTTTTTTTTATGTACCGGGGGTCAAACTCAGGACCTCGCACACCAGCAGGGGCCCGTGCCGCTGAGTGATATCACTGACCCTTTTTTTGTATGTGGGTACCGAGAGTTGAACTCAGGACCTAGGGCTTGCCAGGCAGGCACTTATGCTGCTGAGCCATCTCACTTGCCCAACCTCTCTGCTTTTAAGTTGAGGTTGTTGGGTAATTTGTCCCAGCAACAGGAAAGCTGACTGATAAACAGGGGTTTCCTGAGCAAGGTTCCTGTCTTAGTTTGGGTTCCCTAAGAACAGGGCCAGGAGGATATGACTATGAAAGACACCCACTACGGGGACCCATGAGAGGAAGTGGGCAAGACAAAGAGGGCTGCAGATGAAAGGAGGAAGGAGCATAGGACATGGGCTGCATTCAGCACTGAGCAGGGCTCCTGAGCTGCCGCAAGTCCCCCATGAGCCATGGAGCCGCTGCCCGCCTCACTGTCCCTGCTGCGCTCACTCTCGGGACCCTTTGGAAATGTGGCCTCATGAGGAGCAGCACAGGAGGCTCAGAGGACTGGCAGTGACGCTCCCCACAGACAGAGAGCCCAAAGCCTGTCCTCAGGGCCACCGTCTGCTGCCCCGAAGAGCCCACATGCACCAGGTGTCCGGAGCCCGGCCTCTTCCTTCCAGGACGAGAGATCAGATTTTCCCAGCAGGTGGGAACTTGGTCCACATTCACAGAGCATGTGCCGTGGGGCAAGCTCCCACTGCTGTTCTACCTCCGCCTCCTCCTGGTCTGAAAACTACGCCTCATCCCGGCGCCTCCTAACTCAGACTCTGTAAACGCAGGGTGCGCTGAGTGTGCTTCCATTCCCTTTGCTCTCTGCTCCACCAGCAAGGCCTGAAATCAAGGAAATACAGAATACAAACCAAATATCCACTTAACGATCTGCAGAGAGCCGGGCGAGACCACACAGGCCCGTCATCCCAGCACTCTGGGAGGCTGAGGCAGAAGGATCACACATTCAAGCCCAGTCGGGGCAACTTAGCAACGTAGGGAGACCCTGTCTCACAGTATGCAGGTTTTAAAAGGGCTGGGGGGGCCGGTGAGAGAGTTAAGCGGCATAAGCGCCTGCCTGGCAAGTGCGAGGTCCTGAGTTTGACTCCTGGAATCCACAAAAAAAAAATGAAAAAATAAAAATAAAAGGGCTGGGGATATAGCTCAGGAGAAGCTTTGGGTTCAACCTCTAGCACTGAAGGAAAAAAAGCCACAAAAGTGCAGCCATGCCACTGATATAGCTCAGCAGCGTAAGCGCCTTCCAGGCAAGCGTGAGGTCTTGAGTTGGACTCCCAGTACCCACACATTATTAAAAAAAAAAAAAAAAAAAAAAAAAAAGCAACCACGCTGTCAGCGGGATCGGCTCGTCTCCCCTCTCCTCGGGGTGAGCTGCTTGGGAAACCCAGTTGTCGGGAGGCAGTGAGAGATCGGGTTGAGGTTAGACAGTGCCTCGCAGCCGTGACAACTGCAGACTCTCCTCCCCTTCGGTGCTGGAGCCTCCACGTTCAAGTCCTTTAGCCGGGAGCCCCCTCCTCGCGCAGGGCTCTGGGGCAGGGCAAGCCGGGGCTCTGTTCCCTGAGTGTCTCCGAGGACTCCCTGGCCCGCCTCCTCTCTCCACGCAGACTGCCGCTGTACAGCCCCCCACTCGTCCCCCTGGTGTCCGGTCCTGACACGTCCCCGAGGTCACACCCACGCCACCCTGCCTGTGCCACCTGCTCGGTCTGCTCCTGCACTCACGCTATTCCCGCTGCTCAGGAGCCGGAGGTGTTTCCAAGTCTCCTCAGAAGACGCACGGACCCCCGCGGGTCATCACGCGGATGCCTTCCTGCTGCAGAATCGGGGCTTCCAGGGAGCGTCAAATCCCCGAGGCAGCTCCTCCCTTTGCCCGCCTAGGTTTGTGGGTGAGTGAGTAGGAAGTGGAGTGAGACAGCTGAGCCTGCTTCCCACCTTTTCATGGCACGCTGGGCTGCACCGTGGTGCCGAAAGGCGTGCGCTTCATCAGCCGAGCCCTGGACGTCACTGCCGACCACGGCCCTGAGGGCGTGACTTCCGTGAGGGTCTTCAGATGGGTGATTGTCCTGGGTTGCCTGGGCCGTCGCCACCCCAAGGGTCTTCACTAGAAGGAATGAGGCAAAGGAGGTGTCGCCCCTGAGGCGCGGAGTTTGTGTGAGCCTAAGAAAGGATCGAAGGATGGAGAGCTGGGGACCGCAGGAGACTTCAGAGGCCCAAAGCGACATGGAAATGGGTGTCCCCCACAGCTGCCAAGAGAACCCAGCCAAGGAAGCCTCCAGAAATGCCAGAGAGCAGATCTATGTCGTGTTAAGCCGTGGGATTCATTGTCATTTGTCACAGCAGCGGTTGGAAGCTAATACAGATCAGCAGACTCCAGGAAACCACCTGACGGTGGAGCCCACGCCGCGGTACATTTGCGCGTGTTCCTCCTCTGTCCCAGGATTTCCCATTGCCAGTGCCTCCGGCCTTGAGAGCAACACCAGCATAGGGATTAGGAAAAATCACATAAAACACGCTCCCGTGGGAAGAAGACTGCCATTGCCGCTCGCTTCTTGGGCTGCTAAGTGCTTTCATGAACATGGGATAGAAATCCAGCCGCAAGGAGGGGCAGAGAAACAGAGTCACACAGGGCTGAGTGATGGGCAGTGGGGATGCAGCTCGGGAGGCAGGAGCTGGGGCCACTCCCTGAGAGGAAAAGCCCCGGGGACATGTGAGACACTGGAGAAAACCGTATCAGTCAGCAAAGCCCCTGCCTCAGGCGCTTTGAAGTAAGGGAGGTTTATGTTGGCTCAGGGTTCTGAAGTTGAGTCCAAGGTGGGAAGGCCGCCTTCTTGTGGCAGAGAGGATCAAGGAAGAGCCGGTCTCACGGTCCCCTCCGAGGGCCCCCTCTGGGTGACCCAGAGACCTCCATCTAGGCCTCGCCTCCTGCAGGTCCACAGTGCCCCCAAAAGCCAATCCAGGGACCATGCCTTACCCAGGGCCTGGGCACAGCACAATGGACATTGGACTGCAGGCCTGCAGAGAACATGCGCCCCGTCCAGCTGGAACTCCAGGGGCAGAGGGGCAGCAGGCATGAGGCTGAGTCCACTGTCCTTCACCAGCCCACCCCAGGCCTCTCTGGGAGAAGACCCCACCCCTAAGGTCCCCTCGCGGACTCAGCTCTGCCCTGGGCCTCGATCTCCTTGGCCAATGCGGAGTAGGAGCATGGTCCCCCCTGGAAGGCTGAAGTGGGCTCATGGAAAGACGCAGGCAGGCTCCCTCCTGCCTGGGCTCCTCCCAGCCCAGAACTCCTCGCTTAGCAGGGCCGGGGACCTCTGTTTCACAGGCTGAAAACCACCATGCCCAGTGGTCTGAATGCAGCGTCCCCAGATTCACACACTGACCTCCCAGTGGCACACGAAGTAAGGGTTTTGGAGGTGGCCGGTTCACGGGGGGCTCCTGAATGGGATCGGGAAACCCCGGATCCAGGCGTCTCTCTGCGAGGAAGCAGCCCTCACACCTTGGTCTTGTACCCCCAGCCTCGGGAATGAACTGCTAGAAACCGATTCTCCTGCTGATGAGGCCTCGTACATGGTGTGTTGTTGAGCAGGCCTAGGGGCGAGAGCTGCATTTCCGCAAACCAGGACACTTTCAAGACGCTTAACGGTGATACTGCTGAGAGCACAGCTGAAAATCACAACTGTATCTGGGTGACTGGAAGGTGTGGCCTCCGGGGCTCAAAGCACCCGCATATCCCGTCACGCGGGTGGACCAGTCCGAGCTCCACAGAGGGCTTCCCGAGAGCCCTGAGCGATGATGTCTCTGTCTTGTTTCTGTCTTTGCCGGCCTACTCCAGATCATCTACGTGGCTAGAAACGCCAAGGACTGCCTGGTGTCCTACTACCATTTCTCCAGGATGAGCAGGCTGATACCTGACCCCAGCACGTGGGAGGAGTTCATCGAGGGCTTCAAAGCCGGAAAAGGCAAGTGAAAGAAATCTGGGCTCCTGTTTCTCATCATCTCCTGAAATCAGGAGACAAAGTATCCACAGAATTACTGGGCCCACTTAGGTCCCACGTTCCTGCAGATGACACACTGCTGGTCATCTGGAAAGACTCCAGAGCAGAGTTTAGGGGAACCAACGAGGGCTGGTAGAGCTTCTGGGGGGGCCCAACCCCTGGACACAGGAGAGGGCCCCTCGGCCAGAGCCGAGACCTCTGGTGGAAGACGCGTCCACCACAGCAAGCCCATGGGAGAATCTGGGAGGTGACACCCCATCCCTGCCCTCCTCCTGCCCCCTGAGCCACCAAGTCCAGCCCTGTGCGGGGCAGGACAGCCCAGTAACAGTCTGCAGGTGAGCTGGCAGCCATGGGCAGGTTGGGTTGAAGCCAGGAGCACCTCTCCCTCCATCGCCACCCTAGACCTGGGTGTTGCGGGTTTCCAAAGTGAGTCTTTCCCGAATCACCCTGCTAGGGAACGTCCACTGCATGCCGTGGATCTGTGCACCTTGTGGTGTGGGAGGAAGATAAGGACCCCACCCCCGGCCATGAGACAGTGCCTCAAGGAGAAGTACGCTCAGGACGGATACAAACTGCGGAATCCAGAGTCTTTGTATCAGCGTCCTAAATACTAAAAAAAAAAAAAAAAAAAAAAGAAAAAAAACAGGCTGGGGATGTAGCTCGGTGGCAGAGTGCCTGCCTGGCAAGAACAAGGTCCTGAGTGCGATTCCCAATACCAAAAAAACAAAACAATACAAAACACCTCTGTCTTCCCAAGTGAGAATTCTGTTCTGGTCTTCGTCTTTACTGACGCCCTCTTTATCTGAGCCGGCTGTGCTCCTGCAGCAAGTTTCGAGCTGGCCCTGACGCCGTCTCTCTCCCCGCAGTGCTGTGGGGCTCCTGGTACGACCACGTGCAGGGGTGGTGGGACCGGAAGGACTGGCACCACATCCTCTACCTCTTCTATGAGGACCTGAAGGAGGTGAGGCCTTGTGGCTGCCATCGCAGCTCCCCCATCCCGGGAAGAACAATTCCAGCGAGGTCCCTGAGCGTGGGCTGGCGCCGAGGCACACTCTCCCTCCTGGGCTCTTTCCAGCTCAGTTTTATCCCCAGGCACTTTCCGGGCATCCTTCTGCCTCAGGAAATGCCCAGCCTACGTGGTCAGATCAACCTGTCGGACCCCCACACTCACGAGCCTTGTCTCTCTACCTACAAACTGGCATCATGTCTCAATCGGGAGGTGATTGCATAGAGCCGTGCAATCGTATTTGTAAAGCTGTGTTCAAGGAACTCAGGGTCCGTCTCCCTCATCCACACCCAGAATCCCCTTCAGGAATGGAGCTCTAGCCCGTACAAACATGGGTCCCACACACCGGGACGCAGAACAGATCCCTCCACCTGGCCCTGGGCGAGTGGCATTGCAGATCCACTCCCAAGTTTCTGTAGAGCAGCATCTCTATACTGCTCCAGATCACAGAGCTGCCTCCTGTGTCGGCACAAAGGCGCCCTCTGACATGGAGTCGGAAGCTTCGCTCCTTGTCTTTTTGTGTCTTTTATGGGAAAGAAGCCAAGAACATTACTTCTGGTCCTCCTCCTATTGGTCTTCTGTGAGGCTCACAGACACCTTTTTGCCACTTCTGACAGCCCGGACACGAGTTCATCCCACTGACCAACACGTCCCTCCTTCCCTGGTCTCCCACAAGGCCCTTCCCCACATCTGCTGGCTCTCGCTGTCTCGGCTGGGACCCACGCGGTTCCTGTCTGGCGGAGCAGGCGCCTGGTGGCCGGAACCGTCCTGGTCTTCCACTGCTGCAGCGTCTGGGCACTTGGACCTCTTGAGAAATAGTTGCTGACTATGTTTGAGTTATCCCTTAGCTCGTCCCTCCCCAACCAGAGCATCCTCCCTGGTGGGAGACCCAACATTCTTGTTGTATGGAACTGTTCCCCATGCAGGACCCAAAGAGGGAAATCCAGAAGATACTGAAGTTCCTGGAGAAAGACATCGCAGAGGAAGTTCTAAACAAGATCATCTATCACACCTCCTTCGACGTGATGAAGCACAACCCAATGGCCAACTACACCACCTTCCCCACCAGCATCATGGACCACTCCATCTCGCCTTTCATGAGGAAAGGTAAGGCGTTTGCTTCTTGAGCGCCAAGTGCCACCTCGGTGTCCCGGTGGCAGCTGAGATTCTCCCCGATCTTCGTGCCCCTCAGCTTGTTCTTGTAGGCAGCGCCACTGCGCAGCTTTTGCAGAGGCGCCTTCCTGTTTCCTCCCGCCCTCCCCTGCTCCTCCTGCTCCATCCTCCCATCCCCGGTGGTCCTCGGGGTGCACGCCCACTCCTCCCCGTGCTCCTGCAGCAACCGCTGAGTCTCATCTTGCTTCAGGGACGCCTGAGGACTGGAAGAACCACTTCACTGTGGCCCAAAGTGAAGCATTCGACAAGGACTACCAGAGGAAGATGGCGGGGAGCACCCTGACCTTCCGCACGGAGATCTGAGGGCCGCGGGCCAGCGCGGGTCTGCCCAGGCCTCTTGTACACTTCACTCACTTGAGCCTCCAGTCCAGGGGATGCAGGACAGGCCCCTTCCTCCGTCCTGAGCCACCTGCCCCTAGGTCCTGAGCCGCGGTGACGATGCTCCCCTTGGTGTGACCAGCCCCAGGGAGAGGCTGCCAAGTGAGTAGAAATCAGCCCTGTGGACCCCGTGCCTGCCTGACTCAGGCAAAATAAACGAAGATCGACTCCACTGCTCGTCTACAGCTGTCTGGTCTCTCTGAGGCGAAACTCAGGGAGAGAGAGATGAGTCATTTCCACCACGAGCCCGAGTGCAGGGACAGCATTGTGATGAGGGGGCGCGGGGCGGCGCGGTTTCACCCTGGAAACTCTCAGGTGACAGAAGCCTTTGGGCTTCAGCTTCGTGTCTGGTGTGTGGTCACAGAGTCTGTCAGCCACCCACAGAACCGAGTTTTTCCTTCCTGGCTGCTTGGGGATGACAGAGCTCGTCTGTGCGGGTCACAGCTTTCAAAGTCTCCGCGTTGGAAAGTAAAGCTGGGAATTAGTTGTCGAGACAGGGTCTCGCTCTGCGGTTCAGGCTGGCTTGAACTCACTGTGGAGCCCAGGCTGGCTTTGAGCTCAAACACTGAGAATTTCCTAAAACACAGGCAGACACACAACTCGCTGTGTCACTCTGCTTGTCATGGAATGCTGGCAGCAGCCCACGTAGTGCTCACTCTGGAAAGCCCCGCTCTACGCCGAGAGGACAGTGTGAAACAGAGGACCCTGCCTGACGGTTCGGAAGGTCACTGTGACCTGGAGAACTCCTGACAGGATTTCCAGAGCTCAAGCTGAGAATTGCTGCCCAATGCTGAGGCCCAGCAACGCTGGTCTCCAGTGCCCAGAGAGACACTGCGACCCCGTCCCCTCGCCTCATCCCACAGCCTGCTCACCTGGCTCCCGTCCATCCCAGCTGTGGCCCTGTCCTGTCAGAAGAGGTCTCCTCCTTAGAGCCGAGCCGGGAATGCGTCTCCTTATGCAGATTCCCACCGTGGAGCCCTCCTTCTGTGTGGTCACTAACATCTCCTTCTGGTCCTTTTGCATCCCTCCTGTCACTATCGCTGTCCTGTGTTTGTCATCCTCCTTGCCTGTCCATATCTGCTGCTTTTCCTTTCAAAAACCAACTCCCCTTCTGCTATCGCCATCTTGATTCTGCTCCTGGAGGGGCCCCTCCCCCAAACATACACAGCTCCGGGGTTATCCAGGGGCCACGCCACCGCCCGGCCAAGGGGTACACACGTGACCCAAAGTAGCTTGGTCAGATAACCTGTCCCCGATTCCCCTAGGAGCAGAGGAGAGACTGTGGCGGTTCTTCCTCTCTCCTCTCTTCTGGGAGCGTCTGTGTCCTCCAGTGAGGTATCTTTGTTCTTTACCTAACCAAGGTCAGTTCTGTTGCCTACAGCCAAGGAATTTCAGCTGTTTTTATTGCGTTAGTACAGGTTTGCAGTGCATGCGCCTCACAGTCATCCTGGGGAGTGAGCGTATGTCCACAGCACAGCTTGGTTCTGTTTCTTCATTCTCCTTCCCATTCCCCCTCCTGCTCCAATTCCCCGTCCTGATTTTCCTTCTTGTTGATATTGTTGATCTTGGCTCGTGCTATGGCACACGATGTTTACACTCACGAGGTCCTTGGGCTCCTGTCTGAGGCGCATCTTTATTCTACTTCTTCCCTCCCCTCAGCCCTCCACCTGGGCCCTTGGACCCCTTCCCTTTCTCAAGAGATCCCTCCCCGTCCCCTCCCACCCATCCTTTTTTATTCTCTTTGTTTGTGCTTTGTCTCACTCAGAGGAGAGATACTGCACGGTATTTAAGCTTGTGCTTCTGGTTTATTTCACTCAACATTATATTTCCAGGTGGCTTGGTGTGAACTCCGGTTCAGGCAGCAGTGAGGCGGGAGACAGAGGCGAGGATCCTCCGCCGCGCGCTCATGTTGTGATGAGCGCAGGACCACTGGAGACGTCTACCGAGCCACGTGTGACACTCGTGAGGGTGCCGGCCCACGAGAGGGGTTCTGTGGTTGAACGTGATTACGTTTATAAGGACTCTCAGCCTGCATTTTCCTCACGGAACTGCAGTTTGAATTGTGTTTTCTTTCTTTCTGTCCAGGCCACATTGTGTTTCTTGGTTATGTAACTGCTGTATCGACCCTTAGCATCATCTTGAAATTAAATAGACATTAAACTGGCAGGGGTAGAAAGTTCAGAGTCCTGCAATGAACTGAGCCATCATTTATTCAGCAACTACCATGGGCCATGTACTGTCCCGAGTTCTTTAAAACCATCCGTGATATCGAGGGAGAGAGGAGGGAGAGAGAGAGACAGACAGAGACAGAGAGACAGAGATGGACAGAGACAGAGAGACACAGAGAGAGAGAGGCAGAGACAGAAAGAGAGAGAGAGACAGAGAGAGAGAGTAAGATGGAAGAAGAGGAAGAGGAAGAAGAGAGAGGAAGAGAGTGGAGAAAGGAGAGAAAAGAGATGTGAGAGGACAGAGGAGAGAAGAGAGAGGAGAGAGAGAGACAGAGACAGAGAGAGATAGAGACAGAGAGACAGAGAGAGAGAGAAGGAAGAAGAAGAAGAGCAGGAGGAGAGAGGAGAAGGAGAGAGAGAGAAACCGTGTTTTATTTTTTTTTTATTTTAAAGAGAAGAAAAAACAAAACAAATCAAAAAAAGAAGAAATTTTCAAAACAACATAATATGAGGGTAACAATGGTCAATGCATTACGTATTATTATCTTTAAGTTAGTTATTCAGGATACCAGACATTAGCATTCAATTGTCCAAACATTATTGGCTCAAACCTTACTCTTCAATGAACTAAGTAAAACTGGTAGTGTATCTATCTTAACCATCTTATATACATATACAATTTTTTTCCCCTTTCCCTTCTTTCTTTTCCCCATTCCAGTCTCTCTTTCTTATTGACCAGTTTCTTGATTCACCGTGTCTATTGTACATTTTGGATCTTATTTACTCTTTCAGTTTCTCATACTAGAGAGACAATATGATGCTTACACATGTGCGTCTGGTTAATTTCACTTATGAGTATTTTCTCGAGTTGCATCCATTTACCTATAAAAGTCTCCAGTTTATCCTTCTTTATGGCTGAATAGTACTCCATTGTATAAAAATACCACATCTTTCTTATCCATTCCTCAGTTGATGGGCATTTGGGTTGTTTCCAAGATCTGGCTATTACAAATTGTGCTGCTATAAACATGGGTGCACATATATCGCTGTGGTACGATGTTTTTAATTCTTCTGGGAAGATGCCCAGAAGGGGAATAGCTGGGTCAAATGGGACCTCCAACCCTAGTTTTTTGAGGAATCTCCACACTGACTTCCACAGTGGCTGTACCAGTTGACACTCCCACCAACAGTGGAGAAGGGTTCCTTTTTCCCCACAGCCCCTCCAGCATTTGTTATTAGTTGATTTCTTTATAGTAGCCATTCTTTCTGGAGTGAGATGGTATCTCAGTGTTGTTTTAATTTGCATCTCTCGAATGACTAGTGATGTTGCACATTTTTTTGTATATTTATTTGCCATTAGTATTTCTTCATCTGAGAAATGTGTATTCATCTCAGATGCCCATTTTTGGAGTGGGTCTTTAAATTTGGGAGGTCTGATTCTTTTGAGTTCTTTATATGTTCTCGATAGTAATCCTTTGTCTGAGGAACAGCTGGCAAACATTTTTTCCCACGTTGTGGGTTGTCCTTTCACTCTGTTGGTGGTTTCTCTTGCTGTGCAAAAGCTTTTTAATAAGATGAGATCCCAGTTATTGATTCTTTGGGATAGTTCCTGTGCGGTTGAGTTTTTATTCATAAAGTCTTTGCCTACACCAATGTCTTCAAGGGATTTACCTATCCTACCTTCCAGCAGATTTAATGTTTCTGTTTTAATATTTAGATCTCTGATCCATTTTGAATTTAGTTTAGTGCATGGTGAAAGATATGGGTCTAGTTTTAATCTTCGGCATGTGTAGAGCCAGTTTTTCCAGCACCATTTATTAAAGAGGCTTTCTTTCTTCCACTGAATGTGTTTGGCACCTTTGTCAAAGATAAGGTGGCTTAGTATGTCTGGGGTTGAGAAACCGTGTTTTGAGCCAGAGTTCTGGGACAAAATTTCAATGAACTTCCTGCCCCTCACAAATGCTCTCGTCAGTGACGTGCCTGCGGTCTCTGGCTGGTGACGTTCTCTAGTCCCACAGTCACCCACGACACCTTCAGAGGGAATCCACGGCTGCCTTCCTGAGAATCACACTTCCTAACTCACAGTGTGGAAAAGTCTGGGCACAAAGTGCGATGCGAAGGTTAAACTCTTCCGCCCGCTGCCTCAGTTGTTAAAGATCGAAGCACTGGTGGAAAACACGGCCAGTTTGGTTATGGCGGGAACAGTTTGACTTCTGACCTGTGTTAGTCAGCTCTCTGTGCCTGTGTCAAAATGCCTGAGAGAAACCGACTTAGAGGGAGGATTCATTCTGCATCGTGGCTTCAAAGGTTTCAGCCCACCATCAGCGGGCTCTGCCGCTTCTCGGCCTGTGCTAAGACAGGAGACCAATGCCTGGCAGGGAAGCCTTCAGTCCTGCAGCCCCGCGTGTGGCATCCGGGCCGTGAGCTGCACAGGGTCTGGGCCGCCCTGCTGGCCGAGCGCACAGGGCCTCTCCCCTGGGTGGCTCTGCTCACTGTCCGCGGCTCTTTCATGGTCCTGGCATCTCCGCCTTCCTGGCGTCCCCGAGGGCTGCAGCTACCCACACTGCCCTCTTGGGGGTTCAGGCAGGGCTGCTGATCCCTGTGATCGTGGGCTGGGGTCAGAGAGCACATGGAGGTTGGCTGGAGTTGGGGTCAATCTGTTTGTGAAGTTCACAACATGAACTTTGTTCACAGAATTCATCGGGTTGAACAGGGTAAATAGAACAGCAAATTATTCTCTACAATTTCCACACCTCTGAAAATTAAAGTGTGAGGAATCCATGAGGAACAACCAAGTTTCCAAAGCTGAAGATGCATTAGAGATGCTTAAATTAGTAGTTCTCAAAGGCTAATAAGTATAGTCAGGATCCAAAGGACTCGTGTCCAGTGTCTTCAGGAAAAGATTCAACCCCCCCGCTTTTTCTGCTTTAAATGGCCTTCAGAACTGAGCCACTTCTGTAGGTCATTACTTCAACTCAAACCAAGTGTTGAAAACAGGGACCTCTCATTATGCTTTCAAGTTGGCCTTTGGAGTGTCTTCATTGTATTTGTTAAAGTAAAATTGAACAAGAAGGTTAAAAGCTAATCCTTTCTGCTTCCTTCTACCTAAAAATATTGCCCCTTTAAACAAGTTGAACTGCACCTGTGAACACAGAAACCTAGTCACATGTGACTGATGGCGAAAATCCACATTTTCCATTCACTGTGGGAACTAGGTTCATTTTACTTAACACATCTTACTGTAAACACGTACTAAGAAAAGTAAACGTTAAAAAATTCCAAAAAATAAAATTATCTTTTATTCTTCTTGAAAACAAAATAAAGCAACATTTTAGGATAAATAGTGTACAAATTGAACTGAACAAACACGAATTTCTGCAACGATTAATTTAACAAATGTAGATCTGTGTAACAGAAGGACTCTAACAAATACAACACACCACAAGTCCGAGGCCCGCGACAGCGCAGACCTCCTCCTCAGCACACCCGGTCCTGCGCCCTGGACAGAGGTTCAGCGTCACGATTACAAGACGCAGGACAAGGACAGGTGGGCCCACTCCTGTGTCAGCGCTCAGGCAGTCGCTTGCCCTTCTCTGTGGAAAATCCACAGTGTTTGGGAGCTCAGAGCCCCTGAGTCAAGGGCCGGACTGAGCTCACTCTTGCAGCTGGCTGATCCTGCGAATCTTCGCAAGCCCTGGGACAGGTCACATCCGCAGTACTGCAACAGAAAACTCTAAGAACTAGTCAACAAATGCAGCCCATCGGTGGTTACAAAATCAACACACGAAAATCAGCAGCGTCCTGTACACAGCTAGGAACCTGCGGAGCAAGAGGTCAGGAAAACAATCCCATTCACGACAGCTTCAAAGAAATCGACACTTAGGAACCGGTCTGATCAAGGAAGCGCATGAGCTCTAAGGGAAAACGCAGTGCTCTGAAAAAGGAGATTGAAGAAGATCTCAGACAATGGAAAGAGGCCCCTGTCCCTAGACAGGCAGGACCAGCATTGCTGACTATCCCACCAAAAATGACAACTAGATTTTCTAAAACCCCAATCAAAATAACAGTTGCTCTTTTTTGCACTCCTTTTTCCATTTCTCTGTGCTCGCCCAGAACAAAACCCAAAAGTCCTTCGGGAGTAGTGGCCGTGTGGCCACATGAGCCAGGCTGTGATCGCAGCAGCGACGAGGGCAGCACCGGACTCCTGAGCTCAGTGTGCGGCCAGACGGAAGCCGGTGTCCTCCAGCCGGCGCGGGCAGGGCCTCTCTGCCCGGGCGCTGGCCCCGCTCTCCCTGTGTGTGAAGTCGCGTAATCCTCACAACCAACTTCCCACAGCGCGGTTTAACCCAACCCCAGCCGCCAGAGGAGGGGCAGAGTCCTGTGATTCCTGAGGTCCCTGAGGGAGACTGAGGCACAGAGAGGGGGAAACTCCCCGAGATCTCGGCCAGTGTGTGGGGAGGGAGCTGTGAGCCCGGCCGCTGCTTCTCAATGCGGAATGAAGTCTTAGAAGCAGAGAAACTCGCGGGGACTTTGTCACCAAAGTCACTCAAGGTGTGGGCCGGCAATGGCACCTGGGGCCTTGGAAGGCATGGGACCCGAGGACGCCAGCATGATTTTCTGAATTCTGTCATTTCTAAGACTAGCGTCTGAGAGGTGGGATGGATACAGGGAAGATCAGAGAGAACCTGAAAGGAAACAGAAGCCAAACAAGGAGACATTTGATGAAGAAACAGGTAGAGGTGCAAGACCAGCAGCTCTGGAGCCTGTGTGCTCCTGGCCAGTCCCACGGACAGCCCCAGGCGAGTGTCCCACATGCCACTGACTCCAGCTTTCTTCCCTGGACACACACACACACATGAACTGACCTGTGCACACATGTGCACGAATACATTGTGACATGAGGACCTCATGGTTTCCCACAGGGCATGTGAGTTCTGGAAATGGACCTTCTCCTCCTCATTTTGCAGAGAGGATGGGAGTAGAGCGCTGGGTACCACGCATGGGACCGCACCTGCCCAGGGCAACGCTGGGGTGTGGAAGAATACCAGCTCCTAGTCGCTCTTCGTGCCTTGCTTGTGTGAGTATTTCCTGGCTTCCTGCAGAAGACAGCAGCTTCCCTCAGGGACAGAAGCACTGGAGCGAGGGTGCCAGCTGTGGGGACCATCCGCTTCCAGGGCAGCAGATCCAGGCACTGGTGCATAGACCTCCCTGGGCACTGAGCCAGCCCCACACAGGTCCCACCCCTCCTGTCCACCTGGCTTTATAAGGTCTGACAGGCAGGAGCGTCCCGCCTGCAGGGCTCGGCTCACAGCGTCCCCAGGACTCAGCTCTGGGCTCTCATCAGCCAGGTTTGGTTGAGTCCAGCACAGCTCCCTGGGTCCCTGAGCTTCCCGGTAAGGTCTACTGGCTTTGGCGGGTCTCCTCCATGGACTGAGCTTCCAGGTAGGGTCCACTGCCTTGGCGGATCTCCTCCATGGCCTCCCACCAGGGACAGGAGAGCACGGGGCACACGGTCCTTATGAAACATGGAAAGTAACCTTAAGGTTTGCACTCTGGGTTAGGGTAAGGGTTAGGGAGCTCCCTGGTGAGAACACCTAACATCTGCACCCTTGGTGATTTTCAAGGTACAGTGTGACATTAGCCACAGTCGCCATGTTGTATGGCAGATTTCCTAGACTTACTCCTCCTCCGTGCTGAAAGTTTGGATCTGTTAACCAACACCGCCCACCCCACCCAGCAGCATCAGGCTTCTCTGGGCACAGCTTGGGATTCCACCTGTGACACAGGCCCTGTGTGTGATGTTTCTGTGCCTGCTGGCCCCCAACCACAGACTTGGAGAAGGTTCCGTGCTCACTGGTGCTGCCCGGGGATGAAGTGGCTGCATCTGCCAGCAGGGACGCCTAGCAGGTGTAAAGGCCAGCTCATTGCAGAACCCTGAGGTCCCCACAGTCACCAACCTGACCATACCCCAGCCTCAGCCTCAGGAAACCCTGAAGGTCAGACAGGAAAGTACCTGGGGCGGAGCTGCGGGTCACACTGGTTATGCAGTTTTTGCATATGGCTATTTAAGAGTCAGAGAGCACGTTTCCGAGTCACGTACCTTGGAAGGCACCTGAGGTGGCGGCATCAGTGGTAGACACGTGCTGCCAGACAGCCCCAGGCAGGGATCCCCCAAGACCCGGGAGTGGACGCATACGCCAGCTGTTGGTAATTCAGATGAACCAGCACTGTGCTTTGGCACACAGACAGGCGGAATAGAAGGGCGCAGGTGGGGCTGCCATTCTTTCCCTAAAAAAAAAAAAAAAAAAATATATATATATATATATATATATATATATATATATATATATATCTCTCAAAGGGATGAGAAGAACCCCAGCAGCAGAACGGCAACCCCAGCCCCCACATCCAGAGGTCAAGATCCGCTCCACACCCAGCACAAATCTCACTGCAAAATTGGCTGGAAAACGCGACAGTTTTCTGAAATCAGACCTGGACCTACCGCAGAGCTATGAGCACCAGAGGAATTTTACTCCATTTATTTTTCTATGTTGGTTTGGTTTCCCTTTTTCATTCTGATTGAGGTCTTTTTTTAATTAGTTAAATTTGGACTTGTTTTATTTATTAGGGTTATCTCTGTTGTCTCTTTTTAGTCTCCTTTTCCTCTCTCCCGTTTTTCCTTTCCTCTTTCTTTAATGACTGAGATTTATTACCTCCCTTTATATTTTCATCTACTTGTCCTCTAACCCTCCTTCACCAACTATCTTGCTCGATTTTACGATACTTCCATGTGAATAAACATTGTCTCTTCTCTGCCTGGTTCACGTCAATACTCCTCTGCTTCCTCTTCCATTCTTTCCCTCTTCTGTCCTCCAGTTTCCCAAACTTTGGGTGATTGTCCTATGCCCCCCAGTCTTGCTCCCACTGTATTAGAACTCACTCATCTCTCTATCTCACCGCTATCTCTTAATCCCCCCCACAAAAGAAGGTAAAATCATTCCACTAAAGGGAAAACCATTGCATACAGATTCCTGGTATATGCTGGATTCTATAATACAACTGTAGAATTTGTTCCTATGGTTGAAAGTATCAGGCTAATGGTTACCACAGTTTGTCAGCAGCCAGGCTGCACTCGAGAGTATTGTTATTGCTAACTGTACTACTTTAGCCCGGATACCATACCTGCTGCAATCAGTTTTTCTCTACTGTATGACAACACTGTGATTGTATGGGATTACAATCACAACTACATCACCATAATCCAGTACCAAAGGATGGGGTGCTGAGACAAACAGGTAACAACTTCTCATCCACAATGCATGGGGAAGGTAGGTATTTTGGATAGAAACAATGACAAAGAACCACCTATATCTAGAAGTTATCCCTGTGGAACTGCCATTTCCTAGGGAAGCCTCGATACTAGCAATAAAGGTATATACCATAAGAAACCTATAAGCATTAACACAGACAACAAAACAATACAAAAAAATAGAAAACATAAAATGGCAAGACACAGACGCTAAATGCAATCCACACCCTCTGCCCACCCAGGACAAGCCCAGAGTACAATAAGATACAGAAAATCAGAAGCCAATCACCGGAATTTTCTGAAACGATAGCAACAGAAGTGAAAAAGCAAATGGAAGAGGCTATAGAAAAAATAATCTCTAAGGTGCGAAAAGAAATGACGATCGAAATGAACAATATTAAAGCAGACACAGATGAAAAGGTAGAGGAGCTCACGAAAACAAAGGAAAGCATGAAAGCCCAAAATAGGAAAGAAATTGATTCCAGGAAATAAACAGAAGTCTACGAGATTAAAAACTCCATTGAATGTATTCGAAACACAGTGAATGAAGGTGAGGATAGAATATCAGATCTAGAAGGCAGGATTGTGGCTAGCGGCCATGAAAGGAAAGATATCTTAAAAATAGCAAGAGATCATGAGAAATCAATCCAACAGCTACAAGATGAAGCAAAGAAGAACAAAAGATTGATTGGAGTCTGAGAGAAAATGGGAGACAGAGCAAAAAACATAAAAAACTCTTCACAGAAATAATGGCAGAAAACTTCCCAAACATCGATAAAGAATTTGACATGCAAATAAATAAAGCATATACAACTCTAAATAGCCATGGCCAAAATAAATCTACACCAAGAGATTTAATAATCAACATGCCAGGGCCGATGAGATAGCTCAGCGGCATAAGCACCTTCCTGGCAAGCGCAAGTGCCTGAGATTAATCCCCGGTACCCACATAAAAAAAAGAAAAAATCAAGTTTCCAGAGTGCAGCAAAAGAACAGAATATGAAAAGCAGCTAGAGAAAGGAAACAGATCACCTAGCAAGGAAAACTCATCAGAATCACAGCAGACTTCTCAACACAAACCCTCAAATCAAAGTAAGCTTGGAGTGAGGTATTTGAAGCCCTAAAAGAAAACAACCTTCAACCAGATTGATATACCCCACAAAACTATCTTTCAAAATCAACGGCGAAATAAGATACTTCCATGACAAGAACAACTGAAGAAATTTATGATCACCAAACCAGTTCTACAGAATGCTTTGAAGGATA
This sequence comes from Erethizon dorsatum, assembly GCA_028451465.1. Lineage (NCBI taxonomy): Eukaryota > Metazoa > Chordata > Mammalia > Rodentia > Erethizontidae > Erethizon > Erethizon dorsatum. The sequence continues at coordinate 1,072,963 of CM051824.1, forward strand.
TATTAGAAAGAGAAAATAAAGACCACAAACACATAAACACCAATAGAAAGAACCCACCAGGCAGGGCAAGGGGTTAAACAGAGGAGAATGACAGGGAAACACCAACAGGAAAATAACATGAAAAAATAAACCAATATATATCAGTTATAACCATCGATGTAAATGGTCTCAACTCACCAGTCAAAAGAAACAGACTGGTAGAATGGATCAAGAAAGAGGATCCAACAATATGCTGTATACAAGAAATGAATTTAGGGCTGGTGAGATGGCTCAGCGAAATAAGAACCTGCCTGCCAAGCGCAAGGGCCTGAGTCCGACTCCCGGAACCCACATACAAAAAAAGGGCCGGTGATATCGCCCAGCGGTACGGGTGCTTGCTGGCCCACGAGGTCCTGAGGTCGACCCCCAGTACCCACAAAAAAAAAAAAAAAAAAAAAAAAGAAAAGAAATGAATTTAGGGCTGGTGAGATGGCTCAGCGGCATAAGCACCTGCCTACCAAGCGCGAGGGTCTGAGTCCAACTCCTGGAACCCACATACAAAAAAAGGGCTGGTGATATCGCCCAGCAGTACGGGCGCCTGTTGGCGCACGAGGTCCTGAGGTCGACCCCCGGTACCCACAGAAAAAAAAAAAAAAAGAAAAGAAATGAATTTAACTGAAAAAGAAATTCATAGACTAAAAGTTAAAGGATGGAAAAAATACTCCATGCAACAGGACCCCAGAAAATAACACAGGTGGCTATTCTGTGTGCAGATAATGTGAACGCACACCAAGAGTGATCAAAAGAGATGAAGAAGGTCGCTACATACTTGATAGGGGAAATCTTCAAGAGACAACAATCATAAATATTTATGCACCATATCCTGGAGCACCCAACTACGTAAGACAAATATTAACAGGCATAAAAAACCAAAGAAGCACTAACACAGTTGTAGTGGGGACCTTAATACCCCATTCCCACAAATAGATAGGTTAACTAGACAAAAAACTCAATAAAGAAATATCAGAATTAAACCAAGCTGGTGATCAAACGGACCTGGTAGATGTCTACAGAGTGTTCCACCCCAAAACATCAGAATACACACTCTTCTCAGCTGCACATGGGACGTTCTCCAAAATAGACCACATATTAGCCCACATAACATATTTAAGTAAATGTAAAGGAATTGAAATCATCCCATGCATACTGTCTGACCATACAGCAACGAAACTAGAAATCACTGACAAAAGTAACACAAAAACTACATAAACGCATCGAAATAAACACATCGGGAACACGGAACACGCTCAAATAAACAACCTAATGTTGAACCTCAAACTTCTAGAAAAAGAAGAACAAATCAAACCCAAAGCTCATATAAGGGGGGAAATTATAAAGATAAGTTCAGAAATTAATGCAATTGAGACTAAGAAAACAATACAAAGAATCAATGAATTGAAAAGTTGGTTCTTTGAAAGAATAAATAAAAGTGACAAGCCATTAGCTAACCTCATCAAAAAGAGAAAAGCAACAACACAAATTCAAGCCATTAGGAATGAAAAGGGGGAAATCACAACGAATCCTACAGACATCCAGAAGATCAGCAGTACCTACAACAAGAACCTATATTCTAATAAGAAGGAAAACACAGACAAAGTGGACAGATTCCTAGATACAATCGAATTGCCCAAACCAAATGAAAAAGATATAAAAATTCTAAATAACCCGATAACAGCCAATGAAAGTGAAAATGCCATTGAAAATTTACCAACAAAGGAAATCCCAGTCCCTGACAGATTCACTGTTGAATTTTACAAGAAATTTAAAGAAGAACTAATGCCACTAATGCTGAAACTCTTTAAGGAAATTGACAGGGAAGCAATACTTCCAAAATCCTTCCTAGAAGCAAGTATTACCCCGATTCCAAAACCAGACAAGAACCTAACCAAAAAAGAAAACTACAGGCCAATCTCCCTAATGAACCTAGAGGCAAAAGTCCTCAATAACATACTGGCAAAGAGAATGCAGCGAATAATCAAGAAGGGTATATACCATGACCAAGTAGGATTCATCCCAGAGATGCAGGGATGGCTCAACATACGCCAGTCAATATATGTCATGCACCATATTAACAGAACCAAAGACAAAAATCACATAATCATCTCAATAGATGTGGAAAAAGCTTTTGATAAAGTCCAACACTCATTCATGATAAAAACCCTAAAGAGTACTGGAATACACAGTCTTCACCTCAATCTGATATAGCCATCTACGACAAACCAACAGCCAACATCATACTAAATGGTCAAAAACTGAAAGCTTTCACTCTAAAATCAGGAACAAGACAAGGACGTCCACTATCACCACTTCTACTCAATATAGTTCTGGAAATATGAGCCAGAGCAATTAGGCAAGGGAAAGAAATAAAAGGAATAAGAATAGGAAAGGAGGAAGTTAAATTATCATTATTCGTGGATGACATGATACACTACATAGAAGACCCCCAAAACACCAAAAGACTTGTAGACTTAATAAGCAAATTCAGCAGTGCAGCTGGATACAAAGTCAACACTCAGAAATCGACGGCATTCCTGTACACAAGCAACAAACTCACAGAGAAAGAAATCAGGGAAACCACACCCTTTACAACAACATCCAGAAAAATGAAATACTTAGGAATCAGTCTCACAAAGGAAGTAAAAGACTGTACACTGAAAATTACAGTAAGCAAAAAGGAGATTGAAGAGAATATCAGAAAATGGGAAAATATTCTCTCTCATGAATAGGAAAAACCAACATTGTGAAAATGGCCATACTCCCAAAACTATTATACAGATTTAATGCAATCCCAATCAAATTCTATTAGCATACCTCCCAGAACTAGAAAAAACATTCCTAAAATTCATTTGGAACCAGAAGAGACCTAGAATAGCAAAAGAAATTCTGCGCAGCAAAGGCAAGGCAGGGGGCATCACAATCTCTGACCTGAAATTATACTACAAAGCTACTGTGATAAGATCAGCATGGTATTGGCAAAAAACCAGACCTGAGGAGCAGTGGAACAGATTAGAAGATGCAGACGCAACTCCAAACACACTCAGCCACCTTGTCTTTGACAGAAGAGCCAAACAGTTTCACTGGAAGAAAGATCATCTCTTCAGTAAACCGTGCTGGAAAACCGGGCTTTCCACATGCTGGAGACTGAAACTAGACCCATGTCTATCACCATGCACTCAACTAAAGTCTAAATGGATCAAAGATCTAAACATTAAAACAGAAACAATAAATTTACTGGAAGAGAAAATAGGCAGAAATCTTGACGACATAGGTGTGGGCATAGAGTCCATGAACGAAACCGAGACCACACGAGAAATACTACAAAGAATCAACAAATGGCATCTCACCTTATGAAAAAACTTTGCACAACAAAAAATATTACCAACAGAGTGAAAAGATAACCCACACAGTGGGAAAAAATTCTACTTAGCTATCCCTCAGACAAAGGACTTCTATCTAGAACATATAAAATACTGAAAAATATCACACCCCCAAATTCAAAGACCCACTCCAAAAATGGGTATCTGAGATGCATACGCACTTCTCAGATAAAGAAATGTTCAACATCACTGGTCAGTTGTGAGATGCGAATAAAAACAGCACTGAAATTCCATCTCACCCCAGAAAGAATGGTCATCATCAAGAAATCAACCTATAACAAATGATGGAAAGGCTGTGGGGAAAAAGCAACCCTTCTCCACTGTTGGTGGGATTGTAGATGGTGCAACCAGTGTGGAAATTAGTGTGGAGATTCCTCAAAAAACTAGAATTAGAAGTCCCATTCAACCCAGCTATTCCCCTTCTGGGTATCTTCCCAGAAGAATTAAAAACATCGTACCACAGCGATACAGGTGCACCCATGATATAGCAGCACAATTTGTAATCGCTAAATCTTGGAACCAACCCAAATGCCCATCAACCAAGGAATGAATAAAAAAGATGTGGTATTTTGATGCAATGGAATAATATTCAGCTATAAAGAAGGATAAACTTGAGACTTTTATAGGTAAATGGATGCAACTTGAGACCATATTCATAAGTGAAATAAATCAGACTCACATGTGTAAACATCGTATTGTCTCCCTAGTGTAGGAAGCTTAAAGTGTAAATAAGATCCTAAATGTATAATAGATATGGGAAATGGGAAGAAACTGTTGAAAAGGAAAGAGAAACTGGGATGAGGGAAAGGAGAAAAGAAGGAAGAGAAAAGGAAAAGGAAATATATATGTTTGTATATATACATATATATATATATTCAAGATAGTAAGATAGCTATACTACTAATTTCTATAAATCCACTAAAAAGAAAGGTTTGTACTTGTATCATGTGATCAATTTTTCATGTCTATATTTGTAATCTGAAGAACTACTTTGAAGAAAACCATAAGCAATGTACAAACCATTGTTGCTTTCCTACTATCTTGTTTTAAAATTTCGTATGATTGTTTTTATTGTTTTTTCTCTTTAAAATAAAATAAATGTATTTTCCATACAAAGTTAAGGTAGCCTGAAAAAATGATGGGAAGTATATCTCATGTAAATAATAATTATAAACCAGCCAGAATGACTATATAATATTAAAACAAGAATTATTCCTATAAATAAAAGGAAATATTTCACAAGAAAGAGGTTAATTCCTTAGGATAAAAAAATCATAAATGTGTATGTACCGGATAACAGAGCATCCAAATATTTACGGTACACACTACAAAAGTTGGGAGGAAAAATGAATACATGCAAAATATTAATTAAACATTTCAATACTTCTCACTCAGTGTTTGCTACAACAATAGACCAAGAAATTGTAAGCATACGGACTTACTGATATTTTTAGAGCATTCTACCCCATGGCACCAGAATTCTACCTACTATTCATGAGTACATGGAACATTTAAAATATAGAGAGTAATACAGGAATTGAAGCAACTTCTCTAATCTAGAAGAAATGCAATTATTCAGGACATGTTCTTTGGCCACAATAAAGTTAAACTAGAAACGAGTCACAGAAAGCAATACAGCAATCCAAAACTATATGGATATTAAACAATACAGTTGTAAACAGCATGCGACTCGCTAGGCAATTAGAAATATCACGAGTTGAATCGTGAAAGTACAGCATATCAAAATTTGTGAGAGGGAAATAAGTACAGCTCAAAGAGAACTTTTTTCTATAACATTTTACTCCGTGTGAGTGTGTGTGTATGTGTGGTGTGCGTATATGAAATAGTTAAATCATCTAACTGTCCAACTTCAGAAACTCAAAAGAATACAGAAAATTAAACCCAGTTTGGGAACTTCTTCAACACACTAAGAGACATCTATGAAGAACTCGTTTACTGATTTAGTGGCAAAATCATGGCTATGCAAGATATAAGAGCTTTCATAAAAACTATTTAACATAATAAGCAACTTTAGTGAGGTCACAAAGGATACAGAGTTAATGTATAAAACTATTGTTTTCAATATTCCAGCAACAAACAATTGGAACGTGAAGTTTTTAAATACCAGTAAAAGGAATAGCACCCCAAAACAGGAAATACTCAGAAATAAATTTAGCAAAATCCTTTCATGAAAACACTACTGGGGAAAGTTTACGAGACACAGGCATGCTATTTCTGTGATCGAAAGACACTTTTTTTAAGGTATCGGTTCTTCCAAAGTCGATTCATAGATTCAGCGTAATCCCAATCACAAACTAGCAAGCTGATTTTGAGATTTATAAGAAAACAAAATTGCCCTCGAATAGAGCAAATACATTTGACAGAGTAACATGAAGCTGGAGGAAAGCAGTACCTGACTGTAAGGCGTAGTCACTTCAGCATCCTGAAGCACGTGGTGCTGGCTAAGGGGAGACAGGAAGTCTGGACTCCGACGCCAAACACAGAAACGTCAAGGTGGCTGCATCAGAAGCTTCAGCACAAACATTAAGTCTATAAAACTTACAGAAATATACATACAAGAATACCTCCAAACCTTAGGTAAGTCAACACTTTCTAAATTCCAAAAAAATAAAAGAAAAATTTGATACATTGCACTTCATCAAAATGAGATTCCATTCCTCTAGAAACCTCATTAAGGAAATAGATGTGTTCAACCTGACTTCAGCATTACACAGTGTACACATGTATCAAACATCACATGATACCCACAACAGGTACAAAGGTTAAGTATTTTAGTAATTAATGAGTTAAAAAATAAATATGAAGAATTTTAAAAGAAAATAGACAAAAACTGAGAGTAAATATTTAAAATACATATATCTAACACACACATACATCTTACAGATAACACTCAATGTTTAAAATACAGTCAAAGGTGTACAAAAAACTCACCAAAGTCTATAGCAAAGACCAATACCCACAGAAGAAGGCACTCAACATCATCACGGAAACACGTGAATTAAAACTATGATGAAATTGCAGCCGCACATCTGTTCCAGGGCAAAAAGACTGAAAGTGCTCCGAGTTGGTAACAAAATGGAGCGACTGAAGCTCTGGCCCACAGGCGGGGATGTGCGTGGTCCAGTCACCGTGAGAAGCAGTCAGCCATGTCCCCTAGAGTTAACCCCGCCTTGCCATACACACGCACTGCCACTGCCAGGTGCGTGCTGGAGGTATAGACACGGCGAGTTGTTAGAAACCTACCTACAAATGGCTCAGTCAGACCCCGGAGAGGACGGGACATGGACTCGGCCAGGTAGATGGAAGAGCGACAGGTAGAGACGCAGACGCAGATCTGAGACAGAGGAGAAGATGAGAAGTAAACGGATGGCACGTTAGATAGATGACTGATAGATCCACAGACACAAACGGACTCACGCGCACAGACAGACTCACTGATACATGGATTCATGGATACCGACGGAGATACACAGCTATGCGCAGAAATAGAAAGATACAGGCGTAATCCATAGATCTAGACACATAGACACAGACACAGATTCATAAAGTCACCACGGACCTCAGACGGATGAGGAGATGACACATGACACACACGACAGATACGTGTGTGCATCTCTATGTATTCATGGGAGTACAGATACACGTATGGACGTGAACGTAGTGGAGAGATTCAGAGAGAAGATGATGGGCGAGAACAGATAGACAGATGATCGGTAGATTGATAGAGATGACAGAAATTACACAGACACAGACGACAGGTTAGACAGAAAGACAGACGACAGATGATAGAGTAAATGATAGACATAGGCTCTTCACATGAGATAATAGAGTTAAGAAAGTTAATAGGGCAAAATTTTTAAAGCTTGAAGTTTTGGGGTGCTCCTTATGTTTTGTTTCCCTGTTTTCTCTACACGTAGAACCTTGTGTAAGAAGTGTTGGGGAAAGTGCTCCAGGTCCTGCAGCAGGAAATCCTGGGGCGCCCCACGCTAAGGGAAGGCGCAGCTCTTCAGAGTTTCCTCTTCTGCCTCTCCACGTGACTCTCGGTTCAAAGCGGTCCCTCGTGGCACTGCTTTCTTCACAATATGCAGACGCTCAGGATGAAAAGCCATTGGCTAAGAGGAACGAGTATTTCTACGTTTTCAGGTACAATCTGGATGAATGAGGTCCTGCGCACGATTCAAAATGATAGTGATGTGGTAAAATGCAGATGCGCCTCTTCCCCAGAGAGGGTCCCCTTCCTCGAGTCGAAATGGTTGCACATGGGGAGACCTGGTGAGTAGAACAGTACTGGACAGCTTGCACCCTGAGCGGCCGGGGCCATGCACACGTCTTGGCCAGGACCCCAGGGCCGCCTTGACCATCCCCATCCTCCCCAGGTCCACGCGCTCCTGGGTCAAGGAGCCCAGCCCTAGGGGAGGACTTAGAGCTTCCTGTGCTCCTGGCTGGTGACCTTTGGCTTCTCACCAAGTTCATCTTCCCATTTCCCTCTGTCCTCCCTGATCAGCTCATGGAGAGCACCCTCCTTTCCTTCCCGCTCCCTGCGTTTCAATCAGTGCTTGAACCAGTTTTCTGAGTGACAAGACTGACTCGAGACTCTTGCCAGTTTTTCCAGGGCCGGGGCAAGTCTCGTGATGTCCGCTCCATGAGTGGTGGCCACTCACATTCCTTGGCACTTGCTCCTGCTGTTCATCTGGGAGCTGAACTGCAAAGTAGGGGTTGTGTTTTCCAGGCTTCTCTTGGCTCTTGTGGGAATGACGTGAGTGATGCTGTCTTTCAAAATAATGTGAGTTCTTTTTCTTAAAGTCAAGGATGACATCCCTGAAATCTTGTCCACCCATGGTTTTGGGTCCTCTCTCTTCTCAGTTGTTTTACAATGGCTCCTTGGTCACTTTCTCCAGACTGAGAGTCTGAGTTGCTGCAAATCAGAGGGTGGAAGGGGTTGGAGGGGAGGGAAACCTCTTGCTTTGTTCTGCCGCTTGAGACAGGGTGTTCGGGTCTCAGGGGGTAAAGCCTATGGTCTGCCCTCAGCGAGTCCTCCAGATCTCCAAAATCCACACAACAGGCCATGTTCGACAACCACACCACTTTCCTGCTCCCTGTCCCCACAGCTGATCGCTAACCAAGTCCAGTGAGGTCTGAGGGCCTTTCTAATCTCCGCATCGCACCGCCTCGCCTCCCACTGTACTCCTCTGGCACTTTTCTCTTTGCCTCGCTGTCTGCCTCTCTGTCTCTGGGCTCGTCATCTCCAAACTCTCTTGTCCACAGCCAGTAATCTTCCTCATCGCAAATCCGTCTCCGCATCTCCCTGCTTCACATGTCTGCAGGCAGGAGGAGGCCAGGTTCTCTGCCACCGTCTGGGCTCTCAGCCTCTGCGGCTGCTTCAGCTGCAGCCGGATCTGCACGTCTGAGCCCTCACCGCAGCCCTCACCGAGGTTTCTTCCACAGCTGTGTGCTGCACCAACTCTGCATCCACTCCCACCTTCACCTGTAATTCTTCCTTATTTCAGTCTTTGCATACATGCACTGGCCTCCTCGCTCCCCTGGCTGCTGTGACCCGAGGGTGCAGTGCTTGCTGGCATGCTACCCAGCACACTGTGCTGCAACTTTCTCCCTTCTGGCCTTTCTGACAGACTGTCAGCTTTTGGGAAAGTGTGACCTGTCCATTGTTTTCATTCTAAAAATGGGCTATGTCTTATTTACTTTCTTGTTCCTGGGAGAAAATATTCGACACCTTCAGGTTACAGTTTGCAGAGGTTTCAGTCCATGGTCAGCGGCCTCCAAGGCAGAGTGGCATGGCACAGGAGAAACAGCTCATGGTATGGTAGGCAGGAAACCAACAGAGTGGTCAAGGTAGCAGGAAGAGAGATGAACCCTTACAGGCCACACCCACAGTGACCCATCTCCTCCAATCCAGCATCACCTCCCAAATCACATTTAGCTGTAAACTCATCAGTGGACTGATTCTCTGATGAGTAGCTCACCCTCACGATCCAATCGCCTCTTAAAAGACCCAGTATGAGCACATGAGTCTCTGTGGTGACATCTAGATATAAACCTATACATTTCACTCCTCCCCCTGAAAACACTCATACACATCTCTCTCTCTCTCTCTTTTTTTTTTTTTTGTGGGTACCAGGAGTCGACCTCAGGATCTCGCGCTTCCCAGCAAGCGCTTGTGCCGCTGAGCGATATCACCGGCCCTTTTTCTCCTTTATGTGGGTTCCGGGAGTCGAACTCAGGACCTCGTGCTTGCCAGGCAGGTGCTTATGCCGCTGAGGGATCTCATCGGCCATCATACACATCTCTTTATGCAAAATAAATTTAGTCCATCTCTAAGAGTTCTCAAAGTCCCAACAGTTTCAGCATTGCAGAAAAGTCCAAGTCTAGAATCTCATCTGAGACTTAAGGTAAACTCTTAGCTACAAACCTCCTGTAAAAATGAAAGGAAACTTCAACACAACATACAATAGGACAGGATAAACGTTCTCATTCCAAAAGTTAGAAATAGGGGGATAGAAAGGAATGGGACCAAAGCAAGCCCAAAATCCAGCAGGACAAACATTAAGTCCCGTAGTTCCTGTCTAGCACCTGGGGCAATCTGTGGCAAGATGTGAACTCCACAGGACTGGGGTGGCTCTGCCCCTACGGCACTGGTAGGGTTGTAGCCCTCCTGGCCTCTCTCCTGGGCCAGCTTTTCTCACTCTTTGTGGCTTTCCTCAGATGTTCAGATTCCTGGATTGTCCAGCATGCTGTGGTCTCCCCCGCACCTTTGGCTTCATACTCACAGCTTCTCACACGGCCTTCTCAGGAGCACACTGCCTCCTCCCAGGCCTCCTTCTGAAATCTTCATGGAAGCCCTCCTGACCCCACAACTCTAGCATTCTGCATGCACTTAAAACCAGCTCCACGTGGATGGGGTCAAGGTCTGCCGCCAGCTGGAGAAGGAGCTGAGCCCTTTTGCATCTTGCCGGTGGTTGCAGAGGCCTCTGAGTGCCTGGACGGCTGGGCTTGGTGAGCTGAATTCTGGGGAATCTGTTCCCATTCCCTAGGCTGCTGCCATTCTGGAGCATGCTGGTCCTGGGCTCTCCTCTCAGAACAAAGTCTTTCACCTTTGCAATTTTGAGCCTGCAGGGGGTGGAGCCTTGTTTCCTCGCATCCCCTCAAGGCATTCTTCCTACTGTCCCCTTCCAAAGTACTTGGCTTTTTTTAACATGAAGATTTCAGCAATCAAGTTCTCCTCTGCTCTACCTCTGCAGGTCCCAACTTTACCAGAGCTTCCTCTCTGCCCAAACTCAAATCTTTTCAAACCATTCTGAGAGCTGGCTTCGAGGCCCCAACAGTACCCAAGCCACAGCCTGAAAGTTTGGCTGCTGTGAAATTTCCTCCATCAGATTTGTTAGTCTGCTGCCCTTTATCCCAGTGTCCCACAAACAGGAAAATACAGACACATTTTTGGCCAGAGAATAACACATGTGGCCTGGAGTCCAACTGCCAACAGAGTCCTTCTTTCCAGCAAAACCTCTCGAGGCTGTTCTTTTCTGGCTGCAGTCCTGCCAATATTCTGGTCTTCTGAACTCTGACCAGAATCTCCCATGAAGCTTGAGTCACAGTACCCTAGAGCTAGCACAGAGAGAACACTGGGGCAGAGGACATCACTCCCCTCCACCCACCTGAGCTTGGGTGGCACCCCAGGGCCATTCCTACAGAACCCCAGACCCAAGCACATGCAGCCATTTGTTTCCTTCACTCTTATGCACTTAAAACCAAAAGCCAGCTGGGTGTGGTGGCATACGCCTGTAATCCCAGCACTCAGGAGCCTGAGGAAGGAAGATCACTGTGAGTTTGAGGCCAGCCTGAGCTACATAGTGAGTTCAAGGCCAGCCTGAATTACATAATGAGACCCTGTCTCAAAAAAAAAAAATCCAAAAAAAACCCAAGAGCCTGGTTCGTCTGCCTGGCGTGCAGTGTGCCTTTCCTGTCATCCCAGCACCATTTCTCTCCTCGTGACCTTTCCAGCTGGCATCTCCAACCGATCCTTTCGAAACTCCTCCCTCAAGCCAGTTTCAAGGGCTTCTGAACCACATCATCAGTTAGCATCACAGCAATGACCCCACTTCTCTGGTACCAAAAATGTCTCACTTACCTTTTCGTTGTTCAGACAAACCACCTGACACCGACAAGTTCAAGGATGGGGTGACTTTGTCTCGCAGTTTGTAGAGGTTCAGTCCATAATCAGCTGGCTTCAAGCCAGGGAGGAGAAACAGTCCATGGCATGGTGGCAGGAAGCAGAGAGATTGACGGAGGGGGGAGGGAGACGGACTTTTCCAGCCCACACCCCAGTGACTGACCTCCTCCAACCAGGCTTCACTTCCAGGATGACACTGAGCTTTAAGTTCACAAGTGGACTAATCCACTGATGAGGATCACACCCCCAAGATTCAATCACCTCCCCAAAGCCCCTGCTGTGAGACATGAGGCTTTGGGGGACATCTAGATCTAAACCATAACAGGCTGGCACATGACAAGGGCTCATGTGTTTGCCACACACTGTTGAGCGAATGCTCATGGATCACCAACCGTCACATTACCAGGCTGTTCTCCCTAACTTGTCAGATTCCTAGAAGAGGCCAACAACAACTCAGCCATGAAGAAGTATACACATCGACACAGCACTCTAACCTGTGAGAAACTGCCTGAGAGATTTCTCAGGAGGAGTCTCATCAGGGTGAGGGAACGGAGGAAACTCGGAACTCGGTGCCCACCCCCCAGCCATCTCCATTCCGGCCTGACCCCATTGTAGGGAACAAAAACTGAACTGGGTCTATTTTCCGGATAAGGTCTGTAACTCGGAGTGAAAAACTCCTTTCCTGAGAATGAGACTGAGGTCATGCATCTGAGACGGTCTCTAAACAAAGAGGGGAGAGTAGAAAGCCAATGAAGTATGGAAAGCACTGGCAGTTAAGAAGTTACCTCCCTTAGTTTACTCACTTGCTTTTAAAACCCACCAATGTGTACAGAGGGAGCGGTTAAGGATAAGCGCTGATTGCAAAGATTGTGCACCGCCCCACAGTCCTCAGATTAATGAGGGAAGCGGAAAGGGAACTGTGTGCTGGGGATAAACCGCTCCCTGTCACCACTCTGGGTGGTGTCTGTTTGTTCAACTGGCAGCTCGCTCTTGCAAGATCAAGAAATAGAGTCGCACTATTGCAACTCCTCTTGACCCTGATATCCACTCCTTGGGGCTGGACAATTAAGTCATTGCTCACACCCATCATGGGCCAACCATGCAGCAGGGACAAGGTCCCTTGACTCTCGAGTTCTCATTGACTTCCTCACTTAGGGAAGCAGAGCCCCTCCTCTCTTTACCCACCCCTAACACTGGGTGGAGTCAAGTGAGATAAGGTATAGGAAGATGCTTGCTTCTTCCCCAGCCTTCCCCAAATGGGACCTGGAGAACTTTTATTTCCCTGTAGAAAAATTCCTGAGACTCCCTCCCTAGTGCCTGGCAATCTCAGTGCTGTCTTCCACTACAGATGCGCAGCAGGTCCTACCCTTCCAGTCACAACCTGTCACTCATATTCCCCTAGGACAGTGATGGCGAGCCTGTTAGAGCTTTCAGTGATACAAACAGCCCTCTGCATTTGTAGGTTTGCCCCGCCCCGGCCTGGGACACGGGACCACTCCAAGGATGGGGCGCTCGCTGTTGTCATTGGACTCCCTACGGGCATCGGAGTTGCAGGGTCAGAGAGGCTCCGTTGATCTCTTCGGTATCCTAACTAGTTCATTGATAATGTAGGAAATGCACATCTGTAGAAGCTCGGGTTACGGCATCAGAACACCCTTGAGCATTTCCCCTCATCTTACTGCGCCTCCTCCGGCTTGACCCCTCCTTGGTTTCAGATCATCCATGTGGCCCGAAATGCCAAAGGCTGTGCCGGTGTCCTCCTGCCACCTCCACGGGATGACCTCCCTGCGCCTGACCCTGAGAGCTGGGAGGACCTCTGCGAGGAACTCGTGTCGGGAAAGTGCGAGTGCAAACCTGCCCCGTGGTGCGCCGACTCCTGCCCTTCCCTGGGAGAATCTGAGAACCTGGAGTCTGGAGGAGAATGCGGCGGGGTGGTCCCGAATGCCATCCTGAGCGAACAGGTCTCAGCTTGGAGATGCAGGGCTGGCGAGGTCAGGACTTTCCCCCAAACTGGATATAGACACAAGCCCGGGTCGTGTGAGGGCACAGGGTCAGGACAAAGGTAAAAATCCCCCAAGCCTGAAGGTGAGTTTCAATCGACTTCAGAAATGAGGGGGAGACTTACTTCCCACGCGAAGACAGGCGCGGCGCACGACACAGGCTCCTGCTAGCTCGTCCCACACCACTTCTGAGCAGCGGTCACGAGACCGCGCACGGCCCACGGCAGCGTGACTGCCCATAGCCCACGACGCGCAATCCTGGAAACCGCTGCCCCAGAGTCTTCGCGAGCCAGTTCGCAGTCAGGCACAGCGATGAATCACCTGGAGACACATTCTCAGGACGCCCGTCACTGAGCGGCCCACCACCGCGCTCACGCAGAGAACGTCTTAGGTCCTCAGAGCCCGACGGAGAGGAAGCGGGGAGAGAAGGAGCAGGCTTCCCTGACTGCTCTCGGGCCTCGCGGTGCTCCTCGCGCCCACAGGGCTGCTTTAGAGCGCTCGGTGTTCAGCCACACACCTCCCCGTGTTTCCGTGGGAGTTTTGTTGCCGGGACTCCCAGCTGCAGCAGACGTTCGCGCAGGACGCTGCCCTCCACAGCACGGGGCCTCCGCCAGGCGGCTGGAGGCGCTCACGGCGAAGGCGGAGTCTTCCCAGGGCGGGGGGTTCCGCCTCAGGACCGAACACGAAGCCTGCCTGAGCTTCAGCCCGGCCTACTCGTCTTATCGGCCGGGCCTCCCGACTGCAGGACCGAATTCATCGACATCAAGCGTGTGTGTGCATGCACAGATCTGTGTACACACTCACACACGCACTGGTTCTCCTGCTGGCTCTGCGTCTCCGCATGACCCTGACCGTCCTGTGGGTCAGTCTGCAGGCCGCAGAGCAGGCGTCCGGCCAACTGCACGCACACGTCCACGCATATTGACTCCAAAGAGAGCGTTTCACGCACCGCTGTGTGCTCCGTGGGTTTCACTCCAGAAATGATGGTTTGTACCCTTCAGGCGGCGCTCGATGCATGCCTCCTTCGCACGATGCTCACAACATAGCAGACCCTTGACAGAGGTTCATGCTTGTTTGTGACCACTGCCCTAGACCGAGCCTACAGGGCCACCCAGAGGTCCCGTCCATCAGGGACAGGGATGCAGGTGAGCCCTGTGCTTGACCAGAAACCTTGTCTGGGCTCCTTAGAGCTTCCAGCCATTTCCGAAACAAGCGGAAGGAACATTTATCACTGCTGACTTCACAGGCAAACCCCTCAAGTGATAAGAATTAAGTTCTGGAGGGGCCCCTCTTTCTGCCGCAGCTGCATCTCTGCCAGCCATGCGTCCCCCTGTGGGGCGAGAGCCCCAGGAGGACCCTAGGACCTGGCTGCCTGGGCAGAGGATGAATCTGGAAGTGAGGGCTGCTTATTGGGAACAGGGGACGAGTTCTGGCCCTTAAGTGGTTGAAGGCGATTCCCAAGGCACCGTATATGCGGCCAAGGTCACACAAGTGTCTTCCGTGAATCACTGCTTCCAACTCAAGGATGGAGAGCATTTATCAGGGAAAATGGCTTTCCTGATAAGGTGAATAAACGTTCCTGGAGCTTATTTCAAAGGAACACAAAATGACCTTTGTGCCTGTGGCCCTCACGCTGAGGACTCACAGTGCCCCAGCCTCTTCCAGGGCTTTTTGGGTCCTGGAATGACCGTGGGAAAGGCTGGTGGGAAGCCAAGGACAAACACCGGATCGTCTTGCTCTTCTGTGAGGACTTGAAGAAGGTAAGGGCCGCTGAGCGCGGAGGGTCTGGCCCGCAGAGCCCCTGTCGGTGACAATCAGCAGGATGCGCCATCCCTCGAGCTCGTCGAGTTTTTTCCTCCATCTGCTAATGCAGATTTTCTCTTGGTCAGAATCCAAGACAGGAGATCTGCAAGATCCTGAAGTTGCTGGGGAAAATTCTGTCAGAGGACACCGTAAATAAGATCGTCCATCACACCTCCTTTGATGCGATGAAGGAAAATTGCTTGGCCAATCAAACCGCTATTCCACCTGACATCTTCAATCACACCATTTCACCTTTCCTGAGGAAACGCTGGCGCCTGTCTTCTGTCTAACGCAAGTCTACACACTGTTCTGCCTTGTAAGTGAAAACGAGTGTAAACTTCCTTTTCAGGAAGCAACGATCGGGTTCAAAGTAGGACTTGGCTCCCTGCTCTCCTGCAGCTTGGTAGTAAAGCCCAGTGCCACTGGTTCTCCAACTCCAGCATAAGGAGAGCCCAGAGGACTTCCCGACGCCCCCTCCCGAGAGCTGACTCAGTAGGTCAGAGCATGCCCAAGGATTTGCCTTGTAATCAGTTCTCAGAGGCTGGCACTGCTGTCCCCTTTGAGACCAGAGTCCATTGCAAATTTGAAAATGCAGCTCGCCCCCCCTCGTCCTGAAGTCTCTCGCATTCTCCGAGTGTTCTGGACACGCTCTCCTGCGGTCCATCACTGGTTGGTTTTGTTCAGAGCTCTAGTCTAGCGTGTAGCACCTGGCTGTGTCACTGTCTGTTGTCATGACCTCTCCACAGTCCGTCTTTAGCTTGGGGAATATTGGGATCAGTGTTGTTCACTAGTGCCTAGCAGAGAACCTCATACCTCAGAGGAAAAACTAAGCATCCGTGGAGACAGTGAGTGACTGGAGGAATCCTCGTGTTCACAGGACAGAGAGAAATAGGCAAAGTGAAAGGTAGGAAGCATGCAGGGAGCTCTGCTAGTGGGTACCAGACACCATTCCACCGCCCGGAACCAAATCATCTTCAAAAGCCCAGATGCGCTGAGCCCATTCCTAAAGATTCTCATCTATTGGTTGCGAGTTAGAACCTGAAATTCTATGTTATTACCAAGCTCTGGATGAATATTCTTGCAGAGAGGTGGGAAGTGGTGGAAATAAACAGCGGAGAATTTAGAGAGACAACCCATTAGTTTTGTGTAGGTTAGACTACCAGGGACAGTTCTTTGAAGATCACTGCGATCCAAACAACATTTATGAGGAACCAAGTGTCATTAATTTCACTCAGCCCACTCCCAACTGCTATGTAAGACATGTCACTGCACCTCGGGGAGCAACATACGTAGAGTGAAGAAGTCCACAATGGTAACTACGTGTAGACTCTGGCTAAGGCATATGAGAGCCACCAATGGACAGAGAGTAGAGCGGTCCAGCCCTGTGAGGGATCTCACCCTGTGGAATTTGAGAAAGAAAGTTTGAGTGTTTGGGGTGTTTTATAAGGTAAAGATCAAGGTTGGAGCGGTCCATGTTGGAAAGGTCAGATGGAGTAAGAAGAGAAATGGTCCATGGTGCGGCAGTCAGGTGGAGTAGCTCAGGTACTACCCATGACAAAACTCAGATTGAAGCAAAACTTGAAAGGAAAACAAGACTCCCCACACTTAGCAGTTCCCCTTTGTTCTGTTTCAAATGAAATTAGTAACTTTGTTCCTGTAAGTAGGGTTTCATGACCCCTCACTTCTATAAGATCCTGCTTTATTCCACCAAGATGTGATAAGTTGCAAAACTGTCACTACTTGATTAACTGCTTTTGTCTTGCTTCTGGAAATCGCTTGCCCACCCACCAGTTTCGTGCCACGAGGTAGATCGACCCCTTTGACTGCACGTATAAAACTAGAACATTTTTTCTTTGCTCGGGGCCCAGCCTTTGGGACACAAATTCACAGGGAAAAAAGACAGGGAAAAAAGAGACAGTGTACACCTAAATAAATCTTTCTGATTCCCCGTTGGTCTCTCTGGTCTCTTAAATTCTGCCACGAGATGGATTAGGGCTTAGGTACTATCTATGATGGGTGGGTCACTTGGAGTGCACTGGTTGCCCTCCATATTGGGAAGGTCAGATGAAGTGGGCCTAGATGCCATCCATGGAGGGCAGGTCAGATGGAGTGGAGCTGAGGGGTCAGCCATGTTGGGAAGGTAGGTGGAAAGGGCTGAGCATCTGTTCATGAACTTCCTCTGCAGTCCTTCAGGAATTCCCGGGGGGAGACTGGAGGAACCATTGTACCGTGGCTATGAGTGAGTTTGATGAGCACTACAAGAAGGAGATGGCAGGGACCACGCTGACCTCCACACAGAAATCTGACCGGGAAAAAAGAGTCTATGCCTATTACCTGCCTGCTGGTCTGTGATGAGAGCCCCGCCTACTACTCTATGCCAGGCATCCGAGCTACTGGTCCTCAACAAGCACCCTGCCTGCTATTCTGTGCCAGCACAGTGCCTGCTGGTCTGTGGAACTGAGTGGCCGCCATGATGGGAAGGTCAGAATGCGAAGCTTATTAGAATTCAGTCTTCTCTGCCAGGCACCCGGCCTGTCTGGTGCAATGCTAAAGCACGATGAAATACCAGTCAGCCTGCTGCTGTGCTAAATAAAATAGGAGAAGTGAGGCGCAGCAGTCGGGCGTCGTGGCATTTTTGGAAATATGAGTGTTTGTTTGCACGTGACAGATAAAGGAAGGACAAGCAATTATATGACGCGTTCACACGTGCGATCTGGCGGCAGGTGGCCCCGCGTCTGCGCACGACCCGGGCGCGGGCACCGCAGGCTGCCGACGCCCTCCTCCCGCAGGCGCACCGCGCGGCACCCTTCGCCGGCCCCGTCCTCTCCCCAGCGCTGGCTTCCGTCCCGCCTCTGTCAACACGAAGTTCCCAGAGAAGCGCCGAGAAGAAGGCAGCGCGTCCGGCAGGAGCCCCGCTTAGCGGCGTCGGAGGCTGCGGCCGGGCCGACCGGGAGGGACGCACGCGCGGAACCGTCGGCGAAGCCCGCGCGGGACCCGCGGCGAGGCGCGTCCTGGCCCCTCCGGCCGGGCCCGGCGGTTTCCGCGGACGCCGGGCGCCGCGCGAGCTCCGCCGCCTGCCCCTTCGCCGCGGCCTCCTCCCGGAGCGGAGAGAGCGGCGCGGCCCGGGCCGGGAGCGGCGGGGGCGGCCCGCGGGGAAGGCCCGTCCTCGGGGCCGGGAGCGGGCGTCTGGGCCGACGCGGACGCGGGCGCAGCGTGGACCGGAGCCCGAGCCCCGCTCCTCCCTGCGGGGAATCCGCCGCCGCCGGGGCCGCAGGCGGAGGGGCCGCGAGGTCGCCAGCTCGGAGGGCGCCGGCCCCGTGCTGCCCGGGGCCCTCACCCGGGCGCGACTCTCAGTCCTTGCTCGGGAGCCGAGGAAAAGCGCCAGGGTCCTCGTCAGCCGGAGCAGCGCGCAGAGGACTGGGCAGAGCCGCTCTTCCGGGCCCGCGGCCCCGAGGCCAGCACTGTGCCCAGGAGCCCTGACAAACCCTCACGAAGAGCGCACAGCCACGAACACAGGCCAGCCTGAGCTGCTTGTCAGCTGGCCCGGCAGGATCTCCTGGGCGGTGAAATGCAGGGCATGAAATGTGTCCTCGTGTTTACAAAACGAAGGACAAACCTTATGCGGTCTGTGCACATTAAAGAGCCGGGTGCTAACGCTTTAAATTCCTGCGCTCTGGAGGCAGAAGCAGGAGGATCGCTGCAAATTGCAGGCCAGCCTGTAACGCGAATGGAGACTGCATCTCAAAAAATAAAAAATAAAAAATAAATAAATAAAAAGGAAAGAAAGAAAAGAAGGAAGGAATGAAGGAACGAAGGAATGTGTTTAAGCTGGAAGAGGATATACACACATCGGACTCTTAGTGAAAGGGGTGTGGAGTATACAACAGGGAGAGAGGAAGAAAAACAGACACCTATGAAGGGCCCGGTGTGGTGCACCCCTCCCGCCGTGCCTGTGTCCTGCCGCCCGCGAGCGAGCGCGAGTGGCCGTGGACCGGGGTCCCCGCGCTGCACTGGGCGTGCGTCCCGCGCTCGTGTCCTGACCGCGCTCCACCTCCGACCCAAACAGAAACTGCTGCCTCGGAGCGGGCTCCGCCGCAGAGCGGCCCGGTCCAGCACAGGCCTCCGCCGGGCACCCTGCTCTGTTCCATCTGAGGATTCCCGACGTGAAGGGGAGGGTTAGTAAACTCCATCACGTCTGCAGCGCATGTTTACATTCACTGTAAATGTATGTATGATATGAGGAGAGAGTAGAAGGAATGTCTATATAACTGGGTAAAAGTAGTACAAAATACTGTGAAGAAATACGAGATAAAGTAAAAGGTGGAGAAAAGAAATTATACAAAGAATAAAAATAAGAAGTAATTGAGGGGAGAAAACTTAAAAGGGAGAAGAGGAAAAAATAGAGAAATAAAAGAAGAAAAAGAGATTAGAAGCAAGGCTGAAGGAGAAAGGAAGATTATCCAAGCATCAGGAAATGGTGAAGAAGACAGGAGGGAAGGAAAGACAACAAAACAGAACAAAATGAAACAAAACTAAACTAAATAAAAGCCAGTGTTCACACTCACAGTAAAACACAAAAACAATCAAAAATAAAAGCAACTAAAAAAAAAGCAAAGAAAAATAAAAAAAGAAATTTCTCTGTGTTTTCAAGCCTGTGGTTATCTTCTGGGGTCTACAGTTTTGTGGCAGTAAAGAGGCAGTCGGAGCCCGGGTCCACGCTGGGTAGTTACCAGCAAGCAGGCAGCAGGACTAGGGTGAGGCGTTGGTTCCGGACTTTCAAATCCACAGAGGTTCAAGCTGACTCTGGCCTCTGGTACTGGGGGGTGGGACCCGAGTCATTTAACCTAGAGCACACATTTTTATTCTTAATGGTGAAACGCAGATTGACAAGGATGCCCATTGATGCCCACTGTCCTTTTTGTAATTATAACACCTAAAAAATGAATGCTACACAGAGGAAAGGATAATGTTGGCTCCTGTGTTCAGCCCTCTTGGTCCATTGTCACTGACCCCCTTTCTTTTGGACCTGTGGCAAGTGAGGCCACCCAATGGGTTCAGTCCATGGTTGAGTGGTTCCAAGGCAGAAACGGCATGATGGAAGAGCATGGCAGAGAAGAGCTGTTGAACCTGTGCAGGCAGAAACCAGAGAAAGGAAGAGCCAAGGAGAAGAACACACCCTTCCAGGTCACGACTCTAGTGGCCCATTTCCAACAAACACCACCGAGGCCATCTTCCCCAGAATTGTGGAATGACTTAAATTTGTGAACCAAGGTAGTTTAATCACTTCACTATTCAGATTCAGGTCTCCTTTACATCTAGAATTTATTTTTCATTCATTTGTAAAGTGGGAGTCAATGCTGATTTTCTTCCACACATACATTCAGTTGCCCCAGAACCATTATTTGAATAGACGTGCTTTATCACACTATCACTTCTACCTCAAGTTGGTGAGGGGGTCTATTTCTGGATTTTATATTTTATTCTTCTGATCGATTTTTCTTCTTTTATGACTTAGATTACACAGTCTTAACTACTGTAGCTTTATAATAGATCCTAATATCTGGTAGGACAAGTCTTTGGCATCATTTTTCATAATTGCCTTGACAATTTTGGGCTTTTTGCATCTTTATGGAAAATTTAGAATCAGATTGTCAGGTTACACACACGCGCCCACAGTTTTTCTGGGAATTGGGTTGGAATTCCATATGTAGAATGTAGACTCTCTAGATCAATTTGGCAAGAATTTAAATCTTCATATCAAGTCTTCCAATACACAAACATGAAATATTCCTCCATTCAAGTTTCTTTAATTTATAACAATAATATAGTGTGGAGATCTTACATGATAGCTTTTGTTTCATTTATTTTTGGATAGTTACTATGTTTTTTATGAATGCGAAGTAAGCTCTTTGCCGCATCCTGCACAACTCTCAAAGTTCCTGGTGGCGGGGAGGACAGCAAGAGGATGGAGAAATAAAGAGAGACAAAAAGCTGAGGTCAGGTGGAGCCCTCTCTCCTGATAGGAGGAAAGGAACTGCTCAACCAAGGCAGTGCATTTATTTATACATTTAGCAATTTGGTGTCACGTGACACCCCTTTTTGCTAGCAACCCATTGCTCGGATTGCCTTGGGACTAAATGTTCTCTGGGCTGGAACATCTTGTTTACATAGCCCACGTGCACCTGTGGCTCTTTGTTGCTTCTTTGTTGCTCTTTGTTCTGTCTGGCCCATCTCACTGGTCCCCCTGGGGAGGTGGAGCAGGAGCCCAGGTCTGATCAATTTCCAGCTTCAGCGGCTCCCTACATCTCCCCCTTTTCTGTTTTGGTGGTGTAAGCATGGGTGGCCAGTTAAAGTTGGAGTAGCTATGTTTGTAGGAATCTGCAGACAACTTTCTTGTGGTTATACTTTTCTGCTGGATGTTCAAGACCAAGTTAAAGTGAGACCTGTATTAAATAATTTCTGTTAGGTATCAAGGTCAGTTAAGTCTCCTCAGGAATTACCTTGGAACCCTGCACAGCACCTCTTTGTACTTCTGTCAGTGTCAGCCATCTGGATGAGTCGCGGCCATTGCTTGACCAAGTTGCTTTCTGTGAAAGTTTGGGAGATTTTTCTCTTCTGGTGACTCTCCTCAGGCACACTATACATCGTAAATCACTTCCCTCTGTGGTCCTGTAACCTCCTGGATCAGAAGACCAGGGCCTCACCAAGTTATAGGATGTCACAGCAGAGGTTCTCTTATGTCCTGGGTTTTCATTGACCTTGAAGGGCTAGGGCCAAAATATTGGCTACCTTCTTAGCCCATCTTTCTAATTTTTTGGTCTCCAAACATCAGTTGTTGAACATCCATAAGAGAAGATTAGGGCCAGTGAGATGGCTCAGCGGCATAAGCGCCTGCCTGGCAAGCGCGAGGGCCCAAGTTCGACTCCCGGTACCCACATACGAATAAAGGGCCGGTGATATCGCTCAGCAGCACGGGCGCCTGCTGGTGCGCGAGGTCCTGAGGTCGACCCCTGGTACCCCCCCCAAAAAAGAGAAGATTAATGCTATTACATTATAATGAAGGCAGTGAGTTTAATATTACTTTCTTATCTAAATATCAGGCATCTTAGAACATAAGATAAAACCACTATTTCCTAACAACCGTGGATGTTCTAATATTTGAATCCCTATGGACTGTTAACAGTTACATATTTTACACAGAAAATTAGAAATCAAAATCATACATAATATTGTAATGTGACAATCATGATGACATTTTGTCAACACACCTGAATTTTCATTTTGACATAAATACCTCTTTTTAGTCAGTCATCCCTATCTAATAGATGAAAGGCTTTTACCTAACTTGTTGACCTTTAGTGGGATAAGTTTTTGATAAAGGCAGAGGACTGAATCTGAAAGAAAAGTCTATCACCAAAAACAGTCCTTATTCCACACTTCGGAAGACCCGCACATCTGCAGGCATGAATACATTCAATACACTACAAACAGTAGCAATCGTCATAGCCATATGAAAACCTTTGTACAAGAACATCTTTAAATCAAAATCTTATTGTCTAGAAAACTGAATCTTTTGACAATGACCAATGTAATCATATCACAATAATATATTTTAATGACATTTATTGGGGTGTCTCCCAATAAGGCTATGGAGATCATTGAGGCTTCCTATTAATGAAAAAGGCTGAGATAATTTCCCAGGCAGCTGCTCCTTTATTCACCAAAGGGAAACTTGACCAACAATTCTCCAAGCCCAAAAGGTTCCCTTAATTACCTTAGGATCTCCGAATTTGTATATTTGGTCTCTGAAAGGCAGATTCACTCTGGGTAGTTTTGGCTTTCAGGGATACAATTACTCATGTATGTTGACTTGTTTAAGAACCCTTTTAAGCTTATTTATTAATTGTAATAATGGCTATAAAGTCTTCTGAATTTTCTGCACATACGATGTAATGTCTACAAATAATGATGAATTTATTTCTTTTCTGACTTATACCTTTTATTTTCTCATTTTGTTTACATGGTTTCATCCCCCATGTCCAAGCCCAGGCAATCCTGTTGAAGTGGGTGTCAGAGTTTGGATCTGACCTGTCCCCCGGGGACAGTGTTGGAGGTGTGGTCCCAGCCTGTGTGCTATTGGGAGGGGGTGGGGCCTTTAGGAAACAGGGCCTGGTGGGAGGAAGTGAGGTCACTGGGGTGTGCCCAGTGGGAGGAAGAGGTGGGGGGGGTGTTATGGCTTGTGTCTAGATGTCCCCCAAAGCCTCATGCGGTCACAGAGTTTTTTCAGAGGTGGCTGAGTCTGGAGTGTGTGACTGATTCACAGTGCAGTGCTGGGATGAAGGGTGGGGACTGCTGGATCCATCCACTGATTGAATTGGCACCGCCCTAATCCCGTAGACTGGATACAGTGCAAGGGACAGAAAGAGGCTTCTCTCACGCATTTGTTGCTTTTCCTGTCTTCTGCCGCCATGAACTGTTGTCCTCTGCCATGTGCCACCCTGCCTTAAAGCCAGCCGATTACAGACAGACACCACCACAAACTGTGAGATAAATAAACCTTTCCTCCTTTCAATGTGAGTGTTGGGTATTTTGTCTCAGCAAGGAGAAAAGTAAGAAAGACAGGGTGTATCCTTGAGGGGATATGGGTACCCAGCTCTTCCTGTCTCTGCTTCCTGGCTCTCACGAGATGAACTTCCCTCCCCCCGTGCTTCTGCTGTGTCGTGCTGCCTCACTTGCCACGGGTCCAAAAGAAAAGGGGTCAGTGACAATGGATCGAAACCTCTGGAGACGGGAGCCAACATTATCCTTTCCTCTGCATAGCATTCAAGAATAAAAATGAAACTTAAATAATACCTACCAATTTAAGTAAATTTCCTTGTATTCACAGTTTGGTGAGGTTTTAAAAAAAATCAATAATAAACACTGAATTTTATCCAGAGCTTTTTCTTCATCTGTAATAACATATTTCAATGTTGTTAGATTTGTTCATTTACTTTAAAAAGGTTTTCTATTGTTTATAAAAGAGATGGCAAATAATTTTCATTCTTTGAATGGCCTTGTCAAGGTTTCATATAAAAGTTACGTTAGCCTTATAAAATAAGTTGTGAAGACTCTCTTCTCTTTTCTCTGTGATTTTATGTTTATAGGGTGCTATTTCTTCTTTAAGTGTCTTCAAAAGTCATCACTGAAAACTGGGTCTGGATATACGTAGAAAAGCTTTTCAGGAGCACTTCGATGTTTTTAATAAACAGAACATCCAGCCTTTCCATTTCTCCTCGACCCTTCTTTCCACTGCAAAGCTACAGTAGTCGTGGTCGTATGACATAGGTGACATGAGAGACAAACAGACAAAGAAACAGAACAGGAAATCACGAGCAGACCCCAGCTCCGGTGAGGCTTATTAAGAGAATTCTATCCATTTAAAGGAGCTGTCCAGGCTTCTCAGGAAAAGCTTCGCCCCACACTCCCGCAGGTACGCAGTTGATCTATGTTTGAGTTCCGCTCTCCAGATCCCTGGGCGCCACAAGATGGAGGTGGCAGCGCCTCACCACCTCTTATCCTGGGTGCCCGTGGCTCAGCTGCGCAGTGCTCTCCGCCTGGCTGGCAGTGCCCCCCCCACCAGAACAGGAGAGGCCCCTTCTGTTGCCTGCCATTAGCCTGGTAATAATGAACACCTCGCGGGGTCGCAGTGTGGATTAAATGATGATAAACACAGAGGCCTCATCATAGTCTCTGGCATAGAAGAAGCATTCTACAAATGCCACTTGTTATTTTGATGACTCTGCCACCTCTTCTAAGGCAGACACAGGAAGATGCAGCCCGTGTGTCTTCCCCGCCTGCTTAGCACGGGCAGAGCAGGTGGTTGGCTGCAAAGCCTCCCCTTTGTAGAAGCAGTCGGCTGCCCGTTCACTTGCATTGGCTGTGTCTGACAGCCTTGGCCAACCGGGGGGTCCCAGCACATGGCGGAGGAGCAGCACTGGGTGGCATGGAGTCATTCCTGGGACACAAGCTCTGGAGAAAGCCTAGAGCCCTTGGGGCCACTGGGGCTGGAAGCTCTGGATGCCCATCTTGCGCATAATTCTCACCTCGCCATAGCTGTGGTTTGGACAAGTGTCCCCCAACCCCCACTGTGGAAGGCGTGGTCCCAGCCTGGGTGCTACTGGAGGAGGAGCCTTTCGGAGGTGAGGCCCAGTGGGAGGA
This sequence comes from Erethizon dorsatum, assembly GCA_028451465.1. Lineage (NCBI taxonomy): Eukaryota > Metazoa > Chordata > Mammalia > Rodentia > Erethizontidae > Erethizon > Erethizon dorsatum. The sequence goes on from CM051824.1 coordinate 1,098,588, forward strand.
AGTGAGGTCACAGGGCCCTCGAGGGGGGCCTGGGGTTCCTCTGGCTTCTTCCTCTTCCTGTCTTCTTCCCGGCTGCTCCCCACTGTGCTCCCCACAGGCCCCACGACCATGGACTGAAGCCTCTGAAACCATGGCTCAGAATACGACTTCTCTCCCTACAAGCTGATCAGCATCTGAGCGTTGTCTTAGGAAACTTGTTCTGTGAGCTTCTTAGTGCCCAGAAGGAGTTATTTATTCATTTCTTAAAACTTGTATTTCATAACCAAGTAGCAAGTCAGTAACCAAGAGAATATGGCTCAATATATAGCAGACATGCTAATGTTTGATTAATAATCAGATTCATATTGGAAATATATTTAGAAGAAGACCTGTCCTTGCAGAATTTTGCCCAGATTCTCTGTAATTATTGAATTTCTTTTTACTGGTGTATGTCTGCAATAGATAATATTTACATTTGCTTTGAAGAGTTGAGATATATATATATATATATATATATATATATATATATAATTTTCCACGCTCTTCTCCCTACCCACCTTTCCCCAATCCTCTTCTGCGTTTCCAAAAAGCCTGCCTCCTTGTTTTCTACCATCTCTCCTTTATTTTACTCTTAAATTTATTTATGTCTTCAGTTTCTAATATAAGAGAAACCACATGATAGTTACTTTTGGGTCTGATTTATTTCACTTAACATTATGACCTCAAGATCCATCCATTTTCCTGCAAATCACATCAATCCATCCTTCTTCATGGCTGAATAATACTCTATTGTGTATAAAAACCATATTCATTATTCATTCACCAGTTGCTGGACTTCTAGGCTGTTCCCATTATTTGTCTATTGTGAGCAGTGCTGCTGTAAATGCGGGCATGTGTACATCAGTGCAGTAGACAATTTTAACTCTTTCAGGACTATATCCAGGAGTCATGTAGCTGGGTCAAGTGGAATTTCTTTAGTTTTTCAAGGAATCTCCATATTGATGTCCACAGTGGTTGTACTAGTCCACATTCCCACCAACAATGTAGGAGGGATCCTTCTGCCCACGGCCTCACCAGGACTTGTTGTTTTTGGAGCCCTTAATGACAGCCATTCTGCCTGAAGGAAGGTGGAATTTCTGAGTTGTTTTGGTTTACATTTTCCTAATGGCCAAAGATGCTAAACACTTTTCAAGTCCATTCTGGCCATTTGTATTCTTTGGAGAAGTGTCAGTTCATTTCCATTGCCCATTTTTTGATTGGGTCATTTGTTTTTAGTGGTTTAATTTTTAGAATTCTTTATATATTTCTAGATATTAGTCATCTATTGGAAGAGTAGTTGGTAAAAGTTTTTTCCTCTTTTGCAGGTTGTCTCTCCCCTCTGTTGCTTTTGTTGCAGAGAAACTTTTTAATTTGATGCAATCCCATTTGTTAACTCTTGACATTATTTTTTGTGCCGATGGAGTTCTGTTCAGGATATCCTGGGTCCAGTTTCATTCTTCTGCACCCACGAATGACCACTTTTCCCGGCACCATTTGTTGAAGAGGCTATTTTTTCCTCCAGCATATATTTTTGGCTCCTTTGTCAAAGACCAAATGGCTGGAGGAGGATGGGTCACTTCTGCACCTTCTGTTCGATTCCTCTGGTCTGCATGTCTGTATCTGTGTCAGTGCCATGCTGCTCCTGTCACTAGCTTTGGAGTTTTTGTCCAGGATTATTTTGCTATTGCTGGTCTCTTCTGGTTCCATAGAAGTTTTAGGATTTTTTTTTTCTAGTTCTGGGAAGAATGTGCTTGGTATTTTAATAGGAACTGCCTGACATCTATGTATCACTTTTGGCAATAGGACCATTTTAGATACTGATTCTGCCCATCCAGGAATAGGGGTGTCTTTCATTTTCTAACATCCTCCTCAATCTCTTTTTTTAAGAGCACTACAGTCTTTGTTTTAGGAGTCTTTCACCTCCTAGTTATTTAATTTTTGAAGGCATTATAAATGGGATAGTTTTTATGATTTCGTTCTCATGAGTTCATCATTGGTGCACAAGAATGCTATTGATTTTTGTTTGTTGATTTTGTATCCTGTGAAGTTGCTGAATTTCTGGTGGAATTTTTTGGGTCTTCTATGTAAGGATCATTTCACATGCAAACCAAGATAATTGACTTCTTTCTGTCCTATTCATCTCACTTTTACTTCCTTCACTTGCCTGATTGGTCTGGCTAAAGTTCTGAGTACTATATTGAACAGTTGTGGTGAGAGTGGCTGTTCCCAATACCACAAAAACAGAAACAAAACTCTAAAAATATAGATGTTAAATGAAAAAAATTTCCAAATGGCTGCTTTCAACTTTATACCAAATATATATGTACATTAATATAGATGATTTATAGATTTAATAACTTATAGATGTAGATAGAAATGTATATGTAAGTACACTAAGAAAAAACACAAATTGTACACACAGAAATACTACTCTTGCAGTGGAATTATGGATGATTTTTAATTTATCTATTTTCTAGATTTCTAAATTTTCCCCAGATACCTAATGTAACATATAATGCTTGGCTTCTGGGATTGAATCCAGGACCTTTCAGGTGCGGGGCAAACAGTCCAGCCTTGTGCTATACCCCCAGTGCTATACAGTTTAAATAATTTTCTAAGGTATGATTTTTAATGATTTTAAGGTGTTGCATTATTTTAGATTTAATCTATTAAGCAATTCTCTACTTTAAAAAATTATAAACAGCACTGTAACAAGCCCATTAGTTAATTATATCTTTAGAATAAATTTATGGAAGTGTAATTAAAGGGCTAAAAGTGTTATAAGGATTATTTATTTAAAAAAAAACATTTCCATCAGAGCCAGGCATGGTGGCACATTTGTAATCCCAGCACTTGGGAGGCTGAGGCAGGAGAATTATCTCAGTTCAAGGCCAACCTGGGCTATGTAGTGAGTTCAAGGCCAGCCTGAACTACATAGTGAGACCCTGTCTCAAAAAACCAAAACAACAACAACAACAAAGTTTCTATTGTTTTAATTAATCATAATTTGTTAACCAATCCTCTATTTTAAGAAACTTGTAAGAAGTACTCTACACAACCCCTTAATTTTAGAATCTAACTCCATGCATGCTGCATTTCCAGAACTGTCCTCCCATAGACATGGGACTCCTGGGTTAAAGGGCTGCATGCAGTGTGCACCCTGAGCCCTCTCCGTTGGTGCTGGAGCGCTGCCCTTGCGTGGTCTGCATTCATCGCGGGTATTTGCGTATGCACTGGCGACGGAAGGTGTCAGAAGATGTGAGAACCTGACAGACTGTTCTAGGCAGAATGTTTTCTTCCTGACAGAAGGCTTGCTCCCCATGCCTGTCTGCTCTGTTGAACAGGGACGCCTATTGTTCGACTTCATCCCTCCTGAAGTCTAGAGCCGTCACAACCTGTAAGGCAGAGTGACAGGAGGCAATCCGGCAGCACAAGCCAGCCCTGTCTGTCCCGTGCCTGGCCTTCCCCAGCCATGCCTGTCATGGTGCAGATGAGGGATCCAGCTTTGAGTGCTTCTACAAACCTAGGGCACACGACTGTAAATAGTTTTGAGGGTGCTGTCTCCTCCTAGGAACACCGCACAGGAGTTACCAGTCAGTATCATTCCTGCACATATTGGTTTTCGATGGCCACAGCCCCATCCCTGTGTGCCTACCTGGCAGGGTGAAACGGTGCACAGCTGGGTCATGCAGTTTGTTGTTGTCCTTCTTAGTACCTTTGCGTGTCTGAAGGTCGAGCTGGAGAACAGCAGTAAAATCAAGCCAAAAAAAAGAAATTCCACTCGACCTTAGGTGCTCGTCCATTTAGAAGAGAGTAGGGTTAGCAGAAACTGCGAGGGTGGGGGGGGCAGGCGGGGGAGGTACCCAGGTCACAGGTCACACGCAGATGGGAGAAGACACTGTAGTGTTCAGCGTGGTGGAGGGACCACAGTGGCAACCATTTTCATAGATTTCATAAAGAAAAAAGAGAAGTTCAAAGGCTTCAAACACAAATAATAATAAAGGCTAAAGGAGATGGAAAGGCTAATTACTCTGATTTAATCATTATTAGTTATGTGTATATGTCAGTATATGTTTCCAATTATCACACACCATGCCCTATAAATAGCTACAAATATTCAATTAAAAATAAATAACGAAATAAATTTTAAAATAAATTTTAAGAACTGGACTCTATTTCAGAAGCTATGTCCCTAGGGTGCCCTAAGCTCTCCTGTTGTGGGTCCAGGGCCAGGGAACTTGTCCAGCAGAGGATGGCTCTGTGCAGCTTGGGTCCCCTCCCGCCTCCACCCCGAGGTGGCAGCTGCTGGTGGCGTGGCTGTGGGAAAGGTGCAGGGAGAAGTGGGTGGCTGAGGGTGCATGCAGTGTGCTTGGGAGAAAGGATTTGCTTAGAGGCGTCCCCCTGGAGCCCCTGAGAGCATCCTTAGCTGTCAGAGCCCCCAGCGTCCCCAGGAGGCTCTGCAAGACACAGTGACACCGCCCCTTGGAAGTGCCTCCTGCCCTGCAAGGTCCCTGAGTGGCCCCGGTCTGTGCTGTGCGTTGCCCTTGGTGCTGTCCTGCGCTGTGGGACAGAAGGACACGGGGACAGAACCCAGCAGCACGTAAGGAGCCACCCGAGGTCACAACGCACCAGCTCCTGCCGCGCGCTCGCTCACCGCTCCTTTGACTGAAACTGCGGAGCAGGCTCCTCTCCCGGCTTCAGCTTTCATTCTCTCCTGTCAGTAGATGGCGGTGTTTGGAATGAATAGGCTTCCGTGTGGCTTGTTAGGAACCTGGAATTGGAAGAGGTTTTTTTTTGCCTGCAGAGAAATCCGTGTCATGAGCTCCCAAACCTCACTGCCAGAGCTCTGGTCAGCACTGTCCTGCAAGGGACAGCTCGGCTTTGTAGGGACCTGCGAAGTTTCTGGTAGCAACCAGAGGTAAAACGAAAGGTGGAATTAATAGCAACAAAACATTTCGTTTCACTTAGTATCAGAACTACTACAATGTCAACACCCAGGCAGCACGAGAATTACCAGTGAAACACCTCTCCTTCAGCTGAGCCGCGTGCCCGTCCTCCCCAGCCAGGCCGGGACGACGCCAGGCACCCGGCCAGCCCACGGGCTGCTTCCTCGGCCGCCCCTCCCTCCTGAAGAGTGACTTTCCGAGTGGTCGGCCGGACGGAGACCAGGTTTTCGCTTGGCGTAGGCCGGCAGCCAGCATTGAGGGAAAAGGGGTTTTTCTTTCTCTTTGTGAGCTACTAGCCAGCACAAAGTGAAGAAGTTTTCACATTTGAAAGATGACTTTGCTGTCTTCGCCCATGCGCGCGCATCTCCCGGTAGCACTTCCGTTCCTCCAGGGAAGACTGCGGCGGGGAAGCGGGTCCGCTGGGCGCGGGCTTTCTCCTAGGACGCGCAGGCACCGTTCTAACAAATAAGCCGCACCCCTCTGTTTCCGAACAAGACAGAGTGAAGCTAGAGGTCAGGAGAGACGCCGTCCTCCACCTGTTTCTCTTCTGCAGCCTTCCGAGTGCAGCAGCGTGGGGCTCCCGACTTCCCCCGGAAGCGCGCAGTGTGTGCGGGGGGGCGCCCAGCACGAGGGTCGGGGCTCCCGACTTCCCCCGGAAGTGCGCCGGGTGTGAGGGGGGGCGCCCAGCACGAGGGTCGGGGCTCCCGACTTCCCCCGGAAGCGCACAGGGTGTGAGGGGGCGCCCAGCACGAGGGTCGGGGCTCCCGACTTCCCCCGGAAGTGCGCCGGGTGTGAGGGGGCGCCCAGCACGAGGGTCGGGGCTCCCGACTTCCCCCGGAAGCGCGCCGGGTGTGAGGGGGCGCCCAGCACGAGGGTCGGGGCTCCCGACTTCCCCCGGAAGCGCGCCGGGTGTGAGGGGGGGTGCCCAGCACGAGGGTCGGGGCTCCCGACTTCCCCCGGAAGCACGCAGTGTGTGAGGGGGCGCCAGCACGAGGGTCGGGGGCTCCTGACTTCCCCCGGAAGCGCACAGCGTGTGAGGGGGCGCCCAGCACGAGGGTCGGGGGCTCCCGACTTCCCCCGGAAGCGCGCCGGGTGTGAGGGGGGCGCCCAGCACGAGGGTCGGGGCTCCCGACTTCCCCCGGAAGCGCGCAGTGTGTGCGGGGGGGCGCCCAGCACGAGGGTCGGGGCTCCCGACTTCCCCCGGAAGCGCGCCGGGTGTGAGGGGGGGCGCCCAGCACGAGGGTCGGGGCTCCCGACTTCCCCCGGAAGCGCGCAGTGTGTGCGGGGGGGGGCGCCCAGCACGAGGGTCGGGGCTCCCGACTTCCCCCGGAAGCGCGCCGGGTGTGAGGGGGGGCGCCCAGCACGAGGGTCGGGGCTCCCGACTTCCCCCGGAAGCGCGCCGGGTGTGAGGGGGCGCCCAGCACGAGGGTCGGGGGCTCCCGACTTCCCCCGGAAGCGCGCCGGGTGTGAGGGGGCGCCCAGCACGAGGGTCGGGGCTCCCGACTTCCCCCGGAAGCGCGCCGGGTGTGAGGGGCGCCAGCACGAGGGTCGGGGCTCCCGACTTCCCCCGGAAGCGCGCCCGGTGTGTGGGGGGGCGCCCAGCACGAGGGTCGGGGGCTCCCGACTTCCCCCGGAAGCGCGCCGGGTGTGAGGGGGCGCCCAGCACGAGGGTCGGGGGCTCCCGACTTCCCCCGGAAGCGCGCCGGGTGTGAGGGGGCGCCCAGCACGAGGGTCGGGGCTCCCGACTCCCCCGGAAGCGCGCCCGGTGTGTGGGGGGGCGCCAGCGGGAGGGTCAGGAGGAGGAGCCCGCAGCCACAGGGGCGCTCACGATGGGCGAGGGGCGCGCGAGCTGCCTGGCAGCGGCCACAGGGCTGGAAGCCAGGACAGCGGCGTCTCCAAGGGTGGGGTAGGGGAGGCCGGAGTGTGGCAGGTCTGCAGAACCACGTGGCTGAGGTTTCTGCGACGCAGCAACAAGGATGAAGAGAGAGCGAAGGTCTGATCTTCAGAGGCTGGCGCTTCATGCTAAAGGTTTAATTCAATCCCGAAAGTCAACAGGCGGATAAAAGACTCTCAGGAGAAGGGCAGCAGCTTTCCACCTCAGAGCGCCCCAGTGTGCGAGGGATCAAGGGGAGCATGAGGTGGGGACCCGCCTAGAGGCTGCTCAGTGACCTGCCACAGGTCCGAGTCTGCACCACGTTGGGAGAGGTGTTGCAGTGGCATCAGTGGGACTGCGTGGAAGGAGGCCCGAGGACTATGGCGGGAGCACCGCACTGCTCACCTGAGCTTTTGTAGCCCGGGAGCTGCACCTTGCCTGGCTCCGACGGGGGCTGGGGAAGGGCTGTGTGCGTGGCAGCGTGAAGCAGCGAGTCTGCCCTCTCTCAGAGGTGACACAGAGTGGTGACAGAGGACAGGGCTTCTGGGAGGAGGATGAGCTAACGTCCAGGGCCTTGCAGAGCCTCACGTGGCAAGGTGGGACAGATGTGGAGGCCTCCGGATGCCACTGGCACAGGAATGCGTCACAAGGACTGGCGGCGTGCGGTGGAGGAGGACGTGGCAGGTGTCCGGGGAGACCAACCCTCGGCGGTGCAGGGAGAAGGGAGTGCTGAAGGAGCGTGTGCGGGAGCCCACAGGGATCCGAGGGGCGCTGCGGGGGCTTCGGGGTGACAGGACACGCCGTGCCCCAGTGCCCGTGAACCACACCCGGAGGCGGGGTCAGTTCCTCCACATCCACACTGTCTGCCCTGCGTGGCTCCTCCTCACAGTGCCCGCGGCCTCTGCCCCTGGCCGGCTCCCCCATCGCAGATGGTGTGAGCGCCGTCCTGGGGTTATCGTCGTGGTGATTGACCTCTGTCCTCTTCCCACTCAGTGACTCTGCCACTCTGGCTGACAGTGGAACTCACTCTCTCTCTCTGTCGCTGTGGTCCCTCTCACTCTCTCTCTCTTTGTCACTGTGGTCCCTCAAGTTTCTATTATGTAATGGAGGAGGCCGAAATCGGTCAGATGCAGGCAGTGGAAGCCCGGTCTCCACCGCTGTCTCCAGTCTGTCTGTCTAACTCACCTCGGGCTGTTTTTGATAGCTTGTCACTGTGAGTGACACCAGCTTATTCTCTCCTGAATTCCATTTCCCACACAAAAAGAGAGACCCCCGCGGTCCTCAGAAAGCCTCTGACACCACCCTGTCCCTGCCAGTGGGGACCACACGGGGCCAGGCAGGAAGCGCGCGCTGCAGTGGGACAGGCTGGAGGGCAGTGTCCTGTCCACATGGCCAGACCAGAACCTCCTGGAAGACCGCGTGGATCCGGCAGAGCTGACTTTGGCTTGTGAGCCCTCGTTTCAGTCCTTGTAGCCTCAGCATCTGCAAATAACACCAATGAGGTAAATTTTTAAGACATTGGAACATTGGTCAATAGTAAGTGCTACAGAGGGGCTGGGTGGGTATAAATAATCTGCTGCATGAACGTAATTTAACAGATTGGAAAACCTGCTCTCGGCCCTCTGATGGAAGGGATCAGATCTTTCCAGATGCCTTCAGGCTGAACTAGGGCAGTAGCTCAGGAAGGATCTGGAATGGGTCCAGCTTGACCTGCTCCTGGATGCAGAGGAGGAAGTGGAGTCCAGACAGGGTCAGCCTGATGCTGAGGCCAATACCATGGCCCTGGGACTTGCAAAGAGAAAGGGCTTTCCCATAGTTCACTGGTCAGGAGACAGGAGTCGTCTGGGACCTGACTGAGAGGCTGGAAGGAGGGGACCGACGTGGCCACTGGTGTCATGGTGGAAGGGTCCCCACCCTACTCAGAGGGCTGGGTGGACCTGAGATGGTCATGGTTCCTGCTGCAGCCATGGCCCGCAGCCTCGAATCCTCCTTGTATCTGGGCCTGAGAGGCCCTGTCCTCCTTCTTTGGGTTCCAGTCTCAGCACAGTTCTGGTTCAGGCAGACTCTCAGGTGCTTTCTGGTCAGTGCTAGGGTTCAGCACCTGCGTCCTGGGGAAGCAGCCTGGGATCTGGTGCTTGGTGACCAGCTTTCCTCCTCCTCGCCCCCACCTGGGTCCCTGGAGGGCAAAGAGTGTTCCAGGCGATAGGTCTAATGCCATGGAGGGACACAGCCGCCAGCCTGCATTCCTGTGGTGAAATCGGTGCAGAGATGGGGCCACATTCCTATTTCTGGGGGCAGCAGGGCTGATGAGTGAGGGTGGTGACAGTGACCACAGCTGTCTCAGGAAGGGCCGCCCAGCTCTGCTCATGTCACCATGGAGCTGGGGCAGATGCCCAGCCAGCACACACTAGTGTGTGTGGAAGACACGCTTCCCAGGAAGGCTCTGGCCCAGCAGGATGCCTGGGGAGGCCAGGCTGGCCCTGTTCCCTGCAGGAATCATGGGAGGTGCTGGGAGGCAGGGGACATCATCGAAAGCCACAGCTTTTCCCTTCCGCCTTTGCTACCCAGGAGGGTGGGCTCCATGGGCAGAGCAATGAGAATGAGAGTGCCCACTGGGGCCTTTATCTTCATATTTTCATAGCTGTCCTTATGGGTGCTTCCTGACCACTTCCATAGCTCACTCTTCTTTAAAGATCTAAAAATAAGTGTAAATAAATTAAAGAGCAAAATAAAAGGTAGATAATAAGCAACCAGGAGACAGATCTTTTCCAAATGGAAAGGGGACCAAGAGATGGGCAGGGGGGGAGGGGAGGGGAAGGGACCTAAGAAGAATGAAGACGTGTCCTGGCCATGCACCAACTCCCCATGAGGAATGTGACCATCAAGTAGTGCAAACATAAAAATTATATTGCTCATGATACAATGGCTACTTTTATTTCTGGGTAGAGAACTAGAATGTTCTCTATGTTTTTATCTTTCTGTCTGACTTTTAACAAAGCCAATGCCCTCCTGAGAGAGAAAATGACCTTTTGTCTATCTCTTAAATTCACTGTTTATTCATCTTGTTCTCTTTAAACCCAGGGCAGAAAGAACAGTATTAAGACAGGCATATCCTGGCTGCCTTTAAAAAAAAATCAAATCACTTTCCTAAAACTCTGAAAGCAGTCACTAGGAGAGATTTTTCTTGTGAATGTAAGTTGCATGTTTAGTTTGGCACACTGTTGAATTATTGATGCTGTATTTCTTTTTTCTTAATTTTGTAATACTTCCCATCTACTCAGCCTCACTGTGGGTTTTCATCCTGATTTCGCATTTCATTCTAACCCGTGACAGCAATTAATAATTTAAAGTCTGCAGTTACATGTTACCAATCTCCTCTGGAGGGTTTTCAAGGCAGCATTGATGGAGATGAGACTGTCCGTGTTTGGGATGTTTGTCAGGTGCGCTGTTTGTCTGAACTAGGTGCACAAGCCCTGTGCCAGTGTGGTTTCTTAGTGAGCCTATGGTGAGGCAAGACTCGGTACAGGTCGTTTCTCGCCCACGGGTTTCGACATGTTTATCAAGACACAGTCAGCAAAGGGATGTCCCCAAAGCCGCAGCCGTCCCCTTCCGCCTCTGTGGCTTGTGAGAGGCCTGGTGCTTTCTACTGAGATTTCTGCTGCAGCCACCCAGTGTCTGGCCAGAGCTTCATAATCTAAACGAAGCTAGCCCAGGAGAGACCCGTGTTGGGTGGGAGGGGCTGACAGTGGGATTGAACGCTTGTGCTTTTCCTGGCTGGCGTAGGCGACAGCACTTGGGAGTTGGGAGCTTCGTTTTGTTTCGTTTTCTTCATTTTAGTGGACTTCCAGAAAAATACTTTTCTTTAATATTGAAGTTCCTAAATTTGATGTAGTTCAACCTGATAGTTCTGTATAAGGAAAGAGTTTAAATTATTAAATTTTCCTTGCTTCAGTTTACAGAGGCCGAGGAAGTGCCAGCAGTCCCTTTCTTCTCTTTAGCCTCTGGCTCGTGTGTGGGCAGCCAGTGCCCAAGAGCTGGGCTCGTAGGAGCAGGCTCGTAGAGTGGGAACACCTGCTGGCGACTCCCTAGGGAATTCAGCCAAGTCAGAGCTGACCACCCAGAAATTACAGTTTTCACTCTTTCACCCTGAAGTGGCATTGATGACATGGCTCAGAACACGGAAGAAAATGCCTTTTTAGCCATGTTTCCCATTAATTGGAAATAATGAACATGGTGTTTGCACGCATTTCAGCTGGGAAAGGTCCCCGTGCTGTGAAATCACACATTTCGTTGAGGTCACCACTGTGACCCTAGATCCTGTACTGTGCTGGGCCTGGCACATAGTCCATTGGCTGGATTCATACGCAAGTTGAGGACACATCAAACTCTGTGCGACGACTTGGTCTTACGCTCATGACCCCTTTACACTAGAAGGTTCTGCTGGGCCAACTGTCTGCTCCTCTGCCAGTGTCTTTCCCTCTCCACCCCACCCTTCACACCTCCTCTCGGCAGAGGCGTGCCCGCTTGTGCAGGGTTCCCTCTGCCTTCCCCTCCGCTGACTCTGGCTCTTCCCCTCCTCTCTAGCGGGAAGCTCCCCGGGGGAGACTTTGCCACCTGCCCTAGGCCTCTGCGTTCTCCGTCTCCTTGGTCTTAGAGGCCTCGGACCTTGAGACATTAGAACCGGAAAGTGACTTTGAGATGCTGCTCTTAAGTCTCTTCCATGCTCAGAAGGGGAAATCAAGGACGAAAGCCACCGTACTGGCACAGGCCTTGCAGGCATGAAAGCATCTGCCTCCCAGGCACTGCCAGAAGTCTGTGAAGAGCTGGCGCCTGCAGGTACTTCCTCGACACTGGCATCCGAGGGGGGAAGCGAGGAGAGGGGGGCGGGGAGCCCTGCAGCAGGAAGAAGGTCTAAGTGTGCAGCTGTGCATCCACATGGCACAGGGTGTGACGCTGTGATAGCGACAGTTGGAGAACGCTAGGTAACAGTCCTCTCCGTTGCTGCTTGGAGCTGCCAGGGAACTTTGGGTCCCCCTCCCTATGACTGTACACGTGTTTGCAACCCTTCTGTGTTAGTCGTCTCTCCAGCACTGTGACAAAATGCCTGAGGCAATCAACGTATAAGGAGGAAAGGTTTACCGTGGCTCCTGGCAGAGGTTTCAGGCATGGCTGCAGTCTGTTGCTCTGGGGCTGTCTGGAGGCTTCCCATCAGGTGGGAGCAAGTGGCGGAGGAAGCTGCTCACCTCAGACAGGGAAATAGGGAGGGCGAGGGTCCCGGTATCCCCTCCAAGGGCAGCCCTGATGACCTTCCAGTATCCCTTCAAGGTTACACCCCAGAGACCTCACTTCCGCCACCAGGCCCCCGTGTAAAAGGCTCAGCCACCTCTCAGTAGCCGTGGATGGGGACCGAGCCTCTAACGTGTCACCTCTGGGTGACGTTCATTTCCTGCTTTTCATTCTAAGAACTTTTTGATGTGGTGGTTGCAGCTTCCACTAGTTGGCATCTAGTATTCTAAAAATATGAAAATTATTTCTGAAATCAGAAGATCTGCACTTTGCCGTTCTTACATTTAGAATCAATTGAATATTTGAGCTGAGCAAATGGTTGTATAATCTGCTCCCGAGTTTTTCTAGGCTTAAAAATATGGTGACAAAAATGCCGCACCTAAGAATTAACATGTGATTTAAGCCTCAGTCCTGCAGCCAAGAGTTCTGCTGGTTAATGATACCATCTGAAACTTCATATCCCGAAAATTTTTCTTAGAAAGCATTTTTTGGCGGAGCATGGTGGTGCATCCCAGCTACTTTCTAGGCTGAGGCAGGAGGACTGCAAGTTCAAGGTCAGCCTGGGCAACTCAGTCAGACTCCATCTTAAAATAAAAATTAAAAAGGGTGAGGATAGTTAGGAGTTAGGATAGAAGGTCCATGGATTTGCTCCCCAGTATTGGGAAAAAACACATTTTTTATAGTTTTCCACATTTTGTTTTTCTAAGCTAAGTATTCAGTGTGCATTTAAGTCTGACCTTAAGATCTTCCTCTGTTTTCATGAGAAGAAATCATTAAATTAGTTTGAATAAACTTAGATACACTATGTAATACATCATGCTTTTGAAAAACCAGATCTGGGCACCTTGGTCTCCACTGTTTGCAGGTCCACACGCTGTGTGATCTGTCAGTGAGCAGAGGCGGCCCCTCGGGGGAGACTGTGTGCGCACTTGTGCACGTGTGTGCATGTGTGTCGCACGTATGCCTGCAGGCCTCCAAGAACCTCAGCTGGATCAAAGAATCTGGCTTTCCAAGCTCAGAAGCAGCTCATCCTGGTCCTGACGTGCTGAAGTTCTTACCTCCGGGAAGATATTAGGACCCCAGTGTCGGGGTACAGGGCGTGTTGTAGTGTGTGCCTGGCCACGCTTCCTACCTGAGCCCCTTGATGGTGCTGGGTGTTTCCCTCTGCAGTCAAGAAGCTGAACGCAGGTCTGCAGAGAGGCCGCGGGAAGAGGACCGTGCGTGCTCGCTGAGGTCACAGAGCGTCCCAGCATCTCCTGCACTACTGACCAGCAGTGCCACCCTGGACAAGTCATGTGTTCTCCGTAGTCTGAGCGTGGTGAGTCCTCCCTCTGGGCTGATTCGTCTGGTTTATGAATTTAAGGAGCTCTGGAAAACAGCTGAGTTAGGCTATCTGACTACCACCGCCCTCTCCTTCCGTAGTGAAAACCTTAGATCCAGCGTCCTGGGAGTCATTTTAAACAGCTACTGAATTTGTGCCAAGTTGTTTTGCAACAACAGAAGACTCATGCCATGTTCTTTTTTAATTTTTATGTATTTTAAGGAGAAAAGGTAAAAATAACAATAAAACGGAGTTTCAAAACAGGCTAGTAGGAGAGTAACAGTGATTAATGCATTGCGCCATATTGTTGTCCACATAGTAGTTATTCAGAGTACAAGATATAGGCATGAAATATTGTCCAAAAAATAATAGCACAGACCCTTGTTTTCAGTGAGCTAAGAGAAACCAGCTGTATCACTATCTTAACTGTCTTTCATAATATAGTGTTCTTGAGGGTTATGCACAAAGTATTGGGTTAAAATACAATTGGGAGAAGGGTGCACTGATTAAATGGGATATTTGACATTTTAGATTGATATGGGTGATGCAATTTTGCTTTTTAGCCAATGGTTCAAGTACTGTTTATTAAAAAATCAGGACTGCAGGGCTAAGCACTAGAAGAAAAATTTATGGTTCATTATAGAAGGTTACAAAAAGCACACTAATAATGCCATAATTCTGAAAACAATTTCAAATGATAAATGAAGATTTTTTTCAGACCTCGTTTTTTTTTTTTTTTTTTTTTTGAGATGGGGCTCACTATGTAGCCCAGGCTGGCCTTGAACTTACAGGAATCCTCCTGCCTCAGCTTCCTGAGTGCTGGGCTTAGACGTTCACCACCATGCCTGCTTTAATCTTTTTTATACTTCTTGAAGGGTAAGAAAAGTATGAAACAATTTCTAATTCTCAGTGTAGATGAAGGCCATCAGCATTTAAGAATAGTTAATGCCTCATGACTGACAGGAAGTGTAGAGCGTGCAGTTCAGCTTTCCCCAGTCCTGGTGAAACTGAGCTTGAGGTTGGACAACTGAACATCGTCATATATAGCGAGCATAGAGTGATAGTGATTTTGAGTTTGTTTGGTTCCAGATGTTGTCATTTTTATTTCATGCTACTTATATTTCTTTATGAAACTATGACCACTCAAGCATTACGTGGAGGGACGTCGACCTCTCACCCTTGAGAATGTCATTATGCTGATGATTTGGATGCCCTATGTTGAGTTTTTGGTGCAAGATTTAAATATGAATTTTGCATTACAAACAAGATGAATAATTTATACCTCAGAAACAAGGGAAGATGTTTAGTTACTATGGTTTGTGAATATTCAAGTCTGATAGAAATTTGATTTCCTAAGGATTTGTTAAATCTATGCATACATGAGCATAGATTAAATTTTAATTTAAATGTTGATGTACTCTATAATACCAAAGTTGTAGAATTATAATTGGATTATTAAAAATTCAATTTATAGGTTGCTAAAATAGTGGATTCCAGAACTCTAGCTAGGATTACTGCAGTTACAATTACTCTTGGAAAACGCAGGGATCATTAAATATACTATAGGGAATTTTGAAGTGCTACTGCAGAAAGATCTAGAAACTTTAAATCTACAGTACTTGCATGAACTAAATATGTCAGCTCTGTCCTCACCTCGCACTTGTGAACCCCATGACTTTTCTTGTTCATCCTTGTGGATGTCAGTTGCCAGCCAGCTTTTCTGCGGCCTGTGGAGGGCAGCATGGAGCTCTGCTGTCTGCTCCTGGCCACCCGTTCCCTCCAGGCCAGGATGGAGCCCATCAGGGGGCCACACTGAAAGACACTGGTGGACCAGAGCTGGAGATTTGCTGAGGGAGAATCATCCGGAATCCTGGGGAGGTGTGCACCGCCTTGAGCAGAGCGTGGAGGAAAGGGCTCAGGGTGAAAAGACACACCCAGACTCTGAAGATCCTCACAAGATGCCTCAAGCTGAAGCTTCTGAGACGCGGAGTGGTTTCCATGTGAGGATCCACAGCCAGCACTGATGGCCGTGTCCTGAGACTGGCGAATGGATTGCTTCCATCAGTGCTGGGCCGGGCGGAGTTTCCGGCCACTCCCGTAGATGCCTGAGTCGGCTTTTTCAACAAGTCAGTCATTGGTTGTTGAAGAGGTGGTCATGCACTGTGTGAAGAATTACACCTTTGTTAACTTGTCTGTCTCTGTCTCGATCTCTCTCTGTGTCTCTACACACGGACCTAATTTATTTCTGAGACGTGTAAAGGTGACTCACATACCTACGGCTTTGGTTCCTCAGTACTTCAAGGTATATTTCCCAAGACAGAGCTATTATCTTATTTAAAAATAGTGCAGCTATCGACTTCGGTGAATTTTACATTGATAGCTTTTATCTGACTTACGATTCCTCTTCCCGTTTCTTCAGCTTTTCCAACAATGTCGCTTATAAGCTTTTCTCCCTCCCACGTGGCCCAGAATGGCACGAGCACTGTGCTGAGTTTTCCCCTTGGCCTTCTCAGCCAGGACGACATCTACAGCCTTTTTTTTGCCTTTGAACATATTGATATTCTCAAAGAACCCAACCTGTCATCTTTTTAAAAAATAGTATTATTCTCACTTTAAACTGTCTGATGATTCTTTGGGATTAGGCACAAGTTCTGTCTTCTTGAGCACTGTGTCACAGTTGTGTCCTTCCAAGAGTGTCACACTGGAGTCAGGTGACATCTGTGTGCTGCTGCTGGGCCGTGCTGATGCTGTGTCAGCGGCGTGACAGCTTGTGCCCCAGCGTGTCTGGGCTGCTGGCCCTGTTATTCCATCAAACATGAATCTGAATTCCCTTTTTATGGATGTGGTTAAAACCCATAATCAGTTGACTTTAAGAGCGATCATCCCAAATAAACTTAGCAGGTTGATTCAGTCCAGCCAGGAGACCTCAGAGCAGGGGAGCGGAGGCTTCCCTGAAGGACCAGTCCTCCTGGGGACAGACGCTGTGCTTCTCCAAGGAGAGCCATCTCGCCCTCCCGACCACACACAGGACTTGCTGCTCAGCACAACTGTGTCAGACAAGTTCTTGAGATAAATCCCTTTACATACATTTCCCATGGGTTTTGTTTCTCTGGCTGACCTCCAAATGCTACAGACTAAAATCTGCATTAGTTTCCCCTTGCTGCTACAACAAGTTAACATGATCTTAGTGGTTCAAAGCAATGCAAGATTACCATTTGGTGTTCAGGACTGGATTCCTCACAAGGCTCTGGGAGGCTCCCTGGCCGCGCTTCCTCGGATTGTGGAATTGGCCTGCATTCCGTGGCCCGCGGCCCCACACTTCTACCTCCGCCTCCCTCCTCAGCCTCCGCCTCTGACTTGGAGCACTTCTGACCCCTCTTTCCCTTATAAAGATCTTGGGGCTGCTCTGGGCCCACCAAGACCATCAGGAAAACCCCTCCACTCAAGGTCCTTAGTTTACCACATCAGCAAAGTTGCTTCTGCCACATCAGTCCACAGATTCACGGGACCTGAGCGGTGGGAAGTGGTCATCTTTGAGGAGGAGTCATGATCTTATCCAGGAGGCCCCAGCAATAGTTCATCTTGGGGCAAAGTTCCTCCTTGTCTTTGGGCCTTTGAAACTAGAAAACAAGTTATCTGCATCCGCAATACAATGGAAGGCCAGGCTTAGTATAAAAATCACAGATATTTAAATTAAAAAAGACAGAATAGGAAAGAAGGTGGGACTCCCCAGAGGCAGCAGCTCTGATATCCAGCTGGGCCCTTGCTGAGCGGTTTGAAGCGGACGCGGCTCAGCCTTCTCTCAGGAAGGGTAGCTCCTGCTCGCCACTAGATGTTTCGTCAGTTTGTTTCCGGTCTGTGTGGCTGTAGTAGTCCAACATTCTTCACTGTCATTGTATTTTCTCCATCCCTGTCCGTCCTTGTGGCAGGGTTTCTGTTGGTACCATGGGCTCAGGACATCGTGGACTCCAGTGCGCCTGTCAAGGGTTTGAGCCATCAGATGCAAGGTTCCCCACGGACCTTCCTGTGCAGCCCCATCACTACGTCCAGTCTCTGCTCAGATGGCATAGCCCACCTGTAGGTAGCAGCCCCATATGTTCAGAGCCAGGTGCATGACTGAACACCCTACCATCTTCATCTTCCCAGGAACAGGTTGTGCAAAGGTTTCTCTCCAGGGCCTCTTTCCTGAATTTTCTCGCTTAACATCTTTTTACAAAATCGCCAAGCCCTTGTTCCTTTTTGCATAGCAGTTCTTCACTTGCCTATCTCTTTCTTCTCACATTTACTATGAAGCTGGCCCTTCAGCACAGAGCTTGGAAATATCTTTGGCATCCAAGTTCATGATGGTTATGCTTTCCACGTTACCACAGGACGCAGCTGCTGCACTTCCTGCCCCAGTAGAGGCCGCCTTCCCTCTGACCTCAAGCCTGCGCTTCTCCCCTAACTCTGAGATTTCCTCTGCAGCATCTTTCGCCCCTGTCTATGGCTGGCAGTCTGTCCAGACAGCAGAAGCACCTGCAGGACCGTGTGGACTTCTCAGCTGCTCACCTCACGTCTTTCGGAATCGTCATCAACAGAGCTGTTGAGATCCAGGCCTCACTAATGCCTGCCCAAGGTGGTCTAGAGATTTTCTATAAAGTTCCTACTTTCTCCCAGTCTCTGCTCATCACTCAGTTGCAAAGCCATTTCCACCTCTGTGGGTTGATATCGATACAGTGGCTTCCCACATTCACCCACCAAAATCTATTATTTTCCTATTGCTGTTTTTAACTTTACCACAAATTTGGTGGTTTAAAACAACACAATTTATTATGTTAATGGTTCAGAAATATGAAAGCTTTGGTAGGTTAATGTTCCTTCTGTCAGCCTAACTGTGTTAACTTGAGTGGCTTGGGAGACACCTAGGGGATTAGTAAAGCCACTTCTGGGTGTGTCTAGGTGGGTCATGGAGCTGGGACCATATGGTCCATACCTGGTGCCTGGCCCCTTGCTCTCTGGTGCTGTCCCCTGCTCTTGCTTCCTGGATGCCATGAACTAAGCATCTTTGCTCTGCCATGCCCTTGAGCCATGATGTTCCTGCCTTGGAGCCAGTTTACCATGGACTGAAACCTCTGAAACCAAGAGCCATGTTAAACCTCCCACAGGATGGCTGACTAACACAGAGCTAACTCTGTGTCATCCCTGGATTATTATGCATGATGGCAATGAAAAGTGTTCAAGATGACAGATTTATAACTTGTTAATACAAAGTGAATCTTTTGTCTTTCCTGTGTCACCATCTAAGTGAGAACATTGTCTGAAGATTTAACCCAGTTAAAGTGCCTCTTGGCTGCCTCTCAGCTGCCTCTCCTTTTGGCTGACTTTTACTGTGGAAATAAAGCCATTTCAAAGTTAATAGGAGCATCAAGTTTGTCGAGAAGTTATACATCAACCTTTGGGTAGCTTTAATTAGAGCTAACACAGCCCACCCAGACACCCCCGAGGCTGCAGTGGCCAAGGAGAAGCTGCTCTGGTCATGGGAAGAAGACCACAGCCCAGCTGTGGCCAGACTTACAGGGTGGGGCGGGCTTCTAACTTTCAGAAGTTTGCAGTCTTCCAGGGCCCAGCCCACCTGGCTCGAGGCTGGGGTGGCACCGTCCAGTTTCTCTGGTGCCCTCACACGTGTAGGGCAGGCATCTGCTGCAGAAGTGCTGCCACCTCAGCAGGGAGAAACTCGGTTTCCCCAGCTGTAAATTAGTCCTTGACGTAGGCTGAAGGCTCACCTGCCTCACAGCTTCCCAAGTTCAGGGACATCAGGCAGAAACAAATATCTATAGCACACAAGGCAAATGAGACACGCAACATTTTTTCTTTCCTCCCTTTTCGAGTACTACTGTGGAAAGACGGGTCATTCGGAACGTCAGCCCTTCCCAGTGTTAGAGTGATCCAGGAGGGCTGGCCGAGGCTTCAGTCTCAAGGCTGACTATGAGCCCACACAGCACCGAAACGGAATTAAGGGGTGCACTTTGCCCTACTGTTTCTGGCTGTGGGCCCACAACTGTGAGGACTGGGGCTAGAGCAAGTGACAAGAGCCTGCACTCATTTCAGGACGAGATAGTGTCTACTGGTCACACCTGGAGCTGTAACCAAGAGGGCCCAATAAATCTTTAAAATTCAGACTTTTTCTTTCAGAGTTGGGTTAGCTCACCACCGAAACACGACAAGAAAGAACAGAGAAAAATGCTCTGCGTGGCTCATGAGGCCCGGGGGTGCCCTGGTGGAGTGCGGCTGCTGCTGCACCTGGCTGCCCGGCCTTTGCTGATCTTCATGAGCGCTGGTGAGCGGGGCGAGGTGCTGCTCTTTACTCCTGGGGGTCTTCTGCTTGGTCCTCTTGCACTTGTGTCTCACTAAGAGCTACTCTGGCACAAATCCAGAATAGGCGAAGGAAGCATTTTAAGTCCCCAGCTCCGCCCTGTTGCCCAAGGACAAAGTGGATGGTGCTGGGAAGGACAGTGGCCTTGCTGAGAGCTGGGGACCGGGTTTCTGCCATGCTGAGCCATGCTGCACGGTCAGCGCTTCTGAGGTTTTCTGCGCCTGCGTGACAGCTCTGCCTGGGATGTGGTGCCTGTGTGTCGAGTACCACCACCTTCCGATGACGGAGTCCAGGGCTGGAGAAGGAAACAAAAGAAAAAGGTGAACATGTGCACGGTGTCCCTGCGGGGTCCCTGTGGGCTCCCAGTGGCACATTAAGGAACACGTATGTCGCCACCGAATATCGCCAAGCCCGAGGAGCCAGAGGGCTTGAGCTCCACTTTCCTGCACAACCTCATCTCCAAGGTGCTCGCCCCGCCCAGTGCCGACACACGGCTGCCGAGGATGCGCTGGGGTTGGCAGGGGCCTGGGGTCAGCTGGTTCTCACTGGGTTGGAGCACGGGGCACGGTGGCCTGTGATGCAGCCCCAGAGCTGTCCCTTTGTCTAGACGCAGCATAAGGAGTAGAAGGACAAGGCGGGGACCTGGCTCCACATGTCAGACACACAAGCTGTGACTATCTGGTCCTTAGCGGGTCAACATTTTGATGCTCAGAGCCACCAAACACCAGACTGGGGGAAATGACACCGATCACTCGGGATTAAAGGTGACAACATGTGAATGCGTTGAAACAGCACCGCAGGGGCCGATGGACCTGTGAACGGCAGTGGACCTTCTCTGTCAGACCCGGACGCTTTCTCCCGCAGCTAGCCTCAGGTTCATGACGGATTCTTGTCTTTCTCACTGACCAGTCCTCCTTGAGTGCCAAGCCCTCCTGGACAGGGACGTTGCGGACGAGGTCCACCATCCCCTGGCTCTGCTGTGTCCCCTCCTGGTCCTCGCTGAGTCATTTTCTTCTGTGCCTCAGCCGGCAGGAGAGTAGAGGATTAGGACCTCGAGGTCGCAATACAAAACTAATGAACTCTGAGTTCCTTTAATCAAATCCTTCCTCCAAGGCGCTGGGAAATAGGATGTGAGAAAATGAGCGCTGAGGCAGTGGAGGAGGAGGCGCGCGGACCAGATTGACAGAGGCTCACGTCACTGCTGGGCCTGTGTGTGGGGTCACAGTGCCCACCCTGCAGCCACTCTAGGTTGGTGCCGGGGGGACAGTCCGGCTCTAAGCATGCAAAATTCCCCACCTTTCCCCACCTCAAGGCCAAATATCTCTTTCTTTTTCTTTCACTTTAAATTTTTAAAAATTCTTCTTGGTACGTGTTGCATCACATGGCAATGACATTCCTTGTGTGGAGTTGGTGCGTGTACACAGCAGCTCTGAATTCTCTTCGCATCCTCTTCTTCTTCCCTCTCTCCCCCTCCCTCCATCTCTTGGTCCCCTTCCCATTTGCAAAAGATCTGTCTCCCTGTTTCCTATTGATGTCTTTTGCTTCACTCTTTAATTTGTTTGTACTTTGAGTTTTTATAGAAGAGAAACTTTGCGATATTTAAGTTTATGTTTATTTCATTTCACAATAGGGTCTCAAGGTGCATTTATTTCTCTAAAACAAATGCCTCGTTTCTTCTTTTTTTTTTTTAATGACTTTTTTTTTTTGAACTGGGAATTGAGCTCAGGACCTCGTGCTTGCCAGGCAGGCACCATGCCGCTGAGCTATACCCTGGCCCCTCAAGTTTATTCTTCTTTATGACAGAGTAGTGGTCCATTGTGTGTAAATACCACATTTTCTTTATCCACTCATCTGTTTATGGACACACAAGCCACTTCCAAGATTTAGCTATTATGAGTTGTGCTGCTATAAACGCGGGTGTGCATGCATCACTGTAATATGATGACCTTAACTCTTTCCGGAAGGTTCCTGGAAAGGGAACAGCTGGGTAAAATAGCATTTCTAACTGTAGCATTTTTGAGGAATTTGCATAATGATTTCCCACCAACAACAAAGAATGATTCCTTTTCCTCACAGTCTCTCCAGCATTTGCTGTCATTTGATTTTCTGATGGTTGGCATTTTTTCTGGAGTAAGATGGAATCCTGTGATGTTTTAATTTGCATTTCTAATGGCTGGAGATGTTGAACACTTTCTCAGGTACTTACTGGCCATTTGTACCTCTTCTCAGAAGTGTCTGTCCACTTCAGGTGCTCATGTTTGATTGGGTCTTTTATTTTGAAGATCTATTATTTTCGAGTTCTTTATATAGTCTAGATATTAGTCCTCTGTCTGAAGAGTAACTCAAATTTTCCCCTTCTGTAGGTCATCTCTTCACTTGGGTCAGGAAATACGAGGCACATGCATTTGTATCTGACCAGTTGGTATTCAAGGAGAGCGCTGGGCTCCTGGCCTCGCTGTCCAGCACCGTGCTGTCCTGGCTGGGCTCCTGACTCTCGTATCCTGCTCACTTGTCTCCACACAAGTTCTCCTGCGTGGTGACGCTAGGTGCTCTCCCAAAGGCCTGTCTGCTCCTGAAGTGCAGTCTTTGCTCCTCTTAGCTCAGGCGTCTTCCCTCTGGAGCAGGCATGCTTTGCTCTGTCCTGGCCCGTTAGAACCAGCCTGAGCACAGCACCTGCCCTGTCAGAGCTTTGCTACCAGAGAACAGCAGGGAAGAACAGTGGGATGGGCACAGATCTAGCCAAGTGGGTGTGACTAGCCAGTGACACAGCCCTCTTGGTGGACACACGGGGCATCACATACGGGGCGGCTCAGGAGCGAAGGAGAGGTAGTGTGGTGAGACCCAGTCTCATATAACTGAACCCAACTGTCACCACGGTCTGATGTGCTGACAGTTGCATTACCTGTGTGTTTTAACAGAAGCGTTAAAATCCTGCCCATCAGCATGGATGCAGCGCTTCCTGCCCTTCACTTCCAGAAGCGCTTCTCTGAGTGACCTGGATGAGTCTCTCTGCCTCGGTTTCCTCACCTGGGCCCCACGAGGGTTTCTACTTCACAGCAGAATTGTTAGAATGACATGAGATGCACAGGAGACTTCAAACAGTGCTGACAAATAGTGTTATTTCTCAAAATCTAAAGTCCAGCTCCTTAAATTAGAATTAAAATTTCCAGAATTCTGTGCTGAGTTTCATGAGGAGCCCCACACTTGGGCTTGGATTCACTCCATTGGGACGTGGACCTGCTGTGGTGCTGGCACCTTCTCATTTCGAGTTCCTGGAGGAAGGGGGTGGAGGAGGACTGCGCTGCACAGGTCCACCCACTCCTGTGCCTCCAGCAGATGGCGAGGTTGGCCTATTCCCACTGTGTAGAGGAGTCATCGGGGTGCAAGTAGGTCTCAATCCCACGTCTTCCTGATCCCAGAATCAAATTCTGTGCACTGCCTGTGATTTCAGGACTCTTGGTAGCATTTTGACTTCTGGCCAAAGTAGAAAAATAAGGCCAGGCCCTGTCTTGTGTCTTTAGTATTGTTTTCCTCCTGGTTAGAGATTTCTGGGCAGCCAGATCCCCATTGTGTGCATTTCTAGGTGCTTGGTCTGAGCCATTGACTGCCCTTTTCATCCAGTTCATTGCTACTCTCGAGAAGTCCTTTTTTTAAAAATTAAATTTGATATTTCAGAGTTTTACAGTGTCCTCAAGCCCCTTGCCACGGGACATTCCTTCTTAAAGACACCAACTTGTCCATTTAGCATTGGACAAACAACACTGGAAACAAACAACAGATATGGGGGCATTGCCCCATTTGGGTCTCTGTGGCTAGCTGGAAGCAAATGAGTCATTAGTTTGACATTGTTTTCTAAAAAAACAAGCCCAAATTTGACAATTTAACATGACCTAATTTGAAAGGTTATATATATGTATATATATATATATGTGTATATATATATATATGTATATATATATATGTATATATATATGTATATATATATGTATATATATATATATAGGTTTTATATATGTATAAAGGGTTTATATATATATATATATATATATATATATATATATATATATATATATATGTATATGATACAGGTTGAGTATCTGTATTCTAAATTTGAACCTCTTCCAAAATCTGAAACTTTTAGAGCCTTGGCAAGATGCCACTCATGTGACATTTCACACCAGGGAACTTTGTTTCCCGCCTGAAATTCTGACAGCTCTCTGGCCTGACCGGAAGCCTGCCTCAGTGCCCGCCATCCGCTTGCTGCCTGTGGTGGGGCTTGAGCTCGGGACTGGCCGAGCTCGGTGTCCTCCTGCTTCTCTCCCTCTGAGTGTCCACCTGCAGGGCGGCTGCTCCAGCTCCTCCTTGCCTGTGGATGGAGTTATGGGTTTAACTCAGCCCTGGAGGAGCCACGTCTTCCGTTCCAGGTTCAATCAGTCGTGACCTTCTCTGTCCGATGCTGACCAACGTCTCTCAGTTGGCTACGAGCATGGTGGACAGCACGGTCTCATCAAGCTTCTTAGAGCAGCACCCGGGTGGATGGCGCAGGGCCTTTCCCCACCCGCGGCACCCACTGATGGCGAACACTGCAGGAACAGACTTTGCAAGGTGCTCTGAGAGCCGCCGGAAGAGCTTCAGAAAATTTTTAGTCTGCAATGAAATAATTCACTGCCTGACTTCACCAGCAGTTTTTAGTCCCTTGGAGCTCTGTCCTATGGTTCTTCCATAGAAATTCAAGCATCGTGAGGATGGATTAAAAATGTCAAGCAGCACAGTTTCCTGAGCACTGCGGATGCCTCCCTTTCCTACTTGGAAGCACGGGGGCCCTGGGATGTGGAGGATAAGTACTGCAGCGGCAGGGGCGTAGAGAAAAGAAGGAAAGGGGTCCGAGGCCCTATTGGGCCTAAAGCTCGAATTGCATGATCAGTCATAAACTTCGGCCTCTGTCCTCAGAAGAAGATGCACACAGTGACTGTTGGCGGGGTGAACATGGGGGTGTCGCTACACATCGGCTTGTGGTGTGTATAGAATACAAAGCCACTGATCTGAAGGGCGTCCCTTTTATACTTGACTTTTTGCACATCCCTTGGACATGGTGCCCTGCTGTGAAATCTTTACTTGACTTATTGTGACACCTATAAATAAGATGAAAACTTTGAATTAAATAGTCTCTAAGGTGACTGTAGATTTGTAGTAATGAGTTAATAAAGTATCTCATTACATTTCAAATATTTATTTCCAGTGGTAAAATAAAGAATATCCCATAAAAGATCTTTAAATCATGGAGTAAAGTGTTTTGTTCAATAACGTTCTTCTCTCTATAAATTTAATATTAAAAGTGAACTTACTGATGTGAGAACCAATACACGTTCAAGTTAATGAGCTCGCGGGCGCCAGCTCATCAATAAACCATGTGTAGTACGTCCGTGTCGCTCCTGTCGTGTCCGGTACCAGCGGGCTGGGGCCGGCTGACTAAATTGCTGGAGTTCCGCCCCACTGGAGCCAGGCTCTTCTAATGAGAGGATCTGTCATCGCGCGGGTTTCCTTCTGACAGTTACAGACAGTGGTAGCGTCACGCCTAGCATCACAATGTTCTATTCTGATCCCAGAATGAATTCTCTTATTTGTTCCCCTTGAAAAATGAGAGGCACAAAAAGGCAGCGCTTCCACCGGAAGTTTCCGCGCGCCCAGCCCTACCGTTCCTGCGCAGGGGAGCGCCGGGCGGCCGGCGAGGGTGCACCCGGCCTCGCGGGAGCCGGGTCCGCAATGCGACCCGCGTTTCGTTCCTTTCGAGGGGCCGAGTGAAGGAACGATAAACTCTCACACTCCGCTCCTTGTATAATAAATTACACCGTCTATTACGGAAACTACTCTGGCTCTGATTTCAGAAAACTTCCTTTGAGAAAACTTGATCATTATGACTGAATAAACCCAGCCTGGCATGCACAGGAAGCAGCATTTTTAAATATCGAAATGGACTTGCTGGCAACGGGTGCCTTTTAGTTTAACTCGGTCCATCCATTGGTTTAATTAAGGCCAATTATCACAAAAGTACTCTGCCCTGGTACGCAGATCAAGAGCGCGGAAGACATTAAATAAGAAGGCAGTGACTCCAAGATGGACGCGTCGTGAACGTCCAGAGCAGCCTGGAACATTCCCAGAGTTCCCAGGGGGGACCGCGAGCCTTCTGCGCAAGCGCGTCAGTCAGGGCCGAGGCCCGTGCCCCCCAGCGTCACGCGGGGGGGGGCACTTCCCAGCGCTCCCCGCGGCCGGGTCAGGAAGGGGCCGCGCAGTCGCTGGCAGCTGTCACCTGAGCTCCTGGTCTGCGACTTGGGACGTCTCCGTCAGTTCCGTGGGGGGCAGGCTCGTGGCTTTCTCCACTAAAGGTCGAGTCACGAGAACGCCACTTGTGGGGTGACAGAATCAACTTCATAACCGGCATTTTAATTTATTTCAAACCTTATTGTCAGTCTACACCAAAAATGAAAGTCATCCCTCACTCGCTACTGTGTGGGCTGCAAACAAATAGCGCTGGGAGCTTCCAGTGGAGAAACCCTGAACACCTCCTACTCTGGAGAAATTTGTTTCCTGCATTCCATGAGAAGCAACGTGTCGCCGACCACTTCCCTTTGAGCTCCGGCTAACAGGAGGTGCATGGTAGTTAAAAGTCGGTGACTTATTTAAATTGTTTTCTTTCATTTCCTAGTAATTTTTATATTTTAATGTATGTTTATTTTGTATTATTTCAAGTAGGTATTTTGGCAAACAGACTACATATGTAGTTTCTGATGATCTTCATTTTGAATTACTGTATATATGGGAATATGTTTTTATTGTGAATTACCTCTGAGACTTTTGGAAATGGTGAGATGAAAATATAAATATACAAATGAAAATGAAATCTAAAGTAGGAAATGACCAGCGTCAAGCAGGCTCAGTCCATCGAAGGATACAGAACAAGGGGAAAGTGAGGCCCACACCCTGTGCCTCAGAATTTACAAGTTATAAATAAAGCCAAGGAACACATACGTGATGTATGTACACACACACACACACACACACATGACATACCTTTACAAATATGCTCTTGTAACAACAGATGTATCACTGCAAGTGCACAAGACGTCAAAGAGAACCGAGTTTAACGATTGTCCAGGAAGTCACTGCATTCAGCAAGGAGAGGGAGGAGCACTTTCACGTTAGTGCCCTCTGGGCTGAATGTCTTCACAAGCTGTTTAATAGCTTAAATAATATAAAATAAAAAGATCCAGTTTCCCCTAGGGCTGGGAAGTGTGGGCAGCGGCTTGGCGGCTTTGAGGGCCTGAGGTCTGGCCAGCGGTGTCTCCTCTGCCCTGGGCCCACTCCTCCCTGGGTCTCTCTGCCTCTCCCTTTCCGGGTGTCTCAGAGGCAGGGCTGTCTGCTCTGGGCAGCTGATTTCCCTGCCGTCGGCAGCACCGACATCGGCATAGTCCTCCGGGTCCGGGGGCGCTCGTGTGAGCCGAGGTGGGGGCTCTTTTCCTCGTGGCCACGAGCTCAGTGATTCTCAGCCACCTGGTGGGCTTCCACAGCTTTGTAATGAGGGCAAAGCTGTCGCTGGATGCACGAGGCTGCAGATAAACGGTCTGGCACCGATCACACTGTCTCCGGCCTCTGGGACTCTGAGAACTCAGAGAGGCTGGGGGGTTCTCATTGTTGAACGGCCTCACACTTGATGTCTTCTATGTAGACGTCACACAGCGCAAGCCCTCTCAACACACTCGGGTGCTTGTGGCCCAGGTGTGCTCTGGATAAGGGGGAAATAAAGCTCCGTATGTGTGAGACGTGCACAGCACCTAGGGACACAGGTCTCGGATCGATAGAGTAATCCGATTCTTTTCTTTCGGTGGAGACGCCTATCCCACCAAGGCAGACGTGAGAGACGGGAGGTGGGGAGCTTTTCAGTGGCTAAAGCTCCGTAAATAAAACTCCTTTGCTCCACTCCTTTGAGAACGTGGAAGTCAAGTGGTCACTGATGACCGTGTGGTTAAGGCACAGCCACATCTCCTACTGCCCAGCAGACATTGTCTAGAGCACGCCGTCCACCAGATCTATCCCAGCACTCTGGGAAACGGCCATTTCCTGTCCATATGTCTTTCAGAAAGAAATCCACACCCGGCCCGGCATGGGAGCACGGAGCAGCTGCTGCCCGGCACCGCGGTTTACTGTTGCAGCCTGGGCCAGGTGAGGCCACACCACACACTTTCTAGTTACTCTGCTCCTGTTAGCTGGCATTTTATTCATTAAAGGTGCATTTGCAAAGTAAACACTAATAACCCTGGTGCCGCAAGACTGAAGCACTGTTCCCTGCGAGGATAAACCTGCACACCGAGTGCTCTGCAGACAGGAAACCAAGAGGCGTAATTCGGATCCATCTCCATCAAATCCCCCTCCACTCTGCCCCGTAATGTAATTAACATTGCGGGGCTCATGGCTCTTTTTAAGGGAATTAGAAGCCATGAGTCATCTGGGCATCAGTGGAACAAGTTCTTCTAATGCAAAATGACTCAATCTCAGAGATTGCTATCTGGCAGCAATCCGAGATATCGACCTGAAAGCCAGCACTTAATCTGATTTAGGGCCTCTTAAAGTATTCTTCAAACTTGGCCAAACATTGTTCTGGAAAAAAGATTGAGAATTATTCCAGGAGTCAAATGTGGTCTGAGCTGTCTCAGCTTTGTTACTGATTCCTTTTAATAATTGCATTTAATTTGGAAACCTATGGACAGAGGTGCTGAGGGAGAAATATGACTATGTCCAGTAAAAGAAGACTGAGTGTATGGAACAAAGAGAATATAGAAATAGAAATCTTCACTGAAGAGACGTACTGCTGTTCCACTTCAGGGTTCTTAATGTCCGGATTCAGCCTATGAATCTGTTTAAGGACATTTTCATGGTGGTTTTAATAGCCCTGGAAGTAGAATTTTTGTGGGCATTGCCATGGTGCCCTGGGGAGTACTGAGGGAGCCGTCAGCGTGGTAGGCTTTTCCTATGTGACATATTTCTAGTTGGGTGATGTGGCTTGTGGGTAAGGGCCACAGTGCTCCTTTTCATTCTTCCCAAATTGAAGAAATGCAGAGTGACAGCAAGATGGCACAAGGCTGACTTCGGTAGAACAGGGCATGAGGTGAAGTCTATAAAACTCTCAAATGGGAATGACAGTGACAAATGGCTGAGTCCCCATTAGTCCCCACTCCCTGCACATCACTTCTCAGTACAACTTGTAAACTGATTTCTTTGCATCACAAGTTATGTTTCCACGTTCCCTAGGGTTTATAATTCCACAGCCATGAGTGTGTGCAGGCTCTCCTACCCCACATAGACTCATCTCCTGCAGTCCATGGAGTCAGACTTGAACCCTTTTACCCTTCACCAGGGATGACTTCTGTCTTTGGATGTAGGAGGCACTGAAAGAACTTGTGTGCAAAGCAACGTCTGTCATGGCAAAGCTCTCTTACTCGATATTGTTTAGGAACAGGTGACCTAGCATCTATCCCACATATCCTGCCTGTTACAACACCTGGTGTTTCCTTGAGAAGACAAGAAGATGGTTAAAAACTTCAAGCCAGGGCTGGTGAGATGGCTCAGCGGCTTAAGCGCCTGCCCGGCAAGCACGAGGGCCCAAGTTCGACTCCCACATACGAAAAAGGGGCCAGTGATATCGCTCAGCGGCACGGGCTCCTACTGGCGCGTGAGGTCCTGAGGTCGACCCCCCGGTACCCACAAAAAAAAAAAAAAAAAAAAACTTCAAGCCAGTGACCTCTTTCTACTGGCTTTTGGGCAGAGTCCTCAAAGACCTGAACTGTTACTTACAGAAAAGTATTTGGAAGAAAATTAATACCTCTGTAAAATGTTACTGACATTTTTGTTCTGGAAAGTCATCTGAATAATTGTCTGACCTGCCAAATTTTTAAAAAAGGCTTAATCTGTAGGCTGGATGTTAAAATGATCTTTCCTTCCTTTTTGTTTGTGGAAGTTATTTACTACAACTAAGTTTTCATTATATGAAGGAAACTATCTAGATGGAAAAGTGCCATGATGATAATTTACATTAAAATTGGAATTCAAACCAACTAGAGAAAGCCAAGATTGCTAAATTCCAGTAGATAGGATCATTTAAAACCTTGAGTGAGATTCTTCTTAGATGATTTATTTGCCTTCTATAAAATAGACACACCAAAACACTGATTTTTAGCAGGAAGGGAATTCAGACATTTAATCTAAATCATCCTGTTTTATGAGTTTGAGGCCAAACAATTTAGTGATTTTCCAAAGTCACATGATATATATCTGTTCCATGATTAAAATTAAAACCCAAGACTTCTTCATCCTGTGCTCTTTGTTTTACCCCCCTTTTTTCTACCTCAACAGATAACAAAATTATGAGCAATAATTATGTTTGAAATTACAATAAACCAGAAGCTATAGCAAGGCACTGAGTAGAGTGGAGAATTTGAGAGGCTCCTGTCATGTCTCTAAAAGCTTGTGTGGGGCCAGTGAGATGGCTCAGTGGCATAAGTGCCTGCCTGGCAAGCGCGAGGTCCTGAGTTCGACTCCCGGAAACCACATACGAAAAGAGGGCCAGTGATATCGCTCAGCGGCATGGGAGCCTGCTGGCGTGTGAGGTCCTGAGGTCGACCCCCAGTACTCACAAAAATAAATACATAAATAAAAAATAAAAAATAAAAGCATGTGTGGTACTTAGGCGTCAGTGCCCAAGTTCTGGCCTAGGTGATCTGGGTGAGATGTGAGGGCTTCTGCTTTTAACCAGCTGGTGTGCACCAGTGCAGGAGCCAGAGTTCCTCATGTTCCATTAATTATGGAAATGGAAACTTCTACACAATTCCAGTTATATGACTAATGAGGTCACAGATGCAATTCAATTACATTGAAAGAAATATGCTGCACTTATAAATTGTGGATTAAATAAGTGAAAGTGACTTATTAAATAAGTTCCCAACACTCTCACACTACTGACGTGTTGCCTGAATTTGACCAATATAAGATTTGCAGCCAGGCATGGTGGCACATGCCTATAATCGTAGCACCAGGGAGCTGAGGGAGAAGGATCGCCACAAATTCAAGGCCAGCTTGGGGTACATAGTGAGTTCAAGGCCAGCATGAACTACATAGCGAGATCCTGTCTCAAACAAAACAAAACAATGCAATATCTGCGGATGAACAAATGTCCGTGATGCTCAAAGCTAGGCCCGCAGTGCTGAACAGAGAACAGACGGGCGTTGTCCGTGGTTCTGAACAGTGATCTCCCACAGGCAGGGTCCTAGCTCTCACTCCCCTGCTACCACCCTTTCCTTGCGAAGTAAAAGCCAGAGTACTGCAGTAGAGGAAGGAAATGCTCACAATGAACGGAAGCTGCAATAAATAATAACACGAATCCAGGACACTAGCTTGCAAATGCTTGATTGCTATCCAGTAGTAGTTGGTAGTGTTGGCTCCACACAAGAAAAGGGGATTGTAAACTTGTTTTCATGTAGGGTTTATTTACACTTCTGTATGACAATTCTACGAGAGTAATGGGTGGGAGAGGTGAGTCTTGGCCATCCCAAGAAATAGTAAGAATGTAGTCAGGAGCAGCACATTGATTTGCAGAATCTTTAGTGTTCTTGGGGCTCTGTGATGGAAGCAAGGACATTCCTAAAGGGCTTATAGTTGTAAGACTAGTGCAGAATCTTTAGTGTTCTTGGGGCTCTGTGATGGAAGCAAGGACATTCCTAAAGGGCTTATAGTTGTAAGACTAGTGCAGGGGTCTGTGGCACAGCCTCTTTTTCTCCCTCCTCACTGCTTGCTTCCTTCTCTTCTCTTCTCTCCTCAACCCCTCCCCACATTCTCATCAACACTGTCGAGGCCTCTCAGTTATGACTTAAAATTTCCTAGTGGTATCACTTCCCTTCCCACTCGTGGTCAGGACTTTCCTCAGAGTCGGGTGTATTTCTAATTCAGGGCCAGCACATGATGCTGTGGCCTGTCCCCTTAATCGGTGCCAGACAGATGTAGAATCCAAGGTGTGTGAGCAGGGTGGGATTGTGTCATCAGGAATGCAGGCTCACTGTAGCAACGGATTTGGCTGATGTCTAAAGGGGCATGTCTTCCTTCTGGGAATCACTGCAACCATCCAAATCTCAAAAAGATTTCAAAAAAGAGGTGATTTTCCACCTGGTGGAGAGTAATAAAATCTGATTGCCCACCTGTTGCTCTTGGCTCTGCAGCTGTTAGGTGGCTGCTTCACCTCCTGCTAACAGATGCTTTTCCAAGCAATTGGAAACAAAATAGTTACTGCTTTTTCTTCCACAAAAATAATTATCAGTAGGGCTTCAGGAAGTGCAATGGTAATGAGATTGTCCCCAAAGGAAAGATTGTGACTCCAGGATTGGCATGAAATACCAATCGCAGTAAGTGGTGCCCTGAGGAGTTGTAAATTTATTTCCCAGTAGATACCTTTAATCCAGAGGATTTTAATAGAGGAAATGGAAAGCCTACTTGGTAGAACTGAGTCCTGTTTGTAATAGTAACTTCCCAGATGTTTACTCAGCAATTAGTCAATATTTAATATATCATTGCTTCTAATAAAAGCTGTTGGTCTCTGATGGCACAGAAACTGATGAAAGTTATGAGATCAGCAGTTATTTTAATTAGAATGTTTTAATGAAGCAGTTTCAATTCTGGAAGATTGGTCATAATTGGGCCCAAAAGTCCCATCTTCTCTAGACAGAGGGCAGGGTGGGTAAAGAGGGGATGTTAGATCCCTGCACGTGCACAGGGCCACACTCTGATTTGGAGTAGCAGTGGCAAGGGAGCACCGTGCTTGGTCAGCTGCTTGGGGGAATTCTGCATCGCCACATATTCTCTCCAGCGTGCACTTACTATGCATGGGCTTTTCCCTGCACAGACCTAGGCTTTTTGTGGGAAAGACAGAAAGCTTCTCTTATCTTTCCTTCAGGAATATAAGAGGTTTATAGAAAAACCAGGCATGGACTAACCAGTGAGTTACCCTGAAGCCCCTGTCAGGCAAATCTGAGGGAGTGAACGGCTGAATGCAGTATACAAATCAAATTCAAAGTAACAGGATGGGTACTGTGGGGGTACAGTTAGTCAGAAAGGCTGGCTGCAGGAAAGACTGAACTCACTTTCAAGGTATTACATACTGAAGTGATTAATAACCCCAAGGAAATTGGGATCTAGACAAGATGCTATAAATGGGTGTCCATGGCAACTACCCCTGGCATGGGAGGGGCTGACTGGGGGACAATGAGGTAAATGATCAAGGACTCAGACACCTGGGTTTCACCTTTCCCTGCAAACTTGACTCTCACCCTTTAGGTTACCTTCCTCTCCTTCATGTTCTCCTCATTTATCAGTTAATAAATATTCACAGAGTTGCAGGTCGTTAAACCAAGTACACGGACCCTCCTCTGCTTAAAGGGATGAAACACTCTCTGGCTATCAGAAGGGTTTATTCTTTTATCCGACATTTATTACTGGAAACCAAGGCAACACTGCTCTCAGGTGTGCTCCCTTTATTGGGAACAGAACATCTAGCCAAGAAACAGTAATTTCTCATTTTCAGTAAAACCTAATGATGTGTTTGAGAATGGCCCAGCAGCGCCTAAAATTCAATATGTGCAAGCATATCAGACCAAGCAAGTGAGCTGCTGAGCTAACGTAAATCCTACCTTATGCATTAGCAAAACTAAGTGAGCAGCAACATTTTATTTATCTTATACTATCATACTACAAGTTAATGCCAATCTTCATGCATTAAGTCGCTGTTGCTGAAGTCAGCAGTTCAGACAAGGCTTAGAGCTGCTTGGGAAGAGCAGGCCAACCTGTGGGCAGCTACTGTGCCATAGAGGACAGGAAAGGACTGCTAAGAAGAGTCCTCTCAGGGGCTGTGGTGGCCCTCACCTGTAATCCCAGCACTCTGGGAGGCTGAGGCAGGAGGATCTCAAGTTTAAACTCAGCCAGAGAAATTTAGAGACTTAGTAAGGCCCTGTCTCAACAAGGGTTAGGGATTTGGCTCAGTGTGAAGGCAGCGAGTCCAATCCCCAGCAACACGCGCACACGCACACGCACACGCATACGCATGCGCACGACACTCCTCTAGGGTCAGAACAAACCTGACTCTCCTGTAGAAACGGCCCTGCATTGATTGCCTTGGACAGTGGCCAAAATTTATGCCTCGGAATGTTATTGAAAATAATAGAGCCGTTGTCTAGGGAGTTTTGGAGGCCAACATCTGGGCAAGGTTGGGGAAAGAGACATAAAAAATGGCCTTCAGAGACCGCTGTCACCCCTGGTGACTGCCTGCCTTGGCTGCCAGGCTCTACACAAGTGTGCAGCAGCAGCAGCAGCTCTGGAAGAGGGGGAGCGGCCTCTGGGCCGCCACAGTAGACCATCCAGGTGGCCATGTTTCCAAAGGTGAGATTTGTAAGGAATCGCAAAACTGGGACCAATGCACAGTAAAAAAAACCAGGTGACAAAGTTGCCAGTAAGAAAGCTTAGACAGCAGATTAGAATGAAAAGCTGCATGAAAACAGCTACCGTAAATATGTTCAAAAACTAAGTGCTGTTATTCTTATAGAAGTAAAGCATGAAGACAACATCGTACCAAACAGAGATCGTCAGTAAAGGGAGAGAAATGATTAAAAGTGACAGAAACTCTGGAATTGAAAAGTAAAATAACTGAAATGGAAAATTCACTACTCAGTAATATATAGAAACTCTCATAAAATGATCAAATTTGAAGATGCGTTGATAGAGATTATGCAGTCTAGAAGACATTAAAAAGGAATGAAGAAAGTGATCAAAATCGCAGGGGAATGTGGACAGCGTTACATGCACTGGCCAGCTGGCTGACCACTGCACACGGTGAGCACCAGGAAGAAGAGAGAGGGCCACAGCAGACACACAAAGAGACAACGGCGGGAACCTTCCACATCTGGCGTGAGAGAGAAATGCAAACGTCCAAGTCTCCACAAATGCAACTGGGAGAAACACAAAGAATGTACATGTACGACATTACGAATGCCCAGGGCCAAAGCCACTTCGAAGTGGAGAAGGGAAACGGTGCCTCCCCAGGAGCCAGCAGGGGAAGCGCTCTGCCCTCGGGGTCGCAGGTGCGCACCCCGCGCCTGGGAAACTCCCACCCACCCGCAGCTTAACCCAGAGAGCGGTCCTTCAAAAGTGAAGGTGGCGTGAAGATAATCCCAGTGGACAGAACCTGAAAGATCTGTGGCTAATGTGAGTTGTGAGTTTTCTCATGCTGAAAGCAAAGTGAATGAGAGGAGTAACAGAAATTCACCTGAGAAAGGGTTTTCACGTAGTGAAAAAAGGAAATCGAAATGCATTTCTCCTCCCTTAGTAGTAAAGGAAAGTTTGTTTGTTTATTTATTTATTTCTGGAGACAGGGTCTCTATGTAGTTCAGGCTGGCCTTGAATTTGTGGCAATCCTCCTGCCTCAGCCTGTCATGTGCTGGGATGACAGCGTGCACCACCACGCTTGGCATAAATACATTTTAAACTTTTTTTTCATTTAGAAAATTAGAACACATTTTGGAAGTATAATTTTTTTCTTTTTTTTCCGTGGGTACCGGCGGTCGACCTCAGGACCTCGCGCATCAGCAGGCGCCCGTGCCGCTGAGCGATATCACCGGCGCTTTCTTCATATGTGGGTTCTGGGAGTCGAACTCAGGCCCTCGTGCTTGCCAGGCAGGCGTGTACGCTGCTGAGCCAGCTCACCGGCCCTGGAAGTATAATTTTTTTTTTTTTTTTTTTGTGGGTACCAGGGGGTCGACCTCAGGACCTCGCGCGCCAACAGGCACCCGTGCCACTGAGCGATATCACCGGCCCCTTTTTCGTATGTGGGATCCGGGAGTCGAACTCGGGCCCTCGCGTTTGCAAGGCAGACACTTACGCCGCTGAGCCATCTCACCAGCCCCAAGAAGTATAATTTTTAAAAGGGCAGCCATGAAGAGCTTTTCTGGCCAACACTTCTTTTTCTTCTAAGGGCTTATTGTGAAAGATTTAAAGCTGTTTCAAGACAGATTTTAATGGAAAGTCTTCTGTCTTGGCTTCTATTTTTGTTTCTAAAACTTTACCCCTAGCAGAATGAGGCTCTTCGTGATGTGTCTTTCCCCCGTTACACATCTTGATCTCTTTAGTGCACTTTCTCCTTTCCAAGAGTAAATCAAGAGACAGCGGCTCTTTGGCTCCGATTGTAAATCTGATCTCGCCAGCGCAGTGCTAAGTACCCATGGGCTCCAGCTGCTGCTTTGGAACCACCTCTGTGGAAGGCGCGGGCCCCCAGCTCCTGCCTGGGGCTGCGCTCCAGTCACAGCGAGACTCTTCCCAGGCCCGAGGAGCCCCTGGCCCCGGTGCTGCGCTGCTGCTGGCTGGCTGGTCCTTGGTGCCCTGTGCTTCCTGGGAAGCACAGAGGCTGTTTGGCTGGGAGAGGACGTGTCCACCCCAGCTGGGAAGGCGACAGAGGGCATCTCAGTGCCTCAGGCCCTGTGTCTCTGTCCAGGCGTCTGGGGGCTTCCATGGTGGGGAGAGACCCACGCTCATCCCACCATTCTCAGCTGCTTCTCCTCCTTTGGAAACAAGGGGCCCAAGTGCGTCCTGCCCACCTTCTGTGCTGGGAGGGGAGGGGCTCCCACACCCTCAGCTGGGGAGCTGACAGAAGCAGCTCAGCTTCTCCAAAATATTATGTTTTACTTTCTGGGTGGCTTTATTTTATTGGTACATTTTAGATAAACACAATGATCACATTCATCATAGGGAATTTGTACCTGTACATGAGATAACTTGGTTCGTTTTTTCCATTCCCCTCCCTGCCCTTCAACCCCTCTTCCCCTCCTTATTTACAAGTTTTGTTTCCATTTTTCCTTCTATTCTCTTTCTCTTGTTTTTCTTTTCTCTTCCACCCTTTCCCCCTGCTCCTCTCTTGTTCTCCTTCCCATTTGAATATTTTCTTCCCATTTCCCAATATCTATTATACACTTTAGTCTTTATTTATACTTTCCATTTCTCACATCAGAAAAGCAATGCAGTATTTAAACATGTGTGTATGATTTATTTCACTTAAGAGGATGGTCTCAAGGTGCATCCATTTACCTAGGAATGTCTCAAGCTTATCCTTCTTTATGACAGAGTAGTACTCCATTGTATTGAAAAACCACATCTTCTTTTTTTTTTTTTTTTTTTTTTTTGTGGGTACCGGGGGGACGACCTCAGGACCTCACGCGCCAACAGGCACCCGTGCCGCTGAGCGATATCACCGGCCCCTTTTTCGTATGTGGGTTCCGGGAGTCGAACTCGGGCCTTCGCGCTTGCAAGGCAGGCGCTTAAGCCACTGAGCCGTCTCACCGGCCCAAAACCACATCTTCTTTATCCAGAGTGTGGGAAGCATGCCCTTCATGACTTCCTTCTCTCAAACTCCTTCCCACTCTTCATTTTCCATGATCTGTTTTTCTACCTCATCCCATAGTCGTAGCCCCTGCATCCTGCTATCTGTATCCACTTCTGGGGAGGCTTCAGGCCTCCTGATGAGACAATTCCAAGATGTTGCTCCACTGGGGCAGGGCCGACATCAGAACTTTGTTGCCTCCATTTTTTCTGAAAATTCATATGGGAAAGTCCAGTTCCCCATGGCCAATGAATGCTAATGTGTTTCCTCAAATGCGGGGAAAGGTTTGTTGACTGCTTTCTTATGAGAAATACGCTGAAATTAATTTCCCGGGAAGGTGAAGGTAGTTTTCCTACAAGGACTTTTTATTTACAAGAACCTTCCTGCAATGAAGTTTTATCAGTTCAGAAATAAATAATTAAAGTGGTCCCCAAACACAGGTAAAGAGGGTTCAAAAAGAAAATTGGTAAGCTGTGTCCTGACATTAGACAACATCGTCAAATATCCTTAGTAAGCTGGGTGGTCACATGTGCAAGTTCTGAGAAGAAAGATAAGGACTGGTAGTCGCTTTGGGTATGAGGACCTTTTAAGTCACAGCCAGTATAACCCTTTCATTGTGCAACAGGAGCTGTGAAACACCGGGTCAAGGTCACACAAGCTAATTGTAGCTAATTTTACCCAAGTCAGAACCAGGGTTCTTATTTTCTAATCCTAAATCCAACCCTCCCATGGCGTCTAATTGTAGGTGACAATGGGATTCACATTGCAGATAAAGGCAGTTGGATCTTCCAGTTACAAGAAGGCCCAGGGCCGGAGATATAGCTCAACAGCACAGCGCCTGCCTGGCAAGCTCAAGGTTCTGGGTTCAATTCCTGGTACCAAAAAAAAAAAAAGTACAAACAAACAAACAAAACCCCCAAAGTCAAGAAGGCCCAGGGAGTTTCAGGAGCAAGCAAGGAATGACGCCCTCAGAGCTGGGCGTGGACGTGAGTGCGGACAGCGCAGTTTAAACCCCAGTTCCACCCCAGGGCGCGGTGTTACTGTCACCCAGCGTCTTTCTGTGTGCGCTTCTCTGCTGGTGAGATGGAAAGAACAGGGAGAGCAATGGATGCAGTGCTTCTCTTCAGGACTGTGAGGAGCAAGGGACTCAGAGCTCAGAGCATGGGGTGGGGCTGGGCAGTGTCAGATGCAGCGCTGCTCTGGTTCTCTGCTGAGAAGGACGCGGAGCTTCTGCAGTCACGGTTCAGTCGCCCCGCTCCCCAGCCTACTGGCGGTGCCACCGGGGCTAATTTACAGAGGCTGTTAAGTGTCAAGTTTCTTCTCTATAAAATAAATATCTTTCTCCTAGGAGGATTAAACGACATAGTCCAGTAAATCTTTACTAAAACATCTGACAAATGGCGAGCAGCTAATAATTAGTTATTACTATTGGTACCCTTACTAGTTAACGAACCTTTTCCTACCCAGGATACAGAGCTCCTAGGATTATTTCAGCCTTAAATGATACAATAGAGTTGTTCACGAATGACAGTTGAAGGCCATGTGTAGTTGGCATAAGAAAACAAGCAGAAGCAGGCCATATGGTAGTGAGTTAGGTTGGATCTCCCCGCCGGTCACCATGCCGGGAGCTCTGCGGGCCCTGGGTTCCCTCTGAGGATGAGGCCCTGGGCCACGTGTGTGTTCACGCCTTGCCAATGGCATCGCCACCTTTACAGAAAATGTTATAACGTGTGAGTGGGTCCAAGGTTGTTCTAATTTCATAAATACTGGTATTTCCTCAGATAAATTCTGCAGTTATGAAACAACTGCTGTGTATTTATTGTTCACTAAGTGAGACCAGAGCCATCCATCTTTTTAAACATGGCTGATGATTCCTATGCTCATGATTTTTGGAACGTAAGGATTCTTTCTCTCAGAATGTGAAGGACAAAAGCTAGAAATTCACACATTTTCCCTTCTGACTCTTGGGCCACCCACTGGGACCGGCTTCAAAACAGATAGCTTATTTGACCCCTCTTGCCTAATTTGAAACATTTGAACACCAAACGTGAATGCGATGCTTTCAGCATTTCTGGTCACAAAGAATTTTGTCTGCTTGCAGCCCACCGTTGATATGGTTTTCACACCAGAATAATTAATGTTTTCACTGGGATACTCATTCCATGTTGCTTCTGGCTGTGAATTTTGATTAGATGCTAAGAGAAGGGGATTTCATTAGCTTTCACCAGAGCCGTTGTTATTCAATTGCTACAAAACCAAACAATGTCCATGTGGCTTGACTGCCCCGGGGTTGCTTCCCCCACCCCTTTGTCCCAGCTGCCTGGCTGCTGGTGTAATAAAAATGATAATTGCTGAGGTTAGAAGCAGACGTGATTAGGCCATGAAGGTTATAAGCCTACGTCATCAGAGTCTCCGACCCTGGAGTTACTAATCGCATTACTGGAAAGGACTCTTCCCCTGATTTATCATTGCATAATAGCGGCATTACTCAGCTCCAAAAGAAATTACCCAGCACAGCTTGTTCCTGTTTGGGTCAAAAGAGGATCCCAACAAAACCTGGACAAGACTGAATTCTTGATCATTCTCGAGTTTTAGTTTATTTCGTGTTGTAGTCAGGGTTTGCAAGGGAAACAATACAATACAGGACACATAATTTATAGGATTATTTTGTAATAGTCACCCAAAGAGTTATATACAAAAGTACAGGAAATCTGTCTACACACTAAAGAGCCAAAGAATCCAGCTGAGGGCCTGGATCCCATGGCAATGCCCCCACGAGTCCAACTGGGGGCCCAGAGCCCACAACAATGCCTCATGCAAGTCTGTTTCATGGATCTGCGCTGGGAAGGCCCAAAGGTCAGTGCTGGAAGCCAGAAAGTCTGCACCAGTGGGATGAAGGATCTGTGCCTGCAGGCTGAGGAATCTGCCCTGGAGCCAGGAAGCGACGCTCAAAATGAGGAGCAGAGCTCCCCCAAAAAGTACCACAGCCATCCTCAGTGACAACGAGGTCCTGAGCTCCTCCGATGATGAGAACAGCCAAGTTCCTATCAGGAAAGCCAGAGTGACAAGCTCCTCCAGCAGAATCAGCAGCAGCACCTCTTCCTCTCCAGTTCTCCTGTTCATGTTGTTGGCAACAATCCTCAGGTGGGCCCTCCACACCCAGCACCACGCTGATTCAGCTCAGCTGGGTGTGACAAGTTGACCACCAGTTGTCAATCCACCACATTTTGTTTGTCTTTACTTTTCTACATTACATTTTTGTTCAAACCATCACCTCAGCAGCTCATGTAGAAAGTCCTTAGGAAGTGGAGGTAAGTATTGCCAGGTCACACCCACAAAGGCTTCTTCACAGAGAGGTGGGAAGTATCTTGGCTAACTCAGATTTGTGGGATGTAGGTTCAGGTTCCTGGGCATTTTATTTATGTAACACTTTTTGTTGTCTGGTTCCATTTATGCAGATAACGTTATTTTTAGGCTACACTATGATGATGTAAAGCGGTTTCCAGTATTTGTTTTTTCAGCAATACAATGCTTCTGACTGATGAGGACCGCATTTCAAGTTCATTTTAGTTGTCTTTGAAGGAGCTCAGTTCCCAGAAGTGTGACGGGAGGGTGACGGCTCCTATCTGTTATGACAGCCACCTCCACCTGTAAAGAAAGCCAGGGTGACAAGGGGGCTCGGCCACAGGGACTAGCCTGGTGTGTCACACAGCAGCTCCAGCCTGCTGAGCTCCACACTGGTGCAGAGGAGGTGAGGACAGTTGTCTGCTCCAACTTGGGAATTGCTGCTGTAGTCCAGCAAAGCATAACCTTCTAGCAGGTCTAAGAGGGAAAGCGAACACTGGAATTTAGCAGCAGAAAAAGCTGCCATTAACTAGTAACGGGTAAGATTTGCTGTGTACCCTGTGTGCCAGATTCCATTCTAAGCCTTTATCTGCATTTTATCACCCACCCTATCAGTACCCCTTGGGGAGGTTTGATGTAACTTTCCTCACTGTCTTGGTCACTTTCCTCATCAGTGAGAAACAATATCTGACAGTCACAACTTAAAGGAGGAGAGGTTTGTTTTGCCTCACATTTTAGTCCATAGTCAGCTGGCTCCCAGCTGAATGGCATGGCAGAGGAACATGGTGGCGGAGAGCTGCTCATGGCGTGGTGGACAGGAAGCAGAGACGATGAAAGGAGGATCTGAGGAGGAGGATAAACCCCAGTGACTAGTCTCCTCTGCCCAAATCCCACCTCCCAAAAGGAAGGATTAAAGGGCTACAGTGGCCCGATAATCCAGTCACCTTTCAAACACAGGAAGCTTTGGGGGCCATTTTAGATCTAAATCATAACACTTCCGTAACACAGCTGGCCCTACTGCGAGAATGACTGGTTTGCTCCCTTCTAGTTGTGAACCTGGTAGAGGTGTGTCCCTCCCCTTCGGTCCTTGATACCTGCCAACTCGTCCTCTACCCAGCGCTGAGCAACATCCGCCTCTTTTGTGAGATTT
Source organism: Erethizon dorsatum (assembly GCA_028451465.1). Lineage (NCBI taxonomy): Eukaryota > Metazoa > Chordata > Mammalia > Rodentia > Erethizontidae > Erethizon > Erethizon dorsatum. Next base: position 1,140,334 of record CM051824.1, read on the forward strand.
ATTCTTAATCATTATTTTATGTTTTTGTTATACTGCAAATGAACTGTTATTCTGATTTCAGTGTCTGATACTTGCTTCTAATAATACTTGCTTCTAATAATAATAGTCACAACTTTTTATATATATATATTAATCTTGTATCTAGTAACTTTGATAACTTCCCTGGTAATTTTTATGTAAATTCCTGAGGCTTTTAAAATGTAAACAACCAAATTGTCTGATGAACAAGGACAGTTCTGGTTCTTACTTTCACATGTAATACATTTTTTTTCTTGTATTATTCCAGTGGTCAACAACTGGGGTGCTATTGCTCACTAGGGACCTTGGCGTTGTCTCATTTTGGGTCGTCACAACTCCGCAGCTGCCCTTTATGTGTAGTGACTGGAGAACAGGTGTGCTGCTTAGCGTCGTGCAGTGTGTAGAACACCCTTCCACTCATAAAGTTATCCAGCCAGAAAAGGCAGCCGGTGTCACTGTTTGGAGTCCACTGTACAGCTGTGGCTTGGGCGGTGACTGCTCTGTTTGATGCGGTGTTGGATAGATGCCATAGAACATGCCTTCTTACCTGGTTTCCATTCCTGGGGGAGAAAGTGACCAAATGCTTAGTAAGTGGTACCTTGGTTCACGAACTTAATTGTTTCCACAATTCTGGTCGCAAACCAAATTGGATGAGAATAGAATCGAATCACGATCAACACTGAACCTAACCACTGAATCTGAGTTGGTTTTCATCCGATTCGGTTTGTGACCAGAATCGTGAGAATTAAGTTTGTGAACCGAGGTACCACTGTATTTTACCATGAAGAACTCAGGCAGCAGCGATCTCCTAGATGCTCTTTATGACATTTAGAAAGCTCTCATGCTAGTTTGAAGAGAGTTGTAATCATGAATATATGTTGATTGTTGTCAAATACTTTTCTCTCTCTCTTTTTTTTTTTGTGGGTTCCAGGGATCGAACTCGGGCCCTCACGCTTGCCAGGCAGGCGCTTACACTGCTGAGCCATCTCACCGGCCCTACTTTTCTCTTTTGATTGAGTTGATAATATGATTTCTCTCCTATAATCTTGTAATTGTGGATTATGCTAATCAATTTCCAACACATTAAACCATCCTTCCATGTGCGATTCTTGGTCATTTAAAAAACGCTTCTGGATTTGACTTTCTACTATTTGCTTTAGTTCTGTTTGGTTCTTCAGAAAGATAATTTCTGTCTCTTTACTAACATTCTTTATCTGGTAAGACAACATTCTCCCACTTTTCTCTAATCCTTTATATTTTGTTTCCTTTTGCTCTTTGACCATATTTATAATAGTTGATTTAAAATCTTTTTCTCATGAGTCTACTGTTTGGGCTTTCTCGATGACAGTTTTATTGATTGATTCTCTCCCAACTCCATTTATGGGCAATGTGTCTTATCTCTTTGGAAGTCTCATAATTTTCCGTTGAAAAGTGGGTATTTTGAGTAATAAAATGTGGAGGCTCTGAGGGTAACATCTGCCCAAGGGTTTTTGTTGTAGCTCTTTGGTGGAGTTTTATTATTTGTTGTTGCCGTTGGTTTAATGACTTCCTTGGCTAATTTTATAGACTCTACACTGAGTTCTCTGCTCATTTAGCTTCTGTTTCACCTCTGGGACCCTCGGGCAGTGGTTTTGTGTTCCGTCTGCAGCCCTGTAGCAGGACAGGCTCGCTATGTGCCCTCGCTTCCATACACCATGTGGAGCTGTTTGGCTGGATTTTTAATCTCCATTCTCCCAGGATTAAATTTTAAACATGCACAGTTGTTCTGCTGTCTCCTTCCTCCTTCTGGATCCAGCACAGCAGGGCTTAAGGATCCCTGGTCTGCAGAAGGGCTGCTGTGGGAGATGGGGTGCTGGGATGCCCAGGAGCCCGAGGAAGGTCTGGATGCGAGGATGGGCAGAGGATTTCCACCAGTCAAATGCTGCAGGTGAGACACGAGCAGCTCTTGCACTTTCAGTGTCTACCATTTTCTGTTCTGTAAGGGCAGAATAAAGGTTTAATTAGCTGACTTCATTGTTTACATCCTGGTATGTTGTAATGCTGTGCTTAGCAGCACTCCGCATATGGACGGCATAGTGACTACGGGTCACTCTAAGTGGGAGAAACACGGTTGGCAGCGGGTAGCTTTGATGTGAACAGCCATAGAGCTGTTGACTCTGACAAAGGAAATTCTCCATTTCCAAGGCGGGGGGAGGCAAGGGTGAAGTAAAGAATATCTTGTTTCCTTGCTTCTCCAAGTTTCCCACTTGGCTTATTGCCAACATAAGAAGCCTCGTCCAGTCTAATTACGTAGGCCAGATCAATAATTGAAATGAATGTGCTACCACTAATGTAATGAAGTTAATAACTAACTTAAATTATGCAGTATTGATTTCCAATTTCCTTATGTCTGACCATTCCCACGTGAATGCTTGGTTCAGGGAAACTGGCGTGGCTCTCAGCCAAGTCTGAAGTGCTGCTTTGTCCACACGTGTGTTTATGTGTGTGTCACCTACCCACACATACTTATTTCTATACACACATGTACCCATATGCGTATTCACATACATATGCACAAACATACATACAGGCATATATGCATATTTGTGTGCACATCATACACACGTATACACATGCGTATTTCAGTTTCTAATGATTCCTAAAAGAAGGATCTGACTGTGGGATGACAATAATTTTCCTCTTTTGGTGGAAGCTCAGCGAGGAGATGGACGATGTGTGAACGTTGTTTGTCCATGGACGACAGCAGGAGGGTCTTCTCAGTAACACAACATGAGAGGTTGTGGCCACATGTGGCGGCATCAGAGGAGAGAAATGGAACCAGGGATGGAACTGAGTCCAGAGTCTGCGAAGAACACACTTGTGGTCAAAAGTTCAGCATATTAACTTGCTACAATGAGGTGGCACACACTCCGGGGTGTCCCTGCAGGAGGGAGGGGGCTGGAATTGCCACAGGAATTGGGCTGGTGCTGAGTGATTTGCAGGAAGGTGAGAGGATATGAGGCGTGGCTCCAGCCTGCATCCATCAGGAAGCTGATGAGGTTGAGGATCAGGGTATCTTTTCACCTTCTCTGTATTTTTAGAGTCCCATTGAAATATAATTTACATAACATGCCATGTACCCACTTTAAGTGTACAACTCAGTGGCATTGAGGGCATTCAGATTAAGAGATAGATATACACATGGGCAATGTCCAGGCCACCTACACCACCAGAACCCTGCCCTGTTTCTACAGCATCGAGGCGGGATGACAGTGTGCTCTCTGTCAGACTTGAAGCGGATGTTATGGTTTGGCTCTAAAATGGTCCCCGAAGACTCATGTGTTTGGAAGGTGATTGGATTATGGAGGTGACATCACTGGTTTGCAGTTGGCAGCTGGAGTCTGTCTTGGAGAGGTGGTCACTGGAACTTGGCCTGGAAGGCTTTGTCTCTCTCCCGGCTCCACCCTCTTGTTCTGCTTCCTGTCCACCATGAAGTGAGCTGCTTTCCTCCACCAGGCCCCTCTACCGTGCTGCTGCTTCTTTGGAGCTGACCAACCATAGACTAAACTGTGATCCAAAATGAACCTCACTTCCTTGAAGTTGTGGGTGTCAGGTTTTGCATCTCAGGGGCAGGGAAAGTGACTAAGACACCAACCCAGGAAACCAAATAGGACCTCTGTAAAAGTCAGCCCCAATGGTCAAGGCAGGATTAATAGCTGACAGCTTCCCTAATTGTGGCCCCTACTTCCAGCAGGACCAACCACAGCAAGCCACGCCTGTACCCAAAACAGTCACACCCCTGCGCCTCAGTCACAGAGTGCTTCAAGCAGTGGCTTAGGCATCACAGTGATCCCAGGAAGGAGGACACTCTCAGATGGTTCCAGGAACAGGCACTGATACCGTGCGCCATCTTGTGCCTGGGGTTGGATGTGTATGATGTGCACAAAAATATGCATACATGCCTGTGTGTATGTTTGTGCATATGTATGGAACACTGCCACAGGGATGGCTGTCACTCCTGTGTACGGCCCAGAAGGACTTCCTGGTCACTGCTGTGGTGTGGGTGAGGCCCTGGCCAGGAGGCAGAGAGGACCGTGACCCAGCCCAGCAGCCCTGGAGAGCCAAGTTCCACCCCAGCCACACGGACTCCAGGATGGCCACTTTCTCTTCACACTTCCTAAGGGGACACAGCCCTGGACACCTGGACGGGAACAGCCAGAGTCCAGGGTTAAGAGGCATCACATCTGACTCCAGGCCCTCTGGAGTTCTTTTCTTTTTTCTTTTCCACCAGTCCACATCTCCACCGACAGCTTACACAGGCTTAGACTCTTCCTAGAGCCCCCTCAGCTGTGGGCGTGTGGTGGCCCCGAGTTCTGTTGATGGTGGGAGTCAGGAAGACAGCGTTTACTTTGACGTCCGCCTCGGCACACCATACTGGAGTTGAGGAGAGGCCAGGTCAGGCTTGTCTTGCAATTCTTCCCTTTAAGATGGCTGTCAGGGTCTCTTCAGTTTCAGGTCACCGGTCTGTCCCTCAGGAAGGGTTTTGACAAACACATCGGTGCAGATGGTTTTTTAAGGCTCATATTTAGAGATGGTGAAATGCATATTTATATGGCTGGGACAGTTGGTTGATGTGGAGCGCAGCCTCTGCCCTCCCTGTTTACTGGCATTTGTTGCTCTTTTTCCCTGGTTCTGTACTTGATTGGGGTAAATCAGAAAACCGTAAGCAGTCTGCTTCAGCAGGGGTGGATTTCGTCTTCACTGCCCTCGCAGGCTTGCTTGTCTTCTTCCGGCCTAGAGTAGAAGGGAATGTTGGCACTGATCAGGTCCGGGTGGGTCAAGATTGTGACGATGACTTTGTCAAGGAGAAAGGGCAACTGTCACATCAGGAAATCTGAAAACAGAAGCTTTGAAAGTATTTTCCTGGCCTGTGATTTCCTGCTGCTGGAAGTAAACACCAGCATGCCTGTAGCTGAGTTCTGATCAGGTGCTGTCATGTAGGTGCTGAATTATGATGAGTGGAAAATACTTTGAACAGGAAACCGAATCCTAGATTGAAATATCTCCAACTCACAAATCCAGCGCCACCTTCTGTGAGCACGGTGCTGCCTGGAGTGCGGGATTCTTAGGAAATCTAATATTAGTCTTTCCTGCTCCTAACGGTGTGTGCATTCGTTGTCCCCCAAGAACAATGGGAACTGAGGCTGACGGGTCTGCAGCAGATTCACAAAGGAGCCCTCGTTTCGGCCCAGACGGGCTCTCTGCCGAATCAGCCACTGCTCTGAGCGCCACAAAGCCCCCAACCGCTTCGCCACCGTGTTCCTGTCCCCTAGAGTCAGACGCCCTGGGCTGGAGGCCGAAGTCAGCCTGTGCAGCTGAGCTTCAAGAGGAGAAAACGTGGAGTCCAAGGGTGCCGGTCCTCCGGCTCCCAGACTCATTCTCTCTGTTCTATTGAAATAGAACCAATAAATCCCGAATATAGCGAGCAAAGTGAAGTTTTCACCTCCGAGCATTAAAGTAGGTGGTAAAAGCAACGTTTTTTATATTCTGATTGATTCTCTGCCCAAAACCTCCATGGCAACCCCTTCAGGTGTGAGTTCCGAGTGGCGAGACTGTAATTTAGCCTGAGACGTGAGTGCCGCGATGATCACTCACTCTTCCTGACGCTTCCAGCGAAGTCCAATTTCCCTGGATCCATGTGGCCTTGGTGGGGGGAAAGCGCACCTGGCAGGGCAGCAGCAGTGCAGGCTCAGGAGCCGCGCTGAGCGGCGCCCTTGCTTCTAAGGGAGGCTGATCACCCCCATGTCGGGGAGGTAGAATTTATTTGGTTAATATTTACAGAGTTGAATGAGTTCATTTATTAGAGCTCAGTTTGGCCTTGAGCATCGGGGTTAAACTTCACCTGTCTTCCGTTGCTGGGCCTCAGGGCCCCGGCTAGTCCACCATCTGTCCACACCATCGCACATTAAATTGATGAGAGGCCGTGGCGACCTACTGATTCTGCTCTCGCTGGCTTCCTCCGCATCGGGCTGCAGCGCAGATGAGCACCTGCGCGTCATTAGCGGCTGCTGCCTTGAAGCTGCCCATTCATCTGGAGCACATCAGAGATGCCGTGAGCACTCCCTCCCCGGAGAGCTCATCCTCATGGTTCTGCCGCTGTGCGCCCACAGGCGAGGAAGAACTGGGCGGGGATGCGGCTGGCGAGGGCGGGTGGGGAGCAGAGCCCAGAGCGGCCGGGGAGGGGCGGGGATGACCTGCCCTGCCCGCGGTCACTTAGGGCCCTGTGCAGCTCAGGCAGGCCAATGCTGCAAATGCTACCAGGCTGGTAAAACGGAGGCTGGGTTGTGGAGAGCCCATTACTCCCAGATTTAATCACCTAAACGCAATTAAAGCAATTTCGTGCTTTCTAGTTCAGTGTTGCCTGAAACCACAGCATCTGGACCCCTGGAGTTACGGTTTCAGCTCAGGAGATGCACTGGAGGGGCTCGTGTCACTCTCCTCCCTCCTGCTTCTTGATTACGGGTCCCTGGGGTCCTGGTTCATGCTCTGTTTGGGTCAGATGGTGCAAGGGCGCCTTGCAGGCTTAAGCTCCAGATGTGGACCAAGGACCCTGAAGGCGCCCGGTCGGAGTCTGAGGCGAGGCCCTTGGGTCTCCAGGGCCCACAGTGACCTCTGCGACTGCTTCCAAGCAGCATCCTGGAGACCAGCGCTCACAGTCCAGAAAGTAGTGCCGGGAGAGGGTCAAGGCCTGGCAGTGGTGACTGAAACCCCACCCAGGTGGTCCCTCCTGGCCTGGGTGCTGCAGGCCATCCAAAAGTCATACATGCACAGCAATAGTGCACCCCGCCCCTCCCACTATGCGGGGTTCCCCTCCTGCCCTGCATGCTGTGTCGGGGTTCTCGTGCAAACAGGTCCACACACCTAAGTTCCAGGAAGGGGCAGCTGGGACAGTCACTCCCAGCCTTGCCGTGCTGACTCCCAGCCACCAGCTCAGCATGTGGCTCTGGAGACCCTCAGAGCCACCAGAGAGGACCGAAGACCATGTGCCCGGGTCACGGGCAGATGTCTCTATGTGAGAAAGAAGCAGGTGGCCACCCAAGACACCACCCAGAATGTGCGTGTCGGCTTTCGTCATGACACCACGATACCCAAGGCAGTAACTTTATGAAGAGAAGAGGCTCTCTTGGCTCACAGTGCTGGAGATTTGGGGCTGGCCCTGCCCTGCTCAGCTCAGGTGGAAAAGCCAGGAGGGTGGCAGGAGCACATGTGACAGGAGACGTCACAGGGTGGACAGCAAGCCCTGGAGCAGCACAGAGGCCAGGCGCACTCTTGGAGCAACTTGATCCGACGACAGCCACCTAGAGCCACCCCAGGACCAGGCAGATTTCCCATCTCCTGAGAGAGCTGCCCTAGAACCTCAGGGTGGAGCTAAACTTCAGTGCATGGCACCCTGGGGACACAGCAGACCTCAGCAAGCCACAGCAGGTGGACTCGAGTGTCCTGGGTAGCGCACATCTCACCATTGGGCAGAAGTTGGAGGAGTGAGCTTGCTGTGGAGAGAGATGAGGTTAGAAGGAGAGACTTACAAAGCTTTCCAGGAAATGGTGATGGTTGATTTGTTATTCAGCAGTACCAGAAGGGCGGATGTTGGAGACCGGGCTATACAGGGCTAAGTTGCTAAACACAGGGACCTCTGGCTGTGTTGGAAAAGAACATATGCCTGGTGCTCTAAAGTCAAGATAACCATAGCTGAGGATACCTGGCTCCAACCCCAATTAACTAAATAGAGACAGTAGCTGCAGGCCTCTCACTTCTGCTGTAAATGTCAACCTGGAGATAAGGTAGTTCTCCTAGATTAACATAATTTACTACCTGGGGAAGTCTTTGAACTATTTCCAAAGTTCCTGCTCAGGTTCCCATGGTTTCCTCAGTATCCCCTCCCTTTGTTTGTAAACCAAATAAATATGGGAGCCCGGAAAAGTTCTTTGTCTCAATCCCCAGAGAATCTCCAGTTCTGTTAGAGGGTTTTGATCCTCCTGGAGCCCTAAAAATCATACCACTTGTCTCATTTATTTTAGCCTTTGCTGTCCACTCGTTTAGGCTCCAGGGGGCCAAGGCCCCAATAGGCGGAGATGAGGAAGTCAGAGAAGAATCAAGAGAATGAAGCTTTTGGAGTGGTGCAAGGTGTGGAAACATATACTTCTTGTGTCGATCCCCGCCACAGGGTGTCCACTCTAGGGGCATCAGCCAGCAAGGGAAGACCGACTGCAGAGGGCAGAAGCCAGGTCTGTGTCCAGGCACCCAGTGGGGGTGCAAGAAGCTGTGCATGCAGCTCTGCAGCTGCGGCACTGTGGGTCCCTCAGCAGGTCTAGCCACTGCCACCATTGAACGAACGTTACCGGCAGACACAAGAACCTAGGCCTCCATATGATGTGTCTGACATCCTTGCAGGGATCACCAAGCTGATGCCCGTTTTGGGAAAAGTGCTAATTTATGTATACTGGACTGATCTCTGTACCAGACCCGCAGTGCCCAGTTTCACAGCTCGAGGTCCGTAGAATCTCTGACTTCCCACCATGCCATCTTGCACAGCTGTAGATGCTTGCCTGCGGGATTCCTGCTGCACCAGCCTCTTCGTTCCCCAGAAGCTGCTGGCCTGACAGAGCATTGATTTGCCCCTCAGCGTGCAGCAGAGCTGTTGCTTTAGAGGTGGCACCGTGTGAATCTGGGTTCGGGTTTTCAGCCATGGTTCTGAACCAGTGACCCTTACACAGGACGGGGTCCCTGACAGCAGTGCCTGGGGTCAGGAGCCCAGGAACTGAGGTAGGGTTGGCGCTCTCCCCAGCACTTGGACTTGCCTCTGGGGAATTTGTACTTCTTGTCTCTGAAACTTTAGTCTACGCGGCATTAGAGACTCTGGTTTTGGGTTTAACGGAGGGAGCTTCCACTGGGGGCTAGGATAAGAGGTCCACTGAACCTAAAACAGTTTCTAGTAACTGTGCACCACTCACGCCCATGGAGTAGCAGGCAGTGAAGGAAGTTATGCTGCCAGGGGCACTGGCCTTCTAATCTTCACAGAGAAGTCGTTGCTACACCAGGTGGGGGCAGAAGTGCAAGGAGCACGCTTCTCTCTGGGCATGCCTCTGTGACCAGCAAAAACCACGAATGGGCAACTGCGTCAGTCACAGCTGTGGTGAGATAGGCGATCAAAGTGAGAGATGGGTATAAATTATGCTTTGGGCATCTACTGTCACAGTAGGGACCGCACCTCACGGTAACAGACATCTGTTATAAATTGTGCAGCAGTTTTATTAACCTGCCGTATTAACCGCCAAGTTGAAGCATCAGAGGCAGGAGGACACGGCCTTCAGACGCCACCTGAGGCTTCGAACAGAGCAAGGGGTGTCCCGTTGTGGGAGGAGGGGTCCCCTCCCCAGTCCCACTGAAGGGGTCATGTTGCAAATTCATGACAGACGTTCATGAAGGGAGATCTTCAGTCGATCAATCAATCGATCAATCGAGCAGTCATCAGTCAATTCATTGAACTCAGATCATCCAACCGATACAAACAGAGGAAGTGTACAAATGCCCCGTGTTTCTGGCTCTCCACAAGGGCCACCTCCTGCAGGCTGAGCACCGAATCTCTGAAATTGTCCAGGAGCTGAGCCGATGCTCGTAGCTGTCACCGTTCAACATCGTGTCCAGGGTTCCCTGCTCTGCTGGTTCCAGTGCTCTCTGTTAGTGCAGCTCGGCATTCTCTCAACAGTCCTTATCTCAGGGTGTTTCCCCTGGAAACTCCACCCAAAACAGTGACCCTCTGCCCCTGCCCTGCCCCACGCTCGCCGTGTGGACGGAGGATTGTCCAATTGGGTGTGGACTGGCAGGGAAGACCCGGCTCCTGAGTGCTGTCTTATTCCTGAGTGCTCTCTTTCATCTGAGCTCAGGTGTCTTCTGGCGAGTTTTCCACACTCTTCCCATGGCACCAGGCTTTGTCTCAGGCTGTAGAACTGAGTTCCTCTCTTAGTCCTTTAGCTTCAGTTCTGACCAGCTCTTGTGAATGGCCCCGACTTCTCGTGGACTCGGTCTTGAGTGCTTGAGCACTGTCTGTCGGAGAGTCCCAACGCCCTGTCTCCCCATGCCAACTTTTCACGCTGGCACTGGACCTGGTCCCGAGCCTCGGGCGTCTGTGGCTGTGCTTTCCAGAGACGGTGCGTGCAATCTCTGGTCTGCTTTTCTCACCCGGTGGTACCTGTGGTACTTCTTACTGCCTTGTCTGTTTTGCAGGGATAAGTGGCGACTCTCCCACCACTTCACAGACCAGTGGAGAGCAGCCTCAGGGCTTCTCCCCACCAAGCCCTATGCCATCTTTGTACCCGGAAGTAATTTCCCTCTCTTTTCAACTACTTACCACTCTTCGCACTGTTTTTGTAAAGTTTTCCTTTAGTTTCTAGATATGTGTTGTTCTTGTATGAATCTTATTTCTTTATACATTTTTTACACATAGTTCTTTAATTCACAGTGAGTTAATTTTCATGCTTCCTGTGAGTTTAGAGTTAATGTTCTTTTTCCCACCTCTACCAAAGGTATCCAGGAGTTCAAAACATTTTGCTGAGAAGACTTTCAACATTGAATTTCCTTGGCACCTTTGAAAAAACTCAGTCCACTTCAGTAAATTGTCAGGCACTGAAAGCAGCAGCTGTGTAAATGCTCTCGTGTTCTCTCCAGAGCCTCTTCCAGGGTCTGAAATGTGGAGTGGGTGCAGGGGCCACGCGGGACGCAGGTGTAGGTGCTGTGCTGCCTGGGGCTGGTGACAGGGCCCTGTGCTGTCCTTCTGCAGTGCTTCTCAGAGCCGCAGCTTCTCACAGGCCTCTGACCCACACCAGCACCACTGTGTGTCATCCCCGCTGTCCCCAGCTGCAGACAGAAGTTCCTCTGTCCTACACAGGAACAACCTTGGTTGTGCTCTGAGCCCCACCCTCATTTAGCTCCCAAGTCAAAATCGTTTTCACCAAAGTTTCTGCTGCATCAAGGGCCTCACTTGTGTTGGCTTGGGGGACCCTCCCGGGCTGCATTGCCATCCAGTGTGAGAACATGATCCATGTGTTCACATACATGTTCCCATGAAGCAAATCCTTCTGTTCCAATGCTTATGACTGTTGTCTTCTTCCCAAAACACCACCATTCACTCTTCCACCAGAGGCTGGAACGTTAGAGGCAGGGCCTAGTCTTGTCTCTTGGTGTAACGACATCAAACGGCTACGCTGGTGCTCGCCGGACATCGCAGACCCCCCTTCTTTCCTCTCTCGGTTTGAACAGATTTATTCTAGAAAGCTGCTGTCAGCGTGATGGATCAAAGTGAGGGGGAAATGCACAGAACTTAACTCATTTGGCTTCTCTTGAACTGTGAGCTCTGTAACTAGAATATGAAATCAATCTGGTAGATGTGCTAGGTCAGACGCACTGAATCACCACGTGAAAATACTGACAAAGCCTGCAGTGTGCTCAGCAGAGGCAGTGGACTGAGCCATGGAGCGCTCAGCACTGCTCTGCGCTTTTCAGAACAGAGGTTTTAAAGTCTTTTATTTGCTACAGTTTGGGGCATTATGGAAATGGAATTTTAAGAATTCTACTGTTTACTCTTTACTGTTACATACCACACTATAATGAATGTTTATAAACATTTTATCCTATGGCCTGCTATATTTACTCATTAGTTCCTTTTAATCTATTGTTGATTTCTACAGTTTTTCTATGTAAAAAAAAGTCACATAATTTGCAAATGTATATTTTATTTTCCAATCTTCGCATTCCCCAATACAATGCTGAATAGAAATGAAGACAGTGATCATCATGTCTAACTTTTTCCCAATCACAGGAAATAAATGTTCAATATTTCAACATCCTGTATGATGAAGCTAAAAGTTTGCTTGTTTTCTGTAGGTGTTCTTTAGAAAGTGAGTTTTCACTTTTATTCCCTGTTTCCTGGGAAAATTCCTCTGTCTATGTGCATGGTTGAAGTTAGCACTTTCTCTGCCTGTGTTTGGATTGTCATTTTTTCCTTTATTCTGCTAATATGCTGAACTTATTGGTTCCTATTTTAATATTCAAACAAGCTTGCCTTCCTTCCACCAGTCCTGTGTGTGTATGAGTGCATCTACAGCTAGGTCTACTTTTTACCTCATCGAGCAATGTTACGATAGCTGCTTTAAGTTCTTTAAAATAATCTCAACATCTGCTAGATCTTGGGACTGGTATTAAATGTCTTCTCTTGCAAAAGAGAATAAACCATTCATTTCACAGCATTCACGCTTCATCGTATTGATGTAGAACTTCCAGATTGCATTCTTGACGTTGTCGGTGTTACGGTATAGAATCTTCAGGCTTCTCACTGCCCCAAAGAAGGCTGATGTCCTGCTACAGAAAGGAGTCAGCTCAAGGCCAGTCGTCCTTTCCTGTCTGTGGTGGGCCACAGCTCAGTTCTCAGAGCAGCGCTCTGTGCCTCTGCTACTCATCCCTTCCTGCTTTCCCTGCTTGTGCATGGTCCAAGGACCTGGAAGCGTGGGCGGCATTTCAAACACATCTGGGCCTCATTTCCCAAGCAGCTCTCTGGGGTCCTGGCTGGCTCTGTGCCTTGCCTGGTTCCTCTCCCCGGAAGAGTGAGTTGGGAGTTTGTCTACATATTGTAATTAATTAAAATGTTTTTCTCATTGCTGGGAGAAAATCCCAGACATCCACAAGTTAAAGGAGGAAAAGTTTATTTCAGCTCACAGATTGTAGAAGTTTCAGTCCACAGGCAGCTGGCTTCAAGGCAGGGCAGCATGGCAGAGGAGCATCGCAGAGGAGAAACAGTCCATGGCACAGCATGCAGGAAGCAGCGAGCCTTCCTTCTTCTTTCTCTTTTTATTCCATCTGGGCTACGAGCCTTTTTGCTGGTGCCACTCACACCCAGAGTAGGGCTTCCCTCTTCAGTAAATCCATCACCCATAACAACACTAAATCAATCAGCAGACTGATCAGGTTATCACACCCATGACCCAATTACCTCCCCAGACCCTACCTATGAGTGCATGAGGCTTTGGGGGGACCTCTAGATATAAGCCATAACAGTCTTCATACATTTTGTTCTCTGAGAAAGTGTATATTTTTGTTCTAGCTTTTACCTTTATATTAATACTTTAGTTGAAACTGTTGTTCTCTTGCTCTGTGGCTATAGCCTAAAATCAATATAAATATTAACCAGTGACCTCTCTGCTGTCCTCCCTCTTCCCGCCTCTCCTCCCCTAAACTCTTCCATCCTTTTCCTTGGCACATTCTGCCTTTCCTGGCTTTCCTGGTGCTGTCCACTCATTAGAAGCTTATTTGGGGTCTGGCTCCCGTCCTATTAAAACTCACAGCTTCTACATCCTGCTCCTCCTTGGTTGTTATTCTGATTCCAAAATTATCCCCAATTAATCCATCAGGGGACAGAGCCAGTGTTTAGGTTGACAGTGTCACAGCTACTTCTTAAACTGGAGTTTGACCGCTTAATGTGGCTATTTGGAACTTGAAGTGCTACGTCTACCTTGGGATGAGTACTTTGAAAAATATGGTGTATATATATATATATATATATATATATATATATATATATATATACTTATGAGCATGTTAATAGAATGTCATTGTCAATTCCCATCAAGTTTTAAATTAATCATGAAAGAAAAAAGAAATTTCATGCTAACCCTAGAGCTGGCTATACTCCTTTTTGCCGTTGCTTGTGTTTTATTGAGGAGTTTCATTTAAATCCCAAAGGTGACTCCGAGTCTGAGAGCTTCCTCCTGGGTGATGTGCCGGTGTGAAGAGCTTTTGGTGCACAGAGGGTCATGGTGACCTCAAGACACCTTTGATCACTGGGCTGTTTCTCCCGTATGTGGTTAAGCTCCAAGGACCTGTGCAAGGCAGCCCAACATGCTGCCCGACGCGTGTTCCCGTGGCTGTGCCTTCCAACTTCCAAGTCCCAACAACTCATAACGAGAGACCACAAACTCTGTCATTGTGTCCTCCTGTGGCCCTTTTACAACTATTTATCTATCTGTCCGTCTGTCTATCATCTATCCGTCTGTCATCTACCTATCATGTATCTCTCCATCTATCTGCCTACCTATCCATCCACCCATGGTTTTTCTTTATTAGGAATTAATGAGGTTCCAGCTGAGTGCAGGCGAGTTATTCTTGGCTCCTTGACATTTAAGGTACTTAGTTTAAATCCAGGAAGTTCTTTTACTTCCTTTGAAGTCTCATCTGTTCCCAGCCATCCATGCTGCTTTCTAGTCGTACATGACTGCATTTCCATTTCCATTTGCTTCTTCTGTTCTCTCTGTCTTAAATTCCTGCACATGCTCAAGCATCTGAAAAAATTCAAGTCTGGAGTCAAAGTTAGTTCCTCTGTGTGAAATTCCTCAGTCTCCCCCAGATAATCTCTAGCTGGCTGCTCACCTGGGGTTTCCTTTACGCTTTTCTCAGAATTGGCACCTGCTGTCTGTTCAGGTGAGCCAGGCCTGCAGAAGGTCTCTGTATCCTTCAGTAGCCAGATGCTAGTTACAGATGCTTCCTAAGTCTTTATTGTCGCATCTGTGAAATGGGGCTAATGATGCTACTGACCCTATGGTCTTGTGCAGCTTTGGTAAGATAATGTACGTAGGCTGTTCTCAGGCACTTGGAGTTCATGCTGTTGCTGTTTTTATTATATTAGAACATAGCTAGTGACACATCCTTGCAGCATTCTCCTATATATAGTTATATGACTATTTTGATTATATTATTTCTGTTTATGTAAGAACTGGGTATATCTTTCCATTTTTTTTTTATATGCGGGTACCAGGAGTTGAACGCAGGACCTTGTGTTTGCCAGGCAGGCACTTATGCCGCTGAGCTACATCACCGGCCCTATCTATCCATTTTTGAATGTCTTCTTCAATCTCTTTCTTCATAGCAATATAGAATTGGTTATATGCGTCTTTCACCTCCTTGGTTAGGTTGATTCCAAGGGATTCAATTTTTTTAGTGCTGCTCTGAGTGGGATTGTTTTCCTGATTTCTTTCTCAGTGGGTTTATTCTTGGTGTATGCGATTGCTATTGATTTTTGCAGTTTGTTTTGTATCCTGCCACTTTGATGAATTTGTTTATTAGCTCTAAGAGTCTTCTGGTGGGGAGTTCTGTAAAAAAATCATGTCATCTACAAATAAGGACATTTGATGTCTTCTTTTCCTATTAAAATTTCTTTTATTTCTTTCTCTTGCCTAATTGCTCTGGCCAAAGTCCATAGGACTACATTGCACAAGAGAGATGAGACTGGATGCATCTTGAGATCTTAACACTAAATAAGTCAGTCACGAAAGGTTGAATATTGCATGGTTTCTCCAATATGAGAGATCTAAAATGTTAATAATTTAAAGAGCAAAATGAAAGAGCCACGTTAAGAAACAGGGAAGGAGGAGGCTCTGTAAAGGAGGGGAGAGGCTCGGGGCGGCGGGCTTGGGACAGTGGAGGGCAGGGAGTAAACACGCTCAGGGTGGGCTATGTACATGTATGAAGCCCTCAAGCTGAATGTCACCACAGTGTAGCAAGTATACACTAATAAAAGTTAAAAAACCCAAATATGGTGAATGCTGCCACCAAAGGCTGTACAGCAGGAAGGAGGCTTGCAAAACCATCAGTGTGTCTTCATTTGCGCATTCACTGGGCCTGTCACGTGGCACATTTGCCTCTTCTCCAAAGTCAAAGTGACCATGAAGTGCAGATGTTTCGAGTGGACTCAGGACATCAAGGTAGCTAGAGTAGTGCATGAAGCTGCTCACAAGAAAGGACTTTCAAACAGCTTCAGAACAATGGGATAAATGGTTTGAAGTGAGGAGGATTTTGAGAAGAATTAATGGCCATATGACCTTTCTAGTAATAAATTTTGTTTAAAAACAGTACTTTCACTGTTTTATTTGATCACACTTCCTATATTTTAAATATTTTTCTATGTATATACAAAATACCCACATATTTTCAAATTAGGTAACAGATAACATACCTGTTGGGAAGGCCAACCTACTTTTTTGAACTGAAGAAATTATTGTGGCATTTTCTAAGTCAGTAAGTTACAGGATCAGTATTACAGTGTTCGACGGCTGTGCCTATCACACCGACACATCGGAGCGGCTTCTGAGTTTTTGTCACCTTACACAATACCGTGAGTGGTGATGTAAACACGCAGAGTGAGGAAGGCGCATGCGTGAAGAGGTGGTGGTAGGAGTGACCTTAGCTTTATGAAAGGTCGGCGTAAGAGAATGTTAGACTAGGAATGTCGACTGCAGCTACATAGCGAGGATTCTATCTGCCGGAGACGGGAACCATAGGAAAGGCTCAGTCCGATTTATGTTACTCCGGTGTGGAATTTGTTCCTAATAGCACAAGTGCACATTTTTTATGAAACTTACTTTTGTTTTAAATTATTTGTTATAATTTTTCTTATGTGATATTTTTATGAAATTTTATATTTGCACCAGCAATATAGGAGAGCATGAAATAAAATTTACCATTTAGAAGTGTACAAGCCACTGGCAGGTAACACATTGCTGACGTTGTATAAACACCACTTATATTAAGTTGTGAAAAGTTTCCATCAGACCAAAGGAAAATGAAATGTATTAAGCTGCTGGTTTATTTCCCCTGATTCCCCAGCCATGGAAAACCTGCAGTCTACTCTCTGTCTCTACGGCTTTACTCTTTCTGGATATTTCACACAAATGGAAAAATACTAATGTGATGTTTTATGTCTGCCTCCTCTCTCGCCACGTAATGTGTTCAGGGCTCATTTACATCGCAGCCTCGGTTCTCCCGTCCTCCCCACAGCTGCATAACGCCCATCGCATCCTGCTCCTTTACCCGTCTGACGGTTTGTTTCTACCATCCGGCTATGGTGAACAGTGCTGCCACATCACTCACTTGAAAGTATTTCTTTGAGTCTCTGTTGCCTCCAGCTCCTCTGGGTGTACACCCCGCATCATATGGCAATTCTGCTTACCTTTTCCAAGGAACCAACAAGTTGTTTTTCCCAGTGGTGAAACACTTTATACACGCACCAGCTGTCTAGGAGGGGTTCAATTCCTCCGCATCCTCCCAATGTTGTTACTTTATTCTTCCCCACTTTTTAAAAAATGGTGTCCGTTCTAGAGGGCATCAAGTGTACCACTGTGTTTTTAAAATTTACTTTTTGAACTTCTTAACCTCAATTTATTTTTGTATTTTGTATTTTATTAGTACATGTTTTCAGCACGTGATAATCACATTCCCCCTGGGGAGCTGGTACCTGAACATAGCACATTTTCATTCTTTTATCATCCCCTTCCCTCCTCCTATCTCCTCTCCCTCCATCTCTTGGTCTCCTTCCTATTTGCAAACATCTATCTCCCTGTTTCCTATTATCTATCTTTTACTTTGCTCTTTAATTAATTAATTAATTTATTTATTTATTTTATTTTTTTTTTTTGTGGGTACCGGGGGGTCGACCTCAGGACCTCGCGCGCCAACAGGCACCCGTGCCGCTGAGCGATATCACCGGCCCCTTTTTCGTATGTGGGATCTGGGAGTCGAACTCGGGCCCTCGTGCTTGCAAGGCAGGCGCTTATGCCGCTGAGCCATCTCACCGGCCCTTTAATTTATTTATACTGTGGGTTCTTCATATAAGAGAAACCATGCAGTATCTAAGCTTTGCATTAATTTTATTTCACTTAACATTATGGTCTCAAGGTGCATCCATTTTCCTACAAATGACTCAGATTTATCCTTCTTATGGTATCAAACTTCCTCTTAAGTGCTTGGTAGCCATTTACATTATCTTCTTTAGAGGAATATCCATTCAGATATTTTGCCTATTTTTTCACTGGGTTGTGTTTTTGTGGTTGAGTTGTAAGTTACTTATGTTCTGGATACTAAATTTTTATCAAGTATATAAATTGCAAGTGTTTTCTCCCATTTGTAGAATGTCTTTCGTTTTCTTGATAATGTCCTTTGATGCACAAAAGTTCTTAACTTTGATGAAGCCTAATTTATCTATTTTTTTTCTTTTGCTTGCCTTTGATTTTGGCACCGTATGAAGACTCCGTGGCCAAACTAGAGTCATGAAGAGTGACCTTATGCTTCCTTCTAAGGGTTTTGTCATTTTAGCTCTTTCATTTGGACCACTAATCCATTTTAATTCATTCTGTGTGTGGTGTCAGGTGGGGATAGAAACGCACCCTCTTTCACGTGGCCGTCAGTTGTCTTTGGAGCCGGTGCATGATGTTGGCTGATTTCCCTGTGCGGTGCCACTCTGTGCAGGGGACAAGTCCTCCACGCTGGGTGTTAATACTTTTAACATGAGGCTGGGCTTGCTTTGCCAGGATTTTACTGGGAATTTTTGTATTTAAGTTTATGTGGGATATTCGTCTATGGCTCTTTTTCTCGTAGTGTGTTTGTCTGACTTTGGTATCAGGGTAATGCTGGCCTCACAGCACGGCTTAGGAAGTGCCTTTCCTCTTCCGGTTTTCTGGGAAGAGTAGGGGGAGGATTGGTGTTAATTTGTTTGTAAGTGGTCAGCAGGGTCTTCAGGGCAGCTCTGTGGTCCTAGGACCTGGACCTAGGCTCTCTTTGTTGGGAAGTTTTAATTACTGATTAAATATCTTTACTAGTTCTAAGTCTATTAGGTTGTACAGTTTTTCTTGAGCTGATTTTTGAAGTTGGTGTGTTGAGGGATTTGTGCTTCTCATCTAAATTACCTAATGTGTCGGTATGTATTTATTCATAACACTTCCCTCATAGCCCTTTCTGTTTCTATTATGGTAATGTTGGTGGTAATGTCCCACTTTCTTGTCTGATCTTATTAATTACTGTTTTTCTCAATCTAGCTAAAGGACTGACAGTTTAAGAAAAGCAACTTTTGGAGTTTTCTCTATTTTTTCTACTTTCTTTCACTTATCCCCAATCTAGTTTCTGTTACTTCCTTTGTCCTGCTTGCTTTGTGTTTAGTTTCTCTTTGTTCTTCTTGTCCGTTGTTTAAGGTATAAGGTTGGGTTATCCATCTGAGGTCCTCCTTCTTTTCAGAGTTAGGTGTTTGTAGCTGTCCTTTCCCTCTCAGCCCTGGTTGTGTGGCATCCCATACATTTCAGCAGATTATGTGTTCATTTTCACTGATCTGACAATGTTTTCTAATTTCCCTCTGAGACTTTTTCATTTGATCCAGTGTTGTGTAAAGGTATGTTGTTACATTTCCTCTTTTTGGAAAATTTCCTCTTTTCCTGCTGTTATTAATTTTGATTTTCAGTCCATCCTGGCTAGAGAAGGTGCTTTGGGTGATTTCCATCTCTGTGGATTGGCTGAGACTTGTTCTGTGGTCTAACTAAGAGGCTGGAGACTGTTCCGTGTGTCTCCCGCTGCTGGCGAGAAACACCATCCCGGGGCCCACAACAGCTGCACCCTGGTACCGGGCCACGCTCATGGCCTGTGCTCATTGGCTTCGTGGCTTTTTTCCAGACCTTTGATTTGCCCATCTTCTGTGCTCACACGCTTCATGTGGGCTGCTGCTTTTTCCTGAAATGCTGTGCTGGTTTTTTTCCCCCTAGCTAAAATTATAACCTCTCATAGAACCACATTCTTTTCTTTCATAAAGCATATCACAACTGGAAACTTCTCACTTATTTCAAGGATTATTTTATAGATGACTTTTTCCTGCACTGGATTCTACACCGTGATAGCAGGAACCAGGCTGTTTTTCTCACTACTTTGCCACTAGAAGCCAATGCGGGTTGGCACAGGAGAGGATCTCAGAGGGTGTGCGTGGACTGAGCAGTAAATGGAAACAAAGTGTGAGGTTCTGTGGCCCTCACATCTCAGCAGCTCTCTGACCACTAAACCAGGAAGGTCTCCAACAGGACAGGAAGACAAAACGTGCAAATGGGCAGCTGTTCCTCAACCCATCCTCAGGATTAACATCAAGCACACAATCTGCCCCACTTGGGAGGAATAATTTCTTGGTGGAGTTATTCACTGAGCTATTTGACCTATTATCTTTATCCTTGTGGGAAATGTAAATCCCTTTAATGAGTTAAACATTCGACACAGCATATAAAAGACAATTAGATAGTACATTAAGTGCTCAGTTTTTCTTGCTTCTTCTATCAAAACATTTGTGCACTGTTACCAGAGCTAATAGAAGGAGATAATTTTACTTCTTTAAATTCATGAATTTTATCTTTGTTACAGAGAAGGAAAATACTAAAGTGGAGAAGCGTTGTGAAGATTACCTGATATTCCCTCCTTCATCTAGAAGCGAGAACGTGGATGTCTAGATGGACTAAGTGATTAATTAAAATCATGGAATCAGGAACTTAATCCCAAATTTATGGAACCTATGTGGGGTCACTTTCAATGACAAAGATCTTTAAATTTTTTCTGTTGCAGTATCTCTCAATTCATTCAGCCATCCTGATAAAAAGCTTATTCTCATGACATTGAAAGCAATGCTGGTTTGAGCCAGGGTGCGGTCCCGGTTTCTGGCACCTGCTTGCGTGTTAGATCACAATCACTGAGTGGTGTTAATTCCCATGATGCACAGTGGGCATGATTCTTTTCCCTGCACAGGAAGCAACGTGGCAGACTAAAGCATGGGAAGTGACTGTGCTCAACATCACCAAGAAGAACCCACAGGGCTATGACCTCTGAGGAAAGAGACCCTCAGGGGATAAACTCACTGGGGTCCTTCCCAAGCAACTCCACAAGGAAACGGGGGCCATAAGGCCGATGGTGATGTTGGGTGGGGAAAACTCAGACTAGAGTTCAGGACATGGGGCAGTTGGAACACAGCAGCAGGGACCAGGAGAGGACGGTGTATAAACAGAAGAGGAGACTCCGAAAGCTCCACGGGAAGCTATAGTAGTGCAGAAGGGACCAAATTGTTTGGGCGGCACTTTAGAAGGTAATGGAAAATGCTGCTGCAGGAAACAAAACATCAAAAGGAGAAAACAATTGCATTGGAACAATATGGGTGGAAACACTAGATGGGGAGTCCAAAGACCTGAGATGGAAACTCTTTTGGGTGACCTTTGACAAATGGGCTCATCTCTGGGATCCTTACTTAACCGCATTTGCAAAACAGGATGTCAGCCTATGTATCAGTTAGGGTTTTACTAGAGAAACAGGTATAACACAAGATATACAAATGTATAAGAATTCACAAGATTGGCTTATGACGGTCAGCTACAGAGTGGGATGAGGAAGCGTGCAGAGGGTGTCTGCACACTGAGACTGAAGGCTTCAGTCCAAGGTCTGGAGTTCACTGCAGTACATGCGCAAGTCTGTATCAGGAGGCCGATGGTTCTGGGTCAGAAGGCTGATGAGTCTACACCAGAAGGCTGAAGGATCCAAGGCGGAAGCCAAAGAGTCTGCACTAGAAGCCAGGAGACAACGTCCAAGCTGAAGGCAAGGACTGGAGCCCCTCTGAAGAATGGGAACCCATCTGTCCTTCCTCATTTCCCTTTCATACCATCCAGGTGATTAGCTGCTCTAGGGCAGGTCCTCTGCACCCTAGGGTGTAGAATTGCTGAGCCAATTTAGTTAAGCTTCTAAACTTCTCAAGTTGACACAATCAATCAACCCTTACAGCCTAGATGACCTTTAAAGTCTCCTCTAGGTCTGCAGGGTGTGGAGGTTGATGATTCCACCCACACTCACTTTTGACCTGTGAATTAGTAACTGGCAACATCTCAACATCTCAATAAGAGGCTCAAGGTGCCTGCCCTGTCCTGATTTCAGTCTTTTGCTTATAAGTTGCATTTAACACCTTGGAAAGGACAACAACACCATATATTTTCAATTATGCACATGTCCAGAGAGAGCTCAGAGTTTTTTTCTGGTGTCACCTACAGATAAAACATGTAATTCTCGCCTCTCCTCCCCACACAGAATTTCAGAAAGAGGAGGGAGTCTTGCAAGCCTGAGACTCTGCCTGTGTTTTGGCACCTTGGGAATTTCTCCAGCTTGGTAGGATAAATTATTTAATATAGGGAAAACCTCTAGGGAACTGCCAGTCTGTGCCACTACGTCTCAAGGACCTTCCTGCTCTGTAGACTCCAGGGGCCAGGCAGGGGCCTTGTGCAGCAGCCACCAGAGCCCACAGTTCCCAAGGCCTGGGCTCATGTGGGCTCTGTGCATGGGCTCTGTGTGTGGCCGCCTGCACATCACCACTGACTGGCTGACCCTTGTGGCTGGCAGGATCCCTGGGACAATTCCTCATTTCCATCCTCCTTTCCATACCAGAGCAATCAACCAGCTTCCTGCAGTTGGGCAGGGTGGAGCATTCCACACAGCTGCCAGTCCCACTGTGCACCCTTTCCTTGTCTCAACCCCTCTCTGTGCTTCAGTGCCCCTTATTTCTGCTTGTCAAATTCACTTTTCCTGGTAGCTGGCACCTACAAAAGCCTTCCTTTTGGGCTCCGACTTTGTGGGTAAAAGAGTTAAGAAAATCCTCAGTATTATTAAAAAAACAAAATGCATCACTGACACACACGTACTCAACAACGTCAGTACACCAAGATCTTCATCTAAATCTGGGTTCACTTTCGTCCTAAGGGTGGCAGAA
The DNA here is from genome assembly GCA_028451465.1 of Erethizon dorsatum. Taxonomy (NCBI): domain Eukaryota; kingdom Metazoa; phylum Chordata; class Mammalia; order Rodentia; family Erethizontidae; genus Erethizon; species Erethizon dorsatum. The sequence goes on from CM051824.1 coordinate 1,162,970, forward strand.
AAGTGAAACCTCGAGGTAGCTGGGCAATGGCTGCTCAGAGGGCAAAGGAGTAACCTGGAGAAGGGTTCGAGACCCACTGCAGACAAAAGAGAAGTTCCTGAGAAGCAGGAATGAGTGTTGGCCAAGAGTAAAATCAACCTAGTCAAGAACAAAGAAGATTGCATTTATTCAGAGGTAATTAGGATTGCAGTTTGGGAAAAACAGATCCAAGCAGTCTTGAAAATGCGCTCTGAGTTTTGCAGAGTGGCAGCTCCACTCACAGTTCACAGAGACAGCGGCAGATGCTCCAAGGGGGTCCAGAGCCCTGTGGGTGCGGAAGGATGGCTCTCTCTTGCGAGAACAGAGTCAGAAATGGTCACACCATTGGGTGGTAGTGTCTGAGGTTTGGAAATACCTCCTCCCGGCCCCAGGTAAGTGCTCCAGCCCGGTGGCCCCGCTTTGATGGTTTCCCTTCAACTCAATTCTGCCGAAGTCCCCACTGGGGCAGCTGCGGGGCTGACACCTCCAGGACAACGAAACTTCCCTGCTGGAGGAAAGGATTCCCTTCCCTGCAGATCTTTCCTGTCATCTTGATTCCCATATTCATGTGCTTGCTAATGTAGCAGCTTAGTTTTTCTTTTATCCTTAATTGGCATGTATCTGTTCCATACAAATTCCTTGTGCTGAATTTCCACCACCATTTAATACAGTGAGGTCATGGCCACTGTCTTGGTCATAAATTTAAAATGAAGATGGGGATGAGTCTTTCCTGGAGTCCTTCTGTGCCTTCTTTTTAAAACACAAAGCTTGAGTGTTTCTATAAGAAGCAATTTCTCCACAGGAAATAAAAGCTAAGTTGCTGTTTACCTTAAAGTCAGAATTAACAAATATTTCTGTTTTGTCATTTTCCTCTAGACTTTTAGGTAAAAATATAAAACATTACAGTTCAATGATTCAAAAATAAATTTCAGAATGGCATGATGCTGGTAGATTATACATATTTTAAGAACAGAAGACAAATGATGTGTGATATGTGTGTGTGTAGTGAAAGTAATGCTAAGACAGATCAAATTCAAAAGTTCTACATCATTTCTCCAAAATATTCTCTCCATGATAATGGGTGTGAGGTTTGGAATTATCTAAATTATGTTTTATCTATTACAGGGCAAGTCTCTGAAACTATCTAATTTTATCTATTATGGGATACTGGAATCCCCTTTATGACAAATCCAGCCATTAAAAAAAAAGCCTCCATTTTGGTGAAGATTTTGATGTCCTAGATACAACTCTTCAGCTATCTCAGCAAAATAGTAATACAAATATTATAGGTGTGAGTATATATCCCTGTGTGTTTGTGCGTGTGTGTGTGTTTGAACAGCTATTGGCAAATCCAGGCCAATAACTTCCTGGCCCCCAAACTAAGAGTGGATTTTATAAAGTGCATTTATAACCAATGTATGGATAATTCTAGGGAATATTAACTTTGAATCCTAATAAAATTAAGTATTATTATCACTTTAAAAAATCATTCTTTTCATTAGTAAACTCATTTGCCAAAACGCTGTACTCATTATTATTCTATTTTGAGCTTGTATAAATTTGTTTTCTATCTTGTCACACAGTATCTGCATATAGCCTTGATTTTGTCACTTGATTTGCAAAGTCTAAAATATTTACTTCTGCCTCTTTCCCGAAACAGTTTGAAAAAATAGCCTCTCGGGTAGTGACAATTTAAGATGAAGAATCTTCTCTATAATATTGCCAGATCACATATTCTTTGCAGTGTTTACGCCATTACATTTGGCACAGCTAAAACATAGGCAGCACAAACCACATTTCCTCATTTCTGAGTGTTACTTCAACCAAGAGCTAACCCACAGGGTGCGAATGTGACCAAATTTTTCACTTAAAATTCCAGGGAGAAGGCAGTTCGCTACCACCAAATTTTTAGAGGAGCCCTGAGTTCTGTATTGGATTTACTGAAACAGCATGTGTCTTTTTGGCCCTCTATCTGTGCAGCCTCCTGTTTCTGAGGATCCAAATGGCTCACACATGTGTGCCAGGAGCGGACAGTTACTGATACTCAGAACAGCTAGGTTTCCTCCGTGGGACGGCAAACTGTTTCAGCAGTGACTTACACTTTGTAAATGCGGCGGCCACGCAGCTGCCAGTCCCACCGCACTCCCTTTCCTTCTCTTTACCCCTTTGTTTACCCCTGGCCTTTCTCTTTTCCTAAAGCCACCGAGCCTGTGTCCATGGCGACAGGTGTCTCCTGCTTCCCTCCAGCTGCTCTGGCAACCCATTCCCAGCCTGGCCTCTTGGACTCCCTGCTTCGAAAGCTGGAGTCTCCCCAGCTCAGCCCTCAGACCCTGTCTCTCTGTGCTTCTCCCTGGTGTCAGTCAGCTCCCAGAGACTTCAAGCCACAACGGGTCACTGGCACACAATTGTCCCCTCCCAGATTCAGACGGCGCAGGAAGCACCTGCTGAGCTCCAGCCCCCGGCCAGGTCACCACGGGGCAGATCTTCCCCCGAGTCCTGCTTTCACCTCTGAACCTCCCCTTCCTGGTCCCACGGCCACTCTGTTGTACAGGCCAGTGACGGGGGCTCACTCAGACCCACCGCCCCAGTACCTGAAGCCTACAGTGCCTGCCCCTCCCCCAGACGGTCAGTTTCCTCTACTCTTGTCCAAGTCCACACCAATGGCAGAGCGCCCAGCTCAGCACCGGCCTCTCAGCTCAGGTCTTCTTAAGCCTTTCTCTGACAGTGGCCTGTAATTTTTAAAAAGCACTGTGAGACGAATCTAGCTGTGCATTTCACTGCTGGCTTCCTGTGGCTCTGAAGTACATTTAGCAATTGTCCCATCAGCCCAGGACCAACAGAACCCTCAGGACATGAGCCTCCCAGAACCACAGTCAGGACGATGCTGGGAAAATGAACCCCGTGGCTTGAGAGGAGGGATTTCCTGGGATTCTTCACTGTCAGTGTAAACCTGGGAAAACCTGCAAGCCAGCTGGACAGGCGTCAGTCACCTTAGCTCTGGGATGGATGAGCCGGAGTCCGAGTGTCCTGCCCTCCTCCTGTGTTCTGCCTCCTGTCCCTGAGTCCTCCTTTCCTGATGGCTCTCTCTCCGGGGCCCCCAGTGGCCTCTGGATGCTCCTCTGGTCCAGGATAAGTGGACATTGCACAGCAGAGCCTGCAGGCAGCCTGGAGTGGGGCTGGGAGGTGGGCTTCATCTCCTTCCCACCCCTGAGAGCCTGGCCTTTCCTGCCGCTGATGCACAAGCCCACATGGAATCTTAGGCCAGTAATTTTGTTTTTAAGTTTCTTCTTTTTTTTTTGTTTTTTTGAGACAGGGTTTCACTATGCAGTTCAGGCTGGCCTCAAACTCGCAGTAATCCTCCTGCCTCAGCCTCCCAAGTGCTGGGATTACAGGTGTGCACCACCATGCCCAGCTTTGTTTTTTGTTGTTGTTGTTGTTTTTTTTTGTGGGTACTGGGGGTCGACCTCAGGACTTCGCATGCCAGCAGGCGCCTGTGCCGCTGAGTGATATCACCGGCTCTTTTTTCGTATGTGGGATCCGGGAGTCAAACTCAGGACCTCGCGCTTGCCAGGCAGGCACTTACACCACTGAGCCATCTTTGTTTTTAAGTTTCTAAAAATATTTTAGTCGGCACATAATAGTTGTACATAAATATGGGGTAGATGTCGTGATTTGATACATGTAATAAACCAGAGTAATTACACAGGTGTAACCTTATACACTCAGCCTTTCTTTGCTGGAAGAGCGCGCAGCCTGGCCTCTGGCCTCTGGAGTGCCAGCTAGCACAGCATCAGCACCTGCTCTGCGGCCCAACCCCAGGGCCCACTCCTCACGGCCTCCCCCGCCCCCTGCTCAGGTGGCGCCTACTCCCTGCTTCCAGGGCCATGTATCAGACCCTGCATAAACTCCATTGCAGGTGTTTGCATGTCTGCGGCTGGCTTATTTTGCTTCCCATTATCTCCTCAGGTCATAATTAGAAAAGTCAACTGGCATCTATTAAAGAAAGATTCGTACGAAATTGGGTTATTACTTTCACCAGAACTGGAAAAACATCAAGGGAATTTGCCCTCTGGGCAGTAAGACTGGACCAGGCAGTTCTTCCCTGAGGCACCTCCCCCGGCACACAGTGCTTCTGCGCTGCTTGCTGGCCTGCGGGTCCCTGTGCAATGGGGCAGAGGGGAGGGTCCCGGCCCTCTCCGTCACCCCTGCCGCTTGCAGAGGCACGCGGGAGGGAGCGCAGTCTTGGCCTGATGCAGCTAATGGGGCAGAGGCGGGCAGAGGCGGGCAGGGGGCCCTTGGACAGCGCCAGAGCACAGCACAGCTGCACATCCCTAGGGACGCCTGGCGGACACAGGCTGCGCACACCCAGGCCTGCTGAGAGATTTTCTTCTCAGCTGTGGGCTGCAGGGAAGAAATTGGTGCTGGGCCAATCCTGGAAACCAAGGCTGCTGGCGCTGGCAGGGGCAGGAGCTGCCCCGCTCCCTCCGCCTCCCTCAGCGAGGAACTCAGGGCGGAGGCTTTCTTTTTTTTTTTTTTTTTTTTTTTTTTTTTTTTGTGGGTACCGGGGGGACGACCTCAGGACCTCGCGCACCAACAGGCACCCGTGCCGCTGAGCGATATCACCGGCCCCTTTTTCGTATGTGGGTTCCGGGAGTCGAACTCGGGCCTTCGCGCTTGCAAGGCAGGCGCTTAAGCCGCTGAGCCGTCTCACCGGCCCAGGGCGGAGGCTTTCTGCTACTTAGTAAGGTGCAGTCCTTTCGTTTCTCATCCGCTGAGCTCCAACTCGAAGGCCACCGGGTCAGAACTTCCCGTAATGTGTGTGGATCCCTAGTCCGGAAAAGCTGCACTTTCAATGACGTCCTTTTTAAAATCTTTTTAAAAGAATTAACACAGACCACAGCTAAGTGAATTTTAAAATAATGAGTTGGTTAAAAATACATTGAGGGCCGGTGATATAGCTCAGCGGTATAAGCTCTTGCCTGGCAAGCGTGAGGTCCTGAGTTCGACTCCCAGTACACACATATAAAAAAAAATTACAAAAAAAAATACATTGGGTGGAACGGTTATATTCTCCACTCTTCAGGTAATGATTTGAAACCTGGAAGTGATTTTTAATTATTTACTTCTTTCCCAAAGGTTTTATGTCCAGCTTTAGGTAAATGTCCCTGTGTAATCAGGAGAGCCATTTGGGCGAGTTCTGTCTTAAGAATGAGCACAGGATTGAAACCCATGGTTGCAAAGCGCAGCCTGGCCCAGCGGTCCTCGCATTCCCTGATAGTCCTCCCGATGCTCCTTGCTCTCTGTGTGATCATATTTCAGCCCGTGAGACCCAAACTTGAGATCTGGTGACGGCCGCAGAGCCCAGGACGCGCGTGCCCGGAGCTCTGACCCACGCAGCGGCTCTGTGGAAGTCAGTCGCGTGGGGCGGCCAGGACTTCATGCAGAGCCGAGCAGCGCCAAGTGGACAGCGTGGACCACACGCGTTTCTGTCGCGCAACATCTCTTCTTTCTGTAAAGACCTCCAGGCCTTTCCCAGCTCCGATTTTTGTTGCAGTAACATTCCGCTGGCCACCCCTTCGCCATGTGGGTCACTGGATTGGAGGCATATGATCCCCTCAGACTGGCAGAGCTTCTCTCATGTGGCTTCATAATAACCCTGAGGTGAAGCAGAGTAACAGAAAATGAGGACACGTGCACGGACAGAGCGAACCCTAACCTCCCTGCACTACCATCCTATTCCAATAGGAAAGGAGGCAGCAGGGTCTCACGTTCATAAACTGAGTGGGGAATTACAGGTGACATTTACACGGTGTCTGAGGGGAGGAATTGGACTCTAGGTTCAGGGCACCATGTCCGGAAACTAAGACTACTTTTCCAAACAAGAGATTGGATGCCACATTTTTAGATTTCTCTAACTTGGGGCTCTTATGACCTCTAATGCATCTTCTCTTTTGGGCCGAGGCGTCAGACAATGGGGGTCACTGGTGGCTTCTAGGAAAATGGAAGAGTCCCCTGGTTTCCAGGTTTGCTCTGTTTCCTGTCCCTTCAGTGAGAGCGCTGGAGTGCTGAGATCACAGCTGGGGAGACCATGAGCCGGGCTGGGGGCCATCCAGCTGGGACCCCCAATTGCTGATGGTTGGGGGGATGTGGGTGGGGGGGTTTCAGTGCACTCCCCACCTAAGGCACCCATGACCCTCTTGCAGCATCAGGTTCTGGAGTGTGAAATGAGGATAGGACCATGCAACTGAAACCAAAGATCCCCACAAACAAAAACAAAAACAAGAGAGAGAGAGAGACCCAAACCCCAACACCCCACATGGTGCCGGTGCCTGACTCTGTTTGCCCTGCAGGTCAGATCTGTGTCCCTCCCAATTGGCTCTGCCTGGAGTGTCCCCTGCCAGGGGTAGCTCATCTTGGGCTTTCATTGGAGAGAACTGGGAGCTGGGATCAGTGGGATTCCGCGTGTCCCATCATTGTAGAGCCCTATCCAGAGGCATAGCGGGGCTGCAGGTTCTCATGAAAGCTGTGGGCTGTCTGGCTCCAGAGACACCTGTCCTCCTCCAGCTGTGATCAGGGGCCACGGGACTGCAGCACAACGTGGCAAATGCCATGCTGTAGCCTTTCCTGACAGCAGAGAAAGCCCCAACTCCAGGGCCCAGCCCTTCCGAGCTGGGCTGTGTCCAGCTTCCACAACTTTGAAGACAGCCAGCTCATTTTCCTGGCGATCAGCCTGCAGAGGAGCAGTCGTGGGAGGGAAACCTTGACCTCTTGCTTGTCACATTCTGGTCCTGTGTTGTCAATGACAGGTGCCAGCAAGAGCTGGGGAGCAGTGGGTGGAAAGGACGTTTCTTCCTGCCTCCCCCACCCACTCCCGTGGCCCTCTGCTGTAGGTTGCCACCTGCATCGCCCCACGGAGCTCTGTTCCACAGCTGCAGCTTCTTAGGGCTGAGGCTGCTGTGAGCACCGGGCCTCCCGCCCCACCATGCTGTGAGCCATCGGAGGTGCCCCACTGCCCGCTGTGATGAGGAGAGACCTCTCTCTGCTGAAGATGGAACATCACCTACTTTCATCCCTGACATCCCTTGGGGCCTCCAAACTTTGGCCTTTCTCGGTGTTTTCAAATATGTCTTTTAGAGAACTGGACCTTAGGAGGCTAAAAGAAGGAATTTAATTCAATGCTGGAAAGGCAGTGATTGAACACACTCTCCTCTGCTCTCTCCTGTTACTATGCCTTAGGAGTGGTAATAGCTACAGGGTGCAGGAATTGCACAGCTGATTGTACAGTCAGGCAAACACGGTGTCGGAAAGTCCCGTCACGAGCCAAGTCCCTCACTGGTGTCATTGCAGATGTGACTCGGCAGCCTTGCCATTCTCCTTTCTGTGCAAACATGAATAAAAGCGGCCAGGAGGAGGCTTATGGATAAGCTCTGGCACTAGGGTTTTTCCATGGGAATTGATTTATTCTTCACAAGTCTATAAATTCAATTTAGCCCCCTGACTTCCTGTATTGATACAAATGCAGTGGGTCCAGGGAAGGCTTATGCAGACAGGCCTGGGAAATATTTTCCATTTTTCTTTTTCAATTAGATGAGCTCAAATTGCATTACAGCCTGTTCTGCTCTGGAAGCCCATAAATATATGTGATGTGCACTCTCTGGGGACACGTGAGGCTGCACAGCGGTGCCCTGCGGACCCCACTTGCACTTCTTTCCCATCCAGGGAGGTCTCAGTCTTTCCCGAAACCACTGTGATCTGGGACCCAGGGACCCGTTCCTGGCTGCCTTCGGGTTTACTCATATGTGAATAGTGCAGTGGGCAAGTGAAACACACAGCTTCAACGTGGGTTAGCAAGCTTGTGGAACTGGGTTTCAAAGCTGATTGTGGAGAAGTTATTCATTCACCTTTCATCCCCCTCTTCCTTGTCAGGTACTTCCTGTGAAAACACCACCTCCCTTACTTGCCACTGAGAAGGAAATTAGAAAGAAAAAGTTAAATGCAGCTCACTGCTGTATGTCTTAGAGTGTGCAAACACTGTGCTTTGTGAGGAAACACACACACACACACACACGAGTTGCGTTTTCCATGTCCAGGAGTGGGAAAGTGGAAGGTTAAAAAAATAATATAACACTGCTAACTGAAATTTATACCTTATTTCAGTAGACATGTGAAATAATTCTTAGTGAATTTGTTGTTTAAAATTGCCGTTCCCTCTCCGCTGCTGGCTGGAGTAGCTCCTGGATTTCCTGGTCTCGGTGAACACCAGGCTGGCTGTGCTCTGGCCCTGTGCGGTGACCCCCCCGAGACGGTCCTAGGCTCTGCCTGGGACCACAACAGCGTGCCTCGGTGGAACCGCCGGCAGGGGCTTGGTCACTCCATTGCTGTTCATTGCAGTTCACTGTGGGCTCCACTCCAAGCAGGTCTTGGAAAGGAGAAGAGAGAACTCAGGCCCGACAAGCACAGATTCTACAGTCAGACAGCCCGGCGTCAAAGTCTCCTCTACCCCAAGGTATCTGTGTAGTGTTTGGCAAGTTATTCATTCTGTATGGGAAATGTAAATACAAATGGGCCCACTCCACGAAAGGGCAATCTCCTAACGCTGCTGCTGCCGGGGCTCCCAAACGGGAGCACCCTAGACACTGGCCAGGGCTCGGTGGGCGTCCAGTGACTAGAGATAGCTCGCTTTAGCAACGGTGGTGCTTGCTCACTTTATACACACAGAGAGCTCCAGATGGTGCTCGGAACACCTGATCTTACTTAAGACAGAATCTTTCCATCTTTATATAAACAGAGAAGAATACAATACAGTGAAGCTATGATACTTCCACCCCATGGTAAATCTGAGGACAGGAGAAAGACTGGGGAGATAGTGTAGAGTGGGAGCCCATGGAGGCAGAATCAGGGTGCCTGACAAGATGCTAGGGTGGGGACAGTGTGATATGAGGTACTGTAATGGCAAACTTCTAAAAATTTCATAGCAGAAATTAGAAATCAGTTAGTAGCCTCTGCCTAAACTCACGCTGCCTGTCACGTAGTTAGACTCAGCCAGCCTTGACCACCACACCAACTATAACTCAGAGACGATTTGACTCAGCCTTATCTGACTGCACCCAGCTGCATCGCCTGTACTTTCCAGCCTATAAACATATTCTGTTTTGCTTGCTTATTCCAGGAACTTTCCACCTAGGACAGAATAACTCAGTCAAGGACATGTTTGCCTGATTTCACCTGCCCACTCGGACAGCCCCCTCTCTAGCAGAGCCTGCCCAGAACAAATCTGCCTGACAACATATGCCTTAGCCTATGTAACCAATCATAAAATAGCCTGCAAAATACATTTCCAGCTTGCAAAAATGTATTTAAGCTAAACTCTAAACTGACTCTCCGCTGATGATTTGAGACCTGGTTCTCATCAGCCTGCTAGCATAATAAAGGTTGCCTTCCAACTCCTTAGGTATAAGGAGTCTTCCATTTGGTTTGATATCAGATTTCTACAATATTTCTTGGTGCATTGGCCAGGAAGACACTGTGCTGACCGCTTAGGTCACTGGTGGGGGGTCTGCTGGCCACAGTGGGGACTCATCTCTGACCTGAGGAAGAGACAGCGCGCCCTCTGATCTTTTTCTCAGTGTCTCCTCAGTGGTCGGGGGAGAGAGCCCCTGTGCAGTAGCAGAGACCTCATCGGACCCATAGGAGGAGATGGAATGCAACAGGTTGGGCCCTTTGGATAAGGTAGGAATTCCCCGGGATGTCCCTCAGTCAGCCTGTCAGTTTCTGTTCTAGTTTCAGCTTGTCAGTTCTGTCCCATTTGTGGACGAAGCAAGGACCTGATCAACCCCCGAAGCTCATGCTAGCAGCCTGTGTTAGCTAGGACAGTCAGTCAGTTTCTGTTTGTTTCAGTCAGACTTCACCCCTGGGGACTGGGGGTTAAAATATATTAGCCTCTGTCTGCCTGTGTAAATGTGTAAGCCGATTGTGAGTGGACAACATAAACAATAGGTAGTTCACCCCCTTAAATGTATCTATCTAGACAACTACACGTTCTTAGAGGGGCCACTGCGAGCCAAGAATACAAGAATGGCCCACTGTGAGAAAACTCTCAGAGAGTCACAATTGTGGGACTAATCCACAGCAGGACGGATCAAAAATCCCATGCCAGGATAGAAACTGGGAAAAGGAAAAATATATATGTATATATGTATGTATGTATGTATATATACAAAATAAAGTGTATGGGTCCAAGGTTACCTGTCTTAGCTGGGAACTGGGGGAAAAAAAACAGTCTAATCAGTCTTGAAGGGGAAATTAAAGTTTTAAACAAAAGCCGGCCCAGAATGTCTGCCAAGACCAAGTGGGACACATCCAGCAGGCCTGATAACAGAACACTTCTCCCTTTTGTGTAAACTCCTGTCTTTGCTGCCTTTGTAACTGGTGACCTTGTAATGTAGCTTCAGATATAATGGGACACTTCTTCCTTTGTTTTATTAATGGCCTTATAATATAACTTGAAAAATATAAACTCCCTTAGCAACCCATGATGGCACCCAACCCTCCAATCTTATGCCCCAAATTTGCCTTTTATACTCCTCACTTAGTTTCCTCTTTAAAAACCTTAAAGCCCCGCTGGGCAGGGCCCTGACTCTTTAGCAGAGAGACAGAACACCTGAGGAGCCAACTGGCCCGATGGCGAGAGACACGGAAACACAAGGCCAAAAGACTTAGGCTCAGCTGTACATGTCGAGATTGAAAAAAAACAAAAAACAAAAAAAAGAGGTTATTTTTTCATTTCGAAGCAAGTGAAAAGCAAGACTGAGGCCAAGCTTTCCTCCCAGCTTTGGGAGCCCCAAAGCCAGCAATGACGTCACCAGCTTGATGCTGCCTGCAAGCATCTAAGGAAATTTTACAGGAGAAATTAAATTACAAATTTTAACCAATTGCTAATTATGCTTTTGGTTTTCAGCTTGAATTGATGTGCATAAAACATTTCTTGTGCACTACAAACTCCTAAATGACAATTAAAAGGTTAACTTGCTCTCTGGTCTGTTGTTTTAAAATCAAAACACTGATTCAAGGTTACTCAGAAGTCTGTTGGCAATTAGTCAAATTTACTATACTATCTGAGAAAAAAAGGGGACAGTTTAAAATACAAGCAGCTACGGTTGAGTTTGTTGTAAAAGGTTATAGTGAGTGGGAGAAGAAAATATTAAAAAGGCTATAAATGTAAGAGATATACTTTTGATGTGAGAGGATTCTGTATGATGAAAGTCTTGTCCTGCTAGAGAGATAAAAAGAGAGCTAATGACAAGGCTAGAAAGTTTATGTATGTTGAGGAAAGCTTGTGAAAGTAATTTATTTAAAAATGATATATGCATGGTTACTTGTTAATTTGATGGAGCTCAGGTTGTTCCTTCTAAAACTCCCATGAAAAAATGGTCAAATCAACATGAAATTACCAGTCAAATAATAACCCTTCAAAACTTATGTGATATGTACTACTCTATTCTGTAATGTTACTGTATGTTACTCTATTCAATACAGAGATAGATATTTAAATGTGTTACAAAAATAATGTTATCATGATTGTCATGCTGAAATAGTGTGTGTGACTTTTGATCTCAAGTTTTCTTTGTGGAACTATATGACTTCTCTGTTAACATTCTATAGGGATTCAACTACTAGGACAACCATAATTGGTAAAAATAACAGTACTTTGCTATACTTTATATTTCAAAGTGCTTGATATTTAGATAAAATTATAATAATTAAACCCACTACAATACTAATGCCACTGATCTTCCCTTCTGGGTGTTCAACAACTAAGGTTTAGAGGCCAAAACTAAAAGGGTGACTAAACTGAGAGTACAACCAATATTTTGGCCCAGTCATCCAAGGTCAACAAGGACCCAAGACATGAGGATGTAACAAAAATGCACCCCCAGCCAGTATACTTCAGTTTGTTAGTTGCCCAGGTAATAGCTCCTGTTCCAGATCTGGTTGCTCTTGTCTCTTAAAAATGGCTGATCACTGTGATACATAGCTGGTTACTATGATGATAGACTGTCAAACTTCTAAAATATACCTCTCCTGCCTGTAAAGCTGGTACAAGAGCTCCATGCCATCAGTGTGACCACCATGACCTTACACCCAATGGTCCCAAACCTGTACACTCTCCTGGGCTTGCTTCTTTCTGACTTAAAAGATGTTTTCTTTTGCCAATGAGTGGCCCCTGCCAGTCAACTCCTGTTTGCCTTTAAATAGGAGGACCCTAACACAGGGCAAAAGGGGAAACTTACATGGACCTGCCTTCCTCAAGGTTTTAAGAATTTGCCCACACTATTCAGGGAAGCCCTGGCTGCTGATCTGGCCAAGTTCCCCCATGGAAACTTCAGCTATACCTCCTGTAGTATGTTGATGATATCCTAATTGGAAGCCCCTCAAAAAAAAGGACTGCTGGAGGGAAACTCAAGCCTTCCTCCACCACTTGTGTGACAATGGGTACAAAGTTTCCTGGAAAAAGGCTCAAATTTGTAAAGGCTCAGAAAGTCAGATATTTAGGCTTTGACTTGAAAAAAGGGCTCTGATACCTAGGTCCAGAAAGAAAGGAAGTCACTTGCTCCATCCCATGGCCTGACTGTAAAAGGGAACTCAGAGAGTTTTTAGAGGCAGCTATATTCTGCAGAATTTAGATACCTGGGTGTGCTAAAAAGGCCAGGCCACTTTATGACATAATGAAAAAGCCCACAACCAAGAGAAATATAATAAATTGGATGGAAGTAACTCTGTTAAAGATTGACAACACAGGGCTGGCTATGCTGTTGTAATCACTGAAGTGGTGCTTCTAGATGGACCTCCTCCTCAAAATTGGTCAGCTCAATGACAGGCACTCTGGGCACTCATACAGGCCCTCAATTGGGCAAAGGACAAAAAGGTCAATATTTACACAGATTCCCAGTATGCCTTTGCTACAGTCTAGTCCATGTTCATGGGGTGTTATACAAGGAACATGGACTCCTGATAGCTGAAGGAAAACAAATCAAGAACAATGATGAAATTTCTCAACTTCTGACTGCAATTTGGAAACCTAAAATTGTTGCCATTATACATTATAAGGGACATCAAAAGGTAAAGAACTCCATCACCCTGGGAAACCAAAGAAAGCAGATAAAGCCTTGGCTTGGGAAGACAATGATTTGGTCCAAAACTTAGAAGTTTTGTATGGGACCCCACCAGAAAATGTTCTTAGCTTGCACTGAGGTCCCCTCCATTATACTGAAGAAGAAATAAAATGGGGAACACAGAAGGGGTTAATGTGGGCCCAAATGGCATCTGGGCTCTATCAGATGATCTAATGATCATTCCAAAGGAACTAGCCTACACTTGTGTTAAACGCCACCATGACATCACCCACGGAGGAAATACTGCTATGGCCCAGCTTCTGGGTCACTATTATTACATTCCAAAATTGACATCAATTTGTGCAGCCGTTAGAAAAAGGTGCCAAATCTGTGTAAAGACTGAGGCCTCGATAGGCCCTCAGCCACTGTCTGGAATCCGACACACGGGACTTTCTCCTTTTAATGATCTTCAAATAGATTTTACTGAAATTAAGCCGTACTGGGGCTACAAGTATTTGCTGGTCCTTGTTTGTACTTATTCTGGCTGGCCAGAGGCATTCCCTACTAAGACTGAAAAGGCTTCTCAAGTATACAGAATATTATTGAAAAAATTATCCCCAGATATGGGCTGCCCCTAACTATAGGCAGTGACAATGGACCATCATCTGTAACAGAAATGACTCAAAAATTAGCTAAGAAAACTAAAAATCAAAATCTCCACACTGCCTATAGGCCCCAGAGCTCTGGTAAAGTAAAACAAATAAACAAAACCCTAAAGTAAATACTGACAAAGTACTCAGAAACTGGAAAGACAATAATTTGGTCCAAAACTTAGAAGCTTTGTTTGGAACCCTACCAAAAACTGTTCTTAGCTTGCACTGTTCTTAGCTTGTCCCCTCCATTATACTGAAGAAGAAATAAAATGGGGAAAACAGGAAGGGGCTAATGTGGGTTCCCATACAAACCTTCTAAGTTTTGGACCAAATCATTGTCTTTCCAAAGAAACTCAGATACCATGGGTAGACATTTTGCCTATGGCCCTCTTGAAAATCAGGACTTCACCGGATCCACTGGATACACCCCTTTCAAAGTCTTGCCTGGGACTTCCCCACCATTAATTAAGGGCCTCCAGGGGAATGTACACCAGTTGGGAAATACCACTTTGCAGTAACAACTTATTCAGTTAGGAAAAACTTTTTCCCAGATACACAAAAAATATAGCAGAGAAACCTCCTATACCTACCAATACACCTGCACATACCCACAATCCAGGTGATATGGTTTAAATTAAAGATTGGGAAAAAGATCCTCTGTCCCCAATTTAGGAGGACCCCTATTTAATTATCTTGACCACTCCCACCACAATAAAAATGGCAGAGATCCACCCCTGGATTCATCACTCCTGAATCAAGCAAGCTTATCCAGATGACTGCTGAAAGGCCTATCCTGATAAGTCAGCCCCCTTAAAGACCTCCCAAAAAAGACAACACACTCAAAGCCCTGCTCTCATCACTAGAGAAGCTGATGAATCAACACATGGCTGAAGATTGAACAGACGTCATACATGGAAGCACCTGCTCTAATTGATTCATGTTCTGTTACCCAGTTTGGTTCTTAGTCTGTTTTCTCTCAATGATTTTGGTGCTTGCTACAGAATTTTGGGCTGTATCTCTGGAGGGCTGGGAGGTTCACCACAAAATTGCCTTTGTTCTTTTCTATGTTGGTGTAACTGTTGGACTGAGTACCCTCGACTGCCTTTCCAAGTTTTAGAATGGCTGTTATTCTCCTCCTGTGTTCATCCTTGTCAGCTGCTTAGTTTAACTCCTATTAAGTCACCATATAATGGCTTAACTATTAGTTTCAATGTATTATTCTATTAGCTTCCCACTTCCTTTCCTCCAGTCAATTCCAGTGTTTGTTATCATCTTCTGGGCTTCAACTCCAAAAGACTAAAACCCCACCAAAAGGCTGCTTTTGTTCTGTTATGAAAATATAATGGGTGACTCTTCTGGTGAGGATCTTTAGACTTTCTGCCCTCATGGACAGGAGCTTTTCTTGGGCCCTTAATAGCCCTCCTAACAGTCCTTTTCTAAGCCCTTGTGTGATTCACATTCTGATTTGCTTCCTGACTAAATGCTTTAAAGCTATACACCACCGACTCCTTTCAAAAGTTACTTATCCTTACCAGCTCTTTAGTACTAAAGAAACTGAGGAAGAAGAATCTTTCTATAATAAAAACAGGGGAGAATGTAATGACAAACTTATAGAAATTTCATAGCAGAAATTAGAAATCAGTTAGTAGCTTCTGCCTAAGCTCACGCTGCCTGTCACATAGTTAGACTCAGCTGGCCCTGAGCACCACACCAGCTATAACTCAGAGACAGTTCGACTCGGCCTTATCTGACTGCATCCAGCTGCATTACCTGTACTTTCCAGCCTATAAACACATTCTGTTTTGCTTGCCTATTCCAGGAACTTTCCATCTAGGACAGAAAAACCCAGGCAAGGACATGCTTGCCTGATTTCACCAGCCCACTCAGACAGCCCTTTCCCTAGCAGAGCCAGCCCAGAACAAATCCGCCTGACAACATACACCTTAGCCTATGTAACCAATCATATAATAACCTGCAATCCACTTTGTATCTCTGGCTTGCAAAAATGTATTTAAGCTAAACTCTAAGCTGACTATACGCTGATGATTTGAGATCTGATTCTCCTCAGCCCGCTAGCATAATAAAGGTTGCCTTCCAACTCCTCAGGTGCAAAGAGTCTTCCGTTTGGTTTGATATCAGATTTCTGCAACAGTACAATGATTAAACTACAAACAAAATCAAGAAAAACCACCACCACCCATGAAGGTGCTCCAGAGCTGTACAGAGTTTTCTGTAAGCCTTGTTTGATTAGATATGAGTACTTTGAACCAGCTGTTTCAGTGAAGTGAAAGGTCAGGGATGCCTGTGCACCCATGAGAGAATTCTGTGAGTGCATGGTGTGTGCCAAGATCAGCACTGGGCAGTGTCCTCAGTGACCTTGAAGGAAGCTAGAGACGCCACACTAAAGTGGGGGCCAAGGCTTTGGTCCCCAGAGCGAGGAGTTTCAAGGAGGAAGTGTGTAGTGGTGACGCTGGTCTAGAGGATGAATTGTGGCTGAATGAGTCATGCAAAGTATTTCAAGCCTGTCTGGACACAGGTCCCCTTCTGTGCAGGTCACGCTGTCTCTGAGGGATGGGGAGCTCCACGGTGTGGGGTCCACAGGTGCACACCACACATCCCACCCACACCACGCCTCGGAATATGTGCTTGACTAACAGAGCATTTCTATGGCTCATGTTATGTGTCCTCGACAGAATTGACCTTCATGGCTGGGAGGTTTACAGAAGACTCCTAACGGGGAATCGTGACTGGGCATAGCACTGAAACTGCAGCAGATACCAACCAAGGATGTGATGCCTGTTCCTCTGCTCGCAAGGGACACTCTGAGGATGACACTAGGCCACCCAGCAGGGTCTAGCAAGGAGGTGCTGATCACATGAATTCTACCTGACCAGAGAGACTCGATATGTCTACTGTATCCAATATGGTGGCCCATGAGCCTCCTCTCGGAAGTACGGCAGATCTTAAGGTTCCAGCCGATAGTGGATATAGATGTACAGTTTATAAACTGTACCCTTGAGAATGTGTGCTCTAAATTTCTTTATGACCGAGCTGTGTGATCCACAGTTTGGGAACCAGGGGATTTGCAAGTTAGAGTTACAAGGGGCAGCGAGGGGCACAGGTTTGATTTCCAACGTTCTTATCAATGACTGTGCTAGTGTAGTTTGAAACGCGTTCCTTATGCCATGTGGGCATCTGCATGCAGCGTTTGCTTTGCAGCAGGCCTGGGAGGAGCTCCACAGCCCTGCTGGAGAGGACAGGGCCTCCCACTTGCAGGAGATCCAACAGTGCTGCCCTGCCCGAGAGAAGTGGTCAGATTTTGTGTTTTATTTTAAAAGATCTTGCTGTTATCACAGATGTTCTGAAGTGATCTGGAAAATACATCTTGACATTTCTGAAACAAACTATCCCTTAAATATAAGTGCTCTAATTAATTTTGGTACAAGTGCTTTTTGGGAGCTCACTTGTTTTGAGGTCTGGTGAGAGCACAGTGCTGCTCCCGTGTCTTCTCGTCTTGGTGACATTTACAATTCTCACAGCATTGGGTGCAAGGCCCCTTCCCTGGTCCCCATAGCACAGCAGAAGGAAGAACCCCGGGCCAGGTGAGTGGGTGGCTGCAGACCCCTTCTTGCCTGGAGGATGCTTGGTCTCAGCTCGCCTGTGTCACCAAGGTGACTTTCTTACTTCACAGGATGGCTTTACTCTTGGAGTTGCCCATGCCTTGGAAGTACCCTGGGAGGAGTGTCCTCTCCCTTCGCCCACCCTCGCCCCCTTGCCTGGCCTGTGTGGAGAAAGATGCTGTCCAGCCAGTGGGGAGAGCGGAGGCCAAGCCAGACACAGGACAAAAGCAACCAGTAGTAGAAGCCCAGGAGATTGAAAGTATTTGTATAAATTTTTATTCTCCTCCTACCCATTTTATACAGAATGAATGCTCATTGGATAAAATGTGGAAAGTCCAGAAAATAGTATAAAGGCAAAAAGCACCCACCACCCAAAGGTGTTCTGCTAGTTTGTTGACTATTATAGTGTGAAGTGTAGCCAATTAAAAACACTCTTTACAAATATGTAATACAGTATATTCTCTTTGTATTTAACATGTGGATACACATATCATGTAAAAAATAAAGTTTGAATGGCTGCTTTTCATTGTTTTAAACACCAGGTAATGTCCTTTGTGTGCATGAGGTTTTTCTTTCTTTTCAAGTTGATTTCCCAGCAATGGAGCTACTGAGGCGTCAGCAATGGGAGCTCAAGCTCATGGCAGTTTGGAAAGGGCCTTGTTAGCTCCACATATGGGATTTCAAGGGAGACATTGCTCATCACTGAGTGCTTTAACTAGAGTCAGGGCGTTCAACAACTCAGTTGTACCCAGCCTCAGGGCAAGCATTCCTTTCTATGCATTTAAAGCAACTCATTAAAAATTAAAATGTAGTATACGAACAATCAACATCAGGATATGACTTCCAACATCTGAACAGGTACTCAGAATAGTCAAGGGAGAATTTCTCAGCAAAGCAATAAACATTACAGTTAACCTCATCACACCTCTTTCATGACAAGAAAAACATGCTCAAGTGGGAAGTTTCAGCAAACCTTTTGTGAATCGAATACAAAATAAGGCGGACATTTAAATAGTCTTAGAATTAGAAATAAAAAAGCCGATGAATTAAATGAGAATGATTTGATTAAATCCCAAAGAGGAAGTAGTTAATTAATGGTAGCAGAGCATCTGAAGCAAAGACGTGAGGACACCGTGATACTCACTGACAGAATGCACATGCTCCTGGGCTTGATGGTGGGGTTGTGTCCTACGAGCCCGCAGCAGTGGGATACCCTGAGTGTGTGATGGGGTTGTGTCCTACGAGCCCACAGCAGTGAGATATCTTGAGTGTGTGATGGGGTTGTGTCCCGAGAGCCCACAACAGTGGGATATCCTGAGTGTGTGATGGGGTTGTGACCCGAGAGCCCGCAGCAGTGGGACACCCTGCGTGTGTGATGGGGTTGTGTCACGAGAGCCCGCAGCTCTGGGATACCCTGAGTGTGTGATGGGGTTGTGTCCCGTGAGCCCGCAGCAGTGGGATATCCTGAGTGTGTGATGGGGTTGTGTCCCGTGAGCCCGCAGCAGTGGGATAGCCTGAGTGTGTGATGGGGTTGTGTCCCGTGAGCCCGCAGCAGTGGGATATCCTGAGTGTGTGATGGGGTTGTGTCCCAAGAGCCAACAGCAGTGGGATATCCTGAGTGTGTGATGGGGTTGTGTCCCGTGAGCCCACAGCAGTGGGATACCCTGAGTGTGTGATGGGGTTGTGTCCCGTGAGCCCGCAGCAGTGGGATATCCTGAGTGTGTGATGGGGTTGTGTCCTGAGAGCCCGCAGCAGTGGGATACCCTGCGTGTGTGATGGGGTTGTGTCCCGAGAGCCCGCAGCAGTGGGATACCCTGCGTGTGTGATGGGGTTGTGTCCCGAGAGCCCGCAGCTCTGGGATACCCTGAGTGTGTGATGGGGTTGTGTCCCGTGAGCCCGCAGCTCTGGGATACCCTGAGTGTGTGATGGGGTTGTGTCCCGTGAGCCCGCAGCAGTGGGATAGCCTGAGTGTGTGATGGGGTTGTGTCCCGTGAGCCCGCAGCAGTGGGATATCCTGAGTGTGTGATGGGGTTGTGTCCCAAGAGCCAACAGCAGTGGGATATCCTGAGTGTGTGATGGGGTTGTGTCCCGTGAGCCCGCAGCAGTGGGCTACCTTGAGTGTGTGATGGGGTTGTGTCCCGTGAGCCCGCAGCAGTGGGCTACCTTGAGTGTGTGATGGGGTTGTGTCCCGTGAGCCCACAGCAGTGGGATACCCTGAGTGTGTGATGGGGTTGTGTCCCGTGAGCCCGCAGCAGTGGGATACCTTGAGTGTGTGATGGGGTTGTGTCCCGTGAGCCCGCAGCAGTGGGATATCTTGAGTGTGTGATGGGGTTGTGTCCCGTGAGCCCGCAGCAGTGGGATATCTTGAGTGTGTGATGGGGTTGTGTCCCGTGAGCCCGCAGCAGAGGGATATCTTGAGTGTGTGATGGGGTTGTGTCCCGTGAGCCCGCAGCAGTGGGATATCTTGAGTGTGTGATGGGGTTGTGTTCCGTGAGCCCGCAGCAGTGGGATATCCTGAGTGTGTGATGGGGTTGTGTCCCCTGGGCCCCGCAGCAGTGGGATACCCTGAGTGTGTGATGGGGTTGTGTCCCGTGAGCCCGCAGCAGTGGGATATCCTGAGTGTGTGATGGGGTTGTGTCCCGTGAGCCCGCAGCAGTGGGATATCCTGAGTGTGTGATGGGGTTGTGTCCCCTGGGCCCCGCAGCAGTGGGATACCCTGAGTGTGTGATGGGGTTGTGTCCCGTGAGCCTGCAGCAGTGGGATATCCTGAGTGTGTGATGGGGTTGTGTCCATGAGTCCACAGCAGTGGGATATCCTGAGTGTGTGATGGGGTTGTGTCCTGTGAGCCCGCAGCAGTGGAATATCCCGAGTGTGTGATGGGGTTGTGTCCATAAGCCCGCAGCAGTGGAATATCCCGAGTGTGTGATGGGGTTTTGTCCCGTGAGCCCGCAGCAGTGGAATATCCAGAGTGTGTGATGGGGTTGTGTCCATAAGCCCGCAGCAGTGGGATATCCTGAGTGTGTGATGGGGTTGTGTCCCGTGAGCCCGCAGCAGTGGGATATCCTGAGTGTGTGATGGGGTTGTGTCCCCTGGGCCCCGCAGCAGTGGGATATCCTGAGTGTATGATGGGGTTGTGTCCCGAGAGCCCGCAGCAGTGGGATATCCGCAGTGTCCAATGGGGTTGAGGCTCCCTGACCTGGATATGATCCACATTCGAAACTCTGTAGGGTTTCCACTCAGCATCTCTTGCTTTTGCACCATCGTAACGCCGTAAATCGTAAGTCCAGCCATCATGAGATAGGGACAGACATCGGGGTAATGCTTTTGTTTTTAAATATAGGTTCTCGTATGTAGGTAATAGAATGGTGCTTGATCCCAAGAACTTTGACGTGGCAAGCACTGCCCAGGTCTTCTTCAAAGATCCGGCCTTGAAAACAACTTCATGTGGTGGCAGTGACTCTATTATACCTCTGCTTTACAAACCAGGCTTCCAGGCAGCCCGGCCTCGGGCTCTGGTCACTCATTCTCTTCCCTTGCAACAGCGGGGCTGGAACCCACAGCCCCGGGGTCGCTCAGAGTCATGGGCGACCACTACTCAGGGCAGATGTCCCCAGGGTTCTCTGGGAGACATGCTGGTCCCCGGGCCTGTCCGGTATTTCCCCTTGGAGGTGTGCCTCAGGATTCTTCCCGTTCTAGCCCTGCAGCAGCAGTCTCACTGGGACCCTTGGCGCCCTGGGAGGAGACGCAACACCAGTGCTTCAGTCTCCTTTCTGGGACTGGCTCTGGTGGGTCACTTCGCCAGTGTGACAATCAGGGGACGTGGGGGCTTGGAGCTGGACTCGCTCCGCGGTTCTGGTTCGAGTTGCGTCTCAGGAGCCTGCTCCCTGCTGTCATGGAAATAAGAATTCATTTTTGCTTCTGAGCCAGCATACAGAAATGGTCAATGTTTCAGGTGATGGATATGCCAATTAGCCGGGTCTGATCATTGCATATTGTATACTTATAACAAAAAATAAAATAAACAAAACAAAAAAGAAATATCACACTGTAGACTGCATCCCATAAATATGCATAGTTATTAAATGTCAATTAGAAAGAAAAATGGCAGACAAGAAAAAGCATAACAAAAAATTAAAATTCCATGGCCTGATTTGATCATTACAGCATTTATTCACGTGTACAAACATCACATCATATCCATAAATTTGTACAGTTATTATGTGTCAGCTAAGAAGAAAACACATAAATATTTTGGCCAATTTCTGAAAAAATAAAGCAGAAATAGGGTGCAAATATACTATAAAACAGACGCCAGTCTAACAATTTAACAGTGTTACCTTTTCGTGGGTGTCTGAATGCAGTACAGAACCATGATCTCTGGGATTTTGCAGAACTCTGAGATGAGGTGTAGCATGCAGCCAACTGCCCAGGAAATACAGGCGGAGTGTGAGCGATTCCTGTGAATGGGATACAGCCAAATCCCACAGTTAGAGGTAGTTGGATTCACAAAGCACACGGTGTAGACAGATGTGCTGAGAGAACTACATGTGACCTAGGGAGTGCCTCCTGCCCCGATGCTGGGACACTGGCTTTCCACGTCCTGTCCTTACCCCGTGGGGCCCAGAGAGCTTCCCACCTGAGCCCTTGAGCTCCTGGCCCTTGGCAGACTGCTTGCCAAGAGCCCTGCGAGCACAAGAAGGGCTTTTCAGGGACCAGGGGCGAATGCCCCAACTTTTCTCAGGGATGTCGCCTCTGTCACATCCCGATCTTTTCCTGTAGTGAAAAGATTTACTCTCCGCAGTTTTGAAGCATGCACTGTGTCATCGAGGTTGGCCCCGTGTATCTGACTGGAATTTTACATCCTTTGACCAGCTGTCCCTGAGTCTCCTCCTCTTTCTACATGTGCCTGTGTCATGCCTGGCGTGGGTCCTGGGAAAGTCTGTCCTCTCCAAGAAGGCTCAGGAGGACGGGGCACCCAGGCTTCATGTCCACTCACCCTGAAGCCCACTGGTGCCCGGCCAGGAACCCCCCGCACGCAGGCTCCAGTCCTCCCTGCTGCTCTGTGACCCTCAAAGGCCACACAGAGCCAGGACTTGAGGCAGGGGACATTGGTCCAAGAGTCTGGCTGGGCCCCAGCTGCTCATGGGAGTGTCCAGGGATGAGGCGACAGGAGGCATTGCCCAAACATGACTGCTAGAGCCTGGCTGGGCTTCTCCTCCTTGGTTGCACCACAAAAGCTTCACTGAGGGCTTAAAACCAAAGTGGCTGCCAGAGTCCGGGAAGTGGCGAGGAGGCTGGGGCTTGGTCGGTGGTGCTGGGTGGAGTTACAGTTTAGGAGGAGCCGTCCGAGAGCTGTCACACAGCACGGCCACCTCAGGCCAGGACCGCGAGTGAGCGGCGTGGACGCTCTCCGCAGAGAGAAGTGACGGCGTCTGGGCTGTGCTTCGAACTCGGCACAGTGTCTACTCGAACCAAAGCAGCGCGCGGCACCCTATAGACATGATTTTATGTATGAGTTAGAGGTCAACGTAAATTTTAAATTCAAAGATTACTTAACGCCCTCTGACCCTCTGTCCAGCGTGAATCTGGAACTCCCCTCCACCAGTGCCTTCTGCGGTGTCCTCGGGAGAGGAGCCCCGAGTGGCTGCTGGGGTCCCCTCCGCCCTCCACCCGCTGCCCTTGTGGAGGCGGGGAGCTGGAGCAGCTGCAGCCACCTGAGCCTCCTGAGGAACCTGCTACCTGCTGTGTCACCAGGGCAAACGACACCTCTGGGGACACAGCCCACCCTCCCCTAACCGCCATGTCCAGCTGCTTCCTCCAAAGGCCCCTTCTGGGCAGGTCAAAGGAGGTGAAATGGCTGAGAGTCGGACATGAGCTCCTGAGGTGGGAGAGAAGCCCCACGTGAGCCTCTCGGAGAAAATCCCGGGGGAGCCACACGAGGACAGGCATGGGGCATTAGTGGGGCTCCTGTTCCAGCCACATCTCTCTGGACCTGGAACCTGGGACTCCATCCACCACCGTCTCCCAGCACTTGGACAACCCTCTGCCCAGGCCAAGGGTCTGACTGGCCGAGTCACCCCGCTTGGTGCTTTGCCCTGTGTGGACTGTGCTGAACACATCGGTGACTCTGGGGACCCGTCATTCACCGCCTGCACCTGCAAGGGACCCTCTGCAGGAGCTGACGTGGACTCTGCTCCAGCTGGGATAGTTTAGTGGCCCTTTAGGCTTCCCAGACAAGCTGCATCCTGCTCATCAAGTTAATTCTGCAAGGACTGAAAATCGAGTGGGAAAGCATTGCATTTTGACTATGAGGCATGACATTAGTTGTGAATTATTTCAAAAGTGCCCTTTATCAGATTGAAGAAATTGTGTTGTTTCTAATTTGCTGAGAACTGTGATCATGCAGGATATCGAATACTGTCAAATACTTTTAAAGAAATGCCTGGGAGCCTTGGGACATCGATCTCTCAGGGCTGCGAGACTTGTCTCTTCTAAAGATCCCCTGATGCACTTTTCAACTTTCTGCCTCCCCTAATTTTCAAATTCTGTGGTCATGGGACTGCTGCTGGGCCAGCCAGAGGATTCCAGGCAAATTCCATCAAAAGTGCCCTCTAGGGGGTGATGTCTGGCCCCCTACCCAGGGAATTCCACTTGGGCAGAGATTTTCGTTACTGAAAAATGGCTCAACGGTTTGTATTCCTTTTCACATTTCAGGTGGGTGGGAGCTTTGTTACTTTTGCACATCCTAGTTAGTGCGGGGCAGGTTCAAGTGGCCTGGAAGGCTGGGAGGGAGGTGGACATGTGGACGCAGGTGAGGGTGGGCACAGGCACCTTGAAATGCAGGGCTGAGGGCAGGCCTGTCGGGCCTTAGGGAGTCTGGCAAGGAGTGCGGCACAAGGACGGCATCTGCACATGACTTCCTGTGATGTTCTGCAGCCTCAGGAGCAGCAGTGTGAGTCAGTACCATGCCCCCCAGGGGAGACTTCACCTCCTATGTGTAGAGAGCTCCTTGGCAGCCGGCTACACCCAGCTTCTTGCTGCTTCTGCCACAGATCCTGTTCAGACTTCCAGTCGCCCGAGCATCTGCATTTCTGGTCAATGAACAGCCTGGGGTTTCTGCTGGGCTGGGGCCACGCTGCACCAGGAACATGCTCTAAGCGTCTGAGATCCCAGAGATACGAGCTGGAAAGCAAATAGTTTAGTATCTGTCACGGCTTCCTCCTGGGCTGCTTCTCTGAGAAATTATGTACCTGGTTTTGTTGATCCGTGCAAAATAGATGAGTTGCCCTTTTGTGGGGGACTGGGAGGGGTGGGTGATTAACTGTTAACTCAGTCCGAAGCACGCAGTGCTGCTAGGGAAAGTCTTCCCCACTCCTCACTAACCTGCCTGGATGGCAACTTCTAGAGGTGACCACAGGGAGCATGCAGCCAACATTAATTAAAGTTGTGTTTGTAATTTAGGGCAGGTGGCAGTGCATCCAACCAGCAGTCCTTGTCTCCATCATCCAGACAGCGACTGGGGACAAATATCTCCCTGGGTTCCCTCCCGCCTGGCACCTCCTGGGCCACCGCCTGCCCACCCGAGCCCCCCACCACCCCGAGTTACCAGCAGCACCAGCAGATCAACAGTTAGGCTGAGGTGGTGGCACAGAGGTGCAGCTGGAGCTGGCCTGAAGTCAGTCACGGGAACTTCACGGAACACGGTCACTGTCCTGCGCGTCCACGGTGGATGGAGCAGATGTTGCTCACCCATCTGCTGCACCGACCCGTTGGTGCCTCGTGGTGTTCTTGCACACAAGTGTCACCTACTTCCAGACCAGGGTCAGAGCTGATGCTTTTTCTTGGGTTTCCCTGTGTATTTCCTAATTTCTGACTTGAGGCCCTCTTCTGGGACTCTTAACTTGTCCTCCTGCCATAGAGTGTAAGCATCTAGGAACAGGATAAAAATGAGGCGGTGGGAGACGAAACACTGTGTGGTCTCTCAAGTTAGAAACAAATTAGATTTTCGTGACTGGCCAGGGTATAACTCAAAATCTGGCATTGGCCAGGAGCTGTGTTTGGCTTCAGTTCGGTTAGAAAGACTCGTGTGCTTTGGGACACGTTCTCATAGGATGGCACCTTACTGTACATCTCTGGAAATTTCCCCAAATGATTTTAAATCAGGGACTTAAATGTGTTATTGACAAATGCATTTTCAAAAGCTTTGGGCAAACCCTGCTCCAAATGGGGCCAGGATTCCCTGTAGCAAAATGTGCCCACTGCTTTCTTTAGCCTGTTGTTTGGAAATTATAAGCAGATATTGTGTATTTTGCTTGTATGATGTAAGACATCCTTGTTCTAACACTGCGATTCTCAGGGAAACGGTTTTCAAATGTCACAAGGGCCAGAAAGTGAACCCAGTAATTATTGAAAATTTCCTATGTTCCCATTATTGTGCTGAACACTCCACGTGTGCTGTGTTTTCTAATTTTAATTTTTCCTTGTCTGTGTTTGCAGTGCAATGACAACATGCACTGTGGGGAGTTGGTACATGGACATCACACATCACGTTTCACCCCCTTCCCTTCTCCTCCCTCTCTGCCATGCTCCCTTTCCTTTTGCAAAATATCTATCTCCTTGTTTCCTATTATCTATCTTTTATTTTAGCCTTTAATTTATTGATACTTTGGGTTTCTCATACAAGAGCAACCACGGGATATTTAAGCTTGCGTGTCTGGTTTATTTCACTTAACATATGGTCTCAAGGTGCATTCATTTTCCTACAAATGACTCAACTGCTGTTCCTTGTAATGATTTTCCTTAACCATGTGAGATGAGGATCAGTATTCCAATTTTTATGGACAAAAAAATTAACTTTAAATAAATTAGTGAGTGGCCCCACATTACAGCACACAAAAGTACTTCAAGCCCAGGTATTTCTGCCCAGAGCTGGAGAGATTCCCCCTGCGTGGTAGATCCAAACCAGGCCTGCACATGGGAAACCCTGGGCCAGGGGCATCCTTAGCAACCATGACACACTTGGCTCAGGGAGGGGCCTGGACAGCGACAGCGAAACGAGGTGCTTCGTGTCTGAACAGGTCTGAGCAGGTCAGACGTGTTTAGCTGGCCACTGCGCTTCTTCAGGAAGAAGGGCTTTCTCCAACACTGCAGGCAGGCAGAGAATTCTCAAAGGAATGGTCTCAGCCATGTGCAAATGGGCCAGAAGTTAAGGAAGGAGCCACTTCCCTCCTTGGTCTCCTATCACCACACACATACCAGGACCCTGGGTAACCCAGAACCTCCTGCACCGTGTGACAGCAGTGACAAAGCACAAAGAGACAACCCATCTTGAAATGACAGGGGGAGTGTCATGTGGAAGGTGTGTGTTCTCCGAATCTGCAGTATGAAGTGAGAACATACCTGCAGATTTAGAGTATTATCACCTGGCCACTCCGGAGTTGCATGGACAGCTGGTTAACTACAATGCGTCCGATGATCAGCACAGGACAAGAATCTGGGTGTCATAGATCACACTGTGTGAGTCAGTCACAAAGAATATCAGTGAAACTTTCATTACATTTTTCGGTAGCACTTATTGACATGTCTCAATCCTCCTATTACTAGCTGCTGTTCCTAAAGAAAGGAATCAAATACTTAGAAAGAAAAAGTGTTTGAATTAGTGAAGGATAAAACTAGAGAGTACAAGGATGTGTTTCCAGTCTACACTTTGTTACTGAATACCTATAAGAAATCATCAAAATATTTCAGATCCAACTTAAAAAGAGGATGTTGCAATGAGTTGCTATCTTAAAAAGGCACCCTTTATTAATTTGTTACTTTTCTGGTGCTGAGGATGAAACCCCGGCCTCATGGTACATTTCCCATGGAGCTACATCCCGCCCCAATGAGACATCTTTGAAAGTTAACAATTTGCAGTGGACCCTTGATGTAGGAACTCAACGCATTCCTGAGGGCTGGCTGTAACTCAAGTTATCAATTGAAGGCTCAGGCTTCTCTACATGGCCTTCAAATCCTCTCTCCTGTAACAGGCAGATCTCAATGTCCTTAGACATTGGCCTGGGACTTCTCTACTAACCCCACACAGGAAATGATGTTGCCATGTTCCTTCCAGAACTCTGTAAGGGCTAAATCTGTACCTGAGACCATCTGGAAGCACAAGGGGCTGGCATTCCAGTCATAACTTAAGACTTTGGTCATAAGTTAAAACAAAAATTCCGGTCATAACCCAAGTTGTTTGTATGTTAGGCCAGTTGTAACTTGAGGGTCCAGTGTATATTGTATTTCAGAAATGAAAAGATAACTATTACAATCAACAAATTAACAACTTTATGCCAGATCTTTGAGGCCAAAGAAAAACATTAAGTCAGAAATTAGAAATGAAGGCAAAAAAAAAAAAATAGTGCTTTATTTGAATGAGTCAACATTCTGCCTTAGTTCTATAGGCAGTGAAGTTCTGGATTTCAGTACCTTTCAGATAAGACTTTCAAAAAGCAGCTGAGGATCTCCTAAAATGATTAAGTAGCTTGTGTGGCGGAGATGAGGAAGGTAAAGTTCAAAACAGCATCGAAGGAAGAAGCATCTTGTGAAATGGAGCTCGCAGGTCCTATTGGACTCGGAGAGGTCAAGGTGCCCCCCTCCTCAGTGCCAGTTTTCCCTTCCAGGAAGTTGTAAGTCATAGGCTGAATATGCGGTATCATAGCATGAGTAAGGAGGGAGGAAAGGCTCATTTCAAAATTAGATTGTTGTAAGATAGTCAAGCAGATAGAAGGCAAGCTCTGCTCACTCAGCCTCTTCCTGCGGAACGCTTTTCGAAGCGCAGGGCGGAACTCTGCCGCCGCCCTCGGAGCTGTGGCCCAGATGGTCACCCCCATGCGTGAGCCGCAGACCCTTTTATCACTGCAGGCGACCCCACGGGGAGCGGCGCTTCTCTGATGACTGGAATACATTTGAAAACACAAAACAAAGCAGAAAAGCTTCCTGTCTTGGCTCTTGGGAGAGATGTTTGTGCTTTGGAGAGTACAGCAATCAGGGTGCCTGGCTGTTTGTTTACCCGTCAGCTGGCTGTGTTCCTGGAGCCAGCAGCATCTTCCTGAAGCTGCTTCAGGGTACAAAGGAGCCAGCCAAGTGGGCACAATCAGTGCACCGCTACCAGGCACGGCGCCCTCCTGAGCGCACCAATCATCACCGCGGAGTTCAGGGCACTAATCATCTCTGATTGAGGCTGAAATGAACAAGAAGAAAAATAAGAGAATCCTCGAGAAAGTTTTCAGAACCCTGCCGACCGAGAGTCACACTTGTTAGTGTTCTTAGGGCACACAGATCATAAATCACAATGACCCCCGTGTGTTTGGGGTGCTGGAGTGTGACCGGCATCCAGGGCAGGTCCCAGGCAAACAGCTGGGGCTCAGACAGTGTGCAGGGGAAGGAGAGAGCCACCCCCGGAGACAAACAGCTGGGCTGTTTGAGGGAGGCGATTCTGGGGGTAGCTCTGGAGATGGGAAGACTCGAGGCTTCAGGCAGCTTCCTGACAAGGAGACAGGTGTCCTTCATGCGGATTTTGTGGAGCTGGCGCATGATGCTGTCGTGAACACGTACAAGATGTGCGAGCGGGCTCAGAGATCATGGCCTGGGATCTGGGACAGTGTGAGGGAGCAGGTGGCCCTCTCATATGCAAAGTGAGGATAGCAGTGTCTGCCAGGGAGAGGGGTGTGAAGAGCCCGGGCACCCACCTCAGAGGGCATGGGCAGTGCTCAGGTTGCCATGGCCACGCACAGTGTGCTGGTGGCAACGGGAAGGAGGAGGCCTGCATCTGCAGGGCTGGTGGCTTGGAGCCTGCCGTGCTCTCTGCCCTGTTCTCCCTGTTCACTCTTCTCAAGCCCTCAGCGGGAAGGACCAGAGTTCCTTTTCTAAAGCCCAATCCATTGCAGACTAACATATTTATACATCAGATATGACATATCAGAAATGAGGACACCCATGCTTGGGTGTCGCAGTGAAATCATGTTCCTGAGAGAGCTTCCTCATGCCTGCTCTCAACTGTGTACTTATCCTATCCAGGTAACAGTTTGCCTCTGGGCACCAGGGTGGCCACACTTCCTGTGGTCTTCACTGAGCTGCTCCTGCCCCGACCCCTTTTGCCTCACCCCAATGTTGAGTTGTGACCTCCCGAGGCTGCCCAGCACACACTGCATTTTCCAAACTTACAGGGACATATCCTGTTTTCATTGCTAACAAACCGGGCACACGGTTGGTGCCCCATAAGTCCTGCGAGGGTACATTGCTTTCCTGGGGATGCAGCTTGGTCAGCTCTGTAATTACCTGAGCTTGGAGTGGGACCATTCCTGACATAAACATAAGACTCACAGCTGCTTTGAAAAGAAATGCTTCTAACGCAAGACAATGGAATTAGTAAACAGCAGCGTATTTAGACCAGGCGAATCACACTCCTAGGATTTCCCATCAAGGGGATCTTATTCCTGAGCTTCAGAAAAGAAATTGAAGTTTTAATTTGTATCTTCTTCTCAGAGCGGATGCATAGATCTTCAGCAACTCTTCTTACCCTCAAGATACGTTGCTTTAGAAGGTTTGTCTTTGACAAGCTGGGACTCTGATGGTGACAGAAGACATACTCAGAGCGTAAACTGACAAACGGAACAGTCGATCCCAAGCCCAGCCAAGAATCGTGGAGAGGCTGCTACCTGCTTCACCCAGGGAGTAGACGGGGTTTTCAGAAGGGCTTCTTTTTTCCCAGAAGGATAAAAGGGAAATGTGAAAGTACTGTTTTACAAATGGGGTTTTGTACTTTACTACTGAGAGAAGGAAGTGCCAGTTCTACTTACTAAGATCCATCACTCTCTGGAGGGCCAAGGGGGCAGGACATACTGCTCACTCGAGAGGTCAGAAATCATTTCTGTCCCCGTGTGTGTGAGTCAGGTTTCCCAGAAACCAGACAGGGTCAGTGACAAGAGGGGCAGTGCTGGGCACAGAGCCACCGCTACATGGCTGTGCCCTGAGGACAGCGGTGACCCTCCCTCACCCAGTGCTGGCCTTGCCCTGCCCGCCGTCCTCACCAGGGACCTGGATCCTGGCTGGCAGGATCGAGCACCTCGCTGTGCCTGGCTCCCTGTCTACAGCAGGGACGTGCAGACAACTGGCTTCAGGGTCAGACACTGGGCGAGCCGGGAAGTCTCCTGTCACTCCTGGAAAATTAGTCCGGGCCAGAGACCTCCACTGTCACTGAGGGTCTTGGGGAGCTGTTTCCAGGTTCTTGTACCTAGAACCAAAGACCCGTGCCGGACACTCAGAAGGAGTCAGAGGAATCGTGTTTACTCCACGCGGTGGGCTCGGCCAGGGAGAAGTGCTCACCGCCCCACAGGGGCAGCGCCCGGTGTCTAAGGTGCTGGGGTTATGGGAGGGGCTCTAGCTGGAGATGGACAGGAGTCAGGGCCCAGTGGGGCACCTGACCAGGGCCCAGACCTCGGGAGGGGAGATTTTGACCACACAAGGTTTGAGAGGAAGTGTCATGGCGTCCAAAGCCCCCTGTGGGGGAAAGGGTCAAACTGCAATTCAAGTGAGGGTGGGCAAAGACCAGGGTCAGGTGCTTTCAGGTTTGTGCGTGCCTGGGGCCTCGAGGGCGGGAGACCTTTATCTGTTGGTTTCCTAGTGTTTTGACGCAGTCTGCTGGCTGGGTTTTCCATTCTTTCCCACAACTTCCTGTTGTTTACTCACCCTTGCTCCACCTCCTGCCACACAGTGGGACCAGAATCCCTCAGGGAATTACAGCCAGACACCTGGGAGCCAACTGTACAGGGGTATTCAGGGCAGGAGAGGTGCTGATGCCCCACACGTACCCCAAATACTCTTGGCTTCTGTCATGGGCAGGGCTGGCCTTCACTGTGGAGAACGCTGCTTTGAACCGACTCCGGGGTGACTGCCCGCCCCATGAAACAGCACCTCTCCTGTCTTCTCTTCCTGAGAACACCTTGATGAGAAAAGAAGCTCTGTCCACGGGGCAGGAGGGGAGGGAGCTGGGGGAGGTCTGCAGAAGGAGGAAGGCTGTGGGTCATCGTGCCGTGCTGTGAATTTGCATTTGCTGTGCGATTACTCTGTGTTCACATGGGCACAGATGAGGAGGGAGGGACGCCTCCCAGCAGGATGATGCGGGATTGCAGGAGACTGCAGCAATGGCAGAGACTCAGCCTGCCAGGGAGGCCAGGGGTGTCTGGGGCAGTGGTGGGGGCCCCGGGGCTCCGAAGTGGCCTCACACAGAGATGTAGATGAGAGGCATGAAGAAGAAGGGGTCCTGCAGCCCCAAGTTGGTCCTGTTCCCCAAAAGGAAGTCTGCATCGTGATTGAAAAATTTGTCACTGGCAGGATTTTGAAGATTGGGCTCTGTACCAGGAAGGGAGTGGACAGAGCCTCAGCCGTGTGGGAAGGAGGAGCCAGGGGCCAGGGATGTCATGGACCCGAGAGAGTGTGGTGGGATATGGGCCAGCAAGGACCCTCAGGGACTAACATGAGAATCCATGGACCGTGTTCAACATAGAGGTTGGGCAGGTAGATGAGAACAAGCCTCAGGGAGATGATGGGTGGAAGGGACGCCGAGGGCTCTAAACATGGCTCAGTGCTGCCCAGCAGGCCTCTGGGTCTGCTCACAATGGCGGTGGTGTCTCCGCGCAGGAGGGTTAACTAAGGCTGGCCTTGTGAGACCTTCAGGGAAGGGAGTCCTCTGTGCCCCATCAACCCATGGGGTGGAGGACCGGCTTTCATCTGTGACCTTCAGTCTCCTTAGTTTAGCAGAGTGAAGCCAGCCACTTGTCCCTTGCTAAGTTACAGGAGTTGTACCTTGAACCCTGGGACCCAAATCAGTCATACACTCCTCTCCTTGGTGTATCATGGTTGTTGGAGATTGCTGGGAGGAAAGAGCAGTCAGATCCTGGCATGATTCAGGCATTCTGATTCAGTCATCTCCATCTTCATCCTCATCCCCTTCCCCATCCCCACCCCTTGCCTTTTCCTCAACCCACATCCCTCTCCCCTTCCCCATACCCGTTCCTATCCCCATCCCCATCCTCATCTCTGTCCCTGTCTCTGTCGCCATCTCTGTCTTCGTCTCCATCCCTGTCTCCATCCCCATCTCCATGCCCATCTCCGTCCTCGTCTCCGTCTCTGTCTCTGTCCCTGTCTCCATCTCCATCATGAAACAGGATAGGTGATGAGGGCCAAGAGTACAACATGCCGCAGCACTGGAGAAGAAGTGAGCCCAAGGGGCATTAGGGAAAAGCTCAGAGTGTCCCCAACAGAGGGAGCACTCCAGTCATCCCATCCATCTAGGCCACATTGGTAGAATCAGAAGAAAGAGAAGTAGAAGACATTCCATCAAGATATGTCCTCCGCAGAGAACTGGGATGGAAGTGACCTCACAGGCCACCTCCCTCCTCCTGGTGTTGGGATCCTGCTGAGAAGTAGGGGTTGATGGGGATTGGAGCTCCCGAAGGCAGGGATGTTTCGATCTTGTCCAACTGCCCCATCTCCGAGCTGAATCCAGGCTGAATATCTGGTGCATTTCTGAGTGAGTGCGCTCTTCTACCCAAAGGTTGTCAAGGACCTGTGAAGACAGATTTTCATCACAGCTGCACCTCAATGGCCAACTGCTTCTGCCAGCAGCGTGAGTGTGATTATTCACCCATGTTAGACCAACTGAACAAGGGGACTTAAGATCACTGTCTCTTCGAGATTTCAGAAGATGCTGACCAGAAACACAAAAGCAGATCCATTGCCACAGCTTGGAGAAGCCAGGCAGCATGGGAGCCTGCGTGCTCACATCTCCACAGCACACATCTGTACCATGACATCTCAGGGCACATCCTTTCTGCCATGTGAAACGCGCACTTGGCTGTTGATGGGATCCACGCATGCCTAAACCAGGTCTCGAGCTAGCAGAGCCATGGCTGCTGCCAGGTGCAGGTATCCTGCTGCTGTTGGACTTGCAGTGCAGCTTCTGCTTCTGCTTTTCTTTTTGCTCACTCTCCTACCTTTCCTTCTCATTTTCATATTCTCTCTCTTTGCTTTTCTTCTCTTTGCTTCATGTTTGTGTTCTAATTTCCTTTCCATTCAGCTCTGCTGTACAATTCCCCAAGCTTTGCTCCCTGCGACCATGGACACCATGACTGTAGCATCCGGCAGGGGTTGGGGGGCCAGGGGTCTCCCATACAACCCGCCCCCTTCTCTGGTTTGTCTCCCGGTCCTTGCCCTCACCCTGATGAAGAATGAAGTGAGGTGAGGCTGGCTCAAACCACAGCAGAAAATGGGGAAGTCAGACAGGAAAGTGGTGTGAAGTGATATACGATATACGATATCGTGGATGCAGGGGAAAGCTACCCTGCACTACCAGTAGGAGCCCTAGACTGAGGTGCTCATGGGCCTTTAGGGAGGGCACTCCTAATTATAGGGGTGAGCTGGTTTTTAGAAATAACCGTTTCACTGATTGGTGAAATTGCGGCCAACAGAGTCTCAGCTTTTGTTTCTGGGGTGAGATAAGGGTTATGGGGACTGGGAGCACATAGGGAATGCATGCGACAATTCCACAAGAGCTGGCTTCCTCAAGTACGTTGTGCACAATCAGCACGTGGTCATTTTTATAGCCACCAGCCACACAGGTCATGCCCCAATTCCCTGCCTATACCTCTCTCTAACTGTTCCTGCACGAGTTGTTCAGCCGCAGGGCTCTCCGTGGGATACTGTGGGCAAGGCCAGTGACACCGGATGCTGCTCTCTGAGGTTCACGCTGCGATGGAAGTTTATCATCTGGTTTTTACCACGAGGATTGGAGGCTACGTTCCAGAGACAGTGCCTAGACGGTTGCACTTAGCAAACAGCGTGTGGAAAGAATGAATGGGCACCGAGTGTGCCTGAGTGTGCGTGGTGGCCGTGGCAGCTTCGCGGCGTGGTGTAGGCAGTCACAGTCTGTCCCCGTTGTGCCATCTGGAAAGTGCAATCACCCAGCAGCTTTGTGAAGAGCTCTCTGAGCCCCTGAAAGCAAACTCCTCACATTTCTGTCCTCTCCGTTCCTGGACTGGCTCGGGTTTCTCCAATTCCGCACACTGTGCCGCGCCAGGCCCTGACTATTTATCATTGTGATGAATACTTAAAGCAAATGGCTCCTGAGGGGGCTCCGTCCACCGCAGAGAGGGCCAGCGGGCAGCAC
The DNA here is from genome assembly GCA_028451465.1 of Erethizon dorsatum. Taxonomy (NCBI): domain Eukaryota; kingdom Metazoa; phylum Chordata; class Mammalia; order Rodentia; family Erethizontidae; genus Erethizon; species Erethizon dorsatum. The sequence goes on from CM051824.1 coordinate 1,197,579, forward strand.
GTGAGGCACTGACGTCAAAGCCATTAGCACAGATGAAAATGAACATTTTTCATCAAGGTCTGATGGTGCACCACCAGGCAAGGCAATTGTGCCACCTGTTTACAGAACTAGGGCTAATCAGTCAGGAAAATCCTCCGAATCCCTGTGTTTCTCCACATTTGCTTTTAAGGCTTTCAAGAACATTAAATTATCTTCAATTAGTAAAGCTAGTGTGTGCAGAAGTATGAACTCTTTAACTTAATGGGAAATAGCCTGCTGAGTGACAAATACCATTTCTAACCGGAGCAGATTCCTGGACCCACGATGTCGGCTGTGGGTCTTGAAAGTTAATCACAGATTTATTCCAATCCAAAACACTGACAGTGACAATGGTTTACACTTCTTATGAGGCTTAAAAAGCTTGGCATTTATTTCTTAGTGATGAGACTGTCAGGAAGTAAAGGTTCTAATCTGTGGATTTGGGTTCTGGCTTTTCTCCTGTAAATAATGAGGGAAGCAAAACCCTACCAATGGGGTTTGACACGTGGAAATGCTCAGGAATCACATTGTCTTCAGGACTTTCCTTGGCACTGAGACACAACACACAATTTAAAGAAGGAGAGGACTGTGTTGGCTCACATCTTCAGCCCGTGTTTGCTGGCTCCAAGGCAGGACGGCATGGCAGAGGGGCCTGGCGGAGGACAGCTGCTCACGGCATGGACCACAGGAAGCAGGGGGACATCAAGGAAGGAGCTGGGAGGGAGAGAAACCCTGCCAAGCCATGCCCCCAGTGACCAACCCTCCCGACCAGGCTCTGCCTCCTAATGTCACGTTTACCTGTAGCACCCCATGGCCCAATCCTCTTCTCGAAGCACAGCCATGATGCAAATGATAACACTGCATATCCATCAGGACAGTGTCTTAGTGACCAAATACCCAACAGAACAATTATTCCTTTCATCCATTGACTATGAAAGCCATAATACTCCTCACTGTGCTTGTATAAAAGCAAAAGGTAGAAAAAAATAGTGAGATGCTGAAGTTCAAGAGGAAGAAGACTAGGAAGAGTGCGCAGGGTGGCAGTGAGAGGGGGAAGAGTGACTGGTGTGTCCATGGGGCCCAGAGTTCTGGCCCTGGGGCTGCACACAGATTTCTGACGGGGTTGGACCACGGCGGCAGCAGCAGGTCAGAGGGAGGTGGAGGGTGGTGCCCAGCTGCCAACAGCAGAGCCCACACTGGGATCTCACGCTGGCCTCGGGGACCAGGACAGAGAGGGCACACATGTAGCCACTTCCCATTTCTCTGCAGCTCGCCATAAGAGCTGCCACTGCTGCATGCGGGGGATGTCTTGTTCCTGGACACAGCGTGTGCCCCATGGGGATCCAGCGTGGTGGGTGGAAGTCGGTTTCCATTAATCTGATTCACGTGTGTAGAACACGTGTTTATTTAGTGTTGATCCCTTCCCTTTCCTTTCCCCTCCTTTCCCATTCATAATGTCTTTTGCATTGTTGGAATATTATTCAGTTCCCTTTGAAGTTTTCCATTGGCTGTTTGCGTCTTCTTGTACAGTATTTTCAGTGGTTGATCAATATGCAACTTAAATTTTCACAGTCAACTGAGGAGCGATGTTGACTGTGAGAGGGACAACGGGGAAACCTCGGGATCGCACGGGCTCCCTCCCCGCCCTCGGGGACAGTGGCTGCATGCGGCGTTCCCGCTTGTTGGAAGCGGTGTCAGACAGCAGTGTGACTTTTGCTGTCAGTGGTCACACATGTTTGAAATCACTTAGGAGGAGAATCATGTCCTTCTCGTAACCAGCCTGAGGGCTCGCCTCTTCCGCTCTTCCTTCCTTCCCGTGTGTCCGACCTCCGGCCCGGTCTCCTTCCTCCTGAACAGCCTGCTCTCCTGTTTCTCCCAGTGCCCACTGCTGGCCACAGAGCCGCTCACTCCCTCTCCCGGGGGGCCTTCGCTCCACAGCCCCGGCCCCGAAGAGGATTGCACGGCGCGTAGGACCCTCGGCTGACAGTTCTTGCTTTCAGAGCATGAACATTTTTATTTCACTGTGTCCTATGCCCCTTGACTTCTTATGAGAAATCTATATTTATGTACTTTCCCTTTAAATATAATGTATTACTCTTCTAGTTGCTTTTAAGGTTTTAAAATTCATCTTTGGTTTCTCCGTAGCTTGATTATTATGTTTTGAGGCATGGGTTTTTAAATTTTATTTTCTTCTCTTTGGGCTTCTCAAATCTGTAAATTTATATCTTTTGTCAAATTTTGGAAATTTTCAGATATCATTTGAAAGTTCAGATATAATATTCAGAATTTTTCTACATCAATCTTATTTTCTTCTCCAGCTGTTACTGCAACAACACAAATGCTAGAACTTTAAAAATATTCTGCAGGCCTCTTTTCATTGTTTTTTCAGTCTTTTTTCCCTCTGCTGTTCAGACTAAATGATTTTTATGGATCTCTCTTCAAATTTACTTTTTCCTGTAAGGTCTCTCTTCTGATATCAAACACATTTAGTGAACTTTTTATTTCAGCTACTCTATTTTCATTTCTAAAATTACCTTTGCTTTTTGTGGTTTTAATTTTCCCTATTCTTGTTTTTAACTTAATTTTTTTTATTAGTACCTCTTTGCAGTACATAATGATCACATTCCTTGTGTGGAGTTGGTAAACGTATGTAACACATCTTGATTCTTTTTTCATCAACTGACCCTTGCTTTCCCCCTCCTTCCATCTCTCGGTCCCCTTCTCTTTTACAAAAGATCTATCTCCCTACTTCTTATTGTCTATCCAATTTTGCTCTTTATTTACATTTTGGGTTTCTCATATAAGAGAAAACGTGATATTTAAGCGTGTGTGTCTGTTTATTTCACTTAATATTATGGTCTCAACATGCATCCATTTTCCTACAAATGACTCAAGTTTTCCTTCTTTATGGCACAGTAGTACTCCATTGTGTATAAATACCACATTTTCTTTATGTACTCATCTGTTGATGGACATATAGGCTGCATCCAAAATTGAGCTGCTATGAGTTGTGCTACCATAAACATAAATCCATATGCATGGATCACTGTAATATGATATTTTAACTCCTTCAGGAAGATACATGGAAGGGAGATATCTGGGTTGAATGGAATTTATAGTTTTAGTTTTTTGAGGAATTGCCACACTGGCCCATTCACCAGCTTTGATGAATCCTGTTCCTAACGGAGATTTTTGGAGCATTAGATTAGAACTGAAATGAGTGGATCTCAAATCCACTTAGCCAGTTCTGCCATCGTGAAATAGAAGCATTTCAAAAAATGGCTGTATCATGCAAAATAAACAAATGCACAATAAATGCCACAGGAGCGATGGGACACTCTCCAAACCTTTGCCAATGTTGTGTGAAAAAGCAGAAAGCCAATAAAAAGAGTGGCATCATTTTGTACATGTTCAACAGTCAGCACCATGTATGCACCACAATAAATGCGTTGCCAAACAGTGACAAAGCCCTGGTCCTGCAGTGAAAGTGAGAGGTGGAGGAAGGAGGGTGACAGGAAGTTGAACAAAGTTGCCCGAGGTGTGGACCCCGCATGGAGGCACAGGTGCTGTCGAGGTGGCACTGGGTATGCCGGGCAGCGAGTGCCTCCACTCTTCCTCTCCCAAACCTTTTCTTCCTTTGAAGCACAATACCCTCCTCCCAGCCTCCTCCCCCCTCTGTTGCTGTAAATGACAATGCTCTCTGGGGCTCCTGCCAGTCCCCTGGCGACCTCAGCAGCTGCTCCCCACCTTCCTGCCAGTTCGTACCTTCGTGTTGGCTTCATTTTCACTCAACTCCATCTTCCATTCTGCGGCTACTGTCTGAATTCACGATGGCCCAGAACGCAGGCGCATCTTTCCACCTGGGCCTTTGTCACCGAAAATCGTGTGCAGCCAGACTGGCTCTCTAAATGCCACAACCCCCCAGCCCCCCGGTCTGGGGACGTCATCCTTCCTGGAGACTGCAAACATGGTGCAAGCTCAAGCGAATACAGAAAATATCTCCAAAGCACAATTAATCTCCGTATTGTATTTGAGGATATCAGTGTTTTTTTCACGAAGAAATGGGCTTGTTTCCATGGCTTGCACCGGAGAAAGCCTGTCCTTCAGGCCTGGCGCCGGCACCTGCGTATCATAAATTTGCTTTCTCTTTTACACACTGATTTTATGGTCTGCAGAGTAGAAAATAAAACAACAGCAGCAGCAACACATCTGTTTCTTCTCATTCTGCCTCTTCCATGTGGGATAAGCAAACATCGAAGTAATTGATGGACATCCCGGGAGACGACGCTCCCGCCGCAGACTGAGCGGCCAGCAGCCTAAGTGCACGGCCCTGCAGGTCTCCCGGGAGACCTCTCCTGGAGTGCGTGTGTGTGCGTGTGTGTGTGTGTGCGCGCGTTCCTACACTAAATACATCCTGAAGGGATGTAATTACATTTGGAAGAGAACCACGCTTCTCGGTGCCTCAGGAAAGAGTGCCATCACGGGTCAGCCTCTTCCCTGGGGCTCCTTCAGCGCAGGGCGCTGCCGGTCCGGAAGAGCCACACAAAAGAGAACGGCGTCCGCAGCGGCTCTGCCATGAATGTCTCTGTCATTATTGATTTGTCCCCAGGCGGGTGTTCCGCTCTGTAAGGAATGAGCTCTGTAAGACCTGCTCTTCCACAGTCCCCCGGGGACACTCCTGCCCCTACCTTCTGCGCTAGGCGTGTCACAGGGCAGCGGCCCCTGTCCAGCCCCGCCTCTGGCCCAGCCCACACTCCCGTGCATTGGGAGGCGGAGGCACAGGTGGGGGCTGGCGTCCTTCCTTCCTCCTCGGGCTGGCTAACGTCGGGGGAGAGGAGGACAGCAGGCGCAAAAAGCCAAAGAGCAACACAGTTCAAGAAATACTTGGAGGTGAAACTGTTCTTTATTTTTATCTTTTATAGCTACAGCCTCAGCCCAAGAGCTGAAGTACCTCGCCTTCTTCCTGGTTCCTCCCTGGAAGTACTTTCATATTCTCTTTGCTTTTTCGGCAATGCTGGGGATGGAACCCAGGGCACTGGATGTGCTAGGCCAGCTCTCTGCCCTGAGCCACACCCCAGACCTGGGAGGCAGGGGACATTGATCGCACTGTCTTGGCTTAGGGCTTGGGGCTGCAGGTGGGTGCTGATTGGTAGCAGTACCTCCATCTCCTTGTAGGGTCAGTCAGGTCAGCGCAGTGGCCTGCGGCAGGTGCCCCGGAGTCCAGGGAGGCATGTTGGTGTCAGCTCCCTGGAGAGGATGCCAGTAAAATCTTTCGTGTCCAATTTTTATAGCAAATTTTACTTTCCAAGCGAGGAAGATTTTAATACAGTAGAAAACAGGGCTGAAAATTAAGATTACTTACAACCAAAAGGTTGACAATCTTAAAGAAACTTGCATTTGTCAAACGGCTACTGCCATGCAATGTTACCCTTTCTATAAATTAAACAATAATGTTCAGGGAAGAAATAATATCTGATTAAAGGTGATTGTAAGATCAAAGTGCTGGTATTTCTTCCCTGGCTCTATTTCAACAGTGTGAATGATTAAATTTGATGAGCTGGCCAGTAAGAGGCTATAGTATTTTCTGAAGTTAACTAAATTGTCAAGCATTTATTCTTTTCAACCACACTGTGAGCTGCAGTCCTACGTAGCACGAGGAGGTGAGCAAGTCCTGGCAGGCTGGCTGAGGTTTCATAAACTGCTGGGGCTGGGACCAGGCTGGAGAAGGAGAGAAAGCAGGCTTATATTTGAAGACTCAGAGATAATTTCCATCTTCAGTCACTTAAAATATGTAAAATATGTACATATATGTTGTACAGTTATTGGTTAAATTAAGTTCCGTATACAGGTTGAGCATCCCTAACTCAAAAGATCTAGAATACAAAATGGTCCAGAACCCAAAATGAAGGGAATTGCACGCCTGGTTTCTGTGACAGGTTGTGGCCACAGCGCAGGTGCGTCGAAGATGCTGTCTAAGATGACCTGCAGGCTCTGTGTCTGAGGTGTGCATGCGCAGTACATGAACTTCCTGTTTGGACTCTGGTTGTATCCCCAAGATATTTCACGATATCTGTGCAAATATTCCCAAATCTTAAAAACATCCGATATCTGAAACACTTCCAGTCCCATGCTTTTTGGATAAGAGATGAACGACCTGTGTAAGTTTAAAATTTAAATCCCTGGGCTCCTTTCTCCAGCAGCTTCTAACCAAGTCTGTTCAACGTCTCCATGGGGAATAGGGAGACTTTCTGGCAAGAAGGTCTAGCTCCCCAGAGCACCTCAAAACTCTTTCTCCAGGAGGACTGGGCAGCTGTGAGCCTGTCCAGAGGCTCTGCAGAGCCACAGCCTGTCCTTCCCAAAGGTCTGGCCACAGCGTCAACCATGGCAGCACAGAGGACGCCTCAGAAACAGCAGCACTGCCTCCAACACGGACTGTTTCTTCATGTGGGGGAAATTCAGAAACCGTTCTGCTAGGTATTCTGAAACATACTACTAAGTATCTTCTCCCACAGTTTTCCTCCCGTGCTATATAGAACATTATAGTTACTCCTCCTACCCAAGTGCACCCCACACACCTCCCAGCCTCTGGGAACGGCTGCTCCACCCTCTGTTCCTCTGGGAACAACCCTGAGCTTCCGCACGGGCGTGAGAGCCTGCAGCTCTCCCCATCTGATCGGTACACCTTGTATGTGTTTACTGAAATTCCACACCCCATCCGGATGTACGATTATTAGTCAGCAGGTAAAAGTTTTAAAAATGGTACTAAGGACCCAGCAGAATCCTGCAGTTGATAATGGGGAGGCAGCGAGCTTGGAGTCTGACACAGAAAATCCTCAGCTCGCAAGGAGCCTCCCAGTCTGGCTCAGCCTAACGAAATTACCTCTTCTGCTTGTGACGGGCAGCTGCTCTTCCTCCTCACTGGGCGGGGCTGGCGGGGGAACCGGGAGGGCCGACCTGCAAAGAGCTGGGGCTCAGACGCCAGCCCCAGACTGCACGGACAGCTCAAGAGGATGCAGCATTTGCTGAAACATATTTAAGTTTTTAAATTATTTTTGTGAGTCCATGGTAGTGTTAGAAGTGCTAGTATTTGCTTTGTTTTGCTTTCTCATTCCAAAAATAGCTCTTCAATATGGGTAAAATTGTAATGAAGATTATAGAAAGGAAGCACCGAGAGCTTCCGATGTGTCAGGCAGCATCTGGAGTCCGTTTGGCATGCTTGCTTGGTCTGTGGGACAGGGTGGCTCTGCGAAGTGAAGGAGTATGGTGATAGCCCGCAGTTACCACGTCTCCACTTGGATGGCGGCCTGCCTTCCGCACACGAGATCGCTACCTTGCGCCCCGGCTGTTCCAGAGCAAGTCCGTCCCTCAGGGCCCCCAGAGTGGCGCGCTGTCACTCAGGTGTACAAGACACGTGCCCTTGGGCACCTCATCTGTGACTGCCTCTGAAGACAGAGATGTCCAAATTCCTGACAATAATGTGGCCTGTGGGTGTGTAAACTGTGACTTACTGTCTCAGCTTTGCAAATGTAAGTGACTGTTGATAAAGATACTCGAGGCCAGGAACCCGATGCCCTGGCCCAGAAGGAGGCTCTGACGAGGAAACCTGGGGCGTGAACCAGGCCTCAGGTCTCTAAAATCCTTGTCCAGAGGCTCGAGTGTGCAGACCAGGAAGACCCACCCTAGGAAGGCTCCTGACCGAGGGCAGGATGTTCCCAGCGAAACCCGCGTTCTGGCCTGAGGCATGCGGGCACACACAGAGAGACGAGCCACCTTTGTATGTATTCGTGAAGATGCATAGAAAATGTACATTTTCTATGGAGGTGAAAATATATATATGTGAGGTATAATCAAAACATATGGTAAATGTTTACTTTCTTTTCTGCAATCAGATTTTATTGGTACATTTTAGATATACATAATGATCATATTCATTATAGAGAATTTGTGCCTCTACATGATATAATTTGTTTCTTTTTTTCCCATTTCCCTCCCCTCCCCATTTACAAAAGCTTTGTTTCCGTTTTTTCCCTTTTTTCTCACTTCTTTTTACTTTTCCCTTCTTTCCTTTCCCCCTTGCTGCATCCCATGAAGCTCAAAGTTCCCGGGGGTGAACTTGGCAAGAGGGTGGAGAAAAAAAGATGAGAGACAAAAGCTGAGGTCAGGTGGAGCCCTCTCTCCTGATGGGAGGAAAGGGACTGCTCAACCAAAACACTGCATTTATGGGCCGGTGAGATGGCTCAGCGGCTTAAGTGCCTGCCCGGCAAGCGCGAGGGCCCGAGTTCGACTCCCGGAACCCACATACGAAAAAGGGGCCGGTGATATCGCTCAGCGGCACGGGCGCCTGCTGGCGCGCGAGGCCCTGAGGTTGACCCCCCGGTACCCACAAAAAAAAAAAAAACACTGCATTTATTTATACATTTAGCAAGTTAATGTCATGTGACACCCCTTTGCCTAGCAACCCATTGCTTGGATTGCCTCGGGGCTTGGTGTTCTCTGGGCTGGAGCAGCTTGTTCATGTGGCTCACCTTGGGGACTCTTTGTTCTTGGACTGGCCTTTAGCCCTGCACATGTGATCGATGTCCAGCTTCAGCCTCTCCCCACACCCCCTCCCCTTTGCCTTGTTCCCCGCCCCATTTGAACATTTTCTTCCTATTTCACAATGCCTATTATACGTTTTGGTCCTTATTAACACCAGAGAAACAATGCAGTATTTACACTTGCGTCCGATTTATTTTGTTTAAGAGTATGGGCTGAAGGTTCACCCATTTACCTAGAAATGTCTCAAGCTTATTCTTCTTTATGGCTGAGTAGTGCTCCACTGTATTAAAAAACAAAACAAAACACATCTTCTTTATCCATTCACCAGTTTGATGGGGATTTGAGCTGTTTCCAAGATTTGACTATTACAAGCTGTGCCGCTATAAACATGGATGTGCTTATATCACTGTGGTATGATGCTTTTAATTCTTTTGGGAAGATACCAAGAAGGGGAATAGCTGGGTCAAATGGAACTTGTAGTCCTAGTTTTTTGAGGAATCTCCACACGGATTTCCACAGTGGCTGCACCAGTCTATACTCCCACCAATAGTGGAGAAGCATTCCTTTTTTCCCACAGCCCTGCCAGCATTTGTTATTGGTTTATTTTTGATGATAGCCATTCTTTCTGGGGTGAGATGAAATCTCAGTGTTGTTTTAATTTGCATCTCTCGAATGACCAGTAATGTTGAACATTTTTTCATATATTTATTTGCTGTTTGTAATTCTTCATCTGAGAAGTATGTATTCGTCTCAGATGCCCATTTTGGGTTGGGTCTTTAAATTTGGGGGCCTGATTTTTTTGAGTTCTTTATATATTCTAGATAGTAATCCTTTGTCTGAGGAACGGCTGGCAAAAATTTTTCCCCACACTGTGCGTTGTCTCTTCACTCTGTTGGTGGTTTCTCTTGCTGTACAAAAGCTTTTTAATAAGATGAGGTCCCATTTGTTGATTCTTGGTGATAGCTCCTGTGTGATCAGGTTTTGTTCATAAAGAGTTTGCCTACATCAGTGTCTTCAAGAGTTCTACCTATTCTATCTTCCAGAAGATTTAATGTTTCTGTCTTAATATTTAGATCTTTGATCCATTCTGATTTTAGTATAGTGCATGGTGAAAGATACAAGTCTAATTTTAATCTTTGGCATATAGAAAGCCTGTTTTTCTAGCACCATTTATTAAAGAAGCTAACTTTCTTCCAGTGAATGTGTTTGGCATCTTTGTCAAAGATAAGGTGACAGAGTATATGTGGAGTTGTTTATACATCTTCTAATCTATTCTATTGATCCTTGGGCCTTTTTTTTTTTGTCAATGCCATGCTGTTTTATCACAGTAGCTTTGTAGTATAATTTCAAGTCTGGAATTGTGATGCCCCCTGCCTTGCCTTTGCTGCCCAGAATTGCCTTTGCTATTCTAGGTCCTTTCTGGTTCCAAATGAATTTTAGGATTGTTTTCTCTAATTCTGTGCGATATGCTGTTGGAATTTTGATCAGAATTGAATTAAATCTGTATAACAATTTTGGAAGTATGGCCATTTTCACTATATAGGTTCTTCCTACCCAAGAACAAGGGACATCTTTCCATTTTCTGCTGCCCTCTTCAATCTCCTTTTTCAGAGTACTATAATTTTCAATGTAGAGGTCTTTTACCTCCTTCATTAGATTGATTCCTAGGTATTTCATTTTTTTGGATGCTATTGTGAAAGGTGTTATTCCCTTAATTTCTCTCTCAGTGAGTTTGTTATTTGTGTACTGGAAGGCTATTGATTTTTGAGTATTGACTTTGTATCCAGCTATACTACTGAATTTGGTTATTAAATCTAGAAGTCTTTTGGTGAGTTCTTGGGGTCTTCTATGTAGAATAGAATTATTTGTCATCTGCAAATAATGATAATTTAACTTCTTCCTTTCCTATCATTATTCTGTTTATTTCTTTCTCTTGTCTAATTGCTCTGGCTAAAGTTTCTGGAACTGTATTGAATAATAATGGTGACAGTGGACATCCTACTCTTGTTCCTGACTTTAGAGTGAAAGCTTTCAGGTTTTTGTACATTTAATATGATGTTGGCTGTTGGTTTGTCATAGATGGCTTTTATCAGATTGAGAAAAAGACCATCTATTCCAATTTTTTGTAGGTTTTTTAACATAAATGGTGTTGGACTTTGTCAAATGCATTTTTTGCATCTAGATGATCATGTGCTTTTTGCCTTTGGCTCTGTTAATATGGTGTATTACATTTACTGATTTGCAAATGTTGAACCAACCTTGCATCCCTTGGATGAGTCCTACTTGGTCATGGTGTATAATCTTCTTGATGATTTACTGCATTCTGTTTGCCAGTATTTTACTGAGGATTTTTGCATCTATGTTCATTGGGGAGATTGGCCTCTAGTTCTCTTTCTTAGTTGGGTCCTTCTGTAGTTTTGGTATCAGGGTAATTCTTGCTTCCAGGAATGAATTTGGGAGCATTGTTTCCCTTTTAATTTCATTAAAGTGTTCAAGAAGTAGTGGTATTGAGTCTTCTCTAAAAATCTTGTAGAAGTCACCACTGATTCCATCAGAGCCTGAGCTTTTCTTTGTTGGTAGGGTTTAATTACATCTTTAGTTTCATTGATTGACATTGGTTTATTTAGGATTTTTATATCTTCTTGAATCAGCTTAGGTAATTCATATGTATCTAGGAATCTATCCATTTCTTTTGCATTTTCCATCTTATTAGAATATAAGTTCTCAAAGTAGGTATAGATGATCTTCTGGATTTCTGCAAGATCCGTTGGGATTTCACCCTTTTCATTCCTAACTGTATGGATTTGAGTCTTTGCTTTCCTTTTATGCTACAGTTGAATAAGGTTTTGTTGATTTTATTTAATCTTTCAAAGAACCAACTCTTTGATTCGCTGATTCTTTGTATTGTTTTCTTAGTCTCCATTGCATTACGTTCTGCTCTGATCTTTATAATTTCCTCCCCCATGCAAACTTTGGGCTTGGCCTGCTCTTCCTTTTCTAGAAGATTGAGGTTCTACATTAAGTTGTTTATTTGAGCTCACTCTGTTTTCCTGATATGGCTATTCACTGCTATAAATTTGCCTTGTAGGACTGCTTCCACTGTATCCCATAAGTTCCAGTATGTTGTATTGATGTGATTGTTTAATTGTAGAAACTGTCTAATTTCTTCTTTGATTTCATTGGTGACCCATTAGTTGTTCAGTAGGGTGCTATTTAATTTCCATGTGTTTATGCAGTTCTTATGATTTCTTTTGCCATTGATTTCCAATTTCATTGCATTATGGTCTGATAATATACATGGGATAATTTCAATTCCTTTGCATTTACTTAATCATGTTTTATGAGCTGGTATGAGGTCTATATTGGAGAATGTCCTGTGTGCAGCTGAGAAGAATGTGTATTCTGATGTTGTGGGGTGTAACCCTCTGTAGACATCTACTAAGTCCATTTGTTCAAAAGTTTGGTTCAGTTCTATTATTTCATTGTAGATTTTTTGTCTAGTTGATCTATTTGTGACAGTGGGGTATTGAGATCCCCCAATACAATTGTATTAGTGCTTATTTGATTTTTCATGTCTGTTAACATTTGTCTTATATAGTTGGGTACACTGGTATTTGTTGCATATATATTTATGATTGTTATCTTTTCCTCTTTGATTGTTCCATTTACAAGGATGTAATGACCTTCTTTCTCTCTGTTAATCAGTCTTGGCTTGAAGTCCACTTTTTCTGCAAGTAGAATAGCTACCCCTGCTTTTTTCCAAGTTCCTGTCTCATGGAGAATTGTTTTCCATCCTTTGACTTTCACCTATGAATTTCTGGAGCCAGTTGTCCATGAACTGAATCCCCTGAACCATGAACCAAATTAAACCTCTCCTCTTTTAACTTGTGGGTGTCAGGTATTGGGTTTCAGTGAGAAGAAAGCAAATGCAATTAACACAAGCAAAGCAGTGTTTTCAAAGCATATGGTTGGTTCCCGTTCACAACGGATTCTCTGTGACCAAGCACCCATGCAGCAAATGTGCTCAGTTTTGTTTCTTCTGACATCAAATGGGCAGAAATATCTCTAGCTTTGCTTCCATATTTCTTTTCCATTCAATTTTTCACATCTTTACAAGGTTCATAAGTTAAGACATATTCTCTGAACTATTTGAAGTCCTTTGTGTGGGGTCTGAAGCCAACAGCCTTTTCTGCAGGCAAAGGATTGGACAGGACAAGCAGCAGCCTCAGGGATGATGTGTGAACCCACAGCCTTGTTGGGGAAGAGAGAAGATCAGCACCCAGAACATTAAATCCTATTGCCACGTCAATGGGGACAGTAGTCAATCCTTGATGAGCAATATTGCCCAGAAAAGTATAAGAGTTTCCATTTTATTTTTATTAACTTGTTAGTTTTGCAGCTACAGCTAAATATGGCTTTGGACAACATGAGAAGAGTGTGCCTTGGAACGTTAGTGTGGGATCCCCTGCAGGCCTGGGGATGCTCACGTGGATGAGATGGGCGCATGGACCTTCTCCTTCCTGAAGCTCTGACGAGGAACCTGGGGAGATTTGCACCTTGGCTCTGCTGACCCGCAGTCAGGGGGATACAGACTGAGGAAGGGGGGATGATTGAGTGCTTTTCTCCCTGAGGAGGAAGAGGCAAGCCAGGGTCGGAGGAGGCTGGCCGGAAACACAGAGAGGAGGAAACAGGGTAGGGTCAGGGGTAGCGGGGTCTTGGAGACTTGGGGGATGAAGACCGCTGTACTGGAGAGGAGCGTGGTTTTCCCTTTGCCGCTGCTTCAGGAGGTCAAATTACATTGTTTTTAGGATGTTAGAGTTGAACCAGTGTCTATTCAGAACGGGGCATTATTAGTAATACAAAGATTTTTCATCCTGAATTGTCGCACTGCTGTCCTGTCCACCAGGAAGATTCTACAGACTTACCTACATTTTTATCTCAGTTAAAAATTACTGGTTTATCTCACATTATTGTTTTTGTTTTTAGTCACATTTTAAAATAACTTTTATGTAATAGGGATAAAAAGAGACTGAACCAAATGCATAGAAGCTCCTAATCAGGTGTTCTTATGTCATGTTTCCATCCTGCTAGTTTTAAAAACTTCTTTTCAATACAAATAAAGAGCAAACTAGAAGATAGACGAATAGGAAATAAAGGGAAGTTCAAGTCCCCAAATTGCCTATTCCCTTGTTTCAAAAATATTTTAGTATATACAACAGTTTGTTTCATTTATATTACCAGTTTATCTTAGTTCATGGTAAAGAAAGTTTTATGTTATTATCTGCTTGTTTCTTCTTGGTAAGAGAAAATCTTTTTTTGTTATGTCTTGTACTGTGAGTAACTATTTTTAAGATTATGATACACAGAGTATTAACTACTTTTATTCTCTTATTGTTTTGCTTTATTTTTTCATTAAAAAACTTCCTTTCTGGGTCTTTGCATTTCTCTCTGAAAAATGAACCCTGGGAATGATTTGCTGAATATTTTAATAAATGTACTAAAATAAATGAAAGGACACTGTGATGAAGTAGAAGCTTATGTAGGTCAGATTGTCCTAAGGGCTACATTTGGCCCCAGTGCTGCTGAGCAGAGGCTGCCACGTGGTGCCGGCGGTGGTGCAGGCCCCGTACGGGGGACAAAGGTGCTTGCGCACAGTAGCTTTGCACGCACTCTGTCCACATTGTTCCTTGCACTTAAGCCACAGCCCACACATTATGCCGTCGGCCATCTCTGCCTGGGACGTCTTAACCCACATACAGCAATGAGCTGGCAAGATTTCCTCGGCTTCGGTGCAGTCAGATGCCACGTCAACCTTGACGGGGAGCTGTGGACACACGTGTCCCTCCCCATCCACGACACACACATTTGTGAATGCTAAAGGCGGCCTTTGGCTAGTTCTCAAACTACCAAATCTACCTTTCAATCTCCTATCATTCTTACACCTCTTTGGGAATTTTTTGAATCACTTCATGCTTTCTAGTGAAATGTCAGAAATAAATATGGCAAGGAAAGAAAACTCCACCCCATTTTCCACATGTCCAAGTCATCAACAAACTTTCTCTTTCTGTTCCTTACTCTTAGCAGAAAGCCCTCTTGGGATGCGGTGTCACCCAAAAATCTAATGGATACAGTGAGGCAGCCTTTACTATGGCCTCTCCTAGCTAACTTACAGTCACACGAGGGTCACAGTCTGGTCGCAGGTAAACTGTCCCTGAAAAGACAAACCAAGCAGTGTAACCAATGGGTCAATGTACTTTCAAACATGACTCTGTGTTCGTCATTGCTGATGCAGAATTTCGTGCTGATAATTAGTTGAATACAAGATTCAAAGCCAAAATAATTTTCCAGGCAGTTGTGTTTGGTCACAATTTTCCCAGATGGAGAACTGCACTCCTAGTTCTGTATGTGTGTGCTTTTTAAGGGTTTCCTACCGTGTAACCATGTATGCTTCATGTAATTTACTAATACCAGGTAAACGTCACTCCCACCTGGGAAACGGAGGCTCACAGAAGCTGTGTGACTTGGCTGAGACCATGGACAATGGAGGCCCTGTGTGTCATCCTGAAGAGATCCAGCCTGCTCTCAGCTGCAGCCTACCGGTTATGGGCAAGTTCTGCATAGGTTTTCAGACAAGGGTAGGATGACAAGCTAGAGTAATGCGGGACCTGAATGGTGATCTACATGAGAAGCCTCCCATAGCTAACGCAGGGCCCAGGGGTCCCAGCTGCTCTCCCACAGCCCTCCACCTTCAGCCCCAAAGTAGTGGCCGTGACCCTGAGTGTCCTGCTGCGCCTCGCCTGCCTGTGTCCTGCACGGTTGGGGCTGTCTTCTGTGGTCCCCTTCAGTGACACCCAGTACTCTAGAGTCCATCTGTGTCCAGGCCTGCCTGGCTTGCAGCTGCTTCCAGTGGCAAACTGCTGAGTCAGCCCTGTGGTCTGACTTCTAAGTGCACCACGAAGGACCTCTATCGAACGGATGACTGCAATTTCCCAACTAAACGTCAACACAAAATGACCCTATGCTCTTTGATTTTAGAGAATTTAAGCACGACGACTGCTCTCACTGGTTTGGAGCTTTTCTTTAAGTGACTATAAAAATGTAGAAATAATAACCATTTTCCTGGATCTCAGTCTCTCAAGTGTGTCTGTTTTAAAAGAGGACTGATGATAAAATCTGAACTCTTACACGATGATTAACTTGCAAATAACATACAGAGGCTCCAATATCCATATGCCTGTGCTTCCCCTCTTCTGGCTTCTAATGATCCTCTATACCAGACTTGTGCTAAAGGAAACCCGCATGCTCACTTGGACACAGAGATGCCCCAACAGCCGGAAGTTGGTGTGGCCCCCCCTGCCGTGTCCTTATTCTTTCCTCCATTCCTCCTGAGCTCACTGCAGGTCCTCCACATCCAGAGACTAACGCGGATGAGGAGGGCATAAGAGGACAAGGTCCTTTTGAGGATCCAGACTTCACCTTTAAAGTTCCCTTGACAACATCCAGGGAGAAGCGTGCGGTACACAGCCCAATGAGATCAGCTCGTCACTTAGTGGCTGGCTCTGTGTCCTACATCAACAACACAAGCTTCATGCTCATGCAGTGGATATCTTGTCTACTGACTTCTGTGACTCAAAGCAACGCCAGTGCACAGCGGTACATCTTTTCCAAGAAAGAGAATTCACACCTTGCTCTGAGGTGTGGGACCAAGTGAGGCCCACTACGTCTGTGGTGCAGGATTCCTGCTTGGCATTGCCATGTCCTCCAGCCACAAGCTGGTTCACTTCAATTCCACCGCATGACAGTCTTCAGCACCATTTATATTTACTTTAAGAGAGGGCACCAGCCAGAAAGCCAAACCTCAACAATGATATCCTGAATTGCACCAGCACAATTTAATAAAGACCATTACATTTAAAACATTTACATGTATAGTTGCAAATCTACTTATTTTAAGCATAATTTTATATATAATATTTTGACAGACAAAAATATACATTTTAGAACCATCATATGCATCTGTCTGTTCAGTAGCAAACCTACAATAAATTATACTTTATAGCAAACATAATAAATTATACATTGTACTAAATTTTCTTGAAAGCTAAAAAAGGAAAAATTCATTATGTTTAAAATATAATGCTAATTCATTACTTCAAATAAAAAAAGTGAATAGCCATTATATTAAATTCACTTATTTCAGGCTTACATTCATTTGATATTTACATAAAATTTACTACTTATATAAGTATAGCAATGAAGTTGGCTTTTGACACTATTTGAAGGCTTGTTTTTGGCATCTCAGTCCAGCTACAAGCTCGATGTCTTGAATGTGTAGGAAAAAAAAGTAAAATTACCCAAGAAACATGTTACAATCATTGCAAAAGTATGAAAATACAATAGTTGTTTTATTCTATGTTTTAGCCACAGGTCTCACCCCCAAAGGTTAAGATAGCTGGTGTCTAAAATGTGTTGGTTATTTTATTTTTGTTGAGGATGAATTTTGGAAATCAAGTCCACTGTGCGAAGCTGGATGAATTCAGTGCCGTCCACTCACCCATGAGGTCAAACTGAGCCGGTCTGCACTGCACAACTTTGCTCATTCCCTGGGAACTGGAGGGGAATTTCTGCACAAATGGGCATAAGTGAAGATCTTGAGATTGCTTTTCATTCTTTCCAATTTTAGACTTTAAAATATAAACTTGCTTGTATTTTAATACATCTAGTTTGAGAATAGATGGGAAATAATGGGTTTACTTTATTTGCTTAAATTATTTCTGTAGTTTTAATATATTGGACAGGACTGGGTTGTTTCTCAGTTCATGTCTGAAAATATTGGATCCCACCACTCACAGGTTCCAAAAATGTGCCCCGGCAAGTATGCCATGGTGCCGTGTTGATTCTGAGCAAACTGATGAATAAAGGGATTCTTTTACCATTTAGGTAGATAAGATTTCAGTAAAGATTTTGAATGCAATGTCACATGCACTATGAGGTTTTAAGTGCTGTAAGTATTATGACATCTAAAATTATTTAATTTCAGATTTTAAAAATTACCCGGGAAATTTAATTCTGTTTTGTGCAAAAAGGAGACATATTAGTGAATTGAGATAATGCCAATTAAAATCTATAAAATGAAATTCTAAGAATCAGGAACACAGCTTTTACACTTATTGCTGAAGACTGAGTTAACATCATTTTGGTTGCAAATTGCAAGAGAAACATTTTTGGAAAAAATTCTTTAGTTTCTGCAATGCAGACTGGCTTCAGTCCTGGGGTCCCAGCCCCCGAGATCTTCTCAGCTCATCAGTTTACTCCATGTTTTCAGCCTGGTTCCAGGCTGTTCTTTCTAACAGCGTGTGTCTGGAGGGAAGCACTGAACCCTCCATGTGATACAAACCGTGCCTATGTATGTTGTGCGTGCGTGTGTATTTTAACTCCAGAAGAGGAGTTTAATGACTGACTTCATGAAAGCTATGTACATGCTATATGTTAAAATTGATGGCTTCTTTCCCTTTAAGACTTATTTTTGCTTTCTGTTTTCCGCCGCATTTTGAAATTCACTGCATGCTTTTTGTAGTAGTGATTTTTCTAGTCCCTGAAACTGGCTTATGTGAAAAAATCAGAGTGGACCCAACAATAAATCGTCTCATCAGTGAATATCCAAAAGTGAATGGGGTTTGCATCTGAGGGTTTACTAAGAGGAGGTGCTTTGGGAGATGCTGGTAATAAGTGTTCAATGAAATTCATGCTAACCTATCAATTTCTTTTTCATCAAGCATAATTGGTGCATGTAGCTACCTCTTTTTACAGATGGCTCAATTTCACCTCCAATACTGACTTAGATAGCATGCCAAGACACTACTTTTTGTAGCACGTGGCAAAACTTTAGACCCCTCAGGTAAAGATAAAAGTCTACTCTGCCGATCACTTTTTGTTTGATGTCCTTCTATATTTATTGCTGTCAAGTCATCTAATCATCTCCTGGCACTCCAGGTACCTTTATCTATGTATTAGGGACATATTTGAAGGAGCCCGGTGTTCTCTTGAATCACAAAAAGGACTCTATTTTCCTAACACTTTGTACATGAACAATGCCACTCTTCATTAATTTTTATGTGTTTGATTTGCCTGTGCTGAGAATAATTTATGCTATTACTGTAACAGATTACAAGGCTGGGAGGTAGCACAATGGTAGGGTGCTTGAGTAGCATGTGCAAGGCCCTGGGTTTGATCCCATGTCAAAAAACAAAACAAAACAGAAAACCAGATTGCATATTCAGCAAATGTTATAGTTCAGACCATGAAAGAAGGGGCCAACCATCATGGGAAGAAAAATCAGTGGCTCATTTATCATACCATTCACTGGAGTGACTCAGCCTCCGCATATGCAGTCAAACTGACTTGCCAGTGATGTAGCCAACAGTGTGCATAAAGCCTGGCTGATTTCTTCTTTCTTAGGCTCTTTCCTGTTCACTTCCTTTTCTCAAGATGAAGATAAATTCTCTGTTTAGTCATGTGTTTTTTGATTGGGAATTTATTCACTTTTATACCTAATAAAACTATCTAGCATCAAAATTGAAGCTACTACAGATGAAAAATAAAGTTTTTGCTTCACAGCTGTTGCTCCTAGCTTGACATGTATTTGTGTGATTGCACACTATTTTTCCTGAACTCTTCCTTTAGGACTTATTTTTTACTTTCTGCAGGATTTTTGTACTCTTGAGCTCTGTTTATATTTTAATATATATTTTATACGTCACAAACCATCTTTACAGGACTACCTTCCCACAGTGCTGTTTGGGAAAGCAGTAGTAGGAGGGATCACTGTAAGTTGTCCTCAGTTCCCGACCCTTCTGGGCTGGAATCAACATCAAGGAGTGCCTCTTTATTGGTGAATGTTGAGCTCAGAGTTAGGCTCTGTCGAGGTTTCACAGGTGCAAGTTCATCTAATTTAATATTTTCGTTTCTGACCAGAATTGTCTTATCCATGTTTTCTTCACTGTGCCTTGCGACAACAGCATCAAACACATCCAATTTTGGTGGCAAGGTTCCACTTTCAAAGAGGTATTTGGCCAGATAGGAGACACAGATGTTGACCAGGAAGGAGGTCACCATGGCAAGGGTCTTGAATGGGAACCTCTGGTTGTAGACACCATTGTCCATATAGTACCCAGGGTAGAAGATCAGAGGTTGCAGGTATAGATAGGGCTCACCTCCTGTTATTCTCAGGAAGATCCCAGCCACGTACCCTGCCACCGCCCCATACGTGTTGGTCCCCTTGATGAACAGCACACACAGGAGCTGTGGGAAGATGACGATGTAGACCAGGTCAGAGCTGAGGTACCAGAGCCCATACACGGTCTTGGTCAGCAGTGCCATGGCCGTGGCAGATGCTCCAAACACAAACACTGTGATTCGCATGACCCAGACAATTTCCTTGTCTGACGCCTAAGAAAGAAAGAAATTGAGAGAGTCAGATTTGCTTCTAAGGCATTGGCTCATTTAGGCAAAGAACATGACATATCTCCATTCTTGAAAACTGGTCTAAAGAAGTCCTTGGGTGAAATGGCTCAGTGCATGGGCAAAGGCAACTTAACTTACAACCCCAAGCAATGAGCTGGTGGTGGCCTCCTGTATCATTTGGGTGGGCGTCTGTGCACCCCACACATGGAGCCAGCCCTGTGAACCCTTCACTGCGTGCACAGGGAAAGGTAAATGAGCTAACCTGGCACCACCAGGGATAATCAGGCAAGGGAGGGTTTCACTTGCACCTACTAAGCAGCAGCTCTTATGTGGCGCCTAGGGAGTCGGAGCCATTCTTATTTCCTCTCTCTGCAGAAACGCCACCATCTTTAAGGCGAGCCAGGCCTTTCGGGGTGTTTCCTTAGTAAGAACCACCAGGGCACTTCACTGTTGACCTAGGAAACCTGGAGGCAAGCTGCAGTCTGGGAAGGGAGGCTCTTGGCATCTCAGGGGTCATCGTGGCACGTGCTCCCAGACAACCACTGATGGTGCAGTAAGGACAGTCAGATTCGCGAGATCTAATGAGGAGCAGTCCAGATGCTGCGCACCAGCAACAGGTGCTCCAGGCTGCGGCTGTATTTAATATCGCGCTAAGATATTTCAGGCTGCATTACTCTTTGATCAGAAAGATAGCTCAAATTATAGCAACATGACTGAAACTCTTGGGAAACAGTAATAACATGAATTATAACATGTACTGACAATATCCACTTATAGCTCAAATACATACACTATTACTTAAATTAAACTTGTATGCTTAGTCAAAGTAGGGTCAGACTTTAATGTAGACCATCTCTCTATCATCTGTGTATCTATCCATCATCTATCCATCATCCATCTATCATCTATCTATCATCTATCATTTATCTATCATCTATCGATTGTCTATCTATCTATCTATCTATCTATCTATCTATCTAGCTATCATCCATCCATCCATCCATCTTGAGCATTCCTTACCCAAAATGCATGGGACCAGAAGCATTTTAGATTTCAGGGTTTTTGGATTTGAAAATATTTACACCTACATACTGAGGTATCTCGGGGATGAGACCCAAGTCTAAAAAAGAAAGTGGTTGATGTTTTGTATACACCTTATACACATAGGCTGAAAGTCATTTTATACAATATTTAAAATTTTGTGCGTAAAGCAAAGTTTCACGGTGTAGAATCTCCTGTGTCAGTACTAAAAAAGTTTCAGGCTTTGGAACATTTTAAATTTCACATTTTCGGATAAGGGAGGCTCAACCCATAACATTGTGTACACAATCCATGCAATGACAGCAAGCAACCGCAGCAACGCCACGCCGTGAGTTGAGACGCCATGCTCACGTTTTGCCTGAAGGAGAGCTGGTAGATGTTCCGCGCGAACATCGAACTGGCCGACAGGATGGATGAGTCGGCCGAGGACATGACGGCGGCAGACACCGCGCCCAGGCCAAAGAAGGAGATGTACACGGGACAGAGGTGCTGCAGCACGATCGGGAGGATCATGTCCGCCTCACCCTTGTCCTTGGGGTCTACCGGCCCGAACGAGGTCTGGTTCCAGTCTGTTGAGTAGAAACAATGACCGTAACACGCACCTGCGGCCACGCGCCTTTCACCGCGGGGCTCCCGCTGTTCATAGGTAGTTTGGAAACAAATTGAGTCGCGTGTGTCGTGTCTGCAGGTGGGACGCCCTGTGTCTCACGTGTCCTGGCTTCTGAAGGGTGCAGCCGTCTTACAGCCCTCATCTGGGTCGTGCTGAGCAAACATACAGATTCTTTTTGCCACGGTGGCACCACATTATACGGAATCTCAGAAAACAAGTGAAATTACATGGAATCGCAGTTTTTTTCCCACCACTTGGAGGTGAAAGCACGTGTGTGGCCTCTTTCTTAGGGCCGTCCTACCTGGGTGCAACCGAGAAGAACACAGTGGGCTTCTTGTCCACCTCCCTTGTGTGTACTTTTGGTTTGGAGCTTCCTGAGCTCTGTTTTTCTCTAATTAAATTCTATATTGCATAGAATCTCACTTACCAGAAATGGGAGCATGCTAGAGTAAGGGCAGTGCCTTTTTATTAAATAAAAACTATATTCTTGGGGTTGAGATTTTTAAGGGGTTTTTAAATTTGGCATGGTGAAGCGACTTGAAACGTAAGTTTATCTTTGAATTTGTCCCTTGTTTACTTTTTAGTTGTAGCATGTGTTGAGTATGGGGAACCTCTATGTGTACATCAGTATAATTCCTTTTCTTTCTTTCTATTTTGTTTTTTGACAAAGTCTCACTAAGTTGCCCAGGCTGCGCTTGATTTTGCAATCCTCCTGCTTCAGGCCCCAGGGTAGCTGGGGTCACAGGCGGAGACCACCACGCCCAGCTTCATAGTTTCTTTTTTACTTGCTGGGCTTCCTTACTGTCGTGGTGATAAGTGAAGTGGTTTCTTTTGACTCTACCATTTTTTCTTCCCCCATTTCCCTCTATAATTGGCATTAAACTCATGCCTAGATGACACCAACTCTAAAGCCTTAAGTGAGATCAAGAACCCTGTCCCAGGGAGAAGTGGGCCTGGAGCTGTTTTTGCCAGCCTGCTGTGCCGACGCACATAAACGTCCACCCACCTCCCCGCAGAGGTCTAGATCCCCCCTCTGTGAAACAATTCCAGTCTTTTCCTGAGGGCATCGGACACAGCACTCCCCTGCTTACCTCGGAGTGTGTATGTCACGGGTGGGCAACTGGAAGAGGAGGGGCGCCATGACCCTAGACTGCTCTTTCCCGATGAAAGAACCTAGTAACCAGCTCTACTGGTTGAAAGTCAGAGTCGCTGTGTGCAGATCGCCCTGGACCATCTTTAGAAAACGTAACAGGGTGAAATGTGAACCTTCTCTAAGGCGTTTTAATATCCTCTACCTAGAGAATGCCTTTGTACTTTGGTTAATGTGATGTCTTTTCATTGAATGCATTAGATGAGTAGAATCGTCTTAGGTGTGGCTCGGAGGTACAGAGAATGCTCTACGTGACAAAGCTTGGGTCGATAGCATTGTGTTCATTATGTAGTGGTCTGAAGTTTATTCTCTGAAGTTCGAATCCCTGGGGTGATGATACTGGGTATCACGTGGGGTGCATCGGGAGGGGACAAGGCCACAGAGGTGGAGCCCTCCACAGTGTGATTAGTGCCCTTGCCACAGAGCCCAGAGGAGCTGGCTCCCTCTGCCAGCGCGAGAGGAGCCAGAGGGTGAGGGAGTCCAGTCCTTCAAAGGCGAGATTTTAGCAGTGTTCCACATGGAGGCTCCCAGGGAAATAGCATCTCCTACTGCTCTTTTAAAGAATCATTTTTTTTCTTAATTTTCTTAACCTGTATACATATTGATTTCTCCAAGAAAAAAATCATTCGATAAACCATGGAAACTGTAAAGTAGACTCAAGCTCAGAGTGGCCATAGGAAGTCATGGGGAAGACAGCCTAAGTCTTCAGCACTCTGCCTCCCCTGGGGGCTTTCAGAACATGGGGCTTCAGCTCTGTCCCTGACGGTAAAACCCGCTCACAGTGGAGTGGCCAGAGCAGGGCTTTCTCAGAGCCCTGCCAGCCCCTGGGCACAGCTGTGTAGTGGCTGAGAGCTGCAGGGAGATGCGTCCTCACAGCAACCTCTGACGTACAAAGCTGGGGGCAGGGGGGTTATCACGCAGGGAGCACCCGAGAATGTGGACCATGGGACCACAGCACAGCACATAGGGGCCACACACCATGGGGACAGGGAAATAGGGTGAGGAGCGAGGGGACCTGGGGGCTCCCTTGCCGGGTGAGGCTGAGGGACTTACTTGTGGAGGCTCCGATGGCCCCGATGAGCACGGCCGGGAGAGCCATCACCAGGCACCCAAAGGCCGCCAGGAAGGACAGCACTTGTGCGTAGGTGGCCGAGGATGAGGACAGCACCCTCTGGAAGTAGGCCTGCCACGGGATTCCGCCCAGTGTCTGCGCCAGAGCCGGGGAGAAGATGGGCAGTTAACGTCCACCCCGCTGTGTTACTTTCTAACAACTGCCCTTCTAGAGGCCCTGGGTGGGCTGTGTGGTGTGAGAAGATGCTCTGCGGCCTGCGCATCTTGGCTGCTGTCACTGTGCTCACTGTAATGCGAGCCCCTCCCTCCTTACGTGTGCTGAAACGCTGGTCCCCAGCTGACGAGTCCCACTGGCGGGGTCGTCACCAATGCAGCTGCCTGAGGGACCTCGGTCCCCTCCCACCTCATGTAGACACAGGGAGAAGTCCCTTTGGGAGGGACTGGCTACCCCCGGACACTGATCAGCCAGTCCCTGGGTCTTCGATGCCACAGCCTGGAGGACTATGAGGATACGCGTCTGTTGTTGCCACCGCCATTTAGGGTCACGCATTACAGCAGCCCGAACAGACCAAGACGACGTTACTGCCAGGCCTTCCACAGCACAGAACTTCCCCGATCGTTCTCCTTTGTCATGGCACAGGACAATCCTTTCTTTTATCTTACCTACTTTAAGCTACTTTCAAACTACCCTGAAGTCTTCAATTTGTTCTCATCCAGAAGTTTCAATCACCATAAAATATTTTCAATATAATTAAGATTCTGAAAGCATGAAGGGAAAGCTGAGACAATCCAGCTCAGTCCACAGCCCAGTGCGGGGCAGTGCAAGAGCCAGAGGGATGCAGTGGGAGCTGGCTCCCTCAGAGCTCCTCTGCCCTCATCCAAGGTGGGCAGCAGAATGCTCAGAGGATACCGTGCAGCACCAGGGGGAAAACCAGAGCTCCTGCCGGTACTCACTCTACCTAGCACCTGAGTGTCCTCTTTAAAAATTAAGTGACATACGACATGCATGAAAGCCAATGACAAATGCACGCTGCAGGAGTGTGTAACATTCTTGTTGAGGAAATACAATCAAAACTGTTTGGAGGGCCAGTGAGATGGCTCAGCGGCATAACTGCCTGCCTGGCAAGTGTGAGGTCGTGAGTTTGACTCTCGGATCCCACATATGAAAAAAGGGCCGGTGATATTGCTCAGCGGCATGGGTGCCTGCTGGCGTGCGAGGTCCTGAGGTTGACCCCCGGTACCCACACACACACACACACACAAAACTGTTTGGAGACACTGAAATACAGTGGAATTGTCCACACCCCCAAAGAGGTCTATATGGAAATGGAACAAAGATGGTTTGGGGTGATGCAGGGGTGGTGAGGACTGTGGCATGGTAAGCAAGAAAATCTACAGAAATGACTCTGAATCAGTCCTCCCACACCCAGCAGACGCCCTGGGTGGAGACTGGGGAGAGAAGGGTCCCAGGAGAGCAGCTAAAGGGAAAAGGAAACTCCAGCCCCACAGACAACTTGAGGCTGCGGCCAACCTGCTTGACTGCAGGTGAGGGTGTGCAGCTAGGGGACAGGCTGGGCTCCGGCCACTCGTCCACTGCAGAGCCCGCACTCCTCTCCACATAAGTGACCTGGTGAATGAGCTGACTATGTCACAGTGCACTGAGGTTTCCTTAACTGCCTGTCTCTCCCGCTGGGGTCTGAGCCCTGGGATGTCTATCCTATTTGTTATCCTCTCACCTGTGCCAAGCACAATGCCTGACACATGACTTCCAAACAATTGCCCTCCTTAAAAGAATCGTACACGCTCAGAAGTAAAATAAAAGAGCGAAAGGAAGAAATTCTGGAATGCACAGTTGTATTCCTGGAGTCTATATTCTTCCAAAACCTTTTTCTTTCTTTTCACAACCTGCAAACCAACATATTATTAACACTTCCAATGTCAAAGTAAGATAGGAGTTGGTACAACCCGATGACACACCAACCACCTGCACGGTGAGGTCATCAGAGGCTTCTTCTTTTTTGTGCTTTTAAGTAAGATGAACTCTGACCTCTGTTTACAAACAGACTGGATGTCTGTGCCCCCAGAACTCACATATTGGAAACCTAACCCCAGTGGGCAGTCACCAGAGGACTGCAGTCTGCTGGGAGGAACCGGGTCCTCAGCAATGGGATCAGTGTCTTTTTGAGAAGGGGCCATGGAGCTCCCTCCCCTCTTTCCCCTCAGGAGAAAAGGAAGGTCAGAGGCAGCCCGCGCACTGCAAGAGCCATCACCAGAGCCCGCCCATAGCCAGCTCACACTTCCTGTGGGAATACAGCTCTGCTCCTTGCACTCGCTGCAGCGCTAATGCCTGGCACAGACGGCAATCTGGGAAATGAGCTTGGAGGAGACAGTGTTGAAATCCAGCAAAGTGCCATAAACCCAGAGTCATGAAATCCTGTCAGCACTCCAAAGAGGAAAAAAAAGCAACCCATTTCCCCTCCATCTTGATACAAGTAGTAACCTATTCCTTGTTTTGAAATCAAATACAGAGTGTTGTTTTTATATATAACCTCTCTCGTTAGTAGAATCCTGAAATCTGGAAAGTTCTTCTGGATTTTCCCTCTTCCTGAGCTGGGATCCCTGCAGGCTGCTCTCCTGGCTGCTGTCCTGAGCCTCTACTTCCCTTCCCAATATTTCTCAGGTGCTTAGGGCCATGGAACCACTAGTTCACTGACTCCATAACTGAGAATGCATGAGTTACCTATTTCAGAATAAATTGGCTGTTAATGCCTTAATCCAAACCCAGACTAAAACTTCCAGGTGCCCTGGCCCTCAGGTAGGGAGTCTTGGAAACGCCTTCGATGTGAGGAGCACTCAGACCCCACTCCCAGGCCGGCCACCGCTTACCAGCAGCAGAAAGTTGTCCAGCCAGGTGTAGACCTCGAAGGGTTCGATGGTTCCCAGCCAGGGATCCTGGAACTTGGCGTGCACCGCTGTGAACCCAATGTCAGCTACCGCAGGATGAGACAGGGCGAAGGGGACGCTGATCCACTGGACAAGAGCAACATGGGAGCCTTAGTCTGACTTCTAGACGCGCGGGACATGGAGACCAGCACGTGTAGCGTGCCGCACCCACAGAGGCACAGTCCAGTTGCTCCTCTTATTGAGACAGAGGAGGCCCGAGGTCGTGCTGTCTGTGACACCACGATACACTGATTTAGAGAAACTAAAACAACATGTACTGCCAGCCCAGGGAAAGATCCAAAATATAAATTCAAAATACAGTTTCTACTGAACGTGTTTTATTTTTGCATCATTGTAAAGTCGAAAAATCCTAAGCTGAATCGCCAAAAGCGGAGGGCCATCTGTGTGCTCTGTGTGTGTGTACGCCCCCCTCTCTTGGGGACAAGGTTGAGTGGCACAGGGGCAGCTTAGGGAAAGGGAGCAATAAAAACAACCATGTGGAGAGACCCGAGTTGCAAGGTTAAATATTTGTATCTTGTTTTGCAAGCAACTGGAAGCTAAAGGATTTCTACTGGGTGTTAAAAAAGTTTCAGTGAGATTTCCTCTGGATTTAGGTATTGTAGCTGGGAACAGTGGGAAGGGGGCCCCAGGTCATCTCAGGGCCACCTGCACAGAGTCTGAAGTGCCACAGTGCCACCCGGGATGGAAACATGCAAGGGTGGTGAGGAGGATGAAGACAGCCAGCGGCCCTCAGTACGGGGGAGGGAGGCCAGAGAGGCAGGGCACGGGGGACCTCACACGGACTCGTGGCCTCACTGGTGATGATAAAACCCACCCACCATTAGAGGGTTTGAGAAGAGCGGGTTTAAGGAGTAAGTTAATCAAGTACGTCTGCATGTATAGTAAGTAAAGCTCAGAAAATAAACATTTACAATTCAATCTTGTCTTAACTAAGTGGCCCATAGAACTTCATTCCTCATCAAGTCAGATTTCATAGCAGAAAGATGCTCTGGGGTTCATCCCTGCAAGTGTGCGCCCCGCTGTCTTCGCCCTGACACACTTGATTTATGTGCCTGTGTGTTTCGAGCTCTGATCTTCTGTAAAGCCAGGAGGCGTCACATACATCATCCGCTAATGGATGCGGCCCCTGGGGCACATTTCTTGGAGTAACAAGCACATCCCTTACCAGAGCTGCGCTGCCAAGCTAACCTCACCCCGACCTTCTGGAGAGGGATTTATTTCTGTGTTCTCTGCTTTATCATTGGAAGTTTGTGATGACATTATGTAAACATCAGAATTTCTGCACTGTCCACTTGATTTTGACAATTTCAAAAGAAAAAAGTGAGAGTCCTTGAGCAAATTAAAAAGAGTAAATGACATTCCATAAAATGCAAACAAAATATCCAGAAGAGAAGAAACGTAATATTTGCTAGCACATGTTAATTTATAGTTAAACTATAAATCAAATAGTCCTTTTAAATTTTTCGCCAGGATATCACTGAAGATGTTAGAAAGTTAAAAAAGGATCTGAGATCATTCTTCATTTTTCATCTCTAAGTGTCTAATCCAAAAGCTAAAGTAGATGGGAAAAATAAAGAGAAATGAGGAAAATCAAGGGTACTTGAACTGTCTGTGGGGACATGAGTCAGGATTTGCTTGCTCTGTCTGCGGCCTCTGTACAAGGGCACTACCCCCCCCCACAGGAAACAAAGCTGAGGTGATCACGAGGTGGATGAGATCATGAGCATAAACCCACATGTTGGTTGACCCAGGACTCAAGAAAGACAAGGGTGGACGAGATCATGAATGTGGGCCCAGGATGGCCACATATTGGATGAGATCATGCATGTGGACTGGTGTTATGGCTTATGTCTAGATGGCCCCCCAAAGTCTCATGCACTTTTTGATGGGGCTTTCGCAGAGGCAGTTGAATCTAGAGTTTGTGATTGATTCATTGTTTAATGCTAGGATTAAGGGTGCTAGGATTACAGATGCTGGATCAGTCCACTGATTGGATTGGCACTGTCCTAATCCCAGAAGTCTGGATGAGATAAAAGGGGCAGAAAGCAGCGTGTTTCCCCTTTTGTTCTTGTTGCTTTTGCTGTCTTCCACCGCCATGAACTGTTGCACCTCCGCCATGTGCCACCCTGCCTTGAAGCCAGCTGATTATGGAGTGAAACCTCCACAAACTGTGACCTAAATAAGCCTTTCCCCTTTTAGCACTGGGTGTCGGGTATTTTGTCTCAGCAATGAGAGAAAATAACTAGGACAACCAGGATGGCCACGTGTTGGAGGAGATCATGAATGTGGACCCATGATGGCCACGTGTTGGAGATCATGGATGTGGACCCATGATGGCTACATGTTGGAGGAGATCATGGATGTAGACCCATGATGGCCACATGTTGGAGGAGATCATGGATGTGGACCCATGATGGCCATGTGTTGGAGGAGATCATGGATGTGGACCCAGGATAGCCATGTGTTGGAGGAGATCATGGATGTGGACCCATGATGGCCATGTGTTGGAGGAGATCATGAATGTGGACCCAGTCCTGTGTGGAGGAGGTCAGGAATAAGGACCGGGGTGGCCCTTAGCAGAGTGGACACACTGTCTCTTTTAAACTTCTTCTGATGTGTCTTAGGTGTTGGGTACTAATATTCACAGAATTATAATCTCCATGTCTTAAAATAGGAGTCTGCAAAAAATAAACATTGACTAGAATGTGCTTAAGACACATGAGAGAATTTTTAATATAATACTAGTCATACTCATGTTTCATATTCTACAGTACTCTTCACTAAATTCAACACATGCATTACCTTAGTCCAGGGTTCGAAAGCAAAGTAACAGATGATAAATACTTATACTTTCTTACACGATAAGTCCTTTGTTTCTGGATCCCAGAGAGAGAAGATTAATATTTGGAATCTACAGTTTTTCCAGTGGGATAATTTCTGAGTCCTATGAATAGTCTCATAGATAATATGTTAACATGGAGGAGGATAAGAGACACGTGTAAGTTACCACAAAAATCTAAGTTTTGCTAACATGAAGAAAAGCATGTTGCAGTCAGTTCTCAAAGAGGATCACATGAGTTTTCATCAAATTAGGTACAAGGGAAAGGAAGACCTAGACCCTTCCAACAATTAGACTTGGGGGACGCTTTTCTGTCAAAACTTAAGAAAATGATCAGATTTTTTGCTCAATTAAATCACAGAGAAATGATTTAAACTGCAAAAGGCTATACAACTTACTATGTATTACTCATGATGGAAAGTAAAATTTCTACCAATTTTTGTTGTTACTATAAAACATTATCCTTATATCCGCAATCCATAATATCACATTATCCTTTTCTTAAACAGAAAAAGGAAGAAAGAAAATCTGCAGCGGCTCCACTTACCAGTCCTAGGAAAATGCAGAAGAGCTGGACGACGTCCGTGTAGGCCACCGAGTAGAGGCCGCCCACCAGCGTGTACAGGGTGGCGATGAGTGCGGACACGACGACAGACACATGCATGTCCACGTCGATGATCACACTGATGGTGGCACCTGAAAGCCAGAGAGGCGGGGTTACAGAAAAGTGGCAGGCGAGCATCCCATGCCACAAGAAAGGCACTTGGAACAACAGCTGATGTGGGTTTGTATGCTGAAAGCTTCATCTCGTCCATGATGTCAGATCTAGAGAGGGATTTACTCTTGCTTTCTGAGGTTAGTGTTTTCCTAACTTGTTTATGTGAGACCCTGAAATCAGTTATACAAATAAAGAATACCCGAAACACTGATTCTAAGAACTCACAAACTTACCTTAGGTATCTGAAACTCTGATGTAATTAAATACATGCAAAATATTTAC
Source organism: Erethizon dorsatum (assembly GCA_028451465.1). Classification (NCBI taxonomy): domain Eukaryota; kingdom Metazoa; phylum Chordata; class Mammalia; order Rodentia; family Erethizontidae; genus Erethizon; species Erethizon dorsatum. The sequence goes on from CM051824.1 coordinate 1,228,273, forward strand.
TCACATCTGTAGGAAAAAGCAGCCTTTCTGAGAGGCATGAGCGATCATTTCCACATTGTACAGTGAATATCTGTTTGCTGTTTTGCAATTAAGTAGTAAGCCTCTGACTTGCGAGTGAGTTCTGTTTCAGGAGAACTGTTCACAGGTTGGATTCATTCACAAGCCGGCAAAGCGAGGCTTATACAATACACCTGTGAAGGTTTGCAACTCGAATGTTTGTAATTTGGGGACTTACTGTATTCCGTCCGCCCTTGACCAGCCTGTGGTTGTGGACAGATGCTGTGAGCACCAAAGACTGAGACAGGTTTGTAAGGGGAAATCATAAAACTGGTAGATTCTATCAACTTCTTCTCTCCCCAAGTCAAGAAAAATCACTTTGATTTTGTTTATTGGCAGAACATGCCAGCCCTCCTCCCAGGATGCCACTGTGCCTGAAGAAACCACTTTGAATATCGCCTTTTATAGTAATGTTTATCATCAAATTGTTAGGTCGGCGTTGGAAATCAAATGTGTTTATCTTACTCTATGATTTTGCGTGCTGTTTTTGGTAGTGCCTATGTTTTCACTGAGGACTTCGTGGCATGGGCAGTTTGGACCACTGCAATGCTTGTGCCGCTGCCTCACGACTCACTTGTGGCTTCACGAGCCCTTTCCCCAGCGTGCTCAATGATGCGGGTTATAATTCAGGCTTCTGAGAGCATCAGCATTGGGTTCACTGCCTCCTTACCCGGCAGCTAATGGTGTGCGCAGCCTGCAGGTATGAGAGCCCATCATCTCAGTGATCCAAGAGATTTTGATCTACGATAGCAACGCAAAATGTTCCTGTGCTTTGTCTACTGTAATAAAGTGAAATTATTCTCTTGAATAAAGGCCAATTAAAAAGAAACAGGTAAGTTGCAAGATAAAGACGAAGGGAAGAGGTCACTTGCAATGATGTGACTATAGATCATTATTGTTGTACAGCTATTTTGCAGGTTATTTTATCCTGAAATCCTCAGGTTGAAAATCTAGATGGAACTCTTCACTATTCTTGTTTGGGTGTAGTTCTCCACTGTATTACCAGTGCCAAGCTAAGTCCCATCCATTATGAGAATTCAGTGACAGGAGAAGGAGGCCTGGCCTGCAGTGTTGGCCCCGGCAGACGCTGCTGTGCGTGTGACTCAGGGGCCCTGGAGAAGCCACTACCCCTCTGTCACTACTGAGAGCAGGTTGAGTTTTCTCTAAGGTATTTTCTGAATAGTTACATCAATTGTAGTGAGTAAAGCAAAATTAAACCTCCAGGTCTCCTGTGAAATATTAGTCTACTTATGCAAATATGAAAATAAATACCTTAAAGTTATGAAAAAAATCCCTTAACTTGAGCTATTAGAAGTGTAAGGACATACTTCTGTAAAATGCTGGAAGACGCTGTCTGCGCACACCAGGCAGACTGTTTACGACTCTCCCGCGAAGAAGGCCGTGTCTGCTCATGGGTCAAGTGGTGATCAGCATCAGCTGGTGGCTGGGCAGTGTTCAAAGATTGCGTGATCCTCCTGCCTCAGCCTCTCACAGTGCTGGGATGACAGGCCTAGGTCACCACTGGGATGTAGCTCAGTGCAAAGACCCTGGGTTTAATCCCCAGTTTTGCAAAACAAAGTCCAGCATCACAGTGTCTCAGGGGAAGGTGAGACTATGGGACGTGCGAGGATGAGGACGTAGAAACCACGAGAAGGAGGGCTCCTGGGACGTCTGCGTCCAGGGTGCTCGCTCCGCACTAAGTGAGCGCTGGGCCTGCCCGTGGGGCCTCGGATGGTGCTGAGGGCCGTGGACCAGATAGAGGAGGAGAAGTGCTGCCCAGAGCCAAACCCGAACAAGGCCATTTGAAAAGAAAATAGAGAAGAACAGACAAAGAAATGATCATGCAGTTGAAATCTGTGGATACAGCTGTCCTCACAGTATTTATATAAAGCCAGTCATACCTGAAACCTACAATTTAAGAATTATGTATCCTGCAGCTATTACTTTCAATAAATGTCTATTTCAATCATAGGAAAGGTTCTCCCATGTTTCAGAACCACTGGCACTGCAGTGAGGTGATGACAGATCTGATACGTTATTTCCCATAGACAGGGACTTTGAATTACGTCCAGCTGTTACTTTGGAAGAAAACATAAATGATAATTAAAAATACACATGGTTTACCAGAGCCTAGATTTCAAACAAGTAATGATTTTTAGATATATGTGTATGCCTGTGAGTATGGAAAGAGAACAGGGAGGGAAGGAGGGAGGGAGAGGGAGAGAGAGGGCAGGGGAGAGATTTTCCCTCATTTACATGAATATTGTGAAGCACATGCACGGATGCATATACACAAACTAACTAACTGAAGCAAAGTTTTAGCTACTATGGTGCCTGTTTATGAAACACTCTAGAAACATTGGCTCATTAATTCTTTTCTCCTCTCCGGGCTCTGTTACATAAACTGACCTTTACCGAGTAAGAGTGAACAGTTTGTATTCTGTTAGATATTTAGCCCACTCCTTTTCTGACACCTCAGCAGGTAGTTTGTTCTTAAAACCCAAATTTTCTGGTGCTGAAACCAATGGGAAGTAAACGCCGACCGCTTCCCAGCTCAGGAGAGCGGGGTGGGGAGGGGCATTTGCAGTCTCATTTCGGTACAAGGGCACACAGTGCTGTTATCTAGCACCAGGGAAGGATGGCATTTACTGTTTTACAGCCATCAAATTTTCTTCTTTTCCACCCAAATCACTTTGATTTTACATCTAAGACCAGGAAAATGATGTTAGGTTATATGGGAGACTGGGAGAAAAAGACAGTGTAAGCCACAGTACTATTTAATATTCAAAGGCCACCTAAGATGACAACTGAATCTGGAAGACAAGCTGGCAGCCTGGGATGCACAGCCCGGAAGGAAGTTCCCTCTATCTTACTTCTGTTCTGGCTACCTCAAGGCTGCTGCATTTCTCTTTTCAAGAAGAGACAGAAAATAACCTAAAGATGAGTGGCTGGGAGTCAGGGAGGAGGCAGCGGGACCTCGGCCCTCAGCAGGACGGTACCAACCTGCCCGTGATGGAACAGGAGGGCACTGGCCCAGAGAGCTCCAAGGACGCTGCTTTTCTAAATGCTGTGAGTGAGCTGAGAAGCCAAGGCCGGGGCCAGAGTCTTCTTAGCAGTATTGGTCTCGGTTCTCAATTAGGCTCTGAAGAGGCTGTGTTCAGTTTCCAGAGCCCTTAATGTGGGCAGGACTCAGTGGTGAAATGGGAACCCACTGAGGGGGGAAAAAAGGAACATTTTTTCTTTTTTGAAAAAAGTAGAGCTAGAAATGATTCATTCACTCATTTTTTTGTGTAGGATTGTAACTGCTAACAAGACACAAGTCCTGCCTTCAAGACATTTGCCATCCATGGTGTAGGACGAAACCCTGGACACGAAGTAGATAAGCAGGCCCATTACAAGTGATAGGACACATCCAGGGAAAACAGAGTGGCAGGTGGCTAGGCGTCCACAGGAGCCACTCCTGGCCAGTTCCCGGGGATCCTCATGGGGGGACCCCAGGACAAGTGCCAGACAGATGTGAAGGAGGGAGGAGGGGAGAGGGCTGCAGCTCTGGGAGGAGGAAGAGGGCGGTGGGCATCCTGAGAGGAGAGAACCAAGGCCCGGCTCACTGTGGACCCTGTTAGAGAGTTTGCCTTTCCACAGGAAAGGGACAGAGGAGAGCAGATTTAGGAGGAAGAGCGTGGCCGGTGGGTGGAGCCGCAGAGCAGGCAGAAGGGCACCAGGGTGACCACACTCATCCAGGGAGGCCTGGCCTGGGCAGGCGGAGGGCAAGGAGGCGGGGAGGAGGACTGCAGTCGGGCGGAGGAGCCAGGCGCGGGCTGAGCGTCCGCAGGATGCGGGATCTGCTTCCGCCTCCCCTTGGCCAGGCAGGTGGCCTCCGTCTCCCCAGACAGTAGCAGTGGCCACAGGTGGCAGCCACCTCTCTCTGCCTCCCTCAGGTCCCACTGGAGGAGAAGAGAAGCTCAGGGTGCGGAAGCCTGGTGAGTGACTAAGACGACATTTGCGCTGCAGGGGAGATCCACGCCACCACGTTCAGCAAACCGCAGCACTGTGCTTTACAGACACCAGCGTACTGAAACAGCTTGTTAGGTGGTTTTGGCTATGTGGTTCGCCTATCCTGTCAGCAGAGGATTGGTGACATCCATTTGTCCTTGTTTGCTGTTGGGACTCACACTTGGTTTTCTACTTGGTTTTAGTTAGACATGTTTTATGTAAAAGGCAACATCTTTAGAAATATTAATGCTTTTAAAATGCCTGGTATGCTGTGCTGTGAGTTTAGATCATTTTTGCATAAATTTTAAAACATCAGTTAACAAGGCAAGTGTTAGAAGGAAAAACAGGGAAAGGTAAGCAGTTCTCGGGTCACAGAAAGCACTCTTGTTGTGGGAAGAAATGCAGGTATAACTCATTGATTTAAATTTGTTCAACAAATTCTGCCTAACACCTGGCTCGAGGACACTAGTTTTGAAAAATAAACTTCACTCTTTAGTTCTGCTTAATTAATGATGCTTTGCTCAAAATCCTGACTTAAAAAAGCAACTCTTGATCATTATAACCATGACTACCACCTTACCGATGTGATTCAAGCACAAACAAATGCACTTCTGCCTCAATTTAGCCTCTGCAGCCATACTGCAGCAAATGTAGAATTTCTGGTAAGATTTTACCAATATAAATACAGCTAAGGACACGGTTGTAACAATAGGAAGTAAGTTTATGTGTCTGATGTTCAAGAAACTGTAGGTGTAGATGGAATGATGCTTTGCGGGTCGTTACCTAAGGCAGAGAAAATCGCTGCGGCCCAGAACATTTCTCCCATGAGCGCGGGGATGAATAGGAGGCCGCCCATACGCTTCCCGTAGATCTGCTGAAATGGGTCTAGCATGGTCACGTAGCCCTTGGAGCGCATTGGTTTGGCAAAGAACAGACCACCTAGAAGAAATTAAACACGTGATTATACGAGGATTAAAAATGCATAATGTTATAGTTTCTGCCAACCTTTTACTATGTTATAATTTCTCCAGGGAAATGAATTCTTTAGAATATCTATCCATATGGAGGAGCCAATCTGTAATGTACTGTGGCTACAGCACCAAGAAAAAATTTAGCAACCTAATGTGAATTCCTCAGTACATTTAATATCGCATCTGTCCAGCGGATAATTAGATGGCATAATCACTGGTGGCAAACCTATGCATGTGGACTGTTCGTGTCATAGAAAGCTCTAGAAGGTTTGCCATCGTTGGCGTGAGCGAAGCACCTGAACTGAAAGCCGTGGATCAGGGCGGTGCTCACCAAGAGGCCTGGAGCACAACACTGAGATGCTCTGGACAAGTACCAAACCCAACACATATATTTTGAGTGAAAAGGGAAGAATTCTCTGTTAAATCGTTATATAACACTTTGGACCATTAGTTAGTTTGCCTTACAAAAAGAAACTCAGGTACAATCAAGTCGATTCATTTCAGTGATATACCCACCCTCGTCTTGAAAGAAATAGAACGTGATTATGTTGAGAAGTCCACTGCTCTGATGGTCACAGGATCAAAGGGTTTTTTCACATATTCCGTAACCAGGAGACCAAATCATCTGAGTGCCAGTGTTCTGCCACATACGTTTCTGGTGACAGCCACTCAGGAATTTGGATGACATTTTCCCACTACTGCACTGACACTGCTGGACTTGTTATCCCATTTCTTATTCATGCTCCTGCCCCTCCTGCTGTGGGGAGCGAGACGCTGAGATTTACACCTCCACTTACCCACAATCAGACTAAGAGAATATCCGATGGGCGCCTGGGCCCACGCGAGGCCGTGGTCTGGCACGTAAACTGCTTCTGCCGTCCCGTTGATGTACCCTCCTCCGACCCAGGTGGCTGAAATAGAAAGGAGGGTGAGGGTGAGCTGCTGTCTTACCGGTCACTCCGGGACCCTGCTGCCTGGCACAGTGGCCACTGGCCTTGCGTGGCCAGGAGCACCTGCAGCGCGGCTGTCCAGGCCCAGGGCTTTTATGAGGGGCTCCAGGAAGAGACAGAAGCAGCTGAACAAAAGAGGAGAAAGAACTGGAAAGAGCAGGTGTGGGCGAAAGAATTTGGGGCCCAGAATGACCAACACACCAGAGTCAGAGGATGATTTGTAATGATCACAAACTGAAATGAAAATGTTTTGAATGTATTGAATTAAGTAAGTTATATTATTGACTTCAATTTAATTACTTCTTATGTTTTTAAAAGGCATTTGTAGAAAATCTAACATCACATTTGGGGCTCACCTTCTATGTCTACCAGACCGTGCTGCCCCGGAGTTGTCCAAATGCGTTTAGCCATCAGCACTTTGTGAAGTTACCAGACGTCCCGCGCTCTGAGACCGCGCAGCGTGGACTTCTACACCCTCTCCCAGCCCCCATAATGCAGGGCCAACTGTCTTCATTTCAAGGCCCTTCCACTTGAAGTGTGTTGATCATTTTACGCCGATCATGACTATTGTCCTCAAGGGTTGTGTATGTGTGTGTACAAATGTGAGTGGGCGCACTTGCATGTGTGTGTGTGTGTGTGAGGCTTTCACTAGTGTCTTCTCAAATACTCTGCCAACACCGGCCCTGGCAGGTCTGACCATGACCACAGTGGGCTGCACTCAGCAGAATGAAAGAGGGGAGACAGGCCCCACTCCGTGTCCCACGTGGGCCACAGTGACCTCTCTCCCCGCCTGATGCACGGGCAGACGCTCGGGGCCGCGGCTGGCTCTCAGGAGAACGTGGTGCTGACAGCGCCACAACCACAGTCCTTCAATCCAGGTCTTTTCATGTGGTGTTTGGTATTTCACAGGGAATACTAAGAAATACACATTTTTCAGATATATAAAATTTCTGTAGCCTAAACCTAAGGAGGGAGGTCAAGGAACCAAAGAAAGCAAGGTTAGGCCACTGTTTTCTCTCAGAAAGCAACCCAAAATTTAATACTTATTGAAAAACTGAGATAAACGGAACACTATATCCACAGCATGCATATATACATAGAAAATATGTACGTATATTATCCTTTAAGGATACAGTTAAATATTAAAAATGACATCTATGTAGGATTTAAGTAAGGGTCTGAAGGTCAGAGGCTGGTAAGAAGCTTACCAGAGGTGAGACTAGATTCTGAGCTGTACGATGCCGCTGAGAACACAACTTCACTCTGAAGAATTCTCTAAAACCTCACGGAGCATAAAGAAAAGACATATAATGCGTAGAGCTCTGTCCGAGGTGATAGCTTGTGATGTTCATGCTAGAATTTATCTGGCTTCGAATTCAACAGGAAGCCAAGAAGAGGCTGTGTTGTGAGGTTAATGCCGATTTTTAAACATTTACCTTGAAAAGTTTTCTGCAAAGTGATTTTAAGTCATTTAAATGAGAGTTTATACACTAAACTCGAAGTGGACAAATACGCATGCAGCAGCCACTCCCATCTTCACGGTGGCTTTCTCAGTGGGTGTTAACACACAACAGATGTTGTCATTTTCCTCATTCTAAGCCCTGCTGGGGTTTTAGATCCCCCCACCCACTGGGCGTGTGAGAAGCACCGGAAGAAGGGGCTCGGTGCAGGTGCAGGCAGGGCTGGGCCCGGCTCCCGCTGGGCGGGGCTGCTGCCTGCACAGAGCCACTGCTCTGATGACAACAGCGCTGGCTCAGTAGTGATCATCCCTCACTGCATAGCTCTCCTGTCCCTTGTACAAAAAGAACCCTGGCGCCTGAGGGATTACACTGCTATAACCCAGGCGCGAAGGCCGGTTCCTTATTGTGACTAAACAAAGTGCTCCAGCCTCCCTCGCTCAGGTCCTTTCTGTGCCACATTGGCCCCTCTTGTTTGTGTATTTTGCATCAAATCGCAGGTGAGAACACAAACTCTTTCAAACTCTGTGCACTTTAAAGGAATAAACATTTTCAATCTCTACGCTTTATGAAATACACACAAGCAAATTAGTCTAATGAGGCTTAAATAATGTGATTCAGATTTCATATGAATGATGGTTTTCACTGAGGGTCTTATGAATTTTGAGCAACACAAAAGCTTTTGAAAGTGAGCTGGACCATGACACTTGATAAGAAATAACATTCAGATATTTTCTATATCATAGCATATTAGGCTGAAAAAATCCCTCTAGATCATAAAAGGACAATTCCAAAACATTATCATTATGATCATATTAAGTAGAATATTAAGCTAGAGCAATAGAACATTATAATAATCTGCAAAGAATAAAATACTTTGATAGGCAGCAGCCCATTTATTTCCATAGATGGTTGTTACTAGCAAAGCACCCCCATAAAGAAACCCACAGAGGGCTGCCTGTCCAGCATCAGAGCCAGGCTGTGGCTGCGGGGAGCCTCGGGTCCACATGACTCTGGCCCTTTTTAACCTCGTGGCCCTGGCTCTTCACGTAATACCAGAGCCCTTTCACGGTGCTCTTACAAAGACCGCACGAGTCTCCGTGCTGTCTGTGAGGCATTCAAAAAACTGCGGTCTGAAAGGTTAACTCCGAAGCCCACAGTCCACACTAACAGTGTAGATCACAGATGGACTTACTTAAGACTTCCAGAACATGGACACTGTCTTTCTAGACTGGTTTGGTAAAATTTCTGAAGCACAGGTAAATCACTTGTAAATGGCACCGTGGAACGGAAACACGGCATCGTTTGGACATGGTTTCCAATGGGATATTTTTCTAACGTCCCTGTTAATGTGGACTATATTGCTGACGTCTAAATACCTCCCACTAGGACCGGAATGAAATGTGTCATTTGTAAGTGTAACAAATAATATGAAAGACGTCGTTTTTCAGAAGTATTTCCAGTGACAAAGACAAATATAAAAACCACCCCTACCCACATCCCCTCAGGGAGGGGAAGAAAGCAGCCTGCCTCTCCCAGCACCGAGGGGGCCCGCAGACTCACACGCCCTGCCTTTCTCCTTCCGGCAAGATGCCTGCAAACCCTGCTTTAGAGCTGTGCAGGGGCTTCTGGTAAGGAAATCAGTTATCAAGCTGGAAAAATAGGTTTCGGAACAGGGAACCGATCCATCTGGAGTTGTATCGTCCCCAAACGTATTGATACAGGATAAAAACCATCCCGGGTTCGTGTTCACTGACATCAGTCTTTAGGGAGCTCGGGTACAACTTCCTGCACCTGCGAAGGGACCACGCGAAGCCCCCTCTGTCCAACAGGTGCAAGTCATGCAAGGACAGGCCCCTCCGCTCCCCTCACCCGATTTCCTCTGCTCCCACCTGGGGTGCAGCCCAGCTCGCCTCGCCGAGGTCTGGTGACTATCAGGTCATTTTGTTCAAGTGCTACGGCAATGAAAGCATTTCATTTCCACATCTAAATGTAAAATCATTGAAAGGGAACCTGAAGAACCCCCAAGGGACAAAGAGCAAGGCCTGCCATGCTCAGAGACGCCTCAAGTGGACCCAGCACGGAGAGGACCTACCTGTCATGGTGAAGCCACCCACCAGCAGCCCGATGTCGCGGCCGCCCACGATGATGGCCTCGCTGCGCTCCTCGGCGCTGCCGCTGTTCTTGGTTCTCCAGGCGGCCCAGATGCCCACCAGCAGGATGAGCAGGTAGAACAACACGATGGCGACCAGCCCTTCCACGTGGAAAGCCATGGTGGCCGAGCCTGTGGACTCCGGGCTACTTCATCCAGACGCGGGGAGCGGAGGAATGCAGGCAGCCGGCCAGCTGCGAGGCGGGGATTCACCAGCAGCCCCGAGTCAGACCGGGCCCTGGGGGAGAGGACGCTGCACTCGCGGAGAGGCGGCGGCCCTGCGTCCCGCTTCTGCCCAGCAGCTCAAAGCCCTTCTGCGTTTTCCAGTACCAGAAAGGGCGGGGGAGCTGCTTAACAAACAAATCATAATCGTTTCTCGTTTAATAAATTCTTTCCATTTAAAGTTAACCTTGTATCTTAACCAGTGATTCTGCCCAGGAAGGTTACAAAGAACAGGTTGTGTTGCTTTTCGAAACTACGTTCCCACTCTCGGACCAGGCAGGGATGTGTTTTAAAGGGATCCTCAAGCGCCTGCCTGCCTGTCCTCTCCACCCAGCGGGTCAAAGGATTCCAGGAGTTGGTTCCAAAAGTGATCTACTGTGGCTGGAAAGAAAACTTTAGGAAAATCCATTTGGACCGCATGGGCTACCTGTTTCCAAGGAGTCCCATGTCCCGGTGACGGTTGCCACCCAGAGGCAGCGCTGTGCCACGAGGGCTCCCCGGGGCGTCCTGAGAAAAGGCTTCGGAATGCAGCCCTGCTCCCCGGGAGCCCAGCGCCGCGGGGCGTTAAGGCCCAGACCGAGAGGAAGGACGGGTTCTGAGGCCTCCGCCTTCAAGGGTTCTTGCTTTCTTTCATCTTATTCCCCTCATGGCCACGGCTGCTTCACGCACCCCGATCCGTTCAGGGAAGTTGGGGAAAACTCAGACGCGAGGCAGGTGGGTGCGCAGCCCGCGCGCAGGACGCGGACCGGGAACCCCGACCCCGGAGCCCCCCGAGCCCCCAGCCCCCGGAGCCCCCCGAGCCACCCCGAGTCCCCGGAGGCCCCCGAGCCCCCCAGCCCCTGCCACGTCCGGGGCGCCGGCTCCTACCTGCGGGGTGCGCGGGGCGCCGGGCAGGCCGGTCGCGGGATGCGCTGTGGGTCTGGTGCGCGGGTGGGTGGGGAGCAGGGGGTGCAGGACGCAGGGGATGGGGGGACGCCGGCGGGTCGGGGCTCGGGTGCGGGGTGCAGGGGCGTGGGAGCGTGCAGGAGCCGGCCGGGAACGCTGCGCTGCCTGGCAGGTCTGCAGCCGCGGGGATGGGGCGATCGATCGCTATCGGGAGCCCCTTTATAGCGCGGCCGCGCGGGCTCGGGGCGGAGGCGACGTCAGCGGCCGAGCGGGGCGGGGCGGGGGCGACCCGGGTCCCGGCGACCCCTTCCCGCTTCTGGGTGAGAGCGAGTGGGGCGGCGTCCGGGAGCGGCTGGAGCCCAGGGCCAGGAATTTGGGTCCCTCCCAGACCCGGGGAGCAGCGCGGTGTCCTCAGGGGTCCGGAGAGCCCGGGGTCCTGGCTGAGGCTCCCAAGGGGCTTTGGGAAGAGTAGGAGAGCCCCCTTGCAGTTTCCTTTTTTCCCTTTCTTTCTATTTTTTTTTTTTTTAAGTTCACACCATTTCTAATAAAAGCTAGCACCTCAGTGAAAGACGCCAGTACTTACACTTCCCCCTGACAAGGAGGCGCTCAGGGCAGCAGAGCAGAGGGCGCTCCTCGAGGGGCGGCAGGGTCGCTGCCGCTCACCCCGCCTCCCCCAGCCTCCCAAGAGTCCCCTGCTCCTCTGCCACACCCCCGCCCCTGCGCTCCCGCGCTGCGTTATTCAGCGAGGCTGTTCGCGTAGCAGCGCTGCGAACACCTTCTGTGGATGTGGCGCCTGCTTCGTGTGTGTGGATAGATCATAGGTGCCCGTGTGCGTGCACGTGCGCAGCGTTGTACGGAGAGACGTTGCAGAAGAAAGAGAATCTTGTAAAAGAGCCGCAAGCCCCAAAGCCAGGACCCCCGGGGCCTCCCCATCTTTCCACGTCCCCGCGTCAGCCTATGGCGGCCAAACCCACAAGCACAGCTCCCTGGCTGCTGTCCTGCTCTGGGCAGGCTTCGGACCACCTTCCGCCTCACGGCATTGGGTTTGGGACGGCTCTTTCCAGGGCGTGTCCCTGCCCCTTCCTCTGTCCTCTGTGTAAACAGCAGATGCACCCAGTGCTGGTTCGGGGATAGAAGCCCAGGGGACTTCAGCAGAGGAGTAAGATGGCCCAGGCCCGCGTGGACATTGCCCAGCCAGGCCTGGTGGTTAGCTAAGGTCAGGACCTACGTGCAGGAAGGAAGAGAATGGAAGCGGTTTTATGGACCTGACAGAGGGAGATTGAGATGGAATTTCTTGTAATTACTCAAGTGTTTTAAAAGAGCTTCATTCATTCATTCATTCATTCACTTACTCATTCATTATTGTTTTTACAGTTATAACTCAATTTCTGATTCTGGACTTTGGCCACAACTTAGTTTCTGTTTTTCCTCCAGAACATAGGTAATGCTGGTGAGGACACAGTTATGGTGGTAGCAGGGCAGGGGTGGGCCATGGCAGTGCCTGAAGGGGTGCTCAGGGCTGAGGTCAGGGAGCAAGTGTGACTCAGGCCCAGGGTGGGACTGGAGCTGTGGCCATCCTCAGAGTGTGGCCCTGGCCCAGCAGGGCAGCCTGGAGGGGGGCCAGGCATGCACTCTGGGCAGCAGGGCAGGGATCTAATCCACTCTGAGAAGGCGGGCATGCCAGACCAGACTCAGTGCCAGGTCAGAACTGGGACAGTGACCTTGACAATGGCCACGCACATCCGGCCGGGCAGAGCAGCTGTCCTCCATGGCAAGAGGCACCTCTGCAGTGACAGCTCTGATGTATGTGTCTGGTCCTGGGAAGACACTTCCTCATCTACAGCCGGAGCTGCCTCATCTAGCTGAGGCTTGCGCTGCTGTGCTTCAGGTCCCAGGTCCCCTCCTGATGCCCACTCCCCTTTCCTCTTCAGCGTGCGTCTCATCTCCTCTCCCAAGGACGCGTGATTAGGCTTGGAGCTAGGGAAATAAATGCCAGTGCTAAGTCAATGCCAGCTTTAGGAGATAAAAAGCCAATTTTGCATTTACAGATTATTTATTGAGCACACACATCCTGGTATTCCAAACACTGTCCTCAGCACTGAAAGTTTGCTTCGAAGATGATGCATCTCCCCTGCTCTCGGCAGGTCCCCATCCGTAGACAGAAAGAAGAAATAAACAAGCAGAAGCTGCGCTTAAGTGCACTGTTTTCAATGCTGGCAGGAGGCATTGCTTCCACACCTGCGGGGTCCTGGGGGAGCCCTGGGAAACTGTCTCCATGGGACCAGCTATTCTTCCCCGAGGGAAGAAAGTTTGTTCATTCAGCAAACACGGGGGACCCCTCCTGTGTGCTGGTAGTCATGCGAGGAACTGGGCAAGCACAGGTGACTGAGACCAAGGGCCCCCGTCCACAGTGCGCTGAACGCTTGTGACCTTGCTGTTCAGCAGCCTCTCCCATAGCCCCCAACACTGGTGTTCTGAGAAGGTCATAACGTGGTGGGTACGTTTTCAAAATGACTAAATATGAGTCAGATACACACTGAGGCTCAGGGGCCACCACTTTCCATAGTGTCCAGGTCCCCAAACAATTTTAACTTGAACCCTTCGTAATTTTTAATTGATTACATTCTGTTTCCATTGGAATTGGCCAGTCATTTCCAAACTGGGGCGATCATGAGAACCAAAACATGCTTTGGCAATCGAGAGCCTGAGGCCCTGCAGCGCTTTACAGAATCCTGATGCTGAACATCTCCAGCAAAGCTGCTGGAATCCGGTTTCTTCCAGCCCCTTCCCCGTGAGTCTTGGCAATGGGCTGGTTTGGGGAGGTCTGGCTGCATTTCAGGGTGGAAAGAACTTCGAAGTCAAATCACACAAAGTGAGCTCATGTTGAGCAGGTGGGATCTCCATCGAATCTTTCTGTCTTCCTCGAACTTTAATTTTCTTATCTGTGAAGGTGCAAGGTGAGTGTCAATCTCAGGAATACACAGATTGAGTGACCTTGTGTACAGATGTCCCTACTTACAGGGTTTGACTTACGATTCAGAAACTTTGCAGCGGCGTGAAACTGATCCACATTCACCAGAATCTTTGAGTGTTTAATTGGGTCTTTTCCAGGAGGAATAGGGATAGGAGATGCAATGCTCTCTTTCCCTGTGGGTCCAGGGCTGGAGTTAAGGCTGCCAACCACTGCATGATCGCCAGAGCAACCCCCAGCGTCCTCCAGTGCATGGCACAGACATCGACACCGTGTGTAAAACGGGCTTTGCGAAGATTACTTTGCCTGGCTGCAAGCGGCTGTAAGTGTTCTGACACATTAAAGCAGGCAGATTCATGAAGCACATTTTTGATCTGATGTCCCACGGACACTGGGTTTATTGGGGCGCAATGCCACCTCGAGTCCAGGAGCACTGCTCGGGGTGTGAAAGCGCTTAGTGCAGTGTGTACTTCCCCGCTGTTACTCGATTGCGCGTGGTAAGCAGCTGCTGCCATGGTGGCTGTGGTCATTGTCACTTGGCTTCCTCACTGGTGCTGCTGACATTCCAGCCGCAGTAGCTGGTGCACTGGACAAATGTCCCTGCCTGCAAAGAAATATCTTGCTAGAAACTGCCTCAAGGTGCAGCGGGGGCTCTGTGCTGCGTGCACCACTTCATGGATTAAGGTCTTCTGTGCCTGGCCAACCAAGCCCAGTTTGTACCTGGCAGCCAGGCCGCGAGGAGACCCGCACGCTGGAGATGCAGGTCCAAGGGTCAGCGAGCGCCCGCAGCCTCTGCTGCCTGTGCTTCACACAGGCCTGGCTAGCAGTGCCCGGTGCAGGTGAGAGTGTCCTCCCTGCATGTCCCTCCTCTGACATGCTTTTCACTCCTGTAGCAGCCTCCAGGCGTGGACGGTTCAGACCTTTCTGTGACACCTTGGCTGCTGCCCAGGTAGGTAACGAGTTCCTCTCAGGGCTGCCCTCCCATGGCACTGGCCAGAAAGGATCGGAGTTCCACAGATGCCGTCTGCTTCTCCGGCACTATGACCTCTGGGAAGAGGAACCCAGTTCAGCTCCCCTCCTGGGCCAGCACTCAGCACTGCGCCTGGAATACAGCGCATTCAATTTGACCAAACTAAACTACATTACTATCTAGAAGTGTTGAGACTTGAAAGTGTAAAGACAAGAGAAGTAATCAAAATCTTAGTTAAAAAAACCTTGATATTTGAGAGTCAAAAGTGGCCATTCTGGAGATTCCTCAAAAAATGAAAACTAGAGATTCTATTTGACCAAGCTATCCCTTTTCTAGGTATCTTCCTGAAAGAGTTAAAGACATCAGATTACAGTGATCCATGCACACCCATGTTTATAGCAGCACAACTTATAATAGCTGAATCTCAAAAGCAGCCTAAGTGTCCATCAACAGATGAATGGATAAAGGAAATGTAGTATTTACATCCAATGGAGTACTACTTTGCCATAAAGAAGGATAAATTTGAGTTATGTGTAGGAAAATGGATGCCTCTTGAGACCGTAATGTTAAGCGAAATAAATCAGACACATAAGCTTAAATATAGTATGGTTTCTCTTATATGAAAAACCCAAAATATAAATAAAGAGCAAAATAAAAGATAGGGCCGGTGAGATGGCTCAGTGGCGTAAGCGCCTGCCTTGCAAGTGCGAGGGCCCGAGTTCGACTCCCAGTACCCACATACGAAAAAGGGGCCGGTGATATTGCTCAGCGGCACGGGTGCCTGTTGGTGCACGAGGTCCTGAGGTCGAACCCCCGGTACACACAAAAAATAAATAAATAAAATAAAATAAAAGATAGATAATAGGAAAAAGTGGTCATTCTGGTGATTAGGTAAATGCACATATTGTGGATTTATCAATTAGTGGCCCATATAAAACAGAATTCTCTTGACTCTCAAAGAAATGACTTTTAACCCAGTGTAAACTGCACTTCTATATTAACTTTGACATTTCTCCACCCAAATTATACATAATTTTCATTTTGAATCTTTATGTTGTACCTTCCTTTTTGCAATTATTGTAATTAAAATTGAAGGGAAAAAAGGAAAGCTGTCAATGGGAAGCAAATATGACAAGAAAGATGGAGAAGAAATAGTTCAGGAATTAGAGTTGGTGGGGAAGCTGACATTTTTAGGTTAAGATTCTATTACACAGATCTGAGTGTGTTAGAATAGACTTCTATAGGCCGACAGTTACTCTAGAATTAATCAAACGAGACAACTCATCTCGATGTAGATGCAGTTGTCCAGCAAATGCCAAGTTCTGTTCTTGTGTCCTTAGGATAAATGGCATACGATGACTACATCTCGACTTTCAAAATGATCAGTTATCCAGCAATTGTACAGTGTTTCACCCTCATAGTAAAAAAGCACAGACGTGGTGAATCAGGCATTTCAGGGTCAGTTGCTGTCTTTCTGAGCACCATTCCTATCACTCCCCATAGTTGCAGAAGCATTTTTCTTTCTGGTCACTTCTCTAACATTTTATGAAAATATGCAAACAGATATCAAGGTTGAAACCTACATTAACATTAGCCCAAGTACACCTATGGCCCAGAGTCAGCTCTTAAAATTTTAGCATTTTAACATCTGTCTGTTCGCCTTTCTATCCATCCACCGATTCACGCAGCATGCCGATGCCTTTCAGAGTAACGATGTGAAGTGACCCCCCAAACACTTCCAGAACACAGGACCCACAGTTCTGGAATTGTGTACGGGTTTCTTTTTCTGCTGAAGTAGCAATTTGTATGCCACAAAATCATGGTTGACTCTTTCTGTCATGAAGGACTTCTCCGTAATGCACAACACTATTTGCTAGCACTACGCACACAGTAGGACCTCTTTCAAAATTGCAGTCTTTGGGATCTGATAAAACTTTTATCATTTCAACAATGTGCTCGACATCTTCACGGGGAGTAGATTCTGTCTCAAGACCACTTTCTTTGCTGATCAATAAGATGCAAAGCTGTGTCCCTAGAAGTTTGATTGAGAGCTGGCAGCAATTCGATCCCATCTCAGAAATTCATTCTGTCCTTTCAGTCTGTTATGCAACTGGAAGACACACATCTGCTCATTGTCTTCTCTATCATTCATTTTATTTCTGCATAAACAGTATTAATGGCTTCACTTTCATTTCTGAATTTAGCAATTTGAATCTTTCATCCTATTTTCACAGTCATTCTAGCTGAAGTTTACCACTTTTACTGGTTTTTTAAAGAAACAACTTTTGGTTTCATTGACTGTTTTCTACAAGTGTTATCTTATAGCCACCCATATCTTTGTTATTTCCTATTTTGCTGTCTCTGGGCTTAGTTTGCCTTCTTTCTTTAGTTTCATAAAGGGTAGTGTTCGATTATTTACAGGAGCTCTTTCTTCATAATGTAATGTATATTATATACATTTATAATGTACATTATATACATTACGATAATTACACTACATTACATTACAATATACATTACAATAATTACAGTAGTGTACATTGTATAATGTACAATACATAATTCTCAGCTGGTTATTTCTCTCCAAACACTGCTTCTCTAGCATCCAGCAGCTGTTTCTATGTTGTCTTTCATCCCATTCATCTCAGAGTATCTTCATTCTGTAGCCCATTGGATTCTTATTAATATGCTGTTCAATTTCCACATATTTACGAGTTTCCCAGTTGTTCTTCTGACACCAGTGTTGCTTCCGTTCTGTGTGACCGCAAGCGACGCTGACTGGGCCGTGTTCTGTGGCCTAGCACGTGCTCTCCTGTGGGACGTGTTACACGGGCCCTTGATAAAGAACTGTGGTCAGCTGTTGGGTGGAACGTTCTGTCCCTCAGTCTGCAGTGTGGTTAAAATTCTTTTTTCCTGTTGATTTTCTGTCTAGTTATTCTGTGCATTACTGAAAGTAAAGTGTTGCAGTCTCCAAC